>OV277712.1:12553214-13826071 GCA_922987775.1 Agonopterix subpropinquella
AATCCATCTGCAAGATTTCATCACGTGCACATTGACATCATCGGTCCGCTCCCTACGGACAAAGGTTACAATTTTTGCCTGACCGCCGTTGACCGTTTCTCGAGGTGGCCAGAGGTGTGGCCTATGTCTTCGGCTACAGCAGATGATGTGGCGGACACATTTGTCAACGGATGGATCGCTCGATTTGGCGTTCCATTAACCGTTACAACCGATCAGGGCCGTCAGTTTGAGTCCAACCTTTTCGGTCGCTTAATGTCGATCTGCGGCACTCAAAGAATTCGGACTACCAGCTATCACCCGGCGGCTAATGGCATGGTAGAGCGATTACATCGCCATTTAAAGGCAGCATTGATGTGCCATGGCAATTCGTGGATCAGCGCTTTGCCGATTGTTCTTCTGGGTATTCGGACATCGTTAAAAGAAGATATTAAGGCATCCGCCGCGGAGATGATTTACGGTGAGCCGCTGCGTCTTCCAGGCGAATTTTTCACGGGGCCGGGTTCGTTTCAATTAGAAGACCCCTCCGACTTTGTTACCCGGTTTCGCTCAAAAATGGCTAAATTGAGACCAACGTCTGGGTCACGGCACACAAATCCTAGCGCCTTTATTTTTAAGGACTGGCCTTCGGCGACGCATGCCTTTTTAAGGGACGATACGGTACGTCGGTCATTGCAGTCACCTTACAGCGGCCCGCACAGGATCGTATGTAGGACAGACAAGACGGTCACTCTGAAGATCAAAGGCAAGGACGTAGCAGTAAGCATTGACCGAGTTAAACCAGCACATCTTGAGTCAACCACACCGTCGGCAACTACATCTCCTGCCTCTCCAGATGTATCGCAGCCTCATTCCCATCCCTCATCCATCCCATTAAAACCCATTCCAGAGCCTGCTCCCGTAGTGACCAGGTCAGGCCGCAGAGTACGGTTCAAGCAGGTGATCGATATGTAAACCACCTAGGTCCTCATTTATCTTTTCCCCGGTTCCTCCTTCTCCGTGGGGGGGTGGTGTGGCGTTCGGTTAGGACCTACTTCGTCTTGTCTATTGGAGTTTTGCTCTATAGTTACTTCTGTCATATTAAGTATGATCTTGTTTTGTTATTCCTTGCTTGTGACGGACGAATCCTTAGAGATAATTTTATCATTGTTATATTTCCTGAATAAACGTATTTAAAGATGCTGATCAGAGTTCGTCATTAACGGCAAGATTAACGACACCAAACCTTGAACTGAAACAAAAAAGGAGTTTTTGGCGGGATTTGAACAGATACGTTTGGAGTCCTCATATTTCATCGAATTTTTATTGTTTATAGTGAGTTTTGGTTCGTAAAATCGGTGTTGTTTTGCGTAACAAAGTTTCGTGCAAGTGAAAAATATACAGTTCAGTGAAATATGATGGTGTGGGTCGTGAACAGGAAAAGTGTTCCGTTCTTTTGTAGCGCGGCAAGCGGTCGGTTCACCTCTTTCCTGTGGACTTCTCTGCGTTTCCTGCGTTTCTCGATTGCCTCCAAAAACTCCAAAGAAGCGTTGAAACGTCGAACACCAACGTTTTATTTGCTATAAATGAGAGTATTTATTCCTGACATCGGTTGTATGCGATACTATAATCGCTTTACCTTGAACTGAACCAAAAAAAAAAAAAAATAAAACAACTAACGTCAGGAGTTTTTGGCGGGATTTGAACAGATACGTTTGGAGTCCTCATATTTCATCGAATTTTTATTGTTTATAGTGAGTTTTGGTTCATAAAATCGGTGTTGTTTTGCGTAACAAAGTGTCGTGCAAGTGAACAATATACAGTTCAGTGAAATATGTTGGTGTGGGTCGTGAACAGGAAAAGTGTTCCGTTCTTTTGTAGCGCGGCAAGCGGTCGGTTCACCTCTTTCCTGTGGACTTCTCTGCATTTCGTGCGTTTCTCAATTGCCTCCAAAAACTCCAAAGAAGCGTTGAAACGTCGAACACCAACGTTTTATTTGCTATAAATGAGAGTATTTATTCCTGACATCGGTTGTATGCGATACTGTAATCGCTTTACCTTGAATTGAACCCAAAAAAAAAAAAACAACTAACGTCACTTTGACAATCAGGATCAGCTGATTAAAGTCAATAAACCCAGCGAAAAATTGGTGAGGACTTGAGGAGCACGAGAAATGATAAAACCGGTCGGTCGGACGGATATTTCACAGGTATAATAACAGAAACTATCTTGATAGGTATAACTTATTTACTCAATAAAATACGTGATTACAATGTCTGTTGACAACAGACTTGTAAAGTTGTAGGCAGGTATCTTATCAATCACTTAGCAGTCGGTCATAAATGTGATAATGATAATGATAAGTATTTTGAAGATTCACTTCATCTTTAGTATGAATAATAATGCTGTTTAATAGTGTAATTAGTACTCTGCACCGTAGCACGACGTTCAAACAAGTTTTGGTCAACCAGCTAAGAAAGTATCATAATCCCATCAAAAACATTTCATGTAAAAAAAGGCCAAGAATCACAATCGTTTTACTATCAGTTTAAAATAACAATGTGCATGACCTCGCTCGCAAATGTGACGTCACTCAATCACACGAACTTCACTCGAGTCATACAAATGGTTGTTTCCTTTGCATAGAGTCTACATTCCTTTGTCAACCGAGTGAAGTTATCCAACGGCCCTTCAAGGTCATGCACATTGTTATTTTAAACTGATAGTACTCTTAAAAAGTTATGAGATCTCATATGACAGGCTTGAGGTCATCAGTTCATCTCAGTCTAATAAAGTTAGAAGGCTTGGCTGAGATCCTAAGAGCGATGATAGCCCATACGGAAGAGAGCTAGCGCCTCAATCATGAGGACGCGGTTCGATTCCAGGCCTGTACCACTAAGTTCGTCGGAAATTATGTACGGTTGTATTTATCATTTACTAGCTCGGCGGTGAAGGAAAACATCGTGAGGAAACCTGCATTCCCGAGAATGAAAAGAAAATACCATAAGTTCGGACGTATGCATAAAATATGGGTGAGCATGGGGCGAACACAAAAGATCAGCGATGGTCGCAGTGTTACATAACGACCCTTGCTTGCAATAGCCCAACCACCAATAATGGGAGATCCTCATCCCATGTAGAGTCAGTAACAAGACATAGTCAGAGACGGTATTATTATAATATTATAGTGCAACAGCTCAGCTATCTAGGCGGGTTTATGCTCACGCGGTGTGCGGGGGACGGGGCATAGTCGGTAACGCACGCAGGGAAGTCGGTACTGGGAGTGACTGGAACACGCTCCCCCTGGCCCTCGCTCACCGTGCACGATTGACCTGTCGCGACCACCGAGCGTAGTAGATAAGTCCTTTCTTACACTATGGCCGAGCTGAACAATTGGTTTAATTACTCTATGTTAGGGAGCGTTTAAACAGAAGTGACGTGGCGCGGACATTTCGCGGGCGAGGTGCGGCAATATAAACCTTATAGTACGTAGCATAGAGTCGTTTGGAGAATTACGCCCGCGCCTCCAGGCGACGTCGCCTGGTGGCAGGGGCGCGATTTTTCTTTACGTCAAAAAACGACGCTATGCTTCGTAATATAAGGTTTATATTGGTGTTACTTTGACTACCCGCCACTGCCACGCGTCTCTTCTGTATAAAACCTACCTTACAGGAGTGGTGGGCTGGAAAAACACTGACACTTGGTTTAGGCTGGTTTAAGAGTCAGTCTTACTGTTTTTATCAACATCAAAACCCCATCCCCCCTCTCTCACCCTCTTCAGTGAGAGATAGCTTTTGCCTTGCAGTGAGTAATAATTATCAAATGATTATTTCAGGAAACATGTGTATTCTGTTCATGCACATTGGCAGCAATGACGTGGATAGTGACTACAGCTTGGTTTTAGTCTCCAACCGGGATGAGTTCTATGACAGGCCCAGTCAGAACATGTCCTGGTGGAGCGAAGACCCTGATGTTGTTGGAGGTGAGTGAGAATACCCTAAATCCTCTTATATATCTATAAAGTCACGCCTCTTTCCCGGTGAGGTAGGCAGAAAATAAGCTAATAATCTTTTTATTAATAATGCATCTGAAATAATCGGAATATAGAGCCAGGGACATAACCTAGGGTAATTGTAACAACCAACAAACAAACTTGGGGCAAAGTTCATAAATTATGAATTCTAGGTTCAGTAGATTTCTGCCTACCCTTAAAACATTGAGAGTCAAGCAATCATACCATTAAAATAAAGCAATTAAAATCAAGCATACAATTTTAAATATAGTTAGTTGGCACGTGCTTTGAAGTCAAAGTCAAGCCAGTTGCAACATTTGCTTTCTAGTTACCAGTTTTTACTCTCTAGGATAGGAACTCGTTTTTAGGGTTCCGTACCCAAAGGGTGAAAACGGGACCCTATTACTAAGCCTATTTAAATCCACCAGAAACCATTATTAAGCTGTTTCATGTATGTTTTGCTGCCTCCGTGGTCTTATGGTTAAGAGAATTGTCTCTCTACAAGGAGGTCGTGGGTTCGATTCCCATGGGGGACACCTAGTGATATGTCACTTTGTGCGTTTTTCCCCAGATGGTTAGGACATTGCAGGCTGAATCACCTGATTGTATTGTCTGAAAAGAAAAATTATTCTGTGCTTCGGATGGCACGTTAAGCCGTTGGTCCCGGCTACTATCTCTGGTGGTAGTAGTTGTTACATAAAAACCACATCAGAGGCCGTAAGGCCGTCTGAAAAAACTGTGGCACCAGGGCTCTGCCCACACGATAAGAAGAAGATGTATGTTTTGTGATGGGTATAGATGCCAGAAAATGATAGAAGATTCCTACTTTCAACTTGCAGGCCGAGATTTGGAGGCTGGTTGTAACGGAGGCACTTGGCTGGCTATATCACCTTTGCGCAAAAGGATAGGGGCATTGCTTAACCTGCCCCGAGAAAAGGTACCTAACGCTAAAAGTAAGTTTAAATGGATTTGTAGCTTACTTTATACATATAAAATCCGTCTCACCTTTTCATGAAACCACAAATTCCGCTGTTTTTTGCAGGACAGTCTGTGTGATGTGGTCAGTCTTAATCATAAGTAAGCCTTGTTGTATTTAATGGTCGAAGTTTCTCCTTTACAAATGGGCCACACTTCTACAATAATTACTGTAACTCTAAGACACCTCTCACACTAGCTTTTTCGCCGTGGCTATAGAGTCGCTGTGGTTGCAGCTTTGAAATAAATTGGTGCAAATTCATTTCGCTTGAGAATGAATTGTATGTTTTATTTTAGGCAGGATTCTTATAATAAATGCGATTTATTTTGTTTTACCTGCATACGCTGTATGGCCTCAATGGCCTGTATGTGAAGGTGGACTTCACATATAAAGGGATTAAAAGATTCTGTCAGTTTTTTAAGGGGATGTTTTGTATGGAACAGCTAATTCTTTCTACGCGATTTTTATGTAAGACCCATAGAAAAATTTGTTCCCTTTAATAGTCGGACTATCCCTTAAAAATCGCCAGCATATTACGAAATTTATGAAAGATCTTATAATATATAGGGTCTTTCTTAATATGCAGACACTTTTTTAAGGAGATGATCAGACCATCAAACTGAACAACTTCCTCTATGGCACCAACATCAAAATCGCAAAAAATCTGCTCTTCCATACAAAACTGCAAATCTACTCGAGATAAATGTATGGGACAGCTGATTTTTTTTCCGATTTCGTTTCGATGTTGGTCCCATAGAGAAAGTTGTCTAGTTTGATGGTCTAATCATCCCCTTAAAAAAATGACAGCATATTAAGAAGGACCCTATATGCATATATGCATCATCCACATTAGGCACGCGTGGTAGACTTATTTTATTACCTCCTTGATGGTAGAGGTCATCGATAGTGGCTGATGATGATGTTAATTATGTTTCAGCTAGAGGCAGGATTGTAGCGGACTATGTCAAATCAGATACACCAGCTAATAAATACATAGAATCAATGAAGAATTATTTCCAGGAATGCAATGATTTTATCTTCATTGCTGTGGAATTCGGGTAAGATTTGTGAACTCAAGTTAGTACAGTTTTGCATCAAATATTATATCTACCTGAGCATGAATTTTAAAAAACAGTGTATAGAAGAAAACTTATTTAGTTTAATAAATGGGATCATCCTATATACTAATGCCAATGATTACAAATACCAATAAATAAAAGGTGGGAGGAAACTGTTGGATGTGGGCAACGCTGGACCGGTCGTACGTGGCTATCCTTGGGGGAAGCATATGTCTAGCAGTGGATGGTTATCGGCTGTGTTGATGACGATGATTCATACTAATGCGTAGTTCCATACTCATTTATAAATTCGAAAAATCTTTAAAGTTTCTAAGACTAAACCGGTCAACTGATTTTGATGAATTTGGTATAGAAATAAGTTGAATCCTGAGGAAGGACATAGACAGCAAGATAAGATAAGGACATAGACAAAAATTCCACGCAAAGTCTAGGTTATTATACTATTATTATTATTTAATGTGGACTTATATTCATGTTCAGGTCTACCCCGATAGTCCAGACATACACGACCGCAACAGATAAACTGACAACATGGACCGAGCCATACCTAGGATATGGCAACAGCATCCCTGAATCTCCACTGAAGAAGGTTACAGCCGGCACGCAACAGCTTGAAGAAATATGCAGTCGATTGAATAAAGTTGATGTTAAGAATGAATTGGTTGAAGAACTTATTCGATTTTTGAAGTCTGAGGAAAGGTATGCTGATTATATTCGCTATGCAGTAGTAACTATATAGAGTTTCTCCCAACTGCGATATTATACAGATTCTCTAAAAAACTCTAAGCAGCTTTTTAAGAACTATTAATATGAGTATGGAAGCAAAGTATGTATAATTACCTGATTTATTTAACTTATAATTACCCAAGTAAATAACGATTAGTTAATAACTTTCCCGAGCATTAAGAATATGACGGATAGTGACCTCGATTCGGACTGTGCCACGACTTAACTTAACTAAATTTATTCCTGTCACTTTCTAAAATAAGATTAAGAAAAGAGACAGAAAACCAACAGCTGACTTAAGTGCTGTCAAAGTGACGTTACACGCCCAAAAACGCTTTAAATAAGATGGCGTACATTATGATGGCATCTTATTTTGGGCGTGTAACGTGACTTTGACAGCACTAAAGTCAGCTGTTGGTTTTCTGTCTCTTTTCTTAATCTTATTTTAGAAAGTGACAGGAATAAATTTAGTTAAGTTAAGTCGTGGCACAGTCCGAATCGGTACCAATGATTGTTTTACAGTACCTACCTACCTAAAACATGAGCTATAAAATTTGTAAATATATTTTACAAAAACACTAAATTAATGCGTAATTTTTCTTTTATATTGCATCTACCGTACACTACTTAAATACCTATGTATACTTAGGTTTTCCTTTCCAGGCATTTCCCAGGACAACAAAAATAGCCCATGTCCTGGTTTACCCAAGAGTTCTGAAGGTTTTTTTAATTTTTTCAGGCATCTTCCGGATCCAGAGTTAGAAAGCAGAAGGCCAGAGATCCATAAAGAACTTAGTTCTATATTTGTTTGTGTTCCACAAGGGAGATATGGCACTAGGTAAGGAACAGAGATATTACAAGAATTTAGAAGCCGTAGCATGTTGCGGGTGATACGGCTTTATTACGCCTTTTATCTCGTTCGTTCGCGCGCAAAAAGAGAGCGTAGGCGCGATAGCGCTGTATCACGCTGCCATATTACAGCCGCAGTTGTTTACATTTTACATAGGTACACACGACGACACATCAAACTACGCAAAATCAAAATAAACTGCCCGCGCATAGGCGGTGTAATGTATATAAAAAAAAAATAAAAAAATAAATAAAATAATTTTTATTTCGGATTACTTGATCCATATTACATTACATTACATCCATATTACATTTTACACTTTACATTTACAATAAAAATTACACATTTCATAATAATAAATTACAATACAATTACAATTTAACAATTCATAACATTCATTTAATTTAATTTAATTTAATTTAAGTTTGTTAGTAACGACGCAACACTTAAATAACTACGTTAGTACAGACACTTAAATGCAGAGTGGCCCAGTGCTTGATAAAGCGACTGTCCCACCTACTCGCTGCTACAGACAGAATACTGTTGGTGCTGTCGCGCACTCTGCGGAGCGTCGCGGCGCCTCGCTTCCGTAGTATCGCTTGGAAGCCGTCTACGTGTGCATCCGCGAACATGCCCGACGCGCTGCAGGCGCGCGGCAGCCGCAACAGCACTCTGAACGCGTTATTATACTGAGTGCGCAGGGCCCTAAACGATTTTTGCGTATAATTAGTCCACAGACTGCAGGTATATAAGGATGTACAGTATGTTTTAAATAATGTTATTTTAACTTGCGCTGTACATCGACTGAATCTGTGTGCTATCATGTTCGCTCTGACCGCTAGCGCCCTGCGCTCTCTCTCCAAATCAAGATCGTCACTGAGGTCCTCGGTTACCAGGTGACCCAGATATTTAAAACAAGACACCCTATTCATAGGCGTTCCATCAAGCGTTACAGGGGGTACATAAGAGGGACATTTTGTGCCTGCTTTAAAAACCATAAGCTCACTTTTAGTGGCATTGTATTTTAGTCCATGGTTTACCGCATAACCCTCGCAAACACTCACTAACTTTCTAAGTCCACTGATTGACGGACTGAGCAGCACCATATCGTCCGCGTAACTTATATTATTAACACAAGTACGGTCTATATGACATCCAACATGCATGCTGCTGAGTTCGACAATCAGTGCGTTCATGTATAGATTAAACAATTTGGGAGAGCTTAATCCCCCCTGTCTCACTCCACACTCTAATCCGTAGACATCCGTATAACATCGACCGTGGAAATTTCAAAAGTCGTAAGGGACATTTTGTCGTAAGTCCACTGAATATACCATTGAACTCAGAATTTTTTGTCTGATGTTGTCGCTGTGTGTACATACATAAACTCTTGACTGTGTTCCCAATTGGGACGGACAGAAACTTCGCCATAACTAATCACCACAAAATCTGAGGGTACAAATTAAACACGGTTCACCTTTAGCATAGTAGTAACCTACCTAGTGTCTTGTTAAGAGGGCTATCGGAGTCCAGTGGCGCCCTCATCACATTAATAAAGATTTCTCAATAAAGAAAGCCTAAATTAAAAAAGTGCACAATTGACAAACTACAAAAGCATTCAAGCCATTGTTATACAAATTATACAATACTTTTATAGATTCTAAACATTCCACTTTTAGACAGTTTCGAATAAAAACAAAAGCGGCCGTTTTTTTTTCTTTTTTCAAAATGTGTGTATGTTTCGACTTTTAAAAAACCTATAAAAGTATTATATGAAAATAGCTTGAAGGCTTTTGTAGTTTGTCAATTGTGCACTTTTTTAATTTAGGCTTTCTTTATTGAGAAATCTTTATTAATGTGATGAGGGCGCCACTGGACTCCGATAGCCCGCTTAATGAGGGCTAAGTTAGCTCAATCAGTAGGTATTATCGGTTTAAAATAACAATGTGCATGACCTTGAAGGGCCGTTCGATAACTTCACTCGGTTGTAAAGGAATATAGACTCTATGTAAAGGAAATAATCATTTGAATGACTCGAGTGAAGTTCGTGTGATTGAGTGACGTCACATTTGCAGGCGAGGTCATGCACATTGTTATTTTAAACTGATAGTATATTCCTTGGCTGGCTCAATCTATTAGAGGACTTTTTAACACTTTCGCTGTTAATCTCAAAAACATGATCCTCGCGCAGTACTAAAATTGACCCCCCTCGTAGGTCGTACGCACAGTAGTAACGGTGAAACGATAAATGTGGCTCGCGTCGTGGGTCACCCGCGCAGGCGTGGTTTTCGTTGACTCGCGCGGTAGGTCATGAGCACAGGCGAAATACAATTGAACCGACTTATTATGTGGGTTTTTCAGCAATGCGGCCCATTTGTCTTTGTCGCCGACCTACGACGTAGGTCGTCAGCTGCTTGACTTAATACCGCCAGGAGTACAATTATTCCGAGAGATAAGTGTACTTTTTGCAACCATCAGCAGCAAGGCTGATTCAGTGTTTATGGGGTGTAGAGCTTCTCTGTGATGGGGATGGACCAGGTCTGCCTGCATAACTCCAGTCGGTTTAGGAGTTACTGATGATTAAAGGTCTGTAAAAAATTAACGATCAGCTGCAAGGCTATGTATGTTATTTTTGTAGAATGCACTGTAGCTATGTGAACAGTACAAAAACTGACATGGTTCATCAGTCGGTTTAGGAGATACAGCCGTTCAAAGGTCGGAACTTTGACTGGCTGTATCTCCTAAACCGATAGACAAAACTTGACAGTTTTTGTACGGTTCACATAGCTACAGTGCATACTACAACAATATCATACGATCAGCCGTGGAGCTGATCGTTAATTTTTTACAGACCTTTAATCATCAGTTTCTCCTAAACCGACTGGTGTTATGCAGGCAGACCTGGTCCATCCCCATCACAGAGATGCTCTACACCCCATAAACACTGAATCAGCCTTGCTGCTTATGGTTGCAAAAAGTACACTTATCTCTTATACTAAATTGCATGGTTAGCGTGAGACTAATTTTCTTTTTTTTTCTTTTTCAGAACCCACACAGTAATACTAGTAACTAAAACGGGATCCGTGGATGTGGTAGAATTAAGTTTACAGTCACCTATAGATTTATCAAATCCAAAATGGGAACGAAGTCAATTTCAATTTGATTTGAAACAATCACAGCTATGATTATGTGATGATTAAGCAACATTTTTATGGTGCTAATTTAATATTGCGATAAATTATAATTATAATAATAGATATTTAATTATTACCCGGTGCAATCGCAAATAATTATACAGGGTGTAAAATGAAATGCGTTACAATATCGAACAGGGTGCTTCAGTTCAGACCATAAAACTGAACAACTTTCACAACCTTTTTACTCGACTGCGCCAGAAGGAGGGTTATGTTTTGCGAGCGTATGTATGTTATGTATGTCTATTTCTTTGGCACGGCCTCGGCTTAATGGATTTTGACGTATGAGGTGTCGTTAGATTCGTAAAAATCGTGAGAGTGACGTAGGCTATATTATTTTAATAAGGCGGTTGCGAATTAAAAAAAAGAGGGGGAATAAAAATTTTTTTTATTGTAAAAAATTACAATATGGGTATCAAATGAAAGCTTGTGAACAGACGATTCCAAAAATATATATACAGGGTGTACAATAAAATGGGACAGCTACTGAAAGGGGTGCTTCAGTCCATCAAACTGAACAACTTTCACTGTGGGACCAACATCGAAATCGCGAAAAAAAAATCTGCTGTCGCATATATTTCAGTCGAGTTATGTTTGCAGTTTTGTATGGGAGAGCGGATTTTTTTTTCGCGATTTCGATGTTGGTCCCATAGAGAAAGTTGTTCAGTTTGATGGTCTGAAGCACCCCTTTAAGTAGCTGTCCCATTTTAATTTACACCCTGTATATTATAGTACTTTTTTGCCACCATTTCGACACAAGAAAGTATGAAATAAACTAAATTATTAAGAAAAACAAAAACCCGACTGCATTAAAAAACTATTATAGTAACTGAAAAGAGAAAAACAAGCTCTTATATTCACTAATCAGCTATAACAACTTGGTTCGAGCAAATATAATTTGAATGCTATTAGGTAGGTATTGTAGGCGGGGACAAACCAAGGAAGGTACCTAAGGTATGTTTTATAATTTTTCTTTGTCCCCGTTTGCGATACCTACTAGTCATTCACTTCGAGTTGGCCGCTACCTCCCTTCCCGCTTCCCCGCACCGCACCCCTAAGAGACCCTAATAAACGCAATTTTATAACCTTTAGCAACGCAACCACGTACGGCACATCCGTCCCAGTCACTAATATCGCTTTTAATTTTAAATTTTTATTTGCCTTTTATATTATTTTTTGTCGACGGGACCAATTAATGTGCCTGTGAGGAAATTTTGTAACGGTCATCGACGGCCAACTGATCGTGAACGGGTAGTACCTAATAGCATTCAAATTATATTTGCTCGAACCAAGTTGTTATAGCTGATTAGTGAATATAAGAGCTTGTTTTTCTCTTTTCAGTTACTATAATAGTTTTTTAATGCAGTCGGGTTTTTTGTTGTGCAGTTGTTTTTTCAACTCGCTCTATAGTAAAACATCTTTCACCGAGGCTTTGAACGGCGTTTAGTGCAAAAAGTTGCGCTCGGGGTGCACTCTGGGTGCACATAGGGTGTGGGTTCTGAACGCAGCTCAGAGCCAACATCAAAATAGCGGAAAAAAAAAGTGCTGTTCCCTAGAAAATGTTAATAGGTAGCTACTCTACTCTACCTAAATGTATGAAACAGCGTTTTTTTTCGCGATATCAATGTCGTCCCATAGTAAAAGTTGTTCAGTTTGATGATCTGAAACCTGTTGCCGTGCCCGTGTTCATATGAAGATCAAAAGTTGTTACATTTAAGACCTAACTGTAGGTACCATGTGATTGCAATAAATATATGAATATTAAACATCCTGTTCGATATGTAACACATTTAAGTTTTCACCCTGTATTTTGTTAAATAAATCTTTTGATTAAAAATTTACACTTATTTGCAATTTCTCCAGGATGACCTGTTAACGGTGCCCACACATAACTGCGACGTAACATCGCATGGCAAATATCTGTGATGCGCTGCGTGCAATAATCATACATACTATAATCCCCGCAAGTTGATATTGCGATTGGCGGCCATCTTGGTGACGTAATTTTGACGTAGTCGACTGTGCACCATCAGTACCGTTCGCAAGGTCAGCCCGTGCTTGATGACGTCACGCAGCGGTTATTGTGACAAGGTTCCATCGCAATATCAACTTGCGGGGATTATAGTCATTTGCTTCGAGTTGGCCGCTCCCTCCCTTCCCGCTTCACCGTACCGCACCCCTAAGAGACCCTATTAAACACAATTTTATAACCTTTAGCAACGCAACGCACGTACGGCACGTCCGTCCCGATCACTAATATCGCTTTTAATTTTAAATTTTTATGTGCTTCTTATATTATTTTTTGTCGACGGGACCAGTTAATGTGCCTGTGACGAAATTTCGCAACGGTCGTCGACGGCCAACTCCAAACAAACGGGTAGTATGTCATCGAGCGCTGGCAGATATTTGCGATGCGATGCGATGCGACGTCGCAGTTATGTGTGGGAGCCCGTATGTTGTAAAATTGTATTTTATTGAGGTATTGGAGGATTGTTTATTATAGGTAAATTGGTAAAATTGAAATAAAAACTGAAACTGTTATTTAATCTTGTTTTATTTAAATAGATAAATATATCTACACAAAGTAGAAATAAATGCTGTTTCTTACAATTTTATTATACAGACCAATTTTCAACTCTAAACTGCTTGGGTACGGAAAACTCGCAATCTTGTTCCAAGACGCACCCCAAGAACTTTGGTACGTTCAAAATTGTACCCGATATAATGTGAGGAAACTTGCTTTCCTTATTTTCAACATAAGTCAACAATAACCGTTTGCTTATAAAGTCACCGCTGACCGAAACATTTGCGATCTCCACGTAACTGTTTAAAGATGATGAATACATTTCTACGATCACTCGTAGTGACTCCCACATTAATAGTTTATCGGCTGACACAAAACTCAATCGGAAATGATAGCCGAATTGGCTGTACATATCTTTCAAAGTGTCGATTAGCTCATGCAGGACGACATCAAGATCGGTATTAGTTTTTGTAGCTCCAAAAACCTGTACAACTGAAGATTGACTGACGTGGAATAAACTATCTTCATCTGATGGTGAAGGGACATATTGGCGACCCATTGAGAATAATTTTAATGGAAATGTTTTGGGAGGTATAACGTTTTTAGCAAGATATGCAAAGTATGACGTTAAGGATCCTCCACCTGTTAAATGCAATCTGTTATCTATGTTAACTTTCGATTCTTCGTTGTGATGCAGGATAAAAGATTTATCCGGATTTGTATGATCTTCACCGCATCCTTCTATTATTACACTTTTAACGAAATCGGGGTTTGAGAATTGTACATAATTGTTTTTTTTAAGAATGTTATTGAAATGAAATTTTGCACCAAGTTCAAATAAAGCGGCATCTCCTTTGAGGTAATAATTCTCATTCTTTTTAAATTTTATTATGTCGAGATCTTTACCAATGTTCAAATGATCTTTTTGAGAAGTTGGTGGTGTTCCGTGCGTGAAGATAATTTTATTTTCAATGGGCGTTAGCGAATGCAAAGTGTTAGGTAGTTTTAATATTTCTACGATAGCTGCCTCTTCGGCAGACCATAGTGGACTTTTTAGTTTCCTAATATTATCTTTCACAAGACTAATCTGAATTTTTAATTGTTTTGTTGTGTCACTGTCTGGTTCCGTTTTTATCAGTTTCCCTAATTGCCTAGAGATTTCATCTTTCTTCGTCTCGTATTCAAATTTACGTTTATTCAATTCTTCGTAAACAGCCCATAAGTTTTCTATTTTCTGCAAATCAATATTACTTTTTCTTTTAACCAGTTGCTCCTGAATAACGCTCTTCCGTTTGATTTGTTCAGAAAATTCAATGTGTGGGGTCACGTAAACAAATGTCTCCGTACCTTTAGCACCGTTTATGAACAGAGCGGAATTCCTTACAAACACTCTCTGACAGTCGCACACCTTGCTAATTATGTTAGTTGTTATTTTACGTAGCATTTTCATCAACTTTCTTCTTTTTCGGGCTGACTTCGTCTATGACGGCGTCACCGTCTTGATCGGTAATCTCTTTAGTATTTTGTGTTACTATTTTCCTCTTCGTTGCTTGTTTGAAGCTGCCGAAGCCGGCCGCCCTTTCTGACTCTTCTATACTGTAAGGTTCGAGTTCTAGAGCCTTAAGTCGTCGCTTGTGAACTTTTGTTTTGAAATGTTCATTCAATGCTTGCTCATCTATGAAGTAGCGGGCGCAATGCAGGCAGTAATGCTGAGCGGCACCAGGCACGTCTAAGTCCACGCTCTGATTCAGCAATTTATCTGCGTTCTCTGAAAAATAAACGTAGAATGTAGGAACATAACCTATAAACCATGTGACGAATAACGTCGTAGCCAATTTATGTTACCTTCTTTGAGGTCGTCGTCGATTTGGTCTAGGTCCCTCTTTCGGTTCCGCACCCTCCAACGCCTTGCTAAATGAGTATCACCATTGTGGTACTTTCTGCGCTTGTATGGCATAATAAATTGTGAAACTTCAAAGATAGAGAAATAAAATTCACTCGCGCAAGACGATTGACGCTTTTGACAGTGACAGACAGAAGCACGACAGAAGAGAACATGACATGACAAACGTCAGATTTGACATTACGCATATTCATCTCTATTCGACATATAGAGCCATCCCTCTTTTTTTTCCGATCCCGAATGTTCCAGATTGGTCATCGAAGAAATTGTGCAAAGCCTGCCTTATGATTGGTTGTCAGCATCGTAAGACAGAGACAGCACCATTCGAAAGAAAGAGATCGAAGTATAGTGTTGCCAACTTCCTGTCGGTTTGCACAAAATTGGTTAATAAGTTTTTGCACAAAACGTTGCAAAAGTTTTTCCACATAGCAATACTAATTCTTTTTTTCTTTCTAGCACATAGATTTGTCCCTTTCTAAATCACGACTTTTTCTCGAACTCTCTAGAGTTATTGAATCTGGAATGTTCTCGATTGGTTATCGAGAGCATTGTGGAAAATTCTGCATCATGATTGGTCGAGCTCGCCAGGTATAAAAGCGCCATACCGAGCGCGGGAAGCCAGTTTCATTTGTAAACACAAAGCGATAAGCAAGCAAACTTGAGCGGTAAAACCACTCGGAAAAACGATACATTCTACATCAATCTACGTGATTTTACTCTACTATTGTGTCAGTGAAGTTTGAAGAAATTATCTACGAGAATGCCAGCTATAGGAATTGATCTTGGAACCACCTACTCGTGTGTTGGTGTTTGGCAGCATGGGAACGTGGAGATAATCGCGAACGACCAGGGGAACAGGACCACGCCATCGTACGTCGCGTTCACGGACACCGAGCGTCTGATCGGCGACGCAGCCAAGAACCAAGTCGCCCTCAACCCCAACAACACTGTTTTCGACGCCAAACGACTCATCGGCCGCAAATTCGATGACACGAAAATCCAACAGGACATGAAACACTGGCCCTTTAAGGTAATCAACGACTGCGGCAAACCGAAGATCCAGGTTGAGTTCAAAGGCGAAGTGAAACGGTTCGCGCCAGAAGAAATCAGCAGCATGGTGTTGACGAAAATGAAGGAGACTGCGGAAGCGTACCTCGGGACAACTGTGCGCGACGCAGTGGTTACGGTCCCAGCGTACTTCAACGACTCTCAACGCCAAGCGACTAAAGACGCGGGAGCCATCGCGGGCCTCAACGTGCTTCGAATCATCAACGAGCCTACCGCCGCCGCACTCGCCTACGGTCTCGATAAAAACTTGAAAGGCGAACGCAACGTCCTAATATTTGATCTCGGCGGCGGAACTTTCGATGTTTCCATCTTAACCATCGACGAAGGCTCGCTGTTCGAAGTGAGAGCGACTGCCGGCGACACTCATCTTGGAGGTGAAGACTTCGACAATCGGTTAGTGAACCATCTAGCCGATGAGTTCCAGAGGAAGTACAAGAAGGACTTACGGGGTAACACGAGAGCGCTGCGTCGGTTGAGGACAGCGGCTGAGCGCGCCAAGCGTACGTTGTCATCCAGTACAGAAGCTAACATCGAGATCGACGCTCTGCACGAGGGTGTAGACTTCTACACGCGAGTGTCCCGAGCACGCTTCGAGGAACTTTGCTCGGATTTGTTCCGCGGCACTCTCCAGCCTGTCGAGAAGGCTTTGAACGATGCTAAAATGGATAAAAGCCAAATTCATGATGTCGTTCTCGTCGGAGGCTCCACTCGCATCCCAAAAGTTCAGAACTTGCTCCAGAACTTCTTCTGCGGAAAGAAACTGAACTTGTCCATCAACCCTGACGAGGCTGTAGCATACGGCGCTGCTGTTCAAGCTGCTATATTATCGGGCTCGACAGACACCAGAATCCAAGACGTATTGTTGGTTGACGTCGCGCCTCTATCTCTCGGCATAGAAACTGCAGGAGGAGTCATGACGAAGATCATCGAACGCAACAGCAAGATTCCGTGCAAGCAGTCTCAAACCTTCACGACTTATTCGGACAACCAACCAGCCGTCACCATCCAAGTTTTTGAAGGAGAACGAGCCATGACCAAAGACAACAATCGCCTCGGAACATTCGACCTGACTGGCATCCCGCCAGCGCCGCGTGGTGTTCCTAAAATAGATGTTACATTTGACTTGGACGCCAATGGTATCCTCAACGTATCTGCAAAGGAGAACAGCACTGGTAGAAGCAAGAACATCGTAATAAAGAACGATAGAGGACGACTCTCGCAGGCGGAGATAGATCGTATGTTGGCTGAAGCAGAGCGATACAAGGAGGAGGATGATAGGCAGCGAGAGCGCGTTGCGGCACGGAACCAATTAGAAGCCTACGTGTTCAGCGTCAAACAGGCGCTGGATGAGGCGGGAGACAAGCTGAGCGAACAAGACAAAAATACGGCGCGAAGTGAGTGCGAGGAAGCGCTTCGATGGCTAGACAACAACTCTCTCGCTGAGAAGGAAGAATATGAGCATCGTCTGAAAGAGGCGCAACGCGTTTGCTCGCCGATCATGACTAAGATGCATGGAGGTGGCGCTGGCAACGGTGGAATGCCTGGAGGAATGCCAGGCGGTATGCCAGGAGGAATGCCCGGTGGTATGCCTAACGGAATGCCAGGAGGTATGCCCGGAGGTTTTCCTGGTGGAATGCCCGGCGGTTTTCAAGGAGGAATGCCCGGAGGTTTTCCAGGAGGAATGCAAGGCGGAATGCCCGGCCATCAGTACCAGCAACCTGAAGAACACTACGGAGGCCCTACGGTTGAAGAAATTGACTAAGATGCGCGTCTGACTACTAAAGTTCCTTAGTAACCCATTGATTTCATAAGACTGAATACCTATTATGTGTTCTCAATAATTCCTAGTCCAAAGATAAATAAGTTAATTATATAATTTATTTTAATGTATGTTGCTATGTAAATAAATATTTTTAATGTAATAGTTTAATAATTTTGTGATCATCTGTTGGAATTAGTAAAATAAAATTTAATATAATTTTAAATTATTTGTTTTTCTTTATATTTACACGTTCACGGCTATATGTATACCCGGAGAGGATAGTCATAAAACATTTCAATAAGTTTAACATGTTTAGATTAACAAACACTAAAACTAAGCCCTTTTGTCTATAGTCTGTGTTAGTCCTCTCATTATTTAATGGTCGTGAGCGTACTTATACACATATTCCCAGTTTGGATGGTATAATTAGAACAATTATTTATCAAAATTCTCGTCCCGCTAATAGTAACATTGGCGCGAACAGCTAGAAACAGAAAATGTAGGCCATGCAACGCAACACAGAAAGATCGAGATGTTTATGTTCTGCCAATAATTATGGCGTCTACTAATAATAAAGACTAGAACTTTTGTCCTCAGTGAACAAGGTCCCTCGTCTGCCGGGCCATTCTTTGTATAGAACACGAACCGTCTCGATGTTTCTCGCATCGCTCGCATCCAAACGTCGTGTTCGCCCCACTATTTTTTTTTCGGTGGGCACAGTCACAAAGAGCTAAATGATCGTTTTAAATAATATGAAATTATCTTCGGAAACCATTCAATGTCCCATTCCTTCAGAGGAACTGTCAAAAGGTACTTCTGGGAATTAACAAGATTAACAACTGTGTCAGGCACTTTTAAGTGAGGTAAAGTAAATACATTTTTTTTTTTTGAAAAAAAAAAAACTTTGGGAACCTATAAAATACTAGCGGCCCGTCCCGGCTTCGCACGGGTGGACGTGTAATCTTTTCTAGCAATAAATATAGCCTATGTTACTCAGGGTGAATGCAGCTTTCTAATGGTGAAAGAATTTTTTAAATCGGCCCAGTACTTTTTGAGCCTATTCATTACAAACATACAAACATACAAAAATAGGTACAAATCTTTCCTCTTTATAATATTAGTGTAGATTTGTTCTTGATGTTTCCCTGGTTTGTTTTAATTATTGTAGTAAGTAATAAAGGTTTTAAAAATAACGATAGAAATAAAAACTCGAAGTCGATTTAATTTATTTATTCATATAATATAATCTTACTATAATAAAATTCAGTGAAACAGTATCATACATGAATAAATACAATACTAATAGAACAATTAACTTTCTGCATTTAAGTTAATATTTTGTTTTTAAGAAAGAAAAAAAAAAATAAACGAAATAACAATTTTATTATTGTATGGAAAATTGTTAATGACAGGAATGATTTGAATGAATCATTTAACATCAATGATTATATTAAGTTGCAACTCGCAATCATATTGTTACAATTACGTAACGACTTGTGGAGTCTATGCGATAATATTATAAAAGGCAATTCTGGGGACGTGACAATGTTGATGACAATAAAATAATAATCTCTATAAATAATGATAGTTGAATACAAAAGATGGGGGACCCCAGAGCGGCCAGTTACGCGACTTATACTAGTGAAGGCATCAATAAGGGTGACAATAACGTAGTAAGTGAAGCAACACACGCGATCACTTCATTGCACGAACACAGGTTACGAGCCCAAGCCACATATCAAGCACTACCTACAAAACTTATTACACATACAAATCTTCTAATAGTGAAACTAGAGATAGTCGATCGATATTATCGTGACCTTGATAAATAGTAACAATACAGCTAGTTTAGTTTAGGTATAGTAACTATTGCATTTTAATACTATCGATAGTATCAACTGTTTTAAAGTAATACTATAGAAAATATCGATATTGTTACTATTTGTCAAGGTTAGTCAACACTAGCGCACTTTACTTTCGATACGCGCGTGGGTATGTGTGATCGTGGTCATGTAGGTACTGCTTGATAAGCATGTTGTGATACGAGTCTCTCACGCAAACATCTCTCTGAAATAATAACATCGTACTACTAATTCCGCCTAAACTAAACCTAGACGTATCTAGATAATTATTTATTCATCATAATTGTAATAGTATAATAATAATAACACTCAAATAATCCGTTGTAGATTAGAATTAATTTCAACTGGCTCATAATCGATGTTGTCTACTATGTGAAGCATTATATACATATAACAATACAGTCAACTTTCCAAATAGCGATAAAATTGATTTTGTACATTCGATTGTGGATCATTTTGCGTGCTGAATTTTTTAAATACCGGTTTATTGTAATGAACGCTATTCGAATAAGGCCTGGGGTAACTTACGATACAAAAACCAATAATTTTCTAAACAACTATTAAATATTAATACAATAAATCTGAACCACCTCTAAAAGAAATACAAATCGTAAAGCATAGAATCGCCGGGGACCACTATGTACATTAACATACCGTGCACCGTGGCGGCTTTCACAATTTGGTCGTAGCTGTTCTAATTCCACTTATTTGCAAATCAATTACCACGATACACCAAAATTATTTTACAATTTTAATATTGTTTTTCTAACGCTTTAAAGGTACATAGATAATTCAAAGGTCCGTGGACACAGTAGCATCTATTTATGCTACAGTGAGCACGCACCTTATAGCATCCAACTATAGTCAGACAAGTTTGTACGTGACAGTCCCGCGGGGTATAGACGAAGGGGGAGGGGAGGTACTCTAGATCACAGAAGAGAATGGCTTCGCCAGAATTAGCATGCAGGAAGCCCACTTGCCACTGATATGATCGACGACATATCTATTCAATTCATTATTTCTTATTATGGCTCCATCGTGTGAATGATGATTCAGCCAATGTCAAGGTACGAAAATACACTGTAGGTTATAAAAAAACGAAGTGGATTTCATACATTTCGTTGAGAAAAAGTCAATAAGTCACTATGAAAATTGTGTGAAAATTCTATCATAAGACTTATGAAGATAAGGTTGAATTTAATTTGATTACTTTTGTTTTTTGGTCACACCAGTTCTGGAACTAAGTAGTCCTCATGCCATTGCCACTGTTTCTCTTTTCTGTGCTCTAGATGTTAGCGGGGAACGGGTGGTGTAGCGGGGAATGGAAGCACGCGCCGCTCATAACAGTCGCGACTGCTACCTCACCTTCCCCCAACGTCTCTCCCCCGCGGGACGATGCCGCATAAACTTGTCTAACTACAGAATGCTCAGTCCGTTTTATGCACGCCGCCTAACGTAACAAACTACGAAAAGCAAAGAGATTCGATCTACTAACAAACTACACGGTGTATTTATAAGTAAATTAATTAAGTTGATCAGAATTTACGTTTTTAAAATGTAAATCCTAAATTAGTAGATTGAATCCTTTTGACGCGAAGCTACTCGAGATGATAAAGTTTCTCTCATTCACAATAAAAATAAAGCACTTTGTTATGTAGTGAGAGCTACAGTTACGATCAAAATATATTATTTGTACGGGCTAACGGTTTTATTAGTACACGTCAGCCCATTCCGCTACACTACGCGTAAACACGTCTCTACGGACTTGCGACTTTATTTTAAACTTTTTACAAAGGACAGAACAAAGGGAACAATCTTTAGGCCTCGGTCATGTATTTAGAAAGAAAAACCCGTGGTTTTAAGTAAAAAAAAACTTAAGCTATTTCATAAGTCCACCTACAGCAGTAACGTTGAGTCGCAAATGCGCAGAGACGCTGCGTCTTATCATATAACCGTCGACTTGTGTACACTACACCACCCTACACCTTACAATTCATGTGCATTTATTATAGAAATACGATTGATAATGAAAACAATGTTGTTGCTTGTTGATATTTTCATTTGTACGCGCATGTCCTACAGTAATGTCCCAAAGAAAGACAAATTATATAAACGCTTTGATAGCTCTTGTTATAATTGAAACCCAAGGCGGAGCAGGTTTAGGTAATTCCGCAGTTTAGGTAGTCACATATACCTGCAACGGTCCATAGAACCCACACAAGGCATCGCTCTGTTTCACTCGAATTATGTTTAATATAACGCAAATTTTAGATATCAAAGATAGTTATTAGGCACATTTCAAGTGTCATTCAACCTGTAAAAGGCACCCCTTTCTTTTCTCGCGAGTTCTAAATAATATGAGTTCTCATTATCAACATTTAGATTCCAATTGGTGTCAATTCGAAAGGTTTGTCGCTTATAACGTTTTTCTATGCCAATCTCATACAGAGCTGGAAAATAATGGAATCGACTGCCAAGCGTATTGACATTTATTTATAGTATCAGAGTATGTAAAAGCAAGCTATAGCGTGCGCGCATCTGTCATCGCTCTTACCACCGAGCATGAGCAAATTTTGTATATTTTCTTAGCGTTTCAAACACTAGCCTAGAATTTTCTAAAAAACTTCCATGCGAAAATATAGATGGTTGAATAATCTCGCTGCCGCAATCATGAAGCGTTTCTTTTTGATTATAATTGAACGAGAATATGAAAATTTTTATTGTTCATACCTATGCTCACGGTTTATTTGGCGGGGAGAAGAGGGAGGCGGCCGTCGTCGTACGAACGCCATTGGCGGCCAGTCTCCTTTTACTCATCAACCTGCGCGAGAATCCCTACCATTTTCAACCAGCGCTCATAATTCGTTGCGCGACCTTTAGGGCTAGCATGACACGCAAGACAGCGACAAAACCGTCATTGCGCTCGCTTTCGCATACTCGATAAGGCGCGCTCTCTAGCTTCCTTATACATACGATTCTAACACATGTCTAGTGTTTAGGGTGGTGTGGTGTAGTGTACAGGGGCGGCGGTGCGGTGTGTGTGTGGGCGCTCAGAAGTGAGCGTAGGAGCCCCACGCGGGGGGCCCGGGGGGGTGTCCCTACATGCCGTAGCCGTGGTAGGGCGCGGGCGAGGGCGCCTGCGCCGCGTACGCGTAGGGCGAGGCTTGTGCCGGCACGCCCGGGTACGCCATCGACGGTCCTGCAAATAATAACAATAGGAACATTAATATGGGCGATGTAGCCAACATGAAAATTGAATAGGGACGGCGGTCATGTTCCTTGAAATCGCTCGAAATACGACTAATAATGGTTACGATTTGAATCACTGAACATGGAACTAAAGTTGATGTTGGCTAGCATTAGGATGAATTGGTTATTTGCCTGCAAACAGTATATTTTATTAGTGTAGGAAATAAATCTGTGAAACCCGTCTATTAATGGACAACATTACATTTTAGCAAAGGTACTCAAATTCGAAAACCATTTGGAGATTATGTCATACAAAAGTAATTTAAACGATTTTTCTATCAGTTATTTCTCGTGATATTTGAAAAATAACAAGCTAGGCTGAATGAGATGCATTTCCTTTGACTGGATCAGAATCTAATAATAGTTTGACACTTCTTTGTAACTTTCGTTTAATTTATTTTTAGTATAGTTATTTCATTAATTCTTTACATATCACTGAAATTTTCTAAAGTTTCATCAATGAAAGTTTTCAGTTTGGTGGGCCAATCCATCGTCTAAACTTTACATACTCCAAATCAACCTCCGGTACCATTATTCAATTAATGTAAGTAGTAAGGTACTTACCGGCGGTGAGCATGAGTTGCGGCTCCATCATCATGGCGGGCTTGGCCTCGTGCTCGGCGCTCTCCGTGCTGCGTTTCGCGTCCGCCTCCTCTAATTTCTCTACCTTCGTCGTTAGTTCTCGCATTGTCTGCAAAATACAATAAGTTTCAAATTACAGAATAAACACCATTTCATCCAGCATAAAAAAAATATAAGTACCGGAATTAAAAAAAAAAACTGATTTCTGTACGCAGTGTAATCATAAGGGTCCGAATACGAATCCGCACGGACATGCTATTATGTACACACGGCGACAGATCAACCTACCCATAGTTCGACCTTATGTCCATTCAACTATTGCTACGGTTCGAATTATGCCAATAGTGCAAACGCTATGCACACGCTTTACCGGTCGGTTCAAATTAGTAAGTACGAATACACTGCTAAACAATTTGTACAATTTGAACCAGCTGTCAATTTGACGTGTATATGCTGCACTACCTATTTTTGGTGTGCGGCGTAAGCGCAAGTTAATGACGTCACTGATGACGTCAGACAGCAAACGTATCCGCACATTCGCGCATTATGAACCGATTGTGTGCATGCTATCTCTACCGATAGCGCATATTTGCGCATTTTGGACCGTAGCATATGGGTAGGTTGATCTGTCGCCGTGTGTACGTAATACCGACTGCTCTCTGGAGGAAACTTGCATACGCTGCTGAAGTGGAAATTCTGATGCGTATGTGACAAATCTACATTTGGCACTCATGGTGGACTGAGACACCGTATACCCACCTTGAGAGTAGGCCTGTGCCCTGCAGTGGGACTAATGATGACTTATATGTATAAATTACCTGGATAAGGAAGGGCATTGCAAAGTCCATGATGTTATGCCTCCACGCTAGCTCGATGACAACGTCGGGTTTGAGGAGGTCGTAACACTGCAAAGTTAATTAATTATTAATACTATAATGCCTAAAATATATTAAATATCACTAAAGAGCAGTTTTTTGGTTTTTTTAAGCTGTATTTGAATTAAAAGTCGCTATACTTTAGCCGAAAGACCTGTTAGTACCCGCGAGAAACGCCGCCTTAGTATGGGATTTTCTAGGTATGTGTTGGTGCTACGTAATCATCCATAGATTTTCATCGTGCAGACAACGTGACCGCGGATGCCCACGGGCGAAAATATCCCTTGTAGGCGCAGCCCAGCCCCTTATAGTCGATATAAAGGTCATAGAAAAATCGAAAATGAAGGTTACTTTCAAAGGAAGATGCCGACGCTGTCCGTTTATCATGTTATGGGAACAGAATATCATTCTGAGGTTTATGTGATTTGGAACAGACTAGGTATAAGTAAGGTGTGGTCACGTGCCTGGTAGAGGCAGGCGGAGAAGCACTCGAAGTTGTCGCGCTCCAGGAACCAGTTGAGCAGCTCCTCGGCCACCTCGGGCTGCCGCGACTCCGACGCGTACTCCATCGCGTCCGCGTACAGCGCGTCCTTCTTGCATAGCTCCACGCTCTGCTTCCATCTGTTGTTGCCTGACGAATAACAATTAGGTATGTTAATTACTACTAAGTTCGATTCCAGTGGCGGACTATAACCGTCGGAGGACAAGACATCGGAACTAAATAAGGCCCTGGAGTGCGATTTTTGAATCTCATACGTTGAACTCAGCAATTGAAAATGTATGGAGATACGCATCTTTCTACTGCTGATTTGACTTTCAAAAATAGCAGTCCTGGAGTATGATTTTTGAATGTCAAATCAGCAGTAGAAAGATGCGTATCTCCATAATAATTTAGACATTTACAAGTGCTGAGTGCAACGAATGAGTTTCAAAAATCGCACTCCAGGTGTTCCCAGAAATTGCGCCGGGACAAAAACTTGGACCAGGAAAATCTAAAGCTCAAAACGAAGAGTGAGCTAAGCGAGCTCGAGAATTTACTGTAATATATCGCGCGCGGCGTGCGGCCACATTCCGTCTACCTTATTTGCTCTAGCAAATGACGTTCCTAAGTGACAGAAAAGGATGGAGCGACAGAAAAAGGCGATGCGGTGCTGCCAGATGAGGTTCAACCATTACTGAACATATTTTTACCTTGTTCGGAATTTGATAAAAATGTTCTCTATATTTGGAAGCTCCCTAGGACAGAGCGCCCGGAGCGCACCCCTAATACTTGAATTATCGGCGGGTCGGTGACAGACAACTTTAGAGATAAAAAACAAAACATGACAAGGAGTAGAGAAGAGACATACCCTTGTATAGATATGCGGCGATTCTCCTGAACTCGGTGAGCTCGTGTTTCTCTAGTTGTTGCGCGAGCGCGATCGTGTCGAAGTTGTCGAATGCGTCTATCGATGTCCGTAAACCCTGCAAGTTATCAACAATTCATGTTATTAAAATTTTTTAAAACTCTATAGTATTTATTGCTGTGATTAGATTTCTTCTCAACTGTAAAAAGCATAGAGGTCAGCGTTTTGTCTTATTCAGTCAATAAGAGATGCACTATAGCAATCTTGCTCTAGTTTAAAATGGAGACTGCTACCTTATTTCTGTCCTTATTGATGTAACATGTAACCATATTTTTGCACTATGGATGAGCATAAATAGTACGTAAATTTCATATCTCCTACTCCATATCACTATCTCATACCTATGGTCAAATATTAAGCATCCCCGTACATATCCGTAACTTCTTGGTCAATGTTCTTACATACAATTATAAGTTGGTAGCCCTCATCAATGAGCAGAGCGTCAATGGCATTAAAATTTTTTTTGTTTAGGATCTACGCGAATCTGTCAGCACCAGCACTCTCATTTACGGTCGGCCAAGAAAGAGCGGCTTGCCAGATACAAATGGATAGCTTTGTAGTGATTGTACAAACCTGGTAGTCCTCCTCATCGATGAGCAGTGAGTTGAGCGCCTCGTTGACAGCCTTGTTGTTGAGGCTCTGCACTGAGCGGAGATAGGCCTTCACCAGCTGCAGGTGGCCGGCCTTGGTGAAGAATGTGACGGCGCGCGTGTGGTCCATGCGCGGCGCTAGCACTAGCAGCAGGTCGTTGAGAAGCAGCGGCTTGAAGTCCAGGTAGAACTGGATCGCTTTGTAGTATAGCTCCATGTTTGCTACCTGCGGGGTGTTGGGATGGGTTTATAACTCAAGACAATATTATTAACTTTATTTAGTTAAATACACATCATCAGCAGTTGCTGACAGGGCGGTACGATGTACAATCAGCCTATGAAAATCGTAACCATACATAGAACCTTGCTAAGCACACGATTTAGGTTGTGAATTCTGGGCCTCTACCCGCACATTCGAACTTCGCAATGAGGAAGATGTAAATGAAATTAAATTACGTTTTTTTTATCTTAAAGAAAACTTTATGTGATTTTAATAAAATCTGCGAAAAAATCATGCCGATATCTTAAAAACTGAATTTTTTACAAATTTTTAAAGTTTGGATTTCTTATACAGAGATCCGTCTTGACCGCTTAGCTCGTGACGTCACATCGCCCGATCGCTCGCCCGCCCATATGGTCTAATGCAGTGTTTTTGCGTACTCTTGTTATTTTCGCGTATTTTTTGTTAAATATGTAAAAAGAAATACTGTATAGATATTGCATAGTACTTCTTTGTGCTAATACAACAATAAACGCTACAGAAAAACCCTTTTTTCGTATCTCAAATCATAAAAAAGTTAGAAACAGGTGGTGTAATATAACGAGAAAGGAGGATCCGTTATCTCCAAAAACTATTCGACGTTGTTGCGATGATCATTTTAATATATCGAAATATTTTTACATGTCGAAATATTTAATATTATAATATAAAAAATTTATTAACAGGCAGGGATTGTTCGATATTTAACGAGAAACAAAGCTTGATAGTCGTAATAACTGCCTTGTTATATTGTACCTATTAAATGATAAGGACGAATGAAGTGCTGTCGAACGAAGGGGTTTAGGTACTTGTGTTGTCTATAAAATATGGGCGTAGACGTAGATAGGTATTATTTTCGGCTTTAATAAATTTCAACTTCCGATAGTTTTGGTTTTGGTTTTGATTTCATCTAATAACCGGCTATATCGGTGCAGGTAGGCATCTTACTACGTTTTTTACAGGGTGTAAACATATATGCGTTACATAATCAAAGGGTGCTTCAGACCATCCAACTGAACAACTTTCACTATGGGACCAACATTGAAATCGCGAAAAATAAGCGGTTTCATAAAAATCGTCAATGGTGACTCAACCCAAATATCTGCGGATACTTTTTTCGCGATTTCAATGTTGGTCCCAAAGTGAAAGTTGTTCAGTTTGATGATCTGAAGCACCCCCTTAAGAATGTAACGCATTTAAGTTTACACAGTTTAAGTCGGTGAGTGTGCCCAAGAGCTAGGTACATGAGCTCATCCCGCCTTCCCCTTTCTACTATCGGAATTCCAGACGCACCGCGGGATATCATCGCTTTCTGGTTGACATCCCACATATCCGCAGTAATCCGCACCAAGCGCCATTCCGATTCTTTTATAATGCGCACAGCCAGGGAGTGGAATGCCCTGCCTGCGTCAGTGTTTCCGAGCGCTTACAACCCGAATTCCTTTAAAGTACGAGTGAATAGGCTTCTTCTGGGTAAGCTCGCTACATCTTCGACCCCATCTTCGTCCTGAGGACTGGATTGAGGTCAAGAGCAAACACATCCTTAATAAAAAAATTAAAAAAACACCCATAATACATAAATGATTCTGCGTATAGGCATTATTATGAATAGCCATCAACTAGAAGCCAAGCTTCTGAGGAAAGGCGCTAGACGCGCAAGGAAAATCGTAATCCATATATAAACGTGGCGTATAAACGGGTCTAGTGACGGCGGCGGCGCTTTTTCGCGATTTCTATGTTGGTCCCATAGTGAAAGTGGTTCAGTTTGATGGTCTGAAGCACCCTTTAATTACGTAACGCATTTCAGTTTACACCCTGTTTAAAACGTAGTAAGATGCCTACGTGCACCGATATAGTCGGTTATTAGGTGAAACCAAAACTATCGTAAGTTTGATCCAAGTTGACATTTATTAGAGCCGAAAATATTGCCGAAAATAATACCTATCTACGCCCATATTTTATAGACAACACAAATACCTAAACCCCATTCATTCGACAGCACTTCATTCGTCCTCATCATTCAATACAATAGGTACAAATGGTACAATACAACAAGGCAGTTATTACAACTATCGAGCTTTGTTTCTCCTTAAAAACCTGTTAATTAATTTGTAATCGTATTATATTAAACATTTAGACATGTAAAAATTGTTCAATATACTAAAATGATCATCGCAACAACGTCGAATAGTTTTCGGAGATAACGCATCCTCCTTTCTCATTATATTACACCACCTGTTTCTAACTTTTTTGTGATTTGAGTTACAAAAAAAGGGTTTTTCTGTAGTCTTTATCGTTGTATTAGCACAAAGAAGGACTGTGCAATATCTATACAGTATTTCTTTTTGCATATTTTCTAAAAATACGCGAAAATAATAAGAGAACGCAAAAACACTGCATTACACCATACGGGCGGGCGAGCGATCGGGCGATGTGACGTCACGAGCTAAACGGCCACGACGGATCTCTATTTAAGAACGCGTAACTTTAAAAATCCGTAAAAAATTCAGTTTTTAAGATATCACAAAAATTCTTTTACGAATATTTTTTGGATTTTAAGTTTCATTTTTATAGCTAATAAAATAATTACATGCATCTTCCTCATTGCGTGAAAGTTTTCGTTCCAATGTCAACTCTATTACAATGAACCGGACCGAAACAGTGGCGATATATCGAACATCGAATGTCCGGGTACAGGCCCTGTGATATAAGTAGTCAAGACGACACCAGTGGGCATTTAAGTGTTAGTCATCGACACTTTTAGCGTCGGCCATCTCAGATTCAATCGCTCTTCGTAAGCTGGATGCAGGTATATAATGTTTCACTCCGCACATTAAGATTCGGCGTTTTGCGATTCAGTCACAGTTGGTTTTTGGAAGCCGAACGCAGTGGATTTCCATTACTTATATTTACTTCTGTTTTATTGGTAAAAGAAAAAATAGCAAGGTGTCAGCATTCTTCCCGTCGTAAAAACATGCATTCCTGATGCAGCATCCGTTTAGACGCAAAAACGTCGGTCGCTGATGCTAGAAGTATCAGAAGTATCGTGAGTTGGGACATACGCTCAGTTGCAGAAACGCTGATTGAAGTTCTCTCTCTGTCACAATCAATCTGTTCAATCTCTTTCTGTCACTTTTTGTCTTGTTGACGTAGTTAAAGCTGGCAAGAGATTTAATGGAGGATTAACTCTAATGAGCGTTTCTGCAACTGATTGTTAAAGTGCAAAAATTATAAGCGATTTCGTAAGTAAGTGTATAGCGTGAGGTACGTACTTTGGTGACGATGTCCTTGAAGTGTCCCTCGCGCCACGCCTCGGTGGGGTGCTGCATCATGGTGAGCGCGGCGTTGTCGTACTCCTCGTACTTGTCGTACAGGAACACCAGCTCCGACCACAGGTGCGCGTGCTCCGCCGCCCTCAGAACCTGCAACCATGGTCATCGCCACCTTTAGTTACGACGATCATTTCAAAATCACACACATGAGATTTTATTAGCCTATTGCTACGGTTCGAATTATGCCAATAGTGAAAACGCTATGCACACGCTTTACCGGTCGGTCCAAATTAGTAAGTACGAATACACTGCTAAACAATTTGTACAATTTGAACCAGCTGTCAATTTGACATGCTTATGCTGCACTACCTATTTTTCGTGTGCGGCGTAAGCGCAAATTAATGACGTCACTGATGACGTCAGACAGCAAACGTATCCGCACATTCGCGCATTATGAACCGATTGTATGCATGCTATCTCTACCGATAGCACATATTTGCGCATTTTCGACCGTAGCATATATCATCTCACTGCTGGGCAAGCTCTGCCCACATGTTATCAAAAGCATCCAGATTGTCCCGCCACCTCTTTCAAGGTTGACCTGGACGCCGACAACCGTTTTTTGTCATCCAGGCTTCGATTAAGAATAAAAAGCTTACATACAGATACACAATTAACACTTCAAAAATGGCAGATTAAAAAGAGCCCTCAAATTAGAATATGGGAGCCCTTTTTTCTTAGAATTGCTCCATCACGCTATATGTAAATTTAGACAATATTGCCAACCTCACCTGGTATCCTACAAACATGGCAGCCTACTTACACTTTAATCTAGCGGTTTATAATGTATCACCAACGTCTTTTTCGAGCGCAATATAGTGTAGCGCAGTTAAAAATTTATAGATTTTGACAGATCGAAGTATGGATTCAAAATTCGTCTTTAAATCTCAGCGTTAGCACAGAATAGATAGTATACTACAGACATAACATAACGGTCACCCCTGGTAGGGTGCGGTGCGGTATCTGAAGTTCCCCACACCTCATTTCGCACTTCAGGGGCGATTCTAGAGCCGAGCAAGAGGCACATAGAAAAGGCGCACGCGTGCCACGCAGGACGGCGCGAATACCGACGCCCTCTCCTTTCTGTAGCAGTAATATTCAAGCGTCGTGAGACCGTTCTACAGAGTGCCTGGTGGTGTGGCCTTAGTGTATAACTAACCTTGGGTATATTGACTCTGGACCAGAACAGCTCGAGGTGTTCTCGCATCTTGGCGGGCTTGTACTTGGAGTACAGTATGGCGAGCTCGGTGAACATGCCCATGTGTGCGCGCTCCAGCCCCAGCGCAGCCTCCAGCAGGCTGATCAGCTCGTCGAAGTGCCCTCGGTCCTGGAAACGTGAAATATTCATCAGTTTATTGTCATTCACAGGTACATAACTTATCTTGAACACTTGACTGCTGTGATCTGCCACTAGACAAACAAATATAAAATTCATAAACTGAATAATATAGCTAAAAGACTTAAAAACTTTAGGAAATTATAGACATACAGCCTGCACATACTGGGGATCTATCAAGCATAATAACTTACAATCGTTCGAAGACTTGGTATCCATAAACCTTGATTTGTCTATTGTATTTTAAAGCAGCCTATGTTAATAAAAAAAAGCGTCATAACAATGGAATTATTTTATTTTAACAATATTACCCAGGAATACCTACTTTATGAACATAGCAGCTTTGCAGTAATTATAGCCGAGGTGCAGATCTATGAATAGACATTATCATCATTCAATTTGTGTCCACACAACAGTATAAGCTTCCTTCCCATCATATCATTCCTCCAAATCCTGTGCTTATCGTATCCAAGACCTATCGTTCTTCTCGATGTCATTAACCAGCATGGCATGAATGTATTTGACGGGTGAAGAAAATAAAATGTATTGGGTTTAACACAAAAGATCCCACTGGGTCGAAGTGTTGTTGGCTTGCCAGTCCCCACAACAAGTTAAAAACCCGCATGGCAGCTGAACGACACTCCTCTCAGCCAAGACCTGTTCCACGTGCGGTAGTGAGGGTACACACCTGGTAGTAGTTGATGAGGTCCTCCAGCTCGTCGGCGTGCACCACGATATGAAGGCCGCACATCTGCGCGAGTCTGAACTCTCCGGCGTCCACACACGCGAAGCACACCTCCTTCCACGTGCGCGTTGAATTCGCCTTGCGGGCGCCGTCCACCGCACCTACGTATATTAAAACGGACTTTTAAATACAGTTACATTTACAATTTTACACCCATGCAGACGACGGACATAACGCGGAAAAAATAGGATTAAACACAACATAGATTGAGCTAACAGAATTGGCATTGAATAGACATTTTGATTTTGATAGACGAAGTGCATACTTATTTGGCAAACTGGCCTCGCATTCTAGATCTTAAATAGGCTCAAGAAGACCAGCCCCTGTTGCATTGCTACTGGCGTGATTCGGCTTCGCTCTTTGAAAGGCTCCCTATGCAGCGAAGGCGCGTCGCGCGCGAGTAGATAAATAATATAGGGCCAAACAGGACGAACAACATCCACGGTAGACAAAAATGGACGAGACAAGAGATAACCAGAAAACTGAGAAACGATATTAAAGTACTATCAATTAAAAATAACAATGTGCATGACCTTGAAGGGCCGTTGGATAACTTCACTCGATTGTAAAGGAATGGCAAACAACGACAAACAAACTCCGCCTCCACTCCTCCTCTGCCTTTGACTCTATGCAAAGGAAACAATCATTTGAATGACTCGAGTGAAGTTCGTGTGATTGAGTGGCGTCACATTTGCGAGCGAGGTCATGCACATTGTTATTTTAAACCGATAGTACAACTTTTATCTCAACTTTCTAGAAGTAAAATATTCGGGGACTTCATTTATGTTATTAACAGCTATCTCCTTCTTTACTCACCCTGGAACTCCTTCAGGTGTACGAGCGTGATGGCGAGCCTGGCGAAGTTGCTGACGTTGTTGTAGAGCAGCTTAGCCGCGTTGTACATCTTGTCGTCGAAGCAGCGGTCGCCGATCTTCTGGATGTCCGCGTGGTTCGGTCCCGATATGAACTCCTCGAGGTCTGCGAGGCGGCCGGTGCGGGCGTACGCGTAGATCAGCTCCGACTCGATGTAGGACTCGCGCGCCTTCTTGCGGGCCATCTGTGGAAGTTGCGTGTTGGTTAAGTGGTGTTACGAGTTAAAATTAAATAAAAATTTTATTACACTTAAGGCGATCTTTAGATAAAACAATGGTTCAAGCATAAAGGTATCATATAGAGGAACTGACAGTTGAGAGAGCGAGATGTACCTAGCGGCGCCACTGTATAATAGAAAGAGATACGTGACGCGAGGCAATAGAACCGTTTTTGGAAGACTTGTCGGCACAATCGACTGGGCAAATATTCGTGCTCTGTGAATAATTAGTGAATCTAAAGTGAAGTCGTAGATTATTTTGTGAAATATACTAACACTATTTCATTAAATTACCTACGATTTCACGTTAGATTCACAATTATACACAGAACTCGAAGTTTTAGGGTGCCGATAAGTGCCGAGAAATGCACAAAAAACGGTTTCATTTGACAACTCATGTCAGTTACTCTATTCCGACAGGTATAATTACTTTATAGGTTCAAGCCATTGTTTTATCTAAAGATCATCAATCAATCATCAGGCATACGTATACGTTGTGTTCAGTGTATACGTTGTAGACAATTTTTATGTTTTTGTTTGATAACTTTACTCATATATCATAATTTTAGCTATGTACTATCAATGCATTTCAGCTATGCGTCTTGATAATACAAAATTGTAGTGCTTAATTTCTTCTTTTAATTCTTGAATCTAGTAAAAAAGAAAACGCGATGAAGACTCCGTTATGCGTACACTAGAATCCTCGGAAAGATTATCTTGTTACTATAGTGTTTGCCCAATAGGATTATTTTACCGACACATGCAGATATAGCGAACGTGTTTTTCCCAGGACTGTTGCTTGGTTGATGTCTCAACAAGGACTTTGCGGAGGAGGGACTGTGTCTATAAGGAAAAATTTAAAATAAAAAACCAACCTGCAGATAGCGGACGAGGTCGTCCCAGGACTGTTGCCTGGTGGCGGTCTCGACGACGTCCATGTAGGCGGAGGGGTCGTCGGCCTTGATGTAGGAGTCGATGGCCTCCTTCACCAGTCCCTGCTGGAGCTGCGCCTTGGCGAGCTGCGACCACACGCCGGGCTCGTTGCAGCGCTCAGCGAACTCGTATGCGCGCTCCAGGTCTTTCACTTGCTCTATCAACACCTGCGGAAGTGGATGGTTTCAATTGAATACCGTGTGCTAAATACACACGGCTAACAGATCAACCTACCCAAAGCCAAAGTTGAACTCTATGACTATGAGTAGGTTGACCTGTCGCCCTGTGTACTTACTACTCATACTCGTATATGCATTTTACTGCCTGAAGAAATTTTACTTCCGTGAAGAAATTTTTATTTACACAATGTAACTCTGTAGTAACGGTTTTGGTTCGGTCCGATTTATAGGTTGAATAATCAAGTCGCTAAAGCTTTCCGAAAACTGACAATTTTTTGAGAAGTTTGTGTGTCTAAAACTAAAATAAAAAATTTAATATACAATCAGATTTCACGTAAAATCTTACCTTTACTTCGTTGCAAAGGGCTTTCGACAACAAAAATTAAGTTATCTGCAAAAATTCCCGATGGTTTAAGTTTGTATATTTATTATTACAAATTGTAGAAATTAGTATTATCAATCTTTAAAGTACGGCAAGTTTTTTCAAACACTTCGATTCTTGAAACTTGAACCCGCAACCTGCCAATCCGGGGCTGTGCTTTCCTCCAATTCAGCCACAGGTACTTCTCCCAATAGGTCCTCAAATCTTTAGCCTGGCTGTGCGGCCACTTGGGGCACTCGCGATAACCCCAAAACGAGCAGTGGACTGCATTTGTCATACATTGTGTAAGGACTCAGCCCACACGTGGCCTTCGCGTGGTGGTGGCGAGAAAACCGTGTGGGGCCATGCTTAATCTCTTTCGTCTCGGAAAGATGTCGATTCTTATTTTCTTTATTAAATATATAACAAGTATAATACCTGAATAGCTGAGGTGTTGACGTCGAACTTCTTGAAGATAGCGAACGCCTCCTCGTACAATTCGTTGTTGATCGCGATGTTGGCGATGTCAGGCGCGTCGTAGTTATCCAGCCGGTTTATGTACTCCATCACGCGGGTGCGGTCCGCCTTTATTGCTATTCAAATTAAGTTCAATATTACCATCATTGTGTTAGCTATTCCATTTCAGCTCTACTGAGATAATATAAAGAGTTCCATATAAATAAATAAATAAATAAATATCTTGGACAATGTCACACAAATAGAGATATGGAGATGTTAAAGAGAGTAGAGAGGTCGATAAGATTTATTACACACTTGCTACCTTCCCTCAAGCGCACCTAAGGATTTTACGAATAGGGGAGCGGACTGTATAATATATATTTTAGTTTTTTCTCTTCTTTTCTTTTGTTTAGTTTTAGTAAAAAAGACATTCGAAAATAACGCTTTACTCACATTTTTAGTTTTTTTTTAAGCTAGAATACAATTTTTAATAACATGATGAACTATAAAAAGTGATGAAATGTTGATGACGTCACTTGTGGGTATTTAGTAGAATTTTTCATACATCGCGCGCGTTTTGACGTTCGATTAAAAGTTGCTTATTTGACTAATTGTCCCGGACTGTCCGATCCCCTATTGGAACTGACCAATCCGAAATGGGCCGGTACCAGTGTGATTAATTTAATTTATAGTGAAGGTAAGTGACCATTAAATTGCTTCCATCAACCCATACTGGGAACAGTTCGGAGGAGAACAATCCACTCTCTTTCGCACTTCATTGGGAACCCAATTAGTGAGATAAAACAACCCTAATTTACTGTCGTGCACGGTTATGCTGTTAGCACGCATTTTGCGTATATGTATAGCTACATTCAATGTCAGGGCAGCATTACAGAAACCATTCCAATAATCCCATGTAAGGAAAAAAAGCCGCGACCCGTATACGGGCGGGAACGACTTTAAACGTAGAAAAACACGTGAATCCATGTACATTCCTGTAAACTAGCACACTAACCGGTAAGAATGAGCAAATTCTGCAGGTTCCTGTGGTCGGAGAAGACGGAGTTGTCGAGGACGATTTTCTCTAGCAGCTCGATGAGCTCGTTGGGCAGGTCGGCCGTCATGAACGCCTTCACCGTCACAGAGATGTCTTCAGGGTCTTGGGTCTCGGAGAGCGCTGTTTGTACAACCTGGAAATTGAGAACTCATCATCATCATTTTTGTACCTTGAATCAACAAAGGCAACAAAACAGCGAGTTGCCGTTGCAGACGGCAATCAGATCGCGGTGTATAAGAACCAAACAAAATTGCTGAAACTATTATAAAGGGGATGATCAGAGCATCAAACTGAACAACTTTTTCTGAGGGACCACTATCGAAATTGCAAAAAAAAACTTCTGTTTCAAACATTTAGATAGTGTAAGTTAGCAGTTTTGTAAGAAACAACTCCACCGCATAACCCAGATTTTTTATCGCGATTGCGATGATGATCCCATAGGGAAAGTTGTTCAGTTTGATGGTCTGATCATCCTCCTAAAAACCGTCAGAATATTAAGTAGGACCCTGTATACTACACTAGTGTCTCACCTGGTCTATGAGCTGCCTCTTGTAGGGGTTGGACTCTGCGAGCACCTCGAGCCAGAGGTCCTGGTCACGGCGCCGCACCAGGTAGCGCGCCTGCGTCTTGAACAGCGAGTTGTCGTTGCAGACGGCTATCAGTTCGCGGTCGCACTGACCCCGCTCGTAAGCCACGCAAGCTAGGTGAGGGTCACGCTTCTCGCAGTACCTACCCACCACGCGCGAATCGTACCTGTAAAACGAACACTTATTTACTGTGGCACACAAGACTACGAAAGAATCTAAACTATTATAAAACTGTAATAGAAGTGTGTCTGTACATTGAAGATATTTACAAAAAAAAGATTACGATATGGTTTTTAGATGTCCCTGATTCCAAATCACAAATTTTTGGATTTTTTGTCTGTCTGTTTGTTTGTTTGTTTGGGTGTTTGTTTATTCGAGTATCACGCAAAAACTACTGAACCGATTTTGATGAAACTTTTTTTGTTTGATAGCTTATCATCTGACTTACAATCTGGTATATAATTTATGCGGACGAAGTCGCGGGTAAAAGCTCGTATGAAATAAACAAAGACATGGCTGCCTTTCTAAAGTGGACTGATCTTGCTCACACGAGATAATTATGTGCAAATTTGAATTGAAATTGTGTATGTACCTGGAGAAATTGGACTTATAATATAAATGTAATAGTGGTACCGATTCGGACTGTTCCACGACTTAACTAAATTTATTCCTGTCACTTTCTAAAATAAGATTAAGAAAAGAGACAGAAAACCAACAGCTGACTTTAGTGCTGTCAAAGTGACGCTACACGCCCAAAATAAGATGCCATCATAATGTACGCCATCTTATTTAAAGCGTTTTTGGGCGTGTAACGTCACTTTGACAGCACTAAAGTCAGCTGATGGTTTTCTGTCTCTTTTCTTAATCTTATTTTAGAAAGTGACAGGAATTAATTTAGTTAAGTCGTGTCACAGTCCGAATCGAGGAGAATGTAATGTAATATGTAATTTAATTCAATTTTAATCTATAATAACTTGATTCTCTGACAAACTACCTATGTAATGCTCTTTGTATGGGACCTAGTTTCCTGAAATAAATCATTTTTATTTATTTATTTAAACATCTCTAAGGCTAGGAAACAATTCATAGTCAGGTCGCTCGATCTTGTGTCGTAAGGAAAAAGCTATTCTATTTGCGGATTTTCCCTTTGCTTCCACGCTCATCTCTGATGGAAAGGCAGCGCGTTTTTGAGTCACAATTTAAACATTATTTATTAAAAGACAAAAGCTGGTAGATCATTGTAAAACAACGATATCGTGAGCACAGTTGTAAGTGGCAGTAATCTTTACCGCAATATTCTGCTCGCATGTTCAACTGGGCTTTAAGATTCTGCAGTTTTATATTTGTTTTGTAGATAGTCAGTCGATTCACTCACCATTGATTCTCCTTGAGGAATCGCTCAGGGTTGTTGTTGGAGTCGATGTATATCTTGGCGAGCGCGTTGTGGGTGGCTGGCTCGTTGCAGCCCTCGTGGACTCGCGTCTCCAGCCATGGCAGGAGAAGCTTCAATCTACGGAAAATATAGTCATTTCATTTATTTATTCACTTTAAGTTGTAGGTACATAATGATGTGGATCGTATTAAAAAGTAAAGTTTCACTACTAATTTACCCTAAGGCATAGTGGATGACAAACAAGTTAAATTTAAAGGAAAACATAATTACAATACTACTCAATACACAAATTTACACGAATTAATAACAATGTCAGCTCTGAGTATTTTACTGCATCACACGCATCACATTAGCCTGCATAAGTCCCACTGCAAGGCATAGGCCTGCCCTTAATGATACAGTGGTTGTGTATAGGCGTTCACCACGCGTTCCCAACGCGGATCGATATGCATCAGCATAAGGTCTGCAGCCCAAGGTGCATAAGGCCTTAGAACCAGGTGCATAAGGCCTTAGAACCAGGTCAAAGCACACTATCAGCATAGAGTAAATAAATTTTTCTCAAACATGCTTGGAAATGTGAGCATTATTTTGACAACCTTCTTCGAGATAAATCGAAATTGCTGTACTGGCCAACTACATGCGCGCAGCGGCCGGCAATGTTTGTATGAAAATCCATATCTGTCGTGTTTTGCGGCCAAATAAATTACATAGTAAACTCATATCTGTCGTGTAATTTAAAAATGGAACGATCTTTTTCTCCTAAACATGGCGACCAAGGAGGTAACTCAAAAAAGGTTTTATTTAAATTTCGAACTAACTTGCAAATAGAAAGCTGTTTATTGAAAAAAAAAAACAAATTGTTGTTGGTTGTTCGTCATTGATTTTGAAAAGAGTTTTAATTTCCGCGAATTATTTGAGAAAATTTACTGGTTTCATTTCCGCGCATTATTTGAGAAAAGTACTATACAAGCCTTGGCCACAACTAGGCATTGATGGACTTACGTATGTGTGCCTCGGCTTCGCCTCGGCCCACATTTACACGTTCGTCCATCAATGCCTCTGTTGCTGGCCGCTGCAGTAATGTACTAATACACAACAGAGGGTCAATGCCCATACTAAGAAAGTTGCCACCTTCTTATATGAAAACTCGCGCAAGTACAGCGCCAGTGGTGAGTAACGGTACTACAGCAATGTTTAATTACGTTAAAATACGTGTTAAACACATTTGTTATTAAAATTTTTAAGAAAATAATCGGTATAATTTATCTCCGTGGAACAAAACTCAAATAATAGTGATCTAAGATTTATCTCTCGTTCAGGCCAGTAGCGACATCTGTTTGCGCCAAGACTATACTAAATCTAAAATGTATGGAACTGTCCAGACATGCTATCAGCTATTATATGTCAAAGAATCGTATTGACGTTAACATAGGTGAATGCGTCAAGGTTGTAAAGTGGGCTACAGTTTGTAAGGGGTACCAACCTGTTCCTCTTCTCGACCTCTGCGACGAGCTCGTCGGTGGAGAACTGACCGCGCACCACGAGGATCAGGTTCTTGATGATGTCCTCCGTGCAGTCCACGTCCAGTAGACCGCCCACCACCACCGGCAGCCGCGAGGGATTCACCTGAGGACATTATTGTTTTATTTACATTAAAATTTTTCTCTACATTTGAAGATCATATACATGCATAAACTCACGGCCGTAATCCCTTGCGGGGTAGTCAAAAACATTGCTACAACTAACAACTTTTAGTTTAGAATGTAGTTTTAGCAATGCTCACGTTCAGCAATTAAATTTTCAGGATGGAATGACGTGTCAAGTGAAGAGAGGTGGCTAGCCTCAAGAGAAGATCATCTTAGATAGTAACAAAATCAGGTAATAATTATATTAGTTAGTCTTGCTACTTAGAAACTGTTTTTATAAAAAGTTCAATCTTTCAGACTTTAATTTTGAATGTTTTCTTCTTCGGCTTCGAATGTTATAATTTTGTTTTATAATTTTTAATTTAACACTTATACAGACATACAAATAATAAAGAAACTTATGTTGAAGACATATGTGGCGGTGTTGTAAAAATAAGTGAATCATTATCTCAAAAAAGGTTATGTTAGGTTAGTTTTAAAAAGCCTAACAACTTAGCAACGACATTGCGTTGTTGCACCTTGGCTCTCTGTATTTGTGCACTTGGGAACGAGATAAATAGCGCCGTAACGTGGGGTTGCATGCCGTGGTTCAGATTCTTAGGCTATAAGTTATAGTAAATCTTTGGCAGGTGGTTCTTCGCTACCTTCAGCAAGTTACGAGTATATTACGTATACGAACCTTCTGTACGTAGATCTCGATGTACTTCTGCAGGCTGTTCCTGTACAGGTACAGCACGAGGTCGTGCACGAAGTCGAAGCGGTCGCACACGATGATGAGCGGCAGCTGGTCGGGTAGCTTCGCTTCCTTGAGGAAGTTCTTCACGCGCTCCGCGTTGTAGCAGTTCGACTCGCGGCAGATGCGCTCCACTTCCTTGATCTGGCCGGTCTTGCAGGCAGCCTGGAATAAACGAATGAGATTAATTAATTACATTGTTAATCATGGTGTTCTAGTGGCGAGTAACCATATGCAAGCGATGATTCGATCCCCGTCCAGACAGACTCGTATAAATAAGTTTTTCTCGGAATTTATGCACGATTTGTAACACGACTGGCTTTTCGGTGAAGGAAAACATTGTGAGTGATTGTACCCAATGTCCATTATAAGCAATGACATTAGTAAACAAGAATGGACAGGCCTTACGCAAAAATTTCAGACCAGAAAAATGAGGCAAAACAATTGACAGTTTTACTTCGAAAATGTACTGAGATGACAGACCAAGTACCTTAATTTGTATTGAAGTGCCCTAGTTTTGCCTGCTTCAACTTAAAGCGCTTTGGGCCTATCCATTCATTTTACTTTGATCTAAGATTATAAGTAGCGATGGGCTCACTCCCCGTCACACCGGACAGAGTTTCGGTTCTACTGGTTAAACATGTTCTGTATTTTCAAAATATGTCTGTCTAGTTTCAGCAGATTCTTCTTTTTTTTCGTAGGCGGTGGTAGTCAAAAAAATGAAATCAAAAAGCCATCAATGTGATATTATCTAGCTTTATACTGATTTTTTTTTCACAAACAAATAAATCACATTGTAATTGTTGTAATTCTTTTTCTTTATCTTTATTCAAATATGTTCAAATGTATGTTTGGTATGCAATAAAGTATAATTGATTGATAAGATTCACAATGATATTTCCTTAAACGGAGGTCAAAAACTTTTCACCAAAAAACAGCTGCAGGTGTAGTGTTATAAACAAATACCTACCATAATAAAGTAATCAACCAACCTGAATATACTTGAAGTGCACTTCAGGATCCTGACTAAAGTTGACGATCGAGCCCAGGAAGTAGAACAAGCCCTCATAAGTCTTGAAGCTCTCGAACAGTTCGATGAGAGACTTGGTGGTGAGTTGCTCGTGGTACTTGGTGGCTATCTGGACGCAGATCTGCAGGTTTTGGCGGATGTTGGCAGTCAGCATCGCCTTCAGGCACTCGAGCGAGTCCTCGACCGAGAGCGACCCGAAGTACGTGACCAACCACTCGGCGGAGAGGAGGTGGGTGTGCACCTGGTGACATAAAACATGTGTTATATGAAGTATGATATTATAAACATTTTTGTATAGGCGAAGGTGTACGCTTGCTAAACGCAGTATTGACTTAGCTAGGAGAACGGACCCTAAACAATGTGATAAGGGCAGGTAAATATTAATTAAACTAGCTCCTGTAACATGACAGGGGTGAGAGCGACACAGGTCACTTCCAAACGCCAAGCAGCTATCTCCATAATATCTCACTCAGATTTGACGTTTAGAAGTGATCTGTGTCGCTCTCACCTCTGTCATGTTAAACAGGCTGGTTTAATTAATATTTCAATAAACAATCAATCAATAACGCTTACAGGCACATACATTGTAATGATCCCAAGAAAGCACTATTGATAGGCTGTTTATTATGGAAACCATACAACAACGGCACAAACATATAAACATCCATGACCGAACCGGGATTCAAACCCAGGATCCTGGTTTGGCAGTCCGGCGTGGTAACCATTACACCAACCGGGTTGTCTATTCGAGGTCGATATTTACCTGCCCTTGTCACATTATTCGGGTTGGTTTGTGGAGAAATAAAATTATTTTGTATTTGGTTTGGTTGTCTTTCCACTTCAAAGAGATTTAACATATAACATATTGAATGCCTTTGTTCCATTTTTACTGGGTCTACCTCGACGCCGCAATGTTTAAATCTGTTTTTTAAGGATAGTTTTTGATAGAATCTGCTTGAATTGTTGTTTGGCCAAATATAAGTAATGGAGCCACTTATGACACCCAATGCGGTGGATAATATTATTCTTTATAGCACACAGCCATTAACAAGGCCTGCTTAGCAGAGCTGCGCCACGTGGGCGCGGTCTAGTGAGTGAACACACAGCAGCAGGTAGACATACCACGGCTCGCTTGATGTCGTACAGGTCGGTGTAGTGCTCGAGCGCGCGCTGCAGCAGTCCCGCCTTCTCGCAGAGCTGCGCCACGTGGGCGCGGTCTAGTGAGTGAACACACAGCAGCAGGTAGACATACCACGGCTCGCTTGATGTCGTACAGGTCGGTGTAGTGCTCGAGCGCGCGCTGCAGCAGTCCCGCCTTCTCGCAGAGCTGCGCCACGTGGGCGCGGTCTAGTGAGTGAACACACAGCAGCAGGTAGACATACCACGGCTCGCTTGATGTCGTACAGGTCGGTGTAGTGCTCGAGCGCGCGCTGCAGCAGTCCCGCCTTCTCGCAGAGCTGCGCCACGTGGGCGCGGTCTAGTGAGTGAACACACAGCAGCAGGTAGACATACCACGGCTCGCTTGATGTCGTACAGGTCGGTGTAGTGCTCGAGCGCGCGCTGCAGCAGTCCCGCCTTCTCGCAGAGCTGCGCCACGTGGGCGCGGTCTAGTGAGTGAACACACAGCAGCAGGTAGACATACCACGGCTCGCTTGATGTCGTACAGGTCGGTGTAGTGCTCGAGCGCGCGCTGCAGCAGTCCCGCCTTCTCGCAGAGCTGCGCCACGTGGGCGCGGTCTAGTGAGTGAACACACAGCAGCAGGTAGACATACCACGGCTCGCTTGATGTCGTACAGGTCGGTGTAGTGCTCGAGCGCGCGCTGCAGCAGTCCCGCCTTCTCGCAGAGCTGCGCCACGTGGGCGCGGTCTAGTGAGTGAACACACAGCAGCAGGTAGACATACCACGGCTCGCTTGATGTCGTACAGGTCGGTGTAGTGCTCGAGCGCGCGCTGCAGCAGTCCCGCCTTCTCGCAGAGCTGCGCCACGTGGGCGCGGTCTAGTGAGTGAACACACAGCAGCAGGTAGACATACCACGGCTCGCTTGATGTCGTACAGGTCGGTGTAGTGCTCGAGCGCGCGCTGCAGCAGTCCCGCCTTCTCGCAGAGCTGCGCCACGTGGGCGCGGTCTAGTGAGTGAACACACAGCAGCAGGTAGACATACCACGGCTCGCTTGATGTCGTACAGGTCGGTGTAGTGCTCGAGCGCGCGCTGCAGCAGTCCCGCCTTCTCGCAGAGCTGCGCCACGTGGGCGCGGTCTAGTGAGTGAACACACAGCAGCAGGTAGACATACCACGGCTCGCTTGATGTCGTACAGGTCGGTGTAGTGCTCGAGCGCGCGCTGCAGCAGTCCCGCCTTCTCGCAGAGCTGCGCCACGTGGGCGCGGTCTAGTGAGTGAACACACAGCAGCAGGTAGACATACCACGGCTCGCTTGATGTCGTACAGGTCGGTGTAGTGCTCGAGCGCGCGCTGCAGCAGTCCCGCCTTCTCGCAGAGCTGCGCCACGTGGGCGCGGTCGTAGTGCGTGAACATTGCGTTGCCGAGGATCGCGTCCGCTACTTGTGGCGCCGACATCAGGTTCATCTCTAACAACCTGCGTGATAAGGCACAAAATTCAAAAAAGGTAAATTTGAAGAAAGAATAGCAAGCCGGTAAGTCCAATCCTTAGACTAATTATTTCGGGACGCGTAACAACGTGTCATTCTACTAACAAACTTTCTGCCACTTTTTGCGGGGGGCGAGGTAACATGTTATCCGCAACTTTGGATTTTATTCCCTATGACTTTAGATTCTAATTTTGAATGTTCAAAATCATGAAAAGTAGTCTCGTGTAAACCCCAAACGTTCTAAGTTCAAAATTATTGTTTCGCTATTATAGGCTGTCTCGTTTAGTGATAAGGTATAAAATTGGGTGTAAATGCGCTAGATTAATTGATCTAATACCGTGGCAGAGGGGAAATGCTACCGCAAAGCCGGTCCGGATATAATTAGTCTCAGGTCCAATCATATTCAAAAAGAAACCCAATGAAAGACGATTTCAATACCCCACAATGTTGGTAATTGGAAATATGTATCTGACTAATTGTTTATGCATTCCGAAAGTGATATCCCATGTGGAAATATCTCATCATTACCCCTGATTGCTGTGAGGGGGAAAGTTGTATCAAGAAAGCAGCGGCATCAACTATGTACTTCATTAATTTAACTGCCCTCACCAACCCGCCTGGTTCAGCAGATGACTTATTGTACCCAATAATGATGAAAATCACAACTCTTATATTGCTAAGAAACTGCCTAAACTAAATTTAAACTATTATAAAACTGTAACAGAAGTGTGTCCTGTACATTGAAGATATTTACAAAAAAAAGATTACGATATGGTTTTTAGGCTTCCCTGATTCCAAATCACAATTTTTTCGACTTTGTCTGTCTGTTTGTCACGCAAAAACTACTGAACCGATTTTGATGAAACTTTTTTTTTTTGATAGCTTATGATCTGACTTAAAATCTGGTATATAATTTCCGCGGACGAAGTGTCGAGTAAATGATATTATCCTCACCTAGTCTGTAAAGGTCCCTCTTCAGGCCTGTTGTTCTTGAGCGCGTCGAGTAGGAACGCGGTGCATTGCTGCACCATGTTCTGTTCCATGAACACGTCCACTATTTGGTTGATGTCCGCCAGCGGAGGATCTTCCGCTACCAGCATCCCCGCGAACCCGGCCCCTTGCTCCGGGTTCGTACGCATCACAGAGCGCAGGAGGAAGATGTAGTCCGGGGTGTAGCCGACCTGACGGAATTCAGAGATTAAAGTAAGGGTGAATGAAGGCAGGTCGTTGGGGAGAAAAATATCGCCACTCAACTCATGCGATTCTTCAACATTGATTTGTTGCTCAGGATTTCGGGTACATTTGACCAAAGTACTACCAAAAGTAGTCAATGACGTCTAAAATACAGTATTTTTAGTACAAATGTTCATACAATGTTCCAATGTTTAATGTTCCTTGCCTGCCGTGCAGGAGGCGATGGTTCGATCCCCGTCCAGGCCGACTCGTACCAATGAGTTTTTCGAAATTTATATACGTTTTGTAACACCAATGGCTTTTCGGTGAAGGAAAACATCGTGAGGAAACCTGCATGCTTCAATTTCGAGGCATCTATCGTACGTACTACTCCTACGTACTAATCCTACCAAATTTTATTATATAACTATACTTTTTTTTAAATATTTGTACATGAATTTAACTTTTTTGTATGCAATAAAAAGGCTTTTTTATTTTTATTTATTTATTTATTATCGTACGTACTGTCCATTACAAGTGGCGACGGGCTCACTCCCCGTCACACTGGACAGAGTTTCGATACTACTAGTGAAATGTGGATGTTCTGAAGTTTCAGAATATATCTGACTACCCCCTCGGGGAAAATAGTCGTGAGCATATGCTATGCTATGCTTGTTCATACAAAGCACACATTTTGACGTCATATCTCTTTATTTCGACGATAAAGAGTCGTTGATTTGACTAGTTGTGAAATAGCTTATTACCCAACCTTGAGCGCATCCGACAAACTACCAGCCTAAAATAGAGTTGTTGAGCATGTCATAAACAAATAAGAACCTTACCTTCTTAGCGTAGAGCACGATCTTCTGGAACTGTCCAGTCTCGGCGAAGCACTGGATGACTTTGCTGGCGACGTTGGCGCGCAGGTACACCGACAGCGCGAGCGTGGGGTCCACCTGCTTCACCAGGTCTCCCAGCTCCTCCGAACACTCCAGCTTCTCCTCCTTCAGCCATTTCTCTAGCAGCTGCTTACGTCCTGCAAAATGTTGGAATGATACGACATTTGCTATATGTTGTGATGATATGACATTTCCAAAAAAATTGCTGTTCTACTTAAAACTGTCAAATGTATGGGACACCAGATTTAGATTTTGGTCCCATAGAGAAAAATGTACAGTTTGATCATCTAAGGATCCTGTATGCTACGATACATCAAAACAAACAGGCATTACACATCATAACATAACATCTTTGGCCATCTTAGGGATCCTTGACCCGGGGCTTGCAGGGCAGGGCCTTTAGTAAGGCGTACTCGTGTAAGCGAGTCTTTGCGGTAGTTCAGCAACCGGCCTAAGGTAACTTCGCGAGATGCGCTAAATATTCTACAAATCAAGTCCTTGAAATCAGGTGTAGAATTTTGTTGGACTTTTATATTAACATACACACTGTTTGTGTTAATTAATTAATGCTTCTTTTATAGATTCAGTTATTATAGACTAAGAACAGAAAAAGTCTCCATTTGCTTTGCAATTCCCGAATGATCATTTAAAACTTGTACTAGACGGAACTGCTGGATTGCAGCAGCGGCGACGTCTGCCCCTGCTGCGTCGGCACCTGCTGGAACCGCTGCACTAGATCCAACACTAACCTTGCAACAAGACCGGGCGGCAGAGCTCGAGCGACTCGAACTTGTTGAGCTGGGCCTGGTCGAGCAGGATGCCGAAGTACTGCAGCAGCGGCGACGTCTGCCCCTGCTGCGTCGGCACCTGCTGGAACCGCTGGATGGTCTGCGGTGTTCGCAGGATACCGCGCGGGGCCATCGCTGCTACCTAACAACATACATTCAAGTTGAGTCTAAGATTGTGCAGAATTTTGTTTCCAGAGAAATAACCAACATTCAGCCCATAGAGGGGATTTTCTAACCGCCAATTTAAAAGGAAAAAAATAGTTCGCGACAGATGGCATCGTCAAGAGATTACTGTACAAATAATGCACATGACCGGAACAATTTTCGGTCATTGATTCGGAGTCTCCAATCGGTTATTTGATAGCTCCATCTACACTCTTAAGGCCAGGCATAGGGTTAGCTGGCATGTTCGCTTTTTACGGTCTGCTTTTTGTCATTGAAATTTTTTATCACAGGCGGAATATTCGGTAAAAACTCACGCAATGTCCGACTATGCTTCTCCATCTGTCGGCTTTGGAACCTAAATGTCCGGTTTTTTAATGGCTATGTCTGGTCTTGCAGAAAAATCAACCGCCAACCTTATCCAGGCTTATCTCATAACATTTGTGCTTAACCTTTCAAGCCCTGGGCAGCCTCCGCCAGCCGATCTGTGAAGCACCGGAGAAATCAGCCGCGCGCGCGGTAGGCCTCCGCGCGGCTGATTCGTGGAACAATCAACAGAATTCTCCAACTTCTCGTTACCAATTCAAGTTGTTTTTTGTTTTTTACGCTTCCTACACTCATTTAGATTGTAGAAATAAACATCACATTCACTACATTACTGTATACAAAGAGAAAAAACGAAAATAATACGGCGCGGCGCGGCGGCGACCGATTTTTACAAAAAATTCGATAAAATATGTCAAATTTCCAATGTTTACGTTTTTTATTCCTCTATAGTACTCTCTGGTAATTTATACGGCTTTGGATACAAAGAAATCGGACAATTTCAAAGATATAAATAAATTTTTGAGTCGAATTAAATAACAACCTTAGCGGCCTCCCCGTACTGTCCGTTAGTGAAGAGCATGTTGAACTTCCTGACGAACAGCTCCTCGGCGCCGGCCAGGTTGTTGCGCACGGCCAGCCGCAGCGCCAGCTCGGGGTTCTGCAGCACCGTGTTTATGTACGGCACTATCGAGTCCTCCTCCACCGTCACCGACAGCACCTGGCCCTTGCGGTTCACACCTAAACATAGATTGTTACATGTTTTTAGATGTTGACTTTAGATTCACTGCAATTTTAATGTCTAAGGGTCAGCGCACACCCAGCGTAGAACTGCTCGCGCATGCTCGAGCATGTTCTTTGCAGTCGCGCACACCTAGCGGCAAAATCCGCCGGCGGCAGCGGCGGAGCATGCTCGCGCGTGTTCGAACAGTCTCGCGGATGCTCCTGTGTTGCTACAGTTGACGTAGTGAATTTTGCGTTGTGTTTACAATATTTTATAGTAAAGACGTGCGATAACAACAATTTTAAAGTATGGTAGACTGGGATTTGGTAATTATTGGGTTACTAGCAAAGGAAGAGGAGCAAGAAGAGCACATCAATAAGATGAAAAGAGGCAAGAAAGATGTACTTATATTTGGGAAATACTACGCACTGTGCTGTGTTACGGTTTAAAGTTCTAGGGACAGTTATTTTATGGCTAGGAACTATAAAATGGAATATGAACAAATTGAAAACCTACAAAATCTGCTTCGACCTTTCAGATTTTCTTTGTATTTTCAAAAAGAGTTCGATTATTATGTAATATTATCTGTAGTAAATTGCCCTTTTCGGGCTAAAGTAGTTAAAAATTATGCTAGATTTAGTCCGAAACCGGCCGAGGCGGCAACACTTACGACGGATCGCAAGCATCGACACGGGCGTATGCTCGAACATGCTCGAGCATGCGCGAGCATCCGCGCGCATGCTCGCGACTGCTCCCGTCGCCGCGAGGAGCATACGCGAGCATACTCGAACAGACGCTGAAGGGATTTAATCACTTGCAAGCTATTTTCAACTTTATTTCAATGGAAATAGAGTTCATTATCAATTGAATCAATGAAACCTGCTCGCGCATGCTCGAACAGTTTTACGCTGGGTGTGCGCTGACCCTAAGAGTGATGAAGGCTTAGAATAGGCTACCACCTACCAATAAGAATGTATAGAAATGTAAATCAAGCTCAAAAAGTGACATCAAAAAACTACACCGTGTTCTTCCTTAAAAACTACACCTTGCCGCCAAAACTCATACAAAATGTCAGTTTTCATTAGGTGCCAAAAATTATGTTGCTTTTGTTTAGAGTTGTTCTTCTATACTACCACAGCCTATGTGGCCACACCACAGCCAATATTATATCAGAAAAATCCTGATCATGAAAAGGCTCTATGCGCATACTATTTGTACAAGACCCCGCAGACTCTGAATTTTGCCGGACCGTACGTCGATTCTGATTGGTGTGCGGGATTTTACTGTCAGAAAATTCTTATTTATGCGACCACCCTGTAGGTAATTTTGTCGGCGAAGGGCTATGTTAAAGAATTACGGTCTGATTACTAACACCGAGTAACATAGAGCTAGACATTATATCGACATAATATATTCATATTATCGATACAATAAGTCATACTGTAGCTCTAGAAAAGGTTTTATAATTATAAGATATGGATAAACAACATCATCAATTCAAAATATATGAAAAAACCTTGAACTAATCCGATTGAAACAATGTTATTATTACAACACTCAGTTTTAGTATAAACACAGAAATCTGCCAAATAATCACCATCTGTTTAAACTTAGTTCCACGCCAAAAAAAATCATTCTAACATGAACTCTATAACAAACGCATAAGGTGCAACCGTGCCTAACTTATGAATATAATTGCAATAAAAAAATATCTTACCAATAATTCCACCGGTAGCTTCATGGGGCGCGGTCACAAAGATGGTGTCCGAAGAGATGCGGTTCATATAGATGCAGGTGCCGGTCTCGATGTCGTACATGTGTATGTAGCCGTATTTGGTGATGAGGTAGATGACGTCATACTTCGGCGAGACTTGCATCGCGACAGGGAAGTCGTTCTGAGCCTCCGCCGGGAAGAACACGTCCACAGCTTTCTTTGGGAACGGTTGGTTGCCGGCTGGTGTTTGGCCGACCTCTGTTTGGATATGAATTCATGGTTTAAGAATACAATAATAATAATCAGGCGAACCGCTTGGCGATCTGTCAGACCAATGATCCGACGACTTTTGGGCCCCATTTAATAAACACGACAACTGTAATTTACAATGACAATTCAGGATGCATTGCTGTGAATGTTAGGACATGCTATCGTGCGTATCGTGTGGGCAGAGCCCTGGTGTCAGAGTTTTTTCAGACCGCCTTACGGCCTCTGACGTGGTTTTTATGTAACAACTACTACCACCAGAGATAGTAGCCGGGACCAACGGCTTAACGTGCCATCCGAAGCACGGAATTTAATGATGCATAATCTCCATTGTAATTTTGACATTTTCTAATGCTGCTGAGTGTATTGACCAACACTTACCAATAATATGCAGCTTGCCACCCTGGGTGGTCCGGACGGCGAAGCAAAACAGGGTGGAGGGCTCGGCGTTGCCCTCCGCCTTGAAGGTCGCGAAGGAGGCCGCGTGGCCCTCGATGGGCTGGGAGCACTTGCGCTCTACAGAGTAGAGCTGCATCGCGCCTACCACGCGGTTCTGTTGCGCTGAGATACCTGCGGGAGGAGACGGTTATTAAAACTACGTTTATAGACATCATAATGGGTAAGCTAGACTTCAGAACTCTGCGACCGCGACACGTGGCGACATTCTTTAAGTATATACATTTTAGGTTGAGTTTCTAATGTTTTTCGCCTCGCCACCAGTGCCGCGCGACACGTAATTCTCATGCTGATTCCTATCCCTTTTCTACTGCCATAACATCCTACGACGACGCGGTGGCAGCTTTACAATAAATTACGTCAAAAATATATTGTAAAGTGACTAGTTTAATAGTTTATTAGGTACACCAATGACACATTCACAATTGCACTATTTTGAGTATGTTATTATTTTAAGAAGGACCCTGTATTAATTTCAAAGCTTTTTATCCTCTCTCTAGGTCTTTGTGGCATTATTTACAAGATGATACCTAACATGCTGCTGGACGACCTACTATTCGTTAAAATTAGTAATGTTAATCAGTAATTTAATAAGACTCGTCTTGGTTCACATACTATGCGATTACGTCAATTCTACCGTCATATTTTTAACGAAAAGAATTTCAATTTATCCTACGACACAATTCTCCGCATAAAAATAATATTAGCGCTGTGGTAAGCTGCTTGTGATATATGTTATTACAACGAATAGTTGCACTCACATCAAAACCGTAACATCGCAGGTAGAAATCTTTAGCAGACCGGAGAGACAATGTAGTCATGCAACATTCATCTGTTAAATTATCTTACTTCATGCTGTCTGCCTTACTAGATTATCTGTTCTATGTTGAGAATCACTATCGTTACCAGTCATAGAGAAAACCGTTCAAAGAATTAGTTAACCAATTTATTGCATTGATGTGCAAAAATTCAATTTTTTCTCTCTCACCTGGATAACAGAGGACCAATGATGTAAAAAAAAAGGTTTCCAACGCAATATTCGAGTAGAGGTCGCCCTCGTAGGAGGTACTGTGTTCAAATCGGTTAGGTCCTACAAAAAGGTGAAGGTACTGGAAACCGACGAGCATGTATGAAAAGATTTATGGGTGTGAATGAGGCGAAAGAGGTATGTTAGGATCGTAGTAGATGGTGCACCTAGCATACCTAGCGTAAATACAATAAAGTGGGTGCGCTTAGTGGCCGCGTTGCCTCTAATGCTTGCGCGGAGTGCGGGGGTGCTGTCGGGACCGGCCGTTGGGGTACAGCGCGCAGGTGAATCAGTACTGGGACCGCGCCCCCCGCCACCCGCACCCCCCGCACGATAGGCCTGGAGCGACCCGAGATCGCCCTCACTATTAGTATATTCACTTTGGCCTTATTCTCTGCCTACCTCACTGGGAAAGATGAGTGACGATAAAGTTAAATAAAGAACAATATTAAACCCATAACAGTCTTAGCGTATGTATACACATAAAAAATACACGTACATAAAATGATACAAGGTACCTACAGTAGTTGAATACGTAATCATAGAAAATATCAATTAACTAAAATGATAATATGAATTGTCATTGATATACAAGGTCCTTCTTAATAAGCTTACGGTATGTACACAGTGACTATTTCTATATCGATCACATTGCATAACCTGCCACTTCGCTATTACGATTAGGAAAAAACATTAAACGCTCAATTTGTTAACATTTGATGCATAAAGACCATGTAATTACGTGTATAAAAACTATGTAGGTACAACTTTATTTCTTTTATGCTAATGTGATCTTTATTGATTTTCCAGAGTTCATAAAATAAGTTAAAAATCGACCCCTAAGGCCCGCTTGCGCCAGGCAGGGTTATCGTTATTAACTCAGAACTAGATGCTACTTTGGAGTTAAATTATAATTATGTCTTGCACCATCTTGTTTTAGGGGCTAAACTTGTGCTATATTTAAACCGCCGATGTGCTAGGTTTAAGTCGTCCTATCGTCGGAATATCGTCCTATCTCCATCCTCCCGTTCCTATCTAAGGTTCTTGAGAGAGCCGTCCATCATCAGCTGAATCTTTTTCTCACAAATAACTGCCTCTTAAATCCATACCAGTCTGGATTCCGTCCCGGTCACAGCACTGTGACGGCCCTGGTAAAGATCACTGATGATATCCGTCTAGGGATGGAAAATGGTCAACTCACTGTCCTAACACTGTTAGATTTCAGCAACGCATTCAATACTGTCGACTTCGATGTACTCTTGAGGCTTCTGTGTTCGCTTGGCATATCTCCAACGGTGATTGACTGGTTCAGTAGTTATCTACACGGACGTCGGCAACGTATACGAATTGATGATACATTGTCTGACTGGTGCAACACGACCGCCGGTGTTCCTCAAGGTGGCGTCTTATCTCCCCTCCTTTTCGCAATTTTTATCAATTCTATTTCGAAAAACATTTCTTCTTCCTACCACCTTTACGCAGATGATCTCCAAATATACACTCAATCTTCTTTGGATGACCTTTCGCAAGCCATTTATACGACCAATGTCCAGTTGCATTATATAGCTGAGTGGAGCAAGGAATATGGGCTCAGGGTTAACCCGGACAAAACCCAAGTCATAATAGTTGGAAGCCGGTGGTTTACCTCCAGGATTGACTGGCAGTCGCTGCCCCAAATTCTATTTGATGGGATCCATATCCCCTTTAGCACTACCGTAAAAAATCTGGGAATACAAATTGATCCTTGTTTGTCTTGGGTTTCTCAACTTGAGATGGTAAATAGGAAAATGTTTGCTTCGGGAGGAGCACTGAGGAGACTCCGTAATTTTCTGCCGACTGCCACCAAAACTGCGCTTGCCCAAACTCTATTACTACCGGTCCTTGACTATGCCGATGTTGCCTACCTCGATCTTAATGAGGAGCAACTAAACAAACTTGAGCGGCTCCAGAACTTCTGTATTAGGTTCATATTTGGCCTTCGCAAGTATGACCACGTCTCTGAATTTCGTACCAAGCTCAAGTGGCTTCCAATTCGTCTTCGTCGTAATCTCCATATTCTTTCCCTCTTGTACTCTGTCCTATTCCTCCCCTTAACCCCATCATATCTCAAGGACCGGTTCACATTCCTTCATGCCACCCATGACCGTGTACTGCGCTCTGCTCAAAATTTGTTACTAGCTGTTCCACGTCACACATCGTCCGCCTATGATCATTCGTTTACAGTGCACTCTGTTCGATTATGGAATGACCTGCCTATTACCATAAGACAAGCTCCCTCCCTGCCCGTTTTTAAAAAACGAGTAAGGGATCACTACCTCGCCCTTTGACTCATTGTTATTAATTATTAATATCACATTTTGATCCATTAGGTACTTATTATATATTATATTTATTATTTATTGTTGGATATTTTGTATGTATATATTTATGTATATGTATATTGTATGTTTATATTATAATATATCTGTAATGTATTGTAAGCTATATATTTTTTATCTTACTACACCGCCATAGCAAGTTTTTTTACTTAAGAGTTCTTCCATCCCATGGTTGTCTGGAAGAAATCGCTTTTAGTGATAAGACCGCCATTTGTACCCTTACGTTCTTTTGATTCTGTTTTTGTTGCTGTATTTTTTTGGTGTGCAAATAAAGAATATTTATGTTATGTTATGTTATGTTATGTTAAGTCACTAAACTACGTGCTAAATAGGCTAAATGTCCAAATTGAAGCAACAGCTGTTTTTACAGTTTTGTTGTAGGCTCGCGCAACTCTCTAACAAAAAAATGTTATATGAAACGTGCACCGACACCATTTCTCCTTCCTTCCTTTGAACAGTTGCATACGTTTCATACATTCTGGATAATCGGTCACGACCAGTTTTTAGTATGGAAGTCCCGACTCTTAAAACGTAGTGAGTTACATTATCTTTGATAACATGAATGAACCGATGAAAACGAAATGTCATTGCCAAAATACAACAAATGAGGCAGACGTATACTAAGATATGCAGTGTGAAAGAGGCGTGAATATTTATGTTCGTTCATCATTCACTTTTCATATTTTGTTGGATTACATAAACTCTATGGTCATTTAGGATGTTGCCAGCGAAAAATAGAGAACTGTCAGGTTAGTTAACTATGAACTAGTTTTCATTGGCGCAAGACAATCTTCGATAACACTTTAGGTTGGTGATACTAAACACGCAATATAACCCAGCATATTGGCGCAAGTGGGCCTAAGAGGAGAAAATGGCGTGTAAAACTTTGTATGGAAAATTTACATACACACAGATCAATTCGCGAGCTAAAGCTATAATTATTTCTACTCACCAACAAGCAACAGCCACTGTTGTTTCGGATCCGTCCTATAGTTGATAATCTGGCAGTCGGCGAGCGAGGAGTGCCTGTCGAACATCTTGACGGGAGTGGAGTCCCCCTCCATGGACCAGTGGTACACTGACAGCTTGGTGACGAGCGCCAGCGTGTTCAGGGAGATCCACTTCCAGAAGACAACGTCCTCGGTCATCGTGTGCGCCTTCATCTTGGATTTCATCTCGATGTTGAATATTTGCAGGGTCTTTTGGGCTGCTTGGATCAAAAGGTAACGTATTACTGATATGACTTATGTTTGGTGGTTGTGTAGGGTGGCAAGTATGGAATTAACATATACATTTGGCCGCCAGATAGCTCTGTTGGTAGTGAGCCTGCTTGTTGATCTGAGGGTCGCCGGTAAAATAAATAAATAAATAAAATAAAAACATAACCCTCCTTCTGGCGCAGTCGGGTAAAAATCCTTTAAGAGGCAAATATTTCTACCAGAGTCATGGATGTTTGTATTTACATTTATAATTTATATGTATTCTATATCGTTGTTAAGTCATGATAATACAGGCTAGATTCTGTTACTTTCGATGGGACTAGATAATGTCAACGATATTTTTTTGTACTTATCATTTAGTTTGATGTTCCATCCTGAAACCTAAATAAAGTGAACCTTTTGTTACTACTCTGCAAAAAAAAAAAAAAGATAAAAGGATAGTTGGTAGTCGTAGCACAGAACAGATAATACTATAGTAGGTACTACATAAAGAATGGTCACTCCTTGCCCATCATTAACTTGATACCGCACCTCCACCCCGCACTTCAAGGGTAACTTTAGGGGAGCTGAGCAAGAAGTATTATACAGCCGGTACGCGCGTGCGAGTGGGATGGCGCGTGTGCCTACGCCATCTTGTTTCTGTTGCAGTACTATTGAAGCATTATGAGACTGTTGTATAGAGTGCCAGGGGTGTTTTTAAGGAATTTAAAGATTTACTTAAGTATACATTCAGTTTGGTTGTGTAGCTTCTTATCACCACTTGGTTCTATCCTGAAACCTAAATATAATAAAAGTGAACTTTGTTACTACTGCAAAAAAGATTAAAGGATATATAGCAAAGTTTCTGACCATCCCGAAAATGTATACGGTCGTGAGTTTATATATGTACATAATGTACTAAATTATTGATTAAAACAGTATCCCTGATGAGTTATTTAACAAAAAGTAAACAAAACAATATTGTAGTCATTTGCAATTCAATTTCTAAACGAACTATGCACCTACTCTTCGTAGCAATAAACACATCGGAAGTATGTTATAGTAGTGGTAGATGTCTATTTGAACCAAGTAAACAAATAGAATTGACGTCACTTGGTAAGCTTAAGAAACTTTCGAACTATTCATATTGATACTGGTGTCGATTCGAACTGTGCCACGACTTAACTTAATTTATTCCTGTCTCTTTCTAAAATAAGATTAAGAAAAGTGACAGAAAACAAACAACTGACTTTAGTGCTGTCAAAGTGATGTTACACGCCCAAAATAAGATGCCATCATAATGTACGCCATCTTATATAAGGCGTTTTTGGGCGTGTAACGTCACTTTGACAGCACTAAAGTCAGTTGTTGGTTATCGGGGCCACCATGTTACAATAATATACTGCGCCTGGTATTCTCTTCCGATCATGTGACTGACCACGTGACTGACACAAGTCTACGTCATCATACCCTTTTAACATGTTTAGCGGCCTTTTTTTTGTGACGTAGGATTGTGTCACTCTGGGAATAGAAGACCTTGTTTTTTTAGACCATGGGGGCCACTATAGAACTAAATTAAGTTTACATGAGAACACGGCATGAGTCGAGATGGTTATGTTGCTATTTTCTTTCTTCGTAACTATGTTAAAAATATAAAATAAAAGCTTTTTAACAAAAAAATTCAACCGCCGAAAAAACTGAAAAGCAAAAAATAATAATTAATTTTACCTTAATAACTAAATTCTTAAACTAATGTAAGTAAGTATATCAAAGTATATAATATTATTTTGCAATTATTTTGAGTTTTTAATTAACCTTAATAACTAAGTTCTTAAACGAATGCAAGTATACCTAAGTAATTTTGAGTCGGCGCCAAACAAGAAAATTAATTAATTGCGTGATGCGCGCTAGCAACCCGAACGGGCACACACCACGTAACGTAACCAATATAACATCACTATCCACACAGGCCCTGTACCCGGACTTTCGATTTTCGATATATCGCGACTGTTTCGGTCCGGACTTCATTGTAATAGAGTTGACATTGGAACTAAAACGTTCACGTAATCGTGAAGTTCGAATGTCCGAGTAGAGGCCCAGGTGCATACGTCCCGTCTCGTTGCTAGTGGTCGTGCGGAGAGCTTGCATTGTTAATTTCATTTTGGTTATTTCTTTAAATTTAAGGTTATTTAGTGATCTTTGTTCATGGATTGTTTGGCGCCGACTCAAAATTACTTAGGTATACTTGCATTCGTTTAAGAACTTAGTTATTAAGGTTAATTAAAAACTCAAAATAATTGCAAAATAATATTATATACTTTGATATACTTACTTACATTAGTTTAAGAATTTAGTTATTAAGGTAAAATTAATTATTATTTTTTGCTTTTCAGTTTTTTCGGCGGTTGAATTTTTTTGTTAAAAAGCTTTTATTTTATATTTTTTTTGTGGCTATAATCTTCTAATTACTACATGCATAATTTTCGATTACTTTTAAAATAGCTACCTACCTTTTAACCACAGTATAAGAAAGAGTATATATTACTACATACAGTATTGTCCATAGCCTCCCTGCCTCCCACCAACTTTTTACCTCACCGCCTCTGGTTACCTCGGCAATTACCTGTGTTTTGTTACAACGTTTTTTTTTTTGACGCTGGGAAAAAATGCATTATGTATCCCCTCCCGTTGGGGGATGGGAGGGGTATGTGGGACTCCCCGGTGCGTGTCACCGGTATACCCACTAAAATAACCCAGCGGCACTCCATCTTCGCCCGGATGGCAGGGGACTGGGAGACCAGCAGAGCCTTTACGTCCTGTCCCCCGCCGGCGAGTTTTGTTACACCCTGTGTTGAGGCCTGATGAGCTAGAAAATATAAGTCTGGCAGAATTTGCTGTGCGATACGAAACGATTCCAAATAGTATGTGGAGTGAGGAAGATGGTGATATCGAACTGAGAGAACCTGATGATGAGCCTATAAGAATAAGATATATACGATTGAGGGACGGTTCACGCATGCGAGTAAGAAGTTTAGTTGAATATTTTTTCCTCCTATCCTCCACTTGTGATCCACTTATCCATGTGCTTATAAAGTGATCCCAAGACGTAAGTCGTAGGGCTGGATAAGTGGGTGCACATAAACATTTTATTATAATTATTTTGTCACACGTATTCATCCAACCCCTGCCTACACACACCCACAAACACACACACACACTCACACACACCCCCACACACACAAACACAAACACATCCAAACACACCAACACATGAGCGCGCTTTAGCGTGCACTGTGCACTCATATGCAGCAGATCTCTGCGTACCCTCTGGCCTTATGGCAAAGTATGTAACTATATAAGGAAGCTGATGCTTTAATCACAGTTTTACTTTTTAAGCATCAGCAGCTGAGTAAGATTGAGTAAAATTAAAATACAAAACCAAAAATTGTTTTGTTAACTTGTAAGAACAAAATGTATTAATGTAACTTTATTAGCAAATTATAAACAAACACACCAACACACGAGCGCGCTTTAGCGTGCACTGTGCACTCATATGCAACAAATCTCTGCGTACCCTCTGGCCTTATGGCAAATTATGTAACTATATAAGGAAGTTGTTTTGTTAACTTGTAAGAACAAAATGTATTAATGTAACTTTATTAGCAAATTATAAAAATTCTGTAATTTACGTGTAAAATTTGGTAGCCTACCTACCAAATAAAACAATAAAATTTCGTAAAAAATATGTTTTTTCTTTAAAAATTACAGTAATTTATTGTTTTAGAATCCAAAAAACAAATTAATGTTCTGATAGATGCGAATTTAAAATACGCTGGTTATATTATTATTTAGTAGGTACTTTTTAGTTTTGAAGTAAATTTTTTATTTCAAAATTTTCAGTGTTGGTGTTATATTGGGTTAACATATTCATTGTAAATGTAAAGGGAGCATGAACACGAATCATTTATTTCAATCGCCGATGATATGCTATAGATTTTTGAGGAGTTCTATTGTATATCTCCCTTTACCAGATCTTCACCAAATTAGAATGGGACCACCTCTGAAGTATGACCTAAAATGGAACATGAACACGAATAATTTCTTTCAATAGTCGATGATATGCTCTAGATCTTTGAGGAGTTCTATTGTCTATCTCCGAAGCCCTTTACCAGATCTTCACCAAATTAAAATGGGACCACCTCTGAAGTATGACCTAAAAGGGAACATGAACACGAATCATTTCTTTCAATAGTTGATGATATGCTCTAGATCTTTGAGGAGTTCTATTGTCTATCTCCGAAGCCCTTTACAAGATCTTCACCAAATTAAAATTGGACCAGCTCTGAAGTACGACCTACCAAACAAAAAAAAAAATTATCAATATCGGACTACTCTGTAAGAAGTTATCGGATCATTTATTTCAATCGTCGATGATATGCCATAGATTTTTTGCGGAGTTTTATTGTCTATCTCCGAAGCCCTTTACCAGATCTTCACCAAATTAAAATGGGACCACCTCTGAAGTATGACCTACTAAACAAAAAAAAAATTATCAAAATCGGACTACTCTGTACAAAGTTATGCGTGTTCATACATAAAAAAAAAAACAAATATACGCGTCGACTTGAGAACCTCCTCCGTCTTTTGTTTTTTCGTCGGTTAATAAATAGATAAATTCTTTACATAGGTGTTGTACGCGGTAGGTATCTACCCAGCAGTGAATAAAGGAGTTTCTTTAGCAACGTTTTTGTGACAAAAACAAAGTTGCAGATAAGTTCCGGACTACCCCAAAGGGAATAGAGTCGCGAGTACCTATTTGTACTATACATTTATGTTACAGTGGGATAGGCAAAGATAATTTCCACATGCTATGATTCTGACATAAGTACATATCACGGCCTTTTCAATTAATTATACATACCTACTTCAACAATCAATACCTACAGAGAAAATAAAAGAGGGACAAAAATGCGGTCTTATCGCTGAAAAACTATTCCTTCCAGACAGCCTCCAAAAGTAGCTTCGCTTCTTACATGCTTGTATTAGACAACCTACATTTGAATTAAGTAAATCTAAATATGGAGCCAACTTCGAAAATAGCGAGAAAAAGTCTGCTCTATACATTTGAGCAGAGTTTCGAGTAGGTAGGTACTGCAGTTTTCTGTGAAATTGCAGATTTTTTTTCTCGCGATTTCGGAGTGTGTTCCATAATAGGTTATAAAGTATACGCAGTGATTAAAAATTTACTAGCATTAATAATAGTACTAGATCCGACCGTAAAATCATACACTTATTCCTTTGGCGAACAACATGTGATTCAAGTTAAAGTTTACACAGGGGTATTGGCATAGAATAGGTTGTCTATGGATTACCTCAATATACAGGGTGAAATTGATATCATTAGCATCTTTAAACTAAGAGTCTACCAAAAAATTTGCTGTTGCATACATTTGCGTCGCGTATGCAATATGCATTGCAGTTTAGTATGGAACGGTAGATTTTTTTGTTGCTCCGATCGGTTTGCTTCCATAGTAAAAGTTGTTCAGTTTGATGGGTAGACTTAGTTTAAAAAGGATGCTAATGATATCAATTTCACCCTGTTGTAGTATGGTAGGTAACGAGGTAAAATGACCCCCGAGCGCATCTCGCGACCGCCAAGATTCAATACTCTATCCTGCCCCCGCGGCATGACGGCGCGATACATATCTATCGCACCCTACCTCTCTTTCTTTTTGCATCCGAACGAACGAGCCAGCAGGCGCGATAAAACGTTTATCGAGGCGTCATGCCGCGGGCGCTGGATACATAAACTGGGATATAACCATATGCCGTCCTTCGTATACCCTGACCCATAATTGAAAACGGTACACGTGTTCGCATGTGCAATTGTGCATATTACACTGCGGATAACACGTGCATTTTTCCCTCAAGGATGAGAACCGGTAGTGTACTGTACACAGGCAGGATACACGTACCGCGCGGCGTGCGTGACTCAAAGATGCTGAAAGTCTGTCGAACAAAGTTTTTCCCATAACAGGCTGTAAACATAAATACTAAATTTCACCGCGACAGAGATCGCAGTTTCATGCATTTCGGTAAAGTCGCCGTTGACGTTTTCTATGGAACAGCTGTTTTTTTTTCGCGATTTTGTAGTTTTATGGTCTGAAGCTAAGTTAATTATGTACCGCATTTAAATTTACACCCTGTCTTAGTGGGGAAAAGGCTGGCCACTTATCACCACTTGACACGTCATACTTTTTCAAAATCGCTAAAAGTAAAATTAGTTACAATGGGGGATAGATGGTGGATTAAAAGCCATTTTTAACCGACGAAAAAACAAAAGACGGAGGAGGTTCTCAAGTCGACGCGTATATTTGTTTTTTTTTTATGTATGAACACGCATAACTTTGTACAGAGTAGTCCGATTTTGATAATTTTTTTTTTGTTTAGTAGGCCATACTTCAGAGGTGGTCCCATTTTAATTTGGTGAAGATCTGGTAAAGGGCTTCGGAGATAGACAATAAAACTCCGCAAAAAATCTATGGCATATCATCGACGATTGAAATAAATGATCCGATAACTTCTTACAGAGTAGTCCGATATTGATAATTTTTTTTTTGTTTGGTAGGTCGTACTTCAGAGGTGGTCCCATTTCAATTTGGTAAAGATCTGGTAAAGGGATTCGGAGATAGACAATAGAACTCCCCTAAGATCTATAGCATATCATCGACTATGGAAATAAATGATTCGTGTTCATGTTCCCTTTTAGGTCATACTTCAGAGCTGGTCCAATTTTAATTTGGTGAAGATCTGGTAAAGGGCTTCGGAGATAGACAATAGAACTCCTCAAAGATCTAGAGCATATCATCGACTATTGAAAGAAATGATTCGTGTTCATGTTCCCTTTTAGGTCATACTTCAGAGGTGGTCCCATTTTAATTTGGTGAAGATCTGGTAAAGGGCTTCGGAGATAGACAATAGAACTCCTCAAAGATCTAGAGCATATCATCGACTATTGAAAGAAATGATTCGTGTTCATGTTCCATTTTAGGTCATACTTCAGAGGTGGTCCCATTCTAATTTGCTGAAGATCTGGTAAAGGGAGATATACAATAGAACTCCTCAAAAATCTATAGCATATCATCGGCGATTGAAATAAATGATTCGTGTTCATGCTCCCTTTACATTTTCAATGAATATGTTAACCCACTGTAACACCAACACTGAAAATTTTGAAATAAAAAATTTACTTCAAAACTAAAAAGTACCTACTAAATAATAATATAACCAGCGTATTTTAAATTCGCATCTATCAGAACATTAATTTGTTTTTTGGATTCTAAAACAATAAATTACTGTAATTTTTAAAGAAAAAACATATTTTTTACGAAATTTTATTGTTTTATTTGGTAGGTAGGCTACCAAATTTTACACGTAAATTACAGAATTTTTATAATTTGCTAATAAAGTTACATTAATACATTTTGTTCTTACAAGTTAACAAAACAACTTCCTTATATAGTTACATAATTTGCCATAAGGCCAGAGGGTACGCAGAGATTTGTTGCATATGAGTGCACAGTGCACGCTAAAGCGCGCTCGTGTGTTGGTGTGTTTGTTTATAATTTGCTAATAAAGTTACATTAATACATTTTGTTCTTACAAGTTAACAAAACAATTTTTGGTTTTGTATTTTAATTTTACTCAATCTTACTCAGCTGCTGATGCTTAAAAAGTAAAACTGTGATTAAAGCATCAACTTCCTTATATAGTTACATACTTTGCCATAAGGCCAGAGGGTACGCAGAGATCTGCTGCATATGAGTGCACAGTGCACGCTAAAGCGCGCTCATGTGTTGGTGTGATTGGATGTGTTTGTGTTTGTGTGTGTGGGGGTGTGTGTGAGTGTGTGTATGTGTGTGTTTGTGGGTGTGTGTAGGCAGGGGTTGGATGAATACGTGTGACAATATAATTATAATAAAATGTTTATGTGCACCCACTTATCCAGCCCTACGACTTACGTCTTGGGATCACTTTATAAGCACATGGATAAGTGGATCACAAGTGGAGGATAGGAGGAAAAAATATTCAACTAAACTTCTTACTCGCATGCGTGAACCGTCCCTCAATCGTATATATCTTATTCTTATAGGCTCATCATCAGGTTCTCTCAGTTCGATATCACCATCTTCCTCACTCCACATACTATTTGGAATCGTTTCGTATCGCACAGCAAATTCTGCCAGACTTATATTTTCTAGCTCATCAGGCCTCAACACAGGGTGTAACAAAACTCGCCGGCGGGGGACAGGACGTAAAGGCTCTGCTGGTGTCCCAGTCCCCTGCCATCCGGGCGAAGATGGAGTGCCGCTGGGTTATTTTAGTGGGTATACCGGTGACACGCACCGGGGAGTCCCACATACCCCTCTCATCCCCCAACGGGAGGGGATACATAATGCATTTTTTCCCAGCGTCAAAAAAAAAGGTTGTAACAAAACACAGGTAATTGCCGAGGTAACCAGAGGCGGTGAGGTAAAAAGTTGGTGGGAGGCAGGGAGGCTATGGACAATACTGTATGTAGTAATATATACTCTTTCTTATTCGGTTAAAAGGTAGGTAGCTATTTTAAAAGTAATCGAAAATTATGCATGTAGTAATTAGAAGATTATAGCCACAAAAAATTATAAAATAAAAGCTTTTTAACAAAAAAATTCAACCGCCGAAAAAACTGAAAAGCAAAAAATAATAATTAATTTTACCTTAATAACTAAATTCTTAAACTAATGTAAGTAAGTATATCAAAGTATATAATATTATTTTGCAATTATTTTGAGTTTTTAATTAACCTTAATAACTAAGTTCTTAAACGAATGCAAGTATACCTAAGTAATTTTGAGTCGGCGCCAAACAATCCATGAACAAAGATCACTAAATAACCTTAAATTTAAAGAAATAACCAAAATGAAATTAACAATGCAAGCTCTCCGCACGACCACTAGCAACGAGACGGGACGTATGCACCTGGGCCTCTACTCGGACATTCGAACTTCACGATTACGTGAACGTTTTCGTTCCAATGTCAACTCTATTACAATGAAGTCCGGACCGAAACAGTCGCGATATATCGAAAATCGAAAGTCATATTGGTTACGTTACGTGGTGTGTGCCCGTTCGGGTTGCTGGCGCTCATCACGCAATTAATTAATTTTCTTGTTTGGCGCCGACTCAAAATTACTTAGGTATACTTGCATTCGTTTAAGAACTTAGTTATTAAGGTTAATTAAAAACTCAAAATAATTGCAAAATAATATTATATACTTTGATATACTTACTTACATTAGTTTAAGAATTTAGTTATTAAGGTAAAATTAATTATTATTTTTTGCTTTTCAGTTTTTTCGGCGGTTGAATTTTTTTGTTAAAAAGCTTTTATCTCAAACATGCTTGGAAATGTGAGCATTATTTTGACAACCTTCTTCGAGATAAATCGAAATTGCAGTACTGGCCAAATACATGCGCGCAGCGGCCGGCAATGTTGTATGAAAATCCATATCTGTCGTGTTTAGCGACCAAATAAATTACATACTAAACTCATATCTGTCGTGTAATTTAAAAATGGAACGATCTTTTTCTCCGAAACATGGCGACCAAGGAGGTAACTTATCAAAGGTTTTATTTAAATTTCGAACTGGCTTGCAAATAGAAAGCTGTTTATTGAAGAAAAAAAAACTAATTGTTGTTCGATGTTCGTCATTTAATTGATTTTGAAAAGAGTTTTAATTTCCGCGAATTATTTGAGAAAATTTACTGTTTTAATTTCCGCGCATTATTTGAGAAAAGTACTATACAAGCCTTGGCCACAATAGGCATTGATGGACTTACGTATGTGTGCCTCGGCTTCGCCTCGGCCCACATTTACACGTTCGTCCATCAATGCCTCTGTTGCTGGCCGCTGCAGTATTGTACTATAGAAAGGAAAAGAAATTCCAAATGGCGCGATAGATGGCGTTGATGCGAGATGGATGTGAACCTTGCTGGCAATTAAATACAAATGAAATAGTAAAAAAATTTTCTAAATATGCGCCTGGCTCAGTCACGGGCATATTTTTTTTGCCTTAAATACCTTCTAAACAATTGAACTACGTTCAAACTAGCTGTCTGAAAATTCCCCATTACATGGTAGTTTTAGCAAAGTTTCTGATCACAACGAAAGCGACAACGGCCGTGATTTATCTGAATGTATGTAATAAACTCACTCGCGTATAAACAACCAAGAAATGCAAAACCTAAGCCGCACAACAAATAATAGTTCTATAAATAAAGTGTAGATTTAAAAAGCAAGGCTATGATGGTCAATGCCCACTCGCATGTTCATAACAGCTGAGTGTGGCGAACTGGCGAACCGAAAAGCGAGCGCAGTTAGCGATGCGATGGCGTTGTTATTGTTTTGTGAGCTTCCCGTTCGTTTGTGTTTTATCTACTCAAGTTAATTGACTATTCTGCACGGCTCCGTTATGAGTTGTGACTACTTATGATGCGTTGGTGGCAAAGGTCAAATGTGAAAGATGGCACAGATGGCATGGGTGTTAATAGATCGTTTTAAATACTTGTAGCGAAGTTATGCATTGTTGAAGATATTATGGACAGACAGAATTAGCAAAGAAGCAGAGGATGAATAAGAGTGTAGAAAACGAGGCGATCCTGCAGACGATAAATAAGAAGGTAGAAAACCATACAAACTAGGAAGCTACAGCATGTACACACGGCGACACATCAGGTTACGCACCCTATATACCCATAACCACACTACGTACAAAACACAAAATAGTGCGGTAGAGAGCCTACATAGACGCGGCTGCCGGCGCGGGCGCAGCGTGCTGTGAGACGAAACAACAACAACATACCGCACCCTCTCGCACGATTCGCAGCGTTCAACTTCTAATAGTTCAAAGTCCAAACAGGGTAACCTGACCTGTCGCCGTGTGTACCTCGGTCACATTATGAGAAGGGAAAAGTGGGAAAATACCAACTTCTCCAGATTGTTCTGCAGGGGAAAATTTTAAGGAGACGATTGCCTGGTATAAGAACCACCCCACCCCAACAGTGGGCAGTGGCACTGTTCAAGGCTGCAGTCTCCAGGGTCCGAATAGCCCTAGCGATAGCCAACCTCCGATAGATGGCACCACAAGAATATGCATTTTGTTTCACTTCGACAAAAGTTTAAACATTATACAGAAACTCTCGCCCGTAATCTCTTTCGAGGTAGTCATGACTTTAAGACAACTATCAATTATTTAAAACGTCCTAAAGTAGGTTTGTATGTTCTCTTTAGGAGGCCTAGATTCTTCAGAGACAACTTTTGAGTGTGAGGTTAGTCTTTAAATTTTAGTTCGAACTAAAACTAAAATTTAGTCTCTGAATCTAGGCCTTATATCATTAATATGAAAGCGTGATTGTCTATCTGTTTGTTATGCCGTCCGCGTCTAAACTACCGCATCAATTTAAGAGAAATTCGTCAGAGGAAGCCATTAATGTTCAAAGGACATAGACTTCTTTTTATCCCGAAAAAGGGAACTAATATAACACGGGCGAAACGGAGCTAGTTTATTATACTTTCCTTTGTGTCCGTTTTTATTTACGTTGATACAGAAGAACATAAATAAACTGCAAATAATAATTAGGCGGCCAATTTTGTGGTAACTTACGAATTTATGATCTTATGAATTAACTAAGTTCATGCCAAAATTGATCGTCTATTTATTAATAAAACAATGACTTGGGTACTTAATCGATAGCGTTGCGTCGATTCATATTTTTTTCTACAACCCCAAGCTCGTTCATCGACCGACCCGTCACGGGCTAAAACTAATTTAATTAGTGATGGAGCTGTCATTGATTAAGGGTAAAAGGCAAAGGATTATGCGTTTAAACATGGTTTGAAATATAACACCAAGAAAAGTGAGCTGATGGTCTTCGCTGCGAACAGGGGTGCGCCGGAATACGTACCACCAGTTAGCCTAAATGGAAATGTTTTAAAAAGAGTACAACAGTTTAGGTACCTGGGTCATATTGTAACACATGACATGAAGGATGACCTCGACATTGAACGGGAGCGTAGGGCGTTGGCGGTCAGAAGCAATATGTTGGTCCGCAGGTTTGCTCATTGTACAGAACAAGTAAAGATTACATTATTCAAAGCGTTCTGTCAATCTTTTTACACGAGCAGCCTGTGGGTTCGATATACGCAGAAGGCCTACAACGCCCTACGTGTCCAGTATAATAATGCTTTCAGGATGTTGTTGGGACTGCCACGTTTCTGTAGCGCTTCAGGCATGTTTGCAGAGGCTCGCGCCGATGGCTTTCATGCTATCATGAGAAAAAAAATTGCCTCCCTAATAAACAGAGTGCGTGGAAGTTCGAACAGCATCCTGAAGGTGATAGGTGATAAGTGCGAGTGTCCAATCATGAGGCACTGGACTGCGATACTGGTGGAGTGATCTTGCTCACACGAGATAATTATGTGCAAATTTGAATTGACATTGTGTATGTACCTGGAGAAATTGGACTTATAATATAAATGTAATAATGTAATGTGTAATTTAATTTTAATTTTAATCTATAATAACTTGATTCTCTGACAAACTACCTATGTAATGCTCTTTGTATGGGACCTGGTTTCCTGAAATAAATGATTTTTATTTATTTATTTATTTATTATTAAAATAGGTCGTGGTTACTTCAAAAATACAATTATTTACTACCTAGTATAATTAATTGTCACAAATTATGAACGTAATTGCTTTAGCAAACCCTTCGTGTCTGATAAAAGGACACGTTGTCCTTTTCTACCACAATAAAATAGAGACAATGAGGTATTTCACAATATAAATAGCCGTATTCGTCACACAAGCCTCATTTCTTGTCGCAAGTGACCACTCCTTATTATAATAACTGCAAAGGTCAATTTCTTTCCAGCGCCATGTCCTAATTCCGATCAATGCAGTTGACCATTATTGAATTATTATCTTGTAGTGTCATTAACCCGAATTGATTGACAAAGGTCGTAGCGTGTGAACGCCTTTGAAGCACTCCAGTACTGTTTATCTACATTTATTTTATGGTAATATTGAACCTAACGGCGATAAGTCTAAGAGTAAATTTACAATGATGATTCATGTAGGAGTATTAATGGATTTGTCGCGGTAGTGTTTCAGCACTTTCACTTTGTTTATTGTTACGTGGTTCTGTGGACAATAGGAAGTTACGAAATATCGGAGTTCGGTTAGAATGAAAGCGTATTTGAGAGACGACTAACCAGGTGAATATGGGATTTATTTGCTGTGTTTTGAAATTGAAATCATTTATTTGCGGAAACACGGTAACATATAGTACAGGTGGACAGTTTTAATTTAGTACAGCATGTTTCGCCATAAGCATGGCATGCAAATTAGGAATACATAACTAAATATTTTTATGGGCGGAGAGGCTAGACCTATCACCGATTGACATGTTCCATCTTGAAGCTCTAAATAGCTAAGAGTGAACATCTCTAAGGCAGCACGCTTGGGAAAAGTGTTATGTTGTACCAGTTTTTGACCACCCGCCAGGCAGCCGTAAAGATGTGTTCAAAGGGTAGCTGTCTTTTTTCTTCCTCTATAAAGATCAGTTTTTGATCACCCGCCAGACAGCCGTAAACGTGTGTTCAAAGGGTAGCTGTCTCTTTTATTCCTCTATAAAGATCAGTTTTTGACCACCCGCCAGACAGCCGTAAAGGTGTGTTCAAAGTGTAGCTGTCTCTTTTCTTCCTCTATAAAGATCAGTTTTTGACCACCCGCCAGACAGCCGTAAAAATGTGTTCAAAGGGTAGCTGTCTCTTTTATTCCTCTATAAAGATCAGTTTTTGACCACCCGCCAGACAGCCGTAAAGGTGTGTTCAAAGGGTAGCTGTCTCTTTTATTCCTCTATAAAGATCAGTTTTTGACCACCCGCCAGACAGCCGTAAAGGTGTGTTCAAAGGGTAGCTGTCTCTTTTATTCCTCTATAAAGATCAGTTTTTGACCACCCGCCAGACAGCCGTAAAGGTGTGTTCAAAGGGTAGCTGTCTCTTTTCTTCCTCTATAAAGATCAGTTTTTGACCACCCGCCAGACAGCCGTAAAGAGGTGTTCAAAGGGTAGCTGTCTCTTTTCTTCCTCTATAAAGATCAGTTTTTGACCACCCGCCAGACAGCCGTAAAGGTGTGTTCAAAGGGTAGCTGTCTCTTTTCTTCCTCTATAAAGATCAGTTTTTGACCACCCGCCAGACAGCCGTAAAGGTGTGTTCAAAGGGTAGCTGTCTCTTTTCTTCCTCTATAAAGATCAGTTTTTGACCACCCGCCAGACAGCCGTAAAGATGTGTTCAAAGGGTAGCTGTCTCTTTTCTTCCTCTATAAAGATAGAATGGGACAGATAGATCATATTTGAACACTGCTTTGAGGAGTAAGTCTGGCACCCGCCCTAAGATAATGCGGTCAGTTTACATTATGTACATTACATAAATATTACATTTGTCGACAAAATAATATTGTATTTTTAAACATTTTTTTGTTTACAAATACAGATTTGACTAATGAGTTCAAACTTCTCAAAATACGCATTAATATTTTTGGCTTGTTTACAAGTTTTATCTCAAGAGGCCGCCGCAACTTTTCACCTTTTGTTTTCAAAAGAAAGACACGCTTAAGCTGATAGAACAAATGCATATGTGAAGTCTCCCAAACCCAATCCATATTGGGCACGCGTGGTGGACTGGCGCCTATATCACAGATTACGTATCGTCGGCTAAAGTGTCAGACCTCGTAACTCCATAAAATCAAATTTTACAGGACGGACAAAAAACGTCACCACGATAATTGTAAAACGGTCACTACGCCATGTCGTGCAGTACTGAGCGGGGGGACTTACGTGGTTTGCTTCCAACAAAATAGAGTTACGTGGTTTTCTATTTATCATTTTAAACTGTAACGGCTTTTTAAAAGGATTTAAGATTTTCGCCATGGATGCGTTCATAAATTAGTAATAAAATTGTATAAAAATGTCATTTGGAAAAAAAATGGAGTTACGAGGTTTGACACTTTAGCCGACGGTATGCAACGTTGCAATCTGGAACGAGTGGCAGAAATCAAGCAAGCGCATTACACGCTTAAGATGCGCCAAATTGTAGATAATTATCTCGGTACCAATACCAAGTGACGGAAGCCTCCTCCTTGAGGGTACTGGCCCTGTGCCACAGTATAAGAAAGGTGTCTATTACTAGATACCTGCAGTGGGAAGTTTATAGGCTGATGATGATTCAATTTGAACAGGAACAGAAACAAAATCTGTTTAAATGGTATAATACTGTTTGCAATTATAATTATAACACGTATGAAAAGCCCCCGTAAAGAGAATGAAAACAAATATTTCAGTTTTATCGTCAACTTCCGATATTTTTGTTTAGTTTTGTGCCAAGAACATAAAGTTTGTACGTACATGACTCACCGTCAGTTCTCCCAAACTGAGGTCGGCTTTATGCGTGACGCAAACACTCAATAAATAATCTGTAACATACACACTTAACCCTTAAATGCAAAAGTATGTATGTCTGTTTGTTACGTCAGTCATCTTCATAGCCCCTTTATAATATTATCATGTCTGGACAGTTCCATACATTTTAGATTTAGTATAGTCTTGGCGCAAACAGATGTCGCTACTGGCCTGAACGGGAGATAAATCTTAATTAAACGTTATTAGATCACTATAATTTGAGTTTTCAACCACGGAAATAAATTATATAGATTTGTTTATTTTTTTTATTTTTTCATTTTAATAACAAATGTGTTTAACGCTTATTTTAACGTAATTAAACATTGTTGTAGTACCGTTTACTCACCACCGGCGCTGTACTTGGGCGAGTTTTCATATAAGAAGGTAGCAACTTTCTTAGTATGGGCATGGACCCTCTGTTGTGTATAATTTATTTACTCTATGATAATATTAAAGGTTTAAAACCGCCGAATTGTAATCTTCAGGGCGGCCTAATAAAAATAACTATAATAAGACATACAGTTGATACAGTTAGGTTTAATTACATTGAAGACAACAGTTGACATCATTTTTAAATGACGTAATCATACTTTGATTAGACACTTAAACAAGTTTTAATATTAACGGATTCTCAATGTCTCTCGATTTTATGGCGTATGTTATCTTTACATAAGAAAAAACATTAGCGTTACCTCCCGAGGCAGTCGGGTAAAAAAGGGTGTGACAGGACTCAGGGCCTATACCCACACATTCGAACTTCGCAATTGCGTGAACATTTTCGTTCCAATGTCAACTCTATTACAATGAAGTGCGGATCGAAACAGTGGCGATATATCGAACATCGAAAGTCCGGGTACAGGGCCAGGATCGACAAACCGATAAAACGAGAAAGGCTTTATGCGAACTCGTTTTGACATGCTCAAAGTAACAAAGACAAAATCACATCTCACTCTTTCTCGTTTTCACGCGGACAACATGCTAAGCCCACTGCTGTTAGAGACAACAAACTAGAGGTATAATGATTTGTCGAGTTCATAATAGTTAATAAATACATATAAGGTCAATATGCTAACACATTTTTTTCGCTTTTTTTTTATCAGACCGTCACAGAAACTGGACAACTTTCTCTAGGGCACCAACATCGAAATTGCGAAAAAAATTATCGCTGAAAAACTGTCCGGATATTACTTTTATAAGTAGTCAAAGGGATATTAAGGAGAACCCTGTATAGTGCAATGGAATATATTCTTGGTTATATTATGTATAGAGACATCACAAGTTCATGGTAACATGTGGAACTGATAAGAGTTCACAGATATGTCTGGAACAGTTTGAAACGTGATTAATCTGTTATCTATCACTTATTCATAATTATTTATTTATTTGGTTCCGAATAAATGGTTGGATTTTACAACGCGTATATTTGGCTTTTATCACTCAAACGCAGACTCGTCGACATGTGTATCCTGCCTATCCTAACCTACGGTGCTCAAATATGGTATTTAACAGAATCACAGAAGTCCAAACTCAAGGTTTGCCAGAGGGCGATGGACCGTAGCATATTGGGGATCAAACTGACAGATCGCGTCAGGAATACAACACAAATAGACGATGTTGGTGAGAAAACTGTCAATGGATGGGGTGGATGGAATCGGCTCACGACAGGAATGCATGGACGATAAAGGGGGAGGCCTTTGCCCAGCAGTGGGCCAAGAAAAAAAATGGACTTTTAAGATTCAAATCAAAATATTGATTTTTCTACGAATTTTGTTGTTTCAACCTTATATGATACATGGCGAAACATTATATCTATTTCTATTTGTGAATTATTTTCAAGTCTCTAGGTAAAAAACCAATAAAGAATTTTATAAGAAAGCTAATTATTACAAGAAAAAATAGAATTTTCTGCAAATAGTAAGATAGATTCAGTGTATGTTCACTTAGGTATCTATTGTTTTCATTTCGATAACTCTCCTTACAAGAAATTATTTTTTAGATACATTCTTAAACAGAAAGTTTGTAGTTGTAGCAATATTTCTGACCACCCCGAAAGGGATTACGGTCGTGAGTATATGAAACTTGTAAGCGAAAAACAAAGTTAATTGTTTTTCGATATTGTTTAAACGCAAGCAAAGTCGATAATGATATGGCAGTGTAAAATGGTCTGCGCTTCGCTTCGCCCGGTGTACGCCGGCTCTTAGGAGGCAAATAGAAAATACCTCACATAAAGCAGAGTTAACATTGATTTTTTTAATTAGTAGTCTAATAAGTCCAGTGCAATATTTAAGATACGCGCATGGCTTTGGCTCGCGCCATAGAATGATCAGACCATCAAACTGAACAACTTTTTCTATGGGACAAACATCGAAGACGCGAGAATAAATCTGTGGTCCCATACCCATACATTCAGGTCAAGTAGGTTTGCAGTTTTGTATGGAACTGCCGATTTTTTCCCCCACCGTCCGACAGGCCCTAGACCCCTAGAGAAAGTTGTTCAGTATGGTAGTAAGATTAAAAAAATATTTAAAAAAATTAAATTAAAAAAATATTTAAAAATTTCCTTAAAATAGTTCCAGCTAATTTTGTTGTACCTTTAATTTCACTGGCACGAATCTGAACTCACACAGACGCACCAGTTCTAGGCGCAGGTCTGACAACCCGCCGCCATTATGAACCGCGCGACAGGGCGACAGCACGCACACTCGTATAAACGGGTGCTTCACTTTTGATTAGACGAGATTCTGTCAGTCTTTTTTTCAGGTCCGTGTTCACTGGTATGTTTTTATCAACTTTAGTGCACGATGTATTGAAGTGAAACTTCTGTTTGTAGTACTATTATTTATTCTGTGCTTTTAGCATATTTAATGTTTCAGGATGGAAGCTAAAATATTACCCAATAAGAAACAAAACCCTTAACTTACCTTCAACCCCGGCCTTTCCTTTCAGGGCGATGACTTTGCTGGCGGGGTTCATGATGGCTGAATCAGCACTGATCGGCCTCCTGATGGGATTGGTGGGGTCGGCCATGTCAATGATGACCACCTCTGCAGTCTCCCCCACCTTCTCGCGGACACAGATGAACTTGTCCGACTCCATGGTGAGGGTGTTGAAGGATATCGATGCTGGGTTGATGCCAACATTAGTGAGCTGAAAATATAGTTTTGAATGAGGTACACTGGTTAAAAGATGTTTGGTGGTTGTTGCTGTCCACCCTGAAAGGGGAGTACTTGTTTATGGATGTATGTATGTCAACTTCTCTCTATGTTTGTATTTTTTTTTGTTATTTATTAACTATCTGCAATCAGTGCTGACACTATAACATATCATGAGGGTGAGGATGTTTATTTGTGGAATGAACCAGCTCCCAGTGGAGGGTATTCCTTTATTGATGCCTTCTAGAAATGTCTAGATTGTGTATGTTGAGTCGCTTTAGCCTTTTTACATCATTAATGTGTTCTTTTAAAAATCGTTATCATCATCATCCTGCCCATAAGGGCTGGTGCACGCCTAACAAAGTGCAGCACAGAGCATTTTTCACTGCCAAACCATTATAGACTTGGCTTGCGGTGAAATAACATAGGCAATGAATTGATACAAGCCACTTTGATGCCCTCGAGGAATAGTAGTTGTGTCACATGATTTTCGATGTTATTTTAATGCAAGCAAAGTCGATAATTATTTGGCAGTGAGAAATGCTCTGTGCTGCGCTTCGATAGGTGTGCACTGGCTCTATGACTTATTTTTTTTACGGTTTCTTTCACGTGTTGTTACGTTGACTATACCAGCCTCATAGATTTAAACAAATTTTTACATATTTTGTCTAGGTCAAGGGATAGCCCTACAAACTGGTACAGGCTCACTTCTTTGCTTGACAGAAGGTCAAAAATCCCGCAGTTGAGCTGTTGGCACAGTTGGAAGGCCCAATAAATCTTAATAGATCTGCATTTCGGACACATTTCTTTTATTAACATTCCAGCATAATATGAAAGAGACCTTCCTCCTAGTTGCAAACTGTGCATAACGAGAAAGGTCTAATACCCATCATATGATTAAAATTATTGATTATATGCCCAGACAGAAAAAAGCCTAAATGCTGAAACTTGTGTTTTCCTAGTAAGGTTAGCAAAACTGCCAGGGCAACCAATATAATTATCCCTCTCACCATTATTCGTGAGAGCAGGCCTTTGACCTACAGTGGGATCCTACATGATATAACTTAGTTATGTCTCATAATCAGATCACATCATTGTCATTACCTATCAATGATATTATTACAATCAATGATTGGAATCACTTGCCTTCCACTTAACAATAATTGTTGTATAATTACTGTGGTGAGACAATAGAGCTTGTTACTTTATATTAAAAATTGCATTGATGATTTGACACTATATTGCAAGCATGTAGCCTCATAGTGAAATTAATTTATAAATTAGTCATCAACTTCACCCGTAAACCCCACTGTTGGGTACCGTGGGCTGGGTGTGTGTTTGCTGCTCACTCGTACACCATACTGCACGACTTATACCCACAGAACTTATCTCATTCATAACTGTCATTCATTAATAATTTATTGCATACAAAACAAATACATTACCTACTAATATAAAGATTAGGAAAGTTATTTATTAAGTGGCGACAGGCTTCTCCCCATCACACTGGGTAGAGTTTCAGTACACACGGCGACACATCAAGCTATGCAAAAACAAAATAAGCTGGCCAGCATAGGTAGAGTAATGTTGCACGGCCAGCTTATGTTTGTTTTGCGTAGCTCGATGTTTCGCCGTGTGTACTAGTGAAACATGGATGTTTTGAAGGTTTCAGAATATGTCTGACTACCCCCTCAGGGAATATCGCCGTGAGCATATGCTATGCTGGCTATGCTGTTGTAAGTTAATTAGATTACAAAGTTATTAGCCCTTTTAATTCATTGTTGCTTTGCAAGACTTTTGCTGAACATAGATAGAGATTTCAATAATTTGATTCCTGTCACATTCTTATCTTGATTATTTGTGGTTGGGCTATTGCAAGCAAGGGTCGTTGTAACACGGAAACCAGCGCTGGTCCTTTTGTGTTCGCCCCAAGCTCACCCATATTTACGCATACCTCCGAACTTATGGTATTTTCTTTTCATTCTCGGGAATGCAGGTTTCCTCACGATGTTTTCCTTCACCGCCGAGCTAGTAAATGATAAATACAACCGTACATAAATTCCGAAGAACTTAGTGGTACAGGCCAGGAATCGAACCGCGGCCTCAGGATTGAGGCGCTAGCTCTCTTCCGTATGGGCTATCATCGCTCTCTCACTGTCACATTCTAATTAGTAAAATAGTAAACTGCTACTTAGATTCTTATTGGAATATGTTAAATTTTTATAACAATAGCATCATAACCAAGAATACAGATCCAAATATGTCTGATATCTCAAGATAAATGTGAAGTCATTGTATTTGCATTTCTTTGTCATCACATCAAATCACAAAAATTGGCCCATTTGGCTGAATTTCAGTGTCAGTGACCCGAATATAAGTCAGAATGGCCAACTGGCCCGCAAACCATATGATCCAGGGGGAATCTGGCACAAATCAATACCGGGCGCATTCGCGTAGGTAGCAGACTAGGGGGTGGATTGACATACGCACAATTGCGCAATGCCCTTTCTACTCTCACTCACATCTCCTACGCGACAATACAATGCACAAAGGACGCAGGAGACGTCCCAAGAGCACCGCCTGATAAACAGCTTCCTCGAAGGAAGCGCATCGGCTAATCCAATAGAAAACTATGGGCGTACTCACCTGTAAATGCTCCTGGAAACGTATCGGTAGAACTTGCGCCATGGCTGCAGGTCTCTAGCACTAACTAAACCGAACCGGATAACGAGCGACTCTTGGAAATCGCGGAGCCTGAAACAAAAAGTTCAATTCACTGCCGTCTCATCGGAAAACACTTTTGACAATCAACATGGCGTTCATTCATGTTCGAAAGAAAATTGACAACGACCGGAACACAAACGGTTATTTTATTTTATTTACAGCGGATAACTGAATTTACTCACTAATTCGATTTAGATTCTACATGAAGGAAAAATTAGGGGATACAAATTTTTCTACGTAGGAGATAATGATGAATAATCCTCCACCCTCGGCTGCCACATACACAAATGAATGCAATGGCTGATAAAATTGGAGAGAGATAGCTATAAAATGTTACAACCCAAAAAAATCTATTTTATTTTTTATTTTGACAACACTAAATTTTAATTGTCAGTACCTTCTAAGCTCAATTTCTATTCGTCGATTTGATATCAAGCACGTCGTTGATTGGCTAATTTCAGTGTGACCAGTTTATTGCGACATTGCGTCCTTGCGTCTTTTGGATTCGGAAGTGTATCCGAACAACCATCGATTTTTGGACGATTCTCAATTTAAACGTGATTTTTCTTTGCGATTCTATGATTTTTGAACGAAACAGAATCTGTCAAATTAGTAGTGAACAGCACAGATTACTGATATGTAGCAAGCTACAGATGCGACAGTGAAATTTGCACTTAGTTCCATTGTTTCCGTTGTGGCGTTCTGTCGTCAAACTAATGTATATAGAACTTGTAGTTATAGGTATGTATACACTGATTCCAGGATGCAAAAATAGGGATATTTGACCAAGGAACAAACTATTCAACGATATTATTATGTCATACGACGGCGAAGAATTGAGGCTTCTCAAGGATTCTAAACTCAAGCTAAAATACCAGGAAAATCACAAGATATAAGCTTCTGACGCAACAACACGGCATGAGGCTGCTGTTGTTGTAAGTTCAATATGGCGTTGTATCTCGTCCTCATTGGACGATGATACAATGTATCATCGTCCAATGAGGACGATGGGAAACAGCGCCACAACGGAAACAATGGAACTAAGCTGTCATAGGCCTGGTGAACAGAGAAAAGTTGAATTGTTTTTGTATTGAAAATTGGTGCATGATTTGCAATTATTTTCTCCAAATATTTACAACTGAAATAATATAAACCATCAATATGGTAAGTGCTCCTATAATTTGTGTTGTTAAAAAAATCGTATCCCTTCTATGATCTGCTAAATATCACGTTTTTAGTTTCAGTTTGGATTCAACATGTTTCACGAAATCTCCAGGCCTTTCAATATGACCTACAGATGCTATTCTGTCTCTATGTTGCCCGGGAATGAGAGACAAGACGTCGAAAGAGGAGGCAAAAGTATGAAACACTTTTATCTTTAAGAATTTTTCACCTAAAGCTACCTTTTACAACTAGAGGATATTTTCTATCTGAGAGTGATTTTCTGATAACATTATTGCACTAACTTACCTCCACTTCCTTTACTGGAACCGCATGGTGGAGTATGGCTCACTATCCCACCATTATACGCAGTGAATTCAATTAGGGTATGCCCGTTCCCCGCACGCTGCACAATCATAGACGGCCTGGTAGCTCAGTCAGTAGAGAACCTGCCTGCTGTACCGAGGGTCGCGGGTTCGAATCCAGTAAGGGGAGTATTTGTATGATGAATATGAATATTTTGTACTAGAGTCATGGATGTTTTGTACTATCAGTTTAAAATAACAATGTGCATGACCTCGCCTGCAAATGTGACGTCACTCAATCACACCAATTTCACTCGAGTCATTCAAATGATTATTTCCTTTACATTAAGTCTATATTCCTTTACAACCGAATGAAGTTATCGTACGGCCCTTCAAGGTCATGCACATTGTTATTTTAAACTGATAGTATCTTGTATTCAATAAGGTCTAACAAAATTAGCTGAAACTATTTTAAGGGCATGATCAGACCATCAAACTGAACAACTTTCTCTATGGGACCAAAATTGAAATCGCGAAAAAAAAATCTGCTGTCCCATACATTGGAGTTAAGTTTTGTTGGCAGTTTTGTATGGAACAGCAGATTTTTTTTCGCGATAATGATATGGTCCCATAGAGAAAGTTGTTCAGTTTGATGGTCTGATCATCCCCATAGGCGGTGTCCTATTGCCATCGCACGAGCAATGGTGCGATGCGATGTGATCGTACTGATGGGTAATTCTCCGAAATTTTACAAATCGTTGAAATTTTTCCATAGAAAAATTTGAAAATTTGAAAAATTTCGGAGAATTACCCATCAGTACGATCACATCGCATCGCACCATCGCGCGTGCGATGGCAATAGGACACCGCCTTACAATAATTTCAGCTAATTTTTTTTTATATAACATTGTCTAGTCCTCATAATACAAGTCCAGGCTAGATTCTGGTACTTTTGATTTGTGTGACAATGTCCAAGATATTTATAGACCCGCTGCGGTCGCTGGCCTTCACTAGTAGTTTTTATTACACTATACCTTTGCTGCAGGGGGATCCTATAGTATTAACACTTATTCTTGCAGTAATAATGCCTCCGTCAGCACTAGAACAGCTTACAAGATTAAATATCGTGTACCCGATGATATTCAAACTAACAAATAAGAAAACAAAGAGGATCACACACTGTGGTGTACTTGAATTCGTCGCAGACGAAGGAAAAGTCTATTTACCTCACTGGGTAAGAATCTACACTAATATCATGTCTGGACAGTTCCATACATTTTAGATTTAGTATAGTCTAGGCGCAAACAGATGTCGCTTCTGGCCTGAACGAGAGATACAACTTAATCATAATTGAACATTATTAGATCACTAATATTTTAATTTTGTTCCACGGAAATAAATTATATAGATTAATTTTCTTAAAAATGTTAATAACAAATGTGTTTAACACATATTTTAACGTAATTAAACTTTGCTGTAGTACCGTTACTCACCACCGGCGCTGTACTTGCGCGAGTTTTCATATAAGAAGGTGGCAACTTTCTTAGTATGGGCATTGACCCTCTGTTGTGTATAATTTATTTACTGCTAATATACAACTATACTAATGTACTAGTACTAGATAAGGCGATCAGTAGGAACTGCATGTTACACTGGAACATGGTTCCCGTACTACATTTATGTTGCCAAGTTATTCAGTTCTTTTGATTTGAATGGCAATGGCAGAACACAATGTATCATTTTGTGTTGTTTTGTGTGACATATACTAGGCGTTCACTTCGAGTTGGCCGCTCCCTCCCTTCCCGCTTTCCTGCACCGCACCCCTAAGAGACCCTATTAAACGCAATTTTATAACCTTTAGCAACGCAACCACGTACGGCACATCCGACCCGGTCACTAATATCGCTTTTAGTTTTAAATTTTTATTTGCTTGTTATATTATTTTTTGTCGACGGGACCAGTTAATGTGCCTGTGAGGAAATTTTGTAACGGTCATCGACGGCCAACTGGATGTGAACGGGTAGTAAGTCAATCCTAATTTATGATTTTGTTACCCACAGAATAGCAGGGTTCGAAATTATCAAGATGATTATTTTCTTTGATAATCATCCAAGCTGATTCTTAGTTTTGAGTAAAATTTCTAACTAAAAGTTCTGAAATTGCAATTTTTGCATTGAAGCACTTGTATTCAGACCAACCAGCACCTAGTCTTTGGCATTTTCATTTCGTATCACAATGAATAACAAATTATTGAGAAAAACAACAGAAAACAGTGAGAAAAACTATTTCGTGGTATTACCATAAAGATATTATACCTTACGGAATAGAGTAAGTGACATGAGTTGTCAAATGAAACCGTTTTTGGACGTTTTTTGGAGTCCTCGGCAGGGTAAAAATTCGATTTCTGTGTATTAATTCTCAATCTAACGTGAAATGGTGAATAATTTAATGAAACAGTGTTAGTATATTTTACAAAATTATCTACGATTTCACTTTAGGTTCACGATTATTGACAGAAACTGAATTTTTACCAGGACTCCAAATCCCCAAAAACGGTTCTATTGCCTCGCGTCACGTATCTCTTTCTATTATACAGGCATGCCGCTAGGTACATCTCGCTCTCTCAGCTGTCACCGTCTCTCTTACGTAGTATAATACTGGTTGCGCCACATTTGAATTTACCGCTATGAGCTAAGACGTTCATTGAAGTTTGATTTCTTGATTGAAATTAAAAGAAAGTTGACGTTTGACACATAATCATATTCCCTTTCTCCTTCCCGCACAACCAATCTTCGTTCACGTGAGCAAGACAAAACTATATGTGCGTGAAGCCGAGCGCCCTCTTGCGGGAAAATAGACGGCTAGTTAGTTCGTTGGCCACCTTTGCATCGAGATGAATTAACCCTGGCTCGGAGAATTCTTTAATATTTATATATTAGCCAAGTTGGACTTTCATGTACCTAAACTTAAACCCTGTGTAGTGTTCACCAGAACAAAGGTTGGACGTTGTGAGATAAGTGAAGTGCTTCGCCGATTCTAACTTGCCGGAAAGACGCCGGTCAACACAACGTGGAGAAATCTTCAAAGGTTTGTGCGGTCCTTCCTTGTTAAAACTGCATCTGCCTGTCCAACCCCACTCCTAGCAGTTTTATCTTCCATCGAAACGTCGTGTCAATATTAAATTCAATAAATCTATAATTACAGTCCATAAAAAACAAATTTTGTACTAGCGCTTTGCAATAGCGGCGCAACCAAATACCTTTATGGGTATTACACTTGGCACATTTTTCTAAAAAAGACATTAATTATTTTTCTTGCATATTCCGTGTTGAAAATCCAATAAGAATATTCTTAAAACTTCAAATAATTGTTACCACAGATGATGTCGAACTTAGTACTGGAGGAAGGTGCCTTAATACAAATAGAGAGTGTCTCACTACCCGTCGCTACATTCTCCAAGTTCCAGCCTCTTTCTGAAGACTTCTTAGATATATCCAATCCTAAAGCAGGTAAGACTCTGACTTAGCTTGCTGTACATAATTTTGAAGGTACACTCAGAATGTCCAGTTCGCAACAGGTCCTCTTAACGCAGAATGACCGAGTATCAAAATGTCATACTCTCAAATGGTTTCAATTCGCAAATTGTCTGAGTTTCAAATTGTCGAATTCGCGTATTGTCCGATTAGCAATTTATGTGCAAGGCTGTTTTTAGTGCTATCCTGATGGTATACAATGACGATACCTTGCGAACCAATCAACAATGTGCAACTCGTCAGTATAGCACAAGGAATGCATTTAGCATAAAAGCGCTCTAAAACCCGTCGAAAGGATAAGGTTTCGTTTTAGGGTTTCGTAAAGTTACGTAAGGGCTAAAAATATTTGGTGATCTCATCAAGGAATGAGCAATTTTCTTTTCTTTTTTAAATTTAGTTCCTAAAAAACTCGACAGATGACATTCTTATCGCTCCTTAGAGACGGCGAGATCCTGTCAAAATCATCTCAAGCCCGTGCCTGACTTTTTTTTAAAGGCCAAAGGATCGAGCCCATACAACCATGTCAGACGTAAACAGTTTCATATTTTCGATTAAAATGATTCGTAAATAATAAAATATTCAATCAAAAGATGTGTTAGCATCTTTTTGATCATCTTCTCCCTCTTTATTATTATAAAGAAACACTTTTTCAAATTTTGACCTTTATTCGCACAGACCGTAACACCATCTATCGATCCACTAGAAAACCAAAAGAAAAACGCTCAATCTGATATCACCACAAAATTTCGGAGCCATATGGCCAATTAACCCGCGACCAATGGCGACCGCAAAGTGTCGCCCGTCTGTAAGAGCGCTAAGGGTCGCGTGGGTATTGTCTCCGTGCGGATGTCTTTCGTTCGGCGCGCGGGTTAAGTGGTCATATGGCTCCGCCATTTTGTGGTGGTATCGGGCATGTGTTTTTCTGCAAAAACAATTCCTTGATGAGATCACCAAATATTGTTAACTGTACAATGTCAAGCACTAGCAATCAACTAGATATTGGCAAAATCATCAACACTATGGTGGAGCCACAATTTTAAAAATAGCATAGAATAGAAAGTTACGGAGTACCTGCATTATACTAAAGAAGAAATTCTGATGAATATGTGAAGTATACCTATCGGCATTGGGTACATGTAGTGGTATTACGCCCATACACCTTTCTTGAAGGTTGACATATTATAAGCAGATGATGATGATGGCTTCTTTTAATTTTACTAGAGTAATAAATGGTTCTTTTACAGTGTGATTAACATGATGCAATTTGTGCTATTACAGTATTAGAGAACTGCCTACGGAACTTCTCATGCCTGACCAACGGTGACGTGATCGCGATCAAGTATAACTCCAAAGTATACGAGCTATGCGTCCTGGAGACGAAGCCAGGGAATGCTGTCATCATTATAGAGTGTGATATGAACGTATGTTATTTATTATTTTATTCTAATCTATGATTATTGATAAGGTGGACACCTGTAAAACCATTATGTTGAAGTACATTTGGTAGCCTACTTCGTCGCGCGCCGCTGTTAACTTACATCGTCGGGTAAAGCTATGTAAAAAAAAAATCTTCTACCTTTAATCTCTGTAGGGCGTGGCGGGGCTAGTACGCCAAGCCGCGATAGCGACATTTAACACATCCATCTGTCAAATTTAGTTTTTTATCTCGTTCGCTAGCGCGCAAATAGAAAGAGAGCGGAAGCGTGATAGCGCTATATCACGATATCGCGGGTTGGCGTACTAGCTAGGCAGATCTTCTTTCGTAAATACGCATCACGCGTAAACAAATTGTGTTTGTTACAACAGTAAAAATGTGTTACTCTACACATATCGCGACAAATCTGTGATATATGTATTTATTTTTGTTATTAAAGAGAGAAATTGATTTGATTGACTGTGGCCTGGTCTTTTTACAGAAATTTCATCAAATTAAATTTAATGTACCATATACATGTTATGCTATGTACAATATCTAACATAAAAAAACCTAAAACAGGTGGAATTCGCGCCTCCAGTAGGCTACAAAGAGGATGAGTACCCGCGCCGCGGCCAGGGCAGTGCCGTGGAGGCCATGGACGAGGACCCGGCCGCCATGATGCCCGAACCGAGCGGCTTCATCGCCTTCAAGGGCGAGGGCAACCGGCTCGACGGCAAGAAGAAGAAACTCGCCAGTGAAAGCGATTCAGAGCCGCAGGCATCACAGTCCAGACAGGTACCTATTGTATAAAAACATGCTGCCACAATCTCTACTCAACGAGTTACTCACACAAGTTGACAAATAAATTTTGCGCTTACGCTAGTGGACCGAACGCCAGTGTAACCACATATGAAATAGGGATAGATAATCATACAATTTATGTGAGAATTGCCGTTGCAATTTGCAACCATAGCAGAACTCAAGTGTATGCATCTTTTTGTGGGTAGCAAATAGCATATGCTCATGGCTATATTCAGAGATAGTCAGAGATATTCTGAAACCTCGGAACTTCCACGTTTCACATTTTCAAAATGACTCTGGACAGTGTTTCGGTAGTATTACTGAAACGTGGATGTTCCGACGTTTCAGAATATCTCTGACTATCTCTGAATATAGCCATGAGCATATGCTATTTGCTACCAATAAAAAGATGCATACACTTGAGTACTGCGACGTTAAACAAAAGTGTAAACATCTTCTGACTACTTGTTCAAAGGACATTTAATTAATATGGCATTATAATTTCAGTCATACGTACGCGGCATTCCAGACTACGACTTCGTAATAGGCACTCTACGGTTCATAAGAACCTCTCGACCGACGAGTGCTAAAGACGACACGCCCACCGAGCCCTTCGAAGCTTTCAAAGGCGAAGGGTTCACCCTACGGACAGCAAAGTCTAAAAACTAAATGAGAAAGTAGACGTAGATTTTTTACTTTTAAAAATTGACAGTGTTTTATAAATATCGAATGTATTTATTTTCACTGTAGTTCAATTATCGTGTAAAAAAAGAAATGTGTGTGGAAACTAATGAGATCCACACAACAAACGCATGTGAAGCATTTTTTTTTAAATTACCTATTTTTGTTATTAATCATTTATATCAGCAGTCAGCACTGTTGTAACTTGTATTTGACTCGTTGCTCTATTACTGTAAACAATCAAATTAATTTGAAATCTGGCAGTTTGATAAGTGAAAAACATTGTATGATCATTTCATGTTAAAATATTCTTAAAAACGGATTTGTTTTCTTATTAATACATCCCAACTTTTAATCGACAGGGTGTAACAAAACACCCTAGTTATATTTAAAGGGAGCAATGGAGTCAAAATCGAGACTTAAAAAAAAATCTGCTGTCCACACACACATTTGAGTCTGGTCGGTAGGTAGGTACAGCAGTTTTGTATGAAACAGCTGATAATTTTTTTCTATTTCTATTTTGGCTCCACAGTGAAAGTTGTTCAGTTTGATGGTCTAAAACCACCCCTTTAAATATTATTAAGGTGTTTTGTTACATCACTACAAGTAGTATAGGTGTGTCAGCCACAGTCAGTAACAAGTACATCAATAATGAAAATTAACTTACAAGAAATACCAGAGAAGGTTATCAAGGCGCGAAAATGACTGGCTCTGAACCTGTGGCGCCCCCCACGCCCCCCACGACAAAAATCGAGATGTACCTATCTTTGTTACTTTACGTCTGCGAAAGCAAGCGCGCATGAAGGTTATGTCATATTATCGCTGTCGTAGGCACGGTTTATACCTTATGGTTTTACGGAAGAGACGTGTGGCGATGGCGGATAGCCAAAGCAACATAAACCTTATAGTACGTAGCTATAGCTCGCCTGGAGGCGTGGGCGCGATTCTCTTTTACGATAAAAACGACGCTATGCTACGTACTATAAGGTTTAATTATTATATTACTTTCTATCCGCCAACTCCTTCTGTATAAACCGCACCTAAGTATTTCAAATATCGGTTTCTGTAATGCAAAATAGCCCCTTGAAATTTCGTTGCTATTTGGAATGGAGTATAGATACTCTTTCTTATACTGTGCATCTACTACGAGGCCCATGAAGATGGGTTCACCTACATCACAAGATTACATAAATAAATAATGGTCTTTATGAAAAAGAGTAACTTATAGCTTGTAGGATCCCACTATAGGGCAAAGGCTTCCTCTTACGAATAATGGTAAGAGAGAGGGGGACCGTAGGTACTCCACCACATGGGCACACCTTAGACACTTTCAGCTGATAGCTGTCATTTCATATAAATGGGAAAAATGTTAAAGAAGAGCTAAGACAGGAATATGCATTTGCTTAAGAGGGACCACAGCCTGGACACTGCATACAAAAATTTGAAATTGACAAGATGAAGTCAGCACATGTGAAACTAAATAAATTGAACCTTAATTCTTTTTCATAGGTAACGAGTAACCAGTGCGAGGTAACCAGAGGGCGATAGAGTGGGTGAGGTAAAAAGTTGGTGGGAGGAAGGGAGTGTCTGTACCATAGAGAATGTCTTTACTGTATCTAGTAATAGATACTCTTTCTTATGCTGTGGAGGAACCATGATTCAACCAGAGGGGGTGAGGTAAAAAGTTAGTGGGAGGCAGGGAGTGTCCGTACTGTAAATAAATAAATATCTTGGACAATGTCACACAAATTATCTAGTCACATTTAAAGTACCAGAATCTAGCCTGGACTTGTATTATGATGACTAGACAACGATATAGATTACATATATAAATACAAACATCCATGACTCGGGTACAAATATTCATATTCATCATATAAATATTTGTCCCTTACGGGATTCGAACCCGCGACCCTCGGCACAGCAAGCAGGTTCACTACCGACTGTGCTACCGGGCTGTCAAATCTGTATGTAGTACCAGATATTCTTATACTATAACGTGAGCACATAAGACAGGTACTACATAATGTGGGCCCATAGCCCCATATTAGTGGAGGCAAGTCTGCCATCTGACAGAACTATCTGGAACTAACTGCTTAACACATCTTCCGAAGCCTGGGATGCTTGAAAAAAAATCTTAAATGTTATAAAAGAATATAATTTATTTAATGCTCCATGGTACACAATTTATAAGTTTACAAGTCAAAGGTTAATTAAATGCTCAAGAAGTAGAGAGGCAGGTGTCCTAATGGCAAACAATAACTGCCTCAAAATAATTGAAATAACTTAATTTAAAACTATCGTAATTTAATATCTAAGCTTATCAAAACACTAAGGTTGCTGATCTTAAATTATAAAACAATATTGCCCGATTATTTAACTATACTACTTTCTAGCTTTCAATTCAATAAAATTATCATTTATAATTTATACACAAGTTTCAAAACGTAGAAAAAGAAAATACTGTTCCTTGAATATAATAATTAAACGTTAAATACATTGGCCAGCAAACATTTTGAGCAAGACCTTGTCTGCGCAGAACAAAATTAGAAGGCAAAAGCTCTACATTCCCATTTTTCAAGTTGTTTGCCGGAGGTTTAAATTACAATTTTGTTCGTCTGTATGGAATGACTGTTTTCAATGTATAAGATAAAATGGCAAAGAAGAAATTTTGTAAGAAATATACAGAAGATATCTACATTAAACAACTAAGAATCACATCAGTCAATAAAATAATGAAAGTTTAATGCTTAATTTTAAAATGGTATTATTTCATACAAATGTAAGTCTGCAGACGTGCCGGTCTAGAATCTCTTGAGGAACTCCTCTGAGCAAATCCTGGCGCGTGCATTTACTGCAAGCTTCATTTCACTTATCTCCTTATCAATTTCTTCCATGAAGTATATGACAAAGTCGACCAATTTGTGTTTGTACATCTGCTCCGTGTGGAAGTTCGTGATCAGGAAGCTAATGTGATACCCGTCTACTGGCTTCCGCCTTAACACGATAAAGTTTTCCGCTCGCATCATCATAAACCGCATGAACTTTTTACACAATATCTTTTCGATTTCATCCGCTTGTTTGATCATTATACTAACTCTTATCGAGTTTATTGATGACTCAATCAGCACCTTTTCGTTAGCATTCCGCGAAATTATCACTGGGTTCAGAAGCAACTCTTTGCTGGTTCTAACCTCGACCTCCGGTTTATTGTATCTTTCTACCACTTGTGACGAGAAATGTTCTAAGCACATAGCTGCTGTTAGCGTGTGGCGTACAGCAGTTAGATAGGGCTTCAATGTAGCCGACATTTTTCTATTTTATTGCAATAACTTGATGCAATCTCAGACCACCACACCTTATTTTGACAGATTCATTCACAAAACGTCACTTATTTTACGTTCGGATACACACGAAACTTCATCAATCCTTGCGGGAGATATTTTTTTTATGAATTTTTCACTCTGGCAACAAAACAATGAATGACAAGACAAAAAAGATGGCGGACGAATGTTAAGTGACGCAAGCGTAACGTTTTACGGCATGCGTTTTATTAGTATTTCTATGATTAAAATTGTGTTAAATCAATTTCCAACGTTACTAGTGAACACATGACCAACTAGAGATTTAGTCTCACTAATTTTGAAGCGATGGCACGCGAGTTTGATCACCTTTTCAAACTGCTGATAATTGGTGATAGTGGTGAGTGGAACTGGGCGAGGCCTTCGATATGACGACTTCCCAACGACTTTCCGTGATGTTGCTCATCATCGTATCTATATTCCAGGTGTAGGCAAGAGCTGTCTGCTCCTCCGATTCGCCGACAACACATTCTCGGGTAGTTATATTACGACGATAGGTGTCGACTTCAAAATAAGGACTTTAGAGATAAATGGTGAGCGAGTGAAGCTTCAGATATGGGATACGGCGGGCCAGGAGAGGTTCAGGACGATAACGAGCACTTACTACAGAGGGACGCACGGTGTCATCGTGGTTTACGATGTCACTAATGGGGAATCCTTCGCAAATGTGAAGAGGTGGCTGCATGAGATTGAACAGAATTGTGATGTCGTCAACAAGGTTTTAGGTGAGTTTGGTGTTCCTATATCTTTGTATTGTGTGTTGATACTTCACGGTATCATTTGAGCTTACGATAACAAACAATAGTATATCTTGTACCTAAATGTTTATAATTTCGATGTTGAAATTACTAGAACTCCCTTGCGGTTTTGATCTAGTATTAGAAATATTTAAACTTGTTTCTGTATTCCCTTTCGGGGTGGGCAGAAACTAGCAACCTTTTAAGGGTGTAATCATTAACTTACCAACTACTGAACGTCGGGTCCAAGCTCCAAAGTATCTGAACCGAAAGAGTACCAATTCGTATAAAGATTAACAATTACGCACCATTTTTTTATTTGATCCACCGACTACGCGCACGTCTATAATGCCGTACCGCCGTGCTGTAAGGATTTTTAAAAATTATGCAAGCAAAATGAACAGCTGTTTCTATTTTTTTAGTTGGTTTACCGTTTATATTACTAACACGTACTTATGTTAGTGTCTAGAACACTTTCTTCGAGAATTTTGTATTAGACCTGACATCCGTTAGTTTTAAAGTAAATGGGTGCAATTGTAAGTTTCACTTTTTAACAGACTTCAAAAAAGGAGAATGCTATTCATATTAGTTAAAATAAAAAATAAATAAAAAAGCCTTTATTCTACTACTTTCGTAAATTAACTTACATAAAGGTTCATAAATTAACAATTTCATGCACAAATTACATTTTTATACATATCATTAACAAAAAAATAGTAATATCATTACATTTATTTGATTTAATTAAATATTATTGTATTCACCTAATTATAGTATATTAATTTCATTCATTCATTAATCGATTAAATATCATGGCACCTTTCTATTCATCTCCCTTCTGTAGTAGTCGCTTCTTTAGCGTAGGCCTCCCCCCATTTCCAGTATTTTCTTACTCTGGCTTTCCACATCCAGTCTGGGCCACATCTTTGGACAAATATGTCAGCCCATCTCATTTTTGGTCTTCCTCTTTTCCTCTGACTGTCACGTGGTACCCATTCTATTGTTATTCTATTCATATTAGTTAGGTTACAAATATTTTAACTTCAAAATACAAAAACATCCAACATTATAAATTAATCTTTGGTCAGATTAATCAGTAGCTGCTGCCTATCTACTATTTGTATGTTTTTTTTGCTCTTATCTAAACTACATAGGTACATTCCAATAGGAATGATGTTTTTAACTAACTTCAAAAAAGGGGGAGGCTATATTTAAATTTAGGTTATATTAAATCTCAATCTCGGTTTAATAATTTAAGTTGGAATCTTAAGAACATAAATGAAATAAAATAAAAATAAAAAAGCCTCTATTCTACTACTTTCATAAATTAACTTACATAAAAGTTCATAAATTAACAATTTCATGCACAAATTACATTTTTACACACATCATTTTAATTAACAAAACAATAGAAATTATATTATAATATCATTACATTTATTCAATTTAATTAAATACTATTGTATTCACCTTCTTCTTATCGTGTGGGCAGAGCCCTGGTGTCAGAGTTTTTTCAGACCGCCCACGATTTTTTCTCTTACGGCCTCCGACGTAGTTTTTATGTAACGACTACTACCACCAGAGATAGTAGCCGGGACCAACGGCTTAACGTGCCATCCGAAGCACGGAATCATTTTTCTTTTCAGACAATCAGGTGATTCAGCCTGCAATGTCCTAACCAACTGGGGAAAAACGCACAAAGTAACATATCACTAGGTGTCCCCCGTGGGAATCGAACCCACGACCTCCGTGTCGAGAGCCAAAGCTCTTAACCAATTATAGTATATTTATTTCATTCATTCATTAATCAATTAAATATCTCTGCATGTTTCTGTTCATCTCCTTTCCATAGTAGTCGCTTCTTTTGCGTAGGCTTCCCCCCATTTCTTCCAGTATTTTCTTACCCTGGCTTTCCTCATCCATTCTGGGCCACATCTTTGGACAAATATGTCTTAAGAGGACTATCGGAAACCAGTGGCGCCCTCATCACATTAATAAAGATTTCTCAATAAAGAAAGCCTAAATTAAAAAAGAAGGCTTTTGTAGTTTGTCAATTGAGCACTTTTTTAATTTAGGCTTTCTTTATTGAGAAATCTTTATTAATGTGATGAGGGCGCCACTGGACTATGATTGCCCTCTTAAGAACATATCATATCAATAAATCAATAAGGGATACGGAGGTCGTGGGTTCGATTCCCACAGGGGACACCTAGTAATATGTCACTTTGTGCGTTTTTCCCCAGTTAGTTAGGACATTGCAGGCTGAATCACCTGATTGTCCGAAAAGAATAATGATTCCGTACTTCGGATGGCACGTTAAGCCGTTGGTCCCGGCTACTTTCTCTGGTGGTAGTAGTCGTTACATAAAAACCACATCAGAGGCCGTAAGGCGGTCTGAAAAAACTCTGACACCAGGGCTCTGCCCACACGATAAGAAGAATAAGGCCTGTATCCTGAACTTTTATGTGTTGTAATATATTTATGTAGCCAAAGAATTTATCTCAGTTCGGTGTTCCTCTCGGTAAAGGATCCCTCCGATGTTGTTCAAAAACAAGCTTGACCAAATAAACAAAAAAACTTATCAAATTAAATTCAACTTTTAGTTCCATAACACTTTCTTTTTCGATTTTATTAGGGACTTGTACATATCAGTCCCATCATACCCTAAACCATATTACATCAACCGATGCCCATAAGTCTTATGACTGAATCTTTATTAAATTGTCATAGTGGCTTATAAGTTATGACTTTTTGTCGAACAAAATATATGAGAAGATATGGCTGCACAGCTATATCAGTGGCGCCCTCGCTGCATGTACACACGGCGACACATCAGGTTACGCACCCTATATACCCATAACTACACTACGTACAAAACACAAAATAGTGCGGTAGAGAGCCTGCATAGACGCGGCTGCCGGCGCGGGCGCAGCGTGCTGTGCGACGAAACAATAACAACATACCGCACCCTCTCGCACGATTCGCAGCGTTCAACTTCTAATAGTTCAAAGTCCAAACAGGGTAACCTGACCTGTCTCCGTGTGTACATCCTATTTGGTATTGGTTGAGCGGGCTCATTTTCCGCAACTCGACAACTTAGGCGCCTATTTTGCGTTAAACACATCATCACACATCCAACTTCTATTAACTTTTGGTATGTTCACAATTGATTTTTATTGTGTCTGGTTGTTCCCGACATACGAGAGGTTAAGGGGAAAACCGGGCTCTGTTCTGTGCTGTGACCTACTCATTTCCAAAACTTCAAAAACCTTAAACAAGTCAAAGTTCAAAGCGTTGATTTTGAATAACAGATAATTAACCTATGACTAAGTACATAATTATGCGAGTGAATGTTATATTCTATTTGGACTAATAATATAATTGATGACTAATTTCAGTTGGTAACAAGAATGATTGTCCGTCGAGGAAAGTAGTTGTGACGGAGGACGCACAGAGGTTTGCCAGTCAGATGAACATACCGTTGTTTGAAACCAGTGCGAAGGAGAACATTAACGTCGAAGAGATGTTTTTAACAATCACTAAAATGGTAAGTGTTACCGTTACTCCATGCGCGTGCAGTGCATATAGGCAATTAGGCAGTGCCTACCTGTCTCCTCATTAATTATTAATCAACTAACAATTTACACTCATACTCTATAAACACAAACAAATAAAGCATCCAAAAGCTTAATTCCACATTCAAATATGGCGCGCAAGAACTGTCCGAAGTTCGGGTGAGCCCCAAACGCACGCACGCAGCGCGCAATAGGCAGTTTTCAAACGGCACAAGCTCACGCAATACAAACGATCTATGGCTACCTATGCATTTACACTTGTTAAAAACTATACGACAAAAATGCAAAGTACGAATTAACCACGCGATAATACGTGACGTTTGACCTTCGCTATTTACTGTCACAAAATAAGCATGCGTAATGTATTAACCAACCTCGTGTGAAAACAACGAAGCGCTTGGCATCTCATCGATAGATTGCATCTTCGCTATTTGGTTGCATGCGCGCTCTTGACGTTGTTCATTTGGCTGCGTTCAGGACCTTTGGGTGCGGTTGTTTTTCAACTCGCTGGTAAGAACGTTTTCACCGAGACTCTGGTTTTGTAAGTCACACATCCTAATTCGTATATGAAAGTGATACCAAACTCGATGGAATTTATGCATTATTCGTATACGAATCAAGATGTGTGAATTTCAAAAATAGCACTCTTGAACGGCGTTTAGTGCGAAAAATTGCACTCGGGGTGCACCTGGGGCGTAGGTTCGGAACGCAGCCCTTGGCCGATTTTGCAGTGTTGCCACTTTAGCCACTTCTTAGCTAGATCTAGCAACATTTTCGAGCTTGTTAGCTACAAAAAAAATATTCGGTGGCTAAATGTTTTAGCCACTTATTCTAGCCACTTTTTTTGTTTATTTATTTAACGGTAAATAACAATTTATTAAGCTAAAGTTTAAAGTTTTTAACGGGTTCTTAGAGTGTTTTTTATTGTTTTTGAGTTCCGATATAACTCCATAACTCTTAGAATCTGGAGATATTACAATTTATGTCATCGCCTTACCCAAACGTAGAAGTCAAAAGACTATTTTCTATAACGAGCAGTGTAAAGCATCAACATTGTAATAGAATGGGTTAAAATAACGTCAATAATTCACTCAAAATTCAATCTTTTTATGCCATTAAATTATAAAAGAGCATAATTTTATGGAATAAATGATTGTAAATCAATATTTTTTATACTTTACTGTGTTCAGCCACTTTTAGCCACTTTCGCGATACTGAAATTTCCATTATCTAGCCACTTTTTGGGTACGGTTTAGCTACTTGTTCCGGACGTGAGGTGGCAACACTGCAATTTTGTTTTGTTTGACTTTGACAGTTTGTTGAATTCCGAGCGTGTTCAATTGTTTCAATTGTTTTTTATGTGTTTTGGTAGAAATTTGCTGAATATTTTGTTTCTAGCAGTGTATTTTGTTAATATTAACAAATTATAAATAAAGTAAGGTTTGTAGTGAAAGATCAAATGTGTTTCGATAAATTACGTGCAGTTCAAATATTTTCGCGCAGTTTTCATTTGATTTGTCGTGGTTAATAATATTCATCAACTAGCGAAGATTGATCGTCAATAAAGAGAGCAGTGTTATGAAGAAATAGGTAAGAAGTTAAACGTGAAACAGTATACAAACCAGTGGCAAGTTGGTGACCAACATGCTCACTATCTACCTACTTGCCACTCTGGTGCTGGTGCTGGACAGAATTCAGGCACTCTCAGCGAAATGGGGATTGTAAATATGGTAGGTATAGTACTAAAAATATCTTTGATAGCAGTCGGGGTACAGTCGTGGGCACAATTATGCTGAAAACACCGTATAGGTTTTTTTTCAGTTCTGTTTGCCTACTTGTGCCTGGTGGTAATGCACGCCTGTGCGTTACTCTATTATATACTACTACAGATTTTATTATAGACGGCTTCCGCCTAGGCCTGCCCTTACAAACATTTCCATCCATGCTTAACTTAATAAACAATTTAGAAAAAACATAGACAATCAGTTTTTTTTTAAAAAGTTCGTATTTAATATCCCTACAAGAATAATACCTTGTTTATTGACAATTGTTTTTATTCACAAAGTTTCTTCAAACCAATCCTTTTGAAATGATAGTCAGTTTGTAACTGAAATTAGCTAGTGCGTTATGATTATTGAATAAGGAAGTGTTTCATTCATTGTGTTTATTTCAAAGCAGTTTTCAAAGAAACCCAGACTTTAAAGCCAAATCTTTCCTTGATTGTATAATATTATGTTCTCTTTAAATTATAGTTAGTATAATATTGATGACTAAATTGTTATTGTCAAATACATTTATTTATTAAAAGCGTTATTTATATTCCGTCTTTTTGAGGTAACAGTAACACACATGTAATTGAAGAATTTTTTTTTTTGTAATTTTTTCACTGGTATGGGGTTGAATATAAACAACTTATACATTTACCCTTAGTATCATAAAAAAAATGCTGACCAGCTTCATATTTCGCAGCATTAATATAAATGTGGAGGAAAGCATATTATTTATGTTTATCAGTTCATACACACCATTTTAGGACAGTTATATCCTTAAAATACGTCACAGCTGTGATTCATTCAGAATATTCAGATCTTAATAGTAACTATTGAGCTTTTAACATAATATGGGTTTAGTACATGACTTGAGATCGGATATTCGGATGCATATTTACCTAAACTTCGTTTTTCACAATAATGTGGACATGTCTTAATTCATTTATTTTATGAAACAATCCCAGGATCGTTCTTAAGTCCCAGGATTGCTAAAATATTGTGGACTTGGACATTTGAACAACTTGGACATCATGAACAACTCAGACAACATGAAAAACTCTGAAAGTTTGGTCAACTTTTATACAATGTTATCTGAGTTGAAAGAGTTGTCCGAGTTGTTGTTTTTTATGTTGTCCGAGATGTATTGTTGTCAAAAGTACGTAATTGGACAACATGAACAACTTGGACAACTTGCCCAAGTGAAATCAGTTGGCCAAGTTGACCAAGTTGTCACAGTTGTTTTCGTTTTGGTGCGGGTGGCCCGATTTTTTCAATTAACTTTATTCAGAAAGACATATATCCATATTATGTTTTCATGGGGAAAAAAGTGAAGTTTAGGTAAATATGCATCAGATTATCCGATCTCTATACATGACACACACGTTTAGGTAATCTCCGACGTGCGACTGCGGGGTACATGACCAGACCCTCTTAAAATCCTTGGTAAATGAGTGCACTCTGCACCATTTCCCTGGTGAAATTTAAGAACTCCACAGTCTAACCCCGGCAGCGGAAGACTGGCTGAAACACCTCAACCTCGGAATCTAACCCCGGTCGGTCGGTGATCGTAAAATTTGGATAATCCAAGTTAACATGGCCTGTAGGTGGGTGACCATCTGCCTTCAAAAAGAATGCTAAGGTTTAGTTTTCTTACGCCTATAGTCGACCATTAACCCCTTTTTTAACTTCATACATAACTGTCTTTTTTAACAGACTTCAGTAACCATTGAAGTCTTTTAAAACACATAAAATAGGTTGAGGTTATCAATGAATATGTTTTTGAAAAGTAATATTTTGATGCAGCAATGACAAATAAAATTAATCTCAGTGTAGTAGCTTGATGTCGTCGATGGAGGTTGACAGTGACACATTATCAGTAAATTATAATACTAAAAATAGATAATCAACATTCAACAATATCTGAAAGTTATTTAAAATGTGGGAGAACATTTTTAACCGACTTCAAAAAAGGAGGAGGTTTCTCAGTTCGACCGTATATATATATTTTTTTTATGTGTGTTCGCGGATAACTTCGTCGTTTATGAACCGATTTTGATGATTCTTTTTTTGTTGGAAAGGAGATGTCCCGAGGGTGGTACCATGATAAGGAAACCAGGATCTGATGATGGCATCCCAGAGAAATCGAGGGGAACCTTCGAAAATCGTAGTGCCGACTAGTGCGTTTGTTAATTTAAAGCACTCTTATTAAATCGAACTAATCAATTCACCACTAAAAATTGTGAAATAAACAAAATTTTAACAAAAAATTAAAACCGCCTTCAAAAAAACTAAAAAGTTAAAAAATAATATTGCAGCCTATGACTTTTTCGTTCGCATCATAAGAACATTAATTTGTTTTATAGAAGTCGGTGTCAAGCCAAGCCAAAAAATGCGAGCCCTGTCGCGAATCGTACCGGCTTGACAGCGACTTCAATAAAACAAATTAATGTTCTTATGATGCGAACGAAAAAGTCATAGGCTGCAATATTATTTTTTAACTTTTTAGTTTTTTAGATTTATTTATTACAAGCTTTTGCCCGTGACTTCGTCCGCACCGGTTCCTGTCATCTTAACGGGATAAAATATATACCAGTTTTTAAGTCTAATATTACAAGCTTTTAAACATAAAAAGTTTCTTGAAAATCGGTCCAGTAATTTTTGCGTGATGCTCGAACAAACAGACAAGAAAAAAAACTGATTTTGAGTCAGTCAGCTAAACAATATACCTATTATAACTTTTTTTTTAAACGTCTTCAATGGACGGACACACTTCTGTTATAGTTTTATAATAGTGTAGATACGGTAATACTCATTTTACTATAATTTCTAGGATTAGGCATTGACATATCAACAATTAATGTCGTTATTTCTTTAATTAATTACGCACTTTTATATTCCAGGTACTAAGATCAAAATTGGAAATGAAGGAGAGACAAAACGTAACATCAAACGACACAGTAAACATAAGGAAGAGTCACAATCCCAAAAGAAAGAAATGCTGCCACTAGCGGCAGGCAGCGGCACTGTGCCAGGGACGTTGCTTATACTATGCTCAAATGTGGAGAGACAAGTTGCACAACCCTAGCAGGACACTACCGGACCTTGGTCTTTAAGATTACCGCAGTTGAGTCTAAAATTGAACACTGGTGAATTTATGTCCTAATAGAATAAATTGTAATTATAACAAGCCTAAACCAATGATATGGAGTCTATACATAGTCTGATTTCTGATATTATTTACTAATTTTGTTGTCACATCACTTTTCTATTAGGACTAACACAAATAGCTATATGCAATACACCACACATGTTGATCTCGACTGAAAATTGGATTTTGGCTTGTATTGTCACTTATGGTATAATCTTTGTCGCTGCAAACACAATAGAGTAATTTGAACTATATCTCTGAATACTGGAAAGTCATATACGCCACTATGTGTCCTATTGTATTGGCACTAAGATCTTTTATGGCATATTTGTGTTATGTTCGTTTATAGGCCGTCTCGTCATGCATTGGGTTGGACAAATCTCGTGTTTTAGAGCATGTACATTGTATGGAATTATTGACTCCAAAAATTACATTAGGATATAATGAATGCATAGTTTAATGCCTCTAATGTATTCTCATTATCAAAATTTATGTGATTGAGTGTCGTGTATGATATGATTATGGGAAATGTTGTGTATAGGATATAAATGTATACTAATAATGTAATGTTAATTTGTACTACACCTGCAGATCAAGGCTTACATTAGAAACAAAAACTTCTGTCGACCAACAACGTTAATAGACGAGTAAAGCTCGCTGTGACGCGTCTGTAATATCCAGTAATGGGATAAATCGTGGATAAATCGGATGCATATTAATTGATGCATAAGGGATAAACATCAATTTATATATATATGATAAATATGGATCAGAGTTCCCGATCATTGATAATTTCATTGCGACAAAACACTTTTGCTGTAGACAAATTTTGAACATTGCATTGAGATTATCAGAAAATATTCGTTTCTGATTATTTTTTCAATCAATGAGCGTTTTTCTTTTGGGTTTCTAGTGGATCGATAGATGGCGCTACGGTCTGTGCGAATAAAAGTCAAAATTTCAAAAAGTATTTCTTTAAAATAATAAAGAGGGAGAAGATAATCAAAAAGATGCCAACGCATCTTTTGATTGAAAATTTCATTATTTACGAATCATTTTAATCGAAAATACGAAATTGTTTACGTCCGACATGGTAGTATGGGCTCGATCCCTTGGCCTTTAAAAAAAAGTCAGGCACAGTCTTGACATGATTTTGACAGGATCTCGCCTACGTCTCCATGGAGCGATAAGCATGTCATCTGTCGAGTTTTATAGGAACTAAAATTAAAAAAGAAAAGAAAAACGCTCATTGACCCCTAAATCATTAGAATAATAAATATAAATATAATTCTGATGTCAATATTTTTTAATCTACAGATGTTTCTGAAGTAGAAAAGGTGCGGCCAGTAAAGTTATATGTAAAAAATATATAAGTTTATCTATCTCTGTTGCACTAGTGGTTTTTATATTCTAATTGGAAACCTCGCTCGCACTTGTTTGTCTACTTACATTCATATACTCACACTTAGTGTCACTAAAGATAGCACAGACACAGATGTAAATTAAAGCTTATACAGAAGCATCCTTTTGACAAAATTGGTACGACCAAGCCAGTTGTAAGCAGGCACTACATTCTCACTGAGAACAGACAAGAAAGGCCGAGAACGAGAGTGTACACCCTTCATTGTTCTCGCTGCGTCATGAGCCGTAGTCACTTTCCTTTGGAAGTTCTTGTCGAGAATTCTCGTCGAGATGTACTCGCGAACAGAAGTCTTTGTTTCATAATATTGATTTGTCCGAAACTCACCTCTATTGTCTACGAGTTACGAATCAAAATATGGGGTTTTATTGTGTAACTACCTGTTTCAATCGGTATCAATCGATGATCACAGAAAGAAAATATTACTTAAAAATTGCCTTTTAAACGATATAAACGGAAATTTACACAATAGCCCTACTGGTCTTTTTTAACCGACCTCAAAAGAGGAGGAGGTTCTTATTTCGAATAAATGAAGTACCCATCACATAAACCTTGATCGTTAGAGCATTGTCAATCAGAACCGGATATAATATTTTAAATGAAGTATTAATTTCGTGAGGAATAATATAGTAAATTGAGTAGTATGTATTTTAGAACGGAGACCTAAATCACAGAGTGATTCCTTATCAGTAGGGTTGCCACCTAACAATACTTATTTTACGGTAGTTGTTTTTCAATATAATTTCCATATGGTTCTGTAAAAATTTTACGCCACTGCGGCCGTAGCGATAAGGCTATAATATAACGCCTTTTATCTCGTTCGTTCTCGCTCAAATAGAAAGAGAGCTAAGTCTATCTGCCATATTACGGCCGCCGATGGAACCAACAAACTTAAACCAAAATAATAAAAATATAACTTTAAATCAGAACAATTTTACATAAGTGCATTAAAAATGCGTGTCATAATTCGAAAGTGAACTATTTTTTTTGTAAGTTTCGTTAAATAAATACGGGCTTTTTACCAGTCATGCGGGATCCACGTGCGGGCGGTATTTTCTCTTACATTGCATGCTTTGTATAATGTTATCTTTTGATAAATCGAACGTAGCCAGCCATGTACGTAACATGCGTACCGCGCCCGTCGCGACCGCGTGACCGAAAAAGACCCGAAAATGCAGACGGCAACCGTAAAATGAGTGGAAGTTAGCATCCCAAGTAATCAGTCTCACATATGATAGTGTTAGGCGTCGTCTTAATTGGCAATCGGTCGCGCGATAGTGCGTCGATCGCATTGCACTTTTTAAGTCATCGATCGGATGAAATCGCTATTTAACGTACCAATCTCCATCGAGTGTCCTAATCACAGTATAAGACAGTAATCCATCTTCATACAATTGTACCGAACACGGCGTACGCCTCCTAGCACGCACACTGACAATATCTCCGCGTAGCCCCGTCTGGCCCTGCCTATACATGGTGTAATATAAAATGGGACAGTCACTTAAAGGGGTGCTTCAGACCATCAAACTGAACAACTTTCTCTATGGGACCAATATCGAAATCGCGAAAAAAAAATCTGCTGTCCCATACATTTCAGTCGAGTTGTTTGCAGTTTTGTATGGGAGAGCGGATTTTTTTTTCGCGATTTCGGTATTGGTCCCGTAGAGAAAGTTGTTCAGTTTGATGGTCTGAAGCACCCCTTTGAGTAGCTGTCCCATTTTATTGTACACCCTGTAGATATCGTCGTATCGACGTACTGGCGAGCACACATGCAAGCCTTGTTTGGTACCATTGTATGAAGATTGATTACTGTTTTATACTGTGGTCCTAATGGACCATAGCTCGATCAGATGAACGTAGATTTGTATGCGGGTTATTGCGGGTTCGTTCTATCGGTGCTATGCGATCGTCGCACGATTCCACTGGCGAATTGGCGCTCTTACAAACGGTCGCAGAGGGTCGCGCGACCCACGGGGCGACCGCAAAGTGCTGCTCGTCTGTAAGAGCGCTTAGGACGACGCCTTAAAGTCTATCCACATTAGGATGGGCGAGCAGGCGCACCAGCAACAATGTAAACAAATACCTATTATAGCAATAGAGTTATAGAGAACAGATATGCTCCGTCCTTGTCGCACAGTTGGACGGAGCTTTCTCTGTCAACGTATTTTATTCTCTACCTAAATAGAAGGTCCATTTTACTTTGCTCTCGCTGCCTCGACGACGTTTTGTCGTAATGTGGATAAAGCTTATTGTAACATTGTAATAGACGGAGATCCGACCGTAAAATTATGCACCTATTCCTTAGGCGAACGAAATGTAATTCTAGTGTATGTTTATACAGGGGTTAATTCAACGCCGCCAAGTTGCCTAAAAATATCTTGCCGCAAGTGCCTTTTCCATTAAAATTTTTGGTATAACTTTTTCCACGTGTTTGTTAGGGAAGTGAATTAGGTGCCAGGTCCAAATATGTCATTTTTGAAGCTGGCAACCTTATAGTTGCGGCAGATTGAGAGGTGGCAACCCTAGTTTTTAAAGTACTTTAGACCAGTCTCCTTCCGATGGCACCTCATTCACTTCCCTAACAAACACGTGGAAAAAGTTATACCAAAAATTTTAATGGAAAAGGCACTTGCGGCAAGATTTTTCTAGGCAACTTGGCGGCGTTGAATTAACCCCTGTATAAACATACACTAGAATTACATTTCGTTCGCCTAAGGAATAGGTGCATAATTTTACGGTCGGATCTCGGACTATAATTACATATTTTGGAATCCAGTGTGTAATTTATAAAAGTGAGATCATATTTATAATTTTTTAAATTTAACAAATATTGGCAAAGTATAGTTCAATATTGTGTATTCGAAATTCCAAATTGTTTTATTTATTTTTAAACCCTAAGGGATATATTTTCTTGTATTACTTTTTATGAATAGTCAATGTTTCGTGTACCTTTAATATGCTTATGATTTTCTCAGGGTTTTGTACCAAAATAACAGCTGAAATGTCAATAATAATTTTTATTAATTACACTGGACTGATTTTATAACATTGTGCATTTTAAACTTCAATAATCATTAATCACTTATCATGTTCCAACCTGTTCATTTGTTAGTAAATGTTTAGTTTAAGGTCTCCCAGGGTAATGACAATTATTGGAGAATGTACACACGGCGACACATCAAGCTATACAAAACCAACATAAGCTGGCCACGCACGCGACGTTATATTATACGTTACTCGAACTACGCGCGGCCAGCTTATGTTGGTTTTGTATAGCTTGATGTGTCGCCGTACATGGGTATGCAAAATCACTTGAAACTTTGTCACAGTACAGCTTATGTGAATACAAGTACAATAGTTTTTTTTTCATTCAAAACCTTTTTTAATCGGTAAACTTTAATACCAGAAAATCATGTGCTGTGCCAAAATGTACAAACACAAAATTTTGTGGGTGCGTGCTGCGTGCATACACAACCACTGCGTGTGACGTCACGTTCTAACACTTCCCGGGCGACAGAATATCGCGTTGAGCATTTTTTTCTATATTCTATTTCTCGGAAATTAGTCTACATATCTAAATAATCGTTTCACAGATATTTATTATTTTCATAGTTGCAATTACCAACCCTTAGTTCCAATTACCCCCAGGAGACCTTATTTTACCGAAAATTTTATAATTTCTCCCTTATATGTTGTATGTACAAGTAGGTGTTATTCTGTATAATGTGCCTATATGTATTAGGTATAATTTGATTCTGTTTCATGAACCCAGTTTATATCTTTCTCCAAAATGAAATTCCGTTACAACTTATGGGTGATTTACTCAAGGACATTTGTTAAGTTGATGATATAGCATAGCTGTCCCTGTCCGCTTAGTAGCATTCAATGGTACCGATTCGGACTGTGCCACGACTTAACTTAACTAAATTTATTCCTGTCACTTTCTAAAATAAGATTAAGAAAAGAGACAGAAAACCAACAGCTGACTTTAGTGCTGTCAAAGTGGCGTTACACGCCCAAAATAAGATGCCATCATAATGTACGCCATCTTATTTAAAGCGTTTTTGGGCGTGTAACGTCACTTTGACAACACTAAAGTCAGCTGTTGGTTTTCTGTCTCTTTTCTTAATCTTATTTTAGAAAGTGACAGGAATAAATTTAGTTAAGTCGTGGCACAGTCCGAATCGAGGCCAATATTGAGCGCTTCCGTGCTTCGGAAGGAATGGTAGATAGCGCCGGTAGTTTATACTTTTCTATATTAAAATTATGTTGAAGTGGCCACAAAATACAATGATAAATAAATAATAAATAAATAAATAAATAAATATAAATATTTATAATAAATAATTTATACCCAGTATGATGCCACTGTAAGCAAAGTCCTCCCTCCTTACTAAAGAGATTGAGGAGTGGGTCATACTCCACCTCTTCACATGAATAAATATCCCTACAGAACGTTAGAGGACGTACGAACATACCCCGACTGAGTGTGACCTGTTCTTACGTTCTAACACGCGCTAGTGTGAGTGCACCGACAGCGGCCGCTTGTATAAAGCTTTCGTTCTGTAGGTATATTTATTCATTTGCCATCTAGGCCCAGCGTGTGATCGTACAAGGGACAAGCTATAACATTTAACCATGGAGGACTGAAAGGAGTGGTGGTGTCGCAAAGCATTATTTCTATCGAAGTAAGTGTCGCCAAAAGTGAGGAACGGAGACAAGACGGGAGCGCAGGTACCGCCCCACAACCGAAACCAGAAACGGCATTTCATCGTTTTAGATGTATTTTATTGGCGATTGGCATCGAACTGAACATCATAGGCCACGCCGGATCATGACCTAATATAATAGCGCGACAGACCTAATTGCCTTGCGACATCTCCGCTCCTTTCTTTCCTCCGCGCATTTAACTAAGTGTCCATGCGGAAACCACTCTGAACGTAATTTCAATTGCACCGTTTCAATTTGCATCTCATAAATCCTACTTCAGGATGACAGAATGGAAGCTTTGCTGTAGAAAATGCGTTTATTTTAAAATGAACTTTATTGCTCTTATGTTTATGGTTCTAATTAGTGCGACTGTAGTGTAGACCGATCGATGGTCATTCGGCGAGATGTACCATCGTACAAATTAGACCCTAATGTAAATAATATTACAGGGTGTAAACTTAAATGAAATCGACCAACAATGAAATCGAGAAAAAAACAGCTATTTCTTACATTTTGATCGAGTAGCTATTGATCGCGAAAAAAATATTGTCGTTGCATAGTATTCTATGCAACGACAATATTTTTTTCGCGATTTCTGAATTGGTCCCATACTTAGAGTATACCTTGCTTATACATACTCTAAGGTCCCATAGGTAGTAAAAGTTGTTCAGTTTGATGGTCTGAAGCACCCCGTTTAATATGTAACGCATTTTATTTTACACCCTGTATATAAACAAATTTTCTTATTAAATTGAATGCAGTTTGTACAGTTCAGGAGTGCGATTTTTGAATCTCATTCTTTGAACTCAGCAGTTGAAAATGTCAATATTACTAATGCAGACGTACAGTCGGCCGCAATAAGTTATATACACTTTAGTACTACGAGACGTAGAACAAAAGTGTATACAACTTATTGCGGCCGACTGTACATCTTTCTATTGCTGATTTGACATTAAAAAATCAAACTCCAGGGCCTATAGATAAAAGTGACATTTCTATTGGCGTAGACGCTAGTAGAAATGACAGAATGTATGGATTTGACATTGGCGATCGAAACGTTCCATACATTTTTAATGTTTTCTACTGTAGTTAATGCTAATCGAAAGTACTTTGTCTATTGGCCCAGGGGTTCGATTTTTGAAAGTCAAATCAGTAGGCCTAGCATGCCACCCCCGAGAAAACGACAAAATTCGAGATGTGCCTCCATCTTTATTATTGTACGTATACCAAAAAGAGCGCGCATGACGGTTTTCTCGTTTAAACGCTTTGTCGTGTGTGGCATGCTAGCCGTGCAGCTGTAGAAAGATGCGTATCTCCATACATTTTCAACTGCCGAGTTCAACGTATGAGATTTGCCTAAAATAAGCGATGCAAATATTTATGTTGTGTTTTGTTTTTAACCTACTTTTAACATTTTTTGTTTTTGTCAAATATCATTCCGTACAGTGCTCTTGTACAATGTAATACGGCATTTTATTTATGCATGTTTTATCTTACTCCAGTACTCATTTTTATTATTAAGAAATATTGTTCATACCAGCATTTTATTTGTTTTAAAATGTAAATAGATGATATATTTTGCCCATAATAATCATGTGTTTTTATTAAAGATTTTCGAGATAATAATATTCCCTACCACCTACCTATTCCGAATTTATAAACAGCATGGGTAGCATGCCACCGTGATACATCGCTATCACATCTTCGCTCTCTTTCTATTTGCACGCGAACGAACGAGATAAAAGACGTGATATAGCCGTATCACGTGTAGCATGCTACGGCTTCAGATCAGCACTGGTAGCATGCCAACCCGCGATAGCCGTGATACGGCTTTATCGCGTCTTTTATCTCGTTCGTTCGCGCGCAAAAGAACGAGATAAAAGACGTGATAAAGCCGTATTGCGTGCTGAAGCCGTAGCATGCTACACGTGATATGGCTGTATCACGTCTTTTATCTCGTTCGTTCGCGCGCAAATAGAAGGAGAGCGAAGGTGTGATAGCGCTGTATCACGGTGGCATGCTATCCATGCTGAAGTGCTCGCTCGCGCTCTTGAAAAGCCAAAACAAAATTACCTACAAAGGTACAGTCACCAGCAGATATATCGTAGCAAACAAGGTGGTCAAATATTTCTAAGCAGTTCTAATTTTCAATAATTTCTTTAATCAAGTCATAACCAATCAAAAATATAGGAACGCCTAGAACATCAAATATATCGACGCAGTCAGGGTGGTCATAAACATCTGAACAGTTTCAGAAAAAAACCTTACTCCATTGTTATACATTTTAATTTTATATAACACTAGCGGCCCGTCCCGGCTTCGCACGGGTGGACGTCTAATCTTTTCTAGCAATAAATATAGCCTATGTTACTCAGGGTGAATGCAGCTTTCTAATGAAAATTCGCTGTTCAGATATTTATGACAAAATACACGTTTAGATATAATTGGTAACATTTACTGTAAAGAATTTAATGAAAATTAGCACTGCTCAGAAATATTTGGACACCTTGTATGCTACGATATATCTGATGGATGGCTACTGTACCTACCCTAATATAGACGGACAATCGATTGTGTGCTTTCTGTCAAGCAAGGCCAAATAGCAATAAAACCGTCCTTGGACATATTCTTACTGATCTGTGATAAAACCGGTCAAGTGCGACTCGAGGAATCGGGCCACTCGCGCACTGAGAGGGTTCCGTACCTATCACACAACATTAACTTTAGCGCGAGACCGACTCACACTTGGCCAGTTTTTATTATTTGTTATTATACCTACAGAGTTTGTTCTACAGGATGTAATGCAAAGAGTACTTTATGTGTAAGGAAAAGTATCCTTAACCCTTTACCTTTAAACCACTATTTAATGATACTTTTCCTTACACCTTGTATAATCATACCAAACCAAGTTTGACGCTTGTCACGCTTATATTTGTATTGTATGGATGACCGTTTTTACGATAGAGCGAGAAAAAAAACGTTGATAAAAACTTGTTTCTTCTATGAGGACCGGTATACTATTAATACCTACCTACTCTTTAACCGGTCCCTTAATTTTTAACTTTTTGTAATTTGTATTATTTGTTAACAAATCCGCCACAATATGCTCATTCTGTGATCCAATCCAACTGTGTAGAGCTGTCTAGCTATATTACGGTTCAAAAGTTACAGCCCTAAATAGGTAGGACGGACGGACAACAAAGAACTACGTTGTCTTGTCTGTCCGTCCTACCTACGTATTTAGGGCTGTGTACGTTGTAGACTGTAATAGGGTCCCGTGTTCACCCTTGGGTACGGAACCCTAAAAATGGTTAGGCCTCGTTCAAGAAGACGCGGCTTGTCAAGCGTATTCTCCGTTTATGGTTCCGTCCGCGGCGCCCGCCGCCCGCGTCGTCCGCCGCGGCTACCGCAGCTTTTTTTTGCATCCTGTCAGTCTTTATATTTATTTATATAACTTCCTAAAATGCCGGTAATCATCAGTAAATCCTAAACCGACTGGAGTTATGCAGGCAGACCTGGTCCATCCCCATCACAGAGATGCGCTACACCCCATAAACACTGAATCAGCCTTGCTGCTGATGGTTGCAAAAAGTACACTTATCTCTCGGAATATTAACAATTATTTATCATCCAGATATATGCAGAAAGAGGCTCAATATTTGTCTGGTGTCGTGCCCAACCCATGTACCAGACTACCTTCAGTATGCACAACACCCCACAGTCCTTTTACCACTAACACTGCTACAATAATAACACAAATGCTATCTTCCTACGACTGTATAACACTTTCATTAATAAGTAGGTATAAAGCAGAAAAACACAGAAAAACTAAAGCGCAGCCGAATCGAACAAAAACATCAGATAATTCCACTGGATAATTCAGAGAAAGTACTCTTTGATTCAGAGCCATTTCAGAGCAAAATTCAGAGTGCGCTATCCATAAAGGAAGTAATGTGTAGTTTCACCTCCTTGAGGATTACCTCCTTGATGACGCTATCATTAACCAAGAAGTTTTACTACAGTAAAGATCGCTTTTTTATATTGCTAACTGCGCTATTTGTAATTACTTCGAGCTGTCATAATATTACTTTAAATATTTTGTAACACGAAACGACTTTATTTGTAGCTATTATAGCAATTGGTTTGTATATTTATTATATTTGTCTATATTAAAATGCGTATATAAAAGCTATCACATGCATATGCATGCATATCACAAATTGGCCTGACGGCCCATACATTGATGAATGATGTCTTTTCAAGCTTCTTGGTCACGACCGACCTCAGAGGAAGGATCTTTTTTTTCAGGTTGTATTCAGGTACTATCAGTTTAAAATAACAATGTGCATGACCTCGCCTGCAAATGTGTCGTCGCTCAATCGCACGAACTTCACCCGAGTCATTCAAATGATTATTTCCTTTACATAGAGTCTATATTCCTTTACAACCGAGTGAAGTTATCGAACGGCCCTTCAAGGTCATGCACATTGTTATTTTAAACCGATAGTATAATCTCTTTGCGACCGACCCTAAAAAGATAAAACCCGAGGAAAACCCACAGAAAACCGAAGAAAATAAAATCGGCCATAGACAATTTTCCTAATTTGACAGGCCGGCCGTCCTAAATTAAAAATTAACCACTGCTTGTCTATGACATTTTGATTTGGCCAGCCTCGACGAGAAGAAATTCTTGAAAATTATCGAAAATGTCGTTCTTTTCGACGTTAAATCGTACCGTTTTCAGGCGCACATCCACGTTCTTCATGGCCGTGGCCGCGGGAACGTTCTTCTACGAACGTACCTTCGAGCTGGCCACCGTAACCATTTTCGAAACTATAAACAAAGGGGTGAGTTATGTAATTTCTTTCTATGGCTTTAATTCCCTGTTGTAAAATATAGATATCGTGTAAATATCACGAGTAACGTTCTAAGTAGGCAAGTATCTGCTTACTATTGTTTTTATAACAATTCTGGGGCTGGTTTTATAAGAATTTAGTACAATAATAACCTCAATTCTTCTTGCTCGTGACTACCTACTCAATCTATGCTCAAACTTAACTGTCTCACCACAGCTAGCCTTAATTTCATTATAATCTTGGCCCACGAACTCTCCCAAAAAGACCCTACATCTGTTATGACACTCATGGGAAGAAATGGATTGGATTCTATGAACAGTGCATCAAGTTTCATATTTTGAGACGAACAGTGAATGTGTTAAAACTATAATCCTTCGTAACTACAATGTAGTGACGTAGGATTACAGTTTTACTGAAATTTTTTAAAAGAATTAACACTTGAGTCTTTTACTCTTAGTGTCTATACTATCAGTTTAAAATAACAATGTGCATGACCTCACTCGCAAATGTAACGTCACTCAATCACACGAACTTCACCCGAGTCATTCAAATGATTATTTCCTTTGCATAGAGTCTACTTTCCTTTATCAACCGAGTGAAGTTATCGAACGGCCCTTCAAGGTCATGCACATTGTTATTTTAAACTGATAGTAACTTATGTTGATTTGTGTAATAATTGTTATTTTCAACTTCATGGTTGTCTTTCATTTCGGTCTGTAAGAGTCGAAGCACCTGAGTGGTGCCGCTGCGGTGTCATGTATATAAAAATCGATGGTACCGCGCCGCACTCACACCGGACTTGCGACGTGCAAGACAAGGTGGGGAGGGGAGTAAGCAATGCGGCACGGCGTGGTGCCACTCAGTTGTTTGCATGGCAGATTTTTATTAACACTTTCGCTGCTAAGCTCGAAACCATTATCCTCGCGCAGGTCTAAAACTAACGCCGCTCATGGGTCATACACACAGTCGTAACGTAAAAAGACCAATGCGGCTCACCTTGTGGGTCACCCGCACAGGCATAAGGTTTGGGTGACTTACGCTGTAGGTCATGAGCACAGGCGAAATGCAATAGAACTTGTCCCCCGTGGTAGGTCGTGCGCACAGTCATTACGTTGAATCGATAAATGTGGCTCGCATCACGGGTCACCTTAGACTAATTATATCGGGACGCGTAACCACGTGTCATTCTACTAACAAACTTTCTGCCACTTTTTGCGGGGGGCGAGGTAACATGTTATCCGCAACTTTGGATTTTATTCCCTATGACTTTAGATTCTAATTTTGAAAGTTCAAAATCATGAAAAGTAGTCTCGTGTAAACCCCAAACGTTCTAAGTTCAAAATTATTGTTTCGCTATTATAGGCTGTCTCGTTTAGTGATAAGGTATTAAATTGGGTGTAAATGCGCAAGATTAATTGATCTAATACCGTGGCAGAGGGGAAATGCCACCGCAAGGCCGGTCCGGATATAATTAGTCTAAGCGGGTCACCTGCGCAGGCGTAAGGTTTTCGGTGACTCGCACGGTAGGTCATGAGCATAGGCGAAATGCAATCGAACCAGCTCTTTATGTGGGTTATTCAGAACTGCGGCCCATGTTTCGCTGACCTACGGCGTAGGTCGTCAGCAGTTAAAGTGTTAATGCGGCGAAATCTTTGCAGTGTGGCACCGCTCAAGCGCCGGACTGCCGGACGGAAATTTATTACCATTATTTAGAGGATAGAAGCCATTATTCGGTACAGGAAGTTTCACATACTCTACTGTGGCTGCGTCCGTGATACAGCCTACCCAACTTTTTTTATATTTTTAAGAATCCCGTTTCTACTCTTTATTAAAATGAGTCTTTTTATTTTCAGAAACTATGGAAGGACATCAAGGGCAAATGGGAACAGTAAATGAAGAAAATATAGTTTAACATATAATTTAATTAAATTAGTAAAAATGTTCATTTGATTAAAGTTTACTTTAAATCCAGTTGTTTTGATAAAATCCATTTGTCTAAAGCGGGCACTATATTCTCGTCGAGAGAAGGAACGAGAATGAGTGCGGATCCCTTCTGGTATAGTGAGCCGTAATGCCGGCTCTTCATTCTCGCCGAGAACGGGCGAGAAAGGCCGAGAACGAGAGTGTGGATGCCCTTCATTGTTCTCGTGGCATCATAAGCCATAGTAATTTTCCTTGAAAGTTCTCGCCGAGAATTCTCGGAGAGAGTGAAGTGTGGGCATAATTTTCGATTTTTTTTTGTCTAGAATTCTCGCCGATAGGTCCTCGCGAGAATGTAGTGCCTGCATAAAAATAAAGTACTATCAGTTTAAAATAACAATGTGCATGACCTTGAAGGGCCGTTGGATAACTTCACTCGGTTGACAAAGGAATGTAGACTCTATGCAAAGGAAACAATCATTTGAATGACTCGAGTGAAGTTCGTGTGATTGCGTTACGTCACATTTGCGAGCGAGGTCATGCACATTGTTATTTTAAACTGATAGTAGACAGGAATTACTCTATCAATCCTTACAATTTTCATATTTTATTGTTCCAAGAACTCAAATGTTCCAATGTACTATCAGTTTAAAATAACAATGTGCATGACCTCGCTCGCAAATGTGACGTCACTCAATCACACGAACTTCACTCGAGTCATTCAAATCATTAGTTCCTTTAGATAGAGTCTACATTCCTTTGTCAACCGAGTGAAGTTATACAACGGCCCTTCAAGGTCATGCACATTGTTATTTTAAACTGATAGTATGTAGAACTTTGCATCGATTTTTTATATTGTTTCACTACGACTTTACATAGAATATTAGTACTGGCAGAAGCACTATTTCAGGAACTATTTATTTGATGTAGTTTTTATAAAAAGAAACGTCTCCTTCTGTAAGAAAAAAAATTGTTAATTCGTGTGTACGCCAGCGCAACGCCAGCTCCGTGGTTTAATTAAAAGACTTATTTATATCTCCGCTCCCTGAAGACCTAGCCTCATGAGATTTTGGATGCCTAGGGCACTATTTGAGAACTATTTTTTGAGTGTAAATTCGATGCTGCAATGCAAGCCGTTTTGGCCACAGAAAATGTGTACCGCTCGCTACCTTGACGTCAAGCCAGCGTACCAGGTAAAAAAAATCGATACTTACCTCGTAAAGGGAGGCACTATTTATTTGACCTAGGTACTAATTCGGCACTATTTATTGGCCCTAGTCCCAGCCCTTTCATGTGTGCGCTAGCTATACGGACACAAATAATTTTACTATAAGTATTTTTTTTTTTTTTTTTTTTTTTTTTTTTTACGCTCACAGGCACATACATTGTAATGATCCCAAGAAAGCACTATTTATAGGCTGTTTATTATGGAAACCATACAACAACGGCACAAACATATAAACATCCATGACCGAACCGGGATTCGAACCCAGGACCCTGGTTTGGCAGTCCGGCGTGGTAACCATTACACCAACCGGGTCGTCTAGTATTAGTATAAGAGATAAGTGTACTTTTTGCAACCATCAGCAGCAAGGCTGATTCAGTGTTTATGGGGTGTAGAGCATCTCTGTGATGGGGATGGACCAGGTCTGGCTGCATAACTCCAGTCGGTTTAGGAGTTACTGATGATTAAAGGTCTGTACAAAATTAACGATCAGCTGCACGGCTGATCGTATGTTATTGTTGTAGTATGCACTGTAGCTATGTGAACAGTACAAAAACTGTCAAATTCTGTCAGTCGGTTTAGGAGATACAGCCAGTCAAAGTTCCGACCTTTGAACGGCTGTATCTCCTAAACCCACTGATGAACCATGTCAGTTTTTGTACTGTTCTCATAGCTACAGTGCATACTACAACAATATCATACGATCAGCCTTGCAGCTGATCGTTAATTTTTTACAGACCTTTAATCATCAGTAACTCCTAAACCGACTGGAGTTATGCAGGCAGACCTGGTCCATCCCCATCACAGAGATGCTATACACCCCATAAAGACTGAATCAGCCTTGCTGCTGATGGTTGCAAAAAGTACACTTATCTCTCGGAATATATAGAATTTATGCTAAACACAGTTTACAGTTGAAATGACAGAGTGGAATTTATTAATAGCTCTAACTGCTCTAACATGAGCATACATCTTTATCAGTCTATCATTACTTTCATTGGACAAACGAAAACAAAATAATAACGAATTATTTTCCCAAGTTTATTCTATCCATAAAGAAGAAGAAGCAAAAGAAGAAGATCTATTCTATACGTCTCCGCTTGCGCCGGCCCTGGAAAAAGAAAAAATATATTTAAATTGATCTTAGACTAATTATATCCGGACGGGCCTTGCGGTAGCATTTCCCCTCTGCCACGGTATAAGAGCAATGATCATGTACATTCAACATTCAATTTTATAATTATATCACTAAACTAGACAGCCTATTATTGCGAAACAATAATTTCGAACTTAGAACGTTTGGGGTTTACATTGAGACTACTTTTCATGATTTTGAACATTCAAAATTAGAATCTAAAGTCATAGGGAATAAAATCCAAAGTTGCGGATAACATGTTACCTCGCCCCCCGCAAAAAGTGGCAGAAAGTTTGTTAGTAGAATGACACGTGGTTACGCGTCCCGATATAAGTAGTCTAAGAAATGGATAGATCAAGTACAAGTGTAAATGGAACAGAAAAATTTCCATTTTGAAATACTTTTACATTAACTTGCGACCATGAGGTGGTGAGAAACTTAGCCTTATACAGGGTCCTTCTTAATATGCTGACACTTTTTTAAGGGGATGATCAGACCATCAAACTGAACAACTTTCTCTATGGGACCGAAACAGTGGTGATATATCGAACATCGAAAGTCCGGGTACTGGGCCAGATTACGGCAGTACTGTGAGACTGGGACCAGTAAGCCGTAGAGAGCAGGCAGCTGATCAATGAAAGAGGAAATTCTTCAGTTTCTTCGCTATTTCTTCCAGTGTTGCTCTGACAAGAAGTCCTCTTGTCGCGTATGATTGATTTGCGCTGTTAGCGCGATATGAGCCTCTCAGAGCAATACTTAAGGACAGCCTCGGTTTATTGTGCAATTTGACTTTATTTTACATCAAGTTTTCACTAAGATTTTCTACAAGTTAACGAGTAATAGTCGATCAACTTCAAAAAATGTACTTTTAGACAACCGTCTCGTCTACGGTTTAACCAAACCGTAGTATGAAACAAAAAGCCCCCCTTCTAAGTCCATAATATTGTGACGGGCAACTACGGAACCCTATACAGCACGTGGTCCGACACGCACTTGGCCGGTTTTTTATTTACCTAATAGTTCGATGGGACTCTCCTTTCGCCATTCTGCGGGTGAGCGCTTTTGCTCAGCCACTGTCAGGCGAGCAATCTCTGAAATCATCAAAGGCGTCTGTGGGTTTTGGCTGAAACAAAAATGTGTTAGGTACTTACTACCCGTTTGCTTGGAGTTGGCCGTCGATGACCGTTACAAAATTTCGTCACAGGCACATTCATCTTCTTATCGTGTGGGCAGAGCCCTGGTGTCAGAGTTTTTTCAGACCGCCTTTCGGCCTCTGACGTGGTTTTTATGTAACGACTACTACCATCAGAGATAGTAGCCGGGACCAACGGCTTAATGTGCCATCCGAAGCACGGAATCATTTTTCTTTTTCAGACAATCAGGTGATTCGGCCTACAATGTCCTAACCAACTGGGGAAAAACGCACAAAGTGACATATCACTAGGTGTCCCCCGTGGGAATCGAACCCCCGACCTCCGTATCGAGAGCCAATGCTCTTAACCATTAGACTACGGAGGCAGTTAACTGCACATTAACTGCACATTAACACATTGGCACATTAACTGGTCCCGTCGACAAAAAATAATATAACAAGCAAATAAAAATTTAAAATTAAAGGCGATAATGGCCTCGATTCGGACTGTGCTAACGTGGTGGCACCGGTAATGGACAATGCACCAGTGATGGACACTTTTACCTTTTTTCGCAAAAAATAAGAGTATGAAAAGTATTTAACGATTAGAAACATTGTTAACACAGAGGTTAGACATCTATCTTCCATACTTATAAATACCGTATGTTTCAGCCGCAATATTTTAGAATGACAAGATGAAAAAAATTCAGTGTGTCATTTTTATCGATTTGTCGTATTTTCTTAACCAAATCGCTAAGAAAGTCATTTTATATTTTGATCGATGGTTTCTAGTTTCTGATAAAAACGTAATTATGCGATGATTATATCCCTTAGTTATACAATCTAATACATGTTTTTGAAGGAATTAATGAGATATAACTTTATTTTCGAGTTTTGGCGGGGGTGTCCATTACTGGATAGGCTCGAGCCTAAAAATCCAGTAATGGACACGTGTCGATTCTAATTATTTTAAAGTTTTATAGCTAAAATGTCTCTATAAAGTATCCGGATACGATGAGTCTTTGTAAACTTGAAAAAAAAAGTATCCTTCCAGTTATGGACATATAAAGAAATCCAGTCATGGACACCCAGTTTTTATGACCATAACTGGGTGTTCATAACTGGATCTCTTTATTTCTTGAAAAATATTATACCTACACATGAGCAGATAGCCAGAGCTGTTGTGGCTGTGCTATCCCAATCTGTGAATTTAACGACGGAGAGCCTTAGTGAGGACACCATTGATGACACTAAAGCTCTTCGCCACAGAATTCACCTACTATAATCAACCGACATTGTCAAAAGTATCATGAAAAACCTCATTATTATTTAGTTCTGGACCTAACTCATCTGTAACTCAAACTGAATTTACCTAATCAAAATTTGGTCTATGCAATGGGCAAAAGAACTCCCATACATTTTTGATCCAGATTAGACTCTACTCACGCTCAAAAGACATTTCTGAATCTCGGTCGACAGTCCAACGAATAAATACTGCGATAATTATTACCTTACAGGACAAGCGAAGCGAGGTCAATATTTTCAGTTACCTATACCTACTGTGAAAAGACAATGCGGGCTTTGTATGTAAGGTTGGCGCCTTATTTTTCGCTGTTGTTTTTGGCGCAGCCAGCAACCAAACTTGAATATTTTATTTCAGAATAAAGTAACAAACAAAACTTATTAACAGGTATATCCCTAAACTCAGTCCGGACGGAGATATAAAGGCTTGAAGTTGAAAATATTACTATAACGAGCACTTCACGCCTTGATATCTCAGTTCGGACTGAGTTCCGAGATATTTGTAATTACAAATTTTGTTTTTAACTTTACTCCGAACTATAATATTTAAGTTTGATAAATGATCGCGCTAAAAAAATAAAAAAGGCGCCATTTTTAGGCATAGACTTTTAGAATGAGGGATTTTCCAAAAGCAAAAAAAAGTAAAAAGTTAGTTCCAAATTTCTCGATAGATGGCGTTGACAAGAGAGGGGTCGATTAGGTATGACCAGCACTGGTAGCATGCACACCCACTATAGCCGTGATATGGCTTTATCACGTCTTTTATCTCGTTCTTTCGCGCGCAAAAGAACGAGATAAAAGACGTGATAAAGCCGTAACACGGCTATCGCGGGCTGGCATGCTACCAGTGCTGGTCTACCCAATATCAAACTGTACAAAAACATGTATAGTCATTCCTTACAGTCGCACACAGATTGCCATAAGAGTGACAGAGCTAGATTAGACGTAAATCTGTTAAAAAAATGTCACCACTTATTAAGCAAAGTCAAGCAAAATTCGTTCTTAACGTAAGGAAATAGCGGAGTCTTCCAACTGGAGGTCTGGTGACAAAATGGTTCAAGACGGTATCTGTTTACTATTGACATTTCACTTATTCTAATGGGTGGTTGTCATAAGTGTGAATGGATGTCAAGTAGCGTTTCTATGTCTTGCTTTATATTATTTATCTAACCCTATATTTTATCTTTGAGTATGACCAATATAAGCTGACCGCGCGCAGGGTGAATAACGTATAACGTCGCGCGACCACCTTATTTTGGTTTTGCTTAGCTTGATGTGTCGCCGTGTGTACAAACAAACCCTTTCTTATTGTTGTTGGTTTATTATAAACTATCTGCGGGGCTAGTATGCCAACCCACTATAGCGTGATATATCGCTATCACGCTTCCGCTCTCTTTCTATTTTCGCACGAACGAACAAGATAAAAGATTTGACAGATGGATGTGTTAAATATCGCAATCGCGGGTTGGCGTGCGTACTAGCCCCGCTGTTGATGAAGTAGCTATTACAAGTTTCCCGGTTTATTTGTGTTTTTCTGTTAAGCCGGGTCCGCTGCGCCATGTTTTCGTGTTACGATGTTAGCAAACACGAAAACATGGCGCAGCGGACCCGGCTTTAGGTTTTTGTAGATTGTTATTGTCGTTATATTCAAAATGGATACAAAGCCCATACAGCCACGTCCGATACTTGATTCATTGTTGACAGACAATAACACCGAGATTGTTAATAATAAACCGACAATAATATCAAAGGGTTTATACTGCGTCTTTTTATTAATAATATTCATAAATATACCATAGGTACCTAATCGACCCCTCTCCGTTCAACGCCATCTATCGAGAAATTATGAACTAGCTTTTTTTTTTCTCTGGAAAATCCCCCATTTATTTTGTTTTGCTGTTGCAAGAATTCTTGGCAAGAACTTTCAAAGGAAAATTACTACGGCTCAGGACGCCGCGAGAACAATGAAGGAAATCCACACTCCCTGCTTTGCAGCACTACATTCTCGCCGAGAACGCATGAGAAGGGCCGAAAACGAGAGAGAGGATGCCCTTCATTGTTCTCGTTCTCGCGTCCTGAGCCGTAATTATTTTTCTTTGAAAGTTCTCGCCGAAAAGTTCTCGCGAGAGTGTAGTGCCTGCATTATAATCCCCGCAAGTTGATATTGCGATGGAACCTTGTCACAATAACCGCTGCGTGACGTCATCAAGCACGGGCTGACCTTGCGAACGGTAATGATGGTGCACAGTCGACTACGTCAAAATTACGTCACCAAGATGGCCGCCAATCGCAATATCAACTTGCGGGGATTATACAAATAGAATTCAGCACTGCCCCATCCCAATAGACTTTACGAATATAAAAATCTTTTCTTTGAAAAGTTTGAAGTTGATAATTGCAAGTCAATACTAAAATAAGTGAAAAAAAATTGACCTTTGAGGAGTTCCCTCGTGCAGAATCGATCCTGGCTGCACCAAATTTTTGTAGAATATATTTTTTTAAACCCAAATTGTTTGTACCTATATAAAAAATTGAAGTCAGTGCTATTAGCCGTTAAAGAGTTTCCTTCTTACGGAGGCGATCTTGACTGCAACACCAGATTTTTTGTAAGTAAGGCTAATGTCGCCAACCAAACGACTTTTGTATTGACCAAGCACTGGGATTGTTGTCAACGTTTAATTCGCGAAGAGAAGAATTTAAACTTAATTTATACCTGTCCATCACTGGGTGTCCAAGACTGGATCTTCACTGTCCATCACTGGATGTCCATTACTGGAATTTGACTGTCCATTACTGGATTTTGGGCATCTTTTGGTTGATCTTTTTTAATCATATTTATTTCAAAACTTATTAGCCTATTTATAGCTTTTAGCAGTTAGTGATGAGCGCTTATTATCTGACTATATAATATTAAACTCACTATGCTGGTATTCAATAAATAAAAAAATTAAAGCTATAAATGTGAGACTTGGTGCTTAAAGTGTCCATAATTGGTGCCACCACGTTACGACTTAACTTAACTAAATTTATTCCTGTCACTTTCTAAAATAAGATTAAGAAAAGAGACAGAAAACCAACAACTGACTTTAGTGCTGTCAAAGTGACGTTACACGCCCAAAATAAGATGCCATCATAATGTACGCCATCTTATTTAAGGCGTTTTTGGGCGTGTAACGTCACTTTGACAGCACTAAAGTCAGCTGTCAGTTTTCTGTCTCTTTTCTTAATCTTATTTTAGAAAGTGACAGGAATTTGAAAGATATTTTTTTCTTTGTCGGCTGACCGAAAAGTTTTTAATCTAAGGTCGGCTGTGTAGCACGGACCATACATAAGCGACATTTGCACTGACATCTTGATAATAAATAGTGGAAACTTCAACATTCTTTTCCTGCCCCATGATATGATAGTGTCCGGCCCCAAGCGACAGCTGTTGTTACTTCCCATACATTTAGTTTTGGACCGACCAAAAAAAAGAGAGTGGCCAGTGTTGCCAATGCTACGGCAATTACCGTGTTCTACGGCTTTCAGGCCAAAAAATTACAAAATCCACGGCCTACGGCTGCAACCCTGTGGCCGTAGCAGATTCTACGGCTTTTCGCAAATTCTACGGTAATTGACTAATCCTATCCTACCTATATTTTATCTTTGTATTCTACTAATATTATAAACGCGAAAGTTTGTAAGTATGGATGGATGTTTGTTCCGCTTTCACGCAAAAACTGCTATTTAAGTTTTCTACGGCATGTTGGCTGGGTTTTGTTCCTCTTTCTTGCTCTGTGAGCAAAAAAAGATGAGATGAAATTGTTTTCCACACAAATATAGATAAAATTTGCAAACGTTTAATTAACGTTAAAAACCTTAAAACAGCACCATTTGGCTAATATTGAAAAGTGTTTTCTTTTTTTAGCAGTGACACGGCCCACCGTTGGTCTTTTTCCATATAAACACGGCTTTTTTACCGAATGTACACGGCCGCCTAAAAATTTGCTTTGGCAACACTGAGAGTGGCACAGGCATGATGTCAAACTGATGTAAACGCTCGAGCCCGAGATAGATCCGAATTGTTTCTCCAATACAAACTCATGAGTTCCTAAATCTGTGCCATGCAGTGGTTCTAGGGTTTAGGCACAGTGTTTAGGTGAGTGTTTGTGTTATTTATGTAGGTAAACTGGTGATATGAGATGAACGACAATGTTCCCCTGATGAGGGAGGAGGTACATCCCAGGATATACCGATGTCCGAAACTCTCTCATTCCTAGCCTGAACCACCTTAGTTTTTCACTTATTTTCTGTTTGTTATGGTACTAATCTGTGCTGTCCTTTTTAGATGCTCATTGTTGAACCACGACGTTATCACCTGACTTAGTTTGGAACTACCTACAGTGCTGTTTCTTACCTCTACATTGACAGAATCATCGCTCATCTGATGGAGCTGTAACATGTTGTTTTGATACAGACATATTGGTTGGATTCCTGTTACTAAAATGAATGTTGAAAATACAACTACGGGTCACAGTGTCATCTTAACGGAAGGTGTAATAGATATAAATGTTGAAATTAAAGTTGAAGAAGTGTCAGAAAATTATATAGAGAGTGTAGACTTGTATGCAGATCATGTGATCAAAGATGAAATGGTCATTGGACCTGTGGTGCTCCAACCAGTAGTTTATACGGCGTATCGTTCTGAAGGTTGGTGAATATGGCAATATTACATTATGTATAAGCACTTTCGCTGCTAAGCTCAAAAACATGATCCTCGTGCAGTGCTAAAATTGACCCCCCCTCGTAGGTTGTAGCGCATAATCGTAAAGGTGAATCAATCATAATGGCTCACCCCGTGGGTCACCCGCATAGGAGTAAGGCTTAGAAAATTTAATAGGGACGAGTTACACGTGTCATTCTACTAAGAAACATTTACTGTCACTTTTTGTAGGGGGCGAGGTAACATGAAATCCGCAGCATTGGATTTTATTCCCCATAAGTTTAGATTCTAATTTTGAATGTTAAAAATCATGAAAAGTAGTCTCGTGTGAACCCCAAACATTCTAAGTTCAAAATTATTGTTTCACTATTATAGGCTGTCTCGTTTAGTGATAAGGTATAAAATTGGGTGTAAATGCGCAAGTTTAATTGATCTAATACCGTGGCAGACGGGAAATGCTACCGCAAGGCGAGTTCTTATTAAATTGTCTAAGGAGTAAGGTTACGGTGACTCACGTTGTAGGTCATGAGCACAGGCGAAATGCAATGAACTTGACCCCACTTGTAGGTCGTGTGCGTAGTCGGAACGTTGAAACCATAAATGTGGCTTGCGTCATGGGTCTATGGGTGAGTCGATGAAAACCTTACACCTGCACAGCGCACAACTGAGATACAAACTATCCCGATCAAGAATCTACTGTGATTTCTGGCCGCAGTGGGGATTGGTAAGGAGCTATAAAAAGGGCGTTCACAAAGGACCAGCGATGGTCTACGTGGCACAGGCTTAGCAAGTTTGTCAAGGCCCAAAACCCCAAATAATAATAATAATACACCTGCATGGGTAGCGCAGGTGTAAGGTTTTCATTGACACGCGTGGTAGGTCATGAGCGCAGGGGAAATGCAATTGAACCGATTCGTTGCTACCGACCCCTCCCCCGCCTACGTCTGTACCCTTAGGGCGAGCCGCGCACGAAGTTGACGGCCTATAGTTAGGTACTCTAAACTTTGAAATTAAATCCAAAATTAATGACTATGTGTGCTATGTATGTACCTACTGTTCACCACACCTGTTTCTATTACTTCCCGATATCTCACTATGACATTTGTTCGTTCTTATTCTCATCGTGTGGGCAGAGCCCTGGTGTTAGAGTTTTTTCAGACTGCCTTATGGCCTCTGACGTGGTTTTTATGTAACAACTACTACCACCAGTGATAGTAGCCGGGACCAACGGCTTAACGTACCATCCGAAGCACGGAATCATCTTTCTTTTCAGACAATCAGGTGATTCAACCTGCAATTGGAGAAAAACGCACAAAGTGACATATTCACTAGGTGTTCCCTGGGGGAATCGAACCCACGACCTCCCTGTCGAGAGCTAATGCTCATAACCTTTTTCTTTTTTTTGACACGCCAGGGGTGTATACACATGAACAGTCACAGGAACATTTTCATGAACAGTCTAACAATTCATTTGGAAGGTATACTTAATTAATTTAATTATATTGATTGTGACGAAGCTTGACGTGGTTTTTTTGACTGTACATCCTTCGGACGAGGCATGTTGCCGAATTTAAAATTGATTGTTTGGTATTATTTTGTTATTTGATTATTGTAATTTGTGACATTGTTAGGTAATAAAGATTATAATGATTTGATTTTGTTGTTTCAAGTTTTGCAGAATTTGGAAATAGTGATGTCCCTCTACTATTGATGTCGTTATCTTTTTGATTTCGGATTCCATTTCAAAGTATACTATTAGGTATGCACAAACAAAATGTTGATTATAATTTCAGATGTAACTGTTCCTGTACCCAAGGAGCCAGAACTAGAGACAATAGATGAAGAGACAGATCAAGTCAAACCTCAGAAGGGAATGAAGGAAGATAATACTGAAGGAATCATCTGTAATATTGACGTAAACAAGAATTCGTCCACAAATATTAAAACAAATACAACATTGAGAAATAACGAACAAACAAATTGTTATGAACTACGGAAACGTGATCGAACACCAAGAATATCAGAAAATGTATTTATATGTGATGATTGCGGAAAAAAATTTGGGAAGAAATTTAAATTAGAACAACATATAGTACGTCATCAGAAAAATTCGAAAAAATTCAAAAAATGTAGTCTACAAAAACAATCATTTCCTAATATTGGTCAAAAACTATATTCATGCTCATACTGTCATAAAAAATTTAATCGAAAAGGTAATTTGACAGCACATTTACGTATTCACACTGGGCAAAAACTATATTCATGCTCTTACTGTGATTACAAATTTAGCCAAAAAAGTAATTTATTAAAACATTTACGTACACGCACCTGTGAAAAACAATATTCATGCTCTCACTGCGATTTCAAATGTAATGCAAAATTTCGTTTGTCAAAACACTTACTTGAACACACTGGAGAAAAACTATATTCGTGCTCTCACTGTGATAGAAAATTTAATCGAAGAGGTAATTTGACAGTACATTTACGTATTCACACAGGGCAAAAACAATATTCATGCTCTTACTGTGATTACAAATCTAGCCGAAAAGGTAATTTTGCAGTACATTTACGTACTCACACCGGTGAAAAACCATATTCATGCTCTTACTGTGATTACAAATGTAATGCAAAAGCTCGTTTGTCAATACACTTAGTTAAACACACTGGAGAAAAACGATATTCGTGCTCTCACTGTGATTACAAATGCAATGAAAAGGTTTATTTAACAAGACACTTACTTCAACACACTGGTGAAAATCTTCTGTATTCATGCTCTCACTGTAATTACAAATGTAATCAAAAGGGTAATTTATCAAGACATTTACTTACTCACTCTAGTGAAAAGCTGTATTCGTGCTCTCACTGTGATTTCAAATGTAATCAAAAGGTTAATTTAACAAGACACTTACGTACTCACTCTAGCATAAAACAATATTCATGCGCTCACTGTGATTACAAATGTAATCAAAAGGAACACTTGTCTAGACATTTACATAAACACACTGTTGAAAAACTGTATCGGTATTCATGCGCTCACTGTGATTACAAATGTAATCGAAAGGAACACTTGTCTAGACATTTACATAAACACACTGTTGAAAAACTGTATCGGTATTCATGCGCTCACTGTGATTACAAATGTAATCGAAAGGAACACTTGTCTAGACATTTACATAAACACACTGTTGAAAAACTGTATCGGTATTCATGCGCTCACTGTGATTATAAATGTAATCGGAAGACATATCTGCGACTGCATTTACGTAAACACGCTGATGACAAGCGATATTCATGCTCTCACTGTGATTACAAATGTAATCTTAAGAGTAGTATGTCAATACATATCCGTACTCACACTGGTGAAAAACCATATTCATGCTCTCACTGTGATTACAAATGTAATCGAAAGAGTAGGCTGTCAATCCATTTACGTACTCACACTGGTGAAAAACCGTATTCATGTCCTCTGTGATTATAGATTTACTCAAAAAGTTAACTTGTCAAATCATGTTCGTACTCATTCTGATCAGAAAGCATTTTCATGCGCTCACTGTGATTACAAATGTTATCGGAAGTCTGATCTGCCACTGCATTTACGTAAACACGCTGATAACAAGCTATATTCATGCTCTCATTGTGATTACAAATGTAATCATAAGGGTAGTATGTCAATGCATTTCCGTACTCACACTGGTGAAAAACCATACTCATGCTCTCACTGTGATTACAAATGTATTCGAAAGGATAGTCTGTCAATAAATTTACGTACTCACACTGGTGAAAAACCATATTCATGCCCTGAATGTGAATACAAATGTAATCGAAAGGACGATATGTCATTACATGTACTCAAACACACAGCTCAAAACGAAATCCTATATTCATGCTGTCACTGTGATTACAAATCTAATCGGAAGGGAAATTTAACGAAACACGTATTATATATTCATACTGGTGAAAAACCATATAAATGCTCGTACTGCGAGTTCAAAAGCGCTTATAAAAATTGTCTGACTAACCACTTACTTCTTCACACTGGAGATAAATCTTAGTACCTAAGTAATTGTTCCGATTTCTGAGATAGTTCTGAGAATGTAAGGATCTTCTTGTCGTGTGGGCAGCGAGCCCTTGGTGGGGTTTGAAAGATTGGGGTTGTGAATTACATTGTTTATTAAATGGGTCCAGGCAGTCTGAAGAACCCTGTTCAATATTGTAACGCATTTAAGTTTACACCTGTATTGTTTATAATGAAAATAAATAGCGGTTTTTTTTAGTTTTATTGGCCTATTTTATCCCACTGCTGGGCAAATGCCCCCCCAAAAACAAAAAGTTAAAAATTAAAGGGGGACCCCCTAAAAATCTATAAAGGGCTGTATCTTTTGAACCATAATCGCTAGACAGGTGACATTTTCACAGAATATACGTTATTACGGCGGATTTGTTGACAATTAATAAAAAAAGCAAAAAGTTAAAAATTAAAAGGAGTACAACGAACGTATTTCTTATATTTTTTGTTTGTTTTTGCTCTATCTTAAAGACGGTAATATACAAGCATCAAACTTGGTGTGATTATAGTGTATACTCTAAGAGACCCCTCACACTAGCGTCTTTCGAGCGTCGTCGTCTTGCCGGCGCTCACGCAGCGTCGACGCGACGCTGGCGCGACGTCGTCGCGACGCCAGCGCTGAACCACTGCCGAACGCCGGTTTTAGTATAAGAGATAAGTGTACTTTTTGCAACCATCAGCAGCAAGGCTGATTCAGTGTTTATGGGGTGTAGAGCATCTCTGTGATGGGGATAGACCAGATCTGCCTGCATAACTCCAGTCGGTTTAGGAGTTATTGATGATTAAAGGTCTGTAAAAAATTAACGATCAGCTGCACGGCTAATCTTATGATATTGTTGTAGTATGCACTGTAGCTATGTGAACAGCACAAAAACTGTCGAGTTCTGTCAGTTGGTTTAGGAGATACAGCCAGTCAACGTTCCGACCTTTGAACGGCTGTATCTCCTAAACCGACTGATGCACCATGTCAGTTTTTGTACTGTTCACATAGCTACAGTGCACACTACAACAATAACATACGATCAGCCTTGCAGCTGATCGTAAATTTTTTACAGACCTTTAATCATCAGTAACTCCTAAACCGACTGGAGCTATGCAGGCAGACCTGGTACATCCCCATCACAGAGAAGCTCTACACCCGATAAACACTGAATCAGCCTTGCTGCTGATGGTTGCAAAAAGTACACTTATCTCTCGGAATATTTACGCAGCGCCGGCGTCGCGTTAGCGCGGCGCCAGCGCAACGTTTTTTGCGAACAAGTACAATGCACAACGCAACCCCCTCTCCCCGCGCTGCTGCTCACTGACTCACTGACTGTACGCAACAGGCGCCGCGCTAACGCGACGCCGGCGCTGCGTAAACCGGCGTTCGGCAGTGGTTCAGCGCTGGCGTCGCGACGACGTCGCGCCAGCGTCGCGTCGACGCTGCGTAAGCGCCGGCAAGACGACGACGCTCGAAAGACGCCTGTGTGAGGGGACCCTAAAGTAAAACAACGAATAATAAAAACCGGCTGAGTTCGTGTGAAATATTTTTTTTTGTAATATTATGATGTTACGGAACCCTACGTGCACGAGCCCGACTCTCACTTGGTTGGTTTGTTTTTATTACTAGCTAGCAAATCCGCCATCATACCGCATACCTACTCTCTGAAAATTTCAACCGTCTATCTTTTATAGTTCAAAAGATACAATTTCTCGGAAACTAATTGACGTATCTAAATAATTTTTTCACACATATTTTTTATTTTTAGTGCAGAATACGATAAGCTAAAAATAAAAATCTATGAACATTCTCCATTACAACACGGGCGAATTAACTTGGCACCTGGCTCGCACTGGGCTTGGAATAAAAAACTATGAAAGAATAACTCGAAAATGCTAAAGCGCAGGGACACGTGCAACAGTAACTGAAATGCTATGCTACGGCCTCGCACAGCGACGGTAGCAGGGGTGTCAAATTTCGAGCCACGTGCGAGCCAGGTGCCTAGTTAATTCGCCCGGGTTGTATAGAAGGTCAGCGCCCGCGGCATGACGGCGCGATAAAGCCCTGTCGCGCCCTAGCTCTCGTTTCTTTTTGCGCGCGAACGAACGAGTTAGCAGGCGCGATAAAACGTTTATCGAGGCGTCACACAGTGGGCTGAAATTCGACTTTCACAGACATTTTCATTTGATTTTTTAAGTGTAATTTTTTTTGCTTGGATATGCTTTGGCAGGCTAAGTACATACTTAAAAATATAAAATTTACTGAATATAAGCAAACGGCCCAGATATAATTTTATTGTGGAAAATTTGTATGGAGTCGACTTTAAAATCGGTGATAACTCAGCTATCGCACAATTGCGCCTTATAGGTTATTTTTCTATGATATATTTAGGATTTTTTGGCATACTACATAAACCGGGCAAAGGTGCGGCTTTTTTTTTTAAATTGTAAGAATTTTTGAAATTTTTTGTTTTTATTTTAGTACTATATTTCAAGTAGGGATGCAACGATTCGGCCATTACGATTACGATATTAATCGTTATTTATTACGATAACCGATGCATTACGATTATTTAAACAAATTTAGCTGAGATTATCCTCAGTATGAGTTTTCATGGTGTTTCTTTGCATTCCAATGAAAGTTAAATCATTACAAAAAAAGATGATTTTTGTTGGTATTGTACATGCATACCTATTTAAATAGTTTTTTATTATTATTGTGTTCTATTAGTGCATTGTTATGTTTGTCAATGTTATTTCTTCCATCTCTTCCGTTTGGCGAGTACTGTTTTTTGCTACAGTTTTTCTTCTAAATTGCGTATTTATTTGTATTTTATTTATTTTTATTATTTATTTTATTTTTTCTCATCATTTCTTTTTATTGAATGTGCGACTTGGACTTGAATGATAGTTTTTTTTCCTGTTCTTCATCGTCAGATGCTTTTTTAAGTGCGGATGATGATGATTCCATTCCGGACTCTTTACACGACCAGATCTCTTCTATTTTCTCAAAATTTCCAAATAACCTCAACATTGTCCACATCAACGCCCAGAGTATTCCCGGTCACTATTCCGATTTGCTGGCTTCCTTCGATTCGTCAGTAGTTGATGCTATCCTGGTATCTGAGTCTTTTCTCAAACCTTCGCTCCTCTCGACTCAGTACGCTCTCCCGGGCTTTATACTAATTAGGAATGACCGCACTGGTGTGGGCTGTGGTGGTGTCGCTATTTACATACGGGCTAATATACCATTTAAGATTGTTAGTGCATCCCCATCTCTCTATTCCAAATCTGCAGAACACCTTTTCCTTGAAATTTCCCTCCATCATACCAAAATTTTCCTTGCTGTCTTTTACAGCCCATCTTCCACTATCGACTACTTCTCCTCTCTTGAAAATCTTCTTCACTGCTTCTGTCCCATCTATGATCACTTTCTACTACTGGGCGACTTCAACACCTGCTTAGTGAAGAATGATCATCGCACTAACAAATTAGTTTCTCTGCTATCCTCCATCAATCTCCACGTCCTTCCCCTTTCCACTACTCACCACGTTCCTAATACCACGCCATCTCTCCTAGATATAATGATTGTTTCCTCCCTGGACAAAGTTTCAACGCATGGTCAGTTGCCCGCATGTTTCTCTTATCACGACCTTATTTATCTTTCATACAAAGTACGTCCCCCTAAGATTAAGCCACAATTTCGACTTCTCCGTAGCTATAAAAATATCAACTTAGAAGCCTTGCGCAGAGATGCTGCTTGCACTGATTGGGGTCCTGTTTTCGGTGCGGACACAATAGACGGCAAAGTTTCGGAGCTAAACTCACTACTACTCAGCCTATATGACCGGTATGCGCCTATCAAAAAGGTTAGAGTCAAGCATGCACCTGCACCTTGGCTCTCTCAGGAGATAAGAGATAGCATGGCTATACGCGACAGGGCCAAGAGAAAACTTCGCAGGCACCCCTCTGACTCTAACCTTTTTCGCTTCAAGTATTGGCGCAACCGGTGTAATCGTATGTGTAGGGATGCCAGAAGGCACCACATACACGATTCAGTTGAAAACTCCGACCCTGCGTTTGTGTGGAAGTTCCTGAAGTCCCTAGGTATAGGCAAATCTTCTGTTTCTGATCCTGTCTCTATTGATCTTTCTTCACTCAACAAACACTTCTCTCTCCCTCCTGTCTCTATAAATTCTCCGTCTAAATCGAATACTCTTCGCGGACTTTCACAACTTCCCCTGCCTAATTGTTCACCTTTTAGCTTTTCTGCGGCAACTGAGCATGACGTGAAAAAATTTATCCTATCCATCTCCTCTTCTGCAGAAGGTAACGACACAGTGTGCTCACGCATGATCACCCTTATCCTACCCGAACTACTTCCCATCCTAACCCACGTCTTCAACTTCTCCTTGACTTCAGGTTCCTTCCCTTCTGCTTGGAAACAAGCATTGGTGCTTCCTTTACCTAAAATTTCCAACCCTACCTTGTTTTCACACTTTCGTCCTATCTCTATTCTTCCTTTCCTCTCCAAAGTGCTTGAGCTCATTGTCCACAGGCAATTAGCATCATTCCTTTGCTCCAACCACTTACTAAATCCTCTACAATCCGGCTTCCGTCCTGGGCATAGCACCGTTTCGGCTCTCCTTAAAGTCTCTGATGACATTCGGTTGGCGATGGAAAATAAAATGCTTTCAATACTTATCCTTCTTGATTTCAGCAGTGCATTTAACTCTGTTGACTTTGATGTACTCCTTGGTATCCTTCAATCTCTTAATATTTCACCGCCAGCAAATGCTTGGTTCAATTCATATCTTCGAGGACGTTCGCAGTGTGTCCGCTCGGAAGGGGTCTCCTCTGACTGGTGTGATCTCACTGCAGGCGTTCCTCAGGGTGGCGTCCTATCTCCTCTTCTTTTCTCCATTTTCATTAATACTATCACCACTGTCATTTCTTCAAATTATCATCTATACGCCGATGATCTCCAACTCTATCGTCACTTCAAGGCTGATGACATCTCAGATACCATCGATGAGATTAACAAGGACTTAGAGCGTATTAGAACCTGGGCTGACTCGTTTGGTCTGATGGTCAACCCCGCCAAGTCACAGTCTATGTTTATTGGAAGCAGATACATGTCCAACCGTCTCCGTGAGTATGTCATTCCTCCTGTTCTCTACAATGGTGTTACCATTCCTTTTAGTACTACTGCCAAAAATCTTGGGGTCATTTTCGATTCCTACTTATCTTGGTCGGCCCACATAAACAAGGTTAGTCAGAAGGTACATTACTCATTTCATTCCCTCAAGCATCTCCAAAATTTCCTTCCCCTTAAAACCAAAATCTCCCTAGCCCAATCCCTCATCCTTCCTATCATCGATTATGCTGATGTATGTTATCTGGATGCAACAGAAGAACTCATTAACAAATTGGAGAGGCTCCAAAATTTGTGTTGCCGGTTCATTTTTGGTTTGCGCAAATACGATCACGTATCCGAATACAGGAAGCAGTTAAAATGGCTTCCTATTCGTGATCGTAGGAACTCTCATATTGTTTCTCTCCTGTACAACACCCTCCACAATCCTTCTGCTCCTAGCTACCTTCGCGAACGCTTCTCCTTCTCCCGTCCTTCTGACAAACCCTGTAGATCCCATGTTCGTACCCTCCTTAATATCCCATCACACTCCACTGATTTCTATTCCTATTCCTTCACTGTCCATGCAGTCCGGCTCTGGAACTCTCTCCCGTTTAAAATAAGAGACTGTCAAACTTTTGCTTCATTCAAAAAACAAGTCAAAGATCACTATCTCTCTCTTCAATAAACTAGTAGGTATATTTATTTATTTATCATTCCGTATATATTTGTATATATATAAAATATGTAAGTATATATACCTGTATCTTTATGTAATATGTATTTATTAGTCATAAATACTGTTTTATTCGTTAAAAGTGCACAATATGCCTGCCTCACTTTCTATGCTCTCTCTCTGTCTCGGGTTTGCTGGAAGAAATCTCTTTAGAGATAAGCTCGCCCTTTGTAATTGTCTATTATGTTGTTTTTATGTATATTTCCGTGTGTACAATAAAGTATTAAAATAAAATAAATAAATAAAAATACCTGATAGGAACGATTTTAACAAGTAAATGGGGTGCCATCGGAAGGAGATCGATCTAAAGAACTGGAAAAACTAGGGTTTTCACCTCTCAGTCTACCGCAACTCTAGGGCTGCTAGGTTCAAAGAAATAATTTTTCAGCGAAAAGTGCACCTGCAAAGTAAGGATTAATTTCTACACAAAATCGAAGCCATCGTCTTCTACCAGACCAGACTCTCGCCAGACCTGATCTACCATGGAAACTCTCGTTTTCTAACATCTATACATATTACATAGGGCATACACTGAAATGCGTTACATACCTTCCTACTTAAGGTTAAATTAATTCTGAAGACGGATACCTATAGGTAAAGGTAAACCGATTATTTCATTCATAGTTAAATACGTTTCATACATATTTATAAACACTCTAGTACAGCAAACAATGTTGATATTTAATAATAAAAATGGACCAAGTAAAAGGACAATGGGCAAAAATGTCTGGAGTGTGGCCCCGCCCTACTAAACCTTCAGTAAGTATGGCATTTCTGTCTAATTGTTGGTCTATTTACATGCATTCAATAAAATTAACGCGCATTCCAGAAATACTTTATTATAGAAGATAATATACATGGTGTAATAAAAAACCCTATTAATAATTTTAACCTCTCGTTTAAAATCAATTGTTTTCGTCGCGCGGATCCGCGTTCCGGCATACCAAAGGTTAAAGGGCTAGTTAATACCATCAAAACGAACAACTTTCACCACGGAGACAACTTCGAAAAAATAATACAATCTGGTGTTTCATACAAAACTGCAGTAGGTACCTTCAGCCGAATTTTTCCCCGACGTTCTCTCTGTAGGTAACGTTGTTCAGTTTGATGGTGTTAAATTAAATATTACTAGAGTGTCTTATTACACCAGTATACACTGACACCAACGAAAACTCTCGCACACAACAATTCTTTTTAAATTTTCTGCCTAAGCTCAAATTGTTTTCTTTTTAACCGACTTAAAAAAAGGAGGTTATCAATTCGATTCGTATGTATGAATCATTCCCATCACGTCGCTTCCCATGACGCCGCTTCTGTAGATGTGCCTTGGTTCTATTCCCATCATGTCGCTCCTCCTATGTGAGTACACGCGAATGTAATATTAAAGGAATTGCAAAATATTAGGGCTTCCAAACAAATATACAAAATTTCATAGGTGTATGTATGTTTGTAGGTATGTTTGTCCACGCATATCTCCGAAACTATTAATCGAATTGTGACCATTCTTTTTTTATTGGCTTACATTTACTCCAATTTAGGGAACAATTAAAGTTACATCAAAATCGGTTCAGTAGTTTTCAAGATAATTATGAATTAGTACGCGTAAGTGTGACGGCCTGGTTTGTATGTATTTACGTGATAACTTCGGCATTTCTTGACCGATTTGGGTGATTCTTTTTTAGGTCTGAAGGTTTTACCCCCGAGGTATTTCCATTTTAATTTTGTGAAGATGTGATGACGCGATTCGGAGCTACACAATAGAACTCCTCAAAAGTTGACAGCACATCATTGGCGATTGAAACATTTGCTTTGTATCGAGTACCCTTTGCATGTATAACTGATATCTGAGTCAAAATAATGTATTTCATTACAAAAATTGCGAAATAAACAAAATTTTAAGAAAAAATTTAAACCGCCTTCCAAAAAGTAAAAAATAATATTGCAGCCGATTGCTTTTTCGTTCGCATCTATAAGAACATTAATTTGGTATTGGAATCGGTGTCAAGCCAAAACGAATGCAAGCTCTGTCGCGAATCTTACCGGCTTGACAGCGACTTCGATAAAACAAGGTAGTGTTCTTAGTGACGGCCCGGTAGCACATTCGGTAGTGAACCTGCCTGCTGTGCCGAGGGTTCGAATCCCGTAAGGGACAAATATTTGTATGATGAATATGAATATTTGTACCCGAGTTATGGACGTTTGTGTCTATATATTTATGAATGTATATAGTATATCGTTGTCTAGTCATCATAATACAAGTCCAGGCTAGATTCTGGTACTTAAAATGTGACTAGATAATTTGTGTGACATTGTCCAAGATATTTATTATATTTATTTATTTATTAGATGCAAACGAAAAAGTCATCGGCTCCGATATTATTTTTTGTTTTTTTTAGTTTTTTCGAAGGCGGTTTTAATTTTTTCGTAAACCGTTGCCTACTTATAAAAAAATACTATAAATTTGACTTACTTTTCAATATCATGTTACACTTACCTGTAAACGCAAACATTATGATCATGTTATGCTACAACTCACCAAATGAGTGTCTCTATTGAAAAAAAAATTCAATTATATTTTCGAACGTTCGTATAATAACCCAACAACAATGAATGATTATAATTAAGTATTACAAATTTATTTGTCCTCAAAAAGTCGTTAGCTGACGAGAGATTTATTTTACTTAACGTATTATGGCATGACGTGACACAACATAACATAGCTTAGCATAACATAACATAGCATGACGTGACATAGCATAATAACAAGACACATTTTTGTCTTTATTCTTTCTATAACTACTAATTCAAGTTTTATTCTAGCAGATAATTGTTTATTTTCAGTTTATTTTCCTTATAAACTAATGTAAAAATAAATTATAGTGCGTCCAAGATTGCATGGTGATTTTGACAGGTGGTTTTAGAGTTTTCATTTTACTTTTAGAAGTTGTTTGAGCCTTCAAAGTTTTTTATTACACTAAAAATAGTGTGGCTACACTCAGCGGGACCCCATGTCGTAGAAGATGCGAGTATGTCTGGGATTTAGTTCCAAATTTGTTCTATCGAAACCAATTAGAAATATAATTCGTTCCGTCAAAATGGAAGAATGGCAGTTTGAAAAAACCTACAGCCAGCGGGACCCTTTTTAACACGCTTATATTAGCTTCACCTGTATGTAACTAACTAAGTAAGTATGTAAGAAAATCTAGGAAATCAATTTTAACCTACTTCTAATTAATGTACTACCCGTTCACGACCAGTTGGCCGTCGATGACCGTTACAAAATTTCCTCACAGGCACATTAATTGGTCCCGTCGACAAAAAATAATATATAAGGCAAATAAAAATTTAAAATTAAAAGCGATATTAGTGACCGGGACGGACGTACCATACGTGATTGCGTTGCTAAAGGTTATAAAATTGCGTTTATTAGGGTCTCTTAGGGGTGCGGTGCGGGGAAGCGGGAAGGGAGGTAACGGCCAACTCGAAGTGAATGACTAGTATAGATTTGAAACTTTGCAGGTGTATGTAGTTCGCATGACAATACAATAATTTTGTACAATCGAGCTGATCTGATGATGGAGTCATGAGATGGATAGTGGAACTCTTCAATAGCTACTAGTAAACCACTCGAATTTGGGCTCTTTTAGTTTGTTTTGACGAGTCCCATACATTATACATGGTATCTTGGAGCTCATGATGGAGCCAGTAGGAGGATAGTGGAACTCTTCAATGGCTACTAGTAAACCACTCGAGTTTGGGCTCTTTTAGTTTGTTTTGACGAGACCCATACATTATACATGGTATCTTGGAGCTCATGATGGAGCCAGTAGGAGGATAGTGGAACTCTTTAATGGCTACTAGTAAACCCATCGAGTTTGGGCTCGTTAAGATTGTTTGGACGAGTACCATACATTATACATTGTGTCTTGGGACTCATGATGAAGCCAGAAAGTGGATAGTGGAAATCTTTAATGGCTTCTAGTAAATCGCTTGAGTTTTAGCTCGTTCGGTTTGTTCGGCACTTATTTATTGCACCCCTTACTTCTGCCAAAAAGGGGCCGGGCCTCCGCCGCTCCGCTACAGCCCAGTGCCAATGCCGGTACAGAAAGGTTTTTTGACATTAACTGCGGTTTTGCTCGTTATATGATTTATTGTGGGAGACCCCCCGGGGGCCCTCCCCTCCCCATCCTCCTCCCCCCTCGCCAACCCCCTCACTATCCCCCTCGCCCACCACCTCACTCACCCCCTCGCTCACCACCTCGCCAACCCCCTCGCTCACCCCTCTCACCCCCCCCCCCCCCTCATTGTCCGTTACAAAAAAAACAAATTTTTCGTTTATTCACTTCTTTTTTGCCTCCCAGCGTGGGTGGTGGGGGGGGGGCAGAGGGGGCCTCCCTCTCCTCCTATGGTCCCTACCACCTATTTTTGGACTGCAGGATACTAAAAATTGCACTTTTTTGCTAATTATAACCTCAAACTTCAAATATTTAAAAAATAAAAAATGGGGTGTTTCCTCACTTTTTCCCTTTAGGGGGGGCATGTGGGGATCCCCCCCTCCAAATTCATGCCGCAGGATACTAATGCTGATCCTCCGGGAGTGTTTACAATGGTCAATTTCAGTATTTAGATGTTTAAATGCTACCCGGATTTTAGATCTGAGCCGCGGGAGGGTATGCACAATGCACTAAAAAGCATTTTAAATATGAATCCGTACCGTGACTCCGAGGACCCTTATAAAAATATGTGAGACGGGGACTACCTTAGAAGGAATAAAAGATCAACTGAGTATTAGAGTAATTATTATAATAATTAGTTATTGTGGTAGGTAACAAAAACATAAAAGTCGTGACATTTTGTGAAGTCATAATGTTATTTTATGTATGTAGTACTGTACATACTTAAACATAGTAATATAAACGAATCAACGGGCATTAGGAACATTTTTCTTTGTTTTTAAATCGGTTAGGTATTACATATTTCCAATAGGTTTTATGGTAACAAATAAATATCGTATATCGTAAATAAACCGCTAATTTTTAATAATTATACTAACAACATTTTACAAAACATTCATACAATTATGTTAGTACCTAATTAAAACTAGTAGTGTATATCGTGATTATGATAATGATGATGAAAAAATAACATTTGTAGTAGTGTCAAAATTATGGTGAATAACTTGGTAGGTACATAAAAGTGTCTATAAAATGCCATAAACTAATTATCGGGCATTTGGATAATTTTTCTTAACAAGACACCCGAGTAATATTTAAAGGGGTGGTTCACTAGGGATGTTTCATACAAAACTGCAGTACTTACCTACCTACCGACTTGTAAATACGTAAATTTGTTCACTCATTATAACAGAACTAATTAAAATCATAAGAAAATTAAAAAAAACGAAACGAATACGCGATAATAGGTAGCTCACTCGTTTCGGCAGGCAATCTGAAGTCCGGGAACATCGCACATAAATTTCTCCCGCGGCTCAGATCCAACTCGTTAGTACCATAAAGTAAGATTCTGAATAGTGGAAGCTTTTTATTTGATTTTTCTTTAAAAGTGTTCCGAAATTAATACCCGAACTCAGATCGTGCTCAGATCTGAATAGTGGAATGGTTTACTGGAACCATTCTTTGAAATAATACTTGAAACCCTCCCGGACCGGGGGCTCTGAGTACTGGAAGGGTTTCCATATACGCGCTGCCGACGGTTTTAATTTTTCTTCAATTGTATCGCACTTGAGGTTAATTAGGTTTTGCAAGGTGTCATTTGAAAGCATATTAAATTTACTTTAATCATTTCATAGACACCTAAATTGAAAAATGTGTATTTACTGAAATATTTTAAATTTATTGTATTTTTTGTTACCTACCAGCAATCATTCCTCCAGTTTTCTCGGAAACCGGTAGCTTTATTGTGATTATAGCTATTACATAAAACATACAGAATTTTATAAGCTATCTTACAACATTAATGGTATAAAAATACAACTTCAAACGACTGAGCTGTGTCAAATTTATTGGTGCACTGTAACTATGAGTCCAAGCATGCGTCGGTCTGTGGCGGGGCGGAAAGACTTCAAATAAAATTATAATTTTTAGAAATGCCAAAGTTAACATGCAAATACATACAAACCAGGCCGTCACACTTACACGTATTAGTTCATAATTATCTTGAAAACTACTGAACCGATTTTGATGTAACTTAAATTGTTCCCTAAATTGGAGTAAATGTAAGCCAATAAAAAAAGAATGGTCACAATTCGATTAATAGTTTCGGAGATATGCGTGGACAAACATACATACAAACATACATACACCTATAAAATTTTGTATATTTGTTTGAAAGCCCTAATATTTTGCAATTCCTTTAATATTACATTCGCGTGTACTCACATAGGAGGAGCGACATGATGGGAATAGAACCAAGGCACATCTACAGAAGCGGCGTCATGGGAAGCGACGTGATGGGAATGATTCATACATACGAATCGAATTGATAACCTCCTTTTTTTAAGTCGGTTAAAAAGAAAACAATTTGAGCTTAGGCAGAAAATTTAAAAAGAATTGTTGTGTGCGAGAGTTTTCGTTGGTGTCAGTGTATACTGGTGTAATAAGACACTCTAGTAATATTTAATTTAACACCATCAAACTGAACAACGTTACCTACAGAGAGAACGTCGGGGAAAAATTCGGCTGAAGGTACCTACTGCAGTTTTGTATGAAACACCAGATTGTATTATTTTTTCGAAGTTGTCTCCGTGGTGAAAGTTGTTCGTTTTGATGGTATTAACTAGCCCTTTAACCTTTGGTATGCCGGAACGCGGATCCGCGCGACGAAAACAATTGATTTTAAACGAGAGGTTAAAATTATTAATAGGGTTTTTTATTACACCATGTATATTATCTTCTATAATAAAGTATTTCTGGAATGCGCGTTAATTTTATTGAATGCATGTAAATAGACCAACAATTAGACAGACATGCCATACTTACTGAAGGTTTAGTAGGGCGGGGCCACACTCCAGACATTTGCCCATTGTCCTTTTACTTGGTCCATTTTTATTATTAAATATCAACATTGTTTGCTGTACTAGAGTGTTTATAAATATGTATGAAACGTATTTAACTATGAATGAAATAATCGGTTTACCTTTACCTATAGGTATCCGTCTTCAGAATTAATTTAACCTTAAGTAGGAAGGTATGTAACGCATTTCAGTGTATGCCCTATGTAATATGTATAGATGTTAGAAAACGAGAGTTTCCATGGTAGATCAGGTCTGGCGAGAGTCTGGTCTGGTAGAAGACGATGGCTTCGATTTTGTGTAGAAATTAATCCTTACTTTGCAGGTGCACTTTTCGCTGAAAAATTATTTCTTTGAACCTAGCAGCCCTAGAGTTGCGGTAGACTGAGAGGTGAAAACCCTAGTTTTTCCAGTTCTTTAGATCGATCTCCTTCCGATGGCACCCCATTTACTTGTTAAAATCGTTCCTATCAGGTATGTGTCATTGTTGGTAAAAGTGCTGGCAACCCTCATTTGCGGCAGCTTTTAGGCTGGCAACCCTGGTCCACCGTGTCGAGGAAGACGATAGCTTCAATTTGGTGTAGAAATTAAGTCCCTACTTTATAGGTGCATTTCTCGTTAAAAATGACTTTTTTGAACGTGGCTACCCTGGAGTTGCGGCACACTGAGAGGTGAAAACCCTAGTTTTTCCAGTTCTTTAGGTCGGTCTCCTTCCGATGGCACCCCATTTACTTGTTAAAATCGTTCCTATCAGGTATGTATAATTGTTGGTAAAAGTTCTGGCAACCCTCATTTGCGGCAGCTTTTAGGCTGGCAACCCTGGTCCACCGTGTCGACGAAGACGATAGCTTCAATTTGGTGTAGAAATTAAGTCCCTACTTTATAGGTGCATTTCTCGTAAAAAATTACTTCTTTGAACCTGGCAACCCTAGAGTTGCGGCAGACTGAGAGGTGGCAACCCTAGTCTTTCCAGATCTTTAGATCGGTCTCCTTCCGATGGCACCCCATTTGCTGGCCTAAAAGATAGGTGCATTTTTTGTTAAATATGGTACCATAAATCATCATGGTAAAGGTACTTGCGGCAAGATTTTGCTAGGCAACCCGGTGGCATTGTGTGAACCCCTGTGTAAACTTTAACATGAACCACATGCCGTTCGCCTAAGGGATAGGTGCATGATCTTACGTTCGTATCTCGTACTACCAGATGTTTTCTTAAATCTTAATGGTTGCAACAAGTCACAATATGCAACTTGGATGGATGGACAGACAAAAGGGATCCGGCCTCCCGCGCCCCTTCACCTCTGGCGCCCAGGGCGGTCGCCCAACCGGGCCCTACCCTAACGCCGCTACTGCAGAGGGGAAATGCTGCCGCAAGGCGAGTCCCTATCCACAGCCTGATAAAGAGTTGAGCCTACACTGAAGGACTTCACATTATGATGTAAAGTCTGTTAATCCAAGCATTAGAGGAACGAACAGAACTAGCGACCCACCCCAGCTTCACCCGGGTGGTATCTACAATACAGGGTGTAAGGAAAAGTATCTTTAAGTAGGTTAACCTTTAAATTAAACCACATACTCTACCCATCAAAATGAGCAACTTTTGCTATGGGAGCAAACCTGTAAAAAAAGTCAGCTGTCAGCTGTCTCATACATTTGAGTGCTGTAGGTATTGCAGTTTAGTATGGAACAGCTGATATTTTTTTTGCTTTTTTTTGGTTTGTGCCCGTAGTCAAAGTTGTTCAGTTTGATGAGTAGAGTATGTGGTTTAAAGGTTAGCGATACTTTTCCTTACACCCTGTATAAAGTACCTACACATTAAGGGTTGAACCATAAGGCCTCGTTCAAGGAGACGATGCGCTTCACGCGGCGCTTCAAGCGGCGCGTCACGTGGCGCTTCAAGCGTATTCTCCGTTCATGGTTCCGTCCGCGGCAGCTGCCGCTACACGCGCCGCGGCAGCCGCCGCTACACGCGCCGCGGCAGCCACCGCTACACCCGCCGCGTCGCCCGCCGCGGCTACCGTAGCTTTTTTTTGCATCCTGTTAGTCTTTATACAACGTGTTAATGAATTAACGCAAAACCTCATACACCCCAACTGATTTATAACAAAATAATTAGATTGAAACAATAATTTCATTATTTTGATAGTTAAAATTAAAAGTTATTCGCATTTTAAGTTTTGAGGCAAAAATGATTTGTTATCATTTCAGCAATGAATGAAAGCGCTAACGTACTCATGGATACATTTTAATAATCTTGTTTTGGTAGTAAGTCGAGTGAGTGTGCCTGTGCGGAGGGTTGACGTTGGGTTCAGTAAATTTTAAATTTTAGACACAAATTAATTAATATTTTGAAAAAAAATTCCTATGTTGAAACCATGGTAATTCGATTCTGCTCTCGATTCTAAACAAACTACTTTCTAGTTTTGCGTTAATTCATTAACACGTTGTATAAGCTACTTGGTCTTATCAGTAGGAATTCGTTTTAAACCGCCCGTTTCGTTTTAAACCGGTTTAAAACCACCCGTTTACAACTATAGCCGTGTTGCCCGCCGCTGCGCCCGCCGCGTCAGCCGCCGCGTCAGCTGCCGCGTCAGCCACCGCGTCACCTGCCGCGGCTGCCGCCACATGCGACGCCTCAAATCAAACAAAAGCATGCAAAAACGCTTCTCCGTGAACGCTCTCATACATCTTCATATGTTTGTTTTTCCGGCCGGCAGTGCCGCGTGAAGTGACGCGTGAAGTGCATCGTCTCCTTGAACGAGGCCTAAGAATAGAAAATAATTACACTATAGAAGCGAAACTCCTTTATGAGTGCCTCAAACCCATGGCCTCAAACGCCGCGTTTTGACAGCACTTCTCCCCTCAGCCCGCAACGCGCCCCGCCGTCACCCACGGATGCCGCTAGGGCTGTTACCTAAAATAACGAATTTCTTGTGGCTGTTTTTTTAAATTATATTTTACAGGTACGGTATCTAATGGACCCTAATGAGCCCCAATGGACCCCTAATGGACCCTTAATAGGCCCCTAATGGACCCCTAATAGGCCCCCAATGGACCCCTAATGGACCCCTAATTGATTCCTAATGACCCCCTAATAGATCCCTAATGACACCTCATGTACCCCTCACACACCACCAACCCATTTAATCGTTTGTCAGATTAACTTTTGCCAGAGATGCAAGCCCTAAACCGACATTTGAACCAACGTTGGTCGAACGTGTTTGTCGCGAGAGTTTCGCTTCTATAGTGTAACTATTATTATCTATTCTTATGGTTGAACCTCATCTGGCAGCACCGCATCGCCTTTTCATGTCGCTCCATCCTTTTCTGTCACACAGGAACGTCATTTGCTAGAACAAATAATATGGACGGAACGCGATCGCGCGCGGAGGTGCTGCGGCATTCCGTCTATCTATCTATCTTATTTGCTGGTTACATATCAAAAAGTCAAACGTTCATTGGTCAAATTTTAAAAGAACAAAAAACGAAATACCAAATTTTAAAAGACCAAATGGTCATTTGGTCAAAAGTACGAAAGGCCAAAAGTTGATACATCAAAATTTAAAAGATCAAAAAGACGATTAGCCAAATCGTTCAAAGGCCAAATGGACGAATGGTCAAAAGGTTGAAATATCAAATTTTAAATGATCAAAAGGATTATGAACCGCGACTGACCTGTACGGGGTGGATAGCAACTTGGTTCAGGCACTGAAATCTTTGTAAGAGGGTTCTTACAAAGGAGGATAAACGGAGTATACACAGACTAGTTTGATATCTCCAGGGGTGTTAGACAGGGATGCGTAGCGACACCGTGGTTGTTCAACTTATTCATGGACAGCTCTTTGAGTGATTTGAAAGAAAGAGAGTATAGTTTAAGGATGAATGGGTTGCTCTGCTCGTCAAATGTTTGTTATATGATGATGATCAATTGATCAGGTACTACTTGTATCATCGGCAGAAGAATGGTAACATGCATGAATGAGTAATTTAAGAAGAATGGAATAAAAGTGAATAAATAAGACGAAAGTTATGGTTCTCGAATGGAAAAAAATAGTGACTCAATGTAAAATTATGATAGGAGATGAAAAAGTGGGACGGGTTGAAGAATGAATGACGGCTTGATAGCACAGTCGGTAGTGAACCTGCCTGCTTTACCGAGGTTCGAATCCCGTAAGACAAATTATTGTATGATGACAAATATTTGTATGATGATTGATGAATGTGAATATTTGTAACCGAGTCATAGATGTTTGTATCTAAACAGGGTGTAAGGGTACACAGTTGCATTACTTTAAGGGGTTACACAGTTGAATTACTGTACCCATGATAATTAACAACTTTGCTAAAGAAACATATATAGGAAATAAAAAAATAAAAAACTACTATTCATACAAACGTTCATAAGGAGAGTCCAAATTTTTTTGTGAATTTCCAATAGGTTGTTCAGTACCATGGGTACAATCATCCCTTAGTGCAAAGTAATGCAACTGTTCACCCTAAAACCCTCTATTTATGTATTCTATCCTCCTGTGTACATAAATATGTACTTCTCGTAGGACACAAGAAATAAGAAAATCGATTGTTTGTGTTTTAGTCGCCAACCAAAACAACAACAATAGATTTTATTATTTCTTATGTCCTACGAGAAGTACAAATATATGCAGGAGGATAAACCGTTGTCTAGTCATCATAATACAATTAAGTCTAGATAATATTCTGGTACTTTAAATGTGACTAGGTAATGTGTGTGTGTGAGTCCAAGATAATTATATTTATACTTATTTATATTTAATTCGTATATTTGGGATGTATGTTTACCAGAGATGGTACGTGTGATGGAGACCAGACAGGAGAATGAAAGCGTGGAGTGATGCACATATTCAAAAAAGTCGTAATGTATCCAAAAAGGCACGTTTGGCAGTTCATGACGGTGTGCTAGCACTAAATTTGATGTATGAGAGCGAGTATTGGGTATGGCAGAAGAGGAATTAATCTAGAATAAATGCTGTCGAAATGCGTTCTTTACGCAGTATTGTGTGGTGTGACTTTGAATGACAGAATACAAAATAGTGTAATTAGAGAAAGATGTGGATTGAAAGAGGATATAGTGACAAGGATTGAAAAGGAATGCTGCGATGGTTTGGTCATGTGGAAAAGATGAGTGATAGTAGACTGACGTATAAAATTATAAAAATCGAGTGTGAATGGAACAATCAAAAGGGACTGCCCTAGACGTACGTATGCGGAACAAATTGGCAGCCTACTTAAGAAGGGTCAAATCAAAATGTACCCAAAAACGAGGAGCGTGTATGAAACGACTTATTATGATTTTATGACTATGTAAGAGGCAAAAGAAGTGTGTCAGGATCGTAGCCGATCGCGATCCATTGTCTCTGCCTACCCAATGGGACACTGGCGCGAGTATAATAATATGTATGCAAGTATTTATGTCTACCTATGTATGTATTTTTTAATTTTTTTGTATAGGATTTGATACCTCCACAATTCCGAACGCAATTATGGAGGGAGGAAATCCATATGAAATCGTAATCTTGCATTAAAAAGTCCGGATCGGAATTCCGTATGTATGTGGCAGACCTAACAAAAGTAAGTACCTATGATACTCAACTACTTTCCCTAAGAAACCTGTACAGGCTGTAATAAAACACTCTAGTAATACTTAAGCAAGTGCTTTAGACCATCAATCTGAACAAATTTCACTATGGAGCCAGTATTGAAATTATTTCCCCCTATCCCATACATTTAAGTCGAGTCGGTACTGCAGTTTTGTATGAAACAGCAGATTTCTTTTCGCGATTTTGCTTTTGGCTCAATAGTGAAAGTTGTTGAGTTTGATGGTCTGAAGCACCCCCTTAAGTATTACTAGTTTGTTTGTTACACCCTGTATAAAATTACAAAAAGAAATTGTACTTTCCATACTAAATGTAATCAGCTGGTCGAATTGTTGTATGAAAAGCTGTTTTTTTTTGTGAATTTCCTCACGTTCTTTTCGGAAAGTTATTCAGTATCTTGAGTACAGTAGCCCATTAAAGTAGGTAATGCAACTGTCTCCACTTACACCCAGTAGGTAGGACAGACAGACACACAGACAGACAGGCAGACGGACGGACGGACAGACAGCATAAACTTACGAATAGGGTCACGTTGGCATGAACAAATATAACAACATGAAGCTAATATAATTGAGTTTCGTTTTGATAACTTTCACAGTAATATTCGGAATCCCTTTTTAGTTTTCCTTCGAGGAAGAAATCTAAGAAATCGAAGAGTCCTACAAGAGTTTATTTTTATATTCAACTAGCTGACCATAGACCCTACACCTACACCTATCCTATGTCCGTCTCCTCGTTCTGAGCTACCTCCCCACAAATTTTCAGCCAAATCGGTTCAGCCGTTCTTGAGTTTTAAATATTTAGTATTTAATTATGATTGCGTTTAGAAAGACTTAGGCTTTGGTCGCTAATTATTATTTAAACAATTAAATAAACGATACGATCAATAATCCTTTTGACCATTTAAAATTTGATATTTCAACCTTTTGACCTTTTAAAATTTGATATTTCAACCTTTTGACCATTCGTCCATTTGGCCTTTGAACGATTTGACCAATCGTCTTTTTGATCTTTTAAATTTTGACGTATCAACTTTTGGCCTTTCGTACTTTTGGCATTTCGTTTTTTGTTCTTTTAAAATTTGACCAACGAACGTTTGACTTTTTGATATGTAACCTATTTGCTCTAGCAGATGACGTGCCCGAGTGACAGAAAAGGATGGAGCGACAGAAAAAGGCGATGCGATGCTGTCAGATGAGGTTCCACCCTAATGCCGGCTCTTCATTCTCGCCGAGAACGGGCGAGACAGGCCGAGAACGAGAGTGTGGATGCCCTTCATTGTTCTCGTGGCGTCGTAAGCCATAGTAATTTGCCTTGAAAGTTCTCGGCGAGAGTGTAGTGCGGGGTTAAGGATGACTCACGCTACACCGGTAGAAGTGTCCTTTTATGAGGGATATCACAGTCCAGTGGCGCCCTCATCACATTAAAAAAGATTTCTCAATAAAGAAAGCCTAAATTAAAAAAGTGCTCAACATCAAAACTACAAAAGCCTTCAAGCTATTTTCATAGAATACTTTTATAGGTTTTTTAAAGGCCTTTAGACATAAAAATTTTGAAAAAAGATAAAATACGGCCGCTTTTGTTTTTATTCGAAATTCTCTAAAAGTGGAATGTTTAGAACCTATAAAAGTATTATAACAATGGCTTGAAGGCTTTTCTAGTTTTGATGTTGAGCACTTTTTTAATTTCATCATCATCATCATCATCAATTTTTAATTTAGGCTTTCTTTATTGACAAATCTTTTTTAATGTGATGAGGGCGCCACTGGACTGTGATAGCCCTCTTAACAGTAAATGAGCGTTTATAATTTTTTCATAGTTTCGATAAGTACTTCTTTTTTTAACCAGTTCAGTTTCAACCAAAGACCCAACGCTGGGCAAAGGTCTACCCTAAACGTAATAAAAAAGGGTATTATGATAGTATAGTAAAAACAATTGATTTATAAATGACGAGCTTTTACCCGCGACTTCGTCCGCATAAATTATATACCAGATTTTAAGTCAGATGATAAGCTATCAAACAAAAAAAGTTTCATCAAAATCGGTTCAGTAGTTTTTACGTGATACTCGAACAAACAAAGACCCAAACAAACAAACAAACAGACAGACAAAAAATCCAAAAATTGGTGATTTGGAATCAGGGACATCTAAAAATCATATCGTAATCTTTTTTTTTGTAAATATCTTCAATGTACAGACACACTTCTGTTACAGTTTTATAATAGTTTAGATTTATAAATAAAATTACAAAGAATAGGAAAGTATTTTTTTTATTGAATAAATATTTCTCTTTCGTTGACTAGATAACAAAAAGCATATTATATGCCGTAAATATTATACGATTAATACAATGTTTATTATGCAGGGTGAAATTGATATCATCATGATAGCATCACTTTAAACTAAGAGTCTACCCATCAAACTGAACAACTTTCGCTATGGGAGCAAACTGATCGGAGCAACTAAAAAATCAGCTGTTGCATACATTTTAGTCGAGTCGGCATTGCAGTTTAGTATGGAACAGCTGACTTTTTTGTGCTCCGATTGGTTTGCTCCCACAGTAAAAGTTGTTCAGTTTGATGGGTAGACTCTTAGTTTAAAAGGATGCTAATGATATCAATTTCACCCTGTATTAGTACAGTAGTCAACTATAATTTTATTGTACAGTCTGCTAAATCTGAGTGTCTGGTGGTCAACTATATTTGAATAATAAACAGGGTTCTCAAAACATCTTGACTGCAATTTCAATACCCAAACATAATATAAGTTATAATGGTTTGAAAGTGGGTTTGAATGAGTGAATGGCCATAAGAAACCAAGGATACTTTTCGAAAATAGACCCTGGTCTTTATTATAACAGGCCCTGGGCCTCAATCGCCCTAAGTTTGAACGATACTACGAAAACAAAACCACAACCAAAAAACGTTACGTTATGCACAATTCGTATCGCGCTAATTATATTAACGGTAACGATTTAGCTTTATTTCGGAAGATACGTTGGCGTAACGTTTGATGTCCGTTCGATCGAAGTTTCTGTATTGTGCGATTTAACCGTTCAGAAAAAATATCGCGATAGCATTTTTACTTCAGCTAAACCAAATCTAAACCAAAACTAAACCAAAACCAAAAACGTTCCGTCCGAACGGTAAAACCGTATAAAATAGCGCAATTGAGGTCCTGGTCCAAATCAAACATCTGATTTGATAGTACACATTGAATATAATTGAAAACATTCATAACATGAATTTGAAACGTAATTATATATTACTTACAGTCTTGTTTTCTATCAAACATTGTTCTTTGTTTTTTTTGACCACACATCATTTATTTGTTGCTGACTATACAAACTACACATTTATATAAACTAAATCAAATATTGTTCAGGAATAATAACAAAACCTTTTATTACCTAATACTACTTCTACCATGATGGTTATTTTTGGTAAATTATTTATAACATGTACTTGCTTACATACTACATAGTTAAATAAACATTTTTATAAATGCACAGCCTTAACTATCAAGTTAAATTAAACTACACGAAATCACAAGCTTTGGCCTGTTAACAAATTATATACATTCTGATAATTGACTGAATTTCGTAGGTTTTAGTGTTCTGTCTGCGTATGCTACGCGCGAAGCGTACCCACGGACATAGATGGTGGTATTGACCACTCAAGAGACGCATTTCATGCTGCACTCAAGAGATAAAGGCCGTTGATTGGTCAATTCCGTATATATTATATCCTCTTATATTATACGAGCATTTACCCGCGACTTCGTCCACATAAATTATGTACCAGATTTTAAGTCAGATGATAAGCTATCAAACAAAACAAGTATCATCAAAATCGGTTCAGTAGTTTTTGCATGATACTCGAACAAACAAACACCCAAACAAATAAACACATAAACAAACAGACAGACAAAAAATCCAAAAATTGGTGATTTGGAATCAGGGACATCTAAAAACTATATCGTAATCTTTTTTTTTGTAAATATCTTCAATGTACAGACACACTTCTGTTACAGTTTTATAACAATTTAGATTCCAATAAGATAATCCTAGCTGTGTGTGGTGTTACAGTGACCGAACGAATCAAAAACACTGTGATAAGTGATCGGTGTAAGTTGAAGGATGATGTGGTAACCAGGATTGAAGGAGGTATGCTTAGGTGGTTCGGTCACGTACAGAGGATGAATGAGAGACATGAGAGTTGACTTACTAGGGAGATAGGGAGAGCAACAGTCGAGAGAGGGCGTCCGAGGAGAACTTACTACGATCAACTAATATGCTACGGTTCGAATTATGCCAATAGTGCAAACGCTATGCACACGCTTTATCGGTCGGTCCAAATAAGTACGAATACACTGCTAAACAATTTGTACAATTTGAAACTGCTGTCAATTTGGCATGCATACGCTGCACTACCTAATTTTCGTGTGCGGCGTAAGCGCAAGTTAATGACTTCACTGATGATGTCAGATAGCAAACGTATCCGCACATTCGCGCATTATGAACCGATTGTGTGCATGCTATCTCTACCGATAGCGCATATTTGCGCATTTTGGACCGTAGCAATAGTCTTCACCGAGAAGGACAAGTGCGTAGGAACCTCAACCGCCGTAAGTGCATGAATACATGTATAAAAATGGATGAGGCGAGAGAGGTGTGTCGGAATCGTAGTGTGTGGCGAGCCGTAGTCTCTGCCTACCTTGTGGGATAGTAGCGTGAGTTTATGTATATATTTATAATCCTAGCTGATAAGGAAGTAGAGAGCGAGGGGAGATTATAACTGAGACTCGGCTGCCATCAACCAGATGATAAAAACAGACAGAAATCCAGCTCATTTAAAAATAAACCGTATCACAACCAAGAAAGGTATAATATACCTTAAGTCCTACCGGACCTGTAGCGGATATAATCCGGGTCGTCGGTGATGGTGTCGGCCGAGGAGGAGGAGGGGAGGGAGCGGGGCTGGTGCGGGAGGGGGGAGTCAAACTGGGACTCCTCTGCGAGCGCCCAGATTATGTCCACTAGGAGAGCTTGCGGCAAGTTCTTGATGGCGTCCTGTTTTGCCACCTGCAAATAGAGAATTGAGAATTAATAAACTAAACTAAAGTGGCGATGGACAGGGCACATTGCTCGCAGAACCGATGGCCGATGGAGCCGAAAAGTTCTCGAGTGGCGACCGCGTACCGGAAAGCGCAGCGTGGGTAGCTTGGTGGACCATGGTGGACCGACGACCTGGTGAAGGCGGCGGGAACCCGTTGGATGAGGGCAGCGCAGGACCGGTCGTTATAGCGATCCTTGGGGGAGGCCTATGTCCAGCAGTGGACGTCCATCGGCTGAGATGATGATGATGAATATACTTCATTTATAACAAACACGAAAAATAATCAAAGGTTTGCTCGTTGGCCGTTTCCTCGCTTCTTTTTCAGGTGAAATAAATGTTAGATGTAAAATTTTACAAATTAAGTGGTGCGAAACATTTAGTTAGATGTTACTATTTATAATGAACAAATGTGAGTACACCACGAGGACTGCTTATTTTACTTATTTTACGGCAAAGACATTTGCTTAGTTTCTAATAATTAAATAGACTAACTTCAATGTGTAACATCATATCTAAGCTTTTAGTCATAGTAAACTGTCTTTCTGTCTCGGTTCTGCTGAAAGAAATCTCTTCACAGATAAGTTCACCCTTAATACTTGTTTATTATGCTGTTTTCATCTTTATTTCTGTGTAGTGTCCAAATAATCATAAAATAAATAGTCCGCGTCGTTTCATCTTATTTTTAAACTATTTAGTTCACAATGCTAAACACAATTCATTGGTAGTCAGTCCGTCCCTACCTAGTATGTAGTCACTCACCAGTCCGAAGTGGTGCACGATCATCCTGAGCGCGTACTCCTTGATGTCGGAGGCGCGCAGGCGGTCGGCCGCCTGCAGTATGGCCAGCACGTTGTCAGGCGACACGTTCTAAACACACTGACAGCGCTATGTTCCTAGCTAGCACTAGTATGTAGTCACTCACCAGTCCGAAGTGGTGCACGATCATCCTGAGCGCGTACTCCTTGATGTCGGAGGCGCGCAGGCGGTCGGCCGCCTGCAGTATGGCCAGCACGTTGTCAGGCGACACGTTCTAAACACACTGACAGCGCTATGTTCCTAGCTAGCACTAGTATGTAGTCACTCACCAGTCCGAAGTGGTGCACGATCATCCTGAGCGCGTACTCCTTGATGTCGGAGGCGCGCAGGCGGTCGGCCGCCTGCAGTATGGCCAGCACGTTGTCAGGCGACACGTTCTAAACACACTGACAGCGCTATGTTCCTAGCTAGCACTAGTATGTAGTCACTCACCAGTCCGAAGTGGTGCACGATCATCCTGAGCGCGTACTCCTTGATGTCGGAGGCGCGCAGGCGGTCGGCCGCCTGCAGTATGGCCAGCACGTTGTCAGGTGATACGTTAGTCTGCAGGTTGTGCTTGCAGAACACTTGCAGCCGATTGTTTGTGAACCCTGCAATAACGATCAGTAAATTATAATATGCAGATTTATTGTTTTCTTCCATTTAAAACCTGGAGTGCGATTTTTGAATCTCATTCGGTGAGTTCAGCAGTTGAAAATGTCAAAATTATTGTGGAGATACGCATTTTTCTACTGCTGATTTGACTTTCAAAAATCGCACTCCTGAAGTATGATTTTTGAAAGTCAAACTATAAGTAGAAAGATGCATATCTCCATAGTAATTTTGACATTTACAACTGCCGAACTCAGCAAATGAGATTCAAAAATCGCACTCCTGGGCGCAAAAGTGTGTTTAAAGTGCAGCTACCACCTCTATAAAGATAGAATCATCATTCATTTACAGTCCTTCTTAATATGCTGATGGTTTTTAAAGGGATCATGATCAGACCATCAAACTGAACAACAAAATCGCGAGAAAAAATCTGTTGTCCCATACATTTTGGTCGAGTAGGATTGCAGTTTTATATGGAACAGCTGATTTTTTTCCCGCGATTTCTACCTTGGACCAATAGAGAAAGTTGTTCAGTTTGATGGTCTGATCGTCCTCTGAAAAAACCGTCAGCATATTAAGTTGAACCCTGTATGTATTGTTACGGCCGCTGTCAAACGTCAAACGTAAAGAAGGCATTCGAAAATTCGGCCGGGCCATTAACAATCGCCGTGGTCCTACGGTCTAAGGTTCCGCCTCCCATGCTAGGGGGTGACGGTTCGAATCCGATCCGCGCCAAAAATATTTCTAGATTTTAGTGTTTTTAGAAATTTTCTAGAAGGAAGAAAGAGAAGGAATATTTAAAAGGGGACAAAAAGGTGACGTGTCTAGGAACTTCGAGAAAGGAGGCGAAATTACGAATATTTGAAAAGAATCAGAAAAGTGGGCGTGTCTTCGATCGGTTTCGAGAAAAGAAGGCGGGGTTGGAAATATCTGGAGGTAAACAAACGAGTAAAGAAAAGAAGATCGGAAAAAGGGTATTCCAGAACGTTCTGCGGGATATAAAAGGCGGCGCATTCCGTCTGATGGTTGAGTATTTGGTTTTACAGTGAACAGTGCGAAACAAAAGGAAGAAAAGTAAAAGTGGAAAAGTACTAGTGAAGAGAAAAGTGCTAAGAGTGGAACAGTGAGTAGACTAGTGTCAGTGTAGTGCGTGACGTCATAGTGTCGGTGTAGTACGTGACGTCATAGTGTCAGTGTAGTGTGTGACGTCATAGTGTCGTACGTCTTGACGTCATAGGGTCGTACGTCGTGACGTCATAGCCGTGACGCGTGTCGTGTCGTCACAGTAGTGACGTGGTGGACTGTGAACAGTGACAGTAAGTGGTGCACGGGGAATCCCTGCGAGGAGGACCCGGTGAAGTGAACCGTTTAGGGGAACCTCTGCGAGGTGGACCGTTTGTAAGTTTAACCCAAATAAACTCTGTAAAATTGGACTTAGCGTTTCACTCCAATCCCGGAACCCGTAGCTCGTAACATTTGGTGTCAGAAGTGGGATTGGAGTAAGATGCCGCTGGTGCCAAAAGAGTTAAAGGGTGTCACCACCCGGGCCATGTCGGAAGCGCGGCAGGAAGGTGCGGCCCCTGTTACTGAGGTGCAGCGAACCCCAGAGAGAAGACCTGAGGGAGGTGAAGTGCAGCGCACTCCGGAACAAAACCCAGGAAACTTCCTCTGTCAAATCCAGCGCATGATGGAGGAACAACTGCGCGCACTGAAAGAGGAACAGGCTCGCTGTCAGGAAGATCAAGCTCGTCGTCAAGAGGAACAGGCAGCTCGCCGCCAGGAGGAACAGGTTCGCCGGCAGGAGGAACAGGCTCGCCGGCAGGAGGAACAGGCTCGCCGGCAGGAGGAACAGCTGCGCGCACTGAAAGAGGAGCAGGCTCGCCGTCAGGAGGAACAGGCTCGCCGCCAGGAAGAACAAATGCGCACGATGCAGGAGGCGCTTCATAAAGATATCACGAAAGGCTTGCGCCAGGCAGTAGAGAGAGTCGAAGCTGTAGAAGGAAGGCTGGATCGCGTGGAGGGTGAGTTTGCCAAAATCCGGCGAGAGGTTGAACAGGGCAAATCTCACAGCCGTGTCGCTGCTGTTTTTGACTCACCCATACAGTCGAAAGGCGTGAAGACTCCGGTTTACGATGGACTGACGTCATGGCCCGCCTTTAAGCTACAGTTTTTGACAGCGATGAAAGTTAATGGCTGGGGCAAGGAGGAGGCGGAGCCTGCGTTGATATTAGCACTCCAGGGACAGGCTCTCACAGTACTAGAAGCCGTGGGTGCTGGAGGAAACCTGTCGTTCGACAATCTTTTTGGAGCTCTGGAGGCTAGATTCGGCGATGGACATATGGAACACGTGTATCGGGCGCGGTTGAAGGAACGTAACCAACATGCTAACGAGAGTCTGCAACAGTGGTCCGTGGAAGTGGAGAAGCTCGTGCGGAAGGCTTTTCAGTCGTCACCGGCAGTCATCGATAACATGCTCCTGCAGACCTTTACGGATGGGATACGGGACCCGGAGGTGCGAGCTGCAGTGCGACTTGGGCACCATGTTACACTCAGGGACGCTGTTGCTCATGCATTGGAAGTTGAAGCTGTACGTCAGGATCCTCGTTCCGGTCGACGCAGGGAAATTGTGGTGACTGGAGCGTCAGCGCCGAGAAATCGGAGTGACAATTATTTATGCTACAAGTGTGGTGAACAAGGGCATATTCGTAGCTCCTGTCCGAACCGATCAGGCCGCCGTTATGTGTGCTACAAGTGTGGTGAACGAGGGCATATTCGCAGCTCCTGCCCGGGGCGCACAGGCCGTCGTTATGTGTGCTACGAGTGTGGTGAACGGGGGCATATTCGCAGTTCCTGCCCGAAGCGTACAGGTCGTCGGGACATAGGGGTCTCGACTGATGAGCAGCAGGAGAACTGGAGGACGTTGGCCGGCTATGTTGCAAACCCAATCATTAGAGTCAGGCAAATATCGGACGGAGATAGTCTGCTAGTTGAAGGAGAGGTCAATGGTAGAATCTGTCAACTAGCTGTGGATACCGGAGCTTCGAGGACGGTGGTCAATGCTCGACTGATAAGCGAAATGGAAAGTTATCAGGAGAAACGACTTCTGCAGCGAACCAAACTACAGTTAACGACTGCGACCGGCCAGCGCATACCAGTTAAGGGGGAGTTGGGAGTTTCGATTACGATCGGTGAGACTCTTTTCAAACATGAGGTAATTGTAGCTGAGATAGTGGACGATTGCATCATTGGCTTGGATTTCTTACAAAATCACCAGTGCAACATAGACATGAAGAACGGAGTGCTACGATGTAATACAGAGGAGGTTCCGATGAAAGGTGGATCATCGGAAAAGGTCTACCATGTGAGAAGAATGGTTCTCGAGCCTGGATCACAGAACTTGGTACCTGTTGTTTTGCCCAAGAGTAACGATGGGAGCTGTGCTGTGATGGAAAAGGTTGAAGCTGGGACTTGTTGGATTCCGGTGAGGAAAGTTGTTGGACCAGTTTCATCTGCTCCGATCCTGATACCTAACGTTGGAGATATGGACCTGACGATTGGGAAGGGGGAGGTTGTTGATCACTGTGGAGATAATCCTCCTAGGAAGCAGAAGGCTGAGGGGGATGTCGTATCGAAAGTTGTGGAAGACTCCAGCAAGGACCTGGCAAAGCCACAGGCTGTGATAGCGAAGAACTCGCTCTCTAAGAACGGCGCACATATTGGTAAAATAGACCTGGTGAAGCATGCGAACAATACAGGAGACGTAGTGCCAGTCAATCAGCAGCTTAGGCGCATTCCGTTTGCTCGTAAGAAGGGGAAGCGTCCGAAGTTACAATCAAGTTGGAAAAGGCCATATGAGGTAGTGACCAGGATGAACGTCGGCCAATACCGATTCCGGCGTCCGCCAGGGAGCCCGTTGAAGTTAGTGCACGTTGACCGGTTGGCTCGATATTTCAGCAGTAATGATGCTCGGGACGAGCAGAACTAAGGGAGGGGCAGTGTTACGGCCGCTGTCAAACGTCAAACGTAAAGAAGGCATTCGAAAATTCGGCCGGGCCATTAACAATCGCCGTGGTCCTACGGTCTAAGGTTCCGCCTCCCATGCTAGGGGGTGACGGTTCGAATCCGATCCGCGCCAAAAATATTTCTAGATTTTAGTGTTTTTAGAAATTTTCTAGAAGGAAGAAAGAGAAGGAATATTTAAAAGGGGACAAAAAGGTGACGTGTCTAGGAACTTCGAGAAAGGAGGCGAAATTACGAATATTTGAAAAGAATCAGAAAAGTGGGCGTGTCTTCGATCGGTTTCGAGAAAAGAAGGCGGGGTTGGAAATATCTGGAGGTAAACAAACGAGTAAAGAAAAGAAGATCGGAAAAAGGGTATTCCAGAACGTTCTGCGGGATATAAAAGGCGGCGCATTCCGTCTGATGGTTGAGTATTTGGTTTTACAGTGAACAGTGCGAAACAAAAGGAAGAAAAGTAAAAGTGGAAAAGTACTAGTGAAGAGAAAAGTGCTAAGAGTGGAACAGTGAGTAGACTAGTGTCAGTGTAGTGCGTGACGTCATAGTGTCGGTGTAGTACGTGACGTCATAGTGTCAGTGTAGTGTGTGACGTCATAGTGTCGTACGTCTTGACGTCATAGGGTCGTACGTCGTGACGTCATAGCCGTGACGCGTGTCGTGTCGTCACAGTAGTGACGTGGTGGACTGTGAACAGTGACAGTAAGTGGTGCACGGGGAATCCCTGCGAGGAGGACCCGGTGAAGTGAACCGTTTAGGGGAACCTCTGCGAGGTGGACCGTTTGTAAGTTTAACCCAAATAAACTCTGTAAAATTGGACTTAGCGTTTCACTCCAATCCCGGAACCCGTAGCTCGTAACAGTATGTATACACCATTATTTTTTAATTACAATAAAAAATGTAAGAGTATTTAGACAAAGAAACTAATCAACTTTCCCTAAGGAACATGGGTCAAAAAACTAGAAATGTTTTTGTCCTTCCATACAAAAGTGTGAATATCTTAAAATCTTCAATGCGAGAGGCTTAGATCAAAGTAAAATGAATGGATAGGACCAAAGCGCTTTAAGTTGAACCACGCAAAACTAGGGCACTTCAATACAAACTAGGGTACTTGGTCTGTCATTTCGGTACATTTTCGAAGTAAAACTGTCAATTGTTTTGCCTCATATTTCTGGTTTGAAATGTTCGCGTAAGGAACGTCCATCCTAGTTTACTAATGTCATTGGTCAAAGGTATACTTTTAGTCAGTTACAAGAGTTGATATAAGAGTTGTAGAACCTTTTTAAAAGTTTGTGTTAATTACGACGGGGTGCGGCCACCCGTTTGATTCTGGGGAGGGGTATTTGGCCCCCTCGGCCCCCCACTTCCGTGGTCCCTGTGCAAAAATTTAGTAGTCTCTGTACTTAATCGAGGTGGAGCATAGTCAGATGTAATAATAAAAGAACTCACCGTAGTAAATAGGTGCTTGGAACAGATAGAGCGAGTCCTCGGTCGGCATGTTAGAGTCGCCGTAGTAAATGTAGCGCAGCAGGCAGTCGAACGCCTCCTCCGTAGGGACGGTCTCGCATATTTGCACCTTCAGGGACAATTTACATCATTCAACGTTATTTTGTAACCCACTACTGGAGTCATAATTAGTTTAGACGCTATAGGAAAGAGGGAAAAATCCGGAATCAGGGAATGTTTTTTTAATGTCTCGATTTTCTCTAATCTCTATGGTTTAGCGTGCCTCCGAACTGATGCTACGGTTTGAATTATGCCAATAGTGCAAACGCTATGCACACGCTTTACCGGTCGGTTCAAATTAGTTAGTACGAATACACTGCTAAACAATTTGTACAATTTGAACCAGCTGTCAATTTGACATGCATACGCTGCACTATCTATTTTTCGTGAGCGGCGTAAGCGCAAGTTAATGACGTCACTGATGACGTCAGACAGCAAACATATCCGCACATTCGCGCATTATGAACCGATTGCGTGCATGCTATCTCTACCGATAGCGCATATTTGCGCATTTTGGACCGTAGCATGAGAGACTTGGCCACCAAGGCCGGAGATATATGGAATTTGCAAGCGATAGTCGCACTAGCTGCTGCAGTCGCTAAGTGCGTGCCGATATTTAGACCGATCGAACGAGGCCGCAGCATGATGCGTATGATAAAGCTTTTTATCTTGTTCGGTCACGCGCTAATAGAAAGAGATATAATGTTCTGTTGCCTGATTTAAGCTAGTAATGTGTTGCCTACTCGTAGCTTTATACACATGTAGACACTTACACTGACAGAGTTGCCCTCGGGTGAGAAGGATCGGAACATGGCCTCGAAGTAGGAGGCGCGGGCGGCTAGTATGGAGCGGTGGCCCGGTCGGGACGTGTTGCCCACTCGTAGCTTTACATCGCACAGGTCCGCTCCCCCGCCACTTACGAACACGCACATGTCTTGTTCTAATGTCGTTCCTGAGAACAGTTTACAAATAAGTATTGTACTAGTAGACAGAATTGTGAATAGAAATCGCAAAAAAAATCTATAGTTGTGGATAGTATTGAGAAATGATGGTTGAGGGAGGCCCATGTCTAATAGCAAATGTGAAGTTTCGTTCTGTCAGCCAAATTAATATTTATTTTTAGTATTTTCAATGTGGTACACTGTTCTTATAAGTTTCGGTCGCGATGTTAAATATTCACAATGGGTAGAAAGATCATACATACATAGGTTCACGCCATTGCCCCATGTAACATCGTAAAAAAATCTTGTTTTAAAATAATGATGAGATTTCTCATAATTTAATTTATTGTATACTTTTCATTTAGAAACTTCTTAAAAATTCATAATATTAGCGTTATTCCGTTGGAATTTTTTAGCGATGAATGAAGAACAATATAATTAGTAGACAGCGCATGAGATTAGCGAGGGAGACATTAGTTTTTGGATCATCAATATGGGTTACTTTGGCAACAACATTTCCATAAACCCAGTTCCTTGAGCAGTATCTCTTACCAACAATTTCTTCATCGCACTCGTGTGCCGCCGCGGTGCTGGGCTGCTTCGGGGGCGGCTGCTGCCTTCGTCTGATCACCTCCACCATCAGACATTGCTCCATGTCCTCGAATTCCGCTGACATAACTATCGGAGTGAAGTTGTAGTCTTTTACCACGAATCTGAGGGTATATTGATGAAATATATCTTTAATAGGAGTTTGAAGACTAGCAATATGCAATTTATTATGGACTTTTTCGGAAAGAAAATAAGTCAAGCTTCCAAAAACACGGCTGGTAAAGGAAAGGATTCAATGTTGTCGCCCACCACGGCAAAAATGAGATGATCGATCCCCACGGTGTTGGCATAACATATCATCAGCATCTCAGCCGATGGACGTCCACTGCTGGACATAGGCCTCCCCCAAGGATCGCCACAACGACCGGTCCTGCGCTGCCCTCATCCAACGGGTTCCCGCCGCCTTCACCAAGTTGTCGGTCCACCTTGTGGGGTGCCTGCCTACCCACGCTGCGCTTTCCGGTGCGCGGTCGCCACTCGAGAAATTTTCGGCAGAATCGGCCATCGGTTGTGCGAGCAATGTGCCCCGCCCACTGCCACTTTAACAATTCTTTGGGCTATGTCAGCTACTCTGGTTCTTCTGCGGATCTCTTCATTTCTGATTCGATCTCGCAGGGAAACTCCGAGCATAGCCCTCTCCGTTGCCGTTTGGGTGACTTTCAGCCTTTCTATGAGCGACTACGTCTCTGTTTCATATGTCATCTCATCACTGGCAATACACACTGATCGAAGACTTTTGTTTTAAGACACTGCGGTATTTGGGATGTGAAGATACTACGTAGCTTCCATTACTCTTTGGGTGACTTTCAGCCATTTTATGAGGCGTTGAGTTAGTGACCACATCTCTGTTTCATGGCAACATACACTGACATATATTGACGATGTATTAGTTAGTCTCCTCTTACAACACCAGTCATCATCATCATATCAGCCGATAGAAGACCACTGCTGGACATAAGCCTCCCCCAAAATGGGGGGATTTGCCATAATCGCCACGCTTAGCACCCTGCCTGCTTTAACCCGCCTGGTTGGCGATCGCAGTTGGATTGAATATGTGTACTCAGAAGATGCTGCTGCCCATCCTCCGGTAGATCCCTTGGTCGCCTTTTACGACACCCACGGGAGGAAATTCTTCTTCTTATCGTGTGGGCAGAGCCCTGCTGTCAGAGTCTTTTCAGACCGCCTTATGGCCTCTGACGTGGTTTTTATGTAACGACTACTACCACCAGAGACAGTAGCCGGGACCAACGGCTTAACGTGCCATCCGAAGCACGGAATCATTTTTTTTTTCGGACAATCAGGTGATTCAGCCTGCAATGTCCTAACCAACTGGGGAAAAACGCACAAAGTGACATTTCACTAGGTGTCCCCCGTGGGAATCGAACCCACGACCTCCGTATCGAGAGCCAATGCTCTTAACCATAAGGGTCAGCGCACACCCAGCATAAATCTGCTCGCGCATGCTCGAGCATGTTCTTTGCAGTCGCGCACACCTAGCGGCAAAATCCGCCGGCGGCAGAGGCGAAATCCGCCGACGGCAGCGGCGGATGCTCGAGCATGCGCGAGCATGCTCGCGCGTGTTCGAACAGTCTCGCGGATGCTCCCGTGTTGCTACAGTTGACAGTGAATTTTGCAGTTGTGTTTACAATATTTTAAAGTAAAGACGTGCGAAGAGTAATTTTAAAGTATGGTGGACTGGGATTTGGTAATTATTGGGTTACTAGCAGAGGAAGAGGAGCAAGAAGAGCACATCAATAAAATGAAAAGAGGACGACACAAAATTGAAAGAAGAATATGGGCTGAAGCAACCTGGCAAGAAAGATGTACATTTGGGGAATACCACACCCTGTGCTACGGTTTAAAGTTCAAGGGACAGTTATTTTATGACTACTATAAAATGGAATATGAACAATTTGAAAACCTACTAAATCAGCTTCGACCTTTGAGATTTTCATTGTATTTTCAAAAAGAGTTAGATTATTATATATTTTCCGTACTAAATTGCCCTTTTCGGGCTAAAGTAGTTAAAAAATATGCTAGATTTAGTCCGAAACCGGCAGAGGTGGCAACACTTACGACGGATCGCAAGCATCGACACGGGCGTATGCTCGAACATGCTCGAGCATGCGCGAGCATGCGCGAGCATGCTCGCGACTGCTCGCGTCGCCGCGAGGAGCATACGCGAGCATACTCGAACAGACGCTGAAGGGATTTAATTACTTGCAAGCTATTTTCGACTTTATTTCAATGGGAATAGAGTTCATTATCAATTGAATCAATGAAATCTGCTCGCGCATGCTCGAACAGTTTAACGCTAGGTGTGCGCTGACCCTAAGACCACGGAGGCAGTTAACCATGAGAGCACGAAAGGAAATGGGATGGTGCTATTCTTAGCCGACACCACACGGCAAGGCTAGTGTTAGTTCAGAGCTAGGTATGTATACCTGAGACAGTACTCCTTGATGCAGGTCAGGTTGGCGTGGTGGGCGGCGTGCAGTGCGTGCAGCACGTTGCTGTAGCACAGGAGGCGTGCTAGTGTTAGTGTTAGTGTTAGTGTTAGTTCAGAGCTAGGTATGTATACCTGAGACAGTACTCCTTGATGCAGGTCAGGTTGGCGTGGTGGGCGGCGTGCAGTGCGTGCAGCACGTTGCTGTAGCACAGGAGGCGTGCTAGTGTTAGTGTTAGTGTTAGTGTTAGTTCAGAGCTAGGTATGTATACCTGAGACAGTACTCCTTGATGCAGGTCAGGTTGGCGTGGTGGGCGGCGTGCAGTGCGTGCAGCACGTTGCTGTAGCACAGGAGGCGTGCTAGTGTTAGTGTTAGTGTTAGTGTTAGTTCAGAGCTAGGTATGTATACCTGAGACAGTACTCCTTGATGCAGGTCAGGTTGGCGTGGTGGGCGGCGTGCAGTGCGTGCAGCACGTTGCTGTAGCACAGGAGGCGTGCTAGTGTTAGTGTTAGTGTTGGTTCAGAGCTAGGTATGTATACCTGAGACAGTACTCCTTGATGCAGGTCAGGTTGGCGTGGTGGGCGGCGTGCAGTGCGTGCAGCACGTTGCTGTAGCACAGGAGGCGTGCTAGTGTTAGTGTTAGTGTTAGTGTTAGTTCAGTGCTAGGTATGTATACCTGAGACAGTACTCCTTGATGCAGGTCAGGTTGGCGTGGTGGGCGGCGTGCAGTGCGTGCAGCACGTTGCTGTAGCACAGGAGGCGTGCTAGTGTTAGTGTTAGTGTTAGTGTTAGTTCAGAGCTAGGTATGTATACCTGAGACAGTACTCCTTGATGCAGGTCAGGTTGGCGTGGTGGGCGGCGTGCAGTGCGTGCAGCACGTTGCTGTAGCACAGGAGGCGTGCTAGTGTTAGTGTTAGTGTTAGTGTTAGTTCAGAGCTAGGTATGTATACCTGAGACAGTACTCCTTGATGCAGGTCAGGTTGGCGTGGTGGGCGGCGTGCAGTGCGTGCAGCACGTTGCTGTAGCACAGGAGGCGTGCTAGTGTTAGTGTTAGTGTTAGTGTTAGTTCAGAGCTAGGTATGTATACCTGAGACAGTACTCCTTGATGCAGGTCAGGTTGGCGTGGTGGGCGGCGTGCAGTGCGTGCAGCACGTTGCTGTAGCACAGGAGGCGTGCTAGTGTTAGTGTTAGTGTTAGTGTTAGTTCAGAGCTAGGTATGTATACCTGAGACAGTACTCCTTGATGCAGGTCAGGTTGGCGTGGTGGGCGGCGTGCAGTGCGTGCAGCACGTTGCTGTAGCACAGGAGGCGTGCTAGTGTTAGTGTTAGTGTTAGTGTTAGTTCAGAGCTAGGTATGTATACCTGAGACAGTACTCCTTGATGCAGGTCAGGTTGGCGTGGTGGGCGGCGTGCAGTGCGTGCAGCACGTTGCTGTAGCACAGGAGGCGTGCTAGTGTTAGTGTTAGTGTTAGTTCAGAGCTAGGTATGTATACCTGAGACAGTACTCCTTGATGCAGGTCAGGTTGGCGTGGTGGGCGGCGTGCAGTGCGTGCAGCACGTTGCTGTAGCACAGGAGGCGTGCTAGTGTTAGTGTTAGTGTTAGTGTTAGTTCAGAGCTAGGTATGTATACCTGAGACAGTACTCCTTGATGCAGGTCAGGTTGGCGTGGTGGGCGGCGTGCAGTGCGTGCAGCACGTTGCTGTAGCACAGGAGGCGTGCTAGTGTTAGTGTTAGTGTTAGTTCAGAGCTAGGTATGTATACCTGAGACAGTACTCCTTGATGCAGGTCAGGTTGGCGTGGTGGGCGGCGTGCAGTGCGTGCAGCACGTTGCTGTAGCACAGGAGGCGTGCTAGTGTTAGTGTTAGTGTTAGTTCAGAGCTAGGTATGTATACCTGAGACAGTACTCCTTGATGCAGGTCAGGTTGGCGTGGTGGGCGGCGTGCAGTGCGTGCAGCACGTTGCTGTAGCACAGGAGGCGTGCTAGTGTTAGTGTTAGTGTTAGTTCAGAGCTAGGTATGTATACCTGAGACAGTACTCCTTGATGCAGGTCAGGTTGGCGTGGTGGGCGGCGTGCAGTGCGTGCAGCACGTTGCTGTAGCACAGGAGGCGTGCTAGTGTTAGTGTTAGTGTTAGTGTTAGTTCAGAGCTAGGTATGTATACCTGAGACAGTACTCCTTGATGCAGGTCAGGTTGGCGTGGTGGGCGGCGTGCAGTGCGTGCAGCACGTTGCTGTAGCACAGGAGGCGTGCTAGTGTTAGTGTTAGTGTTAGTGTTAGTTCAGAGCTAGGTATGTATACCTGAGACAGTACTCCTTGATGCAGGTCAGGTTGGCGTGGTGGGCGGCGTGCAGTGCGTGCAGCACGTTGCTGTAGCACAGGAGGCGTGCTAGTGTTAGTGTTAGTGTTAGTGTTAGTTCAGAGCTAGGTATGTATACCTGAGACAGTACTCCTTGATGCAGGTCAGGTTGGCGTGGTGGGCGGCGTGCAGTGCGTGCAGCACGTTGCTGTAGCACAGGAGGCGTGCTAGTGTTAGTGTTAGTGTTAGTGTTAGTTCAGAGCTAGGTATGTATACCTGAGACAGTACTCCTTGATGCAGGTCAGGTTGGCGTGGTGGGCGGCGTGCAGTGCGTGCAGCACGTTGCTGTAGCACAGGAGGCGTGCTAGTGTTAGTGTTAGTGTTAGTGTTAGTTCAGAGCTAGGTATGTATACCTGAGACAGTACTCCTTGATGCAGGTCAGGTTGGCGTGGTGGGCGGCGTGCAGTGCGTGCAGCACGTTGCTGTAGCACAGGAGGCGTGCTAGTGTTAGTGTTAGTGTTAGTTCAGAGCTAGGTATGTATACCTGAGACAGTACTCCTTGATGCAGGTCAGGTTGGCGTGGTGGGCGGCGTGCAGTGCGTGCAGCACGTTGCTGTAGCACAGGAGGCGTGCTAGTGTTAGTGTTAGTGTTAGTTCAGAGCTAGGTATGTATACCTGAGACAGTACTCCTTGATGCAGGTCAGGTTGGCGTGGTGGGCGGCGTGCAGTGCGTGCAGCACGTTGCTGTAGCACAGGAGGCGTGCTAGTGTTAGTGTTAGTGTTAGTGTTAGTTCAGAGCTAGGTATGTATACCTGAGACAGTACTCCTTGATGCAGGTCAGGTTGGCGTGGTGGGCGGCGTGCAGTGCGTGCAGCACGTTGCTGTAGCACAGGAGGCGTGCTAGTGTTAGTGTTAGTGTTAGTTCAGAGCTAGGTATGTATACCTGAGACAGTACTCCTTGATGCAGGTCAGGTTGGCGTGGTGGGCGGCGTGCAGTGCGTGCAGCACGTTGCTGTAGCACAGGAGGCGTGCTAGTGTTAGTGTTAGTGTTAGTTCAGAGCTAGGTATGTATACCTGAGACAGTACTCCTTGATGCAGGTCAGGTTGGCGTGGTGGGCGGCGTGCAGTGCGTGCAGCACGTTGCTGTAGCACAGGAGGCGTGCTAGTGTTAGTGTTAGTGTTAGTTCAGAGCTAGGTATGTATACCTGAGACAGTACTCCTTGATGCAGGTCAGGTTGGCGTGGTGGGCGGCGTGCAGTGCGTGCAGCACGTTGCTGTAGCACAGGAGGCGTGCTAGTGTTAGTGTTAGTGTTAGTTCAGAGCTAGGTATGTATACCTGAGACAGTACTCCTTGATGCAGGTCAGGTTGGCGTGGTGGGCGGCGTGCAGTGCGTGCAGCACGTTGCTGTAGCACAGGAGGCGTGCTAGTGTTAGTGTTAGTGTTAGTTCAGAGCTAGGTATGTATACCTGAGACAGTACTCCTTGATGCAGGTCAGGTTGGCGTGGTGGGCGGCGTGCAGTGCGTGCAGCACGTTGCTGTAGCACAGGAGGCGTGCTAGTGTTAGTGTTAGTGTTAGTTCAGAGCTAGGTATGTATACCTGAGACAGTACTCCTTGATGCAGGTCAGGTTGGCGTGGTGGGCGGCGTGCAGTGCGTGCAGCACGTTGCTGTAGCACAGGAGGCGTGCTAGTGTTAGTGTTAGTGTTAGTTCAGAGCTAGGTATGTATACCTGAGACAGTACTCCTTGATGCAGGTCAGGTTGGCGTGGTGGGCGGCGTGCAGTGCGTGCAGCACGTTGCTGTAGCACAGGAGGCGTGCTAGTGTTAGTGTTAGTGTTAGTTCAGAGCTAGGTATGTATACCTGAGACAGTACTCCTTGATGCAGGTCAGGTTGGCGTGGTGGGCGGCGTGCAGTGCGTGCAGCACGTTGCTGTAGCACAGGAGGCGTGCTAGTGTTAGTGTTAGTGTTAGTTCAGAGCTAGGTATGTATACCTGAGACAGTACTCCTTGATGCAGGTCAGGTTGGCGTGGTGGGCGGCGTGCAGTGCGTGCAGCACGTTGCTGTAGCACAGGAGGCGTGCTAGTGTTAGTGTTAGTGTTAGTTCAGAGCTAGGTATGTATACCTGAGACAGTACTCCTTGATGCAGGTCAGGTTGGCGTGGTGGGCGGCGTGCAGTGCGTGCAGCACGTTGCTGTAGCACAGGAGGCGTGCTAGTGTTAGTGTTAGTGTTAGTGTTAGTTCAGAGCTAGGTATGTATACCTGAGACAGTACTCCTTGATGCAGGTCAGGTTGGCGTGGTGGGCGGCGTGCAGTGCGTGCAGCACGTTGCTGTAGCACAGGAGGCGTGCTAGTGTTAGTGTTAGTGTTAGTTCAGAGCTAGGTATGTATACCTGAGACAGTACTCCTTGATGCAGGTCAGGTTGGCGTGGTGGGCGGCGTGCAGTGCGTGCAGCACGTTGCTGTAGCACAGGAGGCGTGCTAGTGTTAGTGTTAGTGTTAGTTCAGAGCTAGGTATGTATACCTGAGACAGTACTCCTTGATGCAGGTCAGGTTGGCGTGGTGGGCGGCGTGCAGTGCGTGCAGCACGTTGCTGTAGCACAGGAGGCGTGCTAGTGTTAGTGTTAGTGTTAGTTCAGAGCTAGGTATGTATACCTGAGACAGTACTCCTTGATGCAGGTCAGGTTGGCGTGGTGGGCGGCGTGCAGTGCGTGCAGCACGTTGCTGTAGCACAGGAGGCGTGCTAGTGTTAGTGTTAGTGTTAGTTCAGAGCTAGGTATGTATACCTGAGACAGTACTCCTTGATGCAGGTCAGGTTGGCGTGGTGGGCGGCGTGCAGTGCGTGCAGCACGTTGCTGTAGCACAGGAGGCGTGCTAGTGTTAGTGTTAGTGTTAGTTCAGAGCTAGGTATGTATACCTGAGACAGTACTCCTTGATGCAGGTCAGGTTGGCGTGGTGGGCGGCGTGCAGTGCGTGCAGCACGTTGCTGTAGCACAGGAGGCGTGCTAGTGTTAGTGTTAGTGTTAGTTCAGAGCTAGGTATGTATACCTGAGACAGTACTCCTTGATGCAGGTCAGGTTGGCGTGGTGGGCGGCGTGCAGTGCGTGCAGCACGTTGCTGTAGCACAGGAGGCGTGCTAGTGTTAGTGTTAGTGTTAGTTCAGAGCTAGGTATGTATACCTGAGACAGTACTCCTTGATGCAGGTCAGGTTGGCGTGGTGGGCGGCGTGCAGTGCGTGCAGCACGTTGCTGTAGCACAGGAGGCGTGCTAGTGTTAGTGTTAGTGTTAGTTCAGAGCTAGGTATGTATACCTGAGACAGTACTCCTTGATGCAGGTCAGGTTGGCGTGGTGGGCGGCGTGCAGTGCGTGCAGCACGTTGCTGTAGCACAGGTTTGCGCGCAGGAAGCGTGCGCAGAGACCGCGCAGGCGGGGAATGTTGAGCCGGAGGGCGAGGCGGAGGACTTCCATCACGAGGAGGATTGTGGCCGGGGAGGCGGGGTCTTCGTCTGGTTGAAGGATTGAGTATGGTATTTAAAAACGTAATCTAAAACGCAGTTAGACTAATTCGCGTTATGCTTATTAGTTAATAGTGTTAACCCGCGACTTCGTCCGCACAAATTATATACCAGATTTTAAATCAGATCATAAGCTATCAAACAAAAAAACGTTTCATCTAAATCGGTTCAGTAGTTTTTGCGTGATGCTTGGACAAACAAACACACAAACAAACAGACAGACAAAAAATCCAAAATTTTGTGATTTGGAATCAGGGATATCTAAAAACCATATTATCGTCTTTTTTTTGTAAATATCTTCATTGTACAGACACACTTCTGGGCCTGAATCGCCCTAAGTTTGAACGATACTACCAAAACAAAACCACAACCAAAAACGTTACGTTATGCACAATTCGTATCGCGCAAATTATATTAACGGTAACGATTTAGCTTTATTTCGGAAGATACGTTGGCGTAACGTTTGATGTCCGTTCGATCGAATTTTCTGTATTGTGCGATTTAACCGTTCAGAAAAAAATATCGCGATAGCTTTTTTACTTCAGCTAAACCAAATCTAAACCAAAACCAAACCAAAACCTTATAAAATTGCGCAATTGAGGCCCTGTTACAGTTTTATAATAGTTTAGATTATACAGGGTAAGTTGAGATGGGGCACAAAGGGCAGCTACCAGAAACCTTATAGCTACAAGAAAACTTTCTTAGGAGGCTAACTTTAACTTTTGGAGCATTTTACTTCTGCATTCACCGATTTTAAAAACAATGTACATTCATCGAGAAAAACTAAATTTTTCAGAAAACCTTTTTTTCATCCCATTACATCCTCTTCCTGATAACTACTTACTACTAATACTGACATCTTACTAAGGTTAATACTAAATTGTTATTGGTGTATTTAGTATCCGTCCATGTATAGTTCGAGAACTCTTAGAGAGTGGGCACTGGGCACTGAGTGAATATCTCAAATGGGAAGGGGTCCGAATGTGTTAAAGACAATACCTTTCTCAGTGGGATCAATCCTGTCAGTGTATATATAGTTGAGCACCATCCTGAACGCCTCGGGAGTAGCCTCTGGCAGCTTCACAACCAGTGGGTCGTTCAAATCTGGCACTATTTCACAGGGGTCCTTGTCGTTGTATCGTTCTATTCTTGCTTCCCTGGGGACAAGTTAATAATTCAATGGGAAACATAGCATCAAAGAGAAGTAGGTATATTAGAAAAGAGAACCCACTCGTGGCCACATTATGCATCCACCTTATGTCAAATTGAAGGCTAGCTAGCGCCATCTGTGTTTCTCTGAAAATAATTCTACCTATACTATACATACCTACTTATATACTCATACCGTTGTTTGAATGCTAGTTTTCGTTCAATCCCGCACCGATCGAGTGAAATTCCAGTATCCTTACTATTCCTGTAATCTGTACATTGGTAAGAGAACAACTGAAACTCCAGAAAATCGGCACAAAATTGAACAAAAACTACAAATAACACGCACATTACTCAAGGTAGGTCGCCATTTTGTAAATTTGTCAATTTGACATTGACATAGACAATATAATCTTTTTTTTTTCATAGTAAAAGATATATTTAACAGATGGCAGCACATTCTATGCAAACTGAATCGGAAAAACCACCAAAAGGCAAATGTCCTCCGCCTGCATAGCATAGTTTTGATGTGGTAACTTGCCTTTGGAGTGGATAACAAAATTACTCGGAGCGAATTCACGCGCCCGCTTATATCTTCACCTCTAATTATAACAACACATGTAACGCATGATGTAATAAAATCCAAAATTTTCGGATGCTCCTTGCAGCAAAACATAGAGCTCTATATTTATAACCATTAAGATCTACATTGTATCCAATCCACCTATGTTTACAAATAAATATAATTTCATTTCATTTCATTTCGTCTTGGGTCGGCCCAAGGCTTACGCCAATCATGCTAAAAAATTTTCATTAAGAGTTAAAAAACATATACATGTATACTAACATTGATTTTTTACGGTTACTCAATAGAACGATCTCACGATTCTTGAATATAGTAATGTTCACACACATTGACGGCCCGGTAGCACAGTCGGTAGTGAACCTGCCTGCTGTGCCGAGGGTCGCGGGTTCGAATCCCGTAAGGGACAAATATTTGTATGATGAATATGAATATTTGTACCCGAGTCATGGATGTTTGTATTTATATATGTATTCTATATCGTTGTCCAGTCATCATAATACAAGTCCAGGCTAGATTCTGGTACTTTAAATGTGACTAGATAATTTGTGTGACATTGTCCAAGATATTTAAAAAAAAAAACATAAATGTTGTCTGAAATAAGTTTTTTTTTTTTAATTTCTTTTTTTATTTATAAATACGATAGGGTCCGAACACGCTCACACGCAAGCGTCTCTGTTATTCGCTTCTTGCTCGACTCCTTTAAAACCTACCTCCGAGTAGCGGTATTTTGCCGCCTCGCCCAACGTCTTAGCAGATGCTTCACTATGTTTTACTGTAATATTGGCTTAAAACGGCGGCTATAAGAGGATCTGGAATGACTACCCACGGGTTGTCCCAGTTTAGTAGTACGGTCAGTTTTATCCTCAACTCCGATTGACACACTAGTACATAAGACGCTTGATAAAATATACCTACTGTAATATTTTTTTCCATTGTTTTCGACCAGTACACTTTATTCTTGTTCTTATGTATGCAGCGCGGGTAGTTAGCGAGGGACTTACTTGATCTTAGCGCGCAGGTACTGCGACCTGGCGGCCAGCATGGCCTGGTGCGCCTTCACGGGCGTCTCATCCTCTCCCACGAGCAGAGTGATGTCGCAGAACTGTTGAGACTTCAGTATGCGACCGAAGTCGTCGTGGAGTGTGCAGCGTGGGTAGTTAGATAACTGTAGAACAAATACAAATATAAATATCAAAAATTTTTCCGAAATCTACTTTACATTATGTAATCATTTGTTTGAAACCGGAAGGTGGTATATTTTGGTATTTATACACGATCCGTCTTATTATCTTGACGGTTTTTGAAGGATATGATCTACCCATCAAACCATAACATCAAACTGGACAACTTTCTCTCTAAGAAAGAAACTTCTCACTAAGAACGAAATCGAGAAAAAAAGATAACTAATGGCATGCGGTGCGGGCGCCGAAGCAACGGATTTTGTATAGAGAATTGCGGCTTGGCTCTTAGTGTGAACTCGAGTGTAGTAATGGGGTACCTTACCTAGTGTCCTAGGCGCAATGAAGTGTTAAACATGAATAACAAACCTGAAAGCGGAAGAGTTCGCCGCTCCTCACGTTGTTGTCGACGGTGCCCCCGAAGACATACATAGCGTCGCCGACCACCGCGCCCGCGTGGAACAGCCGCCCCGACGGCACCTGCGAGTCCGCCGCCGGCAGCACCACCGACCTGCCGGTACGCATTATATTATTATACAGGGTCCTCCTTTATGCTGACTGTTTTTAACATTGAAAATGTTTTTTTTGTCGCTTCGGTCTAGGTCCGATTTCCAGTAAAATTACGATATCGCCTGGTGTCGTGGGTTTTGAGACTATGTGGACTCATTGAGGGCTACAAAAAGATTTTATTTTGAAAAATGCGATAGTTTTTCGCCCAATTTTGGTCAGAAAAAAATTGATGACTCGAAAACCTTTAGGTTCTTTTTATTTTTTCGATATCTCATTTCGTGTTTATTTTTCGTGTATTATCGAGCGTACATTATTGAGCGTGTATACAGGGTGTAACAAAACACCCTAGTAATATTTAAGGGGGTGCTTCAAACCATCAAACTGAACAACTTTCACTATGGGGCCAACATCGAGAAAAAATAAAAAAATCAGCTGTCCCATACAAAACTGCAGTACCGACTCGACTAAAATATATGGGACAGCAGATTTTTTTTATTTTTCCTCGATGTTGGCCCCATAGTGAAAGTTGTATTATTGTCCGCGGCGATCAGATGTACAGATGTCGCCCGTGGGCCAACATCACGTGACCGTGCGATATTCAGCTCTACTGCCACAGCTATACATACCACATCTGAGTGTCCAGGTCGTAGCAGTGAAGGTCTGCGGGCAGGGTGTTGTCCGCGGCGCCTCCGAACACGTAAAGATGTCGCCCGTGGGCCAACATCACGTGGCCGTAGCGTCTCGCCGGCGCGGGGCCCGCACACCGCAGTAGGTGTTCCGTACATACGCGGGTCCACCTGGGGGATGAAAAGACTATATTTATTGGCTAATACAAATATCTTCCCTCTTGCGACTGTCATGGGGAACAGACAGACTGTAAAGCCAAATTATGCACCAAACTTTACACTGGATATTATACCTGTTTCTTAGTATCTATTTTGTAGCTCTCAGGGCCTGTGTCACCACTTCAGAATAAGTTCAATAGCTTATCTGACAGATCGTTTGACATATTTCGTATGAAAAATATGTCAAATTATCTGTCAGATAACCTATCAAGAATTTATTCATAAGTGGTGACACAGGCCCTCATACTAGTAAATGAATTTAATCTTAGGATGAATTCGACTGCAAAAAAGAAATACCGCTGAACACAAACATCTTCCCTCGCGCGACCGCCACAGGGAAATTCTCGTTAATGTTGTATTAGAGACACTCACGTGCGAGACTCGAAGTCGAACTGGAACAGCGCGTTAGTGATCTTAGCGCCGCTCTGACCGCTGAACACAAACATCTTCTCTCGCGCGACCGCCACAGGGAAGTTCTCGTTAGTGTTATATTAGAGACACTCACGTGCGAGACTCGAAGTCGAACTGGAACAGCGCGTTAGTAATCTTAGCGCCGCTCTGACCGCTGAACACAAACATCTTCCCTCGCGCGACCGCCACAGGGAAGTTCTCGTTAGTGTTATATTAGAGACACTCACGTGCGAGACTCGAAGTCGAACTGGAACAGCGCGTTAGTGATCTTAGCGCCGCTCTGACCGCTGAACACAAACATCTTCCCTCGCGCGACCGCCACAGGGAAGTTCTCGTTAGTGTTATATTAGAGACACTCACGTGCGAGACTCGAAGTCGAACTGGAACAGCGCGTTAGTGATCTTAGCGCCACTCTGACCGCTGAACACAAACATCTTCCCTCGCGCGACCGCCATAGGGAAGTTCTCGTTAGTGTTATATTAGAGGCACTCACGTGCGAGACTCGAAGTCGAACTGGAACAGCGCGTTAGTGATCTTAGCGCCGCTCTGACCGCTGAACACAAACATCTTCCCTCGCGCGACCGCCACAGGGAAGTTCTCGTTAGTGTTATATTAGAGACACTCACGTGCGAGACTCGAAGTCGAACTGGAACAGCGCGTTAGTGATCTTAGCGCCACTCTGACCGCTGAACACAAACATCTTCCCTCGCGCGACCGCCATAGGGAAGTTCTCGTTAGTGTTATATTAGAGGCACTCACGTGCGAGACTCGAAGTCGAACTGGAACAGCGCGTTAGTGATCTTAGCGCCGCTCTGACCGCTGAACACAAACATCTTCCCTCGCGCGACCGCCACGGGGAAGTTGCAGCATGTTGGCGGACATTGTCCATTTTGTTCTACCTGCTCCCATTGTTTGTTCTCACCCTGAATATAAAAAGAAAAATGTATTGAATGTTAAATGAATTTTATCTAACACTTCAGAATCTCTTTTTTTCGAATCAACGAAATACCGCACTCTCCCGATTTCGCTCGCTTTTTTCGAAAGAAACAACGTCTATAACTTTTATTCCTCATTACCAGATTTAAAATAAATTATTACCGATGTTAATGGAATCAACCTATAGTTTTCCCATATCAATATTAGCTGCTCTAAAACTAATTTTATTTCGAAATTACTAAAATTGTATACATAGGTAAGTAATTATTATGGCGATATTTTTATTCCACCCAATCCAAATACAAGAAATTTCCTGTATGTAGTGTGTTGCAGAGGATGTGTGTGTATTGTGTATGCTGTATAGAAATTTTATATAATATAATATAATATACTCAAATTCCGTTTTATGTATGTTTATTATATAACAACAGTGTTTAGATTTAGAGTTTCAGTGTTTAGATTACTATTTATCAAAATTTATCATAAGGAAACCTGTAATTTGGCTATATTACCTACACAAATTGTTATTTTTATAATTATTACTGTAATGCTGTTGGTATCGTCAATAAATAAAATAAAATAAATAAATAAACTGTATTCAACCTTTGAGTATTATACGACTTTAACAAAATAAAAAATAGTTTGACAGGTAAACGAATGTATGGGAAGTGGTCGTTCTTCTTTCGAACTTTGCGATTCAGGAACGACGAACTAATTGGCGTGACGGCGTCATACCATAATTTGTCGTCACGGCAGTTATACTGCCAAGGCGCGCCAGTAGACGTTTCTCCTGAACATCTTAAATAACACTCACCACTAAGTTGACAGTCCACATATCGTTAAGGCGCGCGTTTCCGTCGTACCCCGCGAATATCCACAACTTGTCATCATACACTGCGGCTCCGTGAGCAGACCTCGGCACGGGCTCCCTGCAAGATCACATTAATTTTTAAATATTCTCTTTAAAAGAAAGTTTTTTATTAAGAATATTGATCAAATAGTAAAAATTTACCTAATAAAAATATCGTAGGGAAAAATTACTCAAATCTTCACATAAACATTAAACACAAACTTACTAACTACCCAAATCTAATTAATCCCTTTCGGGTTAATCAGAAACATTGCTACAACTACCAACTTTCTGTTTAAGAATGTAGTTTTAGCAATGCTCACATTTAGCAATTTCAGTTTCATGATGGAATGATGTGTCAAATGGTGAGAGGTGGCTCAGATATTCAATCTTGTAAAACTTTTCGAGAATATTCATACGTATATTTCTTATAGTTGCATTGAATACACTTTAAATTAGCAATATAATATGTAAATAATGCTACTTGAGGTGTTCCCAAAAGTAGTCCCAAAATAATCAACACACTTGTTTATATTAATTTATATCCCATGAAGAATGAAAGATATGTCAACCGATCTGTCTAAATCTTACGTCACTCTCATGTATAAAATAAAATAGTACTAACTGTCCAGAGAACTTCCACTGCACCCACTGCGCGGTCGGGAACTTGTACTCGTAGAGATCATTCTTGTTGGTGAGGTTCGAGTTGGCGAGGATGTCACCCGTGTACCCGCCGAACACGAACATCGACGAGCGGTGCACCTAGCGTACCAAGAGACATGTTTCAACATGGCGAGCAGGCTTGTTACCTGACCTGTCACAGTGAACTGGATATTCTATTACTAGTTACATAAGCTCAACGAAAATCCCTCCTTCAATAAAATGCATGTTGAAAGGGGTTAGGTGGCAACAAGAACATTGTAGTATATTCTAAGGTGACAACGCAATCATCTGTTTAAAACAGAAGTGACGTGGCGCGGACGCAACGCGGGTGGGGTGCGGCAATATGAACCTTATAGTATGTAGCATAACTTCGTTTTTGTCGTAAAGGAGAATCGCGTCCGCGCCTCCAAGAGACATCCGCCGGCAGGTGACGCGCCCCCGCCCCCGAGTGGCAGCGACGTGACTTTCGCCACGTCAGTTTATATTTTTTTCTACATACAGTATTAACTTAGACAATTTAATAGTATGGACGCGTAACGCGTGTCATTCTCCTATCAAAATTTTCTGCCACTTTTTGCGGGGGGCGAGGTAACATGAAATCCGCAACTTTGGATTTTATTCCGTATAACTTTAGATTCTAATTTTGAATGTTAAAAATCATGAAAAGTAGTCTCTTGTGAACCCCAAACGTTCTAAGTTCAAAATTATTGTTTCGCTATTATAGGCTGTCTCGTTTAGTGATAAGGTATAAAATTGAGTGTAAATGCGCAAGATTAATTGATCTAATACCGTGGCAGAGGGGAAATGCTACCGCAAGGCCAGTCCTTACTATTAAATTGTCTAAGAGTATTAATAATGTTATCTAAGGAATTTTCATTTAATTTTTATCTAAAAGAATGTTGCCTCTATAAGAATATCCTTTTTTGACATTTACTTCCCATTATTCTTGACTGAGCTTTAGCTCAGTTGCAGAAACGCTAATTTAAGTTAATTCTCCATTAAATCTCTTGCTGTAACTTTTTGTCTTGTTGATGCAGTACAAGCTAGCAAGAGATTTAATGGAGGATTAACTCTAATGAGCCTTTCTGCAGCTGAGTGTAAGACTCCTTATCGGAGAGTCTATGTGGAAATTTACCTGTATGTTTTGATGATAATTTTACTGTAGAGGATGTTGATGAGAAAGATATGTGATATTCAATGTGTAAACATCATTTATGTAACTCTTTAGTAATAAATAAAGGCTTTTATAATTCCAATAGGTAAACAGATGTAACAAGGTATGAATACTCACAACAGCTGAATGATGATATCTCGGAGCTGGTGGCCCGGTAGGACCAGTACAGCCGGTCTTTGTCCAAGACTTCTCCTTGATGTCGAATCTGATCAGGTCGTTCAACATGGACTTGCCATTGTCACCTCCAAATACATATATAGCATCTTTGTATGCTATTGCTGTGTGTTTACTTCGCCTGTGGATAACTTAATTATAAATAGACCATAAGACTGTCACTAAGTACTGTTAGCAAATGCTGGCTATGGCGGAGGCAAGTGCAGCGTGGTTTTTTTAGGCTACCCTAAAGATTACCCCCAATAGATACCGCATGATGAACATTTTGTTCACCTTATCTTATCTTGTTGTGGGGGCTGGCAAGCCAGCAGCACTTCGACCCAGTGGGATCTTTTGTGTTAGCCCCAATACTTTTTACTTTCTTCACCCTTCAAATACATGGTCAATGAAGGAGGCAATACCATTGAGGGGAAGAAGCCTAAGATCTCCCGGTTTTGGATATCCATCACCGAGGAGGCACATGCGTTTTGCCGCCAAGACAACACAGTCACAGAGAATGTGCTCCATGGTCTCCTCATCCTCTCCGCACGCTCGGCAGCTGGGATCCAGGGTGAGTTTCATTTTGTGCATCATCATGCCTGTGGCGTAGTGCCCAGTGAGGGCTCCGACGATGGCACGAGCCTTGCTCCTGCTGTTGTTCAGTATGAACTTTGAGACACGAGTTGTCGCATTGCTGATAAATTTCTTGGAGTGCTGTAGACCTGTAAGGCTAGACCACTCCAGCTTGTGTGTTTTATCAGCCCAATCCCTAATGGCCATTCTTATATTGCATGCCGGGATTCCCACACTTGGTTCTGGGCCAACCATCTTTCGTTCTGACCCAGCCCTTGCCAGCTCGTCAGCATTCTCATTACCCCGAACACCTGCATGCCCCGGGACCCAGACTAATCTCACGGTATTGTGTAGACGAAGCTTGTTGAGGGTCTTTACTCCGTTTAGGATTAGCCTGGAGCTCACATAATAGGAGTTCAAAGCTTTGAGAGCTGCTTGGCTGTCGCTAAGGATATATATAGGGGTATATTTTGTTCATGCCCGATGTCACCATTTTTGGCGGTAGGTGCGGGTAGCGGGGCACGAAACGGTGCAATGTGATTGGCCATTTCAAGGTCGCACTACTTCTAGCTCGCACACACGCATTGCTTATATCAATGAAAAACCATGGCGAGCGTCGGCAGCCCTGTATGCGGTATCTATTGGGGGTAATCTGTGGGCTACCCTGACATGCTCAGTTAGACAAAATTGTATGAGAATTGGTGAATTTAAAAAAAAAATCATTGAGATCTATTGATTTCCGCAAGCTAGAATTTTGTATTTACCTTTAAGATGGAAAAAAAATATGTTCCGTTTCTCCACTTGTCCCTCTCATTAGCAGAGGGCACAGTGGTGGAACAATTTATTCAATGATATACTTATCAACAGCAAGCACATAATACTTTACTTTCTTTACACTGACATTAAATTATAAAGAATAGTATGTTTTATCTAGCAGCCCTAAACTGTAATGATATCTAAACTATTATAAAACGGTAACAGAAGTGTGTCTGTACATTGAAGATATTTACAAAAAAAAGATTACGATATGATTTTTAGATGTCCCTGATTCCAAATCACCAATTTTTGGATTTTTTGTCTGTCTGTTTGTTTGTTTGTTCGTTCGTTTGTTTGTTTGTTTGTTTGGGTGTTTGTTTGTTCGAGTATCACGCAAAAACTACTGAACCGATTTTGATGAAACTTTTTTTGTTTGATAGCTTATCATCTGACTTAAAATCTGGTATATAATTTATGCAGACGAAGTCACGGGTAAAAGCTCGTTAGTAATAAAGTGAGAAATCAATACACTGCTTCTTGCACTGCTTAGATGGGCTTTAATCGACTCTGGTGTTTACACCCATGGAAAGAAATGGGGTGGTCCATTCAAAGTCGAAACCACAGTCGTAACCCTTGAACTCCCGCACACGTGATACCAACGGTCGCCCATTGTTTATCAATTGTTTTTTTTTAATTTTTTTTATTTATTTATTAACCCTTCGTATGCTATGTCTCAGGTCTGCGCTACCCCATCTATCTGCGTTGTCTTAGATTTGAGACAAGATTACCTAGGTCACCTTTCACGTTAATTTAAATCTTATGATAAAGATTTAAGGTGGTTTTTTTGTTTACTTTTTATCATGAATAAAACAATCTACCATAGACAAGATTTTCTCTGGTAGGTTTTGTGTGTTTCTCACATTTTTTTTAGAGAATTTGAACTATTTCTGAGACTCGTCATGCGCAAACGCTCACTCTCATGAAACTCCCACAGTCCACGGATACATTTTGCATGGTCCTGACACATATGAAGGGTTAATGGGCTCTTGCTTGTGCGTTGGTACTGCATTTCAAGTAGTTTATGGGAGAATCTATCCCAATCTCAGGGATTGTTTTTGATCAAGAACAAGAAGAGATTGAGGATTGTGGAGCCTTGTGGCAAGCAAAATCGCGACGCGCGAAACCACGCGAGACAAGTGCTCGGGTCAGTTCCTGCAACGTGACTATTTTAAAGCCCAGATGCGAGAGGTTAATAAATCAGTTTATATTACATACCTGGCACCAACAAATTCATAGCACTCCGACAGGCGTTTCCACTTGTGCACGGTTTCAAATGGACCAAATTCCATCCTGAGGCTTATATCCAGCTCGCTTGGATTCCTCAGTTGCTCCGTTATCATCTTGGATATACTTTGCATTTTATACACTTTCCCTGTGATATGAATACAATAGTTAATATTTTATTTGCTTGGTTAAGAGACAAGATATTGAAACTACGGATATACAAGACAGAGTAGAAATAAAATAATAGGTAATGGGATCAAAATCTGGAACATATCCGGAAGAAATCTCAAAATAAACTACGAAATAGGTCGGCAAATAGGTACACTCATAGAAGTCGTCTTTTGCTGTTATGTTTTGATTTGATATAAAAAAATTAGTCACAACGAAATAGAAACGCAGCTTAGTAAAATGTCTTAGTTATTTTACCTAGTATTTTGCTGGGAAAGGGGAAGAAAAAATAAATTGGCTGTTTATTTACAGCAAATCACAAACTTTGACAACTATCGTCAGTGCAGTGTTCCCGAAACAAAAAATTAGAATTCGGTAGAAGTGTGGTCAAAAAATCGGGAGAAATCGGGAGATTTAGAAATTTGTTGTAAATAAGCTAATTTAAGGTTTTTTGTACAGATTCTCATCAAAAGTATTATTAGAGCAAATAAGATGTAATCAAAAACTTATTTAAAAAACTATAAAACTTAATTTAAACATTATAATATTTTAATTTTTTCATAGAGCAAAAGGTATTTTCTTACGATTTGAAGTGTTTTGTCTTCTTTTTTTAAAAACTTGTAACTTAATCCGTATTGCAATAATTTCCCCACTTCTACCGTACTTAACTAAATCCTAATTTTATTTGTTTGATATTGTATTTTAATTTATCATTACCAGAAAAATACCTTAAACTTTCTTACTGACAGAAAACAACTAAATGCATTAATGAAAACTTATTAAAAAATCAATGAATGCATTAATTATTAAAATTTTTAGTTGAAAGTTGGTTTTTATTATGAATTATTCAGAGAATCATAAAAATCGGGAGAAATTAACTATGTTACGGTAGATCGGGAGATGGGGTCGGAAATCGGTAGATCTCCCGTAAAATCGGGAGGTTCGGGAACACTGCGTCAGTGACAGAAAATCTGTGATGTCCACAGATTACATATGTATGTTGTCGGTATCGTTCGGCTATCGGTCACTTCTTCATAATCCATTCGTTCATTATACTCACTTTACATTGTGCAACCGATTGCATATAATTTGAAGAATATTGCTGTGTGAGCGTGATTTATATATTTCCAGTTTAAATCAAACGCTATTGGGAGCCCTCCATGTTAGTCATGACTCATGTTACATGAAATCCTATGAGAGTGTCTGTCGCGTCTTTTATTTTGCTCGCGCTCTTCATCTGGCGCAGTCGGGTTTGAGGACTAACCAGACAACTGATATTTTGCCCGCAGTTACCCACGGACAAAATGTAATTTACTTACCGAAGAATACGAATTTTTGCAATATCGCTATGTCGCGACATGTCGCGTTGCCATGCTACGCCTTCTGTATAATTGTTCATTCATTAAATCTTTTTTGTCTTTGGTCATGTCAATCAAATGAGTTTCATTCACTCACTCAATTCCATTCTATTAACTGAACTTCGCAAGTTTGTTTCGTTTTCATTGTTTGTAATTTTATACGGAAATTATTCAAAAAAACCTTCAAAACCCTCATAAAAACTAGCTTCAACAACAGCAAAATGTCTTCACCGGTAAGCGCACTATTAGCAATTCTGTTCCAGAACCAAGTTACATAGGTATAACCAATTAGAAAAATTCTTACGCCTTATCAGTTTAGTAGTAAGTCGTTAATTTTGTTTTGAGGTACAGACGGAAAGCGTGAGGCGGAACAGTGAGACGGGGAGCGGAGGGGCGGAGACCCCGGAGCACGACCCGCACTTCGATCCGATCGTGTCGCTGCCGCTCGTGGACATCCAGACCAATGAAGAGGACGAGGAAGAACTTGTCAAAATACGCTCCCGGCTTTATAGATATGACACTGGTGATCATGAGTGGAAGGTACGTAAGAGTAAGGGCTCTTGTGCGGTAGGCGATCCTAACCACAACCAGTTTCTGCAGCGACCAAGTAAACTATAGAAACCATATTATTATTGATGTTTAGGGCCTTTACTACGCCTGTGCCACTCAGACCATCAATGACCCTTTGTGATCACCCTTTTTAGAGTTTGCGATTGTAGCCTTTGATAAGTGCTTTGGAGTGGCCCATGTCTGAAACCATAGCTTTAGCAATGACTTTTAATGAGGGGGCCAAACTCAAGTTAAGTCATAATTTTTATAAAATCTTGAGCGAGGGAAACCTGCTTGAGTTTCACATGATCTAAAATCTGGAGCGAACAAAGCTCAAGATTTTACCAGAATATGAATAGATTGGTGCAACACGATCCAAAACCTAGAGCGAGAAATTTTATTGAATTCTGGAGCCAACTATGTGAGCTCAAGATTTTATTGCAATAAATATAGGTCCTTATGATAAAATTATGTATAGTCAGAGCGAGTAAAGTGAGTTCGAGATTTTACTATAAATCAATATATCAAATATCCAGGAGCGAGCTTGAGATTTTTCTTTAATGTTAAGCAGGAACTTCACTCTCACAAGAACTTCTCGGCGAGAACTTTCAAGGAAAATTACTACGGCTTATGATGCCACAAGAATAATTAAGGGCATCCAAACTCTCATTCTCGGTTGTTCTCAGCGAGAATGTAGTGCCTGCATTAAAGTCAAAGTCAACAATCATTTATTGCATAACTACAGGTTTATAAAAGATCTTAATTTTATATTGTTACGTTGTATCTCCATAGCTATGTTATTAAGTGGTTGCAAATTTGTAATACAACTTTTAAATCCTGTAGCAAGCAATATGTTACTGCAATGGAATGGGACTAGGTTGTTGACTAATCAGAGCTCGAGATTTTAAAGCATTATAATGAGATCATGATCAGAGATCGGAACTACGGGTGCTATTACTATCAAAAGTATGGATATGACCAAAAATCCCGGGATTTCCCGGGATGTCCCGGGACTCGGTACCTTAGTAACGGATGTAAATACAGTACTAGGATTCCGAATGAACATGATTCTACTGCTTGTAGTATACACAATCTATCCCTTTAAATGAATATCATGAAATTGGTTAGTAAACTAAGTAAATAAAACAATTATATGACATTCAGGGTATATTTTTCTCGATTTAAATATGAACAACATATAACAGCTTTTATTTAAACTCAAATTAGGTAATAAATTCCTTGACTTCCCGGAATCCCGGGATTTCCAAGTCATATCCATGTTAGTGATAACGTCTAAAATAGCACCCAGATTCCGATCTCTGATCATGATAGAGCGCACAACCAGAATAATAAAAAAACAATTGTCGCATTAAATTCAGGCTTTAATTAAAAATATAATGGCCTCGATTCGGAGTGTACCACGACTAAACTAAACTAAATGTATTCCTGTCACTTTCTAAAATAAGATTAAGAAAAGAGACAGAAAACCAACAGCTGACTTTAGTGCTGTCAAAGTGACGTTAAATGCGCAAAATAAGATGCCATCATAATGTACGCCATCTTATTTAAGTCGTTTTTGGGCATTTAACGTCACTTTGACAGCACTAAAGTCAGCTGTTGGTTTTCTGTCTCTTTTCTTAATCTTATTTTAGAAAGTGACAGGAATACATTTAGTTTAGTTTAGTCGTGGTATACTCCAAATCGAGGCCATTGTATTGAAGTCTTTGGTTCAACGGATTTTATTTCTTACAGGAACGAGGCACGGGTGACATAAAACTGTTGCGTCACAAGCTAAATAACACAGTCAGAGTGGTAATGAGACGCGATAAGACTCTGAAAGTGTGTGCGAACCACTTCATCACACCCGATATTAGGATGAACATCCACTGCGGCTCCGACAAAGCTTTCAATTGGTCTGTCTTCGCTGACTACGCCGATGAACAGTGTAAACAAGAACTGCTTGCCATCAAGTTTGGAAATCCACAGAGTAAGTTTTTCAACCAAGGCTTTCACTTATAAAGGTGACATTGCATGGGACTGCCAACAGGCGGTATAACTACTTGTGAAATTTGATGGTCGATACACAGCATGCGCTTTCACAGGCCAAGTAATAATGGTCTATGAAATTAGAAATATTTTTTTAGTTTTTATTGTTCGTTTTGTTATTAAAAATAGTAGTTGAGCTAAAGAATTACTGAAAATATGAATTTAGCGTTATTTCTCATCTTTTTTTTGCACTTAAAAGATAAAATTTTATGTAGTCATCATTATCATCATAAGCCTTTACATCTGTTGCAGATAGTTTAAGCAGTCTTTTTGGAAAAGCGCGCAAGGAGTCAAATACATTGGTATAAAATAACAACAGCTGTTGTTGCATTTTGTAGGCTTTCATAAAAATTTTGGCATAATAGACATGAAAATATGTATCATTGCCCTGCAGTGGGACATAGATAGGCTGAACAGGGTCCTCTCACAAATAGCATGTAGTATTCAGCCAGTGTCTAATCTAATCACTGAGGATCACAATCACATCTGATCTATGGGCTGTAATAATAAAATATATAGGGAGTTTACACAAGTTAATTGTTGTGATTGGCTGGTATTGTAAACAATTAAACATAAAACACTTGTGTTGGTTCTATTAAAATTTTAGTTTTTATTCACTATATTTGCAGATGCCGAACTCTGGAAAACGAAATTTGCCGAAGCACAAGAAATAGTAAGAACTAAATGCAGTCTTTACACCAACGATCTGTCTTCGGACGACGAGAGCAGCATCACTAGGAGCGAAGACACCGACACACCTGAACCCAAATCATCAGATAAGTCCTCGGATAGAGATGCTAAAGAAGCTGACGATAGAGACCCTGAAGGTGTAGTTCTAAAATTGAAACAGCTTAACGTGGAAAGTGAGAAATCTGAATAATTTTTAACGTTAATTCCATTACTGTTTTATAAGAGAATCTGCAATGCAGTATGGCATAATAGAACATGCAATTCGTATTATTTTAGTGTTGATAACATTTTTATTGTCACTGTAGTTTTTTATAGTTTTATAGGAACCCAGAAACACAAGGTTTTACACAGTGGCAGGTTCAACAAGTTACTTATATGTTTTAACGGAATAACTGAAAAAAAATTTCACTGAATAAAATTTTAGAAAACAGTTTATTCAGAATAGATTTCACACCTTTTTGATTAGGGTCATGACATCAGGGTAGAATCGATTTCACACTTTTTTGATATGGCTTTTCCAATTTTTATTTTTCTGCCGCTTCTAATATGTTTCTGTAGGTACGCGCACGGCCCATGACAATATCAATACCTATGACAGTCATTTCTTTACGTCACGTGAGAAGTAGTAAATATAAATATCTCGAAGGATATTTCTTTTTTTTATAATATGTTTCAACGGAATTAGATTTACTTACCTTAATAAAAAAAATTGGCGTGTATGAGGGTTTCGGTTATTCCTTTAACATGTATAAATATAAGTAGATGATAAACACAATAGAAGTACGGAAGATAACTTTAAATTAAATTGCAAAATAAAAGAACATGCTTTCTTCAGTACTAAAGCATGACTGACTTTAAAATATATCTAACTATAAACGTTTTTCAGTATTTTCTACACTCTTTCAACCAGTCACCCCACATACTAATAATGTTGTGATGCTTCGACTAGAATGCAATATTCTAAGTGATGGTAACTGTTTTATGGATGTTATTTCATTACTCGGCACTAATTATAGTTTCGTGTTTCTATAAGTTTTTATTTTAGATAATCCATGCTAGATTTTATTATTTAGAGCTAATTTCAGATCGTTTGCGTGAGTGAGGGTAACATTACATTATAGCATGTGGATAAGTCAAAAATGGTCGAATATATATCTCTGCTGATTTTTGCAACCATTGAACAGCCAGAGGCCCTGGCTGTTCAATGGTTGCAATTGCTTTAATAAACGTGACAAATTCAGGATACATTGCTGAGAATGTTAGGTCACATGGTACCTACTGCACTTACCCTGAATTGTCATTGTAAATTACAAGTTTATTAAATAGGACCTAGTTTATTTATTGAAAGCAAAGGGAAATAATTATTATATTCTTTAATATCCAAGGAGAATGATTTGATATAAGCACTAAACTAGTATGGTTAATTAATAACTGGAACCTTAGAGTCAAATTCAGTCTAAATGCTTGGACTTCTCTCGATTTGTACTGTCCACAGACTATAGTCATAGTTTAATTAAACTAGTGGTTCAGTTCGGCGGTCGCGACAGGCCAATCGTGCGCGGCGAGTGGGGAGCCGGGGGAAGCGTGTTACAGTACCGACTTTGCCGGTGCACCGTCCTCCGCACACCGCGCGAGCATTTGGCGAGCATAGACCTGTCATTTATATTGTATTTACGCTATGCTACGTAGACCAGCCTAGCTATTACGCCAACCCGCGATAGCCGTGATACGGCTATATCACGTCTTTTATCTCGTTTGTTCGCGCGCAAACGAGCGAGATAAAAGATGTGATATAGCCGTATCAGCTACTAAGGCGTACTAGCTAGGCTGATTAGTAGTTTTCAGTTGTTATAATATTTTATACGACTAATAATATCATTGTTCTCTCAATCTATCGATAGGAACGTAAGCGTTCATTTTTTTTCGAATATGTTGATTTTTTTTTATCGTACGTAGTTTCTCTCAATGTTTAATCTGTGGTTTAGCGGCAACTTAACAGAATTTCAAGCAGCGATCATAAGAACATTATAACATAAAATCATACGAGCGACTCGGCAGTAGAAAGATGCATAATCTCCATAGTAATTTTGACATTTTCTACTGCCAAGACGCTCGTATGATTTTCAAAAATCGCACTTCACAAGGATCAAAGAGAATGGAATCACTAGCCTTCTAATAGACTGCACTGTCCAACTAGCTTCGAAAGCCAAAACAGTATAAAGCTAGAGCATAATATCCTTGGAGCTCATACAATCTAGGTCCTAGATTTCATACAATCACGTTTTTGTTCCATGTATCGCGACACTGCACAAGATAGTGGTTGGCTGCAATTTAGGTCATCCCTTGTTGGTCGTAAAGATTTATATTTGATTGACCTATCAACCTGCTATAATTAATAGCTCCTTAATGTACTGCGACTTGTGGTTGTGTAGATACAACAAAGCCAAGTGTTGGTGATAATTCGGATTTGATATTTAGTAAAGCTTCTCGAATAAGTGTTATTATAGGAATATGCATTTACTTTCATTGTAAAATCAATAGATATTTCGATCGAGGGGTATTGGCAATCTGTAAGAACAGTGACCATGAGATAATTGATTACTGCAACCATTATGTATTACTAATTAAGTACACACGGCGACACATCAAGTTACCCAAAACCAATATAAGCTGGCCGCGCGTCGGCATAGTAATATATAACGTCGCGCGGTCAGCTTATTTTGGTTTTGGGTAACTTGATGTGTCGCCGTGTGTACATAGATCGATGCTATTAGCAAAGTGCATAAACCATCTGCGGGGCTAGGCACGCCAACCCGCAATAGCGACATTTAACACATCCATCTGTCAAATTTAGTCTTTAATCTCGTTCGTTCGCGCGCAAATAGAAAGAGAGCGGAAGCATGATAGATAGCACTATATCACGCTATCGCGGGTTGTCATACTAGCTCCGCTGCTAAAGATTTAGCATACATCTAGCGGAAAAATGCTCGAGTAGGTTTCATTAATCAATTGATAATGAACTCAGTATACATTTAAATAAGAGTTGAAAATAGCGAAATAACTATTATCTTTATCTAATCAATAAAAAAAGGATTAGAAAATAACGCTAAACTCCCATTTTCATTGAGTTTTTAGCTTGAATACTATTTTTAATAACAAGATAAACTATAAAAAGTAATGAAAATGTTGATGACGTCACAACTCAATATTTAGTACAAATCTTCATACAAAGCGCATGTTTTGACGTCCGATAAAGAGTAGCTGATTTGACTAGTTGTCAAGTAGCCAATTTGAAAAATCTGGCCATATGGACCATTTGGTCACACTGGTCCTCATAGGTAGTCACACTCACACCACTACTGTTATATAACTACTTCCGATAACATGAACAACTCTGTCGACTCGGACAACATGAACAACTCGGTCAACTTTGACAACATGGCCAACTGATTTGACTTGGTAAGGTTGTCCATGTTGTTCATTTGGTTTGAGTTGTTCTGTGGTCAGAGTGTAAAAATGTTCACGTTCTACAGGGTGAAATTGATATCATTAGCATCCTTTTAAACTAAGAGTCTACCCATTAAACTGAACAACTTTTACTATGGGAGCAAACCGATCGGAGAAACAAAAAAATCTGCTGTTCCATACTAAACTGCAATGCCTACTCGACTCAAATGTATGCAACAGCAGATTTTTTAGTTTCTCCGATTGGTTTGCTCCCATAGTAAAAGTTGTACAGTTTGATGGGTAGACTCTTAGTTTAAAAGGATGCCAATGATATCAATTTCACCCTGTATATTTGGGATCTTGATTCAACTTTTAGCAATCCAAGGACTTCAGAACGATCCTGGGACTGTTACATAAAATAAATGAATTTATTAAGACATGCGCTAGTGAAAAATGAAGTTTAGGTAAATATGCATCCGAATATCTGATCACTAATCAGTAATCATTACCTAGAGTTCATTATCAATTGATAAATAAAAGTTTTCAGTAATGTTGTATATTTACCTATGGAAAAACAAATATCAATTGATAAATGCAAAGTGCTTTGAGCATTTTTCAACAGTTGTGAATATGCCTCTAATTCTTCAGTCTTTATATCTATTGACAGCATAACATAAACGAATGTGTTGGACATTTAGTATTCAACAGATTCATTTATGTGCCACTTGTGTTCTAGGATAAGTTAGGTATTCTATGTCATTGTTCATTTTAACATTCCGTTTAAAAGAAACTTGAAATTTGAGGGCCAAAAATTGTGACAAGCGTTTGTGACTAAAAATTCCATTCAATGTTTTATGATTTTTCAAAATCACAGAAAATATATGTATTTCACAAAGTTAATGGCTTTTTGTTTTGTCAAACCTATACTGTCTATCAACATCCATCCCTATTGAGAGAGTAAGACGATCATAAAAAAAAAATATATATAAAAAAAAAAAAGAAAAAAAAAATTAATATGTATGTTATTTTGTATGTATAAAAATTAATATTTTTTTGCCCTAGATCTTCGAATTGCAGGCCCATTAGCCACTCCAAAACAACTTTGTGGTCGTCAATTTTATAATTTCATTAAAAATTTCAAGTTTAATTTGGGTGCAACAAATGAAAAGAATCTACTACGAATATGAAATACAAATTCATTGGTATGAACCATTTTGATATGAACATACGTATGTTCATATCAAAATATTCTAATGCATTTCTAAGAGAAAGTCCTATTCTGAGACTTATGCATTATCTAGAAGTTGTGTGTCATAAGCATAAGCGATAGTACTAATATTTTATTCTGTGTTATAATAAGTTTTAGGTAAGTTAACTAGTGGCCTCGATTTGGACTGTGCCACGACTTAACTTAACTAAATGTATTCCTGTCACTTTCTAAAATAAGATTAAGAAAAGAGACAGAAAACCATCAGCCGACTTTAGTGCTGTCAAAGTGACGTTACACGCCCAAAAACGCTTTAAATAAGATGGCGTATATCATGATGGCATCTTATTTTGGGTGTGTAACGTCACTTTGACAGCACTAAAGACAGCTGTTGGTTTTCTGTCTCTTTTCTTAATCTTATTTTAGAAAGTGACAGGAATAAATTTAGTTAAGTCGTGGTACTGTCCGAATCGGTACCAGTGCCTAACTTATAAAAAGAGAATTATATAACTTTTTCACACATTTATTGCATCAAACATTCAAACATGTGCAAATGTGCAACATTTATCATTTTGCAAAGACATAAAAGTGTTCACATTATTTTAAAATTGAATGCATAGTCAAATATGACCATAAAATAAAAACAAGTAATTTTTTTTCCAAACTAAAATAATAACAATAAATTTTTTTAAACATACGTAAGTATATGACTGTAAAAATTACAATGACTTTAAAAGGAAACCAGCCATAAACTGAAGCAGTTATCTTTGGCAATAAAAACAATGTGTGTGTGCACTGAGAGATCACATCTTGGAATCTGAAATAAAGTACTACAGGTTTTAGTAGTAGTTGTAAAACAATTGTAAAACTGCGTCCTGGAATTTGTAAAGCGATAATTAAAAAGATATAACCTAAAACGTGTGATCCCTCAATCCTCACAGAGGACCTTCTACATCTGGGAAAGTATTAAGTTTAAACCAAGTTTTTGCTTACAGACTTTTAGTAGTACTTTATTTACAACGAATCGACCATATAACATGATACACAGCATCCTACACAAAAAATTACAAAGCCTTTTCACTGAGCTCTCAATCCACACACATGAAATTTTTAATGATAGCATTTTATCGTTAATTTATTAAATAAATCAATATTATTTGCGTTTAACTTTTAGTAAAAACTGTAAGGAAATTTGTAAAAGAAAGAATACATAGCAAATATGTCCTCATTCTATGTAATTGGCATTTAATTGTGATCCCTCAATCCACACGTTTCAAAATAACAAATCATTTGTAAAACAACGAAAATAGCACCTACAATAATGCAAAGCCGCAAATATTTAGTAAAAAAGTTCTACTAAATCTTACCAATTTCAGATCCTGGATTAACGGCGTGGAAAATGAGAAAAACAGCTTCGATAATTCTGCTCAAATAAACCAAGCAAGGTGACCACAAACTAAAACTTCCTGGGACATCATGATTATTCATTTCTCATACTTTGAATTTGAAAGTAGGTAATTGTTTATCTATGAAGCGGCAGTGTTGCCACCTTACCTCCAGATCAAGTAGCTAAACCGTACCCAAAAAGTAGCTAGATACCTAAAAGTGGCTGAATAAAGTAATGTTAAAAAAATACATAAATATGCTGAGATGCAGTTTATTTGGATCAGTAATATTGATTTACAATCAGTTATTCTATAAAATTATGCTCTTTGATGTTTTACAATGCTCATCATAAAATGCCATGCCTTTCGACTTCTACGTTTAGGTAATCGGAACTCAAAAACAATAAAAAACGCTCTAAGGACCCGTTAAAATGACTAACTTTAGCTTAAGAAATTGGTATTTATAAATAAATAAACAAAAAAAGTGGCTAAAATATTTAGCCAAAGTGACAACACTGTGAAGCGGGTGGAAAACTGGAAAGTGATGCATGAGGATAAATATTAAATATATTTGAAAAAAAAAGGATACCTACCTACTTACCCGGTGCAAATTTTTCCTAAGTACCCGTTTTAAAACGTGTAAAAATCACTTGTGAAGATCATCATTCTCACTGTAGCATACCTACACACGACGCATAGCTGAACTCTATCTCCATGAACTAACTATATCTTCTCATAGGCACCCCGAGTGATTTCAAAATTTTTCAAACGTTTTGAAACGTACCTAGTCTAAAATTTATTCATCAAGCGATTCAGAAATTATTTTTGCATATTATATCAGCTGCTGTAGTATACCACCGTGACACAGCACTATCGCACCTTCGCTCTCTTTCTATTTGTGCGCGAACGAACGAGATAAAAGACGTGATATAGCCGTATCACGTGCAACATGCTTGCTAGGCTGGCTTTTGTTTACTTTCCTCGTAGTCGAAATGAAAAGCAGCGGGGCAAGTACGCCAATCCGCGATAGCGTGATATAGCACTATCACGCTTCCACTCTCTTTCTATTTGCGCGCGAACAAACGAGATAAAAGACTACATTTGACAGATTGATGTGTTAAATATCGCTATATAATTTTGTTTATTTCACAATTTTCAGTGGTGAATTCATTAGTTCGACTCAGATATCAGTTATACACGCAATACTCGATAAGAAGAGAATGTTTTAATCGCCGATGATTTGCTTTAAATTTTTGAGGAAATCTTTTGTGTAGTTCCGAAGCGTTTCACCAGATCTTCACCAAATTAAAATGGAACCATCTCGAGGGTAAATCCTAACTAGGAACTAAAAAAGAATCACCTAAATCGGTCAAGAAATGCCGAAGTTATTACGATTTTCGAAGGTTCTCCTCGATTTCTCTGTGATTCCATAATCAGATCCTGGTTTCCTTAGCATGGTACACCCTTAGGATATCTCCCTTCCAACAAAAAAAGAATAATCAATCAAATATCCGCGAACACACAAAAAAGATTAAGCAATTTTAAGCAAAAGTCGTTATAGCTTAGTCCTCCAGCTGGAGGCTTGGAGACAAAATGTTTCAAGACGGTAATCTTTTGTACCATTGACGTCTCGCTTATTCTAATGGGCGGTTGTCATATGTCATAAGTATGAATGAATGTCAAGTAGCGTTTTTATGTCTTGCTTTATAATATTTATCTTCCCCTATACTATGTTCCCGAGTGATTTTTACACGTTTTGAAACGGATCCTTAGGAAAAATTTGCTAAGTATCTTTTTTTGAAATGGTATATTTGAAATTTATCCTCATACATCCCTTTCCAACCGCTTCATAGATAAACAATTACCTACTTTCAAATTCAAAGTATGAGAAATGAATAATCATGATGTCCCAGGAAGTTTTAGTTTGTGGTCACCTTGCTTGGTTTATTTGAGCAGAATTATCGAAGCTGTTTTTCTCATTTTCCACGCCGTTAATCCAGGATCTGAAATTGGTAAGATTTAGTAGAACTTTTTTACTAAATATTTGCGGCTTTGCATTATTGTAGGTGCTATTTTCATTGTTTTACAAATGATTTGTTATTTTGAAACGTGTGGATTGAGGGATCACAATTAAATGCCAATTACATAGAATGAGGACATATTTGCTATGTATTCTTTCTTTTACAAATTTCCTTACAGTTTTTACTAAAAGTTAAACGCAAATAATATTGATTTATTTAATAAATTAACGATAAAATGCTATCATTAAAAATTTCATGTGTGTGGATTGAGAGCTCAGTGAAAAGGCTTTGTAATTTTTTGTGTAGGATGCTGTGTATCATGTTATATGGTCGATTCGTTGTAAATAAAGTACTACTAAAAGTCTGTAAGCAAAAACTTGGTTTAAACTTAATACTTTCCCAGATGTAGAAGGTCCTCTGTGAGGATTGAGGGATCACACGTTTTAGGTTATAACTTTTTAATTATCGCTTTACAAATTCCAGGAAGCAGTTTTACAATTGTTTTACAACTACTACTAAAACCTGTAGTACTTTATTTCAGAATTCAAGATGTGATCTCTCAGTGCACACACACATATAAAAACATTACAATGTAAAATAAACTGGAATGTTCATGTAATAAAAAAAATTAAACTATTTTACAATTAAATAAAACTTCAATTTGAGTCCTATGTCGAAGATCACAGATCTTCTTTTACTTTCTGTTTGTCGTACAGCTGGAATGTTTGTAGGATGTTGATTCTGATACCCAATTGGTTCTTCTTCTCTTCTGATACTTTGCTGCTCATTATCTTCTTTACCCTCTCTTGTTCTGTCTTCACAAAGTCATCACCTTTCTCTATTATTTTCTCCATTATTGTTTTGTAGATCTTTCCAGAAGATGCATCCTGAAATATTGTTAGAAATAAGTATGGAATAGACAGAATCTTCATAAAAACATTTTTTTCTTAAGTACTGAAGTCTAATATTATAAATATGGAAGTTTGTGATGATTCTTGGATGTATGTACTGTACAAATAAACAGCTGAATGGATTTCGATGTTTAGCACACAGAATAAGTTCTCGAGAAACATAGGATACTTTTTAATGAAGATGCTGGGAAAAGCTAGTAATTAGTAAAAATAATTAATTTGTTGTACTATGTGACTAGGGTTGCGAACCTAAGGGTCAGCGCACACCCAGCGTAAAACTGTTCGAGCATGCGCGAGCAGGTTTCATTGATTCAATTGATAATGAACTCTATTTCCATTGAAATAAAGTTGAAAATAGCTTGCAAGTGATTAAATCCCTTCAGCGTCTGTTCGAGTATGCTCGCGTATGCTCCTCGCGGCGACGGGAGCAGTCGCGAGCATGCGCGCGGATGCTCGCGCATGCTCGAGCATGTTCGAGCATACGCCCGTGTCGATGCTTGCGATCCGTCGTAAGTGTTGCCGCCTCGGCCGGTTTCGGACTAAATCTAGCATATTTTTTAACTACTTTAGCCCGAAAAGGGCAATTTACTACGGATAATATTATATAATAATCGAACTCTTTTTGAAAATACAAAGAAAATCTGAAAGTCGGAGCAGATTTAGTAGGTTTTCAAATTGTTCATATTCCATTTTATAGTTCCTAGCCATAAAATAACTGTCCCTAGAACTTTAAACCGTAACACAGCACAGGGCGTAGTATTTCCCAAATATAAGTACATCTTTCTTGCCTCTTTTCATCTTATTGATGTGCTCTTCTTGCTCCTCTTCCTTTGCTAGTAACCCAATAATAACCAAATCCCAGTCTACCATACTTTAAAATTGTTGTTATCGCACGTCTTTACTATAAAATATTGTAAACACAACGGTAAAATTCACTACGTCAATTGTAGCAACACGGAAGCATCCGCGAGACTGTTCGAACACGCGCGAGCATGCTCCGCCGCTGCCGCCGGCGGATTTTGCCGCTAGGTGTGCGCGACTGCAAAGAACATGCTCGAGCATGCGCGAGCAGTTCTACGCTGGGTGTGCGCTGACCCTAAGTGCACGGATTAGCGGGAAATTTGCAATCTGCATGGGTAGCATGCCATTGTGATACAGCGCTATCACACCTTCGCTCTCTTTCTATTTGTGCGCGAATGAACGAGATAAAAGACGTGATACAGCCTGTAGCATGCTACGGTACATGCTACGCTAAAAACAATATGTAACCGAATTATTTTTCACTTTTTAAATGTTCGTTTTTGGCGTTGGAGGTTTTACAAACAAAAGAAAATTAATACACTATTTTAATAGTGAAGCAAATTGTTATTGTTAGTAAACATTATGGCATTATGTTTTTTTAAATTCTTTATGCTACTACACTAGTTATTCTATATGATATTTTTATAACAGTATTTCTCAACTCCAAGTTAATTGTATTCTTTTTTGAGAAATAAATGTCTTAAAAGTAACTGTAACTTTGGCATTTAAAAAAAAGAATGCTTTTTTGGAAAAGTGAAATAAATGTCTTAAACTGTAACTTTGGCATTTAAAAAGAATGCTTATTTGGAAAAGAAACTTGAAGTTTCAATTAACTTCTGCTGATTCAACTGAGCTCCTAAGTACTTCTGCCCAAAAGGTTAGCCAGAAAACCGGACAATTGGCGTCCCGCACACCTCTTTCGCGGGAGGCATCCTCTAAGGGTAAAGGGACTAGAAATGGGACGTCCCACCTCTCGCAAGACGGTTGGCAACCGTATATTATGTGACTACAAAATTTATAAACAAAAATGCTTTTTTGCACCAATAAGTAGTAACAATAGAGAGTTTTTGTCCACAACTTTATACCAAGGACCTGTGTAGTGTGCAGTTTCATTAAAATCACTCCAGCCATTTTAAAATGTTGAATAACTATTTATGAAGTATCAAACAATCATCCAAATTACACACTCATTTATATTTATATTATACTATTGGTAGGTACACAATAATGATTACCCAAATAGCATAACATCCCAATTATTGTTATTATGCACCACAGCATCAGAAAGTGTTTTGTTTGTTTACTCAATTGCATTGAATCAAACATATCAGTGATTCAGAAGTGTTAAACAATGTCTATTAAATTGCTCACTGAATCATATATTATGGATTTTTAAACATGTTACAGCCATGTTGTGCTATTTCTACGTCCCCTCAAGACACAACAGATTGAAAATTTCGTTCTCTGGCTAGTGGATTCGGTAGCGAAATTGGATAACGCACTTCCCCGGTTTGGAAGGGTGCGGGTTCAAGTCCCGCCCGAGACTTAATTTTTCAATCTTTAATTTGATTCACTGAATCATATTTAACCTTACTAACACATCTAAACTATTATAAAACTGTAACAGAAGTGTGTCTGTATATTGAAGATATTTACAAAAAAAAGATTACGATATGATTTTTAGATGTCCCTGATTCCAAATCACCAATTTTTGGATTTTTTGTCTGTCTGTTTGTTTGTTTGTTTGTATGTTTGTTTGTTTGTTTGGGTGTTTGTTTGTTCGACTATCACACAAAAACTACTGAACCGATTTTGATGAAACTTTTTTTGTTTGATAGCTTGTCATCTGACTTAAAATCTGGTATATAATTTATGCGGACGAAGTCGCGGGTAAAAGCTCGTTATTTATAATTTTTGTTCAAAGGGTCAATCGGGTCAATGAAGATAGATCATGCCACAAGGCTAACGTAATGTTAACAAAACATTGCCTTTGCCTTGTCTGATCCTAGGACTAAAATTAACCAGTAAAACTAATTCATCATCATCAGCCTACATACGTCCCACTGCAGGGCACAGGCTTACCTTCAGGGACGGTGTAATGGCATCAGTCCACCATGCGTGCCCACTGTGGATCAGTAGACTTTACAAATACATCTGAATTTCTTCTTCAGTGCATTTATAACAGGTTACCTCACAATGTTTTCCTCATAAAGGTATCATATAGAGGAACTGACAGCTGAGAGAGCGAGATGTACCTAGCGGCGCCACTGTATAATAGAAAGAGATACGTGACGCGAGGCAATAGATCCGTTTTTGGGAACTTGTCGGCACAATCGACTGGGTAAATATTTGTGCTCTGTGAATAATTAGTGAATCTAAGTGAAGTCGTAGATTATTTTGTGAAATATACTAACACTATTTCATTAAATTACCTACGATTTCACGTTAGATTCACAATTATACACAGAACTCGAAGTTTTAGGGGGCCGATAAGTGCCGACAAATGCACAAAAAACGGTTTCATTTGACAACTCATGTCAGTTACTCTATTCCAACAGGTATAATAACTTTATGGTTTTCCTTTACCGTTTGAAAGTATTTGGTGTTATGTACATTTTTTTTTTTTTTTAGCCTATTTCATCCCACTGCTGGGCAAAGGCCTCCCCCTTTATCCTCCATGCATCCCTGTCCTGAGCCAGTTCCATCCACTCTTTGTCGAATGTGTCCAGGTCATCTCTCCACCTCTTTCGGGGTCGACCCTGACGGCGACGTCCATTCTCCGGGATCCAAGGTGTTAAGACTTTGGCCCATCTTTCCGGATGCAATCGACAGACATGGCCGGCCCAATCCCACTTCAACTTAGCACTTAGTTATGTACATACGTTAGAAAAACTCATTGGTATATGGCATGTTGTCCGTGCGGATTTGAACCCGAACCCCCATGATTGAGCGTCCGAACCTCTCCGCAGTGCAAACTCTCCACCGATGCTCTCTAATCAATTAATCTGTGAAAATATGTACCTTGTTTCCTTTGAGAGCATCCTCAGCTTCCTTCAGCACCTTCCTCCTGTCATCCTTGTCTGACTTCATGAACTTGATAGCGAGTTGGTCTAGCTGTCTCACGCATCCCGGCAAACTTAGGTACAGGCCTGTTTTCTCCCGAACGAAGCGTCGCAGGTCGTCGGTCGTGAAACCCTCAGAGTCGTCGAACGGTATCGGCTCACTTTGCCCCTTCACGAATAGTTTCACCACAGGGAAATTGTCTTTCGTGGCACCGTACTTCTTCGCGAGAGCTTCATTGTCTTTCTCACCGTAATCTTTGACTCCAACTTCAGCCACCAAAAGTTCGTCCACGTCTTTTGCTTCTTTAGCCAGTGTCACGAAAGCGTCATGCTTATCACCGTATGGGAATGCGACGTCGAATTTAATTAGCGAAGCGTCGAATTTACTAGTAATTTTATTGAATGAAAGCTCGTCCAATTCGACTGACCCGCTTGAGGTAGATGCTTGGTAGGCCGATGGTGCAGTAAAAGCAATACACAAGAATAATAAAATACGCTGCATGGTCAGAATAAGTTAGAAGAATGGTAACAAATTTCACTACAGTAAAGTTGTGCTCACTATGCCGGATTAATTGCAACTTTATCGGGAAATCAGCCGTGCGCTTCGATTTTATGGAAATTCTGCCGGTTCAGTTTGTTTTCTATTCCTCTCTCTCAGTGTGCAAATTGAAAATCGGATTCCATTCCGTTTCAAAACTTTATTTAAAACCAAATGGTCACTGTTCGTCACAGTTAAATATGAGATAAAATCAAATACTTCCTAACAAAAGATCCTTTTGCTCCGACAAAGGCATGCATTGGTCTTGATTTTCATATTTTAACCATGATTTTAGCCGGTCGATAACACACGACGCTAGTGGAAAATTGCGTAAATCTGAACTTTCTCTCCGTGTCTTTTTTGACACTTGTCCGTGGGCCCACGTGATTGGCTATCGATTCGTATTATTGACACTGGATTTGTTTTCTATTGCAAAAACAAAACCTATAAATAGCCTAAATATTTGCTTAAAATTAAAAAGTCATTTTAATATTTTGAAAATAATTTATTTCAGTTAATTTATATTTATAATCATCGACTTACAATAAATACGTGCATTTTGTTAAGCGGGCATCATTACCTACTTCTGCCGCGCGCTGGGTTCCATTTTAAAATAGACTTCCACTAATCTCTCGTGGGTGTTGTACGAGGCGACTAAGGGATATGGTTTTGTATAGTAGATATAATAGAGCAGTGTTGTGTGGGCGAAAGACCATTTATGCAAGCAAGATGAAACGCCGAATTGAGTGATCATCTTGCATCCTTCAATATTCTTTAAGTTTAAATACGTTGAGTTGACTGCACGGTAGCGGTAGTGGTCGTACCTCCCACGGATAACTACCTACCTACTAGTGATAAATAATTATAAGCCACAGTGATCTAGACTTCTTCCTGTTCTTAAGTCTTTAGTAATCAGGAGAGCGTGTTTTGAATCTCAGCAGTTGAAAATGTGTGGAGATACGCATCTTTCTACTGCTGATTTGACTTTCAAAAATCCCATCCCTGGAGTATGATTTTTGAATGTAAAATCAGCAGCAGAAAGATGCGTATCTCCATAGTAATTTTGACATTTACAACTGCCGAGTTCAACGAATGAGTTTCAAAAATCGCACTCCTGTGCTGCTGTCTGTGTAGATAGGTAGTTTATTTATTGAAGACTTCTCTAGGATTAATTCTTTTAAACAACTATTAGGTACATAATTTAACAGTTTGTTTCACGTTGCTCGAGCGAACGTTCCAAGTTCGAACCATTATGGATCTTTCTGCAGCTTTTGCTTCAGCAGAAATGCTGAGTCAGAACCTTTCTCATCGGCGCAATACGGGTCGCACGGTGTCATATTCCAACACCTGTACCTATAGGTACTATATCGTGTTTGTTATTGAATGGTCCGTGGGAACTCCGGGCTCGAACCACAGATTACTGATATGTAGCAAGCTACAGATGCGACAGTGAAATTTGCACTTAGTTCCATTGTTTCCGTTGTGGCGTTCTGTCGTCAAACTAATGTGTATAGAACTTGTAGATATAGGTATGTATACACTGATTCCAGGATGCAAAAATAGGGATATTTGACCAAGGAACAAACTATTCAACGATATTATTATGTCATACGACGGAGAAGAATTGAGGCTTCTCAAGGATTCTAAACTCAAGCTAAAATACCAGGAAAATCACAAGATATAAGCTTCTGACGCAACAATACGGCATGCGGCTACTGTTGTTGTAAGTTCAATATGGCGTTGTATCTCGTCCTCATTGGACGATGATCAGTGGCGGACTAAGCCCGTCGGAGGCCCGGGGCGGCAAAACTAAATGAGGCCCCCCGGTCTTTCCAGAAATTGATATCTACAATTCTTTTGAGCCGCGGCAAAAACTTGTAGGTAGCATGTATTTTGCCCCAGGGATATCCAGGTCCTACAATATGGAGCAAGCGAAGCGAGCCCGAGATTCGTACAATGTAAAATCTAGAGCGAGCAAAGTAAAGTCGAGATTTTAAAGCAATATGAAAATATATCGGACAGAAAACCTAGAGCAAGCGAAGCGAGCTCAAGATTTCACTGAATTCTGGAGCGAGTGAAGCTAAGGGAGTTCGAGATTTTACTGCAATATAATGAGATCAGTGGAATAAGATTTAAATCCTGGAGTGAGCGTAGCGTTCCAGATTTTAGGTCGTAAAAAAACTCTATTTTTTTACGACCTAAAATCTGGAACGAATAAAGTAAGCTCAAGATTTAACTATACTATGAAAAGAAAAAGACCTACCATCCAAAACCTAGACCGAGCGAAGCGAGCTCGAGATTTCACTGAATTCTGGAGCAAGCGAAGCGAGCTCGAGATTTTTCTTCATTAAAACTCGATTTTTTCAGCTCATGCCGAAATCGAGGCGATTGATGTAAACAAATAGCTGAAATGAGCTTATGCTTATAATAACTCTATTGTAGAGCTCATCTTGAAATAGAGTAGTATATTCGTGTATAAAATAAAACCGGAGCGAACGAATAGAGTTCTATAATTATGACTGGGCTGTAGCAAGAACTCTGTCTCAAAGTACAGAAAGCTCAAAAAAGTCAAGCGAGCGAAGCAAGTTCAAATTTTCGAAACACATTCTGATTCCAACCACATTGACTTTTCAAGAAGCGAGCTCATAATTATGCTAACTGCATAACAACTTGAAAAAGATTGAGCGAGTGAGCGAGCTCGCAAATTCGCAATATTTTGGACTCTATTTCCTTCTTTGACTTTCAATGACTAACGTACGAGGCCTCCAACTTCAAACTGCAGTCCCAGTACCGGAGGCCCGGGCCTCCTGAGCGAGCGAAGCGAACTCATAATTATGATAACTGCATAACAACTTGAAAAAGATTGAGTGACCAACTTCAAACTGCAGTCCAAGAACCTGTTCTGGCATCCTGAGACCCGGGCCTCCAACTCCAAACTGTCTTTACTTACTATACAAACGTCATTATTTTGGATTTGATTAAAAAGGGATTCTCTTCTCGAGAGTCGGAGGCCCCCCAGGACTCGGGGCCCGGGGCGGACCGCCCCTCCGCCCCCCCCTTAGTCCGCCAGTGACGATGATACAATGTATCATCGTCCAATGAGGACGATGGGAAACAGCGCCACAACGGCTACACCAGAACTAAGCTGTCATAGGCCTGGCTCGAACTAAGTAGGTTCAAAAATTTATGGATTTTGACATACGGGAGTCCGAACTAAGTCTTCAAAATCGTCTCTGAATCTCGGCCTCCCCCTGTTGCTGTTGCAGCTTTGCACGGACCTCCTTATACGGACTGTATACCACCTTTGTCCGTCACTGTTCTTCCTGTACTTCTGCTGCCGTAGCATGCTATACGTGATACGGCTGTATCACGTCTTTTATCTCGTCCGTTCGCGCGCAAATAGAAAGAGAGCGAAGGTGTGATAGCGCTGTATCACGGTGGCATGCTACCCATGCTGATGAAATAACTGAGTTATCTAACTATCTAGAATTTACAAGTGATTTGGCCCCCGCGGTTTGCGCTATAGCGATATATCACGCTGGGCTGCGTTCAGAACGTTTTTGTGCAGTTGTTTTTTCACCTCGCTCTAAGGTTCGGAACGGCCAGAAGTGCGATTTTTGAAAATCATGCGAGCGACTTGGCAGTAGAAAGTGTCAAAATTACTATGGAGATTATGCATCTTTCTACTGCCAAGTCGCTCGTATGATTTTCAAAAATCGCACTCCAGGGAGTTTTTTCAACTCGCTATGAGGTACGGAACGATCACGGTTGTTTTATAACCTCAAATTTTGACATTGACGGTAAAATGCTGGTAAAATGGGCTTCCAGGGCTTCCATCATTTCCAAATACAATAAAAAACTCGTCTTCCATGTTAGCGGATCAAAAAATAATTTGGAAAACAAACTTTTAATTCAAAACGAGCGAAAAGTCAAGTGACCACAGATAATCCAAACGTCAGAGTGTTTTTCAACCATCGAATTAGACGGTTAAAAGTTGCAACCCGTCAGAGGTTCGGAACGGTTGAGTTGTGACAACCGAGTTGCAAAGAGCGTTTTTTCACCGAGGCTCTGAACGGCGTTAGTGCGAAAGTTGCACTCGGGGTGCACAACGGGTGTAGGTTCTGAACGCAGCCCTGCCATAAGGCCCCGGTTTGCGCTTAGCGATATATCACGCTGCCATACTACGGGCCACTGGTGATTAAAGTGGAATAAAGTTTTGCCTTTTTGTTGATGAAGCGTGTCGCTGATCAGGAGTGCGATTTTTGAAACTCATTCTTTGAACTCAGCAGTTGAAAATGTCATTATTACTATCTAGACGTGCATCTTTCTACTGCTGATTTGACATTAAAAAAATATACTCCAGTAGTGCGATTTCTGAAAGTTAAATCAGCAGTACAAAGATGCGTATCTCCATACATTTTCAACTGCTGAGTTCAACGTATGAGATTCAAAAATCGCACTCCTGAAGTTTGTTCTTTCTTATGCATTTAACTAATATTAGTACATTACTGCAGCGGCCAGCAACAGAGGCATTGATGGACGAACGTGTAAATGTGGGCCGAGGCGAAGCCGAGGCACACATACGTAAGTCCATCAATGCCTAGTTGTGGCCAAGGCTTGTATAGTACTTTTCTCAAATAATGCGCGGAAATTAAAACAGTAAATTTTCTCAAATAATTCGCAGAAATTAAAACTCTTTTTAAAATCAATAACGAACAACGAACAACAATTTGTTTTTTTTTTCAATAAACAGCTTTCTATTTGCAAGCCCGTTCGAAATTTAAATAAAACCTTTCATGAGTTACCTCCTTGGTCGCCATGTTTAGGAGAAAAAGATCGTTCCATTTTTAAATTACACGACAGATATGAGTTTACTATGTAATTTATTTGGCCGCAAAACACGACAGATATGGATTTTCATACAAACATTGCCGGCCGCTGCGCGCATGTAGTTGGCCAGTACAGCAATTTCGATTTATCTCGAAGAAGGTTGTCAAAATAATGCTCACATTTCCAAGCATGTTTGAGAAAAATATATTTCCTTTATTACATAAAAAAAAAACCTTACTTATCCTAGTTATTTCAATGTAACGCTGAAAATTAGGTAGGTACCTACCTAAATCTATATTGAGAAATCGAGTTGAAAATAATGCCATAAAATTTATTGCAGTAATACTTACTTATTTATATTTTCCGTTTCAGTTGAGTGCGCAGTGAAAACGGACGTAAAATGTTAGCTTTAGTTTTAGTGACAGTTTTTTTACATTTAAATCAAATATGTGACGGTCAATCTATAGAAGGTTCGTATTTCAATAACATGTTATGGCGATCCGGAGGAATATCTATACCTGAGTTAACTGAGTATACCTACAATAAGCTTTCCTATTCATATTCATCATCATCATTTTCAGCCCGTATCTACCCACTGCAGGACATACGCCTCCTCCCTATTTTTTGGCATCCTTTTCGGTCCTGTGCCAGGTCTTGCCAATACTTTTCCAGATCTCGTCCAAACTAATGTCATTGATCTCGTCAACCCACCTAGTAGCTACGTTGCTATTCATATTGGTACCGATTCGTACTGTGCCACGACTTAACTTAACTAAATTTATTCCTGTCACTTTCTAAAATAAGATTAAGAAAAGAGACAGAAAACCAACAGCTGACTTTAGTGCTGTCAAAGTGACGTTACACGCCCAAAATAAGATGCCATCATAATGTACGCCATCTTATTTAAAGCGTTTTTGGGCGTGTAACGTCACTTTGACAGCACTAAAGTCAGCTGTTGGTTTTCTGTCTCTTTTCTTAATCTTATTTCAGAAAGTGACAGGAATAAATTTAGTTAAGTTAAGTCGTGGCATAGTCCGAATCGGTACCATTGAATACTTATAATTATAAATACGAAGTAGGTAGGTTCGTCGCACGGACCGCTTAGTTGTCTCTACAGATCACATAGATCTCTATTGGTTGTCTCTGTGTTCCCCACGTGTTCCCACACAACATCGTCTGTCGAGGCGATTGTCTCGTATCTTGGTAGGTACTTATCGGCTTTCAAAACATAAACATCATTGCTAGTAAGTACCTATATACGTACCCGTCCGTGTTAGGTACCTACATAGTACCTATTTAATCAATTAGCATTATGCTCACGACTATATTCCCTGAGGGGGAAATGGCCGGGGATCGAACCATCGCCTTCTGCACGGCAGGTAAGGTTACTCGCCGCTGGACCACCACGGCGAATATAGGTAGATTAAAATAGGTAAGTATTTTATTGCAATAGGAAATTAAGTCATAAGAAGGCAGGCAAAGGTAAAATCTGAAAATATTACCTAAGTAATATATCTAGTTACTTACGTATTTTCCATGATAATAATAACGGATGCTTTAGCTTAACCAGTGTTGGAAAAATACAGGGTGTAAATTAAAATAGGACAGCTACTTAAAGAGGTGCTTCAGACCATCAAACTGAACAACTTTCTCTATGGGACCAATATCGAAATCGCGAAAAAAAAATCTGCTGTCCCATACATTTCAGTCGAGTTATCTTTGCAGTTTTGTATGGGAGAGCGGATTTTTTTTTCGCGATTTCGATATTGGTCCCATAGAGAAAGTTGTTCAGTTTGATGGTCTGAAGCACCCCTTTAAGTAGCTGTCCCATTTTATTGTACACCCTGTATAATTAAAAACCAGTGGGTGCTAGGCCCGACAAAATGAATAAAATCGAGATTTGCCTCTCTCTTTATTACTTTACGCCTGCAAAAGTGAGTGCGCATGAGGTTTTTCTAGTTTTGTCGCTTCGTCGCTCGTGGCTAGCCCGTCGCCCTACCATAGTAGAATAAATAATTAGTGGTAAAGCTCAGCGGTCGCGGCAGGTCAATCGAGCGCGGTGTGCGGGGGCCGGGAGGAGCACATCCCGACCCCCTGCCTGCGCGTGTACCCTCATAGCGAATTCAATTAGGGTACGCCCGTCCCCCGCCGTCCCCCGCACACCGCGCGGGCATAGACCCGCCATGACCACTGAGCTTCTATTTTTTACACTATGGCCATGTATAGGAAGAAGTCTCGCTAACATCTTACAAACAAGAAGTATTGGCACAGCCCCTTAGCACAGCCCGGACACAGCATACTAAAATTTGAAAATGACAAGATGATGTCAGTACATACAAAACCAACGAAATTGAACCTTAAGTCTTCATCGTAGAACCAGAGCACAGTATAAGAAAGAGTATCTATTACTAGATAACCAGAGCGCGGTAACCAGAGGGCGATAGGGGGGAGAGGTGAAAAATTGGTGGGAGGAAGGGAGTGTCCGTACTGTATCTAGTAATAGGTACTCTTCCTTATACTGTGGTATAGGTACCTACATTGGCAGCTATACACTGTTAATCTTTTATGTTTATCTTGTGTAGCCAAGCCTGAAGAAGTTCTCGCACTGACATCAGAACCTACGGGACAGAATCCATCAACTGAAGGACCCATTATGGCACCACCACTTCCTTCGACACCATATAAATACGGAGTCACTGTACCACAGGAGATTTACGTTGGTGCTGTTCGGAATGATATCGGAGATCACTGGCCTTTGGGTGTCATTCCCTATTACTTCGACACCGAGAGTTACGGTATGTGGTTTACAAAATTGGCTTCCAATCACGTAACACAACGGAAGCATAGTGTAATTATAATTAAACTAGTGGATACGCTTGGCGGTCGCGACCATTATGGGGAAGTAGGTCATTTTCTTGGCAAGACATTTTCTGAGTAGGTCATTTTCTAGGTAGGTCAAGCGTTAGTACAGTCACAGTATAAGACAGTTATCCATCTTCATACAATGGTACCATGGTACAATAATATACTGCGCCTGGTATTCTCTTCCGATCACGTGACTGACACAAGCCTACGTCATCATACCATTTTAACATGTTTAGCGGCCATTTTTTTGTGACGTAGGCTTGTGTCACTCTGGGAATAGAAGACCTTGTTTTTTTAGACTCTGAATGGGTACCAAACGCGGCTTTGTATGTGTGCTCGCCAGTACGTACCTACGCCTCGTAGCACGCACACACTGAAAATATGTCAGACTGATAAGAATGCCCCAGACGGGGCTACGCCACGCTACGCGGAGATATTAGAATAGAATAGAATAGAATAGAATAGAATAGTTTATTTTCAGGAATATGGTACAAAAATATGTTCACAAAAATTCAGTTTATCCAGCATATTCTGCTCTTAACGGCGTGAAAATATTAGTAATCAACAACTTTAAATCTTATTATTATATGTCTCGCTAACTCGCTATTGTCAATTATAAACAAATACACAAACACTAATCGATTAATTTCACAATTTACAAATCATACAATGTCAAGTTAAATATACAATGTCAAGTTAAATATTGTCAGTGTGTGCGTGCTACGAGGCGTACGCCGGGTTTGGCACCATTGCATGAAGATAGATTACTGTCTTATACTGTGGTACAGTCAGCTCAGGGTCATTGGGAGCGTGTCCCGGTACCGACTTGCGGGAATGCTTAGTTCACTCGATTCGGGGAGACTCTTCTTGCACCCAAATTCTTTTTACTGACATTAAGAGGGGTACCGAGCCTATTGTGCTGCCCTGAATTGTATTTTTTTTTTTTCTAAACAATTGAACAACATTTTCAAAAAACAAGAATGTCACAATGGCCCCGATTCGGACTGTGCCACGACTCAACTTAACTAAATTTATTCCTGTCACTTTCTAAAATAAGATTAAGAAAAGAGACAGAAAACCAACAGCTGACTTTAGTGCTGTCAAAGTGACGTTACACGCCCAAAAACGCCTTAAATAAGATGGCGTACATTATGATGGCATCTTATTATCTATATCTACATCTACACTAATATTATAAAGAGGAAAGATTTGTACCTATTTTTGTATGTTTGTATGTTTGTAATGAATAGGCTCAAAAAGTACAGGGCCGATTTAAAAAATTCTTTCACCATTAGAAAGCTGCATTCACCCTGAGTAACATAGGCTATATTTATTGCTAGAAAAGATTAGACGTCCACCCGTGCGAAGCCGGGACGGGCCGCTAGTATATTATATACATATCTTTTTGTGACAGGAATAAATTTAGTTAAGTTAAGTCTTGGCACAGTCCGAATCGGGGCCATTGTAATCCTGATTGGCTTTCAATTTATCGGAACATTACGGATTACTATGCTTTATGCTTGTAGCTATTATCGCTAAAACCGGTTAAAGATAATTATTACAAACATTATAAAAACAAATCCGCAAGGACCCGATAAACTGAAAATCAGCGGTGGTGGCTACAATAATGTGACATTCTTGTTTTTTGTAATATTGTTTAATTGTTAAGAAATAAAAAATAATACGTTTGGGGGTAGCACAATATTGTGCGTGCGTGTATGTGTGGTTTTTGTAAGCAATAACTATCATGCGGAAGTTTCTATTAGAATCATAGTTTTCTACGTTAAATTAAATTAATTCATTTTAAAACGGTTGATATTACATTTTTGTAAATTTGAATTCAATTAGGCCAATGTTATACCAACGTAATAAAATCCTCGTTGGCTAACCAACACCTTGGAGCTAGTAGGCTCAATGTTATACGTTTGTGGGAAAAAACAACACAAACTCTACGCGATTGGTCCTTTGTTGGGGCTTTTGTGGCAGGCCCACTTCCATTCCCTACAGAATGCCAACCGTTGGCGACGACACCCCAACGGGAAATGCTACTAGGGATAGGCTCGGTGCAGCCTTAAGTATTATAACATCTTTCAAAAAACTGAGAATAAGCTCGAAACCACCAGCGAGCGAGTGAACGGGTTGTAATTTCCACTCATCATCATCATCAGCCTATAAACGTCCCGCTAAAGTGCACAGGCCTACCCTCAGGGAGGGTGTATGGGCAATTGGGCATTAGTCCACCACATGCCCAATGCGGATTTGAAGACTTCACATTACACACCAGAATTTCTTCTTCAGTGTATGCAGGTTTCTTTCACTAATAATTAAATAATTAACTATTAATTATTTAATTGTTATTTTTATTGCTAATAGTCCGAGATCCGACCGTAAAATTTTGCTCCTATTTCATAGGCGAACGAAATGTGATTCTAGTGTAAATTACACAGGGTTAATTCAACGCCGCCAAGTTGTCTAGAAAAATCTTGCCGCATGTACCTTTTCCATTATGATTTTTGGCATAACTTTTTCCACCTGTCCGTTAGGGAAGTAAATGAGTTGCCATCGGAAGGAGACTGATCTAAATTACTGGAAAAACTAGGGTTGCCACCTCTCAATCTTCCGAAACTATAGGGTTGCCAGGTTTTTAAGACACACATGTAACCAGTAGGCCTCGCATGCCACCCCCGAGAAAACGACAAAAATCGAGATGTGCCTCCATCCTTACTATTTTACGTATGCAAGAAAGAGCGCGCATGACGTTTTTCTCGTTTAAAAGCTTTGTCGTGGGTGGCATGCTAACCGTGCTGGTCTACCCAATATCAAACTGTACAAAAACATGTATAGTCATTCCCTACAGTCGCACACGGATTGCCATAAGAGTGACAGAGCTAGATTAGACGTAAATCTGTTACGTCTGTCAAACAAATGTCACCACTTTTTAAGCAAATTCAAGCTTTTTCTAGCAAGATTTTTCTAGGCAACTTGGCGGCGTTGAATTAACCCTGTGTAAACATACACTAGAATCACATTTCGTTCGCCTATGAAATAGGTGCATAATTTTACGGTCGGATCTCGGTCTATAATTTCCACTGTTCTTCTTTAAACAGACCAACTGATCGCCATACGGTTCCGCGCCGCTCTGAAAAGTGTGGAATCTTCATCTTGCCTCGAGTTCAAGTCGCTGACAGAGAAGCCCATTGATGGGAATATTACTTGGCTCCACGTGACGAATCCTGACAGGCAACGAGCTTGTGTCCACGATCCTGCTGTTAATTTTACAAGCGGTGAAATTGTAAGGAATATTTTTAGTTTTTTTCGACTGTTATTATCTTAACTCGCCACATGATCGCACGCGATACAATAAAATGTATACAGGGTGAAAATAAATGCGTTACATATTAAACGGAGTGCTTCAGACCATCAGACTGAACAAATTTCACTATGGCACCTACTTCGAAATCGAAAATTTTTGTTGTTCCATAAAAAATGTCAATTCAATTCAATTATACTTTATTGCACACCAAAAAAAAACATACATTTGAATAAAGACAAAGAATTACAAGTAGGTACAAATAAGGCGGTCTTATCGCTAAAAAGCGATTTCTTCCAGACAACCTTAATCGTGTTAGCAATGAGTGCATAAATATTCTAAAAAAAAAAGAAAGATAAAATGATCTATATTCTATAATATATACATACATATACAACGTGTTAATAAATTAACGCAAAACTAGAAAGTAGTTTGTTTAGAATCGAGAGCAGAATCGAATTATCATGGTTTCAACATAGGTAATTTTTTTCAAAATATTAAATATTTTTTTTGCAAAATTTAAAATTTACTGAACCCGATGGCGGTGTCCTATTGCCATCGCACGCGCGATGGTGCGATGCGATCTCATCGCGCGATGAAACCGATCGCGCGATCAAAAAACGTGTGTCCTAATTTGGTGCGATGCGATCGATCACCCTCCCTTGCTTCGTGTACCTGCACTCAGCGGGACCCCGTGTCCTAGAACGATGCGAGTATGTATGGGATTTAGTTCCGAATTTTTTCTATCGAATTCAATTAGAAATAAAAAAAAACCGTCAAAATTAATTAATGAAGAATTAGAACCGAGCCACTAACGGTCTAGGGCCTAAACGTATAGGAAAGCTGGATTCAGTCTAGCTCGAAAATAGACGCCAAAGTACATCATTTAGCCTCGGTCTTATGACTCAAAGCGGTCACTGATTTTTTTTTACAGCGGTAAGACAATCGCGAAAAAATGGGGTCTGGGCCTAAATATATAGGAAACGAACTGGATGCATTTTAAGAAAGAGCCCTCTTAGGAGAACACCACAGCAGATTTAGTTATTCTCAAATCGGTCACCGTTCAAAATCAGACTGGGGTTGAAAATTAAAAAAAATAGGTCTTGGGCCTAAACATATAGGAAATGTGAAACCAACTTGGATCAAAAGAACACACTTTACCCATCACAAAAAACCCGGTCTTACATGGCGGATCGGTCACCTTTCCAGAATCAGACCACTTTTATAATATAACAAAAATGACAGATATCTCGACAATGGTAAGTGATAGAAAAAAAATTGTTATGAACAAAATTGTTGGAAATTTAATGGTCTTCACGTTTGTAACAACTTTGTTTCCAATCCTATGCATAGGAGACAAGATATTTGTAAAAACTGAATAATTAAAATAGTAACAGACAGATATATCGACAACGGTTGATGATAGGAAAAGTTTTTGCAAAATAAAATTGTAGATAATGTTATGTTCTACAAGTTTTGTAACAACTTTGTTCACGATTTGATGCATTCGAAACGAGATATTTGCAAAAAATTATTAATTAAAATAGTAATAGACAGATCCCCTCCCCTTCGTCAGACGGCTCCAGGATGTTGGAAGAAAGCCTTCTAACATCACCTGCATCCTCGACCACGGGCGCAGCTGAGGAGACGGAAACCAGGACGGCCGAAGTAACCTTCGTACCGCCTAGGAGTCCGAACCAAAGAGGTGCTCGTAGGAAAAGGATGTGTGGCTCTGCTCGAAGGCGCTACAAAACGCTCGTTTCGGAGGGCGTCGACCCGACTGTAGCATTCGAACAGTGCCACAAGACACTCGAGGAGCTGGGTATGGCCCAGCAGCAGTACGACCGTAGGCCATATAAAAGGACCCGGTCAGAAGAAGTGTCTCCTAAAGAAGGTGTCCACAAGGCACCGAGAGTGGACGGGAATCCGCATCGCGTCACCTCCCCAAAGCCATCCACCTCTGCCGAGCCAGGAACGGCAAGGAGGAATTTGGGGGGACAACCGCGAGCGGGCCCATCCACTTTCAAGGAGGCAGTAGGCTCGTACCGAGTTGGTATCCGTGATAGGACACCGATGACGGACGAGCAACTAGAATTGGTCCGGTGCTCTATTCTCAGTGTGATAAGCAATACTCAGATTAGAGGAACCGGACCAAGATTCCTAGGCCATTCGCTACGGCCGGGGTGGCTGCTGATCACCTGCAAGGACCTGGAGTCACGTAAGTGGCTCGAAGACCGTGTAGGAAGCCTGAAACCCTGGCCGGAAGCGGAACTGTCGATAATGACAGAGGCACAAATGCCTAAACCAACCGTAGGCATCACTTTTGCACCCAAGACCGAAGCCAAGTCGGCTGAAGAGGTAGTGCGAATGCTAGGGGTGCAAAACAAGGACCTGAACACCCATATGTGGAAGGTTCTCCACTGCAAGGCCGAAGAGACAGGGTTCACCATAACCCTATCTATCGACGACCTTTCAGCGGGGGTCCTTCGCGCTATGGAGTGTAAGGCTAGTTTAGGTATCAAACAGATTTTGTTCAGGCTGAAAGGTGGTGAAAAACCCCTTAAACAGGCTGAAACGGAGGGACCCTCAAACCCTACCCCAAATCAGCCTCCTCAAACACCGACCCAAGGGGGGGCGGGCAACGTAAACCCCCCAGTTAGAGGGGGCTTTCCCCTGTCCAGGGGGACCTGGCGGGGTAGGCCACAGAGAGGTTCCCGAGGCAGTAACTCCAGCAGAGGGACGCAAAGGGGACCGACCCAACCGAAAGGCCGTGGACGGCCCGGAGGTGAGGGACGAGCCAAACCGCCCCCTGCACACTAATGCCCCAAAAAGGCAAACCACAACGAGGGCAATAAAGGTCATCCAAATCAATCTCCATCACGCCACAGCTGCGACGCACGTGCTTACACACAACTTCCGCCGGGATGACCTAGAAATGGCCCTCGTACAAGAACCGTGGCTGGAAAACAACACAGTCTTGGGTCTACACAACGCAGGTAATGTTCTGTATAACATTAATGGCACTAAGCCAAGAGCCTGCATTATTTTCAACAAACTAATTGAATTTCTACCAGTTCCAGAATTTTGCACGGACGACCTGGTAGCTGCGTTCGTCAACCTCCGTGGATGGAAGGGAATGAGGACTATAGTCTGCTCAGCCTACCTCCACGGTAAGGAGACGGACCCAACAACAGAACTCGACAAACTGCGGGAGTACGCGCGCCTACAACATGCCGAGCTTCTGGTCGGTTGCGACGCCAATGCCCACCATACCAACTGGGGGAGCACCGACATCAACCCAAGGGGTGAGTTACTCCATGACTTTACTCTAACCAACCGTCTCTTTATTTGTAACATAGGATGTAAACCCACCTTTGTAACAGCTAACAGACAGGAGGTTTTAGATGTTACTTTCGCAACAGAGGAAATCTACAAATGCGTAAGTAATTGGCATGTCAGCGAGGAAGAATCCATGTCTGATCACAGACACATACGTTTTGATTTAATAACCGCTCCGATATACCAAACTAACACCTTTAGGAACCCGAAGGCGACATCCTGGGAACTATTTAGAACCCTACTAAAGGAGAACCTACAGGACTTTCCTAAAACAATAAAAGATCCTGATAGCTTAGAACTGGCAGTACTTATTCTAACAAACGGCATCCTAGACGCCTACCACAAAAGCTGCCCTCTGAAAGAACCCAAGCAACGAAGGAATACTCCCTGGTGGAATCGTAAGTTAGAAAAACTTAGAATCGAATCTCGTCGGCTCTTTAATAAAGCCAAATCCTATAGGTGTAGTTGGGACACCTACAGGTCTGTTCTAACAACTTACAAACGAGAAATCAAAATAGCCAAGAGGAAAAACTGGCGGAAGTTCTGTGAGGAGATCAATCAAACTCCTCAAGGAGCTAGACTGCACAGGATCCTCGCAAAAGCTCCAAAAAACCAATTAGGTCTTCTCAGAAAGCCTGATGGTAATTTCACTTGCTCCGAGAAGGAGACCCTGGAACTGCTCACAGCAGTCCATTTTCCTGGCTCCGTCAGTGAAACCAACCCAAGCACTGTCACAAGTACAAAGGGTAACGAAGACGCTCATGCACCACATAGGCCTCACTCAGAGGACTGGCGAAGAGCGTCAAAAATCTTCAGACCTAATCAGGTCAAATGGGCGCTAAAAACCTTCAAGCCCTTTAAATCAGCTGGAGATGATGGAATATTCCCAGGCCTATTACAACAAGGCGCGGAAATCCTAACTCCAATTCTAATAAAAATATTTAGAACTAGCTTTGCATGTAACGTTATACCTGAGCCATGGACTAAAGTCACAATAAAGTTCATACCAAAGACAGGCAAAAAGGACTATGCCCAACCAAAGTCCTATAGACCTATTAGTCTCACCTCTTTCATGCTGAAAGCCATGGAAAAGGTACTAGATCTAAACATACGGGAAAGTGCTTTATTGACACACCCGTTGCATAAAGATCAGCACGCCTACCAAAAGGGCAAATCAACAGAAACCGCCTTGATAGATCTAGTCGACAAGATCGAAAAATCTATCGAGGATAGGCAAATTGCCCTTTGTGCATTCCTGGACATTGAAGGAGCGTTCGATAATACCCCGACAAGAACCATAATTAGTGGACTAACTGCCAAAGAGGTAGATCGGACCACTATAGGTTGGATAGAATCGATGCTCCGCAACAGGTCTGCAAAACTAACACTGAACGGTCACATCCATACAGTCAGAACAACTAGAGGCTGTCCACAGGGAGGGGTACTTTCCCCCCTCCTGTGGTCAGTCGCGGTTGACCAACTCTTGCATCTACTGGCCGAGGAAAGACTACCCACACAAGGGTATGCCGACGACCTTGTAGTAATCATCAGAGGGCCGTGTCTAGACACAGTGTCCTCTCTTGTGCAAAGAGCTCTTCACATCATACAAAGATGGTGTGACGAAAACAGTTTGTCTGTAAACGCAGACAAAACAGTCATAGTACCATTTACGAACAAACGGGACCTCAAAAAGTTAAAAGTTCCCCGTCTCAATGGCAAAACTATACCCTACTCCAAAACAGTTAAGTACTTAGGCGTAACTTTTGACCAACGCCTCAACTGGAACACGCATATTGAAACCGTCATTCAGAGGGCCAAGACCTCGCTCGGCATCAGCTATCGTGTGGCAGGGACTAGGTGGGGAATAACCCCTAAAATAGCCCTCTGGCTTTTTACCGCCATAGTTAGGCCAATCGTATGCTACGCTGCAGCTATCTGGTACAAAAAGACCCTCCAAAAAACCACAATAGACAAACTCAATAGCCTTCAAAGGACTGCGTGCCTAATCATAACAGGCGCTATGTCCACCAGCCCCGGGCTAGCTCTGAATGCATTACTCAACCTCCAACCGCTGCACATTTTTGCGCAAAGGGAAGCGAAGGCTTGCATACTCAGAGTTAACCCAAACAAGAACCGTAACTGGCAGTCGAGGTGTTTGATTGGCCTGCAGGAGGATGCCACGTGCCTCCCAGTGCTAAAGATGACCACAGACACCATGACGCCAGTATACAACTTCACCAAGAACTATACTGTTACATTTCCTTCGAGGGATGACTGGCTTGAGGGCCAAACATCCATCAAAGACAACTGCCTAACCTGGTTCACAGACGGATCCAAGAAAGGCAATGACGTTGGCAGCGGAATATACGGCGAAAACCCAAGACTACAACAGACCCAAAATCTTGGAAATTACGCCTCCATATTCCAGGCGGAGGTCTACGCCATCACAGCCTGCGCTGAAATTAACTTAAGCAAGCGCTACGTCAACCAATATATCACAATCAACTCTGATAGCCAAGCAGCCTTGCTAGCCATAGACTCTCCGATCATAAGGTCTAAGCTAGTACAGGACTGCGTATCACAACTGAATGCCTTAGGCAATAACAATCAACTTGTGCTACAATGGGTGCCAGGACACTCAGACATCGAAGGGAACGAGAGGGCGGACGAGTTGGCTAGAAGAGGCACTGAAAACCACTTCATAGGCCCCGAACCCTTTCTCGGAATCCCCAATAGTCTAACGCGAGATTCTTTGAATAAGGCCAGCTTTGGTGAGGCAATAAAGCTTTGGTGTAACACCCCAGGCATGGGCCACTCAAAAGCACTTATCAAAGGCTACAATCGCAAACTTGCGAACGGTCTCCTTGCCCTCAGCAAGGACCAAATTTGTACAATAGCAAGGTCACTCACAGGCCACTGCAAATTAAATAAGCACATGCACACACTGAATTTAAGTGACACGACCGGCTGCAGATTTTGCAAGGAGGAGATGGAAACTCCTCTGCACCTCCTATGTGATTGTGGTCCCCTGATGTACAAACGCAGCACTCATCTGGGTAGGCAGGTGCTGACACCAGATGAGATACAAACTATCCCGATCAAGAATCTACTGCGATTTCTGGCCGCAGTGGGGATTGGTAAGGAACTATAAAAAGGGCGATCACAAAGGACCAGCGATGGTCTACGTGGCACAGGCTTAGCAAGCCTGTCAAGGCCCGGAACCACAGATAATAATAATAATAGACAGATATCTCGACAACGGTTGATGATAGAAAAAGTTTCTTAAAGATACAATTATAGACAATGTTATGTTCTACAAGTTTTGTTTTAACTTTGTTCACGATTTGATGCATACGAAACGAGATATTTGCAAAAAATTATTAATTAAAATAGTAATACAGATATCTCGACAACGGTTGATGATAGAAAAAGTTTGTCTGAAAAACAATTGTAGACAATGTTATGTTTTACAAGTTTTGTAATAACATTGTTCACGATTTGATGCATACGAAACTTGATATTTGCAAAAACGAATTAATTAAAATAGTAATAGACAGATATCTCGAAAATTGTTGATGATAGGAATAGTTTGTGTAGCATACAATTGTAGATAATGTTATGAACTACAAGTTTTGTTATAACATTGTTCACGATTTCATGCATACGAAACGAGATATTTGCAAAAAATTATTAATTAAAATAGTAATAGACAGATATCTCGACAACGGTTGATGATAGAAAAAGTTTCTTGAGGATACAATTATAGACAATGTTATGTTCTACAAGTTTTGTTTTAACTTTGTTCACGATTTGATGCATACGAAACGAGATATTTGCAAAAAATTATTAATTAAAATAGTAATAGACAGATATCTCGACAACGGTTGATGATAGAAAAAGTTTCTTAAAGATACAATTATAGACAATGTTATGTTCTACAAGTTTTGTTTTAACTTTGTTCACGATTTGATGCATACGAAACGAGATATTTGCAAAAAATTATTAATTAAAATAGTAATAGACAGATATCTCGACAACGGTTGATGATAGAAAAAGTTTGTCTGAAAAACAATTGTAGACAATGTTATGTTTTACAAGTTTTGTAATAACATTGTTCACGATTTGATGCATACGAAACTTGATATTTGCAAAAACGAATTAATTAAAATAGTAATAGACAGATATCTCGAAAATTGTTGATGATAGGAATAGTTTGTGTAGCATACAATTATAGACAATGTTATGTTCTACAAGTTTTGTTTTAACTTTGTTCACGATTTGATGCATACGAAACGAGATATTTGCAAAAAATTATTAATTAAAATAGTAATAGACAGATATCTCGACAACGGTTCATGATAGAAAAAGTTTGTCTGAAAAACAATTGTAGACAATATTATGTTTTACATGTTTTGTAATAACTTTGTTCACGATTTGAAGCATACGAAAAGAGATATTTGCAAAAACGAATAAATTAAAATAGTAATAGACAGATATCTAGAAAATTGTTGATGATAGAAAAAGTTTCTTAAAAATACAATTACAGACAATGTTCTACAAGTTTTGTTATAACTTTGTTCACGATTTCATCCATACGAAACGAGATATTTGCAAAACATAATTAATAAAAATAGTAATAGACAGATATCTCGACAACGGTTGATGATAGAAAAAGTTTCTTTAAGATACAATTATTGACAATATTATGTTCTACATGTTTTGTTTTAACTTTGTTCACGATTTGATGCATACGAAAAGAGATATTTGCAAAAACGAATTAATTAAAATAGTAATAGACAGATATCTCGACAACGGTTGATGATAGAAAAAGTTTCTTGAAGATACAGTTATAGACAATGTTATGTTCTACATGTTTTGTTTTAACTTTGTTCACGATTTCATCCATACGAAACGAGATATTTGCAAAAAATTATTTATTAAAATAGTAATAGACAGATATCTCGACAACGGTTCATGATAGAAAAAGTTTGTCTGAAAAACAATTGTAGACAATATTATGTTTTACATGTTTTGTAATAACTTTGTTCACGATTTGATACATACGAAAAGAGATATTTGCAAAAACGAATAAATTAAAATAGTAATAGACAGATATCTAGAAAATTGTTGATGATAGAAAAAGTTTCTTAAAAATACAATTACAGACAATGTTATGTTCTACAAGTTTTGTTATAACTTTGTTCACGATTTCATCCATACGAAACGAGATATTTGCAAAAAATAATTAATAAAAATAGTAATAGACAGATATCTCGACAACGGTTGATGATAGAAAAAGTTTCTTTAAGATACAATTATTGACAATGTTATGTTCTACATGTATTGTTTTAACTTTGTTCACGATTTGAAGCATACGAAAAGAGATATTTGCAAAAACGAATAAATTAAAATAGTAATAGACAGATATCTAGAAAATTGTTGATGATAGAAAAAGTTTCTTAAAAATACAATTACAGACAATGTTCTACAAGTTTTGTTATAACTTTGTTCACGATTTCATCCATACGAAACGAGATATTTGCAAAAAATAATTAATAAAAATAGTAATAGACAGATATCTCGACAACGGTTGATGATAGAAAAAGTTTCTTTAAGATACAATTATTGACAATGTTATGTTCTACATGTTTTGTTTTAACTTTGTTCACGATTTGATGCATACGAAAAGAGATATTTGCAAAAACGAATTAATTAAAATAGTAATAGACAGATATCTCGACAACGGTTGATGATAGAAAAAGTTTCTTGAAGATACAATTATAGACAATGTTATGTTCTACATGTTTTGTTTTAACTTTGTTCACGATTTCATCCATACGAAACGAGATATTTGCAAAAAATTATTAATTAAAATAGTAATAGACAGATATCTCGACAACGGTTCATGATAGAAAAAGTTTGTCTGAAAAACAATTGTAGACAATATTATGTTTTACATGTTTTGTAATAACTTTGTTCACGATTTGAAGCATACGAAAAGAGATATTTGCAAAAACGAATAAATTAAAATAGTAATAGACAGATATCTAGAAAATTGTTGATGATAGAAAAAGTTTCTTAAAAATACAATTACAGACAATGTTATGTTCTACAAGTTTTGTTATAACTTTGTTCACGATTTCATCCATACGAAACGAGATATTTGCAAAAAATAATTAATAAAAATAGTAATAGACAGATATCTCGACAACGGTTGATGATAGAAAAAGTTTCTTTAAGATACAATTATTGACAATGTTATGTTCTACATGTATTGTTTTAACTTTGTTCACGATTTGAAGCATACGAAAAGAGATATTTGCAAAAACGAATAAATTAAAATAGTAATAGACAGATATCTAGAAAATTGTTGATGATAGAAAAAGTTTCATAAAAATACAATTACAGACAATGTTCTACAAGTTTTGTTATAACTTTGTTCACGATTTCATCCATACGAAACGAGATATTTGCAAAAAATAATTAATAAAAATAGTAATAGACAGATATCTCGACAACGGTTGATGATAGAAAAAGTTTCTTAAAGATACAATTATAGACAATGTTATGTTCTACATGTTTTGTTTTAACTTTGTTCACGATTTGATGCATATGAAAAGAGATATTTGCAAAAACGAATTAATTAAATAGTAATAGACAGATATCTCGAAAATTTTTGATGATAGGAATAGTTTTTGTAGCATACAATTGTAGATAATGTTATGAACTACAAGTTTTGTTATAACTTTGTTCACGATTTCATCCATACGAAACGAGATATTTGCAAAAAAAAAATAATTAAAATAGTAATACAGATATCTCGACAACGGTTCATGATAGAAAAAGTTTGTCTGAAAAACAATTGTAGACAATGTTATGTTTTACAAGTTTTGTTCTAACTTTGTTCACGATTTGATGCATACGAAAAGAGATATTTGCAAAAACGATTTAATTAAAATAGTAATAGACAGATATCTCGACAACGGTTGATGATAGAAAAAGTTTCTTGAAGATACAATTATAGACAATGTTATGTTCTATATGTTTTGTTTTAACTTTGTTCACGATTTGATGCATATGAAAAGAGATATTTGCAAAAACGAATTAATTAAATAGTAATAGACAGATATCTCGAAAATTTTTGATGATAGGAATAGTTTGTGTAGCATACAATTGTAGATAATGTTATGAACTACAAGTTTTGTTATAACTTTGTTCACGATTTCATCCATACGAAACGAGATATTTGCAAAAAAAAAATAATTAAAATAGTAATACAGATATCTCGACAACGGTTCATGATAGAAAAAGTTTGTCTGAAAAACAATTGTAGACAATGTTATGTTTTACAAGTTTTGTTCTAACTTTGTTCACGATTTGATGCATACGAAAAGAGATATTTGCAAAAACGATTTAATTAAAATAGTAATAGACAGATATCTCGACAACGGTTGATGATAGAAAAAGTTTGTCTGAAAAACAATTGTAGACAATATTATGTTTTACATGTTTTGTAATAACTTTGTTCACGATTTGAAGCATACGAAAAGAGATATTTGCAAAAACGAATAAATTAAAATAGTAATAGACAGATATCTAGAAAATTGTTTATGATAGAAAAAGTTTCTTAAAAATACAATTACAGACAATGTTATGTTCTACAAGTTTTGTTATAACTTTAACTAACTAACTCAGATCTAATAAAGTCCGTTAGCCTGCGCGATCGACGTTTATATACAGATACACGATTGAAAACAGCGAAAAACCCATCGAAAGAAGTATGGCTTATAGTTAATGAGGAAGTAGGTACAAGGAGTAAACTGCATAATGTATGTTTAAGCGGCCAGGGGTGTGACGTGCCAGCGGCCGAGACACCTGACCGTTTCAACAACCATTTCCTTACAGTTGCATCAAAGTTTCTGATCCAAAATGATCATGAGAAAGCGCTTACGTACCTGAATCAACACCTATGTGAATTACATGTCTCAGACCTTACATTACCCGTAGTGATACACGCTAGTATTAGCAAAATTCTTAAATCGATGCTAAAGACAGCTAACACACTTGATATTTACGACATAACTGTGAATATCCTCCTATCAATCTGGCCAGTCATATCACATGTATTAGTAACCTTAATAAATGAAATATTTATGAAGGGATCTTATCCAGATGTCCTTAAAAGTACGCGTGTATGCCCTGTCTATAAAGGGAAAGGGGACAAAACTCAAGTTGATAGCCACAGACCAATTACAATTGTCCCAAATATCTCAAAAATTGTTGAATCAATAATATCGATGAGCATTATGAACTATCTTGAGACAAACCACTTACTGACAGACAGACAATATGCTTATAGAAAAGGCAGATCCACCACAGCCGCTGCACACCAGATCACAGACACGATACTCACTTGCATTGATGATAAATACAAAACAGCAGGTATTTTTTGTGATTTAACAAAAGCTTTCGATGTTATCGAAAGCAGTCTACTGTTGGCTAAATTAAATAAATATGGCATCAAGAATATTGTTCACAACCTGCTGAAATCATTCCTATCAAATAGAAAACAAACCGTTGAAGTTACAATAGGTGGGCAAAAGGTTAGGTCTGAGACAGGTGATGTAACTGTGGGTATTCCTCAAGGATCCTCCCTGGGAAATACACTATTTCTTGCTTTTATCAATGACCTGCCACGCTTTGTAACTGACGGACTAATTGTATTATTCGCCGATGACACAACTATAATAGTATGTAGCCACACCTATGAGCAATTAAATGAAAAAATAAACGTGGTATGTGATCAGCTACAGGAGTGGTTTGCGTCAAATGGATTAATTCTCAATATGACTAAATCCAACGTCATGCTGTTCTCGGGGAGGCCAGTACCAACACCTCTGTGCATGAATAGCCCTATTCCTATATCGGAGAAATGCAAGTTCCTAGGTTTTACACTGGATCCAAACATGAACTGGAAACCGCATGTCAATTCTCTCTGCGACAGGCTCAGTGGAGCTGCGTACGCATTGCGAAAACTTCGCCCTGTGGTTTCCGACCGCATACTAAGGCGGTGTCCTATTGCCATCGCACGCGCGATGGTGCGATGCGATCTCATCGCGCGATGAAACCGATCGCGCGATCAAAAAACGTGTGTCCTAATTTGGTGCGATGCGATCGATCACCCTCCCTTGCTTCGTGTACCTGCACTCAGCGGGACCCCGTGTCCTAGAACGATGCGAGTATGTATGGGATTTAGTTCCGAATTTGTTCTATCGAATTCAATTAGAAATAAAAAAAAACCGTCAAAATGGAAGAATTAGATCCAGAGCCACCAACGGTCTAGGGCCTAAACGTATAGGAAAGCTGGATTCAGTCTAGCTCGAAAATAGACGCCAAAGTAAATCATTTAGCCTCGGTCTTATGACTCAAAGCGGTCACTGATTTTTTTTTACAGCGGTAAGACAATCGCGAAAAAATGGGGTCTGGGCCTAAATATATAGGAAACGAACTGGATGCATTTTAAGAAAGAGCCCTCTTAGGAGAACACCACAGCAGATTTAGTTATTCTCAAATCGGTCACCGTTCAAAATCAGACTGGGGTTGAAAATTAAAAAAAATAGGTCTTGGGCCTAAACATATAGGAAATGTGAAACCAACTTGGATCGAAAGAACACACTTTACCCATCACAAAAAACCCGGTCTTACATGGCGGATCGGTCACCTTTCCAGAATCAGACCACTTTTATAATATAACAAAAATGACAGATATCTCGACAATGGTAAGTGATAGAAAAAAAATTGTTATGAACAAAATTATTGGAAATTTATTGGTCTTCACGTTTGTAATAACTTTGTTTACAATCCTATGCATAGGAGACAAGATATTTGTAAAAACTGAATAATTAAAATAGTAACAGACAGATATATCGACAACGGTTGATGATAGGAAAAGCTTTTGAAAAATAAAATTGTAGATAATGTTATGTTCTACAAGTTTTGTAACAACTTTGTTCACGATTTGATGCATACGAAACGAGATATTTGCAAAAAATTATTAATTAAAATAGTAATAGACCGATATCTCGACAACGGTTCATGATAGAAAAAGTTTGTCTGAAAAACAATTGTAGACAATGTTATGTTTTACAAGTTTTGTAATAACTTTGTTCACGATTTGATACATACGAAAAGAGATATTTGCAAAAACGAATTAATTAAAATAGTAATAGACGTATAGATATAGATAATAGACGTATCGTATGGATATCTCGAAAATTATTGATAATAGGAATAGTATGTGTAGGATAAAATTGTAGACAATGTTATGTACTACAAGTTTTGTTATAACTTTGCTCACGATTTGATGTATACGAAACGAGATATTTGCAAAAAATTATTAATAAAAATAGTAATAGACAGATATCTCGACAACGGTTGATGATAGAAAAAGTTTCTTAAAGATACAATTATAGACAATATTATGTTCTACAAGTTTTGTTTTAACTTTGTTCACGATTTGATGCATACGAAACGAGATATTTGCAAAAACGAATAAATTAAAATAGTAATAGACAGATATCTCGTAAATTGTTGATGATAGGAAAAGTTTGTGTAGCATACAATTGTAGATAATCTTATGTTCTACAAGTTTTGTTATAACTTTGTTCACGATTTGATGCATACGAAACGAGATATTTGCAAAAAATTATTAATTAAAATAGTAATAGACAGATATCTCGACAACGGTTGATGATAGAAAAAGTTTGTCTGAAAAACAATTGTAGACAATGTTATTTTTTACAAGTTTTGTAATAACATTGTTCACGATTTGATGCATACGAAACTTGATATTTGCAAAAACGAATTAATTAAAATAGTAAAAGACAGATATCTCGAAAATTGTTGATGATAGGAATAGTTTGTGTAGCATAAAATTATAGATAATGTTATGAACTACAAGTTTTGTTATAGCTTTGTTCACGATTTGATGCATACGAAACGAGATATTTGCAAAAAATTATTAATTAAAATAGTAATAGACAGATATCTCGACAACGGTTCATGATAGAAAAAGTTTGTCTGAAAAACAATTGTAGACAATATTATGTTTTACATGTTTTGTAATAACTTTGTTCACGATTTGAAGCATACGAAAAGAGATATTTGCAAAAACGAATAAATTAAAATAGTAATAGACAGATATCTCGTAAATTGTTGATGATAGGAAAAGTTTGTGTAGCATACAATTGTAGATAATCTTATGTTCTACAAGTTTTGTTATAACTTTGTTCACGATTTGATGCATACGAAACGAGATATTTGCAAAAAATTATTAATTAAAATAGTAATAGACAGATATCTCGACAACGGTTGATGATAGAAAAAGTTTGTCTCAAAAACAATTGTAGACAATGTTATTTTTTACAAGTTTTGTAATAACATTGTTCACGATTTGATGCATACGAAACTTGATATTTGCAAAAACGAATTAATTAAAATAGTAAAAGACAGATATCTCGAAAATTGTTGATGATAGGAATAGTTTGTGTAGCATAAAATTGTAGATAATGTTATGAACTACAAGTTTTGTTATAGCTTTGTTCACGATTTGATGCATACGAAACGAGATATTTGCAAAAAATTATTAATTAAAATAGTAATAGACAGATATCTCGACAACGGTTCATGATAGAAAAAGTTTGTCTGAAAAACAATTGTAGACAATATTATGTTTTACATGTTTTGTAATAACTTTGTTCACGATTTGAAGCATACGAAAAGAGATATTTGCAAAAACGAATAAATTAAAATAGTAATAGACAGATATCTCGTAAATTGTTGATGATAGGAAAAGTTTGTGTAGCATACAATTGTAGATAATCTTATGTTCTACAAGTTTTGTTATAACTTTGTTCACGATTTGATGCATACGAAACGAGATATTTGCAAAAAATTATTAATTAAAATAGTAATAGACAGATATCTCGACAACGGTTGATGATAGAAAAAGTTTGTCTGAAAAACAATTGTAGACAATGTTATTTTTTACAAGTTTTGTAATAACATTGTTCACGATTTGATGCATACGAAACTTGATATTTGCAAAAACGAATTAATTAAAATAGTAAAAGACAGATATCTCGAAAATTGTTGATGATAGGAATAGTTTGTGTAGCATAAAATTATAGATAATGTTATGAACTACAAGTTTTGTTATAGCTTTGTTCACGATTTGATGCATACGAAACGAGATATTTGCAAAAAATTATTAATTAAAATAGTAATAGACAGATATCTCGACAACGGTTCATGATAGAAAAAGTTTGTCTGAAAAACAATTGTAGACAATATTATGTTTTACATGTTTTGTAATAACTTTGTTCACGATTTGAAGCATACGAAAAGAGATATTTGCAAAAACGAATAAATTAAAATAGTAATAGACAGATATCTCGTAAATTGTTGATGATAGGAAAAGTTTGTGTAGCATACAATTGTAGATAATCTTATGTTCTACAAGTTTTGTTATAACTTTGTTCACGATTTGATGCATACGAAACGAGATATTTGCAAAAAATTATTAATTAAAATAGTAATAGACAGATATCTCGACAACGGTTGATGATAGAAAAAGTTTGTCTCAAAAACAATTGTAGACAATGTTATTTTTTACAAGTTTTGTAATAACATTGTTCACGATTTGATGCATACGAAACTTGATATTTGCAAAAACGAATTAATTAAAATAGTAAAAGACAGATATCTCGAAAATTGTTGATGATAGGAATAGTTTGTGTAGCATAAAATTGTAGATAATGTTATGAACTACAAGTTTTGTTATAGCTTTGTTCACGATTTGATGCATACGAAACGAGATATTTGCAAAAAATTATTAATTAAAATAGTAATAGACAGATATCTCGACAACGGTTCATGATAGAAAAAGTTTGTCTGAAAAACAATTGTAGACAATATTATGTTTTACATGTTTTGTAATAACTTTGTTCACGATTTGAAGCATACGAAAAGAGATATTTGCAAAAACGAATAAATTAAAATAGTAATAGACAGATATCTCGTAAATTGTTGATGATAGGAAAAGTTTGTGTAGCATACAATTGTAGATAATCTTATGTTCTACAAGTTTTGTTATAACTTTGTTCACGATTTGATGCATACGAAACGAGATATTTGCAAAAAATTATTAATTAAAATAGTAATAGACAGATATCTCGACAACGGTTGATGATAGAAAAAGTTTGTCTGAAAAACAATTGTAGACAATGTTATTTTTTACAAGTTTTGTAATAACATTGTTCACGATTTGATGCATACGAAACTTGATATTTGCAAAAACGAATTAATTAAAATAGTAAAAGACAGATATCTCGAAAATTGTTGATGATAGGAATAGTTTGTGTAGCATAAAATTGTAGATAATGTTATGAACTACAAGTTTTGTTATAGCTTTGTTCACGATTTGATGCATACGAAACGAGATATTTGCAAAAAATTATTAATTAAAATAGTAATAGACAGATATCTCGACAACGGTTCATGATAGAAAAAGTTTGTCTGAAAAACAATTGTAGACAATATTATGTTTTACATGTTTTGTAATAACTTTGTTCACGATTTGAAGCATACGAAAAGAGATATTTGCAAAAACGAATAAATTAAAATAGTAATAGACAGATATCTCGTAAATTGTTGATGATAGGAAAAGTTTGTGTAGCAGATAATTGTAGATAATCTTATGTTCTACAAGTTTTGTTATAACTTTGTTCACGATTTGATGCATACGAAACGAGATATTTGCAAAAACGATTTAATTAAAATAGTAATAGACAGATATCTCGACAACGGTTGATGATAGAAAAAGTTTCTTAAAGATACAATTATAGACAATGTTATGTTCTACATGTTTTGTTTTAACTTTGTTCACGATTTGATACATATGAAAAGAGATATTTGCAAAAGCGAATTAATTAAAATAGTAATAGACAGATATCTCGAAAATTATTGATAATAGGAATAGTATGTGTAGCATACAATTGTAGACAATGTTATGTACTACAAGTTTTGTTACAACTTTGCTCACGATTTGATTGAAATTGAAATTGAAATCATTTATTTGCGGAAACACGGTAACATATAGTACAGGTGGACAGTTTTAATTTAGTACAGCATGTTTCGCCATAAGCATGGCATGCAAATTAGGAATACATGACTAAATATTTAGTCTATATAATGTATTGCCAGAGATTATATTAATATGTAGCATTACAAACAAGATAGCTTAAGAACAATTTAGGTAAGTAAGTACATAATTATTTTGTTATTACAATAAGTATTAAATAGGTAATTCAAAGTAAAATAAAATTATACAATATCAATCTCAACTAAAACAATAAAATTTAAAAATAATGTCCAAAATTTAATTTAATTTAATGTTAGGTTTATGGCAAAAAATTCGTTAAGGTCATAAAAACATTTGTCGACCAACCACTTGCGCAATTTAGACTTGAAATATTTTACAGGTAACTCCCTTAAGCTAGTCGGTATGTTGTTAAAAACTTCTATAGTCATTACGTAACAGTTTTTACCGTAAAATGCACTATTACAAGGTGGCATCTGTAGTCGTGACAGGTCCCTAGGTCTAAGCCTCAGGTTTTCAATAGGTTTTCGAAATAAGTGGGGTTGGTTTTTTACAAATATACCTATTTCATGAATGTACATGCTAGTTAAAGTCAGTAAATTAAGGTCCTTAAAGAATGGTCTGCATGATTCTAGCGGGCCTATTCCACAAATGGCTCTAACACACTTTTTTTGTGTTACGAAAGCTTTATTAACATCTGTCGAATTACCCCATAGTATCAGTCCATATCTTAAAACTGATGCAACGTAGCCGTGGTAAGCAGTGAGAGCTGCTCCCTCACTTGACACTCTTCTAAGGCGTTTAAGGGCGTAGACAAAGCTCTCAAGCCTGGAGCATACACTTTGAACATGTAGCTTCCAATTACAGTGCTGGTCTAAGTTAATTCCAAGAAATTTCATTTGATTTGATTCCTGGATGCTACTACCCTGACATAGTATATTTAGATTCAGACGTTCTGCCATGTAGTTAGAGAATTGGACAAATTTCGTCTTTGATACATTTACGTGCAATTTATTGATATCTAGCCAGTTTGTTAATGATTCCACTGTCATGTTTAAAGTCGATTCAAATGTTATGGTCAGGTTGTTGTTAGGAATAATAAGCGATATGTCGTCCGCGAATAATACTGTTTGATATTGTGTAACAGCTGGTAGGTCATTAATATAAGTAAGGAACAAGAGCGGTCCCAAAACACTGCCTTGTGGCACACCAGAGCAGTTTCCTTGATATGGAGACCTATACCTAACATTTTCATTTAATTCATTGAATTTATAAAGTTCTACACATTGCTGTCGGTTTGTCAGGTAGCTTTTTATCCAGGCATACGAAACAAGATATTTGCAAAAACGAATTAATTAAAATAGTAATAGACCGATATCTCAACAACGGTTGATGTTAGAAAAAGTTTCTTACAGATACAATTGTAGACAATGTTATGTTCTACAAGTTTTGTAATAACTTTATTCACGATTTGATGCATACGAAACGAGATATTTGCAAAAAATTATTAATTAAAATAGTAATAGACAGATATCTCGATGATAGAAAAAGTTTGTCCATGATACAATTGTAGACAATGTTCTACTTATGTTCTTACTTGTACAACAGTGGTTGATTATTTTAATAAAACAACTTGATTTTAATTATTAAGGCCAAAGGTTTTATTTCTCACCTTTATCAAACTTCGATAAAACAAAATATTAATTTTCTTATAGATTCGAACGTAAAAGTCAAACTGAAATATTATTTTTAACTTTTTTACTTTGAAGTCGGTTTTTATTTTTTTTTGTTATTGAAACTCGAATTCTAGTCGTAAAGACCAAAAAAAATCTTTGCCTATGCCATTCTCCCATTTTGACGGAACACATTTTATTTCTAATTGGATTCGATAGAACAAATTCTAATCAAATTAAAGATTGAAAAATTAAGTCTCGAGCGGGACTTGAACCCGCACCCTTCCAAACCGGGGAAGTGCGTTATCCAATGGCTTTAATATGTTTGAAATCAATAATATTTGAAATTAGAACAAATTCTATAGAACAAGTTCTAGGACACGGGGTCCCGCTGAGTGTAGGTACACCCTTGCCTCGTCGCGCTCCTCGGTCGCGCGATCGAAATTAGGACAGTCAATACTGATTCCTATGTTTGATCGCACGATCGCACGATCGTGCGTCGAAAATAGAACAATTCGATCGCATCGCATGATCGCGCGATCGAAATTAGGACAGTCAGTACTGATTCCTATGTTTGATCGCACGATCGCACGATCATTTTCATTGGACGGACGCATGATCGCGCGTGCGATGGCAATAGGACAGCGCCGATGAGAACCCACCGCACGGAGACACTCACCCTACTTACTACCAAAATAAGATTATAAAAATGTATCCATAAGTACGTTAGCGCTTTCTTTCAGTGCTTAAATGATAACAAATCATTTTTGCCTCAAAACTTAAAATGCGAATAACTTTAAATTTTACCTATCAAAATAATGATATTATTGTTGCAATCTAATTATTTTGTTATAAATCAGTTGGGGTGTATGAGGTTTTGCGTTAATTCATTAACACGTTGTATACATATCTTATCTTTTTAACTATATACATACATATTAAGTAACAACTACATACAACACGGAAGCACATGCAGTATAAGAAAGAATATCAATTACAACAACAACGTCAACAACGGCAGCAACAGTAGAGGAGAAAAACCGTAATATTACATAGTCTAAGACAAAAACTAAATAAAAATAAAGTTGAAAGGAAATCAGAGGTCAAGGAAATGATCTTTGACCTGTCAAAATGAAAAATGTCAATGGTCACTCGACCCAAACACAGACTATTATATGTACTAGACCCTTAACTAGACCCAAATGTAAGAAACAGCTAACTTTTTTCGTGATTTAATTGATGGTCCCCTAATTAAAAGTTGTTCAGTTTGATGGTCTGAACCAACCCCTAAAGTATGTAAGTAATTAATTTAATTTTAAAACCTGTAGGATATAAAATTTTTTGAATTTTTAAGACAACATAATAATGCTTCCTGCACACATATATCATCATCATCTCAGCCGATGGACGTCCACTGCTGGACATATAGGCACAAATATATCACATCACATCACAGTATTACCACAACCCGGACACTGCATACAAAAAATTGAATTTGACAAGATGACGTCAGCACATGCAAAACTAATACCAACTAAAGAAATTGAACCTTAATGTCTTCTTCTTAGGTAACGAGGAACCAATGCGAAGTAACCAGAGGGCGATAGAGGGGGTGAGGTAAAATAGTAGGTGGGAGGAAGGGAGTGTCCTTACAGTATCTAGTAATAGATACTCTTTCTTATACTGTGGTATTACTATAATCTTACAGTATAGCAACGCTCTTGATGCGCAATCCCCCGCTCGCCTCCGCGCCGGTGTACTTACGTTGTCATGCGCAGTCAATACCGACATACATCTTCATACAGATCTCAGGATGATCCGCGTCGCCCGCTTCCCCGTAAGGCCCCCTTAGTTGCTCTGTGCAAGCACATCTGTTGCCGTACTGTAAGGGCTATACAGAGTGAAATTGATATCATTAGCAATATCGTTTCAACTAAGAGTCTACCCATCAAACTGAACAACTTTTATTATGGGAGCAAGCAAACAGATCGCAGCAAAAAAATAATCAGCTGTTGCATACATTTGGGTCGGGTAGGCATTGCAGTTTAGTATGGAACAGCCGACTTGTTTTGCTCCGATTGGTTTGCTCCCATAGTGAATGAAAGTTGTTCAGTTTGATGGGTAGACTCTTAGTAAGTATATGAGAATGCTAATGATATCAATTTCACCCTTGCTTGCTTGCTTATCGTGTCGACTTCAACACAACAATGTCGCTAAATAGTACCTTGCCAGAATTGGGCAACCGATACTGCGCACCGTCGCTAGCGATAGCGGTCATGAGCTCCTCCTGCGTGCAGGTGTTAGGGCACGCAGGGCACGATGTGAGGTGGGCCATCGTTTGTGGAGCTCTGCACAAGCAAGTCACATTTTGCGCATCTAAGAATCCCCACCTGACCATGTTGTCCTTACTGCGACCGACCTCGGTTCGGTTCGGTTCGGATCGGAATTTCACCCTGTATTGTATAGTTATGCTGTGAGTGGTGATATCCTCTTATTGCCTTTGGCTTTTTTAGTTTCATAAAGTGATCATTGTTGGATACCCTAACTGGGAAAAAATGCATTACGCATCCCCTCCTGTTGGGGGATGGGAGGGGTATGTGGGACTCCCCGGTGCGTGTCACCGGTATACCCACTAAAATAACCCAGCGGCACTCCCGCTTCGCCCGGATGGCAGGGGCTGGGAGACCAGCAGAGCACCCTAACCTAACCTAACCTAACCAAACCAAGATAATTAATGATTAATGAACATAATTTTTCAGCAAGTATTGCTGGGGCTGGACTGCCTCAAGCGACGGGACGTGCTCCATACGTTGCTCCATGCTATCGGGCTCAAAGACGAAGTTGGTCACCCGCAGCGGGATCAGTATATTAGAGTTTTGTGGGAGAACATTCAACATGGTAAAGTGTGATAGCTGTAGCGCTTTTTTACCGTTATGGATGGTTTAGACGATGACAATTTTGCGCCGCCAATTCTGCGGCGTCTAAAATTAGCACCGTGTAAACACTTTAAGGCACGACAATTTTAAGGCACGGTGTAAAATTGTCGTGCCTTAAAGTGTTTACACGGTGCTAATTTTAGACGCCGCAGAATTGGCGCCTAGAAATTGTCATCGTATAAACGGTCCATTATTATTGGACCAATACAACGTAACCTGGAGGGTGATTGCGCTAATTAAAATCATCCAAGTTCAATTCGAATCCAAATTTAGTTCTAATCACATTGCAATCCAATTACTATTCAACTGTGTTTAATTTCTTATCGCGCTATACTTGGCTTATTTACTATGACAGCTTTTAACGTCTGAGCGTGAGCGATCTGTCAAAGCGGTTCTAACGAGCGGCTGTCAAATAAATAGCGCAATACCGAATGTGTTAAAAGTTGTGGTTCACACGCGGTCCAATCATGGTTCAGTTGCGATTTATTAGTGCGATTGCTCTCCTGGTATCCATCATTAAAATATCCGAGAATAGACTCCGATAATACATGTATAACATTCTTGTGAGACAAATTTTGTTGGTGATCTTATATGGTCTTTAGGGTGATAATATCATCATCATCATCAGCCTATACAGGTGTAACAAAACACCCTTGGGGGGTGCTTCGGTCCATCAAACTGAACAACTTTCACTATGGAGCCAACATCGAGAAAAAATCAAATAAATCAGCTGTCCCATACATTTGAGTCGAGCCGGTACTGTAGTTTTGTATGAAAAAGCCAATGAAAAAGCAGATTTTTATTTCGCGATTTCGAAGTCGGCTCCATAGTGAAAGTTGTTCAGTTTGAAGGTCTGAAGCATCTCCTTAAGTATTATTAGGGTGTTTTGTTACACCCTGTATAATATGAAGGAAGCTGACTATAAATTCTTCCCAAATTGCAGAGTACCGTAAACTTTACCGCGTACAGTTATACGGGGACATTTTAACTGAATATGATCCTTCGAGCATCATGCACTTCCACGACCGGGCATTCACCTTGAACGGACAAGCCACCATTGCTCCTTTGGTATGTACACTTTAGACTCCGTTAATATAATTCACCTTGAACGGACAGGCCACCATCGCTCCTTTGGTATATCTACACTTTAGACTCCGTTAATATCATTCACCATGAACGGACAGGCCACCATCCTCCTTCAGTATAAGTATTATCTACACTTTAGACTCCGTTAATATCATTCACCATGAACGGACAGGCCACCATCGCTCCTTTGGTATATCTACACTTTAGACTCCGTTAATATCATTCACCATGAACGGACAGGCCACCATCCTCCTTCGGTATAAGTATTATCTACACTTTAGACTCCGTTAATATCATTCACCAAGAACGGACAGGCCACCATCGCTCCTTTGGTATACAGGGGTGTAACAAAAGGCCCTAGTAAAGGGGGAAAATCCATTGAATCATTTTTCATTCAATCAGATAAGAATGTTTTTTTTCGCCATTTCGATATTGGTCCCATAGTGAAAGTTGTTCAGTTTAATGGTCTAAACCACCGCACACCCTTAAAAGTTTTAAATGTTTATTTTAACTTTTGTAACACCCTGTATAAAGTATTTAAGTTTACACCCTGTAGAGCCTAATGGTTTTCAGGATAGAGAAATTACATGCTCCCCATGGATTTTAAGTTAATTTTGGAATGTTATATCTTTTACCTACATTCCAAGTCTATTGTTTCTCCCATGGTCTAAAATAACAAGGTCTTCTATTCCGAGAGTGACACAAGCCTACGTCACAAAAAAATGGCCGCTAAACATGGTAAAAGGGTATGATGACGTAGGCTTGTGTCAGTCACGTGGTCAGTCACGTGATCGGAAGAGAATACCAGGCGCAGTATATTATTGTACCATGGTTTCTCCCAATCCTTCGAACTTTTCATATATAAAAGAAGACAGATCTCTAGTAGTTTGTTGCATGTTTTACAATTATGGACCACGGACTTTAAAATTATGGACACTAAATCTTGATTTAAAATCTAATTTGCAGATGTCTGGTTTATTCATAAAGCCATCAAACAACCTATCGCCATTGGACAAGATGAAACTTCGACTGTTATTCAGTCGTGAATGCAACAGGCGTAAAGTTGGCAACCTCTTGGAAACGTGTAAAAACGTTCTTCATAAACAATATAAGGAAGGGGACGGAAAATTTGAAGATTTAACAGTTTTGAATGACAAAGATAAGCCAGTGAATAAGCAGGATGCTGAACACGTTCCCTGTGCGCCTGGTCAGCTAGGTGGATGTATGCCTATGGATGATACCCGAGAGAGAGAAAAGGCCGAACAAGGTAGAGAACGTGACAAGATTGAACAAGAAAATAACGTGGATCAAGAAACACCTGAAGCTGAATTAAATGCAGACGATAATAAGCCCAGTGCTGAGGTCGTCGAAATAATTGATTAATTACTTGTGTGAAAAGATGACTTAAATATGGAAATAAATCGAATACGTATTTAAAAAGATTGACGCTTTATTTTTAGGGTACCATAACGGGACCCCAGCCCCTCCCTTCCAAGGGTAGTATTATTTTTTTCCCAGGGAGGACAGGTCCACGTTAGGTCGTTGCAATAAAACTTAGATAGAGCGAAGCGAGCTTGAGATTTTAATGCAAATAGTATGATTAGCATGTCGCAATAATTATGATCTGAGAAATCTCGATCGATGTTGAGAACAACAAGACAAAAAGTGACAGCGATGGAGGATTCATTTTAATGACCGTTTCTGCAACTGACCGTATAAGTGTACTCTTATTACATTCCTCGGTATAAGTCTACACTAATATTATAAAGAGGAAAGATTTGTACCTATTTTTGTATGTTTGTATGTTTGTAATGAATAGGCTCAAAAAGTACTGGGCCGATTTAAAAAATTCTTTCACCATTAGAAAGCTGCATTCACCCTGAGTAACATAGGCTATATTTATTGCTAGAAAAGATTAGACGTCCACCCGTGCGAAGCCGGGACGGGCCGCTAGTAACAAATAAAGGGGGGGTATCCTCATACAAGAAACTAGTTTTTATCAACGTTTTTTCTTTTCGCTTCATCTTAAAAAGTTTACTACGTACAGCCAGCAGCAATAAGTTGTATACATACACTTTTGTTCTACGTTGTAGTATTAATGTGTATTATAACTTATTGCTGCTGACTGTACAAGCGTCAAACTTGTTGTGATTATACAGGGTGTACAATAAAATGGGACAGCTACTTAAAGGGGTGCTTCAGACCATCAAACTGAACAACTTTCTCTATGAGACCAATACCGAAATCGCGAAAAAAAAATCAGCTGTCCCATACATTTCAGTCGAGTTATGTTTGCAGTTTTGTATGGGACAGCGGATTTTTTTTTCGCCATTTCGATATTGGTCCCATAGAGAAAGTTGTTTAGTTTGACGGTCTGAAGCACCCCTTTGAGTAGCTGTCCCATTTTATTGTACACCCTGTAGAGCAAACTCTACCTGCAGTATATAATAACAAATAATAAAAACCAGCCAAGAGTCAGTTCCGCGCTAAAGGTCCCGGAGAGTACAAAATTAATATGTTGTATGATGGTGTGGCGCGAGTAGTAGCCAGATTCGCACTTCACCGGTTATTTTTACTCGATCTATGACTCGCCGATTCACAAAAGTAAGGAGCAGAGAGGTAAGGAGATGACAGGTGTAGTGGACTCTACGAATAACAGTGGGCTTATAGATTCCGAGAAATAAGTGAAAAACTGAAAAAGTCACCTTTGGGTTTTGACCACAGATCACAAAAACTAGTTTTGACGGAGACTCGGGTCTGCTTTGCCCAAACCATAGACGAGGAATTTTTCGCTTACGCTGCCCAAACGAAGATTAACGAGCGGAATTGTTTTCCTGGTTGTATTGAAGTTGTATTGTAATGTTACATCTAAGTAATGATTCCGTTAATGTAACATTTCATAGAATTTTCAATTTCAAGGTGTTTCTGGTATTAGGTAGCATCCCGCCGTGGTGATTTGTCACTTTTTCAAATCAGGGGGGTATCAGGACATTTGAGCGAATCCGTTCGCTCAAATGTCCATCCGCGCTGATTTCCCTTCGCACTAAGTCCATTCGCTTAAATGTCCATTCGAGCAAAAGTCTTTCGCTCAAATGTCTCTTCGCTGAAATGTCTTTCGCTCAACTATCCTTCGCGCAAGTGTCCTTCGCGCAAGTGTCCTTTGCGCAAGTGTCTTTCGCTCAAATGTCCCAGATCCAATCAGGGGTCATGTCGCCACCAAGACAGGGCGAGTTGGGCATGCAGATTTAAGGGAGTGGTAGCAAGTCTGGATTGAATGATAGTAACCCCTTAGAGCAGGGTTTCTTAACCTTTTTCTAGTCATGGACCCTCTCAAAATTTCAAAGAGCCCACGGACCCTTTCCAAAAAAGAAAAACGATGTTTATCTTCAATCAGCTTTTATTGTTTGCAATTAAACTTTACATGTAAATAATTAGTTAGTGTGACAGCTTGCCATGGACCCCCAGCTTTCATTACACGGACCCCTTAGGGGTCCATGGACCACAGGTTAAGAAACCCTGCGTTAGAGAATATACAAGGTGTTATAAAAATATCTGCCACGGCTGCAAGGGTGCATTCAGACCATGAATCTAAACAACTTTCCCAAAGGAACATGGGACGAAAAAAGATAAAAAATTTTGGACCTTCCATACAAAAGTGCGGATCGGCCGATCGATTTTCTATGGGAGGTCCGAAAAATTTTCTCGTTTTTCTACCTATGTTTCTTTGGGAAAGTTGTTTAGATTCATGGTCTGAATGCACCCTTGCAGCCGTGGCAGATATTTTTATAACACCTTATAGTTTACAGTTATAATATGTTGGTGAATTCGAAATAAAACGTAACCTACAGTTAAGAGTAGACGATTATTTATTAATTTTTGTCTTCCTGCGCGTGCTTCTTCCGCTCGGTGCACTGTTCGAAGTATAATAGGTTCAGTTTCTGGACGTCGGTGGCACTTAGGCCTTGCCAATGGCCCATGGCCCAGCCATCATTCTGAAAAAAAAAAATTATATAGGCTTTTGCACAATTAAAAAAAAACCGGCCTAGATCGTATCGGACCCGCCCATGATAAGGTACCGTAGTCATTATACAGGGTGTAAGGAAAAGTATTATTTTGAACCACGTACTCTAGATACCCATCAGACTGAACACCTTTTACTATGGGAGCAAATCTGTCAGAACAAAAATAATCTGCTGTCTCATACATTTGAGTCGTGTAGGTATTGCAGTTTAGTATGAAGTATGAAGCAGTCTTTGGAAGCAGCAGTTTTTTTTTGCTCTGACAGGTTTGCTCCCATAGTCAAAATTGTTCAGTTTGATGGGTAGATACACCCTGTGTAGGGCCCTTCTTCATTTATGCAGATGGTTTTTTAAAGGGATAATCAGAACATCATCAAACTGATCAATTTTCTATAAGGGACCAAATAAAATCAGCTGCTTCATGAAAAACTGCAATCCTATTCGAGGACCACTAATTTTTTTTCGCGATTTCGATATTGGGCCCGAGGATGATCAGACCGACCGATCTGAACGACTGGATCAGACCTTACAAATGAAATGACAAATAAATAATGAACCGTAGTCTTACCCAAATAGGGTACATAATGCTAGTGAGACCTTCCTTTATCTGCAGCCATGGGTAATGCATGACGCTCTGGTAATCGTAGGGGAATCCCACGGAAGCCGCCGGCGGCAGCTTCTCCTTCATATCTTTTGTTACTTCTGAAGAATAAACGTATCATTTTTTTTAAACGTGTCTTTATTTAGAAAAGCTTTATACAGGGTGAAATTGATATCATTAGCATCCTTTTAAACTAAGAGTCTACCCATCAAACTGAACAACTTTTACTATGGGAGCAAACCGATCAAAGCAAAAAAAAAAATCAGCTGTTGCATACATTTGAGTCGAGTAGGCATTGAACCGATCCAATTAATAATTCTTTGTTTGTTTTATATGATTTTAGTTTAGTATGGGACAGCAGATTTTTTACTTGCTCCGATTGGTTTGCTCCCATAGTGAAAGTTGTTCAGTTTGATGGGTAGACTCTTAGTTTAAAAGGATGCCAATGATATCAATTTCACCCTGTAGAGTCATGGGCGCGCTATATGGATATACATGGTGAAATAGATATCATTAGCATCCTTTTAAACTAAGAGTCTACCCATCAAACTGAACTACTTTTACTATGGGAGCAAACCGATCGGAGCACAAAAAAAATCTGCTGTTCCATACTAAAGTGCAAGGCTTACTCCACTCAAATGTATGCAACAGTTGATTTTTTTTTGCTCCGATCGTTTTGCTCCCATAGTAAAAGTTGTTCAGTTTGATGGGTAGACTCTTAGTTTAAAAGGATGCTAATGATATCAATTTTACCCGAGTCATGGGCGCGCTATCGCTATGGATATACAGGGTGTACAATAAAATGGGACAGCTACTCAAAGGGGTGCTTCAGACCATCAAACTGAACAATTTTCTCTATGGGACCAATATCGAAATTGCGAAAAAAAAATCCGCTCTCCCATACAAAACTGCAAACATAACTCGACTGAAATGCACAGCAGTTTTTTTTTCGCGATTTCGATATTGGTCCCATAGAGAAAGTTGTTCAGTTTGATGGTCTGAAGCACCCCTTTAAATAGCTGTCCCATTTTATTGTACACCCTGTATGATGGAAATCGCCGATCCAAACGCCTAGCGCCTGTGTGGAAGGACTCTTATGCATACTTCTCACAGAATCACAATCTAGTACCTATGCTGACACTTTTTATGAGGATAATCAGACTATCAAACTGAACTACTTTCTCGATGGCACCAACATCTAAATCGCGAAAAATCATCTGTTCTATACAAAACTGCAAACCTGCTCGAGCCACATGTTGGTCTCATTTACGGTCTAGTCATCCTCTTAAAAAAGTTTCAGCATAAAGAATGATCCTAAATATTTGCTCTGGTGTCTTTACTTAGGAAGGAAACAGTGGAAAATCGTTTGTACCTATAATATCGAATGAACGCCGACCACATTTCCTCATAAATGCCTCCTCTCTCCTAAATATTTTGTTGCATTGCTATGTGTTATCTCTTATGAAAAGAGTGCCTAAACATAACACCGGCTCTTCATTCTCGCCGAGAACGGGCGAGACAGGCCGAGAACGAGAGTGTGGATGCCCTTCATTGTTCTCGTGGCGTCGTAAGCCATAGTAATTTTCCTTGAAAGTTCTCGCCGAGGGTTCTCGGCGAGAATTCTCGGCGAGAGTGAAGTGCGGGCATAAAATACAATACCTGGAGAGAGCTTATCCCAAACAATGTGCAGGAAAGAATCTCGATCATGCAAGTTGTGCTGGTGGTCGAGACCCAGCACGTGGACGAATAGGTGGAGCAGGTCATTCACTGAGTTGAAGCAGTCTTGATTTATTTCCAACACCTGCAAATAAGGTTTAAAATATAACGTAGTAAGTTACATTCTCTTTGGTTTACAACTTTTTGGTCGCATTGAAGATGGAACGGAAAAAAATTAAACCAATAAGTTTATAGTCCTAACTTTAAAAAAAAAAGATTTAACTGGCTGATTCCATAGGAAAAAAAATGTTAAAATGCCATTTAATTAATTTAAGAAAAAAGTATATTTATTTTTAATAACATTTAAATGGCATTACTTACATTTTTTTTCTTCAGAAATGGCCAGATATTTTAATAAAAATAAAATATTTTAATATCAATTTACAAATGAACTCGATCTTTGCTCTTTTAATTCTTACAGTTTTTTTTCTATTTTATTAAAATGTCATGCCAAATATCAGAAAGACCAAGGTATCCCGGAGATAAGGTCAATCTACTGGTTTTTTAAATTCATATTCAAAATATTTATTTCAAGATTTTAGAAGGATTTAGTAAGAATAAATGACTATATTGTATTGAATAGCAAATCTAGCAGTTTTAGCTAGCTTACTTGATCTCCTTTAGGTTTCCCAGGAGGTGGGCATTGGCAACCAGGGTACGGTGAGCGCGTCAGCAATAGGATGCTATTCGCGTGTCTTCTAGAAGGAGATCCTGCTTTCTCTGTCTTCCTAGGTGCTGACTTCTTGTTCATAGACGGCTTTCGTTTCTGCTTTGGTTCGATTGATCGACGCACTCGTTTCACTCTAACTTTACCTTGGTTTTGCTTCGCTAGTGTTTTTGCTGTTGAATTTCATAAGGAGTTATGTAAAATTATATTGTGATCTTAAAATCTATCGTTGTGTATCAATAATTTTAGAAAAATTATGATAGATGTCTAGTTTAAAAATAGCAATTATGCGCGCAGCGTTGTTCGGTAACTGATATTTGGTTGATCTCAAGGATTGAAAAAAAAAACACAATAGAAAAAAAAGAGTAGAATCTAGAACTGACTTTAAAATAATAATAGTCGCGAAAACGAGACCGGATTCTACGATAATTACATACCTATACGTAGGGCACACTGAAAGTTTCAGGAACGGACCAGTTAGTGACAATGCCAATGAAAAATTTATTTTAATTACGAATAAGAAACTTTTTATCAACCTATAGCCGAAAATTTTATTCAATTGTCATTTGTTTTAACGATTTGGCGGCAATTTGAAAAGAGTGTGTCGCGAGGCAAAACGAATTTAGCAAGGAAAAATGTTTTCTCCCCAATTTATTACGATTTTCGTCGTAGTCCTAGTCCATAGCAAAGTTAATGATAAACTTCGATAGGTAGGTATTTACTGATGAAGCCCTTTCACTTGACACTTGTTTACAACTGGTTAAATGAGTTTAGGCATGATCGGAGCAATCTCAGTGATGATCTACCTGGGAGATGTCGTTCAACGGCGACAACTGAAGAAAATGCCAATGCTGTGCAGCTCATGAGAGAGGCTGATAAGAGAGTGACCTACCAGCAGATTCAGGCAAGCTTCAGCATTGATATGAGTCAAGTGCAAAAGATCCTACACGAATATTAAGGCGTAGGGAAGCTTTGTACTAGATGAATACCCCATAATTTAACCGATTTCAATAATTTCATAGTACCTAAAGCAGAGGGGGTCCACTGCTTCTCACAGAGGTTCCATTGAACGGGACGATACATAAAATGGAATGGAGGCCACTTCTAAAAATATTAAAAGTATTCCCAACCTCCTTCTTCTATACACTTTTTATTGTCCTGAAACTTTCAGTGTGCTCCACATATAATAATGAGTGAGAGAAAATCTACGTTGTTTTGTTTGGCTTAGTTGAAATTGCATACAAAATCATGTATGTCAAACAAGGGCATTATTTTTTATAAATTTTTGTCATATCTCCGGATGGAGGGATCTATCCAGTATACGCGCACAGTTTATCTCGAACTACCACAAATAAAATGGCGGAGCCACGTGGCAACTTAACACGCGCGCGAAACACGTCTGTTCGTTAACCCTCTAGCCACGCGACTCCAAAAAGAGTTAGTACATAAGGTTAGGTAAACCTAAGCGTTATAAACTATAGTTATAATTTATTTGTAAGTATTGTTTTGGAATTTGAGAGAACTGACAATGTAGTTATAACAGTTTGTAAATTTTTTGGCATATAATTTAACGATAGCAAAGCTGGGTATTTTTATTGTTATTTCTTTTTTTTATTTTCGTAAAAAATATAATAAACTCACTTGTGCGTTGAGGTATAGAAACAACTTTGGCTTTGGTCGCTGCTTTCTTAGTAGCATTGCCTTGACGTAATGCTGGTTTTTTGTCTGTAAAAGATTTTTTTTTAACTAGAGTGCGGTTTTTGAAACTCGCACTTTGAACTCAGCAGTTGAAAATGTAAATATTAATATGGAGATATGCATCTTTCTACTGCTGATCTGACTTTCAAAATCAGGAGTGCGATTTTTGAAAGTCAAATCAGCATAGGAAAGGTTTGCATAGGAACCCAAAAGGTCTAGGTGTCACAAAGTCTAAACATAGAATGCACACTCCTACGTAAACCCTAATGTACGTACCATTGGTACGCAATTCTGTCTTCTCTTCGTCTTCGTTTTCATCAATATCAGCATCAAGATCTTTAGTTACACCATCTTCTTTCGGATCTACAACTTCGTTTTCAGCCAAACGGTCCTCTGTGTCTAATGACACTATATTCCCACCTTTTCCTGCCTCATCATTCTTCTTTGGATTCTGTTCAGCCTTTTTGTCATCATTTTGTTGGTTATCATCATTGTCTTCAGTTTTTCCCTCGCCGTCTTCATCTTTGTTTTTCTTATTTTCGTCTTCATTTTCATTACCATCTTCAGCCTCTGCGGATAGATCGCGGAATTCTAAGCATGTCTCTTTTTCTATATGACGAATGACAGCGTTTATGTTTTCCCTTTCTTCAATAGCTGTAAAGTTATGAAAATGACTAAATGTGCAGAATAAGAGCCACAAATACAATTATCACGTTTATGAGCGTGTCACAAGGTTCACTTTTAGCATACTTAAAGTTTTTAGCGTACAGAAAGACAATATGTTCAGGGATGCGATTTTTGAATCTCATTCGCTGAGTTCAGCAGTTGAAAATGTCAAAATTACTATGGAGATACGCATCTTTCTACTGCTGATTTGACTTTCAAAAATCGCACTCCTGAAGTATGATTTTTTAAAGTCAAATCAGCAGTAGAAAGATGCATATCTCCACAGTAATTTTGACATTTACAACTGCTGAGCTCACTGAATGAGTTTCAAAAATTGCACTCCAGGACTAAGAGCAAGGATCTCCTTTATTCTAAAGCATAGAGGGCCTATAGAGAGCAAGAATGTCCTTTTTTACGTTTGTGTTTAAAGTGTGTGGTGTCAAGTAGTATGTACAAAAGGCACCAATTAGACCAATCTAGTACAAAAGTGACAAGTGAAAAGTGGACAGCCGCATAAACAAAGATCTATAGTTCCGTCTCCTTCTGCTATCTAAGGTACGTCATAAGACAAAAGAGACTTAACTACAATCGTAAATTGATGCGGTCTCTATGCTTTAGAATAAAGGAGATCCTTGCTCTTAGGTTCAGGATAATGTGCTAGCCTAGTCTTTCGTCTTCGCTCAAAAAATGGCTGAACCAAAACTACATTCCAACACATAACGCTGACATATGTACATTGGCCTCGATTCGGACTGTGCCACGACTTAACTTAACTAAATTAATTCCTGTCACTTTCTAAAATAAGATTAAGAAAAGAGACAGAAAACGAACAGCTGACTTTAGTGCTGTCAAAGTGACGTTACACGCCCAAAAACGTTTTAAATAAGATGGCGTACATTATTATGGCATCTTATTTTGGGCGCGTAACGTCACTTTGACAGCACTAAAGTCAGCTGTTGGTTTTCTGTCTCTTTTCTTAATCTTATTTTAGAAAGTGACAGGAATAAATTTAGTTAAGTTAAGTCATGGCACAGTCCGAATCGGTACCATTATAGACATTAAAGAGTTTGTTTATCTAGTTTTACAGAGAAATAGCTTAATAAAATATACAGGGGGTAAGGAAAAGTATCATTAACCTTTAAACCACAAACTCTACTGTACCCATCAAACTGAACAACTTTTACTATGAGAGAAAACCTTTCAAAACAAAAACAGCTGTTCCATACGTTTGAGTCGAGTAGGTATTGCTGTTATGGAACAGTTGAAATTTTTTTTCTACTGACAGGTTCGCTCCCATAGTAAAAGTTGTTTATTTTGATGGGCAGAGTATGTGGTTTAAAGGTTAATGATACTTTTCCTCACCCCCTGTATATTTTATTAAGCTATTTCTCTGTAAAACTAGATAAACAAACTCTTTAATGTCTATAATGGTACCGATTCGGACTGTGCCACGACTTAACTTAACTAAATTTATTCCTGTCACTTTCTAAAATAAGATTAAGAAAAGAGACAGAAAACCAACAGCTGACTTTAGTGCTGTCAAAGTGACGTTACACGCTCAAAATAAGATGCCATCATAATAGCCTGTATAACTACTCGAGTAGCACTGATCAGAGCTTTGGTCCACAAAACAGTGCGGAAGTAACCAAACACATTTCCTTGAATACTCCCTAGCAATTATAAGAGAATATGAAACTTACAGAACTCCATTTTATCCCGTATCTTGTAGTTAACAATTCCATAAGGCCAGAGCCTTTCTTTGAAGTAATCTTTAATCTGTTGCGGCTTAATCTGCTCCTGTTTCCTGTTTCCCTTTATAACGCTGGGGCAGGTCGTCAGGAGGTAGTTCTTGTTTCGATCTACACATTCTATTCCGAATATGACTGATGTTTTTTCTACGTCTATCTCGCTTAGCGCTTGACGTTGTCCAAGTTTGATGCCAGTCTGCGAAATAATAGTATTATCTTCATTATTTTTAAGTCATCCACTTCTGGACATTATCCCCTAATGATTTTCATAACGGTCAATTTTATCGGTTTACCCCGACCACAGTATTTATAAGACAGTAATCTATCTTCATATAATGGTGCCAAATATAAAGCGGCGTACGTCTCGTAGCACGCACACACTGACAATATCTCCGTGTAGCCACTGCGTAGCCCCGTCTGGCGCATTCTTATCAGTCTGACATATTTACAGTGTGTGCATGCTACGAGACGTTCGTACTGGCGAGCCTTAGTGGCGAGCACACATACAAGCCGCGTTTCGTACCATTGTATGAAGATAGATTACTGTCTTATACTGTGCCCCGACCTTTACTAGGTTGTTAGTCTTAGGTTGAGATTCAGAGACGATTTTTTAAGTCATAGTTCGAACTAAGTACGGTCAAAATGTATGGATTTTGACATACGGGAGTTCCAACTAAGACTTAAAAAACGTCTCTGAATCTCGGCCTTAGATTCAGAGACGTTTTTTAAGAGAATTCTACTCGGAGCGCTCTCCATACAAAACGTAGTCGGGTCCTAGTTTAAACATATCGTAATTAAAGTAAAAACAAATGCTTTTAACATAATCTAGAAACAAATATCTGTGTCTCTATGAATTCAGATTTTTCTTTAAATATTTAGTTCTTAAGCTATGTTGGCTCAAAGATTCGTAATTTTTGATCAAAAAAGGCCCAACTTCGTCCTTGTTTTTTAGGACAATGCATACATTTTAGAAAAATTTGGATACCATAGAGACATCGCAAATATAATGAATATTCAGAACAAAAAAAATTATCCACATATCTAGCATCTTATTCGAATAATCACCCGACTACAAAATGTAAAAATTACGCGTGGATTCGTTGTGAATTGAGTGTTGTTTCGACGTTATGCGGGCGGGGTGCGGTGCGCGCGGGGTGAGTTTCACCTCGGGGGGCCCGGCTGTCGCTTCGCACGGCCGGCGATTTAGTTTCCTACTTTTTACCGTACCGAACGTAAGCGAATATTAGCGTTTTTTTCTTTTTGGTGTGAAATAAAGTATAATTGATTGATTGATTGATTGATTGATTGGATATTAAAATTTTGTTTAAAGTATTATAAAAACAGGTATTGGTACCGATTCGGACTGTGCCACGACTTAACTTAACTAAATTTATTCCTGTCACTTTCTAAAATAAGATTAAGAAAAGAGTCAGAAAACCAACAGCTGACTTTAGTGCTGTCAAAGTGACGTTACACGCCCAAAATAAGATGCCATCATAATGTACGTTTTTGGGCGTGTAACGTCACTTTGACAGCACTAAAGTCAACTGTTGGTTTTCTGTCTCTTTTCTTAATCTTATTTTAGAAAGTGACAGGAATACATTTTGTTAAGTTAAGTCGTGGCACAGTCCGAATTGAGGCCATTGGTGGTACTTTTTCAAGTCACTTAGATGTACTAGAACTGATAGAAACATGAGTATGGGTGGATCAGGTCAGTTACGTCCTTTTCCCCGAACGTCCACTTCCCGGTTTCGTCCATTTCCCCGAACGGCCTTTTCCCCGAACGGACATTTACCCGAACGACCATTTCCCCGAACGGGCATATTCCCGAACTTTTCCCCGTACGTAGTAGGTACTTAGACGAATTTTCGGGTGAAAGTATGGGGGCTGGACTTGTAAAATTTTCAAAAATGATATTTTTTTTATTTTTGCATGCGCAAGGGTGGGTTTATTCGTGCCCCAGGGGTTCGGAAAATTTGTTATTTTTTCGCTAGGATTCACCGTTATCTAGATATTTTATAAATTATGTTTTATTACTCGGTTAGGTTAGCGAGGAGCGAAGCGACGAGCATGTTAGGTATCTTGTGATCCACAGCGCACGAGCCGAGCGAGCGGAGCGAGCGTGCCGTGGCAGCGGTCGGCGAGTGTCAGAACCGAATTACTACTATTTACCCAGTCTACCCAAAAACATTCCCTTTAATTAAACCTTCCATTTCATGTTCAAGGTCAAGGTCTTTGACCTTTAAGGTCACCAGAGGTGGTGTTCCCCCACAATAATACTCCTACATCCCCCGGATCCCGAATGTTACATTTGGCGATTGTTTTTTGTTGAAAATTTTTCTGAGTACTATGTACTAAGAGGAAATGTCTATACAAGGAAAGGGACGTAAGGGGGAATGTCCGTACAAGGAAATGGACGTACTAGGCAATGTCCGATCGGGGAAAAGGTCGTACAAAGAATTCGGGCGATGGACGTTCGGGGAAAAGGACGTAACTGACCAGAGAGTCTACCCGCACATTCGATTCGAACTTTTGCGTGAATGTTTTCGTTCCAATTTCAACTCTATTACAATGAAGTGCGGACCGAAACAGTGGCGATATAGTGAAGATCGAAAGTGCGGGTAAGGGGGCTGATGGATCAGGTCAGTTACGACCTTTTCCCCGAACGTCCACTATGGACCCGAACGTCCACTTCCCGGTTTCGTCCATTTCCCCGATCGGCCTTTTCCCCGAACGGACATTTACCCGAACGGCCATTTCCCCGAACGGGCATAATATTCCCGAACTTTTCCCCTTACGTAGTAAGGGAAAAGGGGGTAGAGGGGGTGCTTCAGAACATCAAACTGAACAACTTTCACTATGGAACCAACTTCGAAATCGCGAAATAAAAACCAGCTCTTTCATTAAAACTGCAATACTGGCTCGACTCAAATGTATGGGACAGCAGATTTGATTTTCCGAAGCACCTCCTTATGTATTATTAGTTTGTTTTGTTACACCCTATATAAACTACAGTTATTGTATGAAAACAACAACTGAACGAATCGTCAAAATGGCGTACCATTTATGCAGGGTGAAAGGAAAAGTATCATTAACCTTTAACCCATATACTCTACCCATGAAACTGAATCGTTTTACTATGGGACCAAACCTGCGAGAACAAAAAAAAACGTCTGTTTCATACGTTTGGGTCGAGTAAGCATTGCGGTTTAGTATGGAACAGCAGATTTTTTTTGCGCTGAAACGTTTGCTACCATAGTAAAAGACAGTTTGATGGGTGACCACCTGTTTAAAGGTTAATTTTACTTTCCTTACACCCTGTATTTATTTTTTAAACAGTAATTTTTCCAGGGCTGAAAATCGAAATACAGGGTCCTTCTTAATATGCTGACACATTTTAAGGGGATGATCAGGCCATCAAACTGAACAACTTTCTCTATGGGACCAACATCGAAATCGCGAAAAAAATCTGCTGTCCCATACATTTGGCTCGAGTAGGACTGCAGTTTTGTACGGACGATCTGATTTTTTTTTCGCGATTTCGATGTTGGTGCCATAGAGAAAGTTGTTCAGTCTGACGGTCTGATCATCCCCTTAAAAATTGTCAGCATATTTAGAAGGACTCTACAACGTGTTAATGAATTAGCGCAAAACCTCATACACCCCAACTGATTTATAACAAAATAATTAGATTGCAACAATAATTTCTTTATTTTGATAGCTAAAATTTAAAGTTATTCGCATTTTAAGTTTTGAGGCAAAAATGATTTGTTATCATTTCAGCACTGAAAGAAAGCGCTAACGTACTCATGGATACATTTTTATAATCTTGTTTTGGTAGTAAGTATGGTGAGTGTGCCCGTGCGGTGGGTTGTCATCGGGTTTAGTAAATTTTATATTTTGCAAAAAAAAATATTTAATATTTTGAAAAAAAATTACCTATGTTGAAACCATGATAATTCGATTCTGCTCTCGATTCTAAACAAACTACTTTCTAGTTTTGCGTTAATTCATTAACACGTTGTATATTTTAGTACAAAAAATGTACTAAGGGGAAATGTCCATAAAAGGAAAGGGACGTAAGGGGAAAGGTCCGTACAAGTAAATGGACGTACTAGGCAATGTCCGTTCGGGGAAATGTCCGTTCGGGGAAAAGGTCGTACAAGGAATTCGGGCGATGGACGTTCGGGGAAAAGGTCGTAACTGACCTGATCTGGGCTGATCCGTATGGGTAAGTATTTTACTATGTATAAGTAGGTACCTATAATTTTCTTAGATTCCTGCTAGGCCTAATTTTTGTTTTCCGTACCCATAGGGTGAAAACAGGATTACAGGACCCTATTTATAAGCAAACGCTGTCAGTCTGTCCGTCCGTCCGTTCCGTCCGACCGTCCGTCCTACCTGCAGAGGGCTGTATCTTCTGAATCGTAATAGGTAGCCAGTTGAAATTTTAACAGTATATTGTATGGTTTTATTGTATTTAATGAATTTAGTATGCAAGGAAAAGTCCGCGATAGTACCTACCTAACTACCTACAAAAAGTTTCGTAGGTAGGTACGGACTTCGCAGGTAGCCTAGTGTACGTACGTACCTAGGCTAGCACGTGTCTACCTACACTACCCTAATACCTACTACCTAATTACCTACCTGTTTTGTATCGTGCTTCAGACCATCAAAGTGAACAACTTCCACTATGGAGCCAACTTCTAAAACGCAAAAAAAAAAACAGTTTAATTAGAGCCTATTTTTTTACGATTTCAAAGTTGGCTCCATGGTGAAAGTTGTTCAGTTTGATGGTCTGAAGCACCACCTTACGTATTACTAGGGTGTTTTTTTACACCACGTAGAATATCCGTTTGAAGAAATGGCCGTACGGGGAAAAGTTCGGGAATATGCCCGTTCTGGGAAATGGTCGTTCGGGGTAATGGCCGTTCGAGGAAATGGCCGTTCGGGGAAAAGGACGAATCCGGGAAAAGGACGTTCGGGTGAAGAGTGGACGTTCGGGGAAAAGGACGTAACCGACCTGACCCTTTTTTTTTTGTATGTGTATGGGTTAGGGTGTTGCAAAGAGGACAATTAGAAAAATTTTACGCAAATTTTATATGGAGCTCGGACTTAAAAAAAATTTGATCGACTTAGTCGAATTTTCGGGTGAAATGAGTTTACAAGTAGGTCAATTTGCGTGTCTCGTTAAATTTATAATGTGAGTCGATATGCGATATGTAATTATGCGAGTAATCCGAAATTAGTATGGGGGCTACACTTGTAAAATTTTCAAAACTTGTCTATGTAGTCAATTCGGGCGATGGACGTTCAGGCAAAAGAACGTAACCGACAGAAGGGTAGAAAAATTTTGAACGGTTTCGTATGAGCCATCGATTCGTATGGGGGCGTAAAATTTTCAATAATGAGTTATTTTTTATTTTTGCATGCGGAAGGGTGGGTTTATGGGTGCCCCAGGGGTTCGAAAAATTTGCTATTTTTTCGCTAGGATGCACCGTTATCTAGATATTTTATAAATTATGTTTTTTTTATAATTTAACGAATTTATTTAATTTTAATCAAGGTCAGGTCATTGACCTTGTACCAGAACCGAAATAGAGCATCCCACTTCATTACTCGGTTAGGTTAGCGAGGAGCGAAGCGACGAGCATGTTAGGTATCTTGCGACCCACAGCGCACGAGCCGAGCGAGCGGAGCGAGCGTGCCGCGGCGCCAGAACAGAATTGCTACTATTTACCCAGTCTACCCAAAAACGTTCCCTTTAATTAAACCCTCCATTTCATGTTCAAGGTTCACAAGAGGTGGTGTTCCCCCACCCTAATACTCTCCCACATCCCCCGGATACCGAATGTTACATTTGGCGATTGTTTTTTGTTGAACATTTTCCAAGTCCTAATTTTGTATGGGACCCTCTTTGCGACAACCCGACCTGTGTATGTGTTAGTTAAACTGTAAAAATAAACAGAATGTAAGGAAAAGTACAATTTAACCTATAAACCACATAACCCATCAAACTGAACAACTTTTACTATGGGCGCAAACCGATCGGAGAAAAAAAGCCAGCTGTCCCATACTAAACTCCAGTCCTACCTACTCGACTCAAATGTATGCAACAGCCGATTTTTTTTTGCTCCGATCGGTTTGCTCCTATAGTAAAAGTTGTTCAGTTTGATGGGTAGAGAATGTGGTTTAAAGGTTAATGATACCGTTTCCTTTCACCCTGTATAGTGTAAGGCGGTGTCCTATTGCCATCGCACGCGCGATGGTGCGATGCGATGTGATCGTACTGATGGGTAATTCTCCGAAATTTTTCAAATTTTCAAATTTTTCTATGGAAAAATTTCAACGATTTGTAAAATTTCGGAGAATTACCCATCAGTACGATCACATCGCATCGCACCATCGCGCGTGCGATGGCAATAGGACACCGCCTAACTGTGTAGAGAATGAGGGTAGTAATATTTGTAGCTACCTACCGACTACTGACTCGACTGCAATATATGGTCTAAACCTAAAGGCATATGGGTAATTTTTTACCGAGGATGGCGTCTTTTTTTTGGCTGCCAGTCACAAAATGTTGTGGATATTTTAGAGCTAATATTATTACTTTACATTAATAGGCCAAGAGTATTGTTTTGCATTGTAACGTTTATGCGATATTGAATTTCAATGTTTAAAAAACATTAAAAATTTCCCGGCGAAGCTTATTTTAAGTCAGTCGTTTTAGTTCTATACTAAATTATTTGTTTTTTTCAGCTCATAATTAGTCGTTCTAACTATTGGTGATATCATCATCATCGCACATGTTTTGTATAAGAACGGACCGCAATCCTCGCTAGTTTACGGTTGTTCTTTTGAGTTAACATGAGTTTCTACGCTGATTCTTACTTGTTACGGCATGCGATCTAGATCAAAGCTCGGTTACCTATATTTATCTTCTCATGATTTTGGATGACAGTACTGGATGAAAGAGAGGCGCACTTGGCCGGTGATCTGCCCCTGTAACATGACAGGGGTGAATTGAAATACAAAATACATTGAACAGAATCGAATAAAAACGTAAAGTTTTTAAAACTAAAATAACGATCGCAGCGTGCCGTAATAGTAACCCTAAAATACCCAAAAATTACGTGACTGGCTGCCAAACTGCAAATTTTACATTTTCCTTTAACTAACTATTTTGGTAATTTTATGTGACTTACACGACTGATAATAATTAAATAAATTATAAATATTTTTCTTATTTGGTTGTTTTAATTCTATTTTTTTCGATATAGTGAAAGTTATTTTTCAGTTTAATGGTCTAATCAGCCCCTTTAAATATTACTAGGGTGTTTTGTTACACTTTTGATATGTATTGTATATATCATTGTCTAGTCATCATCGGGTTATATTCTGGTACTTTTCATGACAATCAATAATAATAATAAAATATGATAATGACTCAGATATTTATTAATGTTCATGAAATTAATAATTCTAAATCATCTAAAAATCGACCGGGTATTGGTACAATCGAGAAAATAAGTTTGTTACATTTGTTTAAATGCTGTTATAATATTTGGTATAGGTATCCAACTAGATTCAAATACCGAAAGAGTAAACGCGGTCTACAAGACATTTGAAGAATCTGTTTATTACAGATCGATTGCTGTCGCGCTGAAACATAGGGACAATGCGTGGTAGAGGTAACACAGGACTAACTACAAGTTCTTATGATCTTTGTTTCTGGATATTGGTATTAGGAGATTTAGAAGTACGGGTACACAATATTCCTCTTGTTGGTCAATATTCCTCCTTTGGTTGATCGTTGAACCTATATCCAGTTGATTACCAAAACTCGCGTATTGCACTCTCACGTGATGTCAAAGTGTTTAAATAAAAAAAACTAAAAAACTACATTTAAATAGAAAATTTCAATGTAGTTATTGAATTTTTATATTTAAATACTACTCCTAATGACAAACTTTTGAGTGCGACTATACTAATAACCGGACGGACAATTTAGTTTCAGGAATTTTATGGTAAGAACTATCTCACAAAGTAATGACATGACAATGTGTATCGGTGAATTGAAATAATTTGCCCATTCTCCTTTATTGTTGTAATTGTAAGATGTATGAACCAAAGAAAACTGTATTCGCAAAAAATAATATTTTTCACCACATTTGGATTAACTTAAATAGACATTATTTTGACGACCCGGTTGGTGTAATGGTTACCACGCCGGACTGCCAAACCAGGGTCCTGGGTTCGAATCCCGGTTCGGTCATGGATGTTTACATGTTTGTGCCGTTGTTGTATGGTTTCCATAATAAACAGCCTATTAATAGTGCTTTCTTGGGATCATTACAATGTATGTGCCTGTGAGCGTTATTTAATTTAATTTAACATGGTAAAAATGTCCACCAATAAAATCAGTTGTTCCATACAAAATATTTCTCGTTTGCTCCCATAGTCTTACCTGCTACCTTTGTCTCTTTGTCTATCTATCTACCAGGTCGATTACGTCCTTTTCCCCGAACGTTCACTTTAGCCCCGAACGTCCATTTCCCCAAACGGCCATTTCCCCGAACGGCCATTTACCCGAACGGCCATTTCCCCGAACGGGCATAATTTCAAACTTCCGTTTCCCATTATTCTTTCCCCAAACAGTCATTACTCATTACCTAGAATAGGTATTCTACAGGCTGTAACAAAACACCCTAGTGAAACTTAAGGGGGTGCTTCAGACCATCAAACTCTATCTGTATAGTAAAAGTTGTTCAGTCTGATGTGTCTCAGTGTTTGAGAAGAGAAAGATACTTTTTTTTATACAGTTTTTAAGGTATGCTGTTATTATTAGAGATATTCGGATGCATATTAACCTAAACTTCATTTTTGGGTATGAAATTATGGAAGCGGCTTCTTAAAATTATCTTTTTTAAATATTTTTCGAAACACCAGAAAATCCGGGAATGCATAACTAATCTGTTGCATAGTATGGAAGCAACTTTCTTAAAACTATATAAATTAAAAAGTAAAAAAAATTTTTTTTCGCTAAAATAAACCCGGGTATCAGGAAGTCCGGGAATGCATAACTAATCGGATGCATAGTATAAAAGTAACGTCTTAAAATTATTAAATTAAACAAAAAACATTAGTTTTCGATACAAAAGTGCACTCTATAATAGCTAACACCTCAACTTTAGGTAGGTAAATATGCATCCGATTATCCGATCTCTAGGTATTATATAAGCTAAAATAATAATTTTAAAGTGAATTAGTTCGTACCTACTCCCATACCTATGACTAAAGTCATTAATTTCATTTAAACGTAGACTCAAACTCGACTCACGCTCAAAAACGCTATCGACCTTAATTTTAATGTATACCTATGATTTAAATTTCACCCTGAAATATAAACTGTGTAAAAATATGTGAATGTATCAGATCTGTCATCTGACGATCAAAACATACAAACTAAAGTCTAAACTAAAGGTTCGAAAACATTATTGTTTTCATTCTGCGCTTGATCGAAGTTTTCATAACTCTGAATACGAACGGCCGGCACCCAGAATCAGACGCGGGCGCGCGGGGCGGGGCTCCAGCCGGCTCCCGCGCTCGAAAGAGACAGCAACAATAATATCAAATACCTAACGCGGCCGCGCGTGCCGTAAGTAGAATTCCCTTAAGATTGAGTTTGAACCCAGTAATAAGTAATAATTTATTACACAAATACATTACCGGCGCCAATACGGTAGTCTGCCCATTCTTAGAGAAGGCTCGAGGGGGGTAGTGGAGCACGCTGGCGTAGTCGTAGGGCAGGCTGAGAAGTTGATTCGGTCCGCGAAGCTCGAAGTACTTCTTGTATCCTGAATGAAATTAAATTTGCTCATTGCTTACATATTCTCTATTGATAAGCATAAGCATATGCTCACGACTATATTCCCCGAGGGGGTAGTCAGAGATATTCTGAAACTCATCATTCTCATGATTCTCTTGATTTCTCTCTGATTCTCTATTGATAGGTAAGTATTGATAAATTTGACAGAGTGCAAGGAAAAGTATCATTAACCTTTAACCACATTATCTTGGCAGTAATGATAAATAATGATGCTCTTTATCATTTATAAACAATTCATATTCTCGTTCATATGAATTGTGAATATCCACATCTTTAGGAAAAAGCTTTTTGGCCATATCACCCAACAGTCCTTTAAATAGTAGCTTATCTATGAGTCCTTTTAAATGATGCGGTGGCCAGAGGCCATCAAGAGGTCTAAAATGGTGTCGATTCGAACTGTGCCACGACATAACTTAACTAAATTCAATCCTATCACTTTCTAAAATAAAATTAAGAAAAGAGACAGAAAAGGAGTCGCGTGGCTGGAGAGTTCTCGAGTGGACGTCTGTCGTTGGCTCGCGATTTAGGTAGCCACGTGGCTTCGCCATTTTATGGCGGTTTCGAGTGTGTGTTTTTGTATAAAAACAGGGCTTTGAGATCGCCATATCCATTACCGTACAACGTCAAGCACTAATTGCTCTTTTTAAACTAGATATTGGCAAAATCCACCAAGGAAACGCCATTAAACAAAAATAGAATAGAATAGACAGAAAACCAACAACTGACTTTAGTGCTGTCAAAGTGACGTTACACGCCCAAAAACGCCTTAAATAAGATGGCGTACATTATGATGGCATCATATTTTGGGCGTGTAACGTCACTTTGAGAGCACTAAAGTCAGTTGTTGGTTTTCTGTCTCTTTTCTTAATCTTATTTTAGAAAGTGACGGGAATAAATTTAGTTAAGTTAATTCGTGGCACAGTTCGAATCGACACCATTGTCTCTTGTAAAACTGACAGAAAGTTGTTTTAATTATGATCGGGAATATAATTCGTAGCGCACTCCATACAAACGAAGTCTGGTGATATTTTCAATACTAACCAATTTAAGCCAATGAAATTATTCAGAAACAATCTAGAAACTAATCTCTATATTTGCGTGAAGTCAGATTTTCGTTAAAATTTATAGTTTTAAACTTACAGTGCCTTAAAGATTTTCATACAAATCTTAAATTGATCCTAGCCTAGCAATAAAACTGTATATTTAAACGAAAATCTGACTTCATACAAACATAGAGAGTTACTAGATTGTTTCTGAAAAATTTCATTAACCTTAATTGGATAGTATTGAAAATATCACCAGTCTTCGTTTGTATGCAGCGCGCATTTGCGCTCTCAGAATAAAGTTCTCTTAAAAGGAAAGGCGGTCTGCAAGAAATTTGAAGAACAGGTCTTATTAGGTCTTATGAATTATTGCTATCGCGCTGCTCCCGTGCAACTGACGGTCTACCAATGCGAAAGTGCACTGCAAATAGGACTGATTTTACCTACATAAAATGGACGAAATCACGATTTCGTATTCACCTGTTTCCTCCTCCAAAACTAAATGACCAAAGTGAATGTCTTACCAGGTTTGATGTTGTCCCACAGCACAGTGATGTACTGGTCCCGGTCCTGCCTGGTGTGCTCGTGCGAGAAGCCCAGGATGTGCATCACCTCGTGGGATATCTCACCGGTTGACATGCAGTCGTATCCGAGGACTACCAACTGAAATTAACAAATGTTTTGACGACGTTGGAGTAACCAGTTGGAGTGGTAGAGTCAAAAAATGACGTCGAAAAGCTATCTATATGATATTATTTTGAATAAAAAATTTTGAATTTTGAATTTTGGAACCTTCATTCTGCCCTGTTTTTTCATAGATTGCACACTGTTGATGTTACGATCAAGAGCATTGTAAAGATATTGTCATATTGTGTAAATAAAGAACCTACCTAAGTAAATATAATATATACCTACCAGGGTGTAAATTTAAATGCGTTACGTGCTGGGATGCTTCAGACCATCGAACTGAACAACTGTTAAAGTGAGGCTTACGTTGAAAACGCGAAAATACTGCCTGTTTCATACATTTGGGTCGAATGGACTATTATACCTACTTATTGACAACAACCAAAATTTTTTTCACGATTTCGAACTTCGCTCCATTGTGAAAGTTGTTCAGTTTGATGGTCTGAAAAATTCCTTGAAGTATTTTTTACACCCTGTACGTCTTTAAGTTTTTGCCAACCTTTTGATTGTAAGTATCGATGTGGTTAAACGTGAATTCGGTTAACTCCAAAAATTATTAAAACTTCATAAATATTTTTCATAATTATTTTGAAGAAAATAACATACTCGTACCTAGGTATACAGACGACTTGAGGACTTTTTTAAAAAGTCAGTTGAAAGTATAGGTATTTGAAGGCAATGGAATCAGTTAAAGAACACTAAAATGGTATTATTTTGATGAATGCAAGTGACAATGCAAAGAATGCAGGATGAAACAATTAACACTAACCGAGTAGGGTCAATCACTTAGTAGGGTCAAATATATCAATCGATTCAGTGACTCAGCCGCTAAATGCGGCACGCAATCCATAGATATAGTATAGTTGATAAAGTCAATGGCCCAATCATATCGGTCGTTGTACCTTCAAACTATACAGGGTGTAAACTTAAAAACGATACATACTTAAAGTACTTCGGACCATCAAACTGAACAACCTTCCGGAGCGAAAAACGAATTCGCAAAAAATGTCAACTGTTCCGTACATTTTTTTTTTGCGTACATTTGAATCAAGTAGCCGTTAAAATCGGCTGCTTCATGGCTGTTTCATACTAAACTATAATGCCTATATCGACTCACAAAATGTATGCAAGAGCTATATTTTTTTTGCTCTTATCGGTTTGCTCCCATAGTAAAAGTTGTTCAGTTTGATGGGCAGAAACTTAGTTTAAAAGGATGCCTATGATATCAATTTCACCCTGTGTGTATGTATCGCATGCACTTACTTGAACCCCCTTATTCTTCTTCCTCGCGTTACTGTGCACACACTGCCGTATGCCGGTCGGGTTCGTAATGTATACCCACTCTACTTTCTGCAACGATTCTTTATCTGTGGGCTTCTCCCTGAGGCGCTGGAGTCGAATACAGGTCGCCCTCTCGAAGTAATCGAACGCGTTTATTATTACTTCCGCCAGGTGACTGTCTGTAATGGGATAGAAAGATGAAAACATAGTTTTACTGTAGATACATTTTCTCACAAATCTGGGCCTCTCGAACCTCGCAATCGCGTGAACATTTTCGTTCCAATGTCAACTCTATTCCAATGAAGAGCGGACCGAAACAGTGGCGATATAGCGAACATCGAAAGTGCGGGTACAGGGCCAGGTCGGTTACGTCCTTTTCCTCGAACGTCCACTGTTGACCCGAACGTCCATGCATTTCCCGTAATCGTCCTATTCTCCGAACGGCCATTTCCTCGAACGCCCATTTCCCCGAACGACCATTTCCCCGAACGGGCCTATTCCCGAACTTTTCCCCGTGCGGCCAAATTGGGTAAGAGAGAACCGCCCATACTAGTATTACTAGTATAGTAGGCATTGCATGCCACATGCCACCCCCCAGAAAGCGATAAAAATCGTCGGGAAATTTTAAGCTCTAGACAGACGGACCGCATTTCAACTGCAATCAACAGTATTCTGTATGTCAACTGCATAGAAACTGCACTTGAACACTTGGATTGCAGTTGAAATGCGGTCCGTCTGTCTAGAGCCTTAGTCCCTGCCTGCGCGAACGAAGGTTGACGAGTGGAATTATTTTCCTGGACGCTGCAGCCAATCTACTACAAACTCTGCCTCAACCTAGACCAAACTCACCATAAGTCTTAGGATCAATGAAGAATGGTATGATCCCGTGCTTCCACTTCTTGTGCCAAGGAACAGGGACTCTTGAGTCAGCTAGAGTTCTGTTTTGTACATCTTCAGGAATCGGCGGCAAGAGAAGTTGCGGAGCGAAGTCCAGTCTTCTGTATGATGTTCTATTGTGATTGGGCTGAGGAACGGGAAGTAGAATGAGGAAGTCGTTTAATCAAAAATGTGTTTGAGTGATAATGATCCTGGAAAAGCTTTCCATTTTCCAAGGACAAATCTACGGTAATTCGAAGTTCTACCACACAGATTATAACACACAGATTATGCCAGCCCAAACGAAGTAGGTTTTTTTTTATTACTGATGGGTTTGCTCTTGACCTCAATCCAGTCCTCAGGACGAAGATGGGGTCGAAGATGTAGCGAGCTTACCCAGAAGATGCCTATACACTCGTACTTTACTATGCTATTCGGTAGCTAGGCTGAAATGGTGACTAGACGAAGATATCTAAGTCAGACCCTAGTCAAACGTCATCGTCAGGGCCCGAGAACAATTGTTTATGTATTGTGTCTAGTATGTATTGCTAGCGGAAATGTGGTTTTTGGTAGACCCCCCCTGCGTGCTCTATGGGTCACCCATTTGCCTACACCCGGAAGCTGTCTATACTGACAGCTGTGACCTTCTCCCGGCGCTCGGCACGAGTCGCATACGCCGCTTCGATAGTTTTATATAATAATTGAGGAAAAGTCTATTAAAATGTATATTTGCCAGTATCCAGAGAGTTTCAGTCTTATAGTATAAAGGGTTTGACGGGATATAGACGACGATACATTACAGGGCCTCTACCCGCAAATTCGAACTTCGCAATTGCGTGAACGTTTTCGTTCCCATGTCAACTCTATTACAATGCAGTGCGGACCGAAACAGTAGCGATATATCGAACATAGAAATTCCGGGTACAGGGCCTGACATCGATGATTGGCTTAGACAATTTAATAGGGACGAGTTACGCGTGTCATTCTACTAAGAAACATTTCTGCCACTTTTTGCGGGGGGCGAGGTAACATGAAATCCGCAACATTGGATTTTATTCCCCATAAGTTTAGATTCTAATTTTGAATGTTAAAAATCATGAAAAGTAGTCTCGTGTGAACCCCAAACGTTCTAAGTTCAAAATTATTGTTTCGCTATTATAGGCTGTCTCGTTTAGTGATAAGGTATAAAATTGGGTGTAAATGCGCAAGATTAATTGATCTAATACCGTGGCGGAGGGGAAATGCTACCGCAAGGCGAGTCCCTATAAAATTGTCTAAGATGATTGGCAACCAAATCCTATTCAACAAAAAAATTGGTACCTATGGTTGGTGGCACCTTGATACATAATGAAAATGCATTAAAAGCACGATGCCATAGAGTCTATGGCATAGACAAAATTTGAATGTACCATTCTGAAACACGATACAAGTTGTGGTTTAATTGAACAGCTAGGCATAGATGCAGTAGATGTCATTGCTTTGCAATGGAGACAGATAATTAATAGCAAAAAGAATAGCTAGCATTATGTCTAGTTCCTTAGGGTGTTACCAGACCAATCGATCGATCGTCGATCGACGGCATCGATCGATGGTTGAAAGGATTAGTCGACGTCGATCGATAGTTTCTACCAGACCAATCGATCGATCGTCCTTCGATGCCATCGATCGATGGTAGAATGGATTTGTCGACGTCGTCGATCGATAGTTCTTACCAGACCAATCGATCGACTGTTGATTCTCTGTCCTCTTGTGAATACATTTTGAAAGAAACTGATGGAATATAGCCGGGGTTAATCGATCAACGTCGACCGATGCCGTCGACCGGCAATCGATCGATTGATTAGTCGAACGGTATCCGTCGATCAATTAAAGCTACCAGACCAGTCGATCGACTTCGATCGACGTTGACCGATGCCGTCGATCGACGATCGATCGATTGGTCTGGTAACACCCTTAGCCTACAACGTATAATCATAATGTCGTTATAGTTATTAACATTTGTACATTTGTATTGCAGTATGAAATGTAAGTCTTACCAACAATGAAATGATTCTATCATAAAAAGTTCCGCAATAATAGTAGGCTGTCTTGATTACTGATAACTGATAAGGTATAAAATTGTATGCACATGTATATGATCATTTGATCTTGCACCTTGGTAGAGGGGACTGCTAACGTGAGGCAGGTCCCTAGTGGCACAGTACTAATGGTCTAAGTTTTTTCTTTAGGGAGTGCTTTAGAAGTTTAGACCATCAAACTGAATAAATTTTACTATAGGAACAATTACTTACAAATTGTTTAGTTTGATGGTCTGAAGCAGGAGGAGAGCAGAGGGAGCTCTAAGAAAAAAAACGGTTGTCAGGGTTTTACCTGACGTAACAGTTTTTTTTATCTTAGAGATACAACAACACGCGACAGTGAAGGATGGGTGCAATTTCTTATGTCTATTGGCTATGTGCGAAGTGGGTGTTGGGAACTGTCAAGTCGATCGCAGCGCACGCTGTGGCAAAAATTTGAACTACTGACGGCGAAGCTGTGTCAGATTTGCTTGAATCTATGCAAATCCGCACACCCACACAATACTCAAATATCCAAAACAGCAAATACTAATACTTAAAAAGATCTTCACAAAAAAAAGATTTTTCGCAATTCAACCCCCAAAGGTGTGAAAATGGTGGTGAAAGTTTGTATGAGAATCTTGTAACAAAGAATGGGAATCCCAGCTAGTTTGGTGTTTATAACATTTTTAATATCGTCAATATTGCTCATTTATTTAGTTTTTACTTTATTTTAAATTAAAATAACAAACTTTATCCTAACATTTTATGTACAAATAATCCACGGGGCCGTAGTGCGCTAGATGGCGCTAGTGTCGTGCACACAGCCAATAGTATAGGTCACATGCTCCCCCTGCTTCTCTAAATCGTCGTACTGCACTGGTAGCATGCACACCCGCGATAGCCGTGATACGGCTTTATCACGTCTTTTATCTCGTTCATTCGCGCGCAAAAGAACGAGATAAAAGACGTGATAAAGCCGTATCACGGCTATCGCGGGTGTGCATGCTACCAGTGCAGTGCTGGTCTATCAACAATGTTTTCTACTCGCTTATTGATACAAAAGAATATAGATCTTACCGTAACAGTGGAGGATGGCTTCAATTTCTTATGCCTATAGGTCACATGCTCCCCCTGATCCTCTAAATCGTCAGAAAGTAGATCAACAATGTTTTCTACTAGCTTGTTGAGACAAAAATAATTTAGATCTTACCGTAACCGGGGAGGATGGCTTCAATTTCTTATGCCTATAGGTCACTTGCTCCCCCTGCTCCTCTAAATCGTCAGAAAGTCGATCAACAATGTTTTCTACTAGCTTGTTGAGACAAAAATAATTTAGATCTTACCGTAACAGTGGAGGATGGCTTCAATTTCTTATAGGTCTTATAGGTCACTTGCTCCCCCTGATCCTCTAAATCAGGGGTGACCAAGACGTCGACCGCGCTATGATTTATGGTAGCCCGCGAAGAGTTCAAAAAATTTTAAAGAAAGAAAGAATCAATTTTTAAATCATGGCGCAATTTTCTAAAAATCAAAGTAATTTAAATTCCAAAAATTCAGAAATATCACTGGAAGACGTCGAAGCTAAATCTGTTATGGTGCGGAGGAGGAAATAATATTCAAACTCTGATTGTTTGAAATTGCATGTTTTTGGAAACAGTGGCAGGTTTCCACATTACAAATAGATTATTGAATCAGCGTTTTCTATGATGTAAGTTATGAAAAAACATCCACCACCAAAATAAGCAAACATTTTTGATTGAATAAATATGTCAAAAGTATAATTTTTGAAAGTAGACCGCCATGTATTTCTGAGATTCAATGTAAACCGCGTACTTGAAAAGTTTGGCCACCCCTGCTCTAAATCGTCAGAAAGTCGATCAACAATGTTTTCTACTAGCTTGTTGAGACAAACATAATTTAGATCTTACCGTAACAGTGGAGGATGGCTTCAATTTCTTATGCCTATAGGTCACATGCTCCCCCTGCTCCTCTAAATCGTCGTACAGTCTATCAACAATGTTTTCTACACGCTTCACATCTTCGCTGTTCAGCGCTGGGTTCCCAAACGGCATGGGGTCCAACGAGCGTTTCACCCTTGACTTGCCATGATCGGGGTAAATATCGTTGTTTAATCGATTTAGCCTTTCGTTTTCAGCGTTGAATTTTAAGCACAGGTTTACTGTTTGCTGTCGTTTTCTTCGTACCACTTCGCTGTTAACTGTAATATTTTAGTGATTAAGATATGTGCTGACATTGAATGTCCTGCGGACGTAGCATGACGCGCGCGATAAGGCTATATCACGCCTTTTATCTCGTTCGGCTGAGCGCAAATAGAAAGGGAGCTTTGGACAGAGAGCCCTATATCACGCAGCCATTCTACGGCCGCTGAATGTTGCAATAAATAGAAATAGATACCTGCACTGCTAGCATGCCACCCCCGAGAAAACGACAAACATCGAGACGTGTCTCCATCTTCATTATTTTACGTATGCCAAAAAGAGCGCGCATGACGGCTTTCTCGTTTAAACGCTTTGTCGTGGGTGGCATGCTAGCCGTGCTGAGCGCTCCGTTCCCTTTTTTACCCGAGGGTTATGTTTTTCGAGCGTATGTATGTATGTATGTTTGTATGTCTATTTCTTTGGCACGCCCTACAGCCTAAACGGCTTGATGGATTTTGATGTATGAGGTGTCGTTAGATTTGTAAAAATCGTGAGATTGACATAGGCTATATAATTTTATTTTGGCGTCTGCGAATTAAAAAAAGAGGGGGAATGTAATTTTTTTGTTAAAAATCTCAATATGGGTATCAAATGAAAGCTAGTAAACAGACGATTCCAAATATATATATATATACATATATTATAGTACTTTTATGCTACCATTTCGACACAAGACTAAAAAGTATGAAATAAACTAAATTATTACGAAAAACATAAAACCCGACTGCATATACGTAAAAAAAATATTAACTGAAAAGAGAAAAACAAGCTCTATAATCACTAACACGAAGCAAATATAATTTGAATGTTATTAGGTATTGCAGGCGGGGACAAACCAAAGGAACTAGGTACCTACCTAGTTACGTTTTATAATTCTTCTTTGTCCCCGTTTGCGATACCTACCTAATAACATTCAAATTATATTTGCTTCGTGTTAGTGATTATAGAGCTTGTTTTTCTCTTTTCAGTTAATTTTTTTTTTAACGTATATGCAGTCCGGTTTTATGTTTTTCAACAGTTGGTATTACCCTAGGTTTACCTTGTGTTTAGGGAATAGAGTTTAAAATTGCCAGAGTAGGTATCTCTGTGTTATGCTATGTGTGAACCTAAATGTAATGAAGTGTAATGTGAGGTGAGGTGTGAAGGGATGAACCGTTGGTGATATATACTTACTTAACTAGGGTAGGGTACCTACCTATCTACTTGTTACCTACTCTATTTGTACCTACACCTCCCAACGTAGGTAATACAAGTACAAAGAAGTTTGGCGAACGGCCTTGTAATTTGAGACTCAGACTTAGAGGTCCCGTACATGTTAGTAATACAAAGTAGTACTTGGTAAATTGGTTGTAACCTGTAGAAGTTGGGGGAAAGGTATTTCTCCTTATGATACCTTTTGTATCAAGTGTGTGAAACTTATAATCTTTCTTCCACTCAATCTTCTACGAATTCATTGTGTTTATTTTAATGAAAATTCACGGTAACCGTACGCTATTATGATAATGGAAGAAAACTAAATACACACATTATCTGTTCAGCCAATCTAAATACGTTCCGTAACGTCCAAAAAATACCTCATTGATAATATTAGATTAAAATAGCTGTCGATTTGTCTATTTTACTAGTAATTTCTACTTTTGAATCCGGACTTCTGGAGATATGGAAGTTTTTTTAAAAAATGCCTTAATTTTTTCTGTTTATAATAATTATGATCGCCCCATCCTGAATGGCTTTTAGTTTTCGTTCAGTTCAGTTCAGTTCAGTTCTTTATTGCCTTAAAATGCATGTATACATAAGATGGAATATTTATAATAATTATAACCGCCGTCCTGAAGAGCTTTTAGTTTTCGTAAAAATGGCTGGGTCCAGATATGCCAAACTTCTTTAGTTTTCCATATTTTCAGAGAAAGGGTCAAGTAGGTAACTTATCTACACTAATATTATAAAGAGGAAAAATTTGATTTTTTGTGTTTGTTATTCTGTAACATCGTAGTCTTCACGTTCCAAAACCATAACCTTTTAAAAACAAAATTTGCTAATTTCCTATAGGTTCCTTGGGGAAAGATATTCAATATCGTAAGTACAATCTCCCTTGACATGGTAACTCTCATGAATACAGCATTAAAGAAGAAAGGAATGAAAGTGAATGTGAATAAAACTAAAGTAATGGTAATGGAGAGGGATGAATGTGTGACTGATTGTTGTATAATGATTGGGAACGAAAAAGTGCAACAAGTGAATGAGTTTGTATATTTAGGATGCATGTTTACTAGAGATGGGAAATATGAGGGTGATGTGCATAGGCGAGTAACAGCGGGAAACAAAGTAAACGGTGCTCTGCATACTATTGTGGCTAGCCAAGTAGTGTCCAAAAAGGCGCGACTTGCTATACACAATGGTGTGTTGGTGCCTACACTTATGTATGGCAGTGAGTGCTGGGTATGGCAGAAGAAGCATGCAAGTAAAATTAATGCTGTTGAAATGCGTTCCTTGCGAAGTATGTGTGTTGTCACGCTGAGAGATCGAGTGAGAAATTGTGTAATAAGAGATCGATGTAAATTGAAAGAAGATGTTGTGACAAGAATAGAAAAAGGTATGCTTCGTTGGTTTGGCCATGTGGAGAGGATGAGTGACAGTAGATGTACGAAAGAGATATATGTTGCTAATGTGAGAGGAAGTGTCGGCAGGGGGCGCCCTCGTAGGACGTATGCTGATCAAATCAGTTGCGTCCTACAAAAAGGGGAAGTGCGGAGTACTCGAAACCGACGGGCATGTATGAAGCGATGTATGGATGTGCATGAGGCAAAAAAGGTATGTAAGGATCGTAGTAAGTGGCGCGCCCTGGTCTCTGCCTACCCCACTGGGAAAGAGGCGTGACGTTATAGATAGATAGATAGAATCTCCCTTAAAAGTTGCAACTGTCTGTATTTACACCGTGTATATATTTTTTAGATTCAGTCCTTGTAGGAAAAGACACTTCTTCTTGTAAGAAGTCACTAATATAATGGGGTAAAGCTATCAGTTGTGAATAGATTTGACTCAACGACTCAACCTTTACTGCTTTGATAAAATTCTTCATCGGCATCATCAGCCCACGCTAGTCCACTGCTGGACATGCCTGATCCCGATCTTCAGGGTTACCCAGTTACCTACCAGCTTTTGAAAAATATTCGCTCGTAAGTATGTGAGCGTCCCAGACCCGCGCTACGTTTTGCCCAAACGTGGTCAATTGGGTTGTTCGCTGGAGGTCATGTTCTTATTTTGTCATATTGTTCTTGTTTGGTCATGTTCTTGTTTGGTCATGTTCTGGTTTGGTCATGTTCTGGTTTGGTCATGTTCTCGTCATGTTCGGTAACAATTAAATACTTACACTTGCGAACACTCAAATTTGCTATAGAACAGTGTACAAAAACATTTTGAAAATAAAACAAAATAATAATTTTACATATACCTAACATTTTAATAAAACTGTAGTAGCTATTTATAACATACTGTTAGAATAAATTGATTTTCGTTTCTCGTGTTGAAATGTATATTACAATTTAAATGTAAAAGTTTATGGTTTTTGTTTATAGTTTTATTACGCCAGAAAATAATATGAAAAGAGCCAAACTCTATTTTACTGTGTTAAAAATATCAGCTAGTCGGTACTAAACTGCATTACCTAACTTGACTAAAATGTATGAAAAAGAAGTTTTTTTTTTCAGTTTGATGGTCGAGATTTCACTGAATTCTAAACAACACAACGCAAGTAAACTTTATATTCGTAGGTTTGCAAAGGGTTAGGACGGCATTGACTCGTGTAGCAAAACGTCCAATGTACTTACCAAAAGGACTGGTTCCCGAAAGCGTCTAGTCTCAAAATGTCTAGTGTCCTAAAATGACTAGTGCCACATTGGTACCGATTCGGACTGTACCACGACTTAACTTTTATTCCTGTCACTTTCTAAAATAAGATTAAGAAAAGAGACAGAAAACCAACAGCTGACTTTAGTGCTGTCAAAGTGACGTTAAACGCCCAAAATAAGATGCCATCATAATGTACGCCATCTTATTTAAAGCGTTTTTGGGCGTGTAACGTCACTTTGACAGCACTAAAGTCAGCTGATGGTTTTCTGTCTCTTTTCTTAATCTTATTTTAGAAAGTGACAGGAATAAATTTAGTTAAGTTAAGTCGTGGCACAGTCCGAATCGAGGCCATTGTATGCCATGATTATTATCCAGAATTTCTATATAATTTTCAATTACATCTTACGTAAATCACTATTAATAGCTGGCTGGTTTGCAGGATATTACTGCACAGACAGTAGGCAATTAATCATCTTAGTTATTGTCTAGAAGTCTGTAGGTTGGTAGGTACAAGTGTGAGCAATGATAAAGACGTTGCATCTGTAGACACCTCTGAACTATTGACACCGATTGTGTTCTGTCTCTTCCATACATTATATCTTCTTGATATTTTTCTAGACATAATATTTGTATAACATAATTATGTTTTATATTGGTTTTTGATTAGAATTAAAACACATTGGATTTGAAGCGGGCATTTTTTCTTAGGCCTTCGCCTATGGAGTGCGATTTTTGAAAGACAACACTAACTTGTTTAAAATCAGGATCGAATGATGCATAATCTACATATTATTATTATTTGGGGTTTTGGGCCTTGACAGACTTTCTAAGCCTGTGCCACGTAGACCATCGCTGGTCCTTTGTGAACGCCCTTTTTATAGTTCCTTACCAATCCCCACTGCGGCCAGAAATCGCAGTAGATTCTTGATCGGGATAGTTTGTATCTCATCTGGTGTCAGCACCTGCCTACCCAGATGAGTGCTGCGTTTGTACATCAGGGGGCCACAATCACATACATAGGAGGTGCCACTGGCGGACTAAGGGGGGGGGCGGAGGGGCGGTCCGCCCCGGGCCCCCAGTCCTGGGGGGCCTCCGAATCTCGAGAAGAGAATTCCTTTTTAATCAAAACCAAAATAATGACGTTTATATAGCAAGTAAAGACACAGTTTAGAGTTGTAGGCCCGGGCCTCAGGAGGCCAGAAGCAGAACAGGTTCTGAGACTGCAGTTTGAAGTTGAGGCCCCGTACGTTAGTCATTGAAAGTCAAGAAAAGAAATAGAGTCAAAAATACTGCGAATTTGCGAGCTCGCTTCGCTCGCTAAATCTTTTTCAAGTTGTTATGCAGTTAGCATAATTATGAGTTCGCTTCGCTCGCTCCGGAGGCCCTGACCTCCGGTACTGGGACTGCAGTTTGAAGTTGGAGGCCCCGTAAGTTAGTCATTGAAAGTCAAAGAAGGAAATAGACTTCAAAATATTGCGAATTTGCGAGCTTGCTTTGCTCGCTCAATCTTTTTCAAGTTGTTATGCAGTTAGCATAATTATTATGAGCTCGCTTCTTGAAAGGTCAATGTGGTTGGAATTAGAATGTTTCGAAAATTTGAGCTTGCTTCGCTCCCTTGGTTTTTTTGATAGATTTCTGTGCTTTGAGACTGAGTTCATGCTACAACCCAGTCATAATTATGGAATCGTTCGCTCCGGTTTTAATTTTATACGCCAATATACTCACCTACTCTATTTCAAGATGAGCTCTACAATCGAGTTATTATAAGCATTATATTATAAGCTCATTTCAGCTATTTGTTTAATACATCAATCGCCTCGATTTCGGCATGAGCTGAAAAAGTCGAGTTATAATGATGCAAAATCTCGAGCTCGCTTCGCTCGCTCCTGGACATTGCACTAAAATCTTGAGCTCACTTTGTTTGCTCCAGAATTCAGTGAAGTCTCGAGCTCGCTTCGCTCGCTCTTGGTTTTGGATGGTACCTATGTCTTTTCATAGTATACAGTTGCAGTTGCACTGTTGGTGTGCAGTTAAATCTTGAGCTTACTTTGTTCGTTCCAGATTTTAAGTCGTAAAAAAACTCGAGCTCGCTTCGCTCGCTCAATTATTTAAATCTTATTCCACTGATCTCATTATTTATTATTTATTATTATTGCAGTAAAATTTCACTTAGCTTTGCCCGCTCCAGAATTCAGTGAAATCTCGAGCTCACTTCGCTCGCTCTAGGTTTTACATTGTACGAATGTCAGGCTCGCTTCGCTCGCTCCGTGTTGTAGGACCTGGATCTCCCTGGGACAAAATACTTGCTACCTATGCCTATGGAAGGAAGGGGCTCCGATGTTAAGTTTTTGCCACGGCTCAAAAGAATTGTAGATATCAATTTCTGGAAAGACCGGGGGCCTCATTTAGTTTTGCCGCCCCGGGCCTTCGGCGGGCTTAGTCCGCCGCTGGGAGGTGCAGAGGAGTTTTCATCTCCTCCTTGCAGAATCTGCAGCCGGTCGTATCACTTAAATTCAGTGTGTGCATGTGCTTATTTAATTTGCAGTTGCCTGTGAGTGACCTTGCTACACATTTGATCCTTGCTGAGGGCAAGAACCATTCGCAAGTTTGCGATTGTAGCCTTTGATAAGTGCTTTGGAGTGGCCCATGCCTGGGGTGTTGCACCAAATTTAAATATCTATATCTTTATTGCCTCACCAAAGCTGGCCCTATTCAAAGAATTTCGCGTTAGACTATTGGGATTCAGAGAAAGGGTTCGGGGCCTATGAAGTGGTTTTCAGTGCCTCTTCTGGCCAACTCGTCCGCTCTCTCGTTCCCTTCTATGTCTGAGTGTCCTGGCACCCATTGTTGTTGTTGCACAAGTTGATTGTTATTGCCTAAGGCATTCAGTTGTGATACACAATCCTGTACTAGCTTAGACCTTATGATTGGAGAGTCTATGGCTAGCAAGGCATAATCTACATAGTAATTGTATAATGTTTTACAGCTGTTGCTGATATGAACGTGTGACTTTCAAAAATACCACCTCTGAGGAGAATCAAGAAAGCTGTTTGGATAATGCAGGATGAAAATGAAATCAATCGGTCACAAAGTAAACTAAATAATTAGGCTGTGATTTATTATAATTTAATAATGAAATTTTTTGGCCACCCGGGCATTTATTAAGCCATGTCACAGGCCCGTTGACGCGGCTTGAAAATACTCTGACAGCAACTAGAACATAATAACTTCCCAAACCACACTGAGCCAGAATTTGCCCTGCAGTGGAATCTTATAGACTTTCTTGTTTACCTAGCTAGGATGACATTCTAATAAAACTGTATCTATATAGGGTCCTTCTTAATATGCTGACACTTTTTTAAGGGGATGATCAGACCGTCAAACTGAACAACTTCCTCTATGGGACCAACATCGAAATCGCGAAAAAAAAAATCATCACTTTCATACAAAACTGCAAACCTACTCGGAGCCAAATGTATGGGACAACTGTTTTTTTTTTTCGCGATTTCGATGTTGATTCCATAGAGAAAGTTGTTCAGTTTCATAGTCTGGGCATCGCCTTAAGAGCCTATGTCGAAAAATAATTTAAGCGAAACGGGCGTGTGATAGCTTATATTACTCCCAGATGCGAGAGAAAGAGATGGGGCGACGCGCGCGCCTGGAACGAATCAAGCGAAAAAACAAATTTTATTTAATTGTGATTGTACTATTTATGTAAGTTCAATTCTGCTCTAATCAAAACTTAGATAATAGCAATCTCTTTTTATTAAATCAAGTCTTATGTTTCTATTATTCACAGTTTAGCAGTTACAAGCGTTTATAGACAAAAACGGAGGCCACTTTGGCTTGTTTTTCAATCGAGAAAATTTGTCTTAATCGTGTTTTGGCTCTAATCAAAACTTCAATTATATGTTCAATTTACACATATCCGAAAATCATACTCCTACTGTTAGTACTTTATGATATACTAGCGGCCCGTCCCGGCTTCGCACGGGTGGACGTCTAATCTTTTCTAGCAATAAATATAGCCTATGTTACTCAGGGTGAATGCAGCTTTCTAATGGTGAAAGAATTTTTTAAATCGGCCCAGTACTTTTTGAGCCTATTCATTACAAACATACAAACATACAAAAATAGGTACAAATCTTTCCTCTTTATAATATTAGTGTAGATGTAGATGGAGCTTTGAAGAATCAAATTTTTTTTACATAGCCCCTTAAAAAAGTGTCAGCATATTAAGAAGGACCCTGTATGTATGTATAAATAAAGTGGATCCAGTTGAGTTATTTATCCAGAATTAAATTGGATTTTGTAGGTAGAATGACCTATATTTGCCTGTTTTTCGGGACTAAAAATGTAAATATCTCTTATACAGGGTGTTAGGGTAAATATATGCATTACTTTAAGGGGTTATTGTACCCATGATACTGAACAAGTCTCCCAAAGAAACCTATATGAAATTAGGAAAAAAATTAACTTTTCATACAAATTTTCGATCAGCTGATTGCATTTAGTATGGAAAGTCCAAAATTCCTATAGATTTCTTAGGGAAAGTTGTGTCATGGGTACAATCACCCCTTAAAGTAATGCAACTGTTTACGCTAACACCCTGTAATATAGGATTAAGCTTTTATAACGTAGGAAAAAAAATAGTTCGGAGAACTTTTCGGGAGCAGGAGTGCGATTTTTGAATCTCATTCGCTGAGTTCAGCACAGTTGAAAATGTCAAAATTACAGTGGAGATAGGTACGCATCTTTCTACTGCTGATTTGAATTTCAAAAATCATACTTCAGGAGTGCGATTTTTGAATGTCAAATCAGCAGTAGAAAGATGCGTATCTCCATACATTTTCAACTGCTGAGTTCAACGTATGAGATTCAAAAATCGCACTCCAGGAGTGCGATTTCATTCGCTGAGTTCAGCAGTTGAAAATGTCAAAATTACTATGGAGATACGCATCTTTCTACTGCTGATTTGACTTTCAAAAATCATACTTCAGGAGTGCTATTTTCGAAACTCAAATCAGCAGTAGAAAGATGCGTATCTCCATAGTAATTATGACATTTTCTACTGCTGAACTCAGCAAATGAGATTCAAAAATCGCACTCCTGATCGGTTTCCGAATCCTCTATCTATCCCTTCGGATTGAGGCAGGCGCTCACCTGCCAGTACACCTTCCGTTTTCACCTGTCAGCGGATTCGCGAATTCTAATTTAGAAAGTTAACTTTTTTATGCCGGCACAAAGTTGTACAAGGTTGCTAGGCTGAGGAGGCATGGCCAGTCGCGGTCCGTGTGCCACTCTGTGATCACGCTTTATTTGTTTATTTAAAAGTGTACAAAACTTACGCGCGATCGCGTTGTTTACCTGGACATCTACAAAAAGGATTTTCTACTGAGTAAGCGTGTTTTTTTATTGCACCTTTTGTGAAAAAAGTTTCAAAAACACCCCTGTATAGCGTTTTTCATAAAGGACAGAATGTTAGCTAGCACGTTTCGCTGACATAATTTTTTGTTGACATAACTTTTTAGATCGTATTACTTATTAATTAACACACGTATTCTATATCAAGAGAAGTAAAATGTAAGAGAATATTAACATCAAAATGACTCACAAAAGTCAATGGGTACCGTTAATTCTGTCTTTCGAATAAATAACGGAGGTTGGTTCTTGCTTCTGCAATGGAAGGCATGAGAGGTCGATCGTAATTGGTCTCATCATCTGCAAGAACTATAGGAACGAAATAACTTAGTTGTTAATTTACCTATTGTAGTTTTTATTAATATTGTTCGTGAGCATAATAATAGACTTATAAAATACCTAAATAGTGTACATAACGTGCCTAACTGTCAGTGATACCCATTTAGTACATTTCATACATATCTTGTAATACCTAAATTCGTTTCTATAGTGACATACTTCACCCAAATAATTCTTTTCGTACCTCAACTTTCATAACCTTTTAAGGAATAGGCTTTCTTCTACAAAAACTGTTAAGTAGGTATTTTATTTTAATCATTAAATTATTTGATAAGTTCATCGATCACTCTCACTTCACTTCGAGTGGTTCATTCAGCATGATAAAAAAGTAATACCTACGTACTTTCAGAGTTTGCAGGAAGAATTACAATTAGAAATACATTATACTTTAATTCCATATACGGATGAAAAGATAATTTCGATTCCAATTTGACGACCCGGTTGGTGTAATGGTTACCACGCCGGACTGCCAAACCAGGGTCCTGGGTTCGAATCCCAGTTCGGTCGTGGATGTTATATGTTTGTGCCGTTGTTGTATGGTACCCATAACAAAAAGCCTTACTTTAAGGCTTACTTTGGGATCATTACAATGTATGTGTCTGTGAGCGTTATTTATTTATTTATTCATTTATTTACATATAGCTTTCTTAAATTAGCCTATTAGCAAATTATGATTTATGTGTCACAAAGATAAACTAAAGTATCTAACATTAATTTTGACGTTGTTTTAAAAATAAATGAGAGTAAGTAAGTGTTTCAAATCTCTGTTACTTATAATTATAATAATTATAACTTAGTTATATGTTAGTTTTATAGTTATTTTTTATATGACATAAAATAATAACATAAAAAACACACACACATGACAATGTGTTCCTACTTTTAGCTGCGATAGTCTTAGACTAATTGCGATAGTACTCGTCAGAGTGATTTGTTCTTCATTCATTACTTAGCATGCTTGCGGAAAAACTTGCAGTAATTATTTACAGCTTGCAAGATATAATCATAGAATTGATTTCACATAAAGATTCACTGCATTCTCTGTTCAAGCTAAGACTAGCTGGACAGACAGAGATTAATACAATATAAGTAAATACAAAAACTTTATTTTCTCCACAAAAGGTTTACATGTACACACGGCGACACATCAAGTTACCCAAAACCAAAATAAGTTGGCCGCGCGACGTTATACATTACTATGTACGCGAGGCCACCTTATTTTGGTTTTGGGTAGCTTGATGTGTCGCCGTGTGTACGTTGCACAATTTATATAGGATTGAAGGTGTAGACTGGTGGTTGGAGAGATCAGACGATATGAAGGCGAAAGAATTCAGAATTTAAATTAAAATAAATAAATAAATAATGCTCACAGGCACATACATTGTAATGACCCCAAATTAAGTCTTAGGCTTTTTGTTATGGGTAACATATACACAAAGGCATACACATATGACATCCATGACCGAACCGGGATTCGAACCCAGGACCCTGGCTTGGCAGTCCGGCGTGGTAACAATTACACCAACCGGTTTATCAAATTAAATTCGCCTTACGGATTTTGAAGTCTCGTTTATCATTATTTGTCCAGTTTAAAAGTAATTTTAAAACAATACCCCACCGTGGGGCATATTTGCGCACACAAAGCAATTTTCCTGAAATAAGGCCGTCTTCTCATGATTGTCATGATGTTGTTGCACGATGTATTGCTAACTTTAGTCTATCATTTCTAAAACCACTCATTGAAAAAGATGTTGTTACACACATACATGGCTTACGTTAACAGTAGGTAACAAATACAGGGTCCTTCTTAATATGCTGACACTTTTTTAAGGGGATGATCAGACCGTCAAACTGAACAACTTTCTCTATGGCACCAACATCGAACTCACGAAAAAAAATCAGCTTAACATACAAAACTGCAAACTTATTCGAGCCAAATGTATGGGACAGCTGATATTTTTTTCTGCGATTTCGATGTTGGTCCTATAGAGAAAGTTGTTCAGTTTGATGGTCTGGTCATCTCCTTAAAAAGTGTCAGCATATTAAAAAGGACCCTATACAACGTGTTAATGAATTAACGCAAAACTAGAAAGTAGTTTGTTGAGAATCGAGAGCAGAATCGAATTACCGTGGTTTCAACATAGGTAATTTTTTTCAAAATATTAAATAATTTGTTTGTAAAATTTAAAATTTACTGAACTCGATGTCAACCCACCGCACAGGCACACTCACTACAAACGGCTTACTTACTATCAAAACAAGATTCTTAAAATATACCCCAGGAACACGCAAGCTATATAGCAGCTGCACAGTAGCTGCATAAAGGATATTTCCTTTATGCGGCTACTGTACAGCTGCTATATAGCTTGCGTGTTCCTTGGGTATCCAGGAAAACGTTAGCGCTTTCATTCGTTGCCGAAATGATAACAAATCATTTTTGCCTCAAAATTTAAAATGTGAATAACTTTAAATTGGAACTATCCTATCAAAATAATGAAATTATTGTTTCAATGTAATTATTTTGTTATAAATCAGTTGGGTGTATGAGGTTTTGCGCTAATTTATTAACACGTTGTATAAGTAGTTTATTAAGCTACTATTAAATGAATTTGCATGGAATAAGTAGAAACCCTATTCATAATATGAAGTACCATAACTTCATATTTTCAGGTTACAACCCAATATTTTGCTATTGATACGCTGAGAATATAAAATAGTCAGATAAACTTTAAATCTATTTAGATAACAGCTAAATTGTTCTTCAAATTGAGCCTATTATAGTAAGTGTAAACAATCCTCAGCTCAGTTCAACTATAACGTTAACTGTACGTAACTGTTACGTGGTCGTCACGTAACGCAAACGTGGTCACGCTACGTCCACCGGTTGCGTTTAGTACTGACACTTTGCCAATTTTATAAATCCTCCATGCTAAGCAGATTAAATACTTTTTGGTTGCTGAAAAGAGAGAAATAAGTTTTGTGTATTAGCTGAATCTTCTTATCGTGTGGGCAAAGCGAGAGAGGTGTCAGAGTTTTTTCAGACCGCCTTACGGCCTCTGACGTGGTTTTTATGTAACGACTACTACCACCAGAGATTGTAGCCGGGACCAACGGCTTAACGTGCCATTCGAAGCACGGAATCATTTTTCTTTTCAGACAATCAGGTGATTCAGCCTGCAATGTCCTAACCAACTGGGGAAAAACGCATAGAGTGACATATCACTGGGTGTCCCCCGTGGGAATCAAACCCACGACCTCCGTGTCGAGAGTCAAAGCTCTTAACCATTAGACCACGAGGCAGCTGAATGAAAAAGACAAGGCTAAGAGCGTGTCGGACACGTCCATAATACGGTTCCGTAGCCATTTTTTAGTTTTGTCTGTCTTTGTTCATATCAATAAAAGTAAACGTCATCTTCAGTAATACACTTTTTTCTGTTTTTTTTTAGGTTTTTTCTTTGGCTGATGCCAAAGAACTTTTGAAACAAAGAAAATCTGCTACAGCAGCTATAATTTTCGTTTTGTTTTTGTTTTCCGCTTTGTGAATGCATGATCCCAAAGTTTTATCTTTTTTTTTAAAATTATATTTGATTACACTGGCAAAATAACTAAATCTTAATTTGCTTTAATTTTAAATAACGTGCATACAGACGAACGACCGAATTTATTGAATTTTATGAAAATTTGTCAGACAAACAAGTACCTAGGTACTTAGCTTAGACCATAGTGTACTAAGTATATAAAAAAAAAAGAACATTAATTAACCTATCAAAGGAGTGATCAAGGACATTAACCCTGACTTGCACCAACAAGTTAAATGTATTTAGTGAAAGCTCTGTCTCTCACTTTGCTCATATTAATGACTGTGTCAGCATCATATTTAAAACATGTTTGGGCCTAAATACTTTTTGGTGCAAGGGGCAATATGTATACCATTTTAATTAAGTATCTACTTATAACGTATCTCTTACGGCATCTTGTTTATATTTTATGACAGTCCAATTGGATTTAGGTAGACTTGAGGCAGACATAATGTTTGAGGTTCTGCGTAGATACTTGAGCCCGTTGAATCAACTCTGGTTAGGTACCTGTTTGTAGGATACACCGGTTATGGTAATTAACTTAAAACTCAATCGCATAACTTCACGTAATGGTTGTTTGTGTGTGAGTAGATTACGAGTGTTGGGCAGATCTTTTGTGTTTGGTATTCTTTTAGATTAGGCACTAGTAACTTACGTATACATGATCAGACCATCAAACTGAATAACTTTCTCTATGAGACCAACATCAAGATAGCGAAAAAAAATTTGCTGTCCCATATATTTGGGTCTAGCAAAGATTGCAGTTTTGTGTGAACAACAGTTTTTTTTTCACTTTTGATCCCGTAGAGAAAGATGAGTTCGATGGTGTGATTATCCCCTTAAAAACCATCAGCATTCATGACAGTGAAATATGAGAAAATGAGAATGAAATGAAATGACCGTATTCATAGTGGTCGTTAAATGAAATAGCTTATCTGACAGAAGTTTGATATATTTTGTATGAAAGATAATTATGTGATAAATAAGTGATAACCATGGACTTAAGACAATACCTATTTCCAGCTACCTGGTGATAGCCTACTTACTCAAAAGTTGTGAAAGAGGCAAGTATATTTTTTAGTTTAGGAAAAAAATATGAGCAGGGATCGTGGTTTGTTTGTAAACTGATAGTTAGAACTTGGACCGGCAATTTTTTTTTTTTAATGAAAGTCATTAAATGAAAAGAAATAAACTAAATTTTTTTTGAGAAATATATGGCGTTTTACAATTTTTTTTCAAGGCATTCAGCCAGTTGAGAATGTTATTAATCTTAATTATTAATCTCTTTGGTATTTTATTTAAATCAAAAATGTTATCAAACCTCTTCAATGTTTTATCTTTTTGGCGGGAAGACGTTGTGCTTGTGTTCGTGTTTGAAAAAAACCACGAAAAAAATCATGGAAAAACATGAAGTTTTATTTTGAGTTTTGTGTATATTAAACAAAGTATTTTTAATGTTTTGAAAGCGTCATTAAAGTGTAGGGTAAATTGAAATACTTGAATGCATACACAGCTGATGATCTTTACTAATAATAAGTCACATCAGAATTCTAATAAAAGTGCTATAATTTGACTAAAAACCACAATGAAGTCGGTTCAAAATGAAAATAATTGTAATTTGGAGTCAGGAACACCTAATTTAAACACCATATCGTAACCTTTATTTTTTAAATAGGTATATTTAACTAGCTTTTGCCCGCGATTTCGACCGCATGAATTTCCCACATGCTCTGTAGAATATGTAGGTACCTTTCATGTTTATATCTTCAGTGGTATACAGGGTGAAATTGATATCATTAGCATCCTTTTAAACTAAGAGTCTCCCCTTCAAACTGAACAACTTTTACTATGGAAGCAAACCGATCGGAGCAAAAAAAAATCTGCTGTTGCATACATTTGAGTCGAGCAGGCATTGCAGTTTAGTATGGGACAGCTGATTTTTTAGTTGGTCTGATTGATTTGCTCCCATAGTAAAAGTTGTTCAGTTCGATGGGTAGACTCTTAGCTTAAAAGGATGCCAATGATATCAATTTCACCCTGTAGATTAGACAGTCAGCAGTCTGTCAGTAACGGAACTGTTTTAGAACTAAATATATGTACTATCGCGGACTTTTCCGCCTGACCACCACTAGGCTCATTTTTGCTTGCATACTAAAAAATAAAAGCGATGTCTTACCCCGCCCTATTGATGAATAGACCAATTAATAATAGTTTATAAACAATAAATTTTGGGCGAAATTATGCGATTTTTTTCTTAAGTGGTCAGGCGGAAAAGTCCCCGATAGTACAGAACCTCTTTAAATTTACACATATCCGAAAATAATACTCCTATTGTTACTCATGATAATACTCATGATATATGAAGCTAAAGAAGAATCCTATTTTTTTCACATAGCCCCTTAAAATCTGGTATATAATTTGTGCAGACGAAGTCGCAGGTAAACGCTAGTTTTTTATAATAGTGTAGATTCAACGTCATAAAAAATACTATAAAAACTATAGATCGGGTAAAACCGTGAGATCACTTAGATCTTATTTAATCATATCATTATAAAAATAAAATAGATCAATTGGTATATCTATACCTAGTTGAATTATGGAGCTATACCAGGCTATACCTAAAGAATTGTGCAAAGCAAGTCGGTCATTGTCAGTGTGAACCGTGAACCAACTTGACAATCAACAATGGTTCGGTTGTATAATCGTGTAAATTCCGATTTAAGTACAATAACACAGAATTTATAATACAATAATTAGCATACACAGGGTTCAACTTAATATGCTGACAGTTTTTTAAGAGGATGATCGGACCATCAAGCAACTTTCTCTATGGGACCAACATCGAAATCGCAAAAAAAACAGCTGTCCTATACTTATTTGGCTCGAGTAGGTTTGCACTTTTGTATGGAACAGCAATTTTTTTTTGCATTTTCTAGTATCCTCATTATCTTTATCTTATGGTATCCTCATTATCCTATAAACGACCCACTGCAGGGCAACAAGCCTACCCTCAAGAAGGGCGACACTCTTCCTGCTACACATCAATGACCTCCTTGTGTCGGGTATTGTTGGGTATGCAGATGACAGTACCGTCACGGAGAGATATGTGTCAGAGGGAGGCCATGGTGGAGCGGACAAACATGACTTTAAAGGTGGACTTCCGATGCCAGCGGCCGATGCGACTAACGCGCGCGTCTGACGCGAGGTTCTGTCATATATGTCATATATGACAGAACCTCGCGTCAGACGCGCGCGGCCGACGACAGACCTCACTTCCGAGGTCAGCGACTGACGCGTGCCTATTGTGCGGAGTGTTATCACTTTAGGGTATTTTCCCCGAAATTTAGGGTATGTTCCTATGTTTTGGTGTTTACACAAAAACATAAAAATACAAACAAAAAAACCAATATATATTTTAATAAAGAATATTTGACTGATTGATAGGTTTAGAGAATTTATGAATCCTTTTTTTTTACATGATTTTTTATAAAATACATTTTTGGGAGTAATTTAATTAGACAGGGATGCGTTGCGTCCCCTTGGCTTTTTAACCTGTATATGGATCGCTGTCTAACTAATAATTATGAAGGCAAGAGGAATTTTCCGAAAGTCATTAAAAAAGAAAAAGTTGTTTCAAGTGGCACGATAAATGGTGTTGAAGCGACCTTGCAGATAATAAAATACAAATAAAATAGTAAAAAAATTAAGCAAATTTTCGGTAAAAACTCTGTAATATTTCTGGCAAACATTCTTCTTCTGCTTGACGTCAGAGCATAGCCGCGCGCGGCCGCGGCCGATGCGATAGACATCGGCCGCGCGCGTCTGACGCGCGCGTCAGTCGCTGGCATCGGAAGCGGCGCCATACGTTTTCATAGTAACTAGTATGGCCGCATCGGCCGTCGGCCGCGAGCCGCGCGCGTCAGACGCGTCGGCCGCTAGCATCGGAAGTCCACCTTAAGTCTTGTCTCCCAGTGGGGTGACAACAATTTAGTCAATTTGAACGCCACCAAAACACAGGCTTGTCTATTCACCGCCAAAAGGAGTCCGTTTAATCTGACTTCTACTTTCCGGGGTACATCTGTCCCTGTTTCCGACAGTCTTGAGCTTCTGGGCATTAGGTTGACCACGAAGCTCAACTTTGGCGCTGACATCGAGTCTAAGGCTCAAACTGCGGCCAAAAAGCCAGGCATCCTAAACAAGGTGAAGCGGTACTTCACTCCTGGACAGCTCTTAATGTTATATAAAGCTCAGGTCCGATCCTGTATGGAGTCAATACTCCATACAGGATCGGACCTGAGCTTTATGGCAGCAATCTGCCACCTGTGGGATGGCTCAGCCAAGTATCAACTTGCCGCACTCGACTCGGTCGAACGCAGAGCCAGGAGGCTCATTGGCGACAGTAAACTGGTGGAGACCAAGCTTGATAGCCTAGCCCACCGCCGCAGAGTAGCCTGCTTATCGGTCTTCTACAGATTGTACTTCGGTGAGTGTGCCCAAGAGCTACATGAGCTCATCCCGCCTTCCCCTTTCTACTATCAGACTTCCAGACGCACCGCGGGATATCATCCCTTTTGTTTGACATCCCACATCCCGCACCAAGCGCCATTCCGATTCTTTTATAATGCGCACAGCTAAGGAGTGGAATGCCCTGCCTGCGTCAGTGTTTCCGAGCGCTTACAACCCGAATTCCTTTAAAGTACGAGTGAATAGGCTTCTTCTGAGTAAGCTCGCTACATCTTCGACCCCATCTTCGTCCTGAGGACTGGATTGAGGTCAAGAGCAAACCCATCCTAAATTAAAAAAAAAAAGGGTGTGTTGCCGTGGTATAAAAATAAGTAAATGATGTCAAGGAAGTCTGTAATTACTAATTAACAACTCAAATAGACACGTTGTTAAATTAAATATACCTACCTACAAGTAGAAGAAACCGCGGAAACAAATCATAAAATTCTAAATGTAAAGTCGAAACTCTAATCCCGGAAGCTTATCGTTCAAGTAGGTCAAATAGGCATATTTTATTTAAAATTGCAAAATTGCGACAAATTATAGATCTCTTCAAAAATTATGCATGTAATAATAATAAATCCCGGCGCAAGCGACTAGCAGATGGAATATAAAGTACAGTAGAGTAAGTATAGCGGTAATCCAGGGTTGCCAGACTACGAAACAAGACCACCGCGGTAAAATAGAAACCAACAATTTCAAACCTATCAAAGATATAGAAAATAAAAATAAATGATTTTTCTTAGTCTAGGATTAACTTGTTCTGTGCCATAAAACAGCGTATGCTCTTAGCATATGCCCACGCCCAGCAGTAGGTTGATGTGGTCTGTCTGACAGATTGATTGTACCCACGTTTTTTTATCAGTCACTGACTCGGCTTTTTGATACAACGTAGTCAGACTCTCGGATGCGATTCTTAAATGTTTTAGCTTATAAATAAACTAACAATTAGGTTTTTAAATATAGTAAAAAGATTTTTCGCCTATTTTATGATGAATAGGGTGTGATATCAAGCTGAAATCATTGATATCTTATACAGGGTCCTTCTTAATACGCTTATGCTGACAGTTTTTTAAAAGATTGATCAGACCATTAAAGTGAACAACCCAACATCAAAATCGCCAAAAAGAAAATATCTTGCGTCCTATACATTTGGCACGATAAGTATATTTCATTCATTCATTCATTCACGATTTTGTTTGCAGTCTTGTATGGGACAGCAGATTATTTTTATCGTTTTTCGATTTTGGTGCCATAAAATATGTTGTTCAGTTTAAGGCTGCCTGTCCATTGAAGCTGTGCGAGCGGCGGCGGGATCGGCCGTGCCGCGTCTGAGCTTCTGATTGGTTAAAATAAACACAGCTACACAGCTCGCACAGCTCGCACAGCTTCAATGGACAGGCACCCTAAAGGTCTGCGCATCCTCCTAAAAAACCGTCAGCAAATTAAGGACCCAAGGTTAAAGATTCGCCCACATTGTACGAGAATTCTCATTCGTCTGGCAACCCAGCGGTGATCACCGGACCTGCCTGGCATGGCGGTGCGCACGCGGCACTTTCTCGCGAGGTCGCTAGAAAGCGAGTTACGAGGGCAGGCATTACCGCTGCCGCTATAAACAAACATACCGTGTTTATATTTATTAAACAAGTTGAGATTTTGTCAACCTTTTGGCTTTTTAAAGGCTTTCAGGTTGGGCATGTTGGTCAAGATTCAGTTTCAATACTTTTTTTGTCAAATGGCACTACACATGGCCTATTTGACAAATATCACACATGACAAATATGCGTTTCCCCGTGTCAGGTCAACGCACATAAAAGTAGTGAAATAAATGCAAAAATGCAACCAAAACATCCGGGATTCACATTTTTATTTATTTATTTTATTTTATCACTTTATTGTAGTACACACGAATATTACAGATGAATACAGTTGTTCAGTATGATTAGTACCCATTAAAGTAATGCAACTATGATATCAATAAAATATCATCCTGTATAGGGTGTTAGGGTAGAGAAGATATTGTTGCTGCTCGAACCAAGTTGTTATAGCTGATTAGTGAATATGACCTTGTTTTTATCTTTTTAGTAAATATAATAGTTTTTTTTTTATGCAGTCGGCCTTTTATTTTTCTTAATAATTTAATATATTTCATACTTTTTAGTCTTGTGTCGAAATAGTAGCATAAAAGTACTATAATGTGTATATATTTTTGGAATCGTCCGTTCACAAGCTTTTATTTGATACCCATTATTGTAATTTTTAACAAAAAAAAAGGTTATTCTCGCTCTTTTTTTTTGCAGTCGCTTTGCTAAAATAATATAGCTTATGCCACTCTCACGATTTTTACAAATCTAATGACAGCTCATACTTTTTCTTTGTAAAATAAATTGAAAAAAAAAAAACTTGAAAATCCATGAAGCCGTTTAGGCTCTAGGCCGTGCCAAAGAAATAGACATACATACATACGCTGGAAAAACATAACCCTCCTTCTGGCGCATTCGGGTAAGAAGTGTCAGCATTTATTAAGAAATATTTGAAATAACGTGGCGAGTAACCTTGCCTGCCGTGCAGGAGGCGATGGTTCGATCCCCATCCAGGCCGACTCGTACCAATGAGTTTTTCGGAATTTATGTACGACTATAGAAGAATAACTCTAAACAAAAGCAACATAATTTTTGGCACCCTTTGAAAAATGACATCACGGTGTAGTTTTTTTGGGGTCACTTTTTGAGCTTGATTTACATTTCTATACATTCTTATTAATAGGATTTGTATAATATTGTAACACCACTGGCTTTTCGGTGAAGGAAAACATCGTGAGGAAGCCTGCATGCTTCAATTATTATTTCGAGGCATGTATTGTACCTAATGTCCATTACAAGTGGTGACGGGCTCAGTACCCGTCACACAGGACGGAGTTTCGGTTACTAGTGAAACGTGGATGTTCTGAAGTTTCAGAATATCTCTGACTACCTCCTCGGGGAATATAGTTGTGAGCATATTCTATGCTATGCTATGAAATAACGTTAAATGCCCTTTTACGTACCTTCTTTCTTCAGTCATCATGAGTGTGCAAAATATAAATAATTTCACGTATTATTTTGATAAGATTTGTACTTAAGCAGACATGCTTAGTCATTGCTGCATCATTTGCAGAGTTAATCTGTGTTCAGATTACATACTTCCTAGTGCAAGTTTCAATTTACTCTTTCGACGAGTCCACCACTAATCTCTCTTATTAGTTGCGAAACTGACAACCTCACTGCACCGCTGTAAAGTTAAGTAGTAGGTAAGAAATTAAGGGAAAATACCATCATCATATTTTATGGCACTTTTGTCTTCCTGCTTGGATACGAAGGGGGGCTAGAATTCGAGGTCGAGTGTTTCAACCAGTCTCCCGCTGCCGGGGTTAGTCTGTGGAGTTCTTTGATTCCACCGGGGAAACGGCGCAGAGTGCACTCATTTCCCCGCAAGTAAAATGTAAAATATGGGTGCCACCCATATTTTACATTTTACTTGGCGGTTCATCAGCAAGTAAGGAACCGCCGAGCTGTATAAATAAGGGGGCATTTAGAATAATAAAACAGTACGCACTCACACATGTGGAGGTGACAGTTGGTTCTTCCATGGTTGGTTCTGAACCGTATAAGCTTAACCCAGGTCTTACGGTCCTTTTCAAAACCAGCCGGCTTGACAGTCGGGTCACGCACGCACGCAAAAAGGCCCTAATTTGCCCGCCAAACATCGTACGGGGAGTGTATTCGGTGTCAAAATATGAAAACGACTCTCTAGAGTTAGTTATCGAACATCGTTATAACAAAAACTACTTCCCAACAAAGAAATCACCTCACCTCTTCATATAGATTTCTTTTATGTCCCCCTTTTATCTACTGAAATAGATTATAATGAAAATAAACAACATTTTCACGATTGAAGCAAATCTGAAATCGTAAACAAAGCTGTTAACGCTAATGTCTACTCGACTTAAATGTATGAAACAGCCGATTTTTTTACGATTTCAGTTTTGCTCCCATAGTAGAAGTTGTTCTGTTTGATGATCTGAGTCTGAACCAACCCTGAAAAGTAGTGTTTACAAAATCGTCCAGTGGGTCTGTCTTAATATGCTGACGGTTTTTTAAGGAGATGATCAGACCATCATACTGAACAACTTTCTCTATGGGACCAACATCGATATCGGCTTACGATAGGGTCAATTAAGTAATAAGTTTGCATTTTTGTATGGAAAATCAGTTTTTTCAGGATTTCGATGTTGTAGTCCAATAGTGAAAAGTTCAGTTTGAGGGTCTGATTGTCCCCTTAAAAACCGTGAGAATATTAATGACCACGAATGTAGATTTAGACCTATTTGTAGACGCTATTTTGCAACGTGTTATTAATAGGTAGGTAGGTACGTAGGTATACAATAATAACATAACATATAATTTGAAGCAAGCACACGAGCAAGAAAATCCTTGTAAATTAAATAATTTTAAAACCTTGAACTTGTATCACAATATTTGTGCCTTTGTTTTGTTGTCACTTTTAGGGTTACGTACCCAAAGAGTGCTAACGAGACCGTCCGTTCGTCTGTCTGTATGTCCTACCTTTAAAGGACTGTAATCTTTAGATCGTAACTAATAGGTAACCGGTTGAAATTTTCACAGAATATGCGTTATTACGGCGGATTTGCTAGACGAGCAAGAAACGTGTATTTTTTCTACGAATTTTGTTTTTACTTGATCGTAAAAACGGTAATAAAATACATACAAGCGTCATACTTGGTTAGATTATGTGTGTTAAATTATAGGGAAGCGCAGGACCGGTCATTATGGCGATCCTTGGGGGGGGGGGGGGGGGCTATGTCCAACAGTGGACGTCCATCGACTGAGATGATCAAATTATAGTATTCTAAGGTAAAACAACAAACAATAATAACTAACTCAAACTTGTGTGTCGGGCTCACGCTAAGGATCCCGGAGAAATTTTTTTTGGGAACAATATTTTCTGTCACCTAAATTTAGATTTGTCACTAATCTGCAATACCCTAATAATAATATCTATCCCCAAGAAATATATTAGTCATCATATTTATCAAAACTGTCTCTAAGTATAAATCATCAGATTAAATGTAAATTGTATCTTAAATAATAGTTTGATCACTTTTTTCGATAGCCTGAAAATAAGATCTGTCCTCTAAAAAGTAAGTCAATCATCAAAATAATAGATCTGTCAACTAATAAATAGATCAGTTCCTTAAAAATGCTTAGTTTTCAAGATAACATTTTTTGAAAAGTTAATTCGGCGGAGGCTGGTCGCCGCATCCAACTCAGTTGGTTAGGTTGCGAGGAGCGAAGCGACGAGCATGTTAGGTTTCTTGCGACCACAGAGCCGAATTGCTACTGTTAGGCTGAAGTGCGATTTTTGAAAATCATACGAGCGACTTGGCAGTAGAAAGACGCATAATCTCCATAGTAATTTTGACATTTTCTACTGCCAAGTCGCTCGTATGATTTTCAAAAATCGCACTTCTGGTCGCCGTATCAAACTCAATAGCTTGCCATAGCCTTAGATGATAAAAACATTTTTTCTAGTGCCCCGCTAGTCACACGCTCTTTTAGACAAAATTGTATGAGATTTGGCGAATTTCAAAAAAATCATATCTCGAAAACTATAAATTTCCGCAAGTTGAACTTTCGTATTTACATTTTTAGGGTAAGCTTTTTATATAGTTTGGTGATTCAGTTTAAGTGACACTTTTATTATATTGAAACCCAATATAATTATTTGATGATTGATATTATTTCAAAGTAATTCCTTATTTAATATTTAGGTAAGCTTTTTCATATTATTTGGTGATTCAATTTAGGTGACAGATCTACTATTTTAGGAACAAACGAGCTTTTACCCGCGACTTCGTCCGCATAAATTATATACCAGATTTTAAGTCAGATGATAAGCTATCAAACAAAAAAAGTTTCATCAAAATCGGTTCAGTAGTTTTTGCGTGATACTCGAACAAACAAACACCCAAACAAACAAACGAACAAACAAACAAACAAACAAACAAACAGACAGACAAAAAATCCAAAAATTGGTGATTTGGAATCAGGGACATCTAAAAATCATATCGTAATATTTTTTTTGTAAATATCTTCAATGTACAGACACACTTCTGTTACAGTTTTATAATAGTTTAGATTAGATGTTATTTATTAGGCCACTGAAAATGCATTTAGTAGGTAATTGATAAAATCATACCCAATTTTTTTTGGTTATATGGTGGTACGGAATCTTTCGTGCGCGAGTCCGACTCGCACTTGGCCGGTTTTTTAAACGCTCAGACTATTATTTCATGGTGATATGTCAGTAAATATACGATTGACTTGTTTCGCTGTTTTCTTAGTTGTCGTGTTTGTTAGACATTGTTTATTTTTGTATCTTGTTTTACTATGATATGTATTTCTTTAATTACCTATATGCATTTGTACCTATAGGTTCATTATAATGCATTGACGGATAGGTAGATAGATAGGACGATAGTGTGTGCGATATAAGATATAATTAAGTATAAATCATAAAGTTACGACGAGACGACGCGACGATGATAAATTGTTCATTCGTATCGTTTTGTAGAGTACTCTACAGGGTGTAACAAAACACCCTAGTAATACTTAAGGGGGTGCTTCAGACCATCAAACTGAACAACTTTCACTATGGAGCCAACATCGAAATCACGAAAAAAAAATCTGCTCTTTCATACAAAACTGCAGTACCGTCTCGACTCAAATCTGTGGGACGACAGATATTTTTTATTTTTTCTCGACGTTGACTCCATAGTGAAAGTTGTTCAGTTTGATGGTCTGAAGCACCTCCTTAAGTATTACTAGGGTGTTTTGTTACACCCTGTATACTCGGAGTTTAGATTTTCGATATATATCGTGACCGTTTCTGTCCAATTTTATTGAAATTTAGTTGACATTGGAACGATAACGTTCACGCAATTGCGAAAATCGAATTTCGTGGTAGACTATATGGGTCTAGGAAACAGGGGGAATACTTCAATACTCGTACATTTGTGTGGACTCAATGGCGACCGCTTGCAACCGGCCTAAGGAAATACAAGAAGGGGTTCGAATCTCGGCTCGGATCAGTGAGACTGTGGGGTAGGCTTAGGCTGGTAGCCCTCGTACGTCGTCGCATCCAAAGAGATTTTACCTAAAGGCATAGAAGCATATAGTCTACTTTAAAGCCATACCATTGCAAGAAAATGCCCACTTTTTTTGACGTTTGTGTTTGAGTGTGTGGTGTCAAGTTGTATTAAGATCATAAAGATATTATACCTTACGGAATAGAGTGACAGAGACATAGACAACATGAGTTGTCAAATGTAACCGTTTTTGGACGTTTTTTGGAGTCCTCGGCAGGGTAAAAATTCGATTTCTGTGTATAATTCTCAATCTAACGTGAAATGGTGAATAATTTAATGAAACAGTGTTAGTATATTTCACAAAATTATCGACGATTTCACTTTAGGTTCACGATTATTCACAGAAACCGAATTTTTACCAGGGCTCCAAATCCCCAAAAACGGTTCTATTGCCTCGCGTCACGTATCTCTTTCTATTATACAGGCATGCCGCTAGGTATATCTCGCTCTCTCAGCTGTCACTGTCTCTCTTACGTAGTATAATACCTTTATGATTAAGATGATCAAGTGACATTTGCCCTTATGTTTACGGTCACTTTTCACACATACTAGCACAAAAAAAGTGGACAGCCGCATAAACAAAAATCTATAGTCCCGTCTCCTTCTACTATTAAAGGTGCGTCATAAGACAAAAGAGACTGACAATCGTAAAATTGATGCGGACTCTTTGCTTTAGAATAAAGAGATCCTTCCTCTGAGGTCGCATCTAAAGAAAAGAGAAACAAAACACGATCACAGAAACAGAACACGCAATAAAGCAGGTTTGCTTCCAGGATTAGAATAGAAGAAGCTTGTATGATGTTACAGCACGACCACAGATTAACTAATACGATGGCCGGCCAGGCGTGAATCGTGCGTTCATGAATACGTAACCCGAAACGCTTTCTTCCGTTAATCACTTCGTTAATTACAATGAAATTGGGGTGCGTGCGATGCAGTTTTTACGATATGTAACTTGTGGACACGTAGCTCTACCTAACCCGCTGTGTGTCTCTATTCTGTTCATCACATAGATTAATATATATAGGGTCCTTCTTAATATGCTGACACTTTTTTAAGGGGATGATCAGACCGTCAAACTGAACAACTTCCTCTATGGGACCAACATCGAAATCGCGAAAAAAAATTATCACTTCCATATTCCATACAAAACTGCAAACCTACTCGGAGCCAAACGTATGGGACAACTGTTTTTTTTTTCGCGATTTCGATGTTGATTCCATAGAGAAAGTTGTTCAGTTTCATAGTCTGGTCATCGCCTTAAAAAAGTGTCAACATATTAAGAAGGACCCTGTATATTGGCTGTTCATCATCGGTCTGTACAGGGTGTTAGGGTAAACAATTGCATTACTTTAAGGGGTGATTGTACCAATGATACTGAACAACTTTCCCTAAGAAACCTATATGAAATTCGTAAAAAAAATGTTGGACTTCCAATACTAAATGCAATCAGCTCATCGTTTTGTATGAAAAGTCGACTTTTTTTTACGAATTTCCTATATAGACTATCGGCCACCCGCAGAAAAGTCGTCTCTAAACCAAATCTCGTATGTAAGTTCTGTATATACCTACAACAGGTATGGCTGTGTTCGGGGTACTCTCTGGATCACGAAACTGCTTGTTGTATAATTCAAAAGTGGTGGAGGGGGTAGCAGTGACGTCATAAAGATGGCCGCCGACGGTTTTAGTTTTTCTTCAATTGTAGCGCACCTATGAGGTCAATCTAGTTGTGCAAGGAGTCATTTGAAAGCTTATTGAATTTACTTTAATCATTTCATAGACACCTAAACTGAAAAATTTGTATTTACTGAAATATTTTCAATTTATTGAATTTTTTGTTACCTTCCAGCAATCATTCCGCCAGTTTTCTCGGAAACGGGTAACTTTATTGTGATTATAGTTATTACATGAAACATACAGAATTTTATAAGCTATCTTAAAACATTAATTGTATAAAAATACAACTTCAAACGACTGAGCTGTGTCAAATTTTCTGGTGCACAAGTAACTATGAGTCCAAGCGTGCGTCGGTGTGCGGCGGGGCGGACGGACTGCAAATAAAATTATTATTTATAGATTATTATATAATTAAGTTTTCTATTGTAATATTGATTAGAAAAATATGCTATTTTATATTATTTAGGTACCTGCACATGCACATGCATTTACATAAACTGTAGATGTACAGGGTTTCAACTTAAATGCGTAACATACTTAAGAGGGTGCTTTAGATTAGACCATAAAACTGAACAACTTTTATAATGGGACCAACTTTGAAATCATGAGAAAAATAATCTGCTGTTTCATACATTTTGGTCGAGAAGGGATTGACATGTTCTATGGAACATCCAATTTTATTTCACTATTTCAATGTTGACTCCAAAGCAAGGTGATAGTAGTTCATCATCATACCCCATTTGATATATTACGTAACGCATTAAATTTTACACTTTGTTTCAGAATAGGAAATAGTATATAGTTCTACATAATAACATAACAAGGATGAAGCTGCCTTGGAAAAGTGAATAAAAGAATGAGAAATCCAATATAATTTAACAGGTTTATAAATATGTATTGTTTATAAAAACAATTGTTAGTTGTAAGCATGCAAAGTAAAACTAGGTAGCGATTCATCAACATCACCAAAATCCCCGATAGGGCATAAATTTTTTTATTTTTATCAACAGCCGCATCTCGCATTGCGGCAGCCTATTTTGCATTGGCAAGATATTAATTCCAAATCTTTTAACGAAATACATCATGGTTAACGTTGTTATCGGTGAAAACTTTTTGTTTTCCGGTGTCCAACCATGGTTTGTAGGTGGTGGTACATTTTGAATTGCCACATCTGCAGTGGCCGAAGCGTACCTATATTTGGTAATTTGCTCTTTTTATATGTTGTTTCAGAGCTTCTTGTGACGGTGGAAGATTATCCACGATACCAATATTTAAAAAAAATCTACTCTAAGATTGTCCATATTGTCAACCGTGTAGGTACAATTTGGGTTTCTTAATAAGACAGTAAAGAACCATAATAAACTACTCACCTTCTTGCTCTAGATCTTCTGTTAGGTCAACCACCGATCCAAATTTTTCCAGAAGATCGTAATTTTCTGTGAAGACTTTCCACGTGCCATTCATTCTTTGAAAGACTTAACAATGAGCTTGTGCTGTCGCATCCTGTAAGAGTGTTGTACGAAGGTTGTACGCCAATAAATCCTGCTAATAAATCAAATCGCGATAAATTTATTTCACAATACGTGATAGAGCAAGCAACAAATCTTGAGGGAGATATTAGTAGAATTATGTTAAACAGCAGAAACACTGACGTTTTACTGTTGCTTACTCATTTCTTCGATAAGATACCAGCGTAGGTCTGGATTCAATGTGGAATGAGCGCGAGTAAACCAAAATACGATTCAGTCCATAAAATTGTTCCTGCTGACTGTCGGACCAGAACGACACTTGTTTATTGGCGTAACACGCTCGTACAGGATGCGACAGCACAAACTCATTGTTAGGTTTTTCAAAGAAAAGCACGTGGAAAGCCTTCACAGAAAACACTCGATCTTCTGGAAAGATTTGGATCGGTGCCGGTGGTTGACCTATCAGAAAATCTAGAGCAAGAAGTAAGGTGAGAAATTTATTAAGTATGGCTCTTTACTGTCATAAGAAACCCAAATTGTACTCTTATAATATATTCCTTGCCACCACCTACAAACCATGGTTGGACATTGGAAAACAAAAAGTTGTCACCGACAACAACGTTAACTATGTATTTCGTTAAAAGATTTGGAATTAATATCTTGCCAATGCAAAACAAGCTGCCGCAATGCGAGATGCGGCTGTGTTGATAAAAATAAAAAAATGCATGCCATATCGGGGATTTTGGTGATGTTGCTGAATCATTCTACCTAGTTTTACTTTGCATGCTTACAACTAACAATAGGATTTTTATAATTATAACAATAAATATTTATAAACCTGTTAAATTATTTTGGATTTCTCATTCTTTTATTCAGTTTTCCAAGGCACTTGTTATGTAGAACCTGTAAAATTTAATGCGCTATACAGGGTGAAATTGATATCATTAGCATCCTTTTAAACTAAGAATCCACCCATCAAACTGAACAACTTTTACTATGGGAGCAAACCGATCGGAGCAAAAAATAAATCAGCTGTTCCATACATTTGAATCGCGTAAGCGTTGCAGTTTAGTATGAAATTTTTAGGCTGATTAATTTTTAGCTCCGATCGGTTTGCTCCCATAGTAAGGTTGTTCAGTTTGATGGTCAGCAACAGTAGACTCTTAGTTTAAAAGGATGCTAATGATATCACCCTGTATGTATCAAATGGGGTACCTACTTTTCAGTTCAGGCCATCAAGTTGAACCACTATCACCTTGGGAGTCAACATTGAAATAAAATTGGATGTTCCATAGAACATGTCAATCCCTTCTCGATGAAACAGCAGATTATTTTTCTCATGATTTCAAAGTTGGTCCCATTATAAAAGTTGTTCAGTTTTATGGTCTAATCTAAAGCACCCTCTTAAGTATGTTACGCATTTAAGTTGAAACCCTGTACATCTACAGTTTATGTAAATGCATGTGCATGTGCAGGTACCTAAATAATATAAAATTGCATATTTTTCTAGTCAATATTACAATAGAAAACTTAATTATATAATAATCTATAAATAATAATTTTATTTGCAGTCCGTCCGCCCCGCCGCACACCGACGCACGCTTGGACTCATAGTTACTTGTGCACCAGAAAATTTGACACAGCTCAGTCGTTTGAAGTTGTATTTTTATACAATTAATGTTTTAAGATAGCTTATAAAATTCTGTATGTTTCATGTAATAACTATAATCACAATAAAGTTACCCGTTTCCGAGAAAACTGGCGGAATGATTGCTGGAAGGTAACAAAAAATTCAATAAATTGAAAATATTTCAGTAAATACAAATTTTTCAGTTTAGGTGTCTATGAAATGATTAAAGTAAATTCAATAAGCTTTCAAATGACTCCTTGCACAACTAGATTGACCTCATAGGTGCGCTACAATTGAAGAAAAACTAAAACCGTCGGCGGCCATCTTTATGACGTCACTGCTACCCCCTCCACCACTTTTGAATTATACAACAAGCAGTTTCGTGATCCAGAGAGTACCCCGAACACAGCCATACCTGTTGTAGGTATATACAGAACTTACATACGAGATTTTTTTTTCTCTGGTCTGGCCCCTACACTAATATGTTTCTTAGGGAAAGTTGTTCAGTATCGTGGGTACAATCACCCCTTAAAGTAATGCAACTGTTTACCCTAACAACCTGTATATAGGGTCCTACTTAATATGCTGACACTATTTTAAAGGGATGATCAGACCATCAAACTGAACAACTTTCTTTAAGGCACCTACATCGAAATCGCGATTTTTTTTTCGATGTCGGTGCAATAGAGAAAGTTGCTCAGTTTGACGGTCTGATCATCCCCTTAAAAAATGTCAGCATAATAAGAAGGACCCTGTATACGCCCCACTGCAGGGCACAGGGCTATCCTCGAGGAGGGTGTATGGGCGTCAGTCTACAAAGCGTACCCAATGTGGATTGGTAGACTTCACATACGCATCTGAATTTCTTCATCAGCGTATGCAGATTTCCTCACAATGTTTTCCTTCATCGTTTGAGAGCAGTCAGTATTACGCACATAAGTTAGAAAAACTCATTGGTCAACCCTGGCGAATTAAGTAGGCATCTGGATCGCACGTGGCTTGGAATTTGACACCCCTCCTGCTTCCCCCCCGCGGGACCACGCCGCCGCCGTGCGATGCCGAAGCATAGCATTTCAGTTACCGTTGCACGCGTCCCTGCTCTTTAGTATTTTCGAGTTATTCTTTTCGAGTTTTCCGAGTTTTTTATTCCGAGCCACGTGCAAGCCAGGTGCCAAGTTAATTCGCACGTGTTGTAGACATCTAAGAAAGGATTTTAGAACCTTTTTGTAGAGTTTGAGGAAATTCTTTCTAATGCGACAAATGTATTTTAGGTAACAACATCAAAAGCAGGTGGACTTAATTGCATATTCCAGTTCAAATTGTGCATCATAGTAGTATATACCTAGTCACGTATCAAATTGCATCTGCATAATAATATCTTGGAATTTATTGTAATGTAACACTCGTGATTAAAATTTTTCATACCTAAGTCATTTAAGAAAGTGTAATTTCAAGTTTCAGTTGATTGACTCAGTTTTAAGCGTATTGGTATCGTACGAATTATGACATCAATTTGGTAGTGACCAAAATATCAAGAAGAAAGCATTCTTACACAAAAATTTTAAAAATCAAAAGTAGTCGGTATTATAGTAGGTACCTACTGGGTGCAAGTGTACCAAATAGGAGAAATAAAAAAAAATCTATCTAACAACCCAGGTCCTCTACCCGGACTTTCGATTTTCGATATATCGCCACTGTTTCGGTCCGCACTTCATTGTAATAGAGTTGACATTGGAAAGAAAACGTTCACGCAATTGCGAAGTTCGAATGTGCGGGAGGCCCTGAGTTCCGCAGTTTGCAGTTTTGTGTGAAACAGCCGTTTTTTCGCAATTTCGATGTTAGTCCCACTGAGAAAATTGTTTAGTTTGTAGTCTGATCATCCCCTAACAAAACCGTCAGCATTATTAAGAAGGACTGTGAATCTCTCAGCATCTGATGTGGTTGGTGAGGTTTTGTACACACGGCGACACATCGAGCTATGCAAAACCAACATAAGCTGGCCGTGGTACTTAATACTTAATTTTACTCAATAATACAAGGCTAAGACAAACTTTTGCTTACTTCCAAGTCCTTGAAGTACCTACCAGGATACGCAGATTAATTACATTCAAATATTTACACATATCTGTGTGTTTAAGAAATTTTTTTAATCATTAGAAAATGATCCGCTTCCGTACACAAAATACTTCATTAGCAGGATACGTATTTTGTGAAGGTTTTAGAAACATTCGTGGGATATGACTACATAATATTTGAATAGGCTGATTGTACGTGAGGTAGCAAGGAGATTGCCAAGTGTTCATTCTCATGCAGTGTTGCTACGGATTTATCCGTAGATCTACGGATTTTTAGCCTGGCTTACGGATCTACGGATTTCAATGGCAAAACCACGGATTTTTAGAAATCTTCTGAATTCCAGCCTAAAATAGCTAGCTGAAAAATAAAGTTAAGTTAGAACAGAAAAGAAACAGTAAATTGTATTCATTTTCATGTTATCTACGCTTAAACTTGCCAAAGATTCTAATTTCTTCTTAAATTTGGAGCGAGTTTTTGAATCGTTCACTCCAAAATAGTCAGAAAAAGCTTTGAAAAAAGTCCGTAGATCTACGGATTTTTCAAGAGGAAATTTACGGATTTCTACGGATTTTTCAACATTGACCTACGGATTACTAAAAATTGGATCTGGCAACACTGTTCTCATGTGAATATTATTAGAAATCAGTAAAGCATCCTGATGAAACCTGCATACGCTGCAGAAGAAATTATATTACATAAATGTGTAGTCCAACAATCCGCATTGGGCACGTGTGGCGTGGTGGACTAACGCCCATACACCCTCCCTGACGGAAGCCTGTGCCCTGCAGTCGGAGAAATACAGGGTGTAAAATTACGGGACACTTACTTAAAGGGGTGCTTCAGACCATCAAACTGAACAACTTTTACTAGGGGACCAGCACAGAAATCGCGAAAAAAAAATCCGCTGTCTCATACAAAACTGCAAACATAACTCGACTGAAATGTATGGGAGACACACATAACAGATTTTTTTTTCGCGATTTCGATGTTGGTCCCATAGAGAAAGTTGTTCAGTTGTAAGTGTCCCATTTAATTTGACACCCTGTATTGGCTGTTGATGTTGATGGTGAATAAAGAAAAAGTAGTATAAATTATCGATCATCGACAACCACCTAAACTCCAACAGAAGAAGTTTATCGATTCTCGATCGTTTCCCCTTTTTTGTTAAAAAAAGATCACGTTTTAATACTTTTAAACTGGTCTTAATAAAAATAATAAAATAGGTACAAATTAAACGAAATCCAAACAAAAATCTGACGATACTTTTCGAGTTACCATGGAAAAAAAAACTTCTTATAACAATACTTGTATCTTCTTTGCAGCAAGCAGGCGAGAGGCGCTCGCGCAGTCATGGCGGCCACAAAATACTCGCATCCGTTCATGCGCGGTCTGAAGCCGATGCCCGAGGGTCACGAGGAGGAGCTGCAGCAGATCAGGGAGTGGTGAGTGGCTACATCATAGAGCTACCATATTAACTTGAACTTCTATCTTAGGGGAGAACTGGAATAGAAAAAAAACCGGCCAAGTACGAGTCGGGACTCGGGCAATTAGTGTTCCGTACTACCAGTTGTTTAACATGGGTCTTTGATGATACCACTATAAATTGACACTTACTTAGTATGTGGTCACATAGTAACTGAAGATCATTTTACACTGGTCGCACTGGTGTTAGTTTTTTGGGTATAGAAAAAAACTATCCAAGTTAGAGCCACCCTGATAATTTTCCCGCCATCTACACGTTATTTCTGATGTGCATGATTTTTTTCAGATCTTATTCGGCTATATTTTTCGAAATAGAGGTGGGGACAGCAATTTCTCGGATTTCATTGAAAATTTTGTTAAACAAGGTTTTTATAAAAAAATTGAAAAGTATATTTTTAGACTCGTATTTTTATAAGCTTTCAATTGATACCTTACACCATAGGGTAGAAAAAAAATATTTTTTTAGTTTCCCTTTCTTACTCCCGTAATTGCCCCCCAATATAATAATTTAGTTTTTTTTACTTCATTTATGTCATTGGACCACCAATTGCTATATCTGTACCGAGTTTCAACTTCCTATGTCTTACGGTCTCTGAGAAAAATGCCTATGACAGACGGACGGACGGACAGACACCGAGCTGATTCCATAAGTGTTCCGTTTTTCCAATTTTGGTACGGAACACTAAAAAAACAGTAAATCTATAATCGTATAAAAGTTCATTCTGTTCATTTTATTTTACTCGGGTTGTGGTGTCAATTTTCTTCTTCGGATTCCTCTCAATTACTGGAGGTTGGCATTGGCAGTCAGCTCTGCAGAGTCCTATCACTCGCCAAACGAAGATTGCATAACTGTTTGACGAAAATACTCGTCAATATCACGGTTCACAACTATTTCGTTCGACGAAAGAACTTCAACGAAAGCACGGTTCGTTGAAGTATGACAACTTACATACTTACACTAATGCACCCCCAAACGAAAGCGCTCTTCTTCTCTTCTTCTCTATCTTTAAAATAAATAATATAACATACGAGCTTTTACCCGCGACTTCGTCCGCATAAATTATATACCAGATTTTAAGTCAGATGATAAGCTATCAAACAAAAAAAGTTTCATCAAAATCGGTTCAGTAGTTTTTGCGTGATACTCGAACAAACAAACACCCAAACAAACAAACAAACAAACATACAAACAAACAAACAAACAGACAGACAAAAAATCAAAAAATTTGTGATTTGGAATCAGGGACAGGTAAAAACCATGTCGTAATTTTTTTTTGTAAATATCTTCAATGTACAGACACATTTCTGTTACAGTTTTATAATAGTTTAGATTGATTATTCTAAACTGCGAGTCTATAAATGTATACCCTTTATGTATATTTATGTCGTTAAATAAAGACAAGTTTTCCAATAGGCTTGTTGTTAAACAAGACTTGTTTTTAAACCAGTTTATATTGCTTTATTTGTCAAATACCTACAAACATCAGCTTCAAATTGTTTTAAACAATGCTCTTCCACATGATGTAATCTATTTTGATAATTTTATCTAGGTAATTTAATAATGATAAATGAAAAATTTGAATTCCACATTTAGATGTATGTTTATTGTGTAAATTATCAGAAATAACAATAAAATATAACTATATCCTAACATATAACTAACTATAATATAGCATAGCATAGCATATGCTCACGACTATATTCCCCGAGGGGGTAGTCAGAGATATTCTGAAACTTCAGAACATCCACGTTTCACTAGTAGTACCGAAACTCTGTCCAGTGTGACGGGGAGTGAGCCCGTCACCACTTGTAATGGACACTAGGTACAATACACGCCTCGAAATTGAAGCATGCAGGTTTCCTCACGATGTTTTCCTTCACCGAAAAGCCAGTGGTGTTACAAATCGTACATAAATTCCGAAAAACTCATTGGTACGAGTCGGCCTGGACGGGGATCGAACCATCGCCTCCTGCACGGCAGGCAAGGTTACTCGTCACTGGACCACCACGGCTTCGGCTAAAATATAACTAAATGAAAAATTGGTGGTGAATAATCTTACTAGAGTGGTTTCATCATAATATCATGAACAATATTCTGGCAAAAAGAACATGTGCGCTTACTTGAAAAAAAAACTGTAACAGAAGTGTGTCTGTACATTGAAGATATTTACAAGAAAAAGATTATAATAATATATGGTTTTTAGATGTCCCTGATTCCAAATCACCAATTTTTGGATTTTTGTCTGTCTGTTTGTTTGTTTGTTTGTTTGTTTATTTGTTTGTTTGTTTGTGTGTTTGTTTGTTCGAGCATCAAGCAAAAACTACTGAACCGATTTTAATGATTTTTTTTTGTTTGATAGCTTATGATCTGACTTAAAATCTAGTATATAATTAATGCGGTCGAAGTCGCGGGTAAATGCTCGTATTTTATAATTTGTTCAATGCGCGAAGTTGAATGTCTTTTGTTTTATTAGGCTGTCATTTAGTTTCAGTCGGGATGATTCGTTTTGTGATCCATAATCATTCATACAATATACATAAACTGGCGCCTTTTTCCCAAAGGGACAGGCAGTAGACTATGGATCTTCACTTTGAGTGGTTCTGACACCTCTCTAGGTCCATGAATCTTATCATACATAAATAACATAATAAACATCAATTTATTCAAAAAAAGCATTAAGATAAATCACAAAAATAAAGCGGTCAGCACAAGCGTCGTCAAATACAAAGATATAAAAACAGTCAAAAATCAGCAACAAGCTTCGTCAGAACAATGAAATACATGCTCAGTCAAATAACCCGCCCCTTGTCGATCCTGGCGCAAAGGAGCCCATAATACTTGCAGCGTTGCCACGTTGAATAGCTAAGGCTAGCCTCTGCACCAGAAACGACCCGGAACGGGGGTCACAATTATAACATAATCATTTCAACTTCAGATAAATAAAAACAATGATATGAGCGCTCAGTAATAGAATCTGCAGTAATAAGCAATATTTCTATCAAAAACTGGGTTAATAAAATATTTCTTCAATGACCCGAGAAGTAGGAAATGCATCGATTGCCTAAATAGGATCGCATATTTGTGCCGACATGCAACACCTATGCGCGCACGCACGGAGCGAGTTCAATATTATTTTCAGACAGGTTATTTTCTATTGGAGCATGAAGTTAAGTAAATAGGTTGATGTAATTTAAGGCAGTTATTTCAGTTTTATTGCTAACTATTGCTGAATGAATTATGTTTATTGTTCAGATAATATTTATGCTAAATACAATATTTATATACATTTTTACGAATCATAAATGAAGGAATTCGCACAAGAACGACATTGCCCAAAAAATTCTTATCTTAACTGGCAATAGGTGGGGCACATTTCTCGTAGAACCGATGACTGATGGTGATGGAGCCGAAGAGTTCTCGAGTAGTGACCGCATACCGGAAAGCGCAGCGTGAGGAGGTCCCCAAGGTTGACCGATGACCTGGTGAAGGCGATGGGAACCCGTTGGATGAGGGCAGCGCAGGACACTCATTGTGGCGATCCTTGGGGGAGGCCTACATCTAGCAGTGGGCGTCCTTCGGCTGAAATGATGATGATGCAGGCAGATGTTAAAATTAATTTTATAACTCCTTTGACAGAATTCGAAACACATTTTGGGAATAATGATACCTAATAGTTATTTGACTGGTATATTGCTAACATTGATGACTGCAATAACCAGTCGAAATCTAACTCTATATTATTAACGAATTCAGTACCTAATAAATAGCAAACATCTATGGTTGGAATTATTTTAAATGGTATAGAATAGAACATTATAAGATTGTACAAGCTCTTGCATCGCAGCGCTGCTGCATCTTGTCAATATCTTGCAAGATGCAGGCTGTCAAAGGTACTGGTAGGCAGTGAACGCAACTGGTAGGTAATTATCGCAGCTGTCATACATGAGTGACGTAGCACTGCCTATACTACGGGTAGTACTAGTATTTTATACTTCGGCCTACACATTGTAACTACTTTTTTTTACACCAAAACACTATTGAAATAACATTGGTGTATCAACGCTTGAAGGTTGAATCTCTAAAATAACTCGTTGGCTACTTTCGCCGACTATTCACTGACTTCAAAAATTCGGCTCATCGGTACATCCCTACAATAAATATATAAAGAATGTTTCCCAAGACCCATTACTTGGTTTTATTATGGGGACAGAATAACGAAGGTCATGAGACGCGACACTATGTCTCGCCCTTGAGACGTATTGTTCATGTTTTGATCTGAATTACCTACTTTATGAATATGGATTTAGTACTGGGGCTTGGAATACAGGCGCCAACAAAGTTTTGCATAGTTTGATTCGATAGCATTTTGACCAAACGCAAAGAATAGAATAGAATAGAATTTTCTTTATTTGTCTTACAAAACACATTACAAAAAACAATATATAACACGGTCAGTACTTACAAATACAATGAAAAACACAAAAAATAAACATATTCAAGACAAAATGGTAAAATGGTCTGTGACTTCAGTATACGGTAGTTGGTCAGACCAACTACCACTGCTATTATTGTCACAGCCGAACTTAAAATTAAAAAAAGAGATCTACTATGTACTATAAAAGTCTTATTATCTACTAACAATAAATATAATAAATACTTAGGCAATACGTAAAGAAAAAAAAAACAACTAAAAAACAAGAGAAAATAAGAAAAACAGTTCAAATAAAATCTTGACATCAAAATTTATAATACAAGTGCTTTTCAGTTAAAGTAAAAGGTGGCGTTCTTAGGCACTTTCATAGTCAATAGAATTAATATATCGATATTCAGCATTTTTTTTAGCCGGACAATCAGAGTCACCTGTTTTGTGGCCAGACGGTTTTTTGTAGCGCATGCATGTTGCGCATTTTGGTTGGTTGATAATTTATAATAATGAAATGGATACAATATAATATGATCACACCTGTTTGGGATAAGCAGTAGGACAGGGGATTCCAACGTGGGTGGATTAAAAAATGTTTCGACACTTGTCTTAGTAGTTTATATTTGGATATGAGGACATAGAGCAACCAAGTACAACAAATATGCAAAAACTCACGAAGATTATCCCTTTCGGAGTGGCGAAAAGCCTTCATCTCAAGCAGCTGTAGCAAGGGTCACTTTTAGTTTTCCAGTAAGTACGTAATTATTTCAGCTTCTATTGGATAATATAGACATGATCCAATGAGCTGCACAACTTAATTTATAATTATTTATTCTTCTTCTTCTTCGGGTTCCTCTCCATTACTGTATTATTATTATTATTTGTGGTTTTGTTCCTTGACAGGCTTGCTAAGCCTGTGCCACGTAGACCATCGCTGGTCCTTTGTGATCGCCCTTTTTATAGTTCCTTACCAATCCTCACTGCGGCCAGAAATCGCAGTAGATTCTTGATCGGGATAGTTTGTATCTCATCTGGTGTCAGCACCTGCCTACCCAGATGAGTGCTGCGTTTGTACATCAGGGGGCCACAATCACATAGGAGGTGCAGAGGAGTTTTCATCTCCTCCTTGCAAAATCTGCAGCCGGTCGTGTCACTTAAATTCAGTGTGTGCATGTGCTTATTTAATTTGCAGTGGCCTGTGAGTGCCATTACTGTAGGTTGGCAGTCAGCTCTGCAGCTCTTCGACGCTGGCGATGCCTGTCCACTCTTTCAGGTTCGCGAGCCATGACATTCGTGGCCTACCGACGCTTCTTTTGCCCTCCACTTTGCCCATTATTATAGTCTGGAGCAGTTGGTATTTAATTATTTATTATGCTCAAATATTATTTTAATACTAATAAATTAAATTAAATTCTCTCAACAACAAAGGATTTTGTGGAATACAACATAAGTTACCATGTATATACTTTTCCTGAAATCTCTAAAGATACGATACTTTCTACATCTGCACTCATAAAATATAGTTAGTAACCTTTTAGTAACTTAGTAGTTGTAGCAAAGTTTTTGACCAGCCGGAATAGAAATACAGAACAGGAGTGCGATTTTTGAATCTCATTCGCTGAGTTCAATAGTTGAAAATGTCAAAATTACTTTGGAGATACGCATCTTTCTACTGCTGATTTGACTTTCAAAAATCGCACTCCTGAAGAATGGTTTTTGAAAGTCAAATAAGCAGTAAAAGATGCATATCTCCACAGTAATTTTGACATTTTCAACTGCTGAACTCAGCGAATGAGATTCAAAAATCGCACTCCAGTTGTGAGTTTATTAAGTATGGAATTTTGATATTTATTACATAGCCTCCATTACTATTATGTTATTTATTATCTTAATCTTAATCTCAACTATTATAAAACTGTAACAGAACAGAAGTCTGTCTGTACATTGAACATTGAAGATATTACTGTCAGCCTCCCGCGCAAAAAAAGTGCCCCGAATGTCTGGCAATATGACGTCATTTGTTTTATTTTCGACTACCTTTAGAAAATAATTATTTGTGGAGGTTATGTTTGACCCTATGGTATAACAAAATATCAATGGAAAGCTCACAAAATTTGCCACAGTGATATTATGTTATATGAGAGCTAAATTACGTACCTGATATTCAAATATAATTATCTAATAATTTCGAGTTTTTTCCGACATGACCTCGAACGAAATTCACAATCACATTAACTTATTTCACTGTTTGCACTTCACAGATCACACTAACTACACGATTATATAATAAGCTCTTATTTTATCACTTTATAGTAACAATACTTTGTTTCTAAACACTAGAATTACGCCACAATAACTAAATAACAAAACACGAACCCGACGCCATTGACCGCATAAATGGCGGCCGGGCCGGACCACGGTACCACATTTTAATTTTTTATTGCGTTTCGTTGTTCCCAAACCACACTCCAAAAAATGTTATGTGACATCCCAACAGTGCACTAAGTCTATAAAAAATTAAAATAGTGAGGTGAACGGAACGCACCGGCACCACAAGCCAGCCAATGGCGGCGCTATGCTTACGGTACAGACCTTTGTTCCACAGACACTCTACGTATAGAAAAGTTGTGGTACAGAGGTATGTTCCACAGACATGTGACGGGTTAATAAATGTTACGATATGGTTCTTAGCTTTCCCTGATTCCAAATTACCAATTTTTAGATTTATTGTCTGTCGGTTTGTTGTTTGTTCGAGCATCGCACAAAAACTACTGAACCGATATGAAACTTTTTTTGTTTGATTGCTTATGATCTGACTTAAAATCTGGTATATAATTTGTGCGGACGAAGTCGCGGGTTAACTTTTACTTAATATTATGGTTCCTTGACAGAAATTGCTTCTCTTTTGTATCTACTCCAGTATTTTTACATTTTGTTGTTTTGTTGATGTGTAAATAAACAATATTTATATTTATACAACGTGTTAATGAATTAACGCAAAACCTCATACACCCCAACTGATTTATAACAAAATAATTAGATTGAAACAATAATTTCATTATTTTTGTAGTTAAAATTTAAAGTTATTCGCATTTTAAGTTTTGAGGCAAAAATGATTTGTTGTCATTTCAGCAATACAATTTCAATAAATAACGTGCTCATGAATACATTTTAATAATCTTGTTTTGGTAGTAAGTAGGGTGGGTGTGCCTGTGGGGTGACATCTGGTTCAGTAAATTTTAAATTTTACAAAAAAAATACAAAAAAAAAAATTTCCCATGTTGAAACCATGATAATTCGATTCTGTTCTCGATTCTGAACAAACTACTTTCTAGTTTTGCGTTAATTCATTAACACGTTGTATGTTATAATTGCAGGATGAAAAGCCAGCCGCACCTGCCGTACATCTCGGACGAGTTCGTGATGCTGTTCCTGCACTCCAACTACTACAAGGTGAAGGAGTCCAAGGACACCATAGAGAGCTACTTCACGCTGCGCACGAGCACCCCCGAGCTCTTCACCAACAGGGACCCGCTGTCCCCGAAGAATAAGGCCATTTTGGATATTACGTAAGTTGCCTACTAACTTGCTTCATCGCGCGTTTGGCCCTTTTAGCCTTCATAATCATCATCATCTCAGCCGATGGACGTCCACTGCTTGACATAGGCCTCCCACAAGGATTGTGACAATGACCTGCCCTGCACTGCCTTCACCCAACGGCCGCCTTCACCAGGTCATCAGTCCGCCTATTCACGCTGCGCTTTCCGGTACGCGGTCGCCACTCGAGAACTCTTCGACTCCATCGGCCATTGGTTCTGCGAGCAATGTGCTCCTCCCAATATTGCCACTTTAGTTTAGTCATTCTTTGGGCTAATGTCGGCTTTAAGCATTATTCATAAAGGCTAAGGCTTTTAGCCTTATTCATAGTGAAATTGTGAGTTTCCTAGGTAGTTCAATTCACCCGTTGAAGACATCAGAATCTTCGTTGAAAGTCTGTACGTTGTGTAAAACAAATGTTTATAATTATATTTTATATAGTTTGATCAAATCGTGACTCGTGAATCGAGTGTCAAATAAAAGAAAAACATCTAAATTACGTGAATTAATGGATGTTCCCTTTTGAACTCATTAAATATCCCACCATTTTGAATAACTGGCACAACCACACAATACAGAAAATCGAAGATTTTATATTTAAATTAAAATATAGGTGTGTTTATTTATAATGCCGCCTTATTTGTCCGTAATTGGTTTTGTGTCCTGCTCTGTACTGTATTTACTAGTTTATGTAATTATGTTTTTTTTTTGCTTAATAAAAATTACTTGTTTAATGTAAATAAAATAAGGTAAATACATATTTCATTAATCAATTCAAGAATCATTCATAAATAGTCGTTGCGCGGATCTTACAAATAACGAGGAGGATGATGATGATGATGACGATATAGACATTTAGTAATTACGAGCTTTTACCCGCGACTTCGTCCGCATAAATTATATACCAGATTTTAAGTCAGATGATAAGCTATCAAACAAAAAAAGTTTCATCAAAATCGGTTCAGTAGTTTTTGCGTGATACTCGAACAAACAAACACCCAAACAAACAAACAAACAAACGAACAAACAAACAAACAAACAAACAGACAGACAAAAAATCCAAAAATTGGTGATTTGGAATCAGGGACAGGTAAAAACCCAGTCGTAATTTTTTTTTGTAAATATCTTCAATGTACAGACACATTTTCTCTTACAGTTTTATAATAGTTTAGATAGTACTCTGTGCTAACACATGTTGCACTTTGTTGTTGCACGTTGTACAAAGAGACAATTAATCGTAAAATAGCGCACGTTCAATTAACATTTAATTAGGATTATCCGTCATGATTTTACAATCATGACGGATAATCCTAATTAAATGTTAATTGAACGTGCGTGACCAATCAATATTGTGAGCAATTATCAGTTATTTTCGATTAATTAAACTATGATCAGTCACTATACTGGATAACGCGATAGCAAAATAATTAATTTAACATAGAGTGTCACGCTAGCTGAAGCATGTTCGTTTAGGGACACGGAAGTTTGGTCAGGCTACTTACGAGATTCCTAAAGTAGTGTGAACGTATAAAATAAGTCAAAACAATCATTCCCACCGGTGGGGACAGCTACGACCTATCTCTTCACTGCTTAGTCCCAGCAACGCCATAATTCGAGGTTTTTCCCATCTTTGGGTAGAGCTGAAAAACAATGACTATTGAAATAGATTGGGTAATAGCGTGCAAGAAATAACACGTCACATGGAATCTCTTGCACGCTATTTTTAACTCTATTTCAATTGAGATTGAGTTCATTATCAATTGATCAATGAAAAATGCTCGAGCATTTTCCCGCTATATGTGCGCTGACCCTAACGCCAGAAGATGGTATGGGTACGCGGCAAATTTTTTTTGTTATAAATATGCTCCTAAATATAGGGCCCTTCTTAAAATGCTGACACTTTTTTTAGGGGATGATCAGACCGTCAAACTGAACAACATTTTCTATGACACATCGAAATCACGAAAATAAATCAGCTTTTCAATACAAAATTGCAAACCTACTCCAGTCAAATGTATGGGACAGCTGTTTTTTTTTTCGCTATTTCGATGTTGATTCCATAGAGAAAGTTTGATGGTCTGATTATTCCCTTAAAAAAGTGTCAGCATATTAAGAAGGACCCTATATTTAGGAGCATATTTATAACAAAAAAAATTTGCCGCGTACCCATACCATCTTCTGGCGTTAGGGTCAGCGCACATCTAGCGGAAAAATTCTCGAGCAGTTTTCATTAATCAATTGATAATGAACTCAGTCTCAATAGAATATATTTAGAAATAGCGAGCAAGATTGTCATTGTTTGAGTTTATTATTAATTGATTAATGAAAACTGCTCGAGCATTTTTCCGCTAGATGTGCGTAAAACTGCTCGAGCATTTTTTCCTTTAAATGTGCGCTGACCCTAACTTCAGAAGCCGGAAGGGATACGACCATTGACCTCTTGCTCTTTTAAGACATTCAGTGGTTACGATGACGCAAGATTTTTTGTTATTTAAAAAACCTTAATACAAAATTTGTGAGAAAAAAACAATCCCATCCATCACATTTAAATGTTGTTTTACTCAGAATAAAAAGAAGAAATTATTCTCCTGGCTTTATGGTCTTTAATTCGTTATCTTATTCTCTAATCTCCAGGCATATGGTAGCTCTCCCGAACCTGACCGAAGAGAGGTACCACGTCCTACTCTACCGTCTCTCGGAGTTCGACTACAGCAAGTTGAACTTCGCGGACGCCGTCCGGGTGTTCTGTATGGTGAACGATATCAAGCTGTCTGAGGACTGTCTCTCCGAGGGCTACATCGTCATATTTGACATGAAGGGCTGCAGTTTGGGACATCTGACCAGGGTTACACTGCCCGCTTTGAGAGCCTTCATGGTTTATATTCAGGTTTGTGGTTTTTGTTCCTACCTACAAGGTAACTTCAGCATGTATTCCACTCATCAAACTCAACAACTTTCACTAGGGAGCCACGTTAGACATCGCGAAAAAAAAAATCTGCTGTCCCATACAAAACTGCAGTACCTAATAGTACCTATTCGACTCAAATTTCGAAAGTGGCTCCATAGTGAAAGTTGTTCAGTTTGATGAGTAGAATACATGCTGAAGTTATCCAAAGTGATATAAATAAAATTACCCTGTATATTATTATCAGGAAATCTGTAACCATAGAAGATTAGGAACTATTCGGTTTTTTTGTGAAAAAAATGTTGGCATAGTAAATTGTTTGGTCAAACGGTCCGTAAAATTCATGAAATTGAATTTTGTTTTGTTAATGCTGATCGACTCAGTATCTAAACTATTATAAAACTGTAACAGAAGTGTGTCTGTACATTGAAGATATTTTCAAAAAAAAAAGATTACGACATGGTTTTTACCTGTCCCTGATTCCAAATCACCAATTTTTGGATTTTTTTGTCTGTCTGTTTGTTTGTTTGTTTGTTTGTTTGTATGGGTGTTTGTTTGTGATATAAAAATGACCCTGTATATTATTATCAGGAAATCTGTAGCCATAGAAGATTAGGAACTATTCTATTTTTTTTGTGAAAAAAATGTTGGCATAGTAAATTGTTTGGTCAAACGGTCCGTAAAATTCATGAAATTGAATTTTTTTTTGTTAATGCTGATCGACTCAGTATCTAAACTATTATAAAACTGTAACAGAAGTGTGTCTGTACATTGAAGATATTTTCAAAAAAAAAGATTACGACATGGTTTTTACCTGTCCCTGATTCCAAATCACCAATTTTTGGATTTTTTTGTCTGTCTGTTTGTTTGTTTGTTTGTTTGTTTGTATGGGTGTTTGTTTGTGATATAAAAATGACCCTGTATATTATTATCAGGAAATCTGTAGCCATAGAAGATTAGGAACTATTCTATTTTTTTTGTGAAAAAAATGTTGGCATAGTAAATTGTTTGGTCAAACGGTCCGTAAAATTCATGAAATTGAATTTTTTTTTGTTAATGCTGATCGACTCAGTATCTAAACTATTATAAAACTGTAACAGAAGTGTGTCTGTACATTGAAGATATTTTCAAAAAAAAAGATTACGACTTGGTTTTTACCTGTCCCTGATTCCAAATCACCAATTTTTGGATTTTTTTGTCTGTCTGTTTGTTTGTTTGTTTGTATGGGTGTTTGTTTGTTCGAGTATCAAGCAAAAACTGCTGAACCGATTTTGATGAAACTTTTTTTGTTTGATAGCTTATTATCTGACTTAAAATCTGGTATATAATTTATGCGGATGAAGTCGCGGGTAAAAGCTCGTTATCTATAAGATCATTGCATTGGAAGAAAAAAATTGGGACAGCAGAAGTTAGTCATATTAAATACAATGATTTTTCAAACAATATGTAAGTAGTTAAATCAATAAGAGTCAAAATTAAATGAATATTCTTATATTTGTATAATTTAGTAAGATTAATTTTGATAGTGCTTATCGTAATGTTTGGTGTTATTTAAAACAAATATTCTAATAAATGATAAGTAATATAATATACATTTATAAAATGATACATTTATAAAACTATGAAGAAAAATTTGTAGAAGAAGAAGAAAATATGAGAGTTAATTTTATATGAGCCAATATAAGCCCACAATGAATATAGACAGCATTAACAAATTCCCCTTGATCAAATGGTTTTTGTTGGATTTTATTATATAATATCTTTGTTAAACTATCTGCTTCCATTCAAAATTGAACTCTATTAGCAAGCAATAAATTCAAATTAAACTCTACAAATAATGACATTCAGTTCAAAACTCAGCTCTTTGCCTTTAACAATAAAAACCCTTTAAACATTGCAGAACGCCCACCCGTGCCGTCTCAAGAAGATCCACGTGGTACACACCGTGTCCTTCATCAACCAGGTTATGTGCCTGGTCAAGCCTCTCATCCACTCCAACCTGCTGAACCTCCTCAACTTCTGCTCCGAAGGACCCGCAGCTGTAGTCGACCAGAACCTCCTTCCCGAAGACTATGGCGGCCCTCTCCCCCCCGTAAAACAATTACACGAGGAACAGAGAAAAAACATGGAGGAAAACTATAGGGAATGGTTGATAGAATCTGAAGCCTTCAAAGTAGATGAGAAGAAAAGGATCAAGAAGCCTAGTAAAGGTATGTTCGCGAGCTTCACCAGCAGCTTCAAGAGTTTGGACATTGACTGATTCGTTGATATGATATGTGACGCGCTTGGGACCTGACTTTAACAACAACAGCTCGATTCTGGATGAAAATATCAACTGAAGTCATTGTAGATTAATTGTGGCAGCTATCTGTGTAATGAAATGACACACACTAGACTCTTGCGACAGTTGTAATATGATTGAAAATTCAACTATGCAACAGTTGTACCATTGAAAATTGATCCATGCTGCAGATGTAACATGGTTGAAAATTGATCCATGCTGCAGATGTAACATGGTTGAAAATTGATCCATGCTGCAGTTGTAAATGGTTGAAAATTGATCCATGCTGCAGTTGTAAATGGTTGAAAATTGATCCATGCTGCAGTTGTAAATGGTTGAAAATTGATCCATGCTGCAGTTGTAAATTGTTGAAAATTTATCCATGCTGCAGTTGTAACATGGTTGAAAATTGATCCATGCTGCAGTTGTAACATGGTTGAAAATTGATCCATGCTGCAGTTGTAACATGGTTGAAAATTGATCCATGCTGCAGTACACGGTTGAAAATACAAATTGCCCGAATGTCAGAAAGTACAGTTGATATTTTCTGGAAGGAATCTTATTAAGATATCGATTGCAAATTGGTTCGGATGAATTGAATGAATGTATTTCGATATTGATGCGTTATTGAATCAAATATCAAACTTTCAGCTCTTGCGATCTTAAAATCTTGTCTATGAAATGATAGTCATGGTGTGTTGTATGTGGTTTTTGTTTTTAAATAGCTCTCCTATACTCTATTGTACGTATGTGGATGACATAGTCATGTCCGTTAGTGCAACTGCTCAATTATGAAGAAACCTCAAATGATGAAACTATTGAAATGTTCAGAACATTTCGTTTTCTACTTTTTATCTAGGCAATCTAAACCATATCAATTGTATGATATGATTAAACTTCGGCCATACAAATCTTAGATTTGAAGTGTTGAATGATTTTTAAGCTACAGGTAGCTGAAAATGATTGCATATCAATGTTTTTATACTACGTTATCACTTATATTAAAGAGTTTAATAATGTGTACGGTTTTCAGGGTTTTAAAAAATGGGTGATTTTATAACCATTTCCTTACTAAAGTTATGTAATGTGATTTTTAAATAGGAGTATTTTTTTATCATTACATAAAACATATGTGGTTCAGAACATCATAACATGTAAAACTGAAAAAATCGCAGTCCTATAAATTAAATTAAATTAAAAATTATTTATTTCAGATTACTCATCCATATTGTGTTAGTAACAATTGTCTTATAACTATATTAGTACACAAATAAATAGGGCCATTGTGCAAGTTACCGGTTATGATTATGTACTTAGCATTTTTTTAAAGAAATATCTTGTTTCTGTAATTATCATAATCTAATAAATAAAGAAGAACTGCCAAAAACACCATGTCGATTTCTACCGATTGAATCGGGTAGACCCCTTGTCTTTTCGCTAGTTCGAAGATGTGTTTATCAGTTTGATGGTCTGAATTACCAGATAAAAAAATTGCCCAATGTAATGTTACCAAGTTAAGCGAAGTTTGTTAATCCTGTCTTATTGTACATAGACTAAACTTAGTGACTGTTTTACTTAACTCGAGTAAAGAGCGATTTTCCGTAAATATTGTCTTTATAATTTTGACCAGAGATGGCGTTGCATTCAGTTGGTACATGTTTTGTGAAATTATAAGTCAATGAAGGCATCATTTTGCTTTCATTGAGGTCTTCTAACGCAGTCTTTGAAATGATAATAGGGCCATATCACACAAGCCATTTTTGAGCGTAGGCGATGTCGCAACTGCACCGCCATGACGCGCAACTGTACAGCGATATCGCAAGCTAATCACAGTGATTTCGGGGCGGTGCCATGGCGATGTTGCGGCGATATAGCAATGATATCATTCCGTCAACGCCTGAGCTCAAAAATCGCTTGTGTGATATGACTTTTAAGTCAGTGCCATCTAGGGAGTTGAGTTATGGAGTAAGGTCCGCTACATACATACGATTACGATTACGGATTACGATTTGGTATGGATTTTCTCCCTTCACAATTCCGTTCGGTATTAAATCCTATACAACATCACAATCCTGATTTGGGATTCCGGATCAGAATTCCATATGCGTGTGGCGGACCTAATTATTTCTTTTGAAAATCGTTCAGAACGTGGATTACTGACGTTTCTTGACTCACCTTTTGGACATTTATTAAATGTTTATATGACCATACAGTTGTAGTTATTTCAACTTTATTCTCGTGTTTATACTTTGTCGTTAAAAAGTGCCTTAAGAATACGTCAGGTCTTTTCATGCATAACTAGTCAGAAATATATTCTGCACCTGTAAGAGCAGATTGTCTCTTTCGTTCTACACCTACTCATGCACACGTGGGAAAGAGAGGCCCGTTTTTGACAGGTGCACAGTTATTTTCGACGAGCAGCTCGAGTTTGAGTTTCAAAATCCTACGCTTATATGGTTACTGTTTATACATAGTATCTAGAATATTCTAGAACAAGAAGTGTTATATCTTACGTAGGTAGTTATTATCAATTTAAATATATTTTATATATATTTTTAAAAAGCCAAAATTTTTATATTTTAAATGCATGTAATATTGTAAATAGTAAATAAATTTGTTATCATATCTTTACTGCTGTATTTTAATCTTCAACAGTTTTTATGACATTGAAAAGCTCTATAACTTGAAAATAATTTCTTGCAATAAATTGAAAATAATGGGTTTCACAAGATGTTTGCCGACGTCGAAAAAGACCCAAGAAAAGATAAAGCGATGACCTGAATACCTTCCTGAACGGTTGGTCCCAGTTTGTTGCATTGGGAGGATTGGAGAAAAGAGAAGGCCTTTGCCCAAGTGTGGGACACGAAACAGGCCAAATAAAAAAAATATTGAAAAGTAAAGTAAGTACTTCTATTGAGTCGATAGCATAATTCTATTGCCATCGTGGTGAAGAGATTTGGCAATCAGTTTTAAAATCTTGTTGATTGCACAACACAGGGCGGGTAGGACGTATCGAGGGTACAATATTTCAGTCGGGGAAGAGTCTCTTGAAAGAAAAATTGACATAAAATATTATCTCACCACTGCCACTGCGAGAAAATGACAAAAATCGAGACGTGCCCCTGTCTTTGTTACTTTGGGACATGCAAAAGCGGATGCGCATGACGTGCATGACGCGCATTGGAAGTGTCTTCGTTCGCTCCAATATAGGCTCCGATTTCAAGAAAAAGTGCGATCCCCTTATATCTCGGAGAGTCGTGAAGATTATGATATTCAAAAAAGGCTCAAAAGACGCGTATTTACGAGAGCTGTTAGATGCAAAACGAATTAATCGAGAAAGTCAAAAACGAAAAAGTTATGGCCAAAATAATGAAAAAAAACATTTTTTTCCGAACATTTGATTTTGGCGCTCGTTATTTTGGATACGAAGAATGATATCAAAAATTTGAGCAAAATTCCTCTGGACAATTTAGTCAGCTACAATTTGAGCCTAAAACAAAGACGATCGGGTTTAGGGTTTGCCCTGTAGCCTAACCTTTTTGAGACAATATTTTTTCGAATTCCATAGATTCTTTTCCAATATGCTCGATAGTCGTAAGTCGAAATCTGTGAATTTGTTGTGCGGGGCATGCTGGCCCTACTGATTAAATATGTCCATAAAAACTTGCAGCCTGGTCATCCAATAGTATCTAATAAGCTCTACTGCAGTAGCCTCTATAATAATATAATAGCTTTATAGCACAACCACTTATTTGATACTGGGGAAGTACCTATGGCTAATCATGGCCTCACCTTATTGTGAGTGCCGTTGCCTTACCGTGGAATTGTTAATTTAGCTCCTTCACGATCCAGTCAGTGGTGTAACTAAACAAAGTAAGTACACACGGCGATAGATCAACCTACCCATAGTTGAACTCTATGTCCTTGAGTTCAACTATGGGTAGGTTAATCGTTCAACTATGGGTAGGTTAATCGTTCAACTATGGGTAGGTTAATCGTTCGGTGTGTGTTCCCACTTAACTCTAATTTAATAACTAGTGATAACTATTGTGTAACTCGCTGCAAACTCTAGGGGTGACAATTGTAACACATACGAGTATCATTGGTTAAGAATTACAATGTTATCATCTCGTTTTCTTTTAGTTTTTTTCTAATACGGCCCGAAATTAGAGTTATTTTCTTTTAGTTTTTTTCTAATACGGCCCGAAATTAGAGTTATTTTCATGTTTCTAATTGTTTTATTTTTTCCTGTTTGTAAAAGGCAAAGGGAACTAACCCATACAGCCATGTGCAGTCAAGACACGTCACGCTTGAGATTTCAAGTGCGATATTGTTTTTTATACGACCGGCGGCATAAGAACAGTACGAAGATCAAAGTGTTGAACTTGACGTGTTCTCGACTGTATCTTTGTATCATATTGGTAATTTCACAATATTATTGAAATGGCACACCGATTAGAACATCATCATCATCATCATCAACCTATAAACGTCCCACTGCAGGGCACAGGCCTACCCTCAGGGAGGGTGTATAGGCATTAGTCCACCACGCGTGCCCAATGCGGATTGGTAGACTTCACATACACAGAATTTCTTCTTCAGTGTATACAGGTTTCCTCACGATGTTTTCCTTCACCGTTTGAGAGCAGTTGGTATTACGTACATAAGTTAGAAAAACTCATTCGTACATGGCATGTTTTCCGTGCGTTCGATTAGAACATGACTTATAAGAATAATAATAAAATCTCACGGCCACAGAAAACTCGCTTATTACCAACCCTGAAAATGCCGCGAATCGCACAATAGTTACCGATCTATATTAATAACCAACGATATCTGATTAGAACAATTGATTAAAGCTTATTAAACTTTTCCAAATAGAAGATAGAATAGGTATATTTGATAAAATTAATCATTCTTTTAGTTATATCCAAACTTCAGAAGTGAAGGCACAAAACAAACTGAAAGCGATCGAACAAAAAAAAAATAGTAGAAAAGGTGAAACGATCTAAACATTGTCTTGAAGATATTGTTATGGCTATACGTTGGCACTTTGGCAAGGGTCTTCAAGCCAGGTGTGAATAGGAATTTGGGTACTACTAAGCGTGTTCCATCTTCAATCTCTTCCTCTCTAACTATTAAGAGAACTCAACCCAACTTTAAATTAGAAATAAAAAGGCAAAAGGGACTAAAGTTACTAATGAAACTTGTATCAAAGACCAGAATACCTCTGGCAGCCAGTATACTAAACCAAGTTTTTTTGTAAACTGTTTGACCCGTTTCTTTCTCCGATTGCTACAGAGAAATTACTAAAAATGAAATGTAAATGTAACCCAGTTACTTGTTTAAGCATGATTAACAGTTTAACTTCTTCAATATTCTGTAGAGTTGGTGAAAATGGAAATGTTTCTACAGAAACTTTACCTAGTTGTTGGACACCAGATGTTAAGAGTTCAGATAAGCCTGTTAATGATCAAGTTGATGGTGTAGAAAGTGTGAGAAATATTGAGGGAAGTAAAAGTGATGCAGTTGATGGTAAGGAAGAAGAAACTTTGGAGATTGGGAGTGATGCAAGCGAATATTTCAGTTCGGAGTCAAATGATAATATTGATAACAAAGTGGTGTTTATAAAGCAAGGAAAGAGACAGTCGGAAAGTGATGACGATAATGCTGTAAGTACAATAATTATGTAAATACTTATTAACATTTTACTTTAATATTTCAAAATTATATTGAATCTAACCTTGCCTGCCGTGCAGGAGGCGATGGTTCGATCCCCGTCCAGGCCGACTCGTACCAATGAGTTTTTCGGAATTTATGCACGATTTGTAACACCACTGGCTTTTCGGTGAAGGAGAACATCGTGAGGAAACCTGCATGCTTCAATTTCGAGGCATGTATTGTACCTACTGTCCACTACAAGTGGCGACGGGCTCACTCCCCGTCACACTGGACAGAGTTTCGGTACTACTAGTGAAACGTGGATGTTCTGAAGTTTCAGAATATCTCTGACTACCCCCTCGGGGAATATAGTCGTGAGCGTATGCTATGCTATTGAATCGAATATAATTGTAAGTTTTATTTACGTACTTTCAATCATGCTGTGCGCGTTTTATTATAGCCCAGTTGAATGTTTAAAGTGATCGTTATTATAGCCCATTGGCAATAAGGCCCTTAAGTTGTTACAATACGAGTTTTATTGGATTTAATTTATTATGTAAGGTTAGTCTCATGTTTTTTAAAAGGAGTCGTAGAGCTAGGTATATAAAGTTTCTGACTAAAGCACTCATTAGAGTCTAATATATGCTTATGTTCAGGATAGTCCAATGATTAGACTTTCCTGAATAAAGAGTTTACTGAATGCTTAATCGATGTCCATTACTTGCTTTAATCAGTATATTTAAAATATGGAGAAAAGAGATCTGGAGTGCAATTTTTGAATCTCATACGTTGAACTCAGCAGTTGAAAATGTATGGAGATACGCATCTTTCTACGATCTTGCGATTTTTGAAAGTCAAATCAGCAGTAGAAAGATGAATATCTCCATGGTAATTTTGACATTTTCAACTGCTGAACTCAGCGAATGAGATTCAAAAATTGCACTCCAGATAATGGATGCTGAATTAGCCATTAAGGACGCTCTTAATTTAGGATAGTCTTATGATGTGTGCTTCTAACCCAAAAGAGTGTTTAGGTATTTTAGTAAGTAGTTTTATTACCAACTTGTATCGAACATAATTTCTTTAGCTACAAAACTACCGATTAATGACTGAAAACGTTCGAAAGGAATTCCGTCAGCAGTCCAAATGCCATCTTTATTGATTGGAGCGGACATGAGAACTTTATTAGTCGGTCAATGGGCCATTAAGGGGCTATTAATCAGGACTGGTATGCCCAAGTGACAGTGATAGTCAAATAATTGAGGTGTCTGAGTGGAGGGATGGTGTCGGCGGCGGCGGCCCATTGAGGAGGTCGTGCGGGCACGGCGGCGGCGCGAGTGCGGCGTGACGTCACGCGCGCCGCCTCTCGCGCACGCGCCCGACTATCGAGCGGCATGTGCCTCTCGCAGCCGGCCGACCGCTCCGCCCGACCGAATCACACTTTTTTATTTTCCCACCGAACGTAGCGATCGCCGACAGTCAGAAAATAACACAAAAGCTCTTCGATAACTCGAAAATTGGTGTGGATTAGATCGTGGTCGTCGCACGGCTGCCGCCTCGCGCTCCGCCCTCGCGCCGCGTAGTCTGATCGAAACCAATATGGCAGGACGAGGCGATCAGGCTCGTGCGCGAAGCCTCTGACCCAACTGTTTTGTTCGCGGTATGTGTCTCGTTATATAAATGTTACGCAAGTTGAGGACGGAGTGCCTACGAGAAGGAGCATCTGTTGATCGAACTAGCTCGCGGCTCCGCTGGTGCTGGGAACCGCAGGGCCCATGTAACGCCGACTTCGGCACTCTACCGTGAGTACCACGACCTGTACCTACTTATACCTACACAGACTAGCTACTCAAGTGCCTATACTACACAAAATTCACCTAAATTTTGAAAGGATGTTATCAAAAAATTGTAAAGAAAGGAATCGTTTTCGTTCGGCCTTTATCGATCGACCGTTATCTGGCTCGTGAATATTGTTTATATTTCCTTTCTAAAGAGAGGTGTGAAAGAGTGGGTTAATGCGAATATAACGAGGGTAGTCGTCAGGGATTCGCTCGGCCTGCAACATGGCGATGGAACGCCTTTCTATAATCTAGGCGGTCGCCCCTTGGCATGTGGGGACGGTAGTTATTGATCAATCTCCTTATTGTTTTCGGTTGTCTTCTAATATTTGATGAACTTGGCATTTTGATAGCTGACCTTTCTGCAACGAAGCTTTTAATAACGCCCACCATTGCGTTTCCTCTGGGGTGTCGATCAAGATAATTGTTCTTGCACGGTTGTCGACGTACCTACCTAGGTACTTTGTTTTAATAACTGTAGTTAAAGTAGGTACTATTTTCAAACACGGCAATTTGATGTGAAGGCGAAACAACCGCTAACAACAGTAATTAGAATTGTTACAAAATATTGATTTGATGTCTTACTTATGTTAAGAATAGCTCTACCAGTAATTATAGTACTCTGTGGCTCTACGAACAAATGAATAGCTGCCTATTGGATTCAATTTCAATTTACTCAAGAAAGTACTTTAGGAGTTAAAGAGCATTTGATTTTCCAGGTTGTTATCAAACTCTATTTGGTGTGTCTTATTAAAAACTGAGATAAAAGATAGATTGCGAAATGTATGGCCACGATATTCAAGGACGAAGAATTTCATACGGTCGGCTTCATACGGTCTAGGCAAAGAATTATTATTTCTCCATTCGAGCAGTCGCGGGTGCACGGGGAGGTCAAAGGCGGTCATGACCCCTTACCAAAAAGTTCACACAATTTTTATTAAGCTAAAAATACTTTTTTATGACTAAATACAACGTCGTCGCCACGATTGCATGCAGCTATCGCCATCATGAAATCATAAACCAGTCCGCATCGAAAAGCTGAGCCGCTGGATTTGAGATAGCAAACCTTTGATAGTTATCGATTTTAGCCTCTGAAAAACAAGGCTTTATTTTAAAATATTTTTCTTTCTTTCGAGCAGTACTGGAGACTACGCTTTCGCGAATTTAATAATATCTGTTCTGTCCTGTAGTAAAAGTTGTTCAGTTTGATGGTTATGGTTTTCAGTTTACACCTAAATACATCACGCATCCTTATCTACAGGGTGAAATCGATATCATTAGCATCTTTTTTTTAAACTAAGAGTCTACCCATCGAACTGAACGACTTTTACTATGACAGCAAACCGATCGATCGGAGAAAAAAAATCCGCTGTTGTATTTGTACATTTTCAAAATTTGCGCGTCGACATTGTATGTAACAGCAGATTTTTTATTTGCTCCGATCGGTTTGCTCCCATAGTGAAAGTTGTTCAGTTTGATGGGAAGACTCTTAGTTTAAAAGGATGCTAATGATATCAATTTCACCCTGTATATCTACATATCTATATCTATATTTATCTATCTACGTACAAGATATTTACAAAAAAGGTTTATCTGGTGTCTCCAAATTACAGATGTTTTGATTTTTGTCTGTTGCTTGTTTGTTTGTTCGAACATTACGCAAAAACTAGACCGATTTTGATGAAACTTTTTGTGTCTAAAAGCTTATGATTAAACGTAAAAATTTGACAAATTTTATCATACTACAAAGATGGGGGGACTGCTGTGGACGAAGTCTTGGGTGATACAAATAGTACCAGTATAAAGTAGGTACCTCATACATCTTTATGTATGTATTACACTAGTAGGCTATTATAGTAGGTACTGGGACGGAACTAGGATATCGACTCCTAGTGTCTAGGAAAGTTGGCAGATTTTCAACAGTGTCATTAATTCCGGTCGTTATGGCTGAATTCACGTCCTCAGTGTAAATGTTACTTTGTCTCTATGCAGATAGAGATTCTGTTCCTTCTTAATGCTGAGTGTGCAATGCCTTTGTAAATGTAAAATGGATTTGGGGGTTCAATATTTTTTGTTCTATTTTAGTCATTGAAGCAAGATATAACGTATACTTATCGCCATATGGTATCTTTTCATGTGTATTGACGATGAAATATGAAACTAGATTCTCATTCTCATGTAAAATTGTAGCAAATTGTCACTGAGATGTTCGATGAAACAAATTAATATTCTTATACAGGGTGTTAGGGTAAACAGTTGCATTATTTTAAGAGGTGATTGTAGGTACCCCATGGTACTGAACAACTTTCCCTAAGAAAGGTATAGGAAATTCGCAAAAAAAAAACGACTTTTCATACAAACGTTCGATCAGCTGATTGCATTTAGTATGGAAAGTGCAAAATGTTTTTGAGAATTTCCTATAGGTTTTTTAGAGAAAGTTGTTCAGTATCATGGGGTACCTGGGGTACCCCTTAAAGTAATGCAACTGTTAAGCCTAACACTTTGTAGATGCGAACGTAAAAGTCATAGATCGGCTGCAATATTATTTTTTGTCAAAAAATAATACATCCCTACTTTACGTGTAGATGAAGTACGCTAAAAAAATGTTTTTCTCAAACATGCTTGGAAATGTGAGTATTATTTTGACAACCTTCTTCGAGATAAATGCTGTACTGGCCAAATACATGCGCGCAGCGGCCGGCAATGTTGTATGAAAATCCATATCTGTCGTGTTTAGCGACCAAATAAATTACATAGTAAACTCATATCTGTCGTGTAATTTAAAAATGGAACGATCTTATTCTCCGAAACATGGCGACCAAGGAGGTAACTCATCAAAGGTTTTATTTAAATTTCGAACTGGCTTGCAAATAGAAAGCTGTTTATTGAAAAAAAAAAAACAAATTGTTTTTTAACCGACTTCAAAAAAAGGAGTAGGTTCTCAGTTCGACCGTATATTTTTTTTTTTTTTTTTTATGTGTGTTCGCGGATAACTTCGTCGTTTATGAACCGATTTTGATGATTCTTTTTTTTTTGGAAATGAGATATCCCAAGGGTGGTCCCATGATAAGGAAACCAGGATCTGATGATGGATCCCAGAGATATCGAGGGGAACCTTCGAAAATCGTAGTGCTGACTAGTGCGTTTGTTAATTTGAAGCACTATACTGCGTTCAGAACCTTTTTGTGCAGTTGTTTTGTCAACTCGCTCTAAGGTACGGAACGGCCAGGGCGTTTTTTCAACTCGCAATAAGGTACGGAACGATCACGGTTGTTTTATAACCTCAAATTTTGACATTGACGGTAAAATGGGCTTCCAGGGCTTCCATCATTTCCAAATACAATAAAAAACTCGTCTTCCATGTTAGCGGATCAAAAAATAATTTGGAAAACAAACTTTTAATTCAAAACGAGCGAAAAGTCAAGTGACCACAGATAATCCAAACGTCAGAGTGTTTTTCAACCATCGAATTAGACGGTTAAAAGTTGCAACCCGTCAGAGGTTCGGAACGGTTGAGTTGTGACAACCGAGTTGCAAAGAGCGTTTTTTCACCGAGGCTCTGAACGGCGTTAGTGCGAAAGTTGCACTCGGGGTGCACAACGGGTGTAGGTTCTGAACGCAGCCCTACTGTTAAATCGAACTAATGAATTCACCACTGAAAATTGTGAAATAAACAAAATTTTAACAAAAAATTAAAACCGCCTTCAAAAAAACTAAAAAGTTAAAAAATAATATTGCAGCCGATGACTTTTTCGTTCGCATCATAAGAACATTAATTTGTTTTATAGAAGTCGGTGTCAAGCCAAGCCAAAAAACAACTGCAAGCCCTGTCGCGAATCGGCTTGACAGCGACTTCTATAAAACAAATTAATGTTCTTATGATGCGAACGAAAAAGTCATCGGCTGCAATATTATTTTTTAACTTTTTAGTTTTTTTGAAGGCGGTTATAATTTTTCGTTGTTCGTCATTGATTTTGAAAAGATTTTTAATTTCCGCGAATTATTTGAGAAAATTTACTGTTTTAATTTCCGCGCATTATTTGAGAAAAGTACTATACAAGCCTTGGCCACAACTAGGCATTGATGGACTTACGAATGTGTGCCTCGGCTTCGCCTCGGCCCACATTTACACGTTCGTCCATCAATGCCTCTGTTGCTGGCCGCTGCAGTAATGTACTATTTCATGATATTCTACCACTTTGCCGGCGTGATCATATACCCATGCCAAATTACATCTATTTGCAGTAGGTACTAAGCGTCTCTGCCGCGGACAGACAGACGGACGGACATGGCGAAACTATAAGGGTTCCTTATTGACTACGGAACCCTACAAAATGTAAAGGGAATCATCTCCTACCCATCTTTAATATCCGTGTATTATCATGTGTTGTAGCCCTTAAGGCCTTAAGCCTTGTCTACAAAGTCGTAAGCTTGCAAGTAGTGGGCTAAAACCTTTATTCAGCCGGCCATTGAAAGCTGTGTGTAAGCTTACCTAGCAAGAAGTACAAAGGAAGAGAGGACCTAGTATAATATACTACGTTCCGGATTTAGGAACACTCTTATTATATAGCCATAAGCCATATAGATATGTATTGTGTTGTCTATTTCTATTTTGTATATAATTTTAAATGAAGTACCTTATCCTAATGAAAAAACGTCCAAGTGCGAATTGGATTAATTGCGCACCGAGGGTTTATTAATTACAACATTTTTAAAAAAAACTTTTTATTAAGGACAACAATGAAAACTATAGTAAATATATAATGGTAAATGTAAAATGGTAATATATAAAGGTAAATGGTAAATATAATACAACGTGTTAATGAATTAACGCAAAACTAGAAAGTTGTTTGTTTAGAATCGATAGCAGAATGGAATTATCATGGTTTCAACACAGGTAATTTTTTCCAAAATATTAAATAATTTGTTTAAATTTTTTTTTTTAACCTGATGTCAACCCACCGCACGGGCACACTCACCCTACTTAGTATCAAAACAAGATTATTAAAATGTATCCATGAGTACATTAGCGCTTTCATTCATTGCTGAAATGATTGTTATCATTTCAGCAATGATCAAATCATTTTGGCCTCAAAACTTAAAATGCCAATAACTTTAAATTTTAAGTATCAAAATAAAGAAATAATTGTTTCAATCTAATTATTTTGTTATAAATCAGTTGGGGTGTATGAGGTTTTGCGCAAAAGACATCCTCCAAATCGGGCCATTTTTGTACTACCAACTTTTTCTACGGCGTTATAAAAATATGCGAATAATAGTTCGCATACTCATATTACTAAAACTAATTATTTCAACGTTATATTTTATGGTACAAACGAGATATCTTGAATTGAATTTGGATATTTGAAATGTGAAAAAATTGCGAAAAAAACACTGAAAAAGTAATCACAAACTTTTCGAAAAAAGAAGGCCTTGACAATAAATTGATTGGCAACTTGTCATTTGACATGGACATAAAAGCATTTTTTTTTAAGTCGACTTTCCCCCACACAGGTGCAATAATTATCGAGCGTTAATATCGCTGCGATTTTGCAATATTTATTTTCTGAACTTTTTGAGCGTGGTCCTACAGACTGCCGCGATATTATCGCTCGATAAAATCGCACCTGTGTGGGGGTCTATGACCTTTATATATGACCGTCCGACCGAATATGACCGTCTGCAAACTGAGATTTTTTCTATGAAACTGAGAGTGAATATACCTTAACTTCTTTCACGTTTCCAGCTGCAGTATTATCATGGCTATTGTGTGCAATGTGCATGACGTGATGGATGATATTGTGTTGATTATAAATACACCTACAAAGCCTAAATTATGTGTACCTACGTGTTTGTTGAAAAGGGTGAAATAAAACAGTATTTGGTTATCAAACTTAAGTATTATTCATTTTCCACATCTTCTCAAACAATTATATCATCCACAAATGCAGCAGGAGGCTCAATATTTGTCTGGTGTCGTGCACGACCCATGTACCAGATTAATATCGTCATTATATTATGTGCACAACGGTTGCATGCAGTTCCTTTACCACTAACACAGCTACAATAATAACCACAAATGCTATCTTCCCGCGACTGTATCACACTTTCATTGAAAAACTAAAGCGTAGTAGCCGAATCGAACGAAAACATTGACTTGTTTACATTACTCTATGACATTGACATACTGTAAAGAATATAGGTAATACTCCAAAGAAATCCTATTTCTTCTGTGTAAAAGATCGTTTTTTTATATTGCTAACTGCGCTATTTGTAATTACTTCGAACTGTCAAAATATTACTTTAAATATTTTGTAACACGAAACGACTTTATTTATAGCTATTTTTGCAATTGGTTTGTACTTCTATCATATTCATCTATATTAAAATGCATATATAAAAGCTATTAAATGCATATCACAATTTGGCCGAACGGCCCATAACTTGGTGACTGATATCCATTAACATGTTGTATATTACATTTACAAAAAAAAACTCATAAAAATTTGAACAATTTTATACAATTTTACCGACTTTGTAACGTTTTATCCCCGACCTAGTCTTTTGGCAATAATTTTATGCAATTTCTACAGTTAGAAACGATGACTACAAAATATTAGAACTGTACCAAATGATTTTATTTTGATTAAAAATGTACGTATTTGACCGCCCGGCCACGCTTCCCTCCCCGGGGTAGACATCTGGTTGTCAGCTAGGAAAGGTTTCTGTAATTTTCACTGCACCTTATCATTTCCAACTTTTACATTTTTATAATCTTGTTTTGGTAGTAAGTAGGCGTGAGTGAGCGTAGTAAGTAGGTGAGTAAGCCCGTGCGGTGGGTTGACATCTGGTTCAGAAAATTTTTAATTTTGCAAACAAATTAAGTACCTATTTAATATTTTGAAAAAATTACCTATGTTGAAACCATGATAATTCGACTCTGCTCTCGATTCTAAACAAACTACTTTCTAGTTTTGCGTTAATTCATTAACACGTTGTATATAGTTCTAGATACTCTTTCTCATTCTGTGACAATTTTTTTTATTATTTTTGGCCGCGACCATGCTGGTCTATTGTGTTCGCCAAAAACTCACCCATATTTTATTTACACTTACATCCGAAGAATCCGAACTACATTTTTTTTCCATTCTTGGTATGCAGGTTTCCTCACGATGTTTTCCTTCACCGCCGAACTAGTGATAATTAATAATAAACCCGTACATAAATTCCGTAGAACTCAGTGGTACTAGGCCAGAAGTGCGATTTTTGAAAATCATACTCCGAGCGACTTGGCAGTAAAAAATGTAAAAATTACTATGGAGATTATGCATCTTTCTACTGCCAAGTCGCTCGTATGATTTTCAAAAATCGCACTTCAGAATCACACCGCCGTGATTGAGTCGCTAGCTCTCTGCCAATTAAATTAAATTAAATTAAATTAAATACTCATTTATTTCGGACCAAAAAAGACAATCCATAATTTTGTTAGTAGTATGATTATAGTAACAATGTTTAATTAAAATTATGTTACGGTATGTTAATTAAGTATCGACAATAATAATAATGGCAATGGAGAGGGCTATGCTCGGAGTTTCCCTGCGAGATCGAATCAGAAATGAAGAGATCCGCAGAAGATCCAGAGTAACTGACATAGCCCAAAGAATTGCTAAACTTAAGTGGCAGTGGGCGGGGCACATTGCTCGCAGAACCGATGGCCGTTGGGGCCGAAAAGTTCTCGAGTGGCGACCGCGTACCGGAAAGCGCAGCGTGGGTAGGCCCCTCACACGGTGGACCGACGACCTGGTGAAGGCGGCGGGAAAACGTTGGATGAGGGCAGCGCAGGACCGGTCGTTATGGCGATCCTTGGGGGAGGCCTATGTCCAGCAGTGGACGTCCATCGGCTGAGATGATGATGATGATGATGATGATGATAATAATAATATCAATTGATTGCTCTGCTTTGACTATACAGGGTGAAATTTATATCATTAGCATCCTTTTAAACTAAGAGTCTAACCGTCAAACTGAACAACTTTTACTATGCGAGCAAACCGAGCGGAGCAACAAAAAAATTTGCTGTTCCATACTAAACTGCAAAGCCGACTCGACTCAGCTGATTTTTAGGGTTCCGTACCCAAAGGGTGAAAACGGGACCCTATTACTAAGCCTACGTTGTCCGTCCGTCCGTCCGTCCGTCTGTCCGTCTGTCCGTCCGTCCGTCTGTCCTACCTATTTAGGGCTGTAACTTTTGAACCGTAATAGCTAGATAGTTGAAATTTTCTCAGATTATGCGTTATTACGGCGGATTTGTTAACAAATAATAAAAATTTCAAAAAGTTAAAAATCAAGTGGGGTTTTCAACAAGAAACTAGTTTTTATCAACGTTTTTTCTTCACGCTCTATCGTAAAAACGGTAATACATACAAACGTCAAACTTAGTGTGATTATAGAGCAAACTCTACAGAATAACAACAAATGCTAAAAACCGGCCAAGTGTGAGTCGGTCTTGCGCTAAAGGTCCCGGACAAAAAAAGTTTTTTTTTAAGTTAATAATGTTGTGTTCTGTGGTGGTGTGGCACGGAACCCTCGGTGCGCGAGTAGCCCAACTCGCACTTGACCGGTTTTTTTTGTGCTCCGATCGGTTTGCTCCCATAGTAAAAGTTATTCAGTTTGATGGGTAGACTCTTAGTTTAAAAGTATGCCAATGATATCAATTTCACCCTGTATAAGTAGTCCACTAACTTTGCCTACACTAGTCCGCACTATGAGTATTTTCTATTCCTGTTATAGATAGGTGAATAAAAGATTAAAATAGAACTGACGTTTTAGAAGCGTTCCGAATATGAAACCTACGCGTTATTTAAAGGTCAACTGAGAGGAGTATTTCGTAGGTGGTAAAGTTGATAACTGATGTCAGCTTTATGGCGAAGTTTGTCTGTTATCATCATAAGCTTACATACATCCCCCGGAATCGATACTCTATTGTATAGGGTCCTTCTTAATATACTGACGGTTTTTTAAAGGGATGATCAGACTTATGATCAGACTATCAAACTGAACAAATTCCTCTATAAGATCAACATACTAAAAATAAAAACCGGTCAAGTGCGAGTCGGGCTACTCGCGCACCGAGGGTTCCGTACCACACCACCACAGAACACAACATTATTAACTTAGAAAAAAAAACATTTTTTGTCCGGGACCTTTAGCGCAAGACCGACTCACACTTGGCCTGTTTTTAGTATTTTTTGTTATTCTGTAGAGTTTGCTTTATAATCACGCTAAGTTTGACGCTTGTATGTATTACCGTTTTTACGATAGAGCGTGAACAAAAAACATTGATAAAAACTAGTTTCTTGTTGAGAACCCCCCTTAATTTTTAACTTTTTGAAATTTTTAATATTTGTTAACAAATCCGCCGTAATAACGCATAAACTGAGAAAATTTCAACTATCTAGCTATTACGGTTCAAAAGTTACAGCCCTAAATAGGTAGGACAGACGGACGGACGGACAGACGGACGGACGGACGGACAGACGGACGGACAATGTAGGCTTAGTAATAGGGTCCCGTTTTCACCCTTTGGGTACGGAACCCTAAAAATACATGTTATGGGTCGAATAGGAATCTGGATCTTGCAGTTTTGTGAGGAACAGCAGACTTTTTTTTTCATGATTTTGACCCATAGAGAAAGTCGTTCAGTTTGATGGTCTGATCATCCCCTTAAAACAGTCAGTACTTATAAAGGGTGTAAAATTAAATGGGACACTTACCTACTTAAAGGGGTGCTTGAGACCAAACTGAACAACTTTCTTTATGGGACCAATATCGAAATCGCGAAAAAAAAATCTGCTGTCCCATACATTTCAGTCGACTTATGTTTGCAGTTTTGTATGGGACAGCGGTTTTTTTTTCCGCGATTTCAGTGTTGTTCCCATAGTAAAAGTTGTTCAGTTTGATGGTCTGAAGCACCCCTTTAAGTACCTAAGTGTCTCATTTAATTTTACACCCTGTATATTGTATTAAGAATGGCCGTATACAGGGTGTAACAAAATATCCTAGTAATATTTAAAGGGATGGTTAAGCCTATCAAACTGAGCAATTGTTACTATGGAGACAAAGTCGAAAAAAAAATCGGCTGTCCCATACATTTAGTAGAGTCGGAATTGCAGTTTTGTATCAAACAACATTTTTTCTTGATCTTTGCTTCATAGTGAACATTTTTAAGATTGATGGTCTAAAGTTTAGCGCTCTTACAGACGAGCGACACTTCGTGGTCGCCGTGTGTCGCGGAGGTTCGCGCGACCGTAAAGTGTATTAGATAAGCGCGACGCTCTGCGACCCATGGAGACTCTATACCCCTAAATATTCTTCTTTGCCTGGCCCTTTCCCATTTTATTTGGGGTCGGCCCTCCGTATCATGCGTCTCCAGACAGCTCGGTCCTGGTTTGTCTCTTTGCTGACTTGGGCTTGTTTGAGGTCTATACCCCTAAATATTATTAGGATAATTTGTTACATCCTGTATGTGTTGCGAAAGGTCACGGTTATTGATCCTTGTTATACATGAGTTACATTAGTGGGCCGTTTCCCGAAAAAAGGCTATATCTTTCTTTTTATAGTATGCTAAGTGCATTCGACCCCTAATCGACGAAGTTTCCATCAAGCTGGTGAATGAAGGAGGCGGGCCTGTCTGCGTTTGGCATCTGACATAGGCCGTTCGAGCTTCCACCCTATTTTATAACCGTCTTTGGAACTCATTTGCGATTCGGTGATTAAAGCGAGTACGGCAGCCCGTCGCCATTTAATTCACACATTTAGTAATAAGAGTTGTAACTATTTTTATGTATGTGAGAGTTAATTAAATATCATGGACAATATCACACAAATTATCTAGTCACATTTAAAGTACCAGAATCTAGCCTGAACTTGTATTATGATGACTAGACAACGATATAGTATACATTATATAGATACAAACATCCATGACTCGGGTACAAATATTAATATTCATCATACAAATATTTGTCCCTTACGGGATTCGAACCCGCGACCCTCAGCAGACAGGTTCACTACCGACTGTGCTACCGGGCCGTCATAATTGGTTGGTTTTTGTGTGTTTTTCGACTTTTACATCCATGCATTTTTTTTAAATCCTGAAATCACCATTTAAGGGGGCACCGAGCTTCCAGTGTGGGCAACAAGCCAGGCCTTCGGTTTGTCCGATTTTCGTTAAAATATACAGTTTTAATGCTAGGGATTACTTTAAGACTGTACCGAGCATATTGAGCTGACATCAATCATTATTTTTAGGGTTCCGTACCCAAAGGGTGAAAACGGTACCCTATTACTAAGCCTACGTTGTCCGTCCGTCCGTCCGTCCGTCCGTCTGTCCGTCTGTCCGTCCGTCCGTCCGTCCGTCTGTCCTACCTATTTAGGGCTGTAACTTTTGAACCGTAATAGCTAGATAGTTGAAATTTTCTTATTTTTTAATTTCTTATCTTAACAATTATACAACATATCCAAAAAAAACTACAAGAATGTCACATTGTAGTTATTGCTAATTTTCAATTTATCGAAACTATAAGTATACGAAGTGTATACGAATTACTAAGTTTTATGTTTATAAAAACAAAACAAATAAAAGCATTTGACATTCAATTATTTTATTTGAATCAAAAATCATGATGAGCATAAACTCCTTTAGCGGCGTTGTCCACTTTTTGGGATGGATAAAAAATGTTAAACTCGCGTCAGGACCATGACGTCATGTGACAATTCGTAAGACGTAAGACCTCTTAATTTTCACTTCTGCCGGCACTCCCGGAGTGCAACCCGTTGTTTTTTTTAAATTAGTAGTTAAATTTATGAGAAATTATACTAAAATATGTTTTATTTCTTAAACAAGTACCTAAGTAACTTATTAACCTACTAGGATAAATTGTTTTAGATTAGATTATTTAGATTATAACCGCTGTAGGAAATGACGTAATCACGTAAATAATATTATCTTAAAGTCGGGATTTGAGAGTTTACTGTTGCCAAACTGTATGTAAACCCAAAATAAAACCGGTCAAGTGCGAGTCGGGCTACTCACGCACCGAGGGTTCCGTACCACCACAGAACACAACATTATTAACTTAGAAAAAAAAAAAACATTTTTTGTTCGAGACCTTTAGCACAAGACCGACTCACACTTGGTCGGTTTTTAGTATTTGTTGTTATTCTGTAGAGTTTGTTCTATAATCACACTAAGTTTGACGCTTGTATGTATTACCGTTTTTACGATAGAGCGTGAAGAAAAAACTTTGATAAAAATTAGTTTCTTGTTGAGAACCCCCCTTAATTTTTAACTTTTTGACATTTTTATTATTTGTTAACAAATCCGCCGTAATAACGCATAATCTGAGAAAATTTCAACTATCTAGCTATTACGGTTCAAAAGTTACAGCCCTAAATAGGTAGGACAGACGGACGGACGGACAGACGGACAGACGGACGGACGGACGGACAGACGGATGGACAACGTAGGCTTAGTAATAGGGTCCCGTACCCTTAGGACCCTTTGGGTACGGAACCCTAAAAAATATCCATTATAAAGTAGATACTTAGATCGGTAATTTATTGCATAAGAACAGTGGTCTTCGAATCTTCAAAAAGCGATCGAACTCAAATGGTACGTTTCGCTAACGGCACATATTGAAAATCAAATCCACTAACAATTTGTGGAGCACGAACAAAATTGGTCATTGTTCCTGCCCGCCCCCTACTTACCGTCAAATATTCAAAAGTTGGCGCACGCGACTCATGGGCTAGGGTTGGGAAATTGAGGAAAACCGGAAAAGCCGGAAATCTGTCGAAAAAAAGAAAGGGGCTTTCAGAGGCTTTGCTTTGCTACTTTGATAAATCAGCAGCATTAATTTAAAAAAATGTCATTTATAAAAGTGAAAAATTATTATTAAGATGCTAATGGAAATCAAACTGACCACATAATTCTAAAAAGACATTGCCCACGTGACGAAGTGTATTTGTTTCGGGTCGTTTCGTAGCTGGCGAATATGTACTGATCAAAGAACACATACAAATAGTATGTTTGCTGAAATTATACACAGGATAGGAGGAATATCGTGCTTCCCAAGGAAATGTAAATTATCTTTTTCTATCGTGGCATTTCTTATAAAGTTCAAATTCAAATTTACCAGTTGTGAAGCGAAATGGGATTGGGCGTTTTCCTGAACGTTTCATTTTAGATTTTAATTACTGCATAATCATAATAGACAATATTAATTTATTATGTTTTTTCATACGTGATTGTTGTTAGGTACCTACATGTCATACATAACATTATTTTCTATTTTATTTAATTAAGTTTTTAAGTGATAAGAATTGTTCATTTTTAATCAACGTAATTATAATTTACAGTATTCAATACAATTCTACTTTGTATTGTATTGAATATTGTAGATATTATTTATTCGAACACTAGAAAATACTAAAGTAACAATGCGTATAGCAAACATACATACATTCATACCTATTATAACGCGCCATAGTTTTTACCTTAGTAACTGAAATAGAAGTAGATCTAAAAGCTAACGGAAAATATAATTCACACGACAACACATAATTCCCAGACCCTATCCGGGACGGGAATTATTCCGGTAATCCGTAAATCCGGACCCGGACACAACATCCCTACGCTAACTCGTGAGCGGTAGCCGCAATGCGAGGACCGTTTCAAATGTTGAATAAAAATACGTTCGGCATTATTCTGTCAGTTAACATGTTATAGAGTATGTATTCAGAATAATACACGGCTGTTTTAGCAAACACAGACTCTACTTGGAGACACAATATTATTATGTAAGTAGAATAGTTACCTAATGTGATAGACTGATCTCATAAAATCGGACTAAAATTAAAAACTTTTTTATATTTTTTTTTGAAAAAGTGTTTAATTCAAGGTAACGATACTAACTGCCGCATAGCCTAAGCTGCTGAACATTGGAACATGGAATTTAGAAATATAGGGTCCTTCTTAATATGTTGACATTTTTTTAATGGGATGATCAGACCGTCAAACTGAACAACTTTCTCTATGGCACCAACATGTGGCGAAAAAGAAATCGTCTCTTCCATACAAAACTGCAAACCTACTCGAGCCAAATGTATGGGACAGCTGATTTTTTTCGCGATTTCGATGTTGTTCCCATGGACGCTTAAAAATACGCTGAATCTCTTCGAGAAAAGGTACGGTAGTGCGCCGCTTCTTTTTTGGCTCGTCTTGGCGGGGGCACTTCTGTGCCCCCAGATTAAGGCCACTCATCCCCAGGCTCTCATTCTTTCTTACAAGCAAACTTTTGCAATTAGCCATCCCGCTTCAATTGCGTGGCTCCGGTCAGAATTTTCCGTTTTCTTTGAAAACCTGATAAATAAACTTGATAATTTTCAAAAAATAAGAAAACCATAATATCATTCCATATTGTATTGTGAAGAAATATTGTAAATTTTCATATTCTTCTGATCAACAATGTAAGAGTAAAACGGTTACAACTTGAAAAAAGGGGTAACTTTGGATTCGTTTTTCTTCAGTTTTATTAATTAAAATAGATTTCGAGAAAAACCACATCACTTCTCATATCCTGTAGATTGTTCAGTTTTGTTTTCTGCTTAAAAAGTGTCATAGTTAATGTATAAAATGGTTACAACGTTATTCAAAACCGGGCGGACGCCCCTTAACAGGTTACGGGTTCGAATCCTGTTCAATATATAATTTATCAACATTTTAATTTGCTTTATTACGATCTGTATTAACATTTGTAGCCTTAAATCATAGCAAAATCGTAGCATATTATGCTCACGACTAAGTATGTTCTCCAAGTGGGACTCAGAGCTAGTCCAAATATTCAGAATATCCATATTTCACTAGCAGTGCCCAAACTCTGTCCAGGTAGCTAGCCCTTGGATAGTAGACGCCTTAAATTTGAAGTACTTAGCTAGTTTTCTTTATCGAAAAAAACCATAACTGTTAAAAATTATTCTTAAGGCTACTCCTCCCATCTGCAAGGCTCTCTGTCTTACAAGCAAACTTTTGCAATTAGCCATCCCGCTTCAATTGCGCGGCTCCGGTCAGAATTTTCCGTTTTCCTTGAAAACCTGTATGATTTTTTATGAATTTTTAAAAAATAAGAAAACCACATCATTTTATATTGTATTGTGAAGAATATTGTAAATTTTCATATTCTTCTGATCAACAATGTAAGAGTAAAACGGTTACAATTGGAAAAAAAGAGGTGACTTTGGAGTCGTTTTTCTTCAGTTTTATTAATTAAAATAGATTTCGAGAAAAACCACATCACTTCTCATATCCTGTAGATTGTTCAGTTTTGTTTTCTGCGTAAAAAGTGTCATAGTTAATGTATAAAATGGTTACAAAGTTACTCAAAACCGGGCGGACGCCCCTTAAGAAACTAATATTTAAAAAATGCTGCCCCGTCCAACAAATCCACTCTGTACCTACAGGGTGTAACAAAACACCCTACTAATACTTAAGGGGGTGCTTCAGACCATCAATCTGAACAACTTTCACTATGGAGCCAACGTCGAGAAAAAATAAAAAAAATCTGCCATCCCATACATTTGAGTCGAGACGGTACTACAGTTTTGTATGAAAGATCGGTTTTTTTTTCGCGATTTCGATGTTGGCCAGCTCCATAGTGAAAGTTGAATAGAATAGAATAGAATCATTTATTGCACTCATGTTGTAACATTTGGTCTTATGCTAGTTGTTCAGTTTGATGGTCTGAAGCACCCGTTTAAGTATACTAGGGTGTTTTGTTACACCGTGTATATCTCTAGAGATGTAAATCAAGCCCAAAAAGTGGCACCAAAAAAACTATACTTCCTTAAAAACTCTACCTTGCCGCCAAAACTCATACAAAATGTCATGTTTCATTGGGTGCCAAAAATTGTTGCTTTTGTTTAGAGTTCTTCTATAGCAGTTCTATAGTTATTCGCGGTTCCTATTTGTAGAGTTTATTTACTCTATGCTTAGAGGAAAGATTATATATTAATCATACAAGTTTATTTGAGGTAATGTTACACAAACGTGGCCGCAAAAAAGAAAACTAGGTATCCCCTTTATTAAATTAAAATAAGCCAACAAAACAACATTTTTCTTTTTTACAAACCCGAAAGTGATAACCCAGATATCACGATTAGCAATCGCGAAATATTCGCGAATGTCCGGAAAATCCGGTTACGAAGGAAATAAAACGAAACGACTGGAAAACCGTAAAAAAGTTGTGTCGTCATAATCGGTGTCGGGGGGCCATTAGCGATCTGATACACGTCGCGAATTGATGGATTGTGCTAAGATACGATATTTTATTTTAACCAGGGACGTCTCTCGTCTGGGGTGGACTTGTCATCAATAACAAGCCGTACTTCAAACTTTTTAGCGAAAAAACAGCCTCCGTGGTCTAGTGGTTAAGAATAAGAACATTGTGCTCTTGACACGGAGGTCGTGGGTTCGATTCCCACGGGGGACACCTGGTGATATCTCAGTTTGTGCGTCTTCCCCCAGTTGGACATTGCAGGCTGAATCACCAGATTTTCTGAAAAGAAAGATGATTCCGTGCTTCGGATGGCACGTTAAGCCATTGGTCTCGGCTTCTATCTCTGGTGGTAGTAGTAGTTACATAAAAACCACGTCAGAGGCCGTAAGGCGGTCTGAAAAAACTCTGCGACCAGGGCTTGCTGCCCACACGATAAGACGCGAAAAAAACAACGGGTTGCACTCTAAGGTTGCACTCCGGGAGACACAGATGGCGCAAATCTTAATCGCAACTGTTTTATCAACAGAGACGTCACCATATTGTCCGCAGGAACAGGCATACATTTTCGCCGCGCGGTAGAAAGAGAGGGGGATATTTCGGACCAATTTTCGATCAGGTCAGATCAGGGTGACGTGACGGCACGGTCCTGACGCGAGAGTGCACACCGCCGCTAAAGAAGTTTTCACTTCAAAAACACCTTTATTGGCTCTTGCCCACAAAATACACTGCATAAGAAACCCTGCCTCAGAAACTGTAAAAAATATAAGTCTGGACTACATTCTAGAAGTTCGATTTGGACTAGGTTACATTGTGATTTATGTAATGGGTAGAAGAGAAAAATACATAGGTAAATAAATAAAATAATTTATAGATGCATTTTGCTATCTGCTCCGGCTGAGATGGCAACACAGTTTCGTAACGTAAGCTGCGATCAAAATATCGGTCTTTCAATTCAATTCAATTATACTTTATTGCACACCAATTACACCAAAACAGAATATACATGTCATGTCTTTCATGTTTAGGATGTCAATTTGTTTTATTTAAATAGCAATAACTTACGATTGGCAGTACTAAAACTAGATTTACCTGTATAATAGCGACTTGCGTCAACCTGGGTTAGTAAAAAAGAGATACATACATACATACATACATATTCTCACGCCTGAGAGATTTAACATCATAATTAAGTTTGTAATTAGTTCCGGGTAAAATTACTCTCTCAGTTGTTTTTTTCTGTACAAAAAATCATGGGTTTCTAACAGCATGTCTGGATAGTTCCATACATTTTAGATTTGGCGCAAACAGATGTCACTACTGGCCTGAACGAAAGATAAATCTTAATTAAACGTTATTAGATCACTATTATTTGAGTTTTGTTCCACGGAAATAGCTTATAAATATAATATAGATTAATTTTCCTAAAAATGTTAATAACAATTTTAACGTAATTAAACATTGCCGTAGTACCGGTTTCTCACCACCGTCGCTGCACTTGCGCGAGTTTTCACATAAGAAGGTGGCAACTTTGTTAGTATGGGCATTGACCCTCTGTTGTGTATAATTTATTTACTCTATGCTAACAGGTTGACGCAAATGAGGCTAAACTCGCTTTTGTATGTCGTACACCATGCCTTATTGTATCATTTAGAATTATGTTATGTTATTGTATACAAAAAATAATTTTAATAATCTACAACACAATAACATGGACACATTTGGACTACGCGCTGCGTAGCATCGATGCGTAGCACCCGCGTAGCCTTAGAGTGCGTAGCACAAGAAAAAGATTTTAGAATATCGTTCTTCTATCTTCTAAGTTCTTCTTTCGTAAGTGAAGGTGCTCATATTTTATCCTGCCAATGTTTACCTTAACGTAAGGAGAAGTGCTTCTATAATTTAATTTAATTTAATTTATAAATAGTTACGGGCTCACTCCCCGTCACACTGGACAGAGTTTCGGTACTACTAGTGAAACGTGGATGTTCTGAAGTTTCAGAATATCTCTGACAGGGTAGTCAGAGATATTCTGAAACTTCAGAACATCCACGTTGTCGGGGAATATAATCGTGAGCATTATGCTTATACATAGTAACAAAAATTATAATGTTAATCAAAATAGGAGTTTTATATTTTATTAATTTACCAACGATAATAAACGTTATCCTTCTTTAAAATACAGGGTGTTAACTTATTTTATTTATACTTACTAACTTTTTGTTTTGTTTTTTCATTTTTTGTACCCAAAAAACCTATAAGAAGGTCCCAGGTCTACCAAATATCAAACTGTACAAAAACATGTATTCCTTACAGTCGCACACAGATTGCCATAAGAGTGACAGAGCTAGATTAGACGTAAATCTGTTACGTCTGTTAAACAAATGTCACTACTTTTTAAGCAAATTCAAGCAAAATTCGTTCTTAACGTAAGGAAATAGCTGAGTCTTCCAGCTGGAGGTCCGGTGACAAAATGGTTCAAGACGTTATCTGTTTACTATTTACATTTCACTTATTCTAATGAGCGGTTGTCATAAGTGTGAATGGATGTCGAGTAGCTTTTCTATGTCTTGCTTTATATTATTTATCTACCCCTATAATTTATCTTTGGAAGGACCCTATAGTTGGTAGTTGTAGAAAAGTTTCTACCCCGAAAAACATTATGATCGTTACCTTGAGTGTGCAAATCAAATGTTCTTTATTGCCGAGATAAACGTTCAAGTGTCAACCCTAGCAAGTATAACTGCAGAGGAATAATCTTTATAGCATTTGATACCCTCGTCATCGGCGACATCCCGTCTAGACAACTTTAAGAAGTGCCTATATCAAACATTCTGCTAGTTTCAGTAGACGTTCTGTCCTTTATGTATTTCGTTATGTCTGTTATGTATTAAGTGTATTTCAAACTGAACAACTTTCTCTATAGGACCAATATAGAAATCGCGAAAAAAATCTGCTGTCCCATAAATTTCAGTCGTGTTATGTTTGCAGTTTTGTATGGGACAGCGATTTCAGTATTGGTCCCATAGTAAAAGTTGTTCAATCCCATTTAATTTTACAGCCAGTATACACCACTAGTTTTTAATTATTAACATAAATTTAGGGGTGTTTTCAGACAACGAAACTAAACACTGTCCCTGAGGAACATTGGGATCGAAAACAAACATGGGGTCAAAAAAAAATCTCGTTTTTCGACTCATGTTTCTTAGGGAAAGTTGTGGAGATTCATTGTCTGATCTGAATACACCCTTAAAGTTATGTTAGTAATTAATAAAACCGGTCAAGTGCGAGTCGGGCTACTCGCGCACCGAGGGTTCCGTACCACACCACAACAGAACACAACGTTATTAACATAGAAAAAAAACTTTTCTGTCCGGGACCTTTAGCACGAGACCGACTCACACTTGGCCGGTTTTTAGTATTTGTTATTATTCTGTAGAGTTTGCTCTATAATCAAACTAAGTTTGACGCTTCTATGTATTACCGTTTTTACGATAGAGCGTAAAGAAAAAACGTTGATAAAAACTAGTTTCTTGTTAAGAACCCCCCTTAATTTTTAAATTTTTGACATTTTTATTATTTGTTAACAAATCCGCCGTAATAACGCACATTCTGTGAAAATTTCAATTGTCTAGCTCTTACAGTTCAAAAGTTACAGCCCTAAATAGATCGGACAGACGGACGGACGGACGGACAGACGGACGGACGGACGGACGGACGGACGGACGGACGGACGGACGGACAACGTAGGCTTAGTAATAGGGTCCCGTTTTCACCCTTTGGGTACGGAACCCTAAAAACTAGTGGTGTATACAGGGTCCAACTTCATATGCTGACGGTTTTTAAGGGGATGATCATCATCAGACCATTAAACTGTTGGGACCAATGTCGAATATGCGAAAAATAATCAGCTGTTCCATACAAAACTGCATGCCTACTCGACCCAACTGTATGGGACTGCAGATTTTTTTCCCCGATTTCGTCGTTGGTCCCTTAGAGAATGTTGTTCAGTTTAAATAAATAAAATAAATAAATAAATAACGCTAACAGGCACATACATTGTAATGATCCCAAGTTAAGCACTATAGGCTTGTTTAATATGGAAACCATACAACAACGGCCCAAACATATAACATCCATGACCGAACCGGGATTCGAACCCAGGACCCTGGTTTGGCAGTCCGGCGTGGTAACCATTACACCAACCGGGTCGACCGTTGTTTGATGGTCTGGTTACGGTCATTCCTTTAAAAAACCTTCAGAATAATTATGAAGATGAAGAACCTTGTATACAGTGTAACATAACACCCTAGTAATACTTAAGGGGGTGCTCCAGACCATCAAACTGAACAACTTTCACTATGGGGCCAACATCGAGAAAAAATAAAAAAATCTGCTGTTTGATGGTCTGAAGCATTAACTAGGGTGTTTTCTTACACCCTGTATATAGAAAAAAGAAACAATAAATTACTTGGACTTTATTTTCTTTTTGATACTATACCACAGATTATTCAATAAATAATTATATTAGTAATGTCGACATGTTTTTTTTCCTAAATCACAAAAACTGCGAATAATAATAGTTTTACACGATGATAGTAGGTTGTTTGTTGCGTGCCATAATTATAATCCCTACTATACCTATATACTATTACCTATTCTGTGACTATACTTGAACTGTTAGAAGACGGATCTGTTAATTTCCGTGTTAAATTACAATCATAGCGTGAGAACAAAGTTAAAATTAGTTTACTTTCGTTCGTCGCATAGAATTAAAAGTTACAATAAGTAGGTAAATATAACTGAAATAAAATTGATTCGAGGAAAACTTGAATATGGATACAAAACACGGGCCTAAACTTTTCAAATACTTTGAAATGAATTATAAAACGTTATATTTTTTAGAATTTTTACTTCAGAGAAAAGACAATTTTGTTTTCATGTTCTACTAATAGGTTATATACACTTAAATAAAATACAATATACAATGTTCTTGACTTAAATACATTTAATAAGATATCAATGTTTGCATGTTACATGATGTAAGTGTAAACGTATTAAAAAACTGTGAGGAGGCTTAAAATATCTAATATGCTAAAAATTTACCAAAGAGATAATAACATTCTCAACTGGCTGAAGCCCGCGAAACTTTTTTTACAAACTCCATATATTTCTAAAAAGAAAAGTCAGTTTATTTCTTTTTATTTAATGGCTGTCTTTTAAAACATAAAGGAATAGTAGCCAGTGCTAGTAATTTTTTTTTTAAATCATACATTCACATCACGATCCTTTCTCATTATTTTGTATCCAATAAAAATTTGTAGTACACCTACACGTATAACACAGAATTCAAATTCTTGACATGATTTCTGACTTCTGAGAAACATTGCATGTTTTGCAACAGTAATTTTTTTTTAATTAAGAAAGAGTTTAAAATTAATAAAAATTACGCAAAACATAATAAGGTTTTTATAAGCTGTTACAAAGCTGTTCATAAGTAGGTATTAAAGGTACCTAATAAATCCCTATTTAAGGGTACGCTGAATAAAAATCGAGCCAACTAAGAAGTATTTTCTCTTAATTAGCACCAAAATTATATTATATTATTATTAACAAATTATTATTATTTACTAAAAACAAAAGATGGTAGTTGTAACAGCAAGCCGAATTCGTTTAACAAAGTTCTCTTAGTCAGAGAAGTCATGATGTTGACAGGCTCATAATATGGATTCATGATGTATGATTATCATAAAGAAGATCTTGGTAAACAATTTTTTTTTCAGTGTAGTACAACCTAGACTTATCCCTCGTGGTTTAAATATATTCATATTTGAACCACGATATTCAGATGGTCATCATAGGTAATGTAGTTGCACTAGAATACTGCATGCCTAGCCTGCCCTGCACATAGTTTCACCTGTAACCTTTGAAAACATCAAACGATTTTTCCGCTAGAGTGAAAGAGGGATGAACATCGAATAAATGTAGATGATTGATACGCAGCTATACTCGAGTTTGTTAACCAAGTTAAAAGCCCATATCTGTATGCGAAACATATGCTGCAGAGCATGGGTTAAGGTACAACGTTAATAAGAAGTCTGAGTTCATGATTTTTTTGGGTAAAAATAAATGCCCCAGTACTATACCACCAGTAACCTTAAACGGTGTACCCTTGACCCGTGTGAAGCAATTTAAATATCTTGGGCATATTGTAACAGAAGATCTGAAGGATGATCTGGATGTAAATAGGGAGCGCAGGGCATTGTCGGTGAGGGGTAATATGCTGGTTCAAAGGTTTGCTGGTTGTACAGCAACAGTCAAACTAACGCTTTTCAAAGCATACTGTCAATCTTTCTACTCAAGCGCCCTTTGGACTGATTTTACCCAAAAAGCCTACAGTGCCTTGCTTATTCAATACAATAACAACTTCAGGGCTCTGTTCGGGCTCCCTCGCTACTGTAGTGCCTCCGGAATGTTTGCTGATGCAAGTACAGATGACTTTTACGCAATTATGCGAAAGAAACTTGCATCAGCGGTACACCGTGTTCGTGCGAGCTCGAACAGAGTGCTGAAAATGATTGCTGACAGAATGGACTCCCCTCTGCTTGGTAGATTTACTGAATTACATGTGTTCGGCATGCGGTAGATCTGCCAGGTAGGGAAGTAAGTAGCCACCTCTGCTTGATGTTTTATTTATTTATTTATGTTATAATCTACTAACATAGTTTATAAGTTCTCCAGTACCTACTAACATTTTTTGTATGGACTATGTTGTCTGAAATAAAAGATTTTTATTTTTATTATTTTTTATTTTATTTTATTTTATATCGGCTTATACTGTGATGTTGGAAACAAAAACAACACTCTTAAATTAATTTTATAAGCGTTGTTCTTTGATTAAATTAAAATAGGAAGACTAGCGCATGGACCGCATAAATTGAGCCCCCGTCACCTAATTGACTTAGTCGCAATCCGACCGGCATTGCGTGATTGAGATACTTTTTTTTATTTTAGACGGAATAAAGGTAACATAATACCTTAATTTACTCGTTGTACAAATCACACGGTATTTTTTTTTCACTCCTATGTAGGTAGTAGGTACATGAAAAGCAGATCGAGTATCTTCCGCTATTTTAATTTAATCAAAGGCTTTTTTGCAAAAATAAAATCCAAATTATATTAGAGACCAAAAAATGAATTAATTCCTAGTCATTCCTTATTTTTTAAAGCAAAAAATGTATTTTTCGCACATTTTTCGTTTGTTTATTAGGTAGGTACAGATTGTATTCAAATAGGAACGTGACTCTTATGTGCAGTAGGTAGGTACATAAAAAGCTCAATCAACAAATAAAGTCACCTTACCAATTACACCTTCCGACGTGGTGGTAGAGTCAAAAAATGACGTCAAAAACTCAAAAAGCTATCTAAGTATCTATATTTATGATATTATTTTGAATAAAAAATTTGATTTTATTTGATTTGTTGATATTCCTCTTTTTTCTTTTGAAATTCCAAGTAGGCAAAGACATTATATTATATTACTAGCGTAGTCTAAACTATTATAAAACTGTACATTGACGATATTTACAAAAAAAATATTACGACATGGTTTTTACCTGTCCCTGATTCCAAATCACCAATTTTTGGATTTTTTGTCTGTCTGTTTGTTTGTTTGTTTGTATGTTTGTTTGTTTGTTTGTTTGGGTGTTTGTTTGTTCGAGTATCACGCAAAAACTACTGAACCGATTATGATGAAACTGTTTTTGTTTGATAGCTTATCATCTGACTTAAAATCTGGTATATAATTTATGCGGACAAAGTCGCGGGTAAAAGCTAGTAATATATAAATCTATGCAATTAGGTTATTTGTATTGTTTCCAATCGTACCTGTATAACGTCAAAATATAAACCATTGTTATAAATAAATATACAGGTTGATTGGAAGATGGGTGCAAAGCTTTAAGGGGATGAAAGTTGACTTTAAAAATCAACAATCAGACTTCGTCTAAGACATGTATGGCTCAAAATGTTCTAAATGGTGTCGACTATCACCCCCTTAAAGCTTTGCACCCCATCTTCCAATCACCTTGTATATTTTAATAGAATATCTGTCCTACTAATAAAAATAAGTACTATTCCCAATTTTTATCAAAAAATGAAAAGAAAACTGGTATCGTCCGAAAATTGGTACGTCCCTTAACCATCCCTTGACTTAAAAATAACGTACCAGAAACTAGTAAAAATGTATTTGAACGTTTAATAGCATGTAATAACAAGGGATGATAGTGCTTATAAAGAGACACATGGTTGCAGATGCCGCCATATTGGCAAAGTTGGGTTGTCTGTACCTATCGATAACTCTTGCCTTGCTGGCGGGAAATTAAAAACTTTTAATTCTGGAATGAACGTTGAAGATAACGTTCGGAATTTGAAATTTTATTTATGGCAAACATGGAAACTTTTTTGTAAATTAAAAAAAAAAGTTTGACGGATTTTCTTATTTTTGAAATGCAATAATTATTATTTACCACAGTCATTTATTTTACGTATTTTATTAGAAAGATAGGTACAAGTTTAATATAGTTTAAAGTTTTTATTGCATACCTTTGTTTTTAAAGGGAGAGAATAACTATACTAAGTTTCTCACTCAAAACCTAATTAGGTAGGTACAATAACAAAGAGAATGGAATCAATAAGTTTTTAGTTATTTAAAGTACTCTAATTATAATTTTCTAAATAAAGTACTCTAATTTTAGGCCCGTGTGGTGTCGGCTAAGAATAGCACCATCCCATTTCTACCCGTGGGTGTCGTAAAAGGCGACTAAGGGACCTACCAGAAGATGGGCAGCAGCATCCTCTGCGTACACACATCCAGCCGAACTGCGATCGCCAACCCGCCTGCCAAGCGTGGCGATTATGGCAAAACCCCCCAACATGGCAAGTACGCCCTTAACACGGCCCCCAGTCCCCGGCGGCCCCGCTATTCCTGGCTACGGTAGCGGTCAAGGTAACGGCGGGGCAGGGGGTGCGAAGAATCTCCGGAAGAGATCCGGCTACCACAACCGACAACAGCTGCACCTGGCGACGTTCAACACACGTTCACTGCGGACCGACGAGTCGCTCGCTATACTCGAGGAGGAACTGAGCAGGATACGTTGGGATATTGTTGGATTATCTGAAGTCCGAAGAGAGGGAGAGGACTCGATAATCCTCAAATCTGGTAACCTGCTCTATTTCCGAGAGGGCGAACTAAAGTCCCAGCACGGTGTCGGGCTAATGGTCCATAAGTCTCTTGTGAACAACGTGGAGAAGATCGAAAGTGTGTCGAATAGGGTGGTGTACCTTATACTCAGAATAACCAAACGGTATTCGTTGAAGGTTATACAGGTATACGCCCCGACTTCAGAAGAGAAATACGCCGACGATGTAGAAACTATGTATGAGGATATCTCTAGAGCCATGCATAGTTCTAAAACACACTTCACGGTGGTCATGGGAGACTTCAACGCGAAACTGGGCAAACGAGACGGTGAAGAGATGCGAGTGGGAAAATTTGGGTATGGACGACGGAACAAACGGGGCCAACTGCTGGCTGGCTTCATGGAGAAGGAGGGACTCTATATGATGAACTCCTTCTTTAAGAAGCGGGAGCACAGAAAGTGGACCTGGTTGAGCCCGACCGGTACAAGAAATGAGATAGACCTCATCATGTCGACGAAGAAGCAAATATTCAATGATGTCTCTGTGTTAAACGCGTTTAAAACCGGAAGCGATCACCGTATGGTAAGAGGCACATTGAATCTTAATATCAAGCTCGAAAGATCTCGTCTGATGAAGTCTACGCTCCGTCCAGTACCGATCCAGATCCAAAACCCCTGTAGTTTTCAGCTCGAACTCCAAAATCGTTTTGATTGCCTGGGGAGTAGCGTGGACGATTACAGCGATGGGTTTGTGGAAACTGTCCATGCGGTCGGGTCCAAGTTCTTTAAGACTCGTCGTACAAATAGAACTAAGAAAATCTCAGACCCTACTCTTAAGCTCATGGAGGAAAGGCGCGAGATGATTCTGCAGTCTTCAGATGATGCGAATAAATACCGGCAGCTCAATAGGCAGATTTCAAAGTCCGTGACTTGCGACCTGCGTCGGTTTAACACCGAGCGTATTAAGGAGGCTATAGAGCGGAACAAAGGCTCCAAAGTTTTCGCAAGGGATCTGTCTATTGGGCAAAGCCAGCTATCAAAGCTGAAGACTGAGGATGGCAGAATCGTATCGTCCAAGCCTGAGCTTCTGAGAGAGGTTGAGAAGTTCTATGGACAGTTATACACGTCAACACGAAGACCCGCTACAGATCTGGCTAACGACCCAAGAGCTAGATTGACCCGGCACTACACAGAAGATATTCCGGACGTCAGCCTGTACGAGATTAGTATGGCTCTCAAACAGCTAAAGAACAACAAGGCGCCGGGTGATGATGGGATTACGGCCGAGCTTCTGAAGGCGGGTGGAAAACCGGTCCTGAAGGCCCTTCAGAAGCTGTTCGATTCCGTCATACTCGAGGGCAAAACGCCGCAGGCATGGAACAGAGGTCTGGTGGTGCTCTTCTTCAAAAAGGGCGATAATGCCCTGTTGAAGAACTATAGGCCCATTTCCCTTCTTAGCCATGTCTACAAGCTGTTTTCGAGAGTCATTACGAACCGTCTCGCGCGCAGGTTTGACGATTTCCAGCCTCCCGAACAGGCCGGTTTCCGAAAGGGCTTTAGCACTGTGGACCACATACATACGCTTCGGCAAGTTATACAGAAGACTGAAGAGTATAACCTGCCCCTTTGCTTGGCGTACGTGGACTACGAGAAAGCCTTCGATTCGATCGAGACTTGGGCTGTACTGCAGTCTCTTCAGCGTTGCCAAGTAGACTACCGGTACATCGAAGTGCTGAAATGCTTGTACAAAAACGCCACTATGTCAGTCCGACTACAGGACCAGAACTCGAAACCTATCCTACTGCAGCGAGGCGTGAGGCAGGGAGACGTTATATCTCCGAAACTGTTCACCGCTGCACTGGAAGATGTTTTCAAGGTTCTGGACTGGAAAGGGCTAGGCATCAACATAAACGGCGAGTACATCAGTCACCTTCGGTTTGCCGATGATATAGTCATCATGGCGGAGACTATGGAGGAGCTCAGTCAAATGCTCGATGATCTCAGCAGAGCCTCCGAACGAGTTGGTCTGAAAATGAACATGGACAAGACGAAGATCATGTCAAATGACCATGTTGTACCCACTCCTGTAATGATCGGAAACTCTGCGCTCGAAGTTGTTGACCATTATGTTTACCTGGGACAAACTATTCAGTTAGGTAAGTCCAACTTCGAGAAAGAGATCAACCGTCGAATCCAACTCGGCTGGGCAGCGTTCGGGAAGCTACGTAGTATCTTCACGTCCCAAATACCGCAGTGTCTTAAAACGAAAGTCTTCGATCAGTGTGTGTTGCCAGTGATGACATATGGAACAGAGACGTGGTCGTTCACTCAAGGCCTCATAAAAAGGCTGAAAGTCACCCAAAGGGCAATGGAGAGGGCTATGCTCGGAGTTTCCCTGCGAGATCGAATCAGAAATGAAGAGATCCGCAGAAGAACCAGGGTAACTGACATAGCCCAAAGAGTTGCTAAACTTAAGTGGCAGTGGGCGGGGCACATTGCTCGCAGAACCGATGGCCGGTGGGGCCGAAAAGTTCTCGAGTGGCGACCGCGTACCGGAAAGCGCAGCGTGGGTAGGCCCCTCACACGGTGGACCGACGACCTGGTGAAGGTGGCGGGAAAACGTTGGATGAGGGCAGCGCAGGACCGGTCGTTATGGCGATCCTTGGGGGAGGCCTATGTCCAGCAGTGGACGTCCATCGGCTGAGATGATGATGATGATGATGAATTATAATTTTACCATTAGCTATATAAAAATATAAAATAGCCTTTATTCACCGACACAATATTTCCTTTTTCTACACTTTACTTAACATAATTCTTAATCCTACTTTTAGTCGGGTTGTCCTAAGACATAGGCCTCCTCCATCATTCTCCACTCTGTTCTTTCCTTTGAACTGACTCTCCAACCCTTTGGGAAATCATCCTCCCACCGTCGTACCGGTCTGCCTCTACTGCGTATGCCATCTCTGGGATACCATTCCGTTACTTCCCTCGTCCATTTTTCTTTCTTGGATCGCATCATGTGGCCCGTCCATCTCCATTTGAGCGTTCTCATCTTACGGGTCACATCTATCACTTTTGTTTTTTTCCTTATAGTAGTAAGTCGCCACCTATCTCTCTGTTTGATTCCTATCATGCTCCTTTCCATTCCTTGTTGACATACTTTTAGTTTTTGTAGCATTGTTTTGGTCAATGCCCATGTCTGGCATCCATAAGTAAGTACTGGTAGAATGCATATATTAAAGACCTTTGACTTTTCTGAGATGGGTATTGACTTACTCTTCATAACTTCCTTCAGTGACCAGTATCTAGCCCAGCTGTTGTTTACTCTTCTTTGAATTTCAGTATTCATTTGATCTTTTGTTGTAATTACTTGACCCAGATATATGTACTCTTCCACATAGTCCACCTCTTGGTTACCCACCATTATTTTAACTTTGATACTATTAGTCATTGCCTTTGTTTTTGTTACATTCATCGATAATCCTGCTTTCAAACTTTCAGTTGTGAGTTGTTGCAGCATGGTTTGTAGGGTTTCTGGGTCTTCGGCAAATAGTACCAGGTCGTCGGCAAATCTCAGGTGGTTTAGTTTGGAACCGTTAATATTGAGGCCGAAATCCCAGTCCAGTTTTCTAAAAATCTCCTCTAGTACTGCTGCAAAAAGCTTTGGGGATAGTGGATCTCCTTGTCTCACACCTTTCTGTATTTTAAATTCTTCTCCAGTACTCTCCAGTTTGACCTTGGCAGTGCTATTCTTGTATATCTGTTTGATTATGCGTATGTATTTCCCGTTTACTCCTTGTTGATGTAATGCTTTGTATATAAAGATGTGAACCATTAGCTATATAGGGTGTAAGGAAAACATAATCTACCCATCAAACTGAACAACTTTTATTATGGGAGCAAACCGGTCAGAGCAACAAAAAAACCTGCTGTCTCATACTACCTACTTGACTCAAATGTATGAGACAGGAGGGCCTCTATCGGCACATTCGAACTTCGCAATCGCGTGAACGTTTTCGTTCCAATGTCAACTCTATTACAATGAAGTGCGGACCGAAACAGTGGCGACAGGTTTGCTCCCATAGTAAAAGTAGTTCAGTTTGATGGGTAGAGCATGTGGTTTAAAGGTCAATTTATACTTTTCCCTACATCCTGTATAAGTACACATTACGCTGATAGATTCCAAGTAATTTCATATTTCTGTGTCGTATTTGTGTGTTTCTGTGTCTGTATCGTGTGACTAGTATCGCGTAGTACCTACTTAACTATCTACGTAAGTAAAGTAGAAAATATTATCAAAAACATTAGATTAGTGATAATTTTTTTCTGATCAATCTAATATGTTGAGAATATCGTAACTATTGCTGTGATTTTTATGTCTTTGGTTTGTGAAGAAATGCGAGCTTTTAGAATAAAACTACCAGGAGTGCGATTTTTGAAAGTCAAATCAGCAGTAGAAAGATGCGTATTTCCATAGTAATTTTGACATTTTCAATTGCTGAACTCAGCGGATGTGATTCAAAAATCGCACTCCTGAACCGGTTTCAATTATTTTAGGCTGAGATGTAGCGGAGAACTGGTACAAACTACATAGTTTTTTCGAAATTTCCATTCAAGAATAAGAGTGCTATTTTCGAATTTCATACATCATACATAACATTCATAAGTGACATAAACTTCACTCCTGTTTTGTGGGGACGAAATACCCATATACAGGGTGTAACAATACACCCTAGTAATACTTAAGGGGGTGCTTCAGACCATCAAACTGAACAACTTTCACTATGGGATCAACATCGAGAAAAAAAAATCTGCTGTCCCATACAAAAGTGCAGTAGGTACCGACTCGACTAAAATGTATGGGACAGCTGATTTTTTATTTTTTTTCGATGTTGGCTCCATAGTGAAAGTTGTTCAGTTTGATGGTCTGAAGCACCCCCTTAACGCTATTCTCCATACTAACGTAGTATGGTGATATTTTCAATACTATCTAATTAAAGTCAGTGAAATTTTTCAAAAACAATCAAGTAACTAATCTCTATGTCGGTATGAAGTCAGATTTTCGTTAAAATATACAGTTTCAATGCTAGGATTAATTTAAGATTTGTATGGAAATATTTGTGGCACTGTAACTTGAAAACTATAAATTTTATCGAAAATCTGACTTCATACCGACATAGAAATTAGTTACTAGATTGTTTTTGAAAAATTTCATTGACTTTAATTGGATAGTATTGAAAATATCACCATACTACGTTTGTATGGAGCGCGCTAACGGTAGAATAGCCTTAAGTATTACTAGTGTGTTTTGTTACACCCTGTATACAGGGTGTAAAGGGACAGCCCGTCACAGCCCTCCGCAGACTGAAACGGTTAACTCAGACCATCAAGACAACTTTCACTAAACTTCGAAAACGCGAAAAAAAATCAGCTGTTTCATACAAAACTGCTGTACCTACACCTACCTAAAGGACTCAAATGTATGGGACAGCTGATTTTCGGGTTTCTTGAGGTAGGCTTCATAGTGAAAGTTATTCAGTTTGATGGTCTGAGTTCACCGTTTCAGCCTGTGGAGGGCTACTGTCCTTTACATCTGTACTTACTGAATTCAATATAATAAAATCTATTTGATACTAGCGCACGGATTGTAGATCAAGATTGCTCTGAATTATTGTTATCAAACGTCTCAAACTTTCGACCTCTAGTCTAGCCACGATTAATAGGAGCCGCCATCAAGTCTGGCAGGACTCTACGGGATCACAGGGGCAAGGCAAGGGGAGGGTTGTCCCAGAAAATCAGGTCAGCGCACTTTACCGTCTTATGGGCCGAGACGGGGCGGCGAGCGGCCCGAAATCCATACCACACTATACGCTCTACTTACGTATCCTAATAAAATTCTTACTCCCACGCAATAAATACGAAATTAGCTTGAACGGTGAGACATATCTGGCATTGAATTTGGTAAGGATATGATTATGTATTGGTATCAAAGTGAGTAAACCTATTCATGAAGAACTGACGTGGCAACAATAGGTTCTTTATACAAATGAACTTGAAACTCTGTCACAATTCTATACATGGTGTAAACTTAAATGCGTTACAAATTAACAATAATTTCACTATAGCTCACATCGAAATAGCGATAAAGAAATCAGCTGTTCCATTGCTCCTGTTACTCGATCCGAAATAGCAGTTTTTTTTAGCAATTTCAATGTAGGTCCCATAGTGAATGTTGTTCAGTTTGATGGTCTGAAGCCCCGTAGACTGAATATTATCAAAAGAAAAGCTGAGCGCGTATATAGGGTTTTTCTTAATATGCTGACACTTTTTTAAGGGGATGATCAGACCATTAAACTGAACAACTTTCGCTTTGGGGCCAACATCAAAATCGCGAAAACAATATCAGCTGTCCCATACAAAACTGCAATCCTACTCGAGCTAAATGTATGGGACAGCTGATATTTTTTTCGCGATTTCGATGTTGGCCCCATAGCGAAAGTTGTTCAGTTTGATGGTCTGATCATCCCCTTAAAAAAGTGTCAGCATATTAAGAAGGACCCTGTATATATAGGTACTAGAAAGGGATGAAGGTATGCAGTGGCGTAGCGTGGATTTGTGCCGCCCGGGGCACAGACCGATTTTGCGCCCCCATATCTTTATTAGAATACCTAAACAAAAAATAACGGAGCGAGCGAAGTGAGCTCGAAATTTTTTATTACTTACATCTATTTAGGTAGTGGTCAGACATCTTTTGGTTTATCAATGTAGTCCCATCCATATCAAAAATTGTTCAGGTCTGGAGTGCGATTTTTGAATCTCACACGTTGAACTCAGCAGTTGAAAATGTATGGAGATACGCAACTTTCTCCTGCTGATTAGACTTTAAAAAATAGCACTCCTGTAGTATGATTTTTGAAAGTCAAAACATAAGTAGAAAGATGAATATCTCCAGATCTCCATAGTAATTTTGACATTTAAAACTGCTGAAGCAAATGAGATTCAAAAATCGCACTCCTGGAGTGCGATTTTTGAATCTCATTCGCTGAGTTCAGCAGTTGAAAATGTCAAAATTACTGTGGAGATATGCATCTTTCTACTGCTGATTTGACTTTCAAAAATCATACGTCATACTTCAGGAGTGCAATCTCCAGAGTAATTTTGACATTTTCAACTGCTGAACTCAGCGAATGAGATTCAAAAATCGCACTCCTGGAGCGTAAGTGACGTATTTAATGTTACATCCTTTATTCAATCACAAGGACAAATTAAACTGTAAATAATTGTTACAATCAATAAAAGTCTTCAAACTTGTCTATATGTTAAAAAGGACGGATAGCATATCAGCTTTTATCGCCTATGACGTCAATCGATACCGCGAAGGGCGAACATCGACTCGATTTTAACATAAAATCGATAAATTATTCATATAACAGTTACGGGGTGAATTTTTCATGGTAGAACATAACATTTACTGCATTTGTACGACTAGCCGAACAAGTGTTGGTGTAATTACAGTTTTAATAGCATACACCGAAGAACTTTCATGGAACTCGAAGATTACGTTACTTTCAACATTGCAATTAGTTAGTGGTAATAGGAATTGTTTATGTACCTACAGTCTTTGTACAGTGCATAATTAAAAAATTATACACCACAATTTTTTAATTATTACTCCCTTAATCAGGTATTAGTATAGGTCGTATTCAGGTAATGACCTAAAATTTCCCCTAAGTAACATTGGTTCGAAAATCGATAACATGTTTGGTTTGGTCCTTTTTCGAGCCCCGAACCCTTTTCCGGCATCCCTAAAAGTCTAACCCGAGAAACTTCGAATAAGCTCAGCTACATCGAGGAAATTAAGACATGGATAAAAGCTCCAGGCCTAAATCACTCCAAAGCACTTATCAAAGGGTATAATCGTAAACATACGAACAGCCTATTAGCTCTTAAAAAAGACAACTTATGTACAATAGTGAGATCACTCACAGGTCACTGCAAACTAAACAAACATATGCACACCTTGAAACTAAGCGACACCACCTGCTGCAGATTCTGTGGGGAGGACATGGAAACCCCCCTACACATTCTCTGCAACTGTGGTCCATTAATGTACAAACGAAGTATTCATCTTGGCAGACAGGTGTTGACTCCAGATGAAATACACAAGACATCCCTGCTAAAGACCTACTGCGACACCTAAATGCTGTAGCGATTAATAGGGAACTATAGAAGGGGCGTTCACAAAAGATCAGCGATGGTCGAAGTGGCACAGGCGTAAGTCTGTTAAGGCCCCAATCACCCAATAATAATAATTGGTCCTTCCATACAAAAGAGCGGATCAGCAGATTGGTTTTTTAGGGGAAGTCCAAAAAAGTTTTCGTTTTCGACCAATGTTCCTTAGGGAAAGATGTTTAGTTTCATTATCCAAGTACACCCTGAAAATTCGTATGGAAATAAAAAAAAAATATAGGTTCAATTTTAAGCATGCACTTTATAGAAAAAACAAAAAAACGGACTGCATTGGTGGACTGCTCGGATCTCCTTATTCTTAGGTATAATCTCTTTGGTGGACTGGTATTTTGTTTTTCTCAATTTATTGTGTCAGCGAAAAGTTTTTGATCTAAGATTTTGTCAAAATGGTAGCATATTTTTTTTTTCAAAAGAGTTTTGTCTAGAGTGTTGTTTATTCCCTTATTTTATTTGCCGACATCATAAAGTAATAATTATATCAGATACACTCTCACAATTTTTACGAATCTGACGACACTTATGTCAAAATCCATCAAACCGTTTAGGTTACAGAGCATAGATAAGCTACTATTTTTGAAGAGCGTAAAAAAGAAATGGGCATACATACTTACATAAATACACTCGAAAAACATAACCCTCCTTTTGGGGCAGTCGGGTAAAAACAAACCTTTCTCGTAACACCTACTTCTATTACAGGATATGAGTGGATACGGCGGTGGAATGTCAGGCGGTGGCGGGGGCGACACGGACACGCTGTCGCGGCGCCTGCGCGAGGCGGAGCGTGCGCGCGCCGACGCCGAACGCGCGCACGCCGACGCGCTCGCGCAACTCCGCTCACAGCGCTCTCAGCTCGACTCCCACAACGTGGAGCAACTGCAGTCTCGCGCTAGAGAGCTGGAGAAGAAGGTAAGGTGCAAGAGGCGTGAAGCTTCATCAGCCTATATAATAAACATCCTATGGCAGGGTACAGGCGACGAATAGATATCCTACCACAAAAACTGATTCATACAAGGTCGCGGCAGCCGGTACACACATTGAAGACGCGAAGCGTACGGCAACGAGAATGAACGGCAGCGAATGAAGCCTTTTTTTCTGGTAGGAAATCAGGCTAAAGGATAAGGATGAGATGGTACCATACACAATCACATCACTCGGATCCAGTACGAATTGATAGAGCAATTTGCGTTCAGAGTATTCAGGCCGCCGTATCTAATCCTAACTAGTTAACAATTTTTATACCTTTTCTTGAACTTATCCGAAGTAAGGTGACAAATCAGACAACAATATCACCTTAAAAACTATACAATCAATCAATGAAACTATGACCTTATCTTCCCGTGACAGGCGGCATTAGAAACCGTGCGTTGCGAGGAGTTACAACTGGAGCTGTCATCAATGCTGCGCGCGCGTGGCACTTCCACCGGCACAACATGGTCGACCATGCCCGCACAGCCCGCCACTGAGATCGAGCGTATATTGGCTAAGATCGAGCAAGACAATAGAATTCTAGCTGAACTTGATCATACTAGGTCCACTACGCATGGTAAGTTTTCTTGCATTGTTACACTGAATCTTCAGTCAAATGTATCTTCCAGTACAATGGGGGTGAACATTTTAAACTTATTTTCCAGGCATGCAGCCTAGCTGCTCCAATCAGGCTCTGGGTGATTTCCATTCACCGACACCGTCGCCGCTGCCACATTCGTACACGAGTACAGCGGGCCACATGGCCATCTGCCAGAGCAACACGATGCCCACTCTTTCCTCGCATCACGCCACCGGCCAATTCACAGCCCCTAGCTCCAACTCCGTTGCCTATTCGATGAGCACGCACAATCCCACCTCATACTCCAACCCTGTCTCCGCATACTCCACCAACTCTTACGGTCTGCCGAACACCCACCAAGTTACCTTTACTAACCCAGTGACGGCTCCCCTCGGGAATAACATGAGCCAAATTTCCAGCACATTGGCAGGATTGCAGAGTAATCTCCAAAACCTCACTGGCAATGTATCGGGCATGAATCTAGGAGGAGGACTGACAGGTTCAGGCTTGACAGGCACTATGGGAGGCACAACACTGACCAGCTGCCTCAATAACGTTCAAACTAGCTTATCGGGAGGACTAACGAGCACACTTGGAGGAATACAATCGACACTATCGGGAATAGGGAATCCACTCTCGAATTTAACTGGTGGAACCCAACTCGGAGGAATGAATACAAGTTTGGGTGGATCTAACGTCTACGGAACGAGTGGAACATACACAAATCCGCTGCTATCTAGCGGCTTAGGAACAAATCCCATGAACATAAAACTAAAACCCCTAGATGAAATAGACCTCGGTTTAGGTAGATACGGGACTACCAACACAGGAGTGGGACGAGTAGCGACCCCTGTGACGCCGCATCAACCGTCGTGGAGCTTAGGATTAGATAGCCAATTTGGAACTGATAGACTAGGAGCCTTAGACTCAGGATTTAGCCACGATAGGAATCAAAGAGCTTTGTCGAGGATCATGCCTAATTCCGGAATGGATATGGATGGTAAGTTACATAAAACAATTTTCGTGTAGAACAAAATTCGTGTTTCTGCAGAAATTAATTTCCACTTTTATTTGCAGTTCGAAATACCCATTACATGAATGGAAGTGCACCCTCGGACGGTCAAGTGGACATGTTAGATATTCCAGGCAAAGGTCGCTGTTGCGTCTATATAGCTCGCTTCTCCTACGAACCACCAGAGTAAGCATCAACAATAAAAATAATAAAATTTTAAACCAATTTTGATAACAAATTATTCACGTTTTCAGCATCGAAAGCGCGGAAGGTGAACTGTCAATTTGCGCTGGTGATTACTTACTAGTCTGGGGTCCACCAGACCCCAATGCTTCGATGCTAGATGCCGAACTTCTTGATGGACGACGTGGCCTTGTACCAGCAAATTTCATCCAAAGGCTGATTGGAGATGATCTTCTGGAATTCCATCAGGTATTATAGTCACATTGCATCAGTAGTTAATTTTAAATTGCAGGTTCAGTTATAATATTTTAAAGAAACCTTATGTCTTGTTTAATCAACAGGCGGTAGTGGCCACTTTGCGTGATGCAGACGAATCTGCAACAACTGCAATCAGTGATCTTTCACTAAGCCGTGACGTGGCCCGTCTCAGCGAAGTAGCCGATCTCAGTGAAGGCCCTGAAGACGATGACAGTGGTAAGCATATTTCAAATTTGTCTCTAGGCACGACAGAAATTGCAGAAATGTTTCTGTTAAAAACTAAACATGCTATTCTGAGTAATAGAATTTACAAAAATAGCAAAGTAGATGATCTCAAGTCTAGATATATGTCATACCAATACATAATTTATGAACACAAAGCACATAACGATTCTGCCACAAAATCATACTTTCTCTAATTTAATCTATTCTAACAACATAATATACGCATGAAACCCAAACGCATTACAATATCCAATATATCTACGTATCACACGCATCACTTCTAAAAAGCTTTACAACTTGGTCAATAGCATTAGCAATCCCAACAACCGACGACGGTGCCAATAATCTAGCCTAAATAATTATGTAGAAAACTAGAAATAGAGTTCTATAGTGAACGTTCATCCCCTCCCTTCCCTCTTCCTTGGACTTCGCTGCACGCTTCTTCGCATATCACTCGCACTTCGCCTGCCTGGCCGCACTCCTGAGCGATCTGTCCTCGGACCTGAACAGCCGAGCTGTTTTTCTCGTCGCTAGTGCCCGCGCCGCGGCAGCTGACCCTGGAGAGGCAGCTCAACAAGTCCGTGCTGATCGGCTGGACGGCGCCCGAGGGGGTCCAACAGGCCAACATCGAGAGCTACCACGTCTATGTCGACGGCGTCCTGAAGACCACCGTCAAGGCGAGCGAGCGCACTCGAGCTCTGGTCGAAGGTGTCGATTCCAATCGGGTAAGTTACTTTTAGGTTTACTCCGTTAGCTATTCTTCCGTTGACTTAGTTTTCACTTACATGTTCAGCAAGCACCGGTTAAATATTTAGTTTGTTTCTCGCTTATAGTTATCGAGTTTAACATCATTCATTATCGAGCTCATGAACAATCTTCTCTAAAAGCATCTTCATTTCTCCAAGCCGCATCGTATCAGCGTGCGATCGGTGACGGTGACCCGACGAACGTCCCGCGACGCTGCCTGTACCATGGTGATCGGTAGGGACACCGCCAACATGGGCCCGACCTGTGTGAGGGCCAGCGGAGTCACATGCTCGCAAGCCGTGATCTCCTGGTTACCTGCCAATTCGAACCATCAGCATGTCGTCTGTGTCAACAATGTTGAGGTAAAATACAATATATCTCTTAAAATATTAATCAGTAATTACTACCTACAGGAGCAGTTTCCTGTAATTCCACTGATACTTCTTGCAGGTGCGAACAGTAAAGCCGGGTGTATATCGCCACACTATCACAGGTCTATCACCAAGTACTCAGTACCGTGTGACGGTGAGAGCGAAGCATTTGAGAGCTGGACCTCCATCTGGAATACAAGTTGAAGAAGCTCCAGGGGCCTACACAGACTTCAGAACCCTGCCCAAGGGACTACCGGATCCACCGAACGAAATCATGGTACGAGAAATGTTGAACTTTTTTACATTTAAATGAAATGGCATGAGGTGAAGCAAGCATGTACAATCCGAAATTTTTACAATCTACACTTACACTACCCTCGCATTTAAATAAATCTTTCTATCAAATAAAAAAAACAAAAGTTAGTAATCCTACAAAAATCACGCTATGGAAAAAGAAAATAAACATGAGATCGCTTTAATGAAAGTGATTTCAGCACGCACTAAAGATAGCTATATCCAACGCTCCACCAGTGTGTGATTTGTACCCTCTTTACTACACCGAGACCAACACACCCTTATCCTTTCAAATAATTATCACGACCTCAAGCACACAGCACGTCCGACAATCTCGAGGAAGTCGCGTCAATCGCAACCATAAATCCAGCGTCAGGACTAAATTTTTACCCCATCGCTCACCTCGTTAGCTTAGCGATCCCCGCCTCTGTGTTGTCATTGTCAGTCCCTCTCATTGTGGCTTGTCGATGTTCAAAGCTGGTCACAGAACAGATATATCAGAACCCAATTGGCTAGCGTGAATATTGGCTGGATTGTTGGTGGTGATTGGTGCGGTGTCGCAGGTGGAAGCGGGGCCACAGGACGGCACGCTGCTGGTTACGTGGCAGCCGGTCCTGCGCCCGCCCGCCTCGGGCCCTGTCACCGGATATGCCGTGTACGCGGACGGCAAGAAGGTCACAGATGTCGACTCTCCCACTGGTGACCATGCACTCATCGATATTGGCAAACTGATCGGCCTCAATCCCAAATGCGTCACAGTAAGTATGTTTGCAGCTTGAGCTATCTGAACGCTATGTTTTGGCAACATTATTACCGAATCGCTTTTTCCCTACAATGTTACAATGTCCTTCTTAGGTTCGTCAGCTCCGGTTATTTCTGTTTCAACACTTTAACGATTGCTACAATTTTCCTACAAATTGTTTTCAGGTGCGTACAAAATCACGAGATAGTCAGTCGAGTGACAGTGTACCCACGCCGATCCCACCAGCTGTGCTGCGTGGGGTTGTGTCAAGGATGCCTCGTGGTCCAGGCCCGGGGCCCCATCAACCGGGTCCCGGGTACAGGGGACCCCAACAGAGGCCCCAACCATACCAGCAACACCAGCAAGTGATAGAGCATGACGAGAATCTATCTGACAAGGAGATATTCCCATCTAACAATCGTCACGATCCACACGCTGCTCAGGTGACAACTCATTTTGCATATAATGTCGTTGTTTATTGTTCGTTTCAACATTCAATTTGTGCGTCAGCATTGTGACTATATCGCATAGAACATTGTCATTCATACATAATATTGGTTAAACAAGTATCCTACCTACACTTAGTAGCACTGTTATAAATGCAAAAAGTCACTTGGCTGATTCACAGAAAGTCCAAAATAGTAACTTAACATTGAAATTATTTCTGAATTCTTTGCAAAATAAAAATAAAATACTTGATATCATTAACTTGCTAACAAAATTAGATACTAAAAACATTTAAATAACTTTATCGTTAACGAAAATTTAACTAAATGTTGTTGGCACAGCACTTTGTCTACATTCGTTTGCAAATCAATGTCGTATAATTTGTGTGTGACCTCAAATTTCTTTTTGGCAGTATATATTACTTTACTATATTCATTAAGTATTTATGAGCTTCATTTTTTGATTTTATCTCTAATGGTCTTCTTCGTCTGTGTCTTCTTAGCTATCATTATAATTATCAATGTCATAATGCTCTCTTCTTGCGTGACAAATCATCTGCGGTACCTTTATACCATCAAGTCTATGAACCAGTTCAACGGTTATGACTTCATTCGAAATGACTATAGTAATGTAGATGGTTTGTCGCGTGATATCGGTGTTGCAAACTGCACTCTTTATACTATCTCCTGGTGTTCTGTTGCTGGCAACTTCTAAATGTCCAGTAGTTCTCTGCCGAACAAACACAACACGACCATCCGCGCCATCGATAGCTATGCACTCGGCTCGAACGTTCAAAATTAAATGCATACTGCTTGCGACTAGATAAGTAGTCTCTAGTGCTATTGGCCGATACCCGAAACAACGCACGACACCTACAGATATATACCTATACTTAGAACATATAAAGAGCTTGTACTTTGTGACACAGACAGTCCATAGAGCCCATGATATCATGCCACTTAGCGTCTAACCTAACCTCGCTCTCTCACATAACTGTTATACACCTTTCCATAGCCTACGAGTGGATTCGGCACAGGTCTCCTAAAGAGTATATTCGACAAAATAACCCCTTCGGTAAGGAATTTTAACACGTCTTTTCGAATATTTTTTTTTTCATTCTGGAGTTCTGACACACTTGTTTTGTTTAGCGTATTTTATAAATTTAGTTTTGTTTGAGAGTGTTTTTTCATTGAGTTACTTAGTTATGCATTCAGTTTTATATTATTTCTATTTTTATAATACACAGTGTGCCCGTATTCTAATAGTATCATAATACATACTATTGTAGTCATATAATCAGCATATGAAAATTTACTTTGAGTATGCTTTTATAAATATGAACGTAGAAAAGAACGATTTGTAGAAAACAAGTACATGTTAGCTAAGTTATGCATATATAATTTTTCTAATTAAAATCTTATTCTACTTAAATACAAATGATATATTTATGATAATTTTATCTGATAACTATAATATATACTGATTTATTTTAATTACATATAATATAGAGATATAGAATCAAGTATAAATCGAAATCAGTGAAGATTCCGATGTAACAATTTGGGTAGCACTTTTAGATCTTGACGTTCTAGCAGTGATAGTTTACCGATTATTAAACAAATCAGTTTCATAAGTTCATTACTCATACATTCAGTCCTAATCCTATCGCTCATTCATCTAAATACCACTTACTGCTGAGACTCTGAGACACGGAAAAACTTAATAATACAATTATTATATGTATCATGTCGCAATTCACACGTAACAGTAGTCAAAGAGAACATATACTATTATTAGTACCTACACGAAGGCTTTCACGGCAGTGAACTTCTAAAATTTCCACTTCAGCTTCTCCTGTACATATTGCCTTAATTAGATCTACGTATTTATGAATCAAACTCTCGCGTTGATGTATTCTATGAATATGACTGTATTGTACCTACTTTCTTCATGTGGCTTAATTTAACTCTTGTCCGCTTATTAAGTAACCTATTAATTATAAACTATGTATTTCCAAATGCTGTAATAAAGTAACTTTTGCAAAAGCAATAGAAAAATCAATGATATCACAGTAATTGCGAAGCAGCCGTTCACATCACCTATCAGCGTTAATTTGAACACCATTATCTTCATCAACATCGTTCACCCCGTCAGTTCAGCACATCCACAATGTTTCACATTCTTTTCTCTTGTTTGAAAACAAATTTGTTCTATGCTCAAATATTGAATGACCGTGTGGTATCAGCAATCGGGGATACCGGCCATCGAAATCACTAAAGAGGGCGCCGTGGAGCTGGGTAGCGAGGACGAGGAGTCAGCGCGCCGCCGTCCGCAGGTCTGCGATCTCTCCTAGCTGTCATCGATGTGCTCTCCATGTGCTAGCACTATTCACTATGCTCTCTCTCTCTACTTTTGCGGACTTTCCCGATCACGAGTTTCCACTTCTCGGTGTTCTGTGTTGTCATCTTCACTTGTTATATTACTGTACCGTCTCGATGTTCGATTCCACACACTCGACACAGGTTCACGTCCCGAACACGATCCCGGTTTTGAAACACGAATAGCACGACATTCACAATGTCCCCCGACTGACAGATAGGAAGTTCAGAATAATGAGGTCTTCACAAAGCACTCGATACAATATCATCACTCGAGCATGTACAGCGCGTGTTTGTATGAATGTTCCTGCATGTTGTCTTGGCTTCGACGCGTACACTCAGTACTAACCCTGTCACACACCTTCCACACTCAATGTCCCTTAAGACCCTTATGATTATTAATAATATTACATCATAATCGGGGTATTATATAAGATGATAGAAAAATAGTTATCTTTAAAAAGGTCGTCGATCAAATTAAATCAATTTTATTTATCTATAATTTATTTATCTAAGCTGAAAGGCACTTTTGGAACCAATGACTTTATCTGCTATTGAATGATGTGGTTTCAAGTGTAACTGCTGCACGCTAGCTTTCGTTGTGCATGGGGGTTGACTAGAGCTACAACGGAATGTCTTATTTATTTAACGCCCCAGGAGAAGGTAATATTTTTATTGCTTTAATGCGCATAACGCCAAAAGATTGAGACAATGGCTGCAAGCTTGAATTATTGCTGTTGGCTTTGTTATGGAAAATCTAACCTTATTAATGTGTTGGTTCGTACGGACGTCAGCAGCAACCGTCCCAACCAGCGCAAGCGTCGCAGCAGCAATCGGGTCAGCAGTACCCGAGTACACAAGCCTACCATGGCACGCAGCAACCCCCCTATCAACAAGCCGGGCAGTTCCCAAGTAACCAGCAGCCCCCCTACCCCGGCCAGCCGCAGCAGTTCCAGAACCCGCCACCGAGAAACCATCATGAGAGAGGCCGCCCTCCTAATCCTCATCAGGTTCTTTGCCTTTTCTTCTTCCACCCATCTATTTCTAATTAAATTGTATTTAGTGTCCAGATCCAAAATGTATGTAAGTGATTTTTCTAAATCTATCTTCTTCAGATATATCTTTTTTCTCAAAAATCAATTCTTATTTCTTAATTTGTCACTATAACATTGATGTGTCACTTAAGAATAATTTATATCTGCTGCTCATTAACCTTTTCGAATTACAAATCTCACAGCAGCAGCAGTTACAACAGCAGCAACAGTTACAACAACAACAACAACAACAGCAGATACAACAGCAGCAGCAACAGCAACAGCCTCAACAAGGGGGGGTCCCTCAGTATGGGCCTCGCGGGGGTCCTCAGCCGGGCCCGCGAGGCCCTACTCCTGGCACCCGTCATCAGGGCCAGCAAGGCCACCCGCAGTCCAAGAGGAGTCGTTTCTTCATCGCCCTCTTCGACTACGACCCTGCTACGATGAGTCCCAACCCTGAAAGCTGCGATGAGGAGCTACCTTTTAGCGAAGGAGATACTATCAAGGTTTGTTTTGCTAATATTCGTTGAAATTTATTTTAAATATTGTACTGTTATGAAGTCTTTCGTTGTTCTATAAAGTCTGTGGTTTCAGATTTTCCATTTGCCCATTTTTGCAGCTAGGATGAGGAAAGGGATTTTTATCTCTTGTTGTACAGGATTTGCCAGTAATAAAAAATACCTACTCAGTAAATATATCTAAAAAAAGTAATATTTTAAACAGGTGTGGGGAGACAAGGACGCTGACGGTTTCTACTGGGGTGAATGCCGGGGTCGACGAGGCTACGTGCCTCACAATATGGTCGTCGAAGTATCGGAGCAGGAGGCTACCGGTCAGGCGGCTGCCAAGCCAAGAGACCGGTGGACTGACGCGTACGCCACCCAGCCTGTCAGGAGGATGGTCGCCATGTACGATTATGATCCTCAGGAACTGAGCCCCAATGTGGATGCTGATGTTAGTATTTGATGTTTATTTACTGGTTTTTTACAACACATTATTTTGAATGTTCCCTTCTTAATTTGTCTTGTAAGCACTATGGTAGTAAGTAAATGACTTGAAAAACATCCATACATCAGATGATGACTGACTGTTGAATTAATTTAATTCTGTTTAGGTAATTACCTTCCCAAAGATTTTTTTGATAGACCAAAAAAAAAATCTTTGTACCTACCCAAAGATTTTTGTACCTACCGTTGGGGCACTTGATACAAAGAATTTTGTATGCGAGAAGAATAACATTAGATATTTTAATGGCTAAATCGTAAAATCTTCCATTTATCATCTTTTATTATGTTTGTTTTATGATTCAATAATGTCCGATAAAGGAGTGGATATTGCACCCTGGTAACTATGGTATTTGACATAATATGCTCAAGAAGAAATTCTGATGCGTATGTAAAGCCTCATCATCACAACCTATATACGTCCCACTGCAGGGCACAGGCCTACCCTCGGGGTATGGGCGTTATTCCACCTCGCGTGAAGCCACTCTCGTATATCTACCATGTAAAGCCACCAAGCCGCAATTGTCTCGCGTGGTGGGCTAACGGACATACACCCTCCTTAAGGGTAGGCTTTTACCGTGCAATGTAACGTATATTGGCTGATGATAGTGGTCTGACCTTAAACTTAGGTGGGCACTGATAGAACAGTATGACTTTTCCAGGCCGAGCTGAGTTTCCAGACTGGGCAGATAATCCACGTGTACGGGGACATGGACGACGACGGGTTCTTCATGGCGGAGATAGAGGGTGTGAGAGGGCTGGTGCCAAGCAACTTCCTGACTGATGCTAATGATCAGTACGCACCCACGGGACAGAGCAGTCAAGGTGAGTGAGTAATGGAAGTTTGATGACATCAATGTAACTAAACTGCTGGGAGATTCATAAATATTTAATAAATCTGTGATACTGATCAGTGGACGTTCGTGGTTATAAATATCTAAGCGTTCTATAAAATATATTTGTAGATGAAAATCTATATGATTCAAACGTTGATCGGGCTGACAACCAAGGGTTAAAAGCTCAAATTAAAATAAAATTAAAAAACAATAAAAAAAAACGTTGATCAAAAGATTGTTCAATTCTGTTTTGGATTTGGATTCAACGAGACAAGATGAGATGACAGATGCAGTTTCGTGAGTTCTCTAGTGCGCTTCTCTCTTTTGCTTCTGATCTGATATTCTTGAAAAAGGAGATGCCGATAGTCTTAGTCTTGAGTTATCTAGTTAGCAGATATTATTTAGGAGAACCGGGCATGAAATACTTGATCGCAAGAACACGATCTGAAACCAGGAGCAAGCGAAGCGAGCTCCACATTTTGCTACATTTTAAATTCCTTTTAATGAGGCCGCTCAAATGAACGAAATGACGATAGAGCTGTGCCAGAGGCCCGCGGGTCGGCCGACCGGGCATTTGCCGGTTATGCCCGTATGGCCAGTCCGGGCAGCAGGAAGTCCAGGAGTAGCACACCGCTAGATAATGTAGCCAAATCTAGGAGTGTGCTACTCCTACTGCTAGCTATAAATCTAGGAGTTGACATGAGGTGGTTGGGTTGCGCAGGTATGGGGGGCGGGCGCGGTGCGGTGCGGGGGCGGGGCGGGCCGGGGCCGGGGCCGGGGCCGGGTGCGCGCGGCCCGCCTCCCCCGCCCCGCGACAACGTGCAGCCCGCGCAGCGCAACCAGCACAGGAAGACAGGTCAGTGCTCCGCCGGTAGGGCGACCGACCGACCAGGCGCAGCGGCAGTTTTTACTTTGCCAGTGTGATATTCTACTTCCGCCGGAGAGATTTCGAACATTCATCATCATTTCAGCCTTTTTTATACGTCCACTGCTGGACATAGGCCTCCCTCAAAAGGGAGGTTTTGTCATAATCGCCACGCTTGGCAGGCGGGTTGGCGGTCGCAGTTCAGTGTTAATATACTCGGAGAACACTGCTCCCCATTTTCCGGTTAATCCTTTAGTCGCCTTTTACGACACCCATGGGATGGGCTGGGGTGGTGCAATATTCTTGGCTGGCACCACACGGCGCAACATTTGTAATAAAAAAATGATTTAGAATATTTGGACGTGGTTTGAGAAAAATGCCATCCCAATAGATCCATCCTCGATCTGGACATACTTAGAGTTTCCTTCCCCAGTGCCACATGGTAACTGATATTTCTAATTTTATCGATCATAATAAACCGCTGTTTAAAATCTTTTTGTCACAATTATCTTGACTTCTTCATCTTCAGTATGGCATTGCTGCATTATGTTCATATCCCAGCTCATCGATGACTACGTCCTTGGATATACGTTCTGATACTCTTTCCTACGCCATATTAAACTGTTCAGCACTAGAGAAGTTCAATGTCACACTGACATTTTAAAATGCGCTATGCTGCGCTCTGTTCGGTCTGAATCAGCCCGAATTATACTTGTATTGTAGTAGAGCCGCGATCGGCTTTTCAATATTTGCTGTCAAATTCAGATCGTGGTGACACGGGAGATTTTCACCTATCCTTGAAACTTTTCAGTTGGATACAAACGAAATTCTAATCAAGATTGTCTGTCTGTCTGTATAAGTTCATCTTTTTTAACATATCTACTGTAAAATCCTGTTATTGGCTTTGGCTTTGTTAACTTCATAAAGTGATCATGTACAGCATACATACATGGATATCCTGATAAATGCAATAAAGATTGAAGAATTACATTGTATATTTATGTCCTACATTGCATTTAAATTTCGTACTATCAGTTTAAAATAACAATGTGCATGACCTTGAAGGGCCGTTGGATAACTTCACTCGGTTGACAAAGGAATGTAGACTCTATGCAAAGGAAACAATCATTTGAATGACTCGAGTGAAGTTCGTGTGATTGAGTGACGTCACATTTGCGAGCGAGGTCATGCACATTGTTATTTTAAACTGATAGTATACCTACAGACTGGTTTTCTGTTCTCATTTGACCAACGTCCAGGAGAATGATGGGATTTACTCTTGAATATATCAGCTGAATTCCATCTCTCGTGTCACCACCGATCTGATTATATTATAGTAACTCTCCCTGTTAGCTGTATAAAGAAACAGTATAATAAGTTAGGTAAGTTCGGTGACTAAGGTCAGGATAATCACTGAGAGCTTTGAGTGTTTCATGTTTGCACCTTGGACTTGCTATGTGACAGAGAAGCTAGCTATTTCGCTCTGATACCCTCTATCGTCTTTCCTGTACACTAACGATTGCGACGGGACTCTTTTTAAAATAAAAAATACACGTTCCGTTTTGCTGTTGCTACAATTAGATTGGTGATGTAAAATTTTATCAATTGAATAACGTTCTATGCGTAGATAATATTGGTAGATGATATTTGATCTAGCGCTACAATGGCCTCAAAAGTGTTGTTAAACAACCAATCAATATCCTAGCCGAAGAAAACTACATCTGCGACGCGAAAAAACAGGAGAAAGTTAATTTTATTATAAAGATATATACCTGTTACTCATATTGTTTTTTTAAGCAACAGTACCTGTACCTGAGTACAAGAGTTCTTTTTTGGCAAATGATAGTAATTATGCTGATATGATCTATATTTGTGATTGGGTAAATATATAAATAATGATCAAGCAATATCCTCAGTAATAAATTAATTTTAGCAAGAGATTTTAGATCATTTATATTTGTATGCAAATGTTTATATAAATGAATTTTGGTATCCATCTTTTGCAAAACTGTATACCAAGGAATAATACCCAAATTCGTTGACTAGTAAAACGGAATGGTGCAATATATTTAATTATACAATGCGAGTCCGGTTGCAATCTACGGAGCACAAAGACTCTTGGTGTACACTTTGCTAAATTAACACTATCTTGGATTACACAGTCACAAACACCGTATATTATATGATAATACTTATATACGGTTACATATATATCTTACTACACAAAATTAAAATACATAGCTTCAAATATCTGCGCGGTATTATTATTAAGATGAATTTCGTTTTATTTCGTCTGCGTCTATCCAACTATCTATCCTGTTTTTATTTTTTAAACAAACTCCCTGTTATTTATTTTATCTTTACGGGTTTAAAAAAAAATACGTTGAAATGGAAATATAATGTTCGTAGCTGGATCATTTGAAACTGAATCGTTAATATTTTTATTTTGAAATTGTCTAGTTTCATCTTTAACACTTCAAGCTCTTCAATCTTTACTTCTCTACTGAGATGACTGTCAAAAAAATCTTAATCAACCGCAGTCAGTTTATATTATTCATCAACAGACTCATTTTATTTGTTATGAACTGAGCATACTAAGTTCTAACAACGGATTCAGTTTCATTACATCCTACAACTGAGGGATCTCTCTGAATAACCCCGCTAAGTATTGACACACCCCCAGTGGGTAGGCGACTGTACAATTACACGCAACATACCTCGCACGGCCCATGCCCATGGAGCCACGGTGCGCGTGACGTGTGATCCAAGAGTCAAGTGGTTGTCTGTGGTCACTATATGTTGTGTGTATTGTCTGTTTGCTAGATGCCTGCCCTCTTCCCCCTTCTCAGTTAGACCACAACACATGCGCCAGTAATCCAGAACAGGCGAATTCTCAGGTAAAAATACCGTTTATAATTCGACCCACAACAGTACTTTCAGATACTATGCAACGATTCTAGTCGTTTTTTTGTTGGACTATCACTTCATATATCTAGATTTATTGTTTTCACTGTTTCCTGTCTTCGTTTCTTTCTTTATCTATTTACTTGTTCCGTTTCATCTACGCTCAGTGTAAAGGGCGTGTTAATGAATCGCCCTAGGCTCGATTGGTCCATTAGAAACTTGTGTTTCGGATTACAAATCATAAAGAGAGTACACATCATTAGCTATCATGCCATATACTGGGCCAGACCATACAGAGACTAGTACAGAACTAACACTGGCGTATACTTCACTCACATCAGATATACCATAACCCATTCACCATGTTGTGATTACAATCTCTCTGAAGCCTGTGAATGTGGTCCCAATACTATACGATTACTATGCATAAATTAGTCACCTTTGTTTTTCAATATCACAACATTAGAGGATGATTATTAAAAGTGACTGAACGTAATCGAATAGTAATATAACTTTGTTTGTATTTGAATGCTTGATGTTGTAGTTGGTCAAAGCATGATGAATATACTGGAAACGAATCCATTAAGATAACATTTATTTTTATAGAAAGCTTCAAGTCTTTCATAAAATATGTTATGGACATGGACATGGACAACGTTTAAGAATGTTTTTGTATACACAGGTTGAATGAATTTAAAAACATTACTTTCTTTTTGAATTTTATCACCTGCTTTATTGAATGGCATGCATGTTTCGAATATTGCACAAGTTTTAATATTTTATCTTGCATCTTTTCTAGCGATAAGACAGAACTGTAAATATTTAATCCCTATAACATTAAACCCACATAATTTAGCTTGTAGTACCTACCTATAAGATAGTTTGCTTGGAAAAGATTTGAACAGTATCAATAACCGATACGATAATTTATTTTCGCTGTAGATCCCAATATCTCGTTAAATACATCCACAAACCCGACTATAGCTCTCACAACATTTGCTTCTTCTTTTATAAGGACAATCATAAGAATACATCAGTTTCTAACTATCTATCCTTCTAAGCCAAAAAGTGTAATCTCGTTTCGTAAGCCCCAAAGGCAACATTTGGCTTCTAGCCGGCTAATTTCATCACTGCTACTCCCGTTACTGCTTCTAAAGAATGAGATAAGGAGAGTAACAGCTAGAATGATGAATTGTGTGGTGCAGCAGGCGAGGGCGAGAGGCGCGGTGAGCGCGCAGCCAGCGAGCACGATCGTGCGCACGAGCGCTGGTAACGCGGGCACACCCACCGTGCAGTCGCCGGGCGGCGCGAGCGCGGGCATGCCGATGCAGCAGCAGGGCGCGGGCGGGGGTATGGGCGGGGGTATGGGCGGGGGTATGGGCGGGGGTATGGGCGGGGGTGTGGGCGGGGGTGTCGGCGGGGTCGCGGGCGCGGGCCCGCTCGGCGCCAGCACGTCCCCCGCGCCCGCGCGCCGCGCCGGCCCCGCCGTGGTCCCCGCGCCCACGGCCCAGCCCTTGCCCCCCGCCGCCCAGCAGCAGGTGCCCACCTCCCAGCCCAACCTCATGCAGAAGTTCTCCGAGATGACCGCCCCCGGCGGCGACATCCTCAGCAAGGGCAAGGAGCTCATCTTCATGAAGTTCGGCCTCGGCGGCAAATAATGTCGGCGGAGCGGGCTCCCCGGCCCCCACCCCCCACTCCCGATCCCGCTGAGAGTGTGACCGGCGCCAGCGTCTCCTCTTCGATACTTAGAAGGAACCGCTGCGACCGTCTTCGAGACTTCACTACGGGACGGATCTTGGAACTCTGCAAAGTCGTGTGTGGAGTTTTTCTACTTTAGGCCGTTCGGTTTACGGTTACGAGTACTATAAGAAAATGTTGTAAATAAAATTCAATAAAACGCACAGTCTAGTGGATATTCAAATGTTAGTGCTGATCGACGATAGTACCTACGCGGTTGGAGTTACACCAGAAGTTAGTCCTGTATGTATTCAGTCTGATAATTTCTATTTCTCGGACTCGCCCGTCTGTTAGGTTAGATAATGAGTGATTGTTTAAGCATTATTGCATTGGAACTGCATTATTTCGTATGTATAGGTATTGAAATTATATGAAGTTATTGTCTAGTTGTTACTTCACAATCCTCGTGGCATAGAGTTGTTGTCGTTACGTTTTCGATCGCTAGCTGTGAGTTTCCCTTAATATTGAAAAGTTCAAAAGTTCTTTAAATATAAATCTTAACGTTTTCATTGTTCCATTCCAATAATAAATTCTTGACATGACTGGTTAACAATATTTTCTTCCGGATTACTATTTGACCATAAACCGTCCTATTTGACCAAGAAAATAACACAATCATAATAATTTACTTTTGGTCACGGTATCTAAGTAGTTCATTGGTGAATTTGAAGAAGAGAACGAATGGCAATACACCGCTATTCCATTTAAAAATGAAGTATACAAACTGCCAGATAAACTATCATGTCATATAAGTGATTAAAACAATCTCTGTTAAGGTTAAAGCTATAAAATATTAAATTGAAATAATGCCTCTAAACATTTTCTTGTTCTAAAATTAAGTTTTTTGTTTTTCAATAACACTAAAGAATGTATTCTTCAAAATTGAAATATTATATAGAAAGTTATATGTATGTATATTGGCACTTGATTGTACCCACAAGTGAAGTCAGCGAGTAAAGATTGAAAGAATGGTCTCTTTATATTCTCGAAATAATAATATTCTGTGATAGTAGACGTGATACCATCTTTATCATTCTTGTAATATTACCTATACTAATAAACTACTACGTCATTTATCACTTAGAAATATTCAACCTGGCGACTATTTTGTAAAGCTTAGTTCTTATACCTACTGACAGCATTAAACATTAATATTTTCCTCATTAATATTGTGATATGGTATGGTACCATTCAGAAAACTGTTCTGATCTGTGCAGGTTGATAACAGCCAAGTGGCATTGTAGTTCCGGTTATAACGATAATGTTTCTTTAACAACATTAATTCGGATACTATTCTAATTCTAGTCACTATTTGTATAAATAATGTTAATGGACTTTATTTGAATATCTATGGAATCACATAATCAAGGGACAAATATACTGATGACATGTTTTATGGCATATAATACCAGTGACTATTTTTTAAAACCATAATATCAAGAAAATAGTTAGGTGTAAAGACGGACTATTCAGTTTTATCAGTTGCAAATTTGTTAACATAATCAAGCTTATATCTTTTCTGAAACAAAGTTTAGGCTACTACAAAAGACTGCTTGAATGAAGAATTCACAGAGCCATAATATAACAATACTTAAAAGTATTTATATTTGTATGTACCTACTTCGTTTGTGTAAGTAACTGTTGGTTCATTAAAAAGAATTTATGAAAGTATTCACTAAATAAATGCAATGAATTAACTAGTGTTGTATTCATTGCAAAATTGGGATGGGTCTTAGTAGGTACCATGTGTCTACTATGGAAGTCCTACAAAGCGATGTTAATTGAGTATGAGTAACTGCATAAAACACCAGGGACCTATTTCATAAATATGACAATATTAATATACAATAACAACATGGGTACATTGCTGGTTACTTTATGGCTTTAAACCACAGACTTATTGTGCTTTAAACAACATGTGTCCTAACCATAAACTTAATATTACTTCCGTAAATATTTAGAGGGAGGTTACATGTTCAGTATTTCGTCATTCTGGTCCATCAGTCTGGTCATGTTTATTTGATTTGAAGGGAAACTGATATACTGAAGCACCATGTTAGTCGGGTCAATCTCAAGTCAGTTTCCCTTCAAATCAAATATACATGACCAGACTGATGGACCAGACTGATGAAATACTGACCGTGTAACCTCCCTCTTATGGTCCTAACATTCTCAGTCATGTATCTCAAATTTCAATGTTATGTTACAATTGCCATGTTCATGAAATAGGCCCCAGTTTTGAACGATTTTATATTTAACACGCACTTCTACAGTGTCTTGTTTAATATAAAAAGTGTCGAACAAGGTTTTTTCTGCATATGCAGGTAAGATTATAAAAGTTCTAAAGTTGTTGATGTACATATTGGTGGTAAGGCCGCTTGGATTGTAGGCTATTTCGAGATTGCTCACTTCGTACAAGGGATTCTCTAATAAGTCCTTTATATTGCTTCGTATCTATCCAAGACGTTCTCGTTCTCGTGTATTTAAACCTTTTCACGTATAAAATCCAGATTTAGCTTGCGATTCCTAGTAATATCCATTCGTATTATATGAAACATGTGTAATCCCAGTTTAGTCCACAATGGTACCGATTCGGACTGTGCCACGACTTAACTAAATTTATTCCTGTCACTTTCTAAAATAAGATTAAGAAAAGAGACAGAAAACCAACAACTGACTTTAGTGCTGTCAAAGTGACGTTACACGCCCAAAATAAGATGCCATCATAATGTACGCCATCTTATTTAAAGGGATTTTGGGCGTGTAACGTCACTTTGACAGCACTAAAGTCAGCTGATGGTTTTCTGTCTCTTTTCTTAATCTTATTTTAGAAAGTGACAGGAATAAATTTAGTTATGTTAAGTCGTGGCACAGTCCGAATCGAGGCCAATATGTAATATTAATTCGACTTGGAAGGCACGGTTTGAAGGAAAAAGTCTCGATTGTTGTCAACTGTGTTACTGGAACTAAAAGTTCTTTCTCAAAATATAGAAGTAGCCTTGGTAGGTATTGATTAAAGAGCACGTTAATTAATGGTAAGGTAGCTCCTGTCAAATCTTGCCTTTCTCTGTGTTCGCCACTATAATAATGTATATTGGTTGTACATATTGATGCGTTTGCCTGAGGTTAAATATTTTTAGCTAAGCACTGTGCTACATATCTACCTATATAACCTGTATTTGAAGTTTTTCTATAATTAATGAATATTCTAGCGTTATTTCTAACACCGTTCGAAGTTGTTCACTCGTTTATACCTTGTTATAAATCTGTATCCATATCTTTTATCACGACATGTAACTATGTGTATGATTATTTATACGAAAATAATATAAATTATGTATATTAATCGTGCATTCTTGTGTGCATTTAAATATAAAGAATTGTATATTATACTTACTTAATGATGAATTATGGCAATCACTATAATGGATAAATCTCTAACAATGTACCAATAAAATATGCTGAAAAAATAAATAATACAAATGCCGCTTCTTTAGTTATTGTATTTTTACACTACGTATTTCACATAATTACCTACAGTGTGAAATTGATATCATTGGCAATATTTTAAACTAAGGCTGAGATTCAGGGACGATTTTGACCCTACTTAGTACGAACTATGACTTAAAAAATCGTCTCTGAATCTCAGCCTATGAGTCTAATCATCAAACTGAACAACTTTTACTATGGGGAGCAAAATGATCGTAGCAAAACTGCAGTGCCTACTCGACTGAAATGTATAGCTGTTTGTATGTGTAGCAGATTCTTTTTTTGCTCCGTTCGGTTTGCTTCCATAGTCTCTTAGGCACGGTTTATACAGAAGAGACGTGTGGCGGTGTCGGATAGTCAAAGTAACAGAATATAAACCTTATACCTAGTACTGTAGCATACCGTCGTTTTTGTCGTAAAGGAGAATCGCGCCCGCGCCTCCAGGCGACGTCGCCTGGACCGCCACACCACACGTCTCTTCTGTATAAACCGCGCCTTAGTTTAAAAGGATGCCAATGATATCAATTACACCATGTATAAATAAAAATATCGATCACTTAGTTATACTGTAGGAAAAACATAACTCAATACCAACATATCTAGTTAATCACAGCACATAATTTAATTACATAATTATTCCTTAAACAAAATAAATACATTTTTTTGGTAATAATGTACATTACTGCAACGGCCAGCAACAGAGGCATTGATGGACGAACGTGTAAATGTGGGCCGAGGCGAAGCCGAGGCACACATACGTAAGTCCATCAATGCCTAGTTGTGGCCAAGGCTTGTATAGTACTTTTCTCAAATAATGCGCGGAAATGAAAACAATAAATTTTCTCAAATAATTCGCGGAAATTAAAACTCTTTTCAAAATCAATGACAAACAACCTGCGAACAACGAACAACAATTTTTTTTTTTTTTCAAGAAACAGCTTTCTATTTGCAAGTTAGTTCGAAATTTAAATAAAACCTTTTTTGAGTTACCTCCTTGGTCGCCATGTTTAGGAGAAAAAGATCGTTCCATTTTTAAATTACACGACAGATATGAGTTTACTATGTAATTTATTTGGCCGCAAAACACGACAGATATGGATTTTCATACAAACATTGCCGGCCGCTGCGCGCATGTATTTGGCCAGTACAGCAATTTCGATTTATCTCGAAGAAGGTTGTCAAAATAATGCTCACATTTCCAAGCATGTTTGAGAAAAATAAATTATCTATCCTTAGCTAATACATTTGTAGAGACAGTTCCAACTTAACGTTAAAATAAACTAGTAGTTTGGTACATCAAACCATTGGTAGCTTTGTTCACCATTTGTGTCGAACTGATATTCCTTACATTTTTTGTTTAACCATCTGCGAAAAAAAATACACAGACTATCAGGTGGCAAATTTAACAATCCTGAACAATTTTGGCGATCTTCTTCATCCTGTGTAGAAATGCCTTAAAAACAAACCTCCAAACAATGAAATATCGTCGATAGTCAGTTTTTTCATGGTATAATAGCCGGCAAACAACTTGGCAAAAACCTTGACTGCGCAGATCAAAAGGACATCATCGGCGTTTCATAAATTTTTGGACCAAATGTGAAAGTGCCGGCCAACAAAAACTAATGCTATATTCTATTAGAAATTGTCCGTGTAAGCATTTATTATTATGGCACGAAAGCTGTAGCTGTAAGTTTTATTTCCTCAAAAGTATTAATAAAACCAAAGAAAATGGCCCTATAAGCTTTGGTGCCATACTAAAAAATAGAAGAATAGCCTTAATTTCATCGATAATGTGGTACCTATGAAAAGGCAGATTTTCGAACCCAAATAAAACCAAGGAAAATGGACCTACAGCTTACTTTTCCGTCTAAACGTTTATTATTATAATAATAAACGTTTAGACGGAAAAGTCCTAATAGAATATCGCATTTTTTTTTTTTGGCCCGTACTTTCACTTTTTGGACCAAATCCGATGATGTCTTTTGGACTTCAAGCGCTCATTGATCAAGTTGTTTGCCGGGTGTACCTACACGTATAGTATTAATTAGTCAAATAGAGTCAAAAAATGACTCAATAGAGTCAAAAAATTACGTCAAAAAGCTATCTATATGATATTATTTTGAATAAAAAATTTTGAATTTTTGAATTTAGTAGTAGGTAAGTTTAGAGTTTATTTCCTTAGCGAAAGGGAGACTATTTTCCATACCCACACATTTTGAATATCCCATTCTCACCAGTGATTTTACAGCAATACCTACAAGGCAAGAGAGCGCAGCGAATTTTCCGCGATTTCAAAGCTATTTTACAGGGTGAAATTGATATCATTGGCATCCTTTTAAACTACCCATCAATTTGAACTATGGGAGCAAACCGATCGTATCAAAAAGAAATCAGCTGTTCCATACGAAACTGCAGTGCCTATTTGACTCACATGTATGCAACAGCAGATTTTTTTTGCTCCGATCTGTTTGCTCCCATAGTAAAAGTTGTTCAGTTTGATGGGTAGACTCTTAATTTAAAAGGATGCCAATGATATCAATTTCACCAGTTGCTTCGCTTTCCTCGACATCAGACCACAGAACATTGGGAGCTAGAGGGTTTCCTATATGTCAGGAACTTCCGAGTAATCGCCATTGTGGAAAGGTTTACATTTTGTCAAGGGAACAAATAACTCTATCAACTCACCCTCCAGTCTTGTTGCAGCCTATAACAGGGTAGTCCTCCCTGTAACACTTGGTCCCCAAAGCGTTGAAGTACATCTTGCCAATGGTTGCCGAGATCTTGCTGTTAGCATTGTGCAGGCATATGCGAAATGTTTCGTCACAGTCACAGTGCAACCTGTAAATTATGATATAATAGTTAAATCTCATACCTACAGTAGAGCCGAATCCTAAAGTTATGTATGACATATGTCAATTTGGCATTACTAGTGATGATTTCTAGCATTTCAAATGATATTAATATTAGGAAACAATTTTTTTAGTTTAGAGTTATGGTAATGTATATCTTTTGTTTGTAATTAATTAGGGAGATATGGTATTATTGAATTTTGATTTGAAAAGATGACGACGTAACAAGGTGTGGTTTAGCTGTCATACGTAACTTTAGGATTCGGCTCTACTGTAGCACGTATTTAATTAGATTCCGATTCCGATAGAAAAATGATCTATCTCTGGTGGTAGTAGTCGTTATACATAAAAACCACGTCAGAGGCCGTAAGGCGGTCTGAAAAAACTCTGACACCAGGGCTCTGCCCACACGATAAGAAGAAGAAGAATTAGATTCCCATGGATCTTTTCCAACATCGTAGACGTATTTTTTGTTTTTATACATGGCTTCCATTGCCAGGGGAATCAACAGAATATATTATGCCTACTCTAAAATTTCTTCTTCTTTTCGTATGAATTATTCTTTGCCAGAAGAATCAACAGAATATATTATGCCTACTCTGAGATTTCTTCTTCTTTTAGTGGCAATTATTCTGCTATGGTGCTCTGAGATTTAACAAATTACCTACTTAAGTATTATTTATTTGCACACCACACCAAAATACATAAAAATAAACAATTTGTAGTATAGTTGACCAAGAATGTTACAAAAGGCGACCTTGTCAATAAAAGTGATTTCTTTCAAACAACCAGTAGATGGAAAATCATAACGTAGGTAGTTTTTTTAAAAGATGAATTCTGAGAACGTGACTTTTGGATAGTGTGACGTTATGCGAATGTGACATTATGCGCCTGATCCTTGACGAACTATGTTAAGTTTGAGTTAAGTTTTCAAATAAGTAGGTGTAGTATACAGGGTGAAATTGATATCATTGGCATCCTTTTAAACTAAGAGTCTACCCATCAAACTGAACAACTTTTACTATGGGAGCAAATCGATCGGAGCAACTAAAAAATCAGCTGTCCCATACTAAACTACGATGCCTACTCGACTAAAATGTATGCAACAGCAGATTTCTTTTTGGCTCCGTTCGGTTTGCTCCCATAGTAAAAGTTGTTCAGTTTGATGGGTAGACTCTTAGTTTAAAAAGGATGCCAATGATATCAATTTCACCCTTTATATCAACAATAATACCTATTTGAATCATGAAGTAGGTACCTATAACTACACTTATTACCCGACTGCGCCAGAAGGAGGGCGTATGTATGTATGTATGTATTTTTTTATTTATTTATTTAACTTCATTCTTAAAACTGCTATAATTAAAATACAAATTCGCCAAACTGTATGTATGTATGTAGGTATGTTTGTAAGTCTATTTCTTTGGCACGCCTAAACGGCTGGATGGATTTTGACGACCACAAACTTATGTATTACGTGATTTTGACGTACGAGGTATCGTTAGATTCATAAAAATCGTGAGAGTGACATAGGCTATCTTATTTTATTATGGCGTGTGCGAGTTAAAAAAAGAGAGGGGAATAAAATTATTTATTTTAGAAAATTATTTACTAAAAAAAATTGCGATCGACCTCACTTATAACACTGGATCGGACTTCCTGAATCTTAATGGTTTAGATATCGAGGATATTTTCTCCACAAAAGCAAAAATAAACATTTCTTACATAACGCATTCAAGGTAAAGGGCAAAGTAATACAGACCTATCTATGTCGACATCGACAAACAACACAAAGACTACCTCAAGCGAGACCTTCCTCGACCGATAAGAAGCCCTAGACGTGATGATATTAAATTTTACTGTCACTATAATCGTCCTACAAGCCTAGTCTACTCGTATATTGACTAAAATATAATAATATGTACCAATACATAATGATAAAAATAGTTATAAATACTGTCTCCGTAGTCCAATGGTTAAGAGCATTTGTTTCTTGACACGGAGGTCGTGGGTTCGATTCCCACGGGGGGGGCGACTAGCGAAAAAATTACTAAGTATACAACGTGTTAATAAATTAGCGCAAAACCTCATACACCCCAACTGATTTATAACAAAATAATTAGATTGAAACAATAATTTAATTATTTTGATAATTAAAATTTAAAGTTATTCGCATTTTAAGTTTTGAGGCAAAAATGATTTGTTATCATTTCAGCACTGAAAGAAAGTTACAGTTACAGCGCTAACGTTCTCATGAATACATTTTTATAATCTTGTTTTGGTAGTAAGTAGGGTGAGTGTGCCCGTGCGGTGGATCGACATCGGGTTCAGAAATTTTTAAATTTTGCATACAAATATTTTGAATCCATGATAATTCGATTCTAAACAAACTACTTTCTAGTTTTGCGTTAATTCATTAACACGTTGTATAAGTCCCACTGCAGGGCACAGGCCTACCCTCAGTGTATGGGCGTGAGTCTACAACGCGTGCCCAATGCTGATTAGTATATAGACTTCACATACGCATCGGAACTTCTTCTTCAGCGCAGTTTCCTTACAATATTTTCTTTCAGCGTTTGAGAGTTGATACATAAATGTCGTGCGCGTAGATTCGAACCCGGATCTCAAGATTCGGTGTCCATACATCTCCGCAATGCGCCATCGCGACAATGCTGTTCACACACGGCAGCTATAATGTAAAGATGTATATTATAGCACGATACATCCCATTACATCTTTCCATAGAAATCGTCAGGTGACCACACACGACAGCTATAATGTATATTTTATTTCTATGGAAAGATGTAATGGGATGTATCGTGCTATAATATACATCTTTACATTATAGCTGCCGTGTGTGAACCCTATTACCTACCATAATATTTTACCTCATTCCTCTTACCTCATTCATTATCTGAAGAGCTTGACTGACATACCCCACAAATCTTCAGTATTTAAGAAGTTCTGACTTCCGAAGACAGAACTTTCACAAAATCCAGAGGTTCAGACTTCAGAAGTTAAATAACAGATTCTATATATAAACTCTTGCTTCTTCAAGTGGAATTATCAACATTTCTGAATTCCTCTGCTAAATCGGAAATTGCTGACGTCCTGTAAAATAATATTTTTGCTAGACACACCTACCTAGTAAAGTAGGCGTTATTGGTCAAGTTGTACTTCGTCTCCCCGGCCAATATGATATCCTGGCAGTTATCGTGGTCCCTGCAGCACATGTCAGTGTCCCTGGCAGGTCCCAGGTCGTCGTAGTTCTCCGCTATGTTGCCTGCTCCACACCATTTTGTACCTTACAAGTTTAGAATAGAATAGAACAATATATTATTGTTAATATAAAACATACACAGAAATACACGACGCGTACACACACACACACACAGACACGGACGGGACGGGTAGATATTTGATCAAATTTTTAATCAGAACTCGATCCAAAACGACGATGTCAACGAAGTGTGCCCGAATCGTAGCGTGCTGTAGGCCGTAGTCTCTGCCTACCTTCGTAGGACAAAGGCGTGAGCATGTGTATAGCCAGTGCGAGCCAAAACTCACCCAATCTCACGTGGGCGTCTCGGAAAATATCACGTATTTTTTTTCCGCAATACAGTGTAAAATTACGAGAATACTGAGTAAAATTTAATCAAACATGTTTCTCCGCTAAAACACGGTAATTTTTTTAAAAAAATCCAACGCAGTCAAGCACAGATTAACGTATTTTGCGACGCCCACCTCAAAAAGCTCGTTGCTCACCTTAGAAAAATGGAAAGTAGTGAAGAAATAATTCACATCATCCTGAAATTCTAGCCAAAACTCAAGAGGCAATAATGCAAAATTTCGAGCTCGCATCGCTCGCTCCAGATGTGGCATACGAAGGCTGAAGCAACCATACCACGACTGTTATTGTTTCTGAAATAATCGCGTTCTTTCACCTTTATAACATGTTCTACAACCTCCCTAAAAATCCAAAGCCAAATTCTGGTTACGGTGAGCCTTAGGAAAATGAATTTTTGGACCACGAGATTCCACGAGAAATGTGAGTCTTACCACTGGGGCGGTAGCTAAGAGCTGGGTGGCCGGTTGCCCTCCTCAGGGAAAAACCCTAGCTACGCCAATGGATATTATAGTAAAGTAGTTGCATTTTACGCCGCTAGTAGCGCTGTCTCCGCGATGTCCACTAATATTTTGGTCTGAGTACTTACCGGGAAATATCAAAGCAAACTTCTGCTGTTGTAATAAATCTTCCAGGTCGATGTCGTTATCGATGTCTTCCAGCTGCATATCTATACTCTTAGCTCCTAATTCTGCATAATTAACATTATTAAATACCCAGCAGCTGCAACTGCTAATTAATAAACTAATTACTATTAAAAGTGAAATTAAAATGCTAGACATTTTTGAGAATTAATTTACGCGCCCTTTTGAGTGTTAATAATGAGTTCTCCGTTTAAAATTCTTTATATAGCAACTTCATTTAAGTTTGTTTAAGTAAAGGTGCAGTCCGAGTTAGCGCGACAGCGATTAGCGGTTTAAGAAATATCAATCATATTATATTATATCTCAAACCCAGGTGGGGCACATGCAGCCCACCTTGACAGGTACTTAAATATTCTAGTATCCCTAAAGTAAGCATATAATAGTATAATCTGTATAATCTGCTGTACTATACTGTAAGGAAAATATGAATGAAAATTCGGTATAAGAAAAATTATCATAGCCTATGTGGTTCCAAGGAAATATTAGAGCATAACATTCATAACCTCTTATACTTTGGAAGCTTAGCCTTAATATTGAAACCACAGCCCGGACACTGCATACAAAAATTTTAAATGACAGGGTGACGTCAGCACATGCGAAACGGTAGGTAACGAGTAATCAGTGCGAGGTAACCAGAGGGCGATAGAGGGGGTGAGGTAAAAAGTTGGTGGGAGGAAGGGAGTGTCCGTACTGTATCTAGTAATATATACTCTTTCTTATACTGTGATTAAAACAGAGCATTTTAGCAGTTGCATCACGTCCAGCAGTGGGATTTTTGAAAGTCACACATTGAAATCAGCTATAGGTCATTATAATCATTCGGTCAGGATTTTGAATCACACGAGTCACAACACAACAACAGAGGCTTAAAGAACGCTGTAGCACACCTTGGACACTTAACTGTCATTTCATACAAAAGGAAAAATTTTAAAGAGGAGGTAAGCATGTGCCGTACTATTATATGAGTATAATTTATTTAGTCTATGCTGCAAACGAGAAAGGAATACGCATTTGCTTAACGTTGGTAACTGCCGAGGTCTATAGAGGGCTATAGAGGGGCGAGGTAAAAAGTTGGTGGGAGGCAGGGAGTGTCCGTACTGTATGTAGTACTAGATACTCTTTCTTGTACTGTGGCTATAAGTACTTTACTACTTTAGTACTTTACTTACCCTTCTGCCTGTTTCTTAGAACATTAATTCTTAACTCGTCCTTGCTGCCTGTCGCATCCGCTGGCACAGAGGCCCTACCCCACTGAGCGATAACTCAAAATGCCTTGAAATCGCCGATGGTATCCAACCACACAAAAAAGTGACGTCTAATGAATAACCACAAAACTCAATTTTACTCGCATTTGGAGATGAATATAATTTTCTCATGATATCAGGCTAGGTAGGTATATTAAAACATGTCGTGAATTAATTATTAAAAGTTTAAGTTAATAATGAACTTTCTAGGTTTAAATCTCAATACGCAGACAATCATGATTTTATACTGAACGATTATTTTTAATCCCCAATTTACGGAGAATAGGTATAACCTACCTGTTTTAGCAAGTATATCTACGAAGCAATAATTCTCAACTAGAATGATTTTTTGCACGAATTTATTACTTATGTTTTGCCGTTTTGGTGTTACATGGTTTTACCTGTGACTTTACTATAATAGTCATCGAACTCTACCTAAAGCACGGGCGAATTAACTTGGCACCTGGCTCGCACGTGGCTCGGAATAAAAAACTCGGAAAACTCGGAAAGAATAACTCGAAAATTCTAAAGCGCAGGGACACGTGCAACGGTAACTGAAATGCTATGCTACGGCCTCGCACGGCGAAGGCGGGGTCCCGCGGGGGGTAGCAGGAGGGGTGTCAAATTCCGAGCCACGTGCAAGCCAGGTGCCAAGTTAATTCGCCCTGTGTACTAACTCTATCAGTTTAAGCGTTTGTAACAGAGCGGTCACCCGTAGAGCACTATCTTCTCATGAAAATTCAATTCGTTAATATTCTTTTTTCCTAAAGTAAAATATTTAATCTCGTTTGGTAGGTATAGTATAGCTACTATTAGAGGCGCATAATTATTATTTTTGCTCTAAAACTAATATTTTGTTTGAAGATTTAGCATATGCTCAAGACTATATTCCCCGAGGGGGTAGTCAGATATATTCTGAAACCTCAGAATATCCATCCACGTTTCACTAGTAGTACCAGAACACTGCCCAGTGTGACGGGGAGTGAGCCCGTCGCCACTTTGTAATGAACAGTAGGTACAATACATGCCTCGAAATTGAAGTATGCAGGTTTCCTCACGATGTTTTCCTTCACCGAAAAGCCAGTAGTGTTACAAATCATGCATAAATTCCGAAAAACTCATTGGTACGAGTCGACCTGGACGGGGATCGAACCATCGCCTCCTGGACGGCAGGCAAGGTTAATCGCCACTGGACCACCACGGCCTTGTTTGAAGATTTAATCATCATCTAGGTTAATATATTAATCATCATCTAGGTCATACTTAGTTCAAAAGAAATGACAGCCAGGGAACCAAAACAGGACCAAAGTGGTGACCAAGAGAGGGATGGAAGTTTGTAGACAGACTGCCAGTAGAGGACTCTACCATGCCATGCTCGAAAAAAGGAGAAATACAGGGTGTACAATAAAATAGGACAGCTACTTAATGAGGTGCTTCAGACCATCAAACTGAACAACTTTCTCTATGGGACCAATATCGAAATCGCGAAAAAAAAATCTGCTGTCCCATACATTTCAGTCGAGTTATGTTTGCAGTTTTATATGGGAGAGCGGATTTTTTTTTCGCTATTTCGATATTGGTCCCATAGAGAAAGTTGTTCAGTTTGATGGTCTGAAGCACCCCTTTAAGTAGCTGTCCCATTTTATTGTACACCCTGTATAGAGATTTATTACGCGGGCGAATTAACTTGGCACCTAGCTCGCACGTGGCTCGGAATTCGACACCCCTCCTGCTACCCCCCGCGAGGCACCGCCGTCGCTGTGTGAGGCCAGTAGCATAGCATCACAGTTACCGTGTCACGTGTCCCTGCACTTTAGCATTTTCGAGTTATTCTTCCCGAGTTTTTTATTCCGAGCCAGGTGTCAAGTTAATTCGCCCGAGTTGTAGACATGCCAAAATAAGCGTGTATGGCGGCTTTCTAGAGTTTCTTGTTTTGTTAGTTTGTCGTTCGCATGTCGTGCGTAGTTGTATCATGCTGTCACTGTAGGGCAAAAAGACAAAACGAGAAAACCGTCATGCGCGCTAGTTTTGGCTCAACGCATATAAATTATGATCTAAAAACGATGTCTCACGAGTAACATAAAACACAGGCACAATCCCATTTTTTCTCGTTTCGTCGCGGGTGGCATGCAAGGCCCATATTAGTCCCATGTGTGAAATTCAGGTTTTCGTAATGTGTGACATTCTACATAGGGCGTTTTTGAACTTTTATATTTATCCTGCCCTGCCCTGAAGTGCGATTTTTGAAAATCATACGAGCGACTTGGCAGTAGAAAGATGCATAATCTCCATAGTAATTTTGACATTTTCTACTGCCAAGTCGCTCGTATGATTTTCAAAAATCGCACTTCTGTCTGCTAAATTAGAAATTTCTCTACAGGATAGAAAAGTCAACAGGCCTCGATTCGGAGTGTACCACGACTAAACTAAACTAAATGTATTCCTGTCACTTTCTAAAATAAGATTAAGAAAAGAGACAGAAAACCAACAGCTGACTTTAGTGCTGTCAAAGTGACGTTAAATGCGCAAAATAAGATGCCATCATAATGTACGCCATCTTATTTAAGTCGTTTTTGGGCGTTTAACGTCACTTTGACAGCACTAAAGTCAGCTGTTGGTTTTCTGTCTCTTTTCTTAATCTTATTTTAGAAAGTGACAGGAATACATTTAGTTTAGTATAGTCGTGGTACACTCCGAATCGAGGCCATTGTCGTAAAATATTAGGTAGGTACCATACCTATTAGAAACATTTCCAAATCTCTCGTTGGAGGTTGAGTTGAGTTGCCCTCGAAAAGTTTCCTTCCGCCATTCTATACAATCAAATAAAAGAATATAATCCAGGCTGTTTAATTCTTGCTTACTTTTTATTATTCGTGTAATCTCTCATTCATTACATTAAATACACTGACCGTGATGATATGCCATAAATTGAAACATAATCTACCCGCATAGCGGAAGGTGCCGAAAATATCGTTTAATTAATTTATAAGGATGGGTTAACCGGGTTAACTGGGTCATTATCATTATCATACAAAGAAAAATCCGTAGGTAACATAATTATCCTTGCCAAAGTTTCTATGGCCTGTGTGTTGTGACTGGTGTAGGTACCAGTCCAACCATCTAAACCAGGGTTTCCCAACCTTTTTTGCGTCACGCCTGGTATAGTAAGGAATATTTTGCACGCCCCCCCACTATTAAAATAACGACAAGCGCAGCTGAAAAGGTGCTATCTGAGACCTGCTGAGCCTGAACATGTCAGTAACAACAAACGAATGGGTAAATTAGTAACTGAATGAATGAGTTAATTATTAAAATGAATTAATGAGTGGAATTTACGTGGTTAACTGGAGTTTTCTGTCCAAAATGTAAACGCATTGTGCCCCCCCTACGATATCACTACGCCCCCCTAGGGGGGCGCGCCCCACTGGTTGGGAAGTCCTGATCTAAACTATTATAAAACTGTAACAGAAGTGTGTCTGTACATTGAAGATATTAACAAAAAAAAGATTACGATATGGTTTTTAGATGTCCCTGATTCGAAATCACAAATTTTTGGATTTTTTGTCTGTCTGTTTGTTTGTTTGTTTGTATGTTTGTTTGTTTGTTTGCTTGTTTGTTTGGGTGTTTGTTTGTTCGAGTATCACGCAAAAACTACTGAACCGATTTTGATGAAACTTTTTTGTGTGATAGCTTATTAACTTATTATCATCTGACTTAAAATCTGGTATTCAATTTATTATATATATATATATATTATATTATTATTATATATATATATATATTTTTTTTTTTTTTTTTTTTTACAAAGTCGCGGGTAAAAGCTCGTGTATTATATTCTCATCTAGATGAAATGAAACGCAATGCTTTACCCGATAACAAAAGAGGGGACCCGACTCCGGCACACCTAATCTTTAGCATGCTACCTCATCATCATCAGCCTGTATTACGTTCCAATTCAGCAGCTTATTATGTGCATTTGAAAGCAAGGAGGCGCTCAATCAAGATGAAATACCTACCTACCATTAAGGCTGGGTATTAGTAGAACAAGCCTCTCTTTCTAACAAGCAAACTTTCGCAATTAGCCATCCCGCTTCAATTGAAAGCAAGATCGCAAAAAAACGCATTTTTCATCAATATCTTTTCTCTTGGGTGTTTGGGGAAAAATCCATCGGTTAGAAGCCCTGCTATAATTATTTACCTTTCAAATGATGGTATATTCAGAAGAAATGGTGTAGTGTGATTCTTGTAAAACTGGTTATAAATCTGAAATCGAGCTTACTTTGCTCCTTTTTTCTATCGAGAAAATTTAATAGAATCGTGTTTTCAACGGTTAGATGCCCTGCAGAAAGAACGTATCTACACTGTTATGTGAACTATATATATTAAATGTAATAATTTGGTTCTCAAAAATCGGTTCGAAAACAGACAAAATAGGTATGACCCCCTCTTAATAAAACTTTCACGGTGCCAGCCGGTGCGGTGGAGGAATTATGGTCGTGAGTAGGTATATTACGTGGGTAGGTATGTACATACGTATAATAGTACCTATGTAAAACAGTCACCTTTACGGAATACGCAGTGAATTTAGATGGGGCTTTTCTGGTCTAAGTCTAAGTCTTTTATGTTACCGTAGGAGGAGCACAGGCACAAAACTGTTATTTATCTCCTCAGGATCAATTCACACGTACCACACACAACCACACCACGTCGCAGCAACAAAATGTGGTCAAGCTGTGGTTACGTGTGAATAGTGTCGCAGCGGCTTTTTGCAGTTGCGTTGTGGTACCGACAAAATGTCGATGTGGTTGCGTTGTCGCTGTCGTTGCGATGTGGTAACCACGTGGTCATGTGCAGTTATACTCCAGCACTGGTAGCATGCACACCCGCGATAGCCGTGATACGGCTTTATCACGTCTTTTATCTCGTTCTTTTGCGCGTGAAAGAACGAGATAAAAGACGGGATAAAGCCGTATCACGGCTAGCTATCGCGGGTGTGCATGCTACCAGCACAGCTTTCGTAGAGGAAACACGGCTTGACGGCATGTCGTGGCGATGTGGCCGCGGTGCCGCCGCCGGTGGTGGCGTTGCCATCGCGATGTGGTTGCGATGTGGTCGTATTACACAGGTGGTCGATAATAACGGCAAAATGTGGTACGTGTAAATTGTAATATTCATTTTCAATACAAAATATACGCCCGACCACATGGCGTCGTTGTGGTGTGGTTGTGGCTGTGGTGTGGTTGTGGTACGTGTGAATTGACACTTAGATGAAATCCTTGAATGAAAGCATGGTACAATAATATACTTCATAGAAATATTAATTTACTACGTAAAACCGTTTTTTTAGACCATGATTGAAAGTAACATCTAAGTTTATCTCCCTTGCTTGCCCCAATGAACCTAACTCGAAAAAAAATACATATACAGCCGAACATAGAACCTCCTCCTTTTTTTGAAGTTGGTTAAAAATACGCGCTAAGGAGATAAATAAAAAAAAAACTTGTTCGATTAAAGAGATTGAATATTGTACTTGTTACGCTGGCCAAAGTTGCTCGGAAAATATCTTTCAAAGCCTTTTCAAAGCCTTAAAAAATCGGAAAAAAGTTATAGGTAGGTAGTTTGCTTTTTTTGTCTAAAAAGGCCGAACTGCCTAAATATTGTCTAAGGCCTAAATGTGCAAATTGTTTCGGACAAAGGTACAATCAAGATAAAATATAAGCTTTTTGGGTACAATAGCCAGTAGGTAATGCCTAGAATACAACACATTTTAAATTAACAGTAATTTAAACTTATTTCAGTCAATTTTTATTTTAACAGACTGAAAATAAATAAAAAATCATTCTATTCTATTTTTGTTTAATGGCGTTTCCTTGGTGGATTTTGCCAGTATCTAGTTTAAAAAGAGCATCTCAAAGCCCTGTTTTTATACAAAAACACACACTCGAAACCGCCATAAAATGGCGGAGCCGCGTGGCTACTTAAATCGCGAGCCAACGACAGACGTCCACTCGAAAGCCCTCTAGCCACGCGACTCCCTAAAAAATCATTGCGATTTATTTAAAAAAAAAAATCAAACGACATTTGCGTTGAAAGGAACGTGAATGTGTTTTTAGATGCAGACACAGTGTTGCCAACTTAGCACTTTCGGTGCTAGATTTAGCACTATTTTCGCAATTCTAGCACTGTCATTTAACATTCAGCACCTAGCACTAAATTTAGCACTTCTTCATATCCGAACAGGGCTCAAAAGCTTTAATAAAACCTGCCATACATATGAAATTCCCCAAGATATTCTTAAAAAAATAGGCAAAAAAGATATGTACTCATTTAAATTGAAAAAGTTCGAAGGCGAACAACCTTCTACTTCCACGGCGGCTTCAGCGTCAGTACAACGAGAAGCAGAAACAGCAGTAGAGACAGATGATAGTGAAGATGATTGGATGTAGTGTGAAATAATTGTTATAATTATTGGCTGATTCAAGCAATTATTATCATATTAAACCAAAATTAAACAATTTTATCTTTTTTTGTCATGTTTAAAAAAATAGCACTGTTTTTGATATTTTTTATCAATCTAGCACTATTTGAGAACGATTTGAGATGTCATTTAGCACCTATCTAAGATATCGAGTTGGCAACACTGTGCAGCATTTGCACAAAATTGATATTAGCGAATAGCGAGTGAATTTTCTTTACCATTTTTTTTCTCAATCTTTCTCTTTCTTTCACAAAACATAGAATAAAATCCAAAGATAAATAAGATCAGGCCTATGACAGCTTAGTTCCATTGTTTCCGTTGTGGCGCCGTTTCCCATCGTCCAATGAGGACGAGATACAACGCCATATTGAACTTACAACAACAGCAGCCTCATGCCGTGTTGTTGCGTCAGAAGCTTATATCTTGTGATTTTCCTGGTATTTTAGCTTGAGTTTAGAATCCTTGAGAAGCCTCAATTCTTCTCCGTCGTATGACATAATAATATCGTTGAATAGTTTGTTCCTTGGTCAAATATCCCTATTTTTGCATCCTGGAATCAGTGTATACATACCTATAACTACAAGTTCTATATACATTAGTTTGACGACAGAACGCCACAACGGAAACAATGGAACTAAGTGCAAATTTCACTGTCGCATCTGTAGCTTGCTACATATCGGTAATCTGTGAATAAGATTTAAAAAAAGTGTCAAGTCAACAAAACGTCAAGATTTGTTTACGTATTTTCTATTATTCATTTCCGCAATAAATTTCCGGCATTCCTTGAAAAGATAAACAAATAAAACTAATCCAAAGTACTGTGAAACAAATATTTACCATGGAGAACCTAAGGAACATTTGGAAACCGGAGTGTAAGTACCTTAGAACTGATAATTATGAAACCGGGAAATTGTCGCCAGTTCTTTTAATTTGTGTTGTTTTTTCAGTATATCGTATTCAGATAGAAGCTCCGGTGCCGAAGCGGGTAATTTGCGAGGATTGTCCGGACAGGCCGGAGTTCTATGGCAAGGAATACCACGGAGTTATGGGCCACAAAGAGGCGACATTACGGTTGGAAGGCGAACCAAACGGTGCCTTTCTAATTAGAAAAGGAAACGAGTACAATGATTTCTATACGTTAACTTGGAGGTAAGGCTGGTGGAAGGTACTGTTTTGGTTTTGAAGATATTTTAACCCTTTGTATGGAAAAATTTCAGACAAAATAGAATTTCAATTCCATACCACAGAACATTATAAGAGGGGTTAGAAATGCAAAGTAGCGCTTTTGTTTCGGAGACGGCTGTCGCCACTTGTCTTCCTGCTCACGCTGCTACAATTACTCATGCCCTCTCGCTCGCACCACGCCGCGCGCCTTATGTTGTTATGCAAATCATTGCATAACCTGTGGCGACACGTACCACGCCTACTTTGCACTTCTAACCCCTACTATAATGTCCTGTGGTCCATACCCAAATGGTGCCTTCGGGACCTACACCTACACCGTCTGTCCGTCCCATCCGTTTGTCCATCTGTCCGTGCATTCTAACTTGAAAAACCCAACCTTTAAAACCAAGAACCTTAATATAACTCAATAGCCGGGTGAAATGTTCACAAATATGTGTAATAAAACCGGCCAAGTGTAAATCGGGCTTGCAAGAATCCTAGAGATAGATGAATTCTGAATATGTATTGTTTTTTTTTCTATTTATATTGTATGGTTGTATGGAACTCTGTGTCCTACTCACATTTACCGGTTTTTTTAAATACCAAAAATATAAAATATCAATACTGTTTTTGATTTCGAGCCTATCAGTAATTAGGATTTTGTCCAAAATATTTATGTAAATATGTAATTTAATCAAATAATATTTATTATTATTTTAATACTAGATGAAAACCCGGCTTCGCTCGGGTGAAATGTGACTCATAATTCACATTGTAAGTACTCACGGCGACACATCAAGCTATACAAAACCAACATAAGCTGGCCGCGCGACGTTATACGTTACTCGTTTTAATATTTACACGGTCAGCCATAATTGTCTATTATAATAATTCAAACATCACATTAATCCTGCTCCAGATTCGATGACAAAATCCATCATTACAAACTTTACTATGATGGCACACACTACATAAAGGACAAACGGTACGAAACCATCTACGACCTGGTCGCCGACGGCCTCATCACCTGCCACATGGAGTTGAAGGCGCATCATATACTGGAGATGATTAATTCTAGGTCCAATTACACCGAGAGTCCGTATGTGACGTTGAATAGAAGGAAGTTGAATACTTTGTCTAAGTTACAGCAGTAAGTGTTTTATATTATTTTACCCATAGCATTTTACTAAGTTGCCTCTACCAATTCACCATTAATCACGAGAGGAGGTCTTTGCCCTGCAGTGGGATCCTACAGACTAAAACTTACTTAATTTTGTTTGATGAAGAATGCCAATTTTTTGGGTTCCGTACCCAAAGGGTGAAAACGGTACCCTATTACTAAGCCTACGTTATCCGTCCGTCCGTCCATCCGTCCGTCTGTCCTACCTATTTAGGTCTGTAACTTTTGAACTGTAATAGCTAGATAGTTGAAATTTTCTCAGATTATGCGTTATTGCGGCGGATTTGTTAACAAATAATAAAAATGTCAAAAAGTTAAAAATAAAGGAAGGTTACAAGAAACTAGTTTTTACCAACGTTTTTTCTTCGCGCTCTATCGTAAAAACGGTAATACGTACAAGCATCAAACTTAGTGTGATTATAGAGCATACTCTACAGAATAACAACAAATACTAAAAACCGGCCAAGTGTGAGTCGGTCACGCGCTAAAGGTCCCGGACAAAAAATTTTTTTTTTTCTAAGTTAATAATGTTGTGTTCTGTGGTACGGAACCCTCGGTGCGCGAGTAGCCCGACTCGCACTTGACCGGTTTTATTATAAGTTATGAGGAAAGGGGAGAGCAAGACATTTGAAGAGTAGGTTTTTAACAGATCTTTAGTACTGTCGTGCTCCGACAAACCCCGCCGACTAGAGTGCGAAAGAAACAACTGCAGCTCGGACTAATTTTACTTACAAATAGACAAAATCGCAATCTCTTCAGTATGGCATGGCAGTAGTAATTAGATAAGATATTCTTTATTTGCACACCAAGAATGTAGATTACAATAGTTTTTTTTTTTGCTCTGGTGGCTTTATCCAGGTCAGGAAACAGGTGAATACATTTGTATGGACTAAACGGCACCGGCCTTTTCTCTTAATGCACCTAAGCATTGCATTTCTTCAAATGTCAGTTAGGTTCAGGTTGTTTTATCAACAAACACAAATTAGAGCCCATTCTAAATTGTGGGGCTTGACGGCCAGCCAGAAACAATTATAATAAAAATTCCTTATCACACAACCAACTGCCAAATGCAAATAATTTATTAACAACCAAGGAACAAATATTATCTGATACTCACAATTGCTCAAGTTGCTCGGATTTGTGTTGCGAAATTGTAAAGGCTTTAAAAGCGCGTCAAGTAAAATATTAGTTTATAACGCTCTCGTTAGAAGTGGCCTCGAATACTGTTGCACAGTGTGGAACCAGAATTACGATGTCTACATTAAACGTATTGAGTGCATACAGAAGAGATTTCTCTGGCATCTATCCTTCAGCTATGGGGTTGCTAAGAAAGTGTCCACTTATGAAAACAGATTAAAATACTTCAAACTAGAACACCTAGTTAAAAGAAGACGGTTTAGGGGCCTCGTATTTCTCCATAAAATTATGAACTCAGAAGTGGACAGCCCTGAACTGCTTTCTAGACTATCTATGCTCCGGGAAGGATGCCGAGGAGGTCTCGTTATGTACCTTTTTGTGAAACATTGTCACGAACAAATCTAGGCTTTTTCTCCCCCTTAAACAAGCTTGTTAAAGGAATTAATGCACTGTATAGGGAGTCAGATATCGATATTTTCTCTAGTAACATCCATAAATTTAAACGCATTGCGTATCGTGCATTGGAAAATGGCTCATAAATCTCTCTTTGATATTGTTGTGCCAACCTATTTAATAATACTACCTTATAATTATATAATTGTAGTTATATAAGACTAAATTTGGGAAGAGGAGGAAGGGAGGAGAATACTGTTTTATTACCCATTCTAATCTGGAATAATGTTGGCGCTGCTATCTCATACATTTTTCTTTTTTATAAACATGGTTTTTCTTCCTTTTTTCTTTTTTCGTTTGTTGTAACCAACCTCAAACCTGCTTATGCCTATTGCATGCCGTGGTTGCCTTTAATTGAGGTGGCACACGCCTTTTGTCTGTCTATGTATTTGTGATTAATATTGTGTTCACCTCTTCGATCAACAATATAGTTCACCTTGTCGGTGATTCTAAAGAAATAAAATAAATAAAATTGAACTTTGGCGAATTTGGACCCAGCCATTTTTACGAAAACTAAAAGCCTTTCAGGACGGCGGCCATAATTATTAAAAACATAAAAAATTAAGGCATTTTTTAAAAAACTTCCTCATCTCTAGAAATCCGGGTTCAAAAGTAGAAATTAGATATTTTCATCTAATATTATCACTGAGGTAGTTTTTGGACGATACGGAACGTATTTGGCTTTATTGAACTGATAGTGTGTGTGATTTTGTTTTATTCCATTATCATAATATTGTACGGTTATCGTGAATTTTCATTAAAACAAACACAATGAATGCGATGAAGATTGAGTGGGCTATCTAATAAGAAAGATTATGAGTTTCACACACTTGATACAAAAGGTATCATAAGGAGAAATACCTTTCCCCCAACTTCTACAGATTACAACCAAGTTAGTTTTGTTTCACTCTACACGTATTACTAAGTTTCATACATGTATGGGACCTATATGTCTGGGTCTCACATTATATGGCCTTCCGCCAAACTTCTTTGTAATTTCTATCTCACTTCTACAGAGCTTCAAACAAATCAAGTCCCATCATAACCAGGCCAGAGAACAGGACAGAAGACGTGAAGAAGACCCTAGACCTAACACCAACAATAGAAGACAACCCACTAGTGAACAAGTACTCAAAGTCACATAGCTTCAAGGTGCATACGTTCAAAGGACTTAACTGGTGTGAACTGTGCGCTAACTTCCTGTGGGGATTCACGGCACAGGGTGTTAAATGTGAAGGTATGCTGTGTTTCATTAAAGTAAAATTAGATGTATTTACAGGACATGTATTGGCTATGTGCGAAGTGGGTGTTGGGAACTTTCAAGTCGATCGCAGCGCACGCTGTGGCAGAAATTTGAACTACTGACGGTGAAGCTGTGTCAGATTTGCTTGAATCTATGCAAATCCGCACACTAACTTAACACGAAATCTCCAAAACTGTGAAGACTACTAACTTAAAATTTGGCATGGAAGTTTCTATTGGCATCTAGATGCTTACTTAAAAACGGCTTGTCGCATTTTAAACCCCCAAAAGTGTTAAAACTGAGGTAAAAGTTTGTATGGGAATTCCGATACAAATTAGATATTTTCCGGCGCTTGCTCCCGTCATTGTACCGGAATAAAATATAAGCTAGCTTTTAACACTAATAATAAGCCTTTAAATATAAAAAGTTTTATCAAAATCGGTCCAGTAGTTTTGGCAGAATCCTCGAACAAACACAGTCTTTACAGTACTATAATAGTGTAGATAATTCACGGCTGGCCGACATAGTTCATGCGCTACGCCGCACTAGTGTGGCGCTAGTGTCGTGCACATAGCCAATAAGGAGTATCTGCTCATTCCCTTAATCATCATCATCATCATCAGCCTGGTAAACCCCACTGCTGGGAATAGGCCTCAGGCCTGGCGGAGCCGTGTCGTGGAAATTTACGGCACGGCCCCGTGTCACTACATATATGGCGCTGACTCCTTGCCCGCGAGTAGATGATATGCGCTAAGACATTTTGATTAGTCTTTCAGTAGTTATCATAGTTTAGGCAACAAAAAAGAATAGTAGATCCGAAATTGTTGATGCAAAAATCAGGGTTCGAAAGGATAATTATCAATGATAATTATCACGATAATTATCACGATAATTATCATGATAATAACAGGTTGATAATTATCAATTGATAATAACAAAAAATTGCGCCCGTGAAATAGAACTATATTCTAAGTATCCAAACGTGTATTTCCGCACTTTTTGCGAGTATCCGGACGCACGTCTAGCCGCGACACGGGAATTCCCCCAATTCACAAAAAATGTCAGTTGGTGTTACGTAAAGCCAAGTGAACTCGAATGTTATTGTTTTACTAAGTTAAATATTGTTTATTGTGTTGAATTTCAACAATGCCGCGCGAGAAAGATCCAGTGTGGTCATACTTTAGTTGCACTAAGACAAAAAATACTGGGTTATAAATAAATAATAAAATAAATAAATAATAAATATAATAAACCATCGATATTTCTTATAAACAATTTAACAAATGATATTTTAATAATGGTGATAATTATCGGATAATTATCCGATAATTATCACCAGCCTATATATATCGGATAATATCGGATAATTATCCGATATTATCCGATAATTATCACGGCTCGTTATTATCTTGATAATTTCGAACCCTGGCAAAAATTGCGAAATGATGCTCATAACGATATCTTGCGAATGAGAATGTATAAATAAATTCCGGTGTGTGTACGCCACTTAGTATGGAGAATAGCACTCTTCTTGTCTCCTCTATAACTTACTTTTTTCTTCCAGACTGTGGTTTCATAGCCCACTCTAAATGTTCAGAACGAGTCCCCAACCACTGCGTGCCAGACCTAAAGAAACTCCGCGGCGTGTTCGGCATAGACTTAACCACTTTACTCAACGCCCACTCCAGCACCTTGCCATTCGTCGTGAGGAAATGCGTCAATGAGATAGAGGCGAGGGGCATGGACTCTGAAGGCATTTACAGAGTGTCCGGCTTCGCTGATGAGATTGAGGCTTTGAAAATGGCTTTTGATAAAGGTATTTGGTTTATTACTAGTTTAATAGGGATTAAGAACTAAGAATAAGCCAGAAGTCAAAATATTTTAAGCCCATAACATGTATGAAAATTTTTACATTCAAACGCCATCATTGCCCATTGCTCTGGCTAATCTTTCCACACGCATGAGTGATTGTCATATTATGTAGCTCATTTTAACACGAAAGAAGAAGAATATTGTGCTGTATTGAATCTGAAATTGGACAAGAAGTAGGTTAAGCCCCTTATTATTATTAGGTAAGGCTTAGTTCAGGGAGACGCGGGGCGTCGCGCGGCGCGTAGCGCGGGCAATAAATTTATGACGTGACATCGCTTCTGCATTTAAACGCTCTCATACATCGCCGCGCTGTATGCCCGTATGTTTGTGTTTTTGGCAGCCCGCTTCGCGCGCCTGTCGCCCCGCGTCTCCCTGAACGTGGCCTAAGGCTTTAAAATGTTCAGTGTATGAAAAAAAAAAAAAGGTAATTAAAATTGTTTTTTTCAAAGCATTTCTATTTTTGGGTCTTCTTATCGTGTGGGTAGAGCCCTGGTGTCAGAGTTTTTTCAGACCGCCTTACGGCCTCTGACGTGGTTATTTTTGGGTTATCTATCATTATCCATCTTGGTGCTAATTTTTTTTTAAAAGTATAATATAGGTATACTTGACATAATGTTTGACGATGGAACCCTAAAAAGGGACTTTCACAGTTCTATCGGCTAGTTTCATTATGGAACTACTGTTAATTTTCTTCATACAGCGATTCCTGATCACATCTAAATGTAGGTTCTTTTCGCAGACGGCGAGGCGGCGGACCTGAGCGTGTACAGTAACATAAACGTGGTGGCGGGCACTCTCAAGCTGTACCTGCGCCTGCTACCTGTGCCGCTCGTCACCTACGAGGTGCATCCCAGACTAGTGCAGGCTATACGTTAGTGCTACTTTGTTTTATTTATTACTGACCTGAGCGTGCACAGTAACATAAACGTGGTGGCGGGCACTCTCAAGCTGTACCTGCGCCTGCTACCTGTGCCGCTCGTCACCTACGAGGTGCATCCCAGACTAGTGCAGGCTATACGTTAGTGCTACTTTGTTTTATTTATTACTGACCTGAGCGTGCACAGTAACATAAACTAAAATAGAAAAGCTTTCTCTTATCATGATCTAATTTTCTTGTCTTACAAAGTCCGTCCACCCAAAGATCGTCCTAAAGTACTTCTGCAGCGCAGTTTTGGTAGTATGAATATTGAGAATCTAAGAGAAGACGCCCGATGTATTGACTGGACTTCAGTTGCACTTGAGGGTACACTTGACAACCAATTAGCCATTTTCAACTCACTACTTGTACAATTATTTGATAAACATGCTCCTATACATGCTGTTAAAATAAAACACTTTCCTGCTCCTTGGCTAACGGATGATATCAAGCAGCTAATGGAGAAAAAAGTTCTTGCCAAGTCCAAATTTAAGCGTCGTCCTACACAGCATAATAGGGAAAAGTACATTCTTACACGGAATCACTGCAACAAGGTGTGTAGGGATGCTCAACGACGCCACATTCACGAGTCCGTAGAAAATGGCGATCCAGCTAAAGTTTGGAAATTTCTCAGGTCACTGGGTGTTGGTAAATCACGTCAAAATGCTATCTCTAAAGACTTAAACTTAAACCAACTCAATTTACACTTTTCTTCGTCGTCCGCCATTAATGGTGCTACGAAAACTAACACTCTTCAATATCTTTCCACATTACCTACGCCCGACTACCCTCCTTTCGTCTTTAGTCAACTCACCGCTTGTGATGTTAAGAAACACATCCTCTCAATCACATCAAATGCCGTAGGGAACGACAGTATTAGTCGCAAAATGATAATTCCCATCCTTGATATCCTCACCCCTGTTATCTGCAATCTCCTTAACACCTCCTTATCCGCGGGTATATTTCCATCGGAATGGAAAGATGCCCAAATAATACCCTTACCCAAAAAACCAAATCCTTCCTCGTTTTCTGAATACCGCCCCATTTCCATACTCCCCTTCTTATCCAAAGTCCTTGAGCGCGCCGTACATCATCAGTTATCACATTTCCTTACCAAGAACAACTTGCTAAATCCTTTTCAGTCGGGGTTTCGCCCTGGACATAGCACTGTCACGGCTTTGCTAAAGATAACTGATGACATCCGTTTGGGAATGGAGAACGGTTTACTCACAGTTTTAACACTGCTTGACTTCAGCAATGCCTTTAATACTGTCGATTTTGATTTACTCTTGGGGCTTTTGTGTTCTCTTAACATATCTCCAACGGTAGTTGACTGGTTCCGTAGTTATCTTCACGGACGCCGGCAACGCATACGTATCGACGAAACAGTATCCGAGTGGTCTGACACTACTGCCGGTGTTCCTCAAGGTGGTGTTTTATCTCCTCTCCTCTTCTCAATCTTTATTAATAGCATTTCAAATAACATCTCTTCGTCCTACCACCTCTATGCAGATGATCTCCAAATTTACACACAGTCATCTTTAAATAACCTTCCACAGGCAATTGCAACAACAAATAGTGAGTTGGAACATATCTCGGAGTGGAGTCGCAACTTTGGATTAGGAGTAAATCCTAAAAAGACTCAAGTGATTGTTATCGGTAGTCCATGGTATACATCCAGGGTGGATTGGGCATCGCTGCCACTAGTCCTCTTTGACGGGACCCATGTTCCGTTCAGCAACACTGTAAAGAACCTTGGTTTGTACATGGATTCTACATTATCATGGGTTCCACAACTAGAAAATGTAAAACGTAAAATGTTTGCATCTGGAGGAGCGTTACGAAGGCTCCGTAATTTCCTTCCAACGGCCACCAAAACTGCACTTGCCCAATCTCTTCTACTACCTGTCCTAGACTATGCTGATGTGGCCTATCTTGATCTCAACGAAGAGCAACTAAATAAACTTGAGCGTCTCCAAAATTTCTCTATACGGTTCATATTTGGTCTTCGCAAATATGACCACGTCTCCGAATTTCGTGCCAAGCTCAAGTGGTTGCCCATCCGTCTTCGTAGAAACTTTCACTTACTTTCTCTCCTTTACTCTATTCTATTTCTTCCCCTTAGTCCCTCCTATCTCAAAGACCGCTTCACTTTTCTTCACGCCACCCATGACCGAGTACTGCGATCGGCTAATAATCTTCTACTTGCTATGCCTTTGCACACCTCTTCATTCTACGACAAGTCCTTCTCTGTTCAGTCCGCCCGTCTATGGAATGAACTGCCACTCTCGGTTAGACAAGCTCCCTCACTACCTATCTTTAAAAGACTGCTCAAAAATTACTATCTATCGCTATGACAAACTTCGCTACTGTTTTGTACTTTACGCTGACAAATCTTCCTAAGTAAATTATTGTAATTAATATAAGTACCTGTATAATTATTTTGTGATATTAAAGTATGTATTTAAGTATGTATTTAAACTCTGTTTAGATTATAATAATTGTTATGTATCAACTAGAACACCGCCTTAGCATTTATCTCTTTAAAAACTTCCTCCATTCACAGGTTGTCTGGAAGAAATCACTTTTAGTGATAAGGCCGCCTTTTGTACCCTTCTTTTTCATGTTTATTATTGTGTTTTTTTGTGTATTTTGGTGTGCAAATAAAGAATATTTATCTTATCTTATAAACGTGGTGGCGGGCACTCTCAAGCTGTACCTGCGCCTGCTACCTGTGCCGCTCGTCACCTACGAGGTGCATCCCAGACTAGTGCAGGCTATACGTTAGTGCTACTTTGTTTTATTTATTACTGACCTGAGCGTGCACAGTAACATAAACGTGGTGGCCGGCACTCTCAAGCTGTACCTGCGCCTGCTACCTGTGCCGCTCGTCACCTACGAGGTGCATCCCAGACTAGTGCAGGCTATACGTTAGTGCTACTTTGTTTTATTTATTACTGACCTGAGCGTGCACAGTAACATAAACGTGGTGGCGGGCACTCTCAAGCTGTACCTGCGCCTGCTACCTGTGCCGCTCGTCACCTACGAGGTGCATCCCAGACTAGTGCAGGCTATACGTTAGTGCTACTTTGTTTTATTTATTACTGACCTGAGCGTGCACAGTAACATAAACGTGGTGGCGGGCACTCTCAAGCTGTACCTGCGCCTGCTACCTGTGCCGCTCGTCACCTACGAGGTGCATCCCAGACTAGTGCAGGCTATACGTTAGTGCTACTTTGTTTTATTTATTACTGACCTGAGCGTGCACAGTAACATAAACGTGGTGGCCGGCACTCTCAAGCTGTACCTGCGCCTGCTACCTGTGCCGCTCGTCACCTACGAGGTGCATCCCAGACTAGTGCAGGCTATACGTTAGTGCTACTTTGTTTTATTTATTACTGACCTGAGCGTGCACAGTAACATAAACGTGGTGGCGGGCACTCTCAAGCTGTACCTGCGCCTGCTACCTGTGCCGCTCGTCACCTACGAGGTGCATCCCAGACTAGTGCAGGCTATACGTTAGTGCTACTTTGTTTTATTTATTACTGACCTGAGCGTGCACAGTAACATAAACGTGGTGGCCGGCACTCTCAAGCTGTACCTGCGCCTGCTACCTGTGCCGCTCGTCACCTACGAGGTGCATCCCAGACTAGTGCAGGCTATACGTTAGTGCTACTTTGTTTTATTTATTACTGACCTGAGCGTGCACAGTAACATAAACGTGGTGGCCGGCACTCTCAAGCTGTACCTGCGCCTGCTACCTGTGCCGCTCGTCACCTACGAGGTGCATCCCAGACTAGTGCAGGCTATACGTTAGTGCTACTTTGTTTTATTTATTACTGACCTGAGCGTGCACAGTAACATAAACGTGGTGGCGGGCACTCTCAAGCTGTACCTGCGCCTGCTACCTGTGCCGCTCGTCACCTACGAGGTGCATCCCAGACTAGTGCAGGCTATACGTTAGTGCTACTTTGTTTTATTTATTACTGACCTGAGCGTGCACAGTAACATAAACGTGGTGGCGGGCACTCTCAAGCTGTACCTGCGCCTGCTACCTGTGCCGCTCGTCACCTACGAGGTGCATCCCAGACTAGTGCAGGCTATACGTTAGTGCTACTTTGTTTTATTTATTACTGACCTGAGCGTGCACAGTAACATAAACGTGGTGGCCGGCACTCTCAAGCTGTACCTGCGCCTGCTACCTGTGCCGCTCGTCACCTACGAGGTGCATCCCAGACTAGTGCAGGCTATACGTTAGTGCTACTTTGTTTTATTTATTACTGACCTGAGCGTGCACAGTAACATAAACGTGGTGGCCGGCACTCTCAAGCTGTACCTGCGCCTGCTACCTGTGCCGCTCGTCACCTACGAGGTGCATCCCAGACTAGTGCAGGCTATACGTTAGTGCTACTTTGTTTTATTTATTACTGACCTGAGCGTGCACAGTAACATAAACGTGGTGGCCGGCACTCTCAAGCTGTACCTGCGCCTGCTACCTGTGCCGCTCGTCACCTACGAGGTGCATCCCAGACTAGTGCAGGCTATACGTTAGTGCTACTTTGTTTTATTTATTACTGACCTGAGCGTGCACAGTAACATAAACGTGGTGGCCGGCACTCTCAAGCTGTACCTGCGCCTGCTACCTGTGCCGCTCGTCACCTACGAGGTGCATCCCAGACTAGTGCAGGCTATACGTTAGTGCTACTTTGTTTTATTTATTACTGACCTGAGCGTGCACAGTAACATAAACGTGGTGGCCGGCACTCTCAAGCTGTACCTGCGCCTGCTACCTGTGCCGCTCGTCACCTACGAGGTGCATCCCAGACTAGTGCAGGCTATACGTTAGTGCTACTTTGTTTTATTTATTATTGACCTGAGCGTGCACAGTAACATAAGCGTGGTGGCCGGCACTCTCAAGCTGTACCTGCGCCTACTACCTGTGCCGCTCGTCACCTACGAGGTGCATCCCAGACTAGTGCAGGCTATACGTGAGTGCTACTTTGTTTTATTTATTACTGACCTGAGCGTGCACAGTAACATAAACGTGGTGGCCGGCACTCTCAAGCTGTACCTGCGCCTGCTACCTGTGCCGCTCGTCACCTACGAGGTGCATCCCAGACTAGTGCAGGCTATACGTTAGTGCTACTTTGTTTTATTTATTACTGACCTGAGCGTGCACAGTAACATAAACGTGGTGGCCGGCACTCTCAAGCTGTACCTGCGCCTGCTACCTGTGCCGCTCGTCACCTACGAGGTGCATCCCAGACTAGTGCAGGCTATACGTTAGTGCTACTTTGTTTTATTTATTACTGACCTGAGCGTGCACAGTAACATAAACGTGGTGGCGGGCACTCTCAAGCTGTACCTGCGCCTGCTACCTGTGCCGCTCGTCACCTACGAGGTGCATCCCAGACTAGTGCAGGCTATACGTTAGTGCTACTTTGTTTTATTTATTACTGACCTGAGCGTGCACAGTAACATAATCGTGGTGGCCGGCACTCTCAAGCTGTACCTGCGCCTGCTACCTGTGCCGCTCGTCACCTACGAGGTGCATCCCAGACTAGTGCAGGCTATACGTTAGTGCTACTTTGTTTTATTTATTACTGACCTGAGCGTGCACAGTAACATAAACGTGGTGGCCGGCACTCTCAAGCTGTACCTGCGCCTGCTACCTGTGCCGCTCGTCACCTACGAGGTGCATCCCAGACTAGTGCAGGCTATACGTTAGTGCTACTTTGTTTTATTTATTACTGACCTGAGCGTGCACAGTAACATAAACGTGGTGGCCGGCACTCTCAAGCTGTACCTGCGCCTGCTACCTGTGCCGCTCGTCACCTACGAGGTGCATCCCAGACTAGTGCAGGCTATACGTTAGTGCTACTTTGTTTTATTTATTACTGACCTGAGCGTGCACAGTAACATAAACGTGGTGGCCGGCACTCTCAAGCTGTACCTGCGCCTGCTACCTGTGCCGCTCGTCACCTACGAGGTGCATCCCAGACTAGTGCAGGCTATACGTTAGTGCTACTTTGTTTTATTTATTACTGACCTGAGCGTGCACAGTAACATAAACGTGGTGGCCGGCACTCTCAAGCTGTACCTGCGCCTACTACCTGTGCCGCTCGTCACCTACGAGGTGCATCCCAGACTAGTGCAGGCTATACGTTAGTGCTACTTTGTTTTATTTATTACTGACCTGAGCGTGCACAGTAACATAAACGTGGTGGCCGGCACTCTCAAGCTGTACCTGCGCCTGCTACCTGTGCCGCTCGTCACCTACGAGGTGCATCCCAGACTAGTGCAGGCTATACGTTAGTGCTACTTTGTTTTATTTATTACTGACCTGAGCGTGCACAGTAACATAAACGTGGTGGCCGGCACTCTCAAGCTGTACCTGCGCCTGCTACCTGTGCCGCTCGTCACCTACGAGGTGCATCCCAGACTAGTGCAGGCTATACGTTAGTGCTACTTTGTTTTATTTATTATTGACCTGAGCGTGCACAGTAACATAAGCGTGGTGGCCGGCACTCTCAAGCTGTACCTGCGCCTACTACCTGTGCCGCTCGTCACCTACGAGGTGCATCCCAGACTAGTGCAGGCTATACGTGAGTGCTACTTTGAGTAGTTAGAAATTGGGGGTCCTGGATACAGATCGGTATCCAGGACCCCGCAATTTCTAATAGATCTTACTATTAATTAACACTAATAGATCTCACTATTAATTAAACGAATGGATCCTACAATTAATTACTAACGTTATTCTTCTGGCTGCGTCTCGGTATATCTTAGTGTACAGAGCTAGCTCCTAATATGGGATGGCTATGCATTCCACTGCCACTGACTTTGTACCTTGATGTGAGTTATTTATTTCGAATGATATCAATATTATGTGTAGGTATCGACTTTACACTTAACTACTAACGAAGATGGGAGCGTGTTTTAATGAAACTCAATTATGAAATGGGTAGGTATATTATTTCTTTTTTATTATATATTTTTTTTTTTTAAATAAAGACATTGATAAAAATTTGAGCTAATAACATTTAACACAAATTGAGATTACATACTTAGGTACTTAGCACTAATTACACAGTTAATTATAGTAGTTATGTAAGTATATACCTATTCTAACATCTATGACTTGTATGCATTGTATCACAAATTTTAGTTACTATTTCTCGTGTGCTGCTATAGATGTCATCAAACATAACACTTGTAACTACATGCTGCACACAAACTTCCGCATCACAAGTACATTCTGTGTTTTCACTCTTTTGAAAACTGTCAGCGTCATAAATTTGAATCCTGATGACCTTTGTACCACGGATGACAGGAGTTTTTATGTAGGAATAGATTATTGGCTCCTTTCTTGCTTTTTTCCGAGGATTATTGTTGGCCTCAGCGAGTCCAAGACTTTTTTGACCCACTCTTTGAGCAGGAGTCTTCTCCGTTGGAATAAAATTGAATAGTTCCTCGCTGTCCTGAAACGATAGAGGTTATTGGATTTGAGTATCAAAGGCTATGTTATCCTTATAATGCATCAAGAGATGAAGACAAAAAAAAAAATTTAAAAAAAAAAATTAATATTGACTTACCGACATCGTAGCTCTCACGGATGTGCACTCGAATGTATGTAGATTACAAATAATAAGTGTAACTCATGATTTTTCCCTATTTATAGAAGAAATTAATTATTATTATTATTTTGTTTGGTTAAGATAGAGTTCAAAATGGCAAAACATTTTAGAAATTAAACATTGCGAACAAATAAGGCACCGTGAAACCGAAACCCAAGACAATAGTCGCCTAGAGGAGAATTGTTTACGTTACATTTCTATGTACAAAAAAAATTATGTTTATATTTGTTTGTTGAACATTTTTCGTAGATAGATAGGTACTCGATTTTTATATCGTAAAAGTTCACAAGCAAAGTCAGAAAATTTTATAGTATGTTGAATAGAGCATGACAGGTATTCTCAACCAATTAATTATTGGGCCCGCATTGACTGATTTGTGAATGTTCTATTATACAGGGTGTAACAAACAACTTATTAATATTCAAAGGATGGTTTAGACCATCAAACTGATCAACTTTCACTCAACATCGAAAAACAAAAACAGCTGTTTCATACAAAACTGCAGTAGGTACCGACTCGATAGTGAAAGTTGACCCGTTTGATGGTGGTAAACCACCACTTTAAATACTACTAGATAGTTTTGTTACACCTTGTATATGTTAAAATTTTCTATGAAACAACCAATATTATTTCGCAGCTTCAATAAGTAGTAAAAGTAGTTTGATATTGTGCCCATTAAGGATATCTAAATTTACACCCTGTATTTTGCGGCAGTCTGTGAATAATTTAACCAGTGCTCTAATGTTCCTTTTCCGAAGTCGGTTAATCAAGTTTGCGACCCACGAGTTAATCACAGGATGAAAGTGCAACGTGTGTAAACTATCTCTATTTTTGAGACTTGTTAGCGTAAGTATTTTTTCATATAAGGGTTAAGTGACGCGTTTTGAAGTACTATAAAAGCCGTACCCGACTGGATCAGCTCATACAACATCCAACGAAGAAGAAAGCAGCTCTACCTCATCCTACTACAATTCTCAGTGCCTGCAAAGCCTACAAAGTGTAAAGTTTTAAGTGTTCTCAAAAATTATCATGTGAGTATTTATTCAATTATTCTGTTTTCTATAATTTTATCTCACTGTTAGTAAATTAATCGATTCATTTTATCCAATAGATTCACTCTGTTCAATTGATTCACACTACCTATTCAATCTATTCACTCTATTCAATCGATTCAATCGATTCACACTATTCAATCTATTCACTCTATTCAATCGAGTCACACTATTCAATCTATTCACTCTATTCAATCGATTCACACTATTCAATCTATTCAATTTATTCAATCGAGCCAGTCTATTCAATCAATTTAGTCCATTTATACGAGTAAGTCTGCATATTACAATAGTTCACTCTATAATATTATTTTTTATTCCCTTTTAACCTAAATATACATTTCCTCTACATATATATGGCATTAATATTCTAATATGTTTTGTTTTCTTTTTAGGTCGAAGAATCGTTCCATGCCTGTTCTAGACTACTCTTCCTCCGACGATGGTGAAGCGAAAAATGATGAGCCTCAGAAGAAACGTCCTAGAGAAGAAGTTAGTAAGAGAGAGTCGAGCAAGCCAGTTCGAAGCCATGAAGCAAGCACATCAAAGCAATCGGAGCCTCGTAACACTATGTAAGTATAAAGATTACCTATTATTTTATTCCCCTTAACATATTTGAATTGTAATAGGTTTTATAAATGTATTCTCTTTATGTTCATAATCTACCTACATAATAATATCAGGTTATAATTTGACATTTTTATTTTTAGATCAAACCAGCTTTATTCTTCTTCGGAGGAGTCATCGGATGCAGATGTGAAAAAAGGAGCCGCTAAGAAAAAGAGTTCCCGAGAAGAGAAGAGTTCCAAGGAGGATACCAGCACTTCAAAGCGGTCAGAGGCGAAGAATTCAAAAACTGCTCCTCGCAACAAGTCAAAGCTGACTATCAACCCCGTCGCGTCTGTGAAGAAGCCGACAGCACATGACTTGTTCGGTAGTGACAGTGATGACAACCCAGAGCCGGAATCTTTTAAAAATGGTAAAAAGCCCGTACCTATTTTTTCCTATTTAACTAGGAGACTAGCTAAAGGGTATTCGAAACAGATGAACGAGTCAAAGACAGGTTCTCATTTAATGGAACTAAAGGTGTACAAATCGGACGAGATTGAAAATGTGCAGCCTGTGAATAGATGGCGACATACCATCATCACTATTAAAACTAAGATGGACGAAGATTCCGAAACATGGCTCCGCTTAAAAGATCTTATAGCGGCAAGCCGCAAAGATTTTAAGAACTCGCCACCTACATTTATCAACTCTTATTTCTGATTGATTAACTATATTATTCATCTTCTTTTGAACCTATTAAATAGTAATTATGCTATGTAATCCTAGGATATAACTTATGATAATCTTTTGTTACTGTTATGTGATATTACTTATATTAATACTATCATCATAATTATATGCATGTCTATTATTTTCTTTCACAGTCACAGCGCCCACTCCCACTCCCAGTGTGCATTCAAGATCAGATATTAAAATGATTAAATGTGAACAATGTAATATTGAGTTACCTAGAAATGAATATAGATATCATGAGAGAACGAATATACACAAGTCAAATAGTTTATTAAAAACTGAATTTGAAAATATTGATATAATAGCAACAGCATTTAAAAACAGAATTATGACTTATCGTTTAAACCCCACTCAGGAAGACGAGTACCTTACACCAGAGGCGTTCCTGAGTGAAAAGCAACTAGATATTCATAAAGTAATTAAATTGTCACTATTAAAAAACATATGTATTAAGTTAAATTTTGAGCTATTTGCATACTTTATTCTGCCGAAATCCAATGAACAGCAGTTAAAATCTTTTAACACAAAATTTGATATAGTATACAATAGCACTGAACTTGATCAATTATACGGGGATGTTATAGAGACCCTGAAACAGAAGTTATCAGAATTTGAGCATTGCGAGTCTGGTTGGTCTTTTCTTTCTATTAGTCACATCGAAATTAACATAAACCGATATTGTCCTATGAGAGGTGGGACATATATAGAACTACCAAGAAAAATTAAAAATACTAAAAGTTGTGTTAATATACAGAATAATGATGAATGTTGTTTTTTGTGGAGCATAATAGCAGCTTTGCTCCCGGTTAAGAATAATGTATGCAAAATAAGTTCCTATCCACACTATAAATCTGTTTTGAATGTTGATGGAATCTCTTTTCCTATAACATGCAAAGATATAAAGTTATTTGAAAAGAATAATAAAGATATAAGCATAAATATTTATGGATTAGATAGGCAATGTGTAATAACAGGGCCTCTTTACAAGACAATATCTCCAGGAATTAACCACATTAATTTATTGTACATAGAACGTAAAGGTAAAGGGCATTATTGTTGGATTAAAGATCTTGTACGATTAGTACGAAAACAAGTTTCACGACACAAAGGAAAAATATATTTATGTGAGACATGTTTACAGTTTTTTAGTAATGAAATCAAATATCGTTCACATAATTGTTCTAATATTTCAACAATGCTGCCTGACAAAAATTCCACACTTCAATTTAATAATTATGAAAGACAAATGAAAATTAATTTCGTTATTTACGCTGATTTTGAATGTCTGTTATTGAAATGTAGTGATAATACTACTAATAAAAATACTCAACAACTAAAATTACATCAACCTTCATGTTTTGCATTTTATATCTGTTGTTCGCATGATGCTCGATTAAATAAATACATTTCATATCGAGGAGCAGATTGTGTTGAAGTATTTGTTAAAAGTTTAATAAAACACGTAGAAAGAATTAATAAAAAGTTATCAAAAAAGCAGAAGATGACACCGCTAACTAAAGAGCAAGCTGATGATTATGAGAATGCTATCGTATGTCATATTTGCAATCAATTGCTATTTGATGATAAAGTTTGTGACCATGATCACGTGACATCTTTTTACAGAGGTGCGGCTCACGCTCATTGTAATTTAAAATTCAGAGTATGTCCATTTGTTCCTGTTGTGTTTCACAATCTTTCTGGCTATGATTCGCATATTTTTATTAATGAATTAGCTAAATATCCCGGAAATATAAAAATCATCCCAAAAACTAAGGAAAAGTACCTGTCAATAACGAAAGTGATTAATTCGAATAAAACAGCAGATCAAATTCAAATTAAATTTATAGATTCATTCCAATTCCTTAACACAAGTTTGGATGCTTTGAGTAAAAGTTTAACAGAAGCAGATTTTATTCATTTATCACGAGAACTTACTAGTAAAAATCAATTAGATTTAGCGTGCAAGAAAGGTATCTATCCTTATGAATACATAGATTCATGGTCAAAATTTAATGAAACACAATTACCTCCGAAAGAGGCTTTTTATAATAGTTTAAAAATGGAACACATTAACGATGAGGACTACAAACATGCTCAAAATGTATGGCGTGCATTTGGTTTTCATACAATCGGAGAATATACCGATTTTTATTTGAAATGTGATGTGCTTTTGTTATGTGATATATTTGAAAATTTCAGAAATATAAGTTTGAACTATTATAAATTAGATCCTGCTTACTACGTTACAGCACCAAGTCTAAGTTGGGATGCAATGCTTCTTTATACTGGTGTCAACCTTGAATTAATCCATGACATAGAGATTTATCAAATGCTAGAAAGTGGTATACGTGGTGGATTAGCACAATGCTCTCTACGCCATGCGAAAGCTAATAACCAATATTTACCCGACTTCGATGATTCAAAAGCCACCAATTATTTAATATATCTTGATTGTAATAATCTCTACGGCTATGCAATGACTAAAAAAATGCCAATATCTGAATTCAAATTTATGGAAAATGATAAAATACATAATTTTGATGTGATGTCTATTTCAAATGATGCTGATTATGGATACATCCTAGAAGTCGATCTGAAGTATCCAGAACACTTGCACGACATGCATAGTGATTTGCCTTTTGCTGCCGAGAAATTTATTCCTCCGGGTGGAAAAACACCCAAATTAATTGCTAACTTGTATGATAAATATAATTATGTTATTCATTATGTCCATCTGAAGGAATGTTTAAAGCATGGTCTTATCCTAAAAAACATACATCGTGTTCTTATGTTTAAACAAGAAAATTTCTTGAAAAAATATATCGATCTAAATACTAATCTACGTCAAGCATCGTCAACATCATTCGAAAAAGATTTCTTTAAACTTTTAAATAATGCTATATTCGGGAAAACTATAGAAAATAAACGTAAACAAGTAGACGTGAAATTAGTGACTCACTGGAGAGATGATAGCAATGTCACAAATAAGCACATTGGTGTCGAAAAGCTAATTACTAGACCAAATCTTAAAAGTATATCTGTATTTTCAGAAAATTTAATAGCTGTGCAACTAAATCCGGAAAAAGTATTATTAGACAGACCGATATATATTGGATTTTCAGTCTTAGAGTATGCTAAACAGCACCTGTATAATTTTCACTACAATTTCATAAAAAATAAATATCATGAGGGGGTCAAACTTTGCTACACAGATACTGACAGCCTACTTTATTTAGTTAACACTAATGATATTTATAGCGATATTCGCGATAATCTATCAGAATTTGACACCAGTAATTTTAAAGCAAATAACCAATTTTTAATACCTCAAGCGAATGCTAAAATTCCAGGTATTTTTAAAGATGAGTTAGGCGGAGATATTATTACTGAGTTTGTAGGCTTAAGAGCTAAGCTTTATTTCATTAACAGTGTGAGGAAGCAGATTAAAAAAGCAAAAGGAGTAACGAAAGCTATTAGCAAACAACTTAATCTATCTGATTACAATAAAGCATTATTTAAGAATAAGAGCCTAAGAAGTAGAATGAATATGATCAAATCTATTAAACATACATTGTACTCGCAAAGTGTCAGCAAATTAGTATTAAATAGATGTGATGATAAAAGGCAAATAATGCCTAATCAGATTAATACCTTACCATGGGGGCATTGGAATGCTGTCTTTTGAAATTTAAGCCTAAATATACTATAGTCAAGATGCTACCTAATACACTAAATGTTAATACCTTACCATGGGGGCATTGGAATGCTGTCTTTTGAAATTTAAGCCTAAATATACTATAGTCAAGATGCTACCTAATACACTAAATGTAATTACTAATTAATAAAGCATTGACAGTAGAAACATTTTATTATATACCTACCATATTAATTTAAGAATTTCATCATAATTATAATTGAATTTTAATTTGTGAATATTGTATTATTTTAGCATATCTACTTACGTCATTTATGAATTCAGTGTGATAAATAAAATAATTTGCTTACGTACTTTTTTTATTCTACTAGCCTACTTCCATGCACTATATAAGTACCTGCAATTCTTTGTAATAACAGATGTCATCATGAAGTTAATCAAGCAATTATTAACACTAGAAGTAAAAAATATAAATGTCGATAAAAAGTCACATGCAGCTAGGCATAGCACTCTATTACCAGACACTATTCGATGCATTATATGTGGTCCTTCTAACTGCGGCAAAACCAATGTGATGGTGACCCTATTATTACATAAAAATGGTTTGAAATTCCGAAATGTGTACCTGTATTCTAAAACTACTTTTCAACCAAAATATAAATATTTGGAAGAAGTCTTGAATAGAGTCCCTGACATAAAATTTTCTATATTTAGTGATGATAAAGATGTTGTTCATCCAAATGATGCTTTACCTAATTCTATTATTATTTTCGATGACGTTGCTTGTGAGAGTCAAGCGAACATACGGAACTATTTTTCTATGGGAAGACATAAACAAATAGATTGTTTTTATCTGTCACAAACATATTCTAAAATACCAAAACAACTTTTAAGAGACAACGTAAATCTACTAATTATTTTTAAACAAGATGATATTAACTTAAAACATATATTTGATGAACATGTTAACTCTGACATGGATTGGTATAAATTTAAAACCATGTGTTTATCTATTTGGAAGGAGTCGTATAATTTTTTAATTATTAATAAAGACTGCGCAATTAATAATGGCCGATATAGAAAATCTTTTGACACTTACATAATCTTTGACGACAAATAAGTAAAGAGTGAACAGCATTGAAATATAAATTAATAATGTTTACTTTACTAATTAACTTGATTATCTCCATATAAACGCATTGTGATCCCAATCACCCTCATATTTGCGCACTCATTTATAAGCAAAGGTGGTATTTTCTGCACCATGGATAAACATATCAAGGAGCAGTTAATAAAATCAGTTGATGCAATTAAACACAAAGTGAAGCAGATGAAGAATTTAGAAGATCACAATGATTTAACGATGAATAGAGTGTTAAAACCTATCGTTGAACCTTTAAAAACGTTGGTTGACTTAAACAAGTTCAAAAGCGAAAAAAAATTAATAAATAAAAGGGGTTCCTCAAGAAATGATAGCCCATCATCAATATATGAGGATCTAGATGATAGCAAAGAAAATGTTGAAGAAGGTGATATTTCGAATGATTGTAGAAGCAGTGATAATGAAACCTTTGATAGCAGTCAATTAAACGCTGATGGAGCTCTAGAGATGTCACTAAGAAAAGAGGATTTTGAAAATATTTATGATTGTATAAATATACCGTTCGGAATAAGGAGCGAAAACAAAAACTTATTTATGGGAAATACACCAGTATCTTTTTCCCTTATTGATAATTCTATGACTAAAGATGCTATGTATATGATCACCATAGGCAACAACCAATATGAATTTAGTCCTGGTTTGAGAGAGTTACTGTTGAGACAAAAACCGAATCTTGCCCTAGTTTCGGATAAAGATAAATTGATGTATAAAGATATGTTGTATCATACTAATGTACACAAAAGGGGTAACAAACCTGACGGTCAACTTAAAGGAAATAAGAGTATTAAGTATCGTGAAATAATAAAGCCATTATTTATAGACTCCTTAGATGATGCGTGCTCTGATGTTCAGTTGGAAAAAATTACAAAAATTGGAGGAAGTTTACCCAAAATGAAAAAATATAGACGAAACACTGATTTAGTTTATTGGGATGATCCTAATGAATTAATTGATCGATTGAAGTTATTAATTGCTTCGAGAGATGCGGGTAATAGTAATCACGATAATGAAATCATATCGATAATCGAGGAATTAAAGGAAGCTGGTATCATTAAGGAATAAAAGATATAAAATCAGCAGATCTCTCTCAGTATTGTAATATCATTGAAACATGAACGTTGATAAATTCGGTCATCACATAAACAAGAGAAAAAGACTGAATATCGAAGAATTGTCTCCAGAATGTTTTCTGATTAAAACAAGCGATGGTAATTTGGACGCACAAAACAAAATTGTTAAAAATCTTCAAATTCCTGTCGACCCAGCAGATAGCGCGACAAAGAAATATGTAGATACATCTATTCACGATTGTTTGAAAACTATCAAGTCACTGAATCAATCTGTATCAAATATAATTATTAGATTACAAAATTTAGAGAAACTTGTAACAGCGAATAAACCTGGACCTGGAACTAATAAACCAGCTAAAAAATGAGTAAAGCAGATATAGTTAACGAGATTCATAAAAATGCTAGAGTTAATTTTCCACGAAGACATGTTATAATGAAAGATATAGATGATTTATGGCAAGCAGATCTAATAGATATGCAAGCAGTTTCTAAAGAAAATAATGATTTCAAGTATATATTAATAGTAATAGACACGTTTTCAAAATACGCCTGGGCTGCTGCTATTAAACGAAAGACTAAATATATAGTATGTGATGCATTTAAAATAATTCTGGAAAAGGGCCGTGTACCTAAAAATCTACAAACCGATTTAGGAACTGAATTCTATAACGATAGGTTCAAGAAATTATTGAAAACCTATAATATTAATCATTATTCTACTTATTCAACGAAAAAAGCTTCAATTGCTGAAAGGCTTATCCGAACATTAAAATCTAAACTTTATAAACAATTCAGCCTTAAAGGTAATTATAAGTGGATAGATAATACTTTAGAAAAAATTGTTTCCGAATATAACCATACGCATCATAGAACTATTGATGAATGTCCCGCCAAAGTCAATAAAAATAACAAACATTTATTATTAGAGAGATATTTAAAAAAAAAGAACTCAAAACCGGCTAAGAAAAAGAATCCCATGAAAATAGGCGATTTCGTACGGATCAGTAAATATAAAGGAACGTTTGAAAAAGGATATACTCCTAACTGGTCTACAGAAATATTTAAAATTGATAAAGTACAAAATACAAGTCCGTTCACGTATTTAATAAAAGACATGAGGGAACAACCTATTTTAGGAGCATTTTATGTACAAGAACTACAAAAAACTAAATGTCCTCATGTTTATCTCGTTGAGAAAGTATTAAAACGCAAAGGAAATTTAGTGTTAGTTAAATGGCTAGGATTACCTTCGAATGAAAACAGCTGGATTGATAAGTCAAACGTTATTAAATAAATTTCACTTAATTACTATTAATTAATAAGTTTGCAATAATTTTATTCAGTCTCAAGCAGAGTATGAACCAACGCAGACTTCTGAATTGGATTATTAATAATTTACCATTTGAACTTCATTTACCTGGGTATAATTTCTGTGGACCAGGAACTAACCTAGAGAAAAGACTAGCTCGAGGAGATAAAGGTATTAATCAATTAGACGATCACTGTAAAGAACACGACATTGCATATCATAATTCATCGTCTTTAAACAATCGCCATAAAGCTGATATAAAACTGATGAAACTGGCGAGAAAACGAATTACCGCATCGAACGCGTCTCTAGGAGAAAAGGCTGCTGCCTTTCTAGTAAATAAAGCAATGATGATGAAAATAAAAACCGGGGCGGGACTGAATAAACCAAATACACGCAGTACCGTAAAAGCAACACCTGGTGCTGGCTTGCAGAAGCATTTCAAATGTATCATTAATCATACTAAAAAGAAATTACAGAGAGTTAAGCCTAAATGCAAGAAAATGGCTATGAAGCTTGCAATAGCAGCTGCTAAAGAATTGGCTGCAGATTCATCTATAAAACTTCCACGTATTATTCCTGTACCTAAAACAGGTGGTTTCCTTCCTCTTATACCAATTTTCGCTGGTTTATCTGCCGCTGGAAGTTTAGGTGCCGGTGCTGCGGGAATAGCAAAAGTATTTAATGAATTTAAAGCTGCCAAAAAACGTTTAACTGAATTGAAAAGACACAATGAAAAAATGGAGGCTCTGTGTATAGGAAAAGGATTGCATCTTAAACCATACAAGGATGGTTTTGGAATTTCTGTGTCAAGTCAAAAAAACTAAGTACCCGGCTACCCAATCGAGCTCTTACTAATATTGATATTATTAAATATACTGTAAATATTCCACATTTTCGTGGAGTATTTATGAGGGATGAATTACCAAAACACCCATTCAATGTAGAGTGTGGCATCATTAATTTAGATAGTTCGAAAAGTACCGGTACTCATTGGGTAGCTTATGCAAAGCATTTTGACTATATTGAATACTTTGACAGTTATGGGAATTTAAAACCACCGAAGGAATTTATTAAATTCATTGGTTCTAATATTAACTACAACTATGATAATGTACAACGTAATCATCCATTTAATTGTGGACATCTATGTATTAAATTTCTTAGAAATTTTTGGAATAATCAAATGGTAACTCAAAAATTTACAGAGAAATTAAATAAATAGATTGAAAATAGCATATACGGTTAGTAGTTAGAAATGTCTGCTACGTTAACCATAACGGGGAAAAAATCATTTTTACAATCATATTTTCAACCACCTTTGAGTGTAGATGATAAATATGAGTGTGGTTTGTTGCATTTTTCCGCCCTAAATTCAATTCCTAATATAACCTCTAAAAATAATATATTTGCTTACGGAGATGCAGGCAAACACTTACAAATAAAAATACCATATGGTACTTATGATCTATACGATATAGCAGATTATCTTGAAAGTAATATAAGTGACTGTGAAATAAAGATTAAATCTAATAATAACACCTTGAAGTGTTCATTGTACTGTTCAAAGACTGTTAATTTTGACATAGAAAACAGTTTAGGACCCTTATTAGGTTTCGCAAAAACAAATTTAGAAGCAAATAAATGGCATGAATCATTGTGCTCAGTTAACATTCTTCCTCTGTCTGTGATTAGAATCGAATGTGATCTTGTGCAAGGATCATACTCCAACGGAGAACCAGCTCATACACTATATGAATTTATACCAAACGTACCTCCAGGTCATCGATATATAGAAGTACCAACAAACATAGTTTATTTACCAGTCAATAAGAATAATATACCATCGATAACTGTTAAGATAGTTGATGAGAACGGAAATTATATTGACTTCCAAGACGAGAGTATTCAATTACGAATTCATTTAAGAAAGCGACATGATTGTGTTTTATAAAATTCCTAATGCATATGATAGACGTATTAATACTTCTCAAACTTCCAAAGTGAATAGACGTAAGATTACAAAGAAGGGAAGAAAAAAAATTACCAATAGCAATAAAGACTTTCTCCGTGTACTTGGATTTAAAATATGAGTATACTTCAAATAACTAGCCCCCCACAATACGACAACTCTATTGAAAGTTATGAAATTCATACCTACAATCCCTACACTAACAGTTTTAGAGAAAATGATGAGATTCGTATTCCTATACATCAACAAGACGTATACATATTGCCGTCCGCTAGTACGATTTTTATTGAAGGACGTGCCTCGCTCATTGGAAAAGATCAAAAACCCAGCGGGAAAAATGTGAATTTTACTAATAACCCTATAATGTTTTTGTTTCAAGATATTAGGTATGAAATTAATGGCGTTGAAGTAGATCGTACTAAAAATGCTGGAATAACAACAACAATAAAATCCTATGTATCAATGAATGCAGCAGAAAGTAAAGTTGCTGCTTTATGGGGTTGGAACTTAGGCGGTTTTGAAACTAATGGTAATTTCAGTATTGTTATACCATTAAACAAAGTATTAGGATTCGCTGAAGATTATAACAAAATTATAATGAATTGTAAGCATGAACTCATTCTAAACAGAAGCAGCTTCAATTTAAATAGCGTCTTAATTAAAGATAGCGTGGAAGATATTCAAATAAATATTCAAAGAGTACAGTGGCGTGTGCCGCATATTAAAGTGTCAGATCGTGAAAAACTGTTATTACTAAAACATTTAGAAAAAGATAAACCTATTCAGATGGCTTTTAGAAACTGGGACTTATATGAATATCCATTGCTTCCTAAAACTACAAAACACTCATGGTCAGTTAAAACCGCCAATCAATTAGAAAAACCTCGATATGTCATTTTCGGATTACAAACAGAGAGAAAAAATAGCAAAACTAAGGATAGTTCTCTATTTAATCATTGTGCCTTAACTAACGTTACATTGTTTTTAAATTCACAATATTATCCATACGAATCTCTTAATTTGAAATTTGATGAAGATAAATACGCTATATTATACGAAATGTATACCAAGTTCCGTCAGTCTTACTACAATACTCATCCTGACCCGTTGCTTGACTTGAAAAGCTTCAAGGAAAAGGCCCCACTTTTTATTATTGATTGTTCAAGACAGAACGATAATTTAAAAACAGGTCCGGTTGATGTTCGAGTAGAAATTGAAACTTCACAAGACATACCTGACAATACAACTGCTTACTGTCTAATCATAAACGATAGACTATTTGAATACAAGCCTTTAAGCAACATCGTTCGTAAACTAACATGAGCGCTATAGTAGATATCCAAGGATTTAAAATTGATGGAAATAAATTCATTCTTAAGGAAATTGCTATTTTATGTGATGATCAAATTCAGGTATTATTAATAAAACCACCATTTAAATTCTATGATTTAACTAAAACAGAAAGAAAACACGTTTGCTGGATTGAGCAAAATAGAAAAATAAATTGGAATGACGGTTTTATTCCATATCATAATCATAAAATGTGTATTACTGATATTTTAAAAGATAAAAGTGTAATTACTAAAGGCCTTGAAAAAGCAGCATGGATAAAGGAAATATTATATAATAATAATAATTGTCATGTTTATAATATAGAAGATAGTGGTTGCCCTAGTTTATTGACGTTGTATAAAAAATATGAGTCATCAATTGATAAGTTTAAGTGTATTTATCAGCATCCATTAATATGTGCTTTAAAAAATGTTATATGTCTTAACAAATGGTGTAAAGATAATAAATTTTTTGACTGAACTTTTTTGTTTTACTATCAAGTCACCCATCCCATAAAAAAACCTCTCCTGCCTATGTTCCTAACAATTTATTATTGCTAATGTTGATTAAAGGACTAGGTACCTCCGTGTATAATCCTAAAGATGCATTTATCGTTATTCATTCAACGAGATCACACCTATTGTCAAAGCAGTAATGGAATATTATAATCCTGTTTTCATAACCTACAATACGTATCCAATGCGTTTGTGCACGTTTAATTTTTGGAAACGAGCTAGTTCGAATATAAGATTAAGTAGAGAAATGGCAGATGCAGGGTTCTTCTACTGTGGTGATGGAATCAATGACCAGACAAAATGTTTCTCATGTGGAGGCAGACTTGAACACTGGGATGATAACGATGACCCATGGGAGCAACATGCTTTATGGTTTCCGCAATGTTATTACCTGAGATCAGCAAGAGGAATAGACTTTGTTCATACTGTTCGAAAATCGATTGATTGCTGATTTTAATCATAAAGATTTTTGAAATAATCCTTTGTTTCTAATAATGAACACCTGTGAACCGTTTTAAACAATGTTAATTCAATTTGCTATAAATAATTCGAAAACCAATACAAATGCATTACTAGGAGAAAAGATGTTAGTACCTACTATTATTAAATCAAAGAAACTACATAAATTGAATAAACAAATTATTAATCTTCATAACTTTTATAAAAGAAGTTAGATACTATTTATATGAGAGTCGGACTAGTGGAGATTGTGGGAGCTGCTTGTCTAGTGACATTTATAATTGTGATTTCTAGTCATGGGATTATCTAAACAGCTATCGGTAACTTTCAATAATAAAGTGGAATATTGTATTGTTCCCGGTAAAGAGGAGATTCGTGCAGGCACCTGGACATTGGACGCCGTGAGATTTAAATTGCGTGTATTATCTTTTGAAAAATTATACATCAAAGACGTTTTGAAGACTAGTGAAAACAAAACAGTAGTTCAGTAATAGCATGTAGATCAAATATTTGTAGTATTTGAGCGGGTTAATGATTCTTGATCTGATGCATTGTTTGAATTTGTTATCAGACTAATCAGGTATTACAAACAACAACAAAAAAATATATGTGTTCCGCTGTTGGTGTTGTTTGAACATGGAACAGATATCTGTTCTATCGATGTTCTATCAGTTAATGATAAAACCTGTTAAATTAATAGTGAGATCTATTAGGGTTAATTAATAGTAGGATCTATTAGAAATTGCGGGGTCCTGGATACCGATCCGTATCCAGGACCCCCAATTTCTAACTACTACTTTGTTTTATTTATTATTGACCTGAGCGTGCACAGTAACATAAGCGTGGTGGCGGGCACTCTCAAGCTGTACCTCCGACTGCTGCCGGTGCCGCTCATCACCTACGAGGTGCATCCCAGACTAGTGCAGGCTATACGTGAGTGCTACTTTGTTTTATTTATTACTGACCTGAGCGTGCACAGTAACATAAACGTGGTGGCGGGCACTCTCAAGCTGTACCTGCGCCTGCTACCTGTGCCGCTCGTCACCTACGAGGTGCATCCCAGACTAGTGCAGGCTATACGTTAGTGCTACTTTGTTTTATTTATTACTAGCTCTTGCCCACGACTTTGTCGCGTATCCTATGGTACTTCTAATACTGGAGTATATGTGTGCAAAGTTTCATGATGATCGGTTAAGTAATTTTCGCGTGAAAGCCTAACAAACAAACTTACTTTCACATTTATAATATTAGGGATTGACCTGAGCGTGTACAGTAACTTAAACGTGGTGGCCGGCACTCTCAAGCTGTACCTTCAAGGTCCATCCCAAACTAGTAAATGAACAGACTCAAATGTATGGAAAACCTAATTAAAACTTTTGCTATCTCGTTGCTGGACTCCATAATGCAAGTTGTTCAGTTTGGTGGTCTGAAGCAACCCCCAAAATAATTATGTAACGCATTGTATACTCGCTGCAAAAAGCAGCCTTTATTTACTTACATCGAGACTTTTCTGGTGAAATTTTATTTTAGTTTCTTTATATTTATTTGACAAATACCAACGGCACACAACAGTACAGACAGTAGATAATATGAAAAGTTAATGGTACGTAATTATATTCTTTTTTTTGTACATCTTATTTTTTCTGAAATCACTAGGTACTCTTCTCACTTCCATACAAAACAATTTTACCCACTAGGGTTACAGTCACACACCATATTATAACAGTAACTTTAATCGACTAGAAACTGGTTTTCCTAGAAACAAGCAAGGCTTTCGCTTGCCTACGATGGGAACCCCTGGTAAATGAAGTCGGCATACTTATACATTAATTATTTTTGCATTCATCTCAAGTACCAGACTGGACGTCGTATTAGACTTAAGAGGGCTATCACAGTCCAGTGGCGCCCTTATCAGATTAAAAAAGATTTCTCAATAAAGAAAGCCTAAATTAAAAAAGTGCTCAACATCAAAACTACAAAAGCCTTCAAACTATTTTCATAGAATACTTTTATAGGTTTTTTAAAGGACTAAACATAAAAATTTTGAAAAAAGAAAAAAAACGGCCGCTTTTGTTTTTATTCGAAATTGTCTAAAAGTGAAATGTTTAGAACCTATAAAAGTATTCTATGAAAATAGCTTGAAGGCTTTTGTTAGTTCATTCGTTGTCTATAGTTTATTTATTGATTGCATTGACGTATCAACTAAACAAATGGCCGACAGTATCAGTTAAACAAATGGCACCACTTTGGCCTGGTGACAAAATTTTTGAAGATGGTATCTGTTGTATATTTTTTTATTATTTCTAAACAATTAAACAACGTTTTCAAAAAACAAGAATGTCACATCGTAGTCAAAAGACGTGATATATATCATGGCTATTGCGGGTTGGCATGCTACCAATTCAAATTATCAAAAAATTACGGATTATTACGTTTTACGCTTGTAGCTATTTTATTTTGAAGCTATGTTATTAAAACCGCTAAAAGTGGCTACTTTTGGCTACAAACACTATAAAAAAACAAACATAATAACTACAAACATTATAAAAACAAATCCGCAGTGACCCGATAAATTGAAAATCAGCAATGACTACAATGTGACTTACATTATTGTTTTTTTTATATTGTTTAATTGTTAAGAAATTAAAAAAATACGATTGGGGGCAGCACAATTGGCTCGGTGCAGCCACGGAAATGTTAGGTAGATAATCTGACCTGACCTGATGCGGCCCGTCGTAACATGCGCTTACCTTTACACGCTAACAAAAATGTGTGTCACTATAGAGGGAGACGAGGTAAACACACATTGGGACCGTTGCACACATAAGCTAAAGTAAAAGTAACTAATGTCGTAATGAATTGAAACATCAAACAATAAAATATAATAAAGTCTTTATTCAACACTAGCATACGCTAAATAAAGTAATTTAACGCACACTAATAGATCATTAATTTCTTTTTTCAAAATTTTTATGTTTAGTCCTTTAAAAAACCTATAAAAGTATTCTATGAAAATAGTTTGAAGGCTTTTGTAGTTTTGATGTTGAGCACTTTTTTAATTTAGGCTTTCTTTATTGAGAAATCTTTTTTAATCTGATAAGGGCGCCACTGGACTGTGATAGCCCTCTTAAGTCTAATACGACGTCCAGTCTGGTACTTGAGATGAATGCAAAAATAATTAATGTATAAGTATGCCGACTTCATTTACCAGGGGTTCCCATCGTAGGCAAGCGAAAGCCTTGCTTGTTTCTAGGAAAAAAAAAAACGGCCGCTTTTGTTTTTATTCGAAATTGTCTAAAAGTGGAATGTTTAGAACCTATAAAAGTATTCTATGAAAATAGCTTGAAGGCTTTTGTAGTTTTGTTGTTGAGCACTTTTTTAATTTAGGCTTTCTTTATTGAGAAATCTTTTTTAATGTGATGAGGGCGCCACTGGACTGTGATAGCCCTCTTAAATCTTCTATACTATTTGTTAAATTACTTTAAGATTTTTAAGTAACATTTTCATTTTCATTGATGTAGAAATGAAGACGACAGTAGTGCAAGTGGCGATGCTGCGCGAAAGTCTCGACCTACTGCCGCCCGCGCACTTCAACTGTCTTCAATACATGGTACAACACTTGCACAGGTAGGTCTACTGTTATTATATCTTGCGATTGTTCTCCACTTTATATCATTGACACATACCTACATGATCCATTTTATTTATTTTCATAATTTTAAAAGAAAATTAGAGTTACGTTACATTTATTAGGGTTCCGTACCCAAAGGGTAAAAACGGGACCCTATTACTAAGCCTACGTTGTCCGTCCGTCCGTCCATCCGTTCGTCCGTCCGTCCGTCCGTCAGTCTGTCCTACCTATTTAGGGCTGAGAGTATTCCATTAGCACTCCTTGTTTCCTATAGTCTTGTATAAAAAAAAAAACCTATTTAGGGCTGTAACTTTTGAACCGTAATAGCTAGATAGCTAGATAGTTGAAATTTCCTCAGATTATGCGTTATTGCGGCGGATTTGTTAACAAATAATAAAAATGTCAAAAAGTTAAAAATTAAGGGGGGTTCTCAACAAGAAGCTAGTTTTTATCAACGTTTTTTCTTCACGCTCTATTGTAAAAACGGTAATAGATACAAGCGTCAAACTTAGTGTGATTATAGAGCATACTCTACAGAATAACAACAAATACCAAAAACCGGCCAAGTGTGAGTCGGTCTCGCGTTAAAGGTCCCGGACAAAAAAAGTTTTTTTTTCTAAATTAATAATGTTGTGTTCTGTAGTGGTGTGGTACGGAACCCTCGGTGCGCGAGTAGCCCGACTCGCACTTGACCGCTTTTATTGTTTCATCATAATCGTCAGCCTGTACTAGGTCCTGTACTTCCATCAGGTCCCTTCCAGCCATCTTGCGCATATTTCGCGTCAGCTAGCAGATGGTGCATCAAATCATCCAACTGGAGTGGAGAATAGTTTTTATTTCATGGCAATCGGGTTTTTTAATTTTTATCAATACTGTAACAGGAGTGTGTCTGTACATTGAAGATATTTACCAAAAATAAACACATTACCCTCCTTTGCGTCGCTTAGTCGGGTAAAAAAAGTCACGATATTATGTTGTTTAGGTTTCCCTGATTCCTAATAGGTAGGTGTTAAATCTTATCAACTCCATTTCTATTTACAGGATAGCCCAGCACGCAGATGTCAACAAAATGAGCGCACACAATTTGAGCACTGTATTCGCGCCTACCCTAGTAGCCACCCCACCGGCCATTACTGACCTGGCCTTCGAGATCAGAGCGCTACAAGCCCTCATTGAGAACTGCCCACAGATTTACTACGGCAACTAGTTACTATTAGTTAAGTATGAGTGCATATAACTTGAGAACTGTATTCTGTATGGTCTAGTAACCACCCCGCCGGCCATCACTGACCTGGCCTTTGAGATCAGAGCGCTACAAGCCCTCATTGAGAACTGCCCACAGATTTACTACGGCAACTAGTTACTATTAGTTAAGTAGGAGTGCATATAACTTGAGAACTATATTCTGTATGGTCTAGTAACCACCCCGCCGGCCATCACTGACCTGGCCTTCGAGATCAGAGCGCTGCAAGCCCTCATTGAGAACTGCCCACAGATTTACTACGGCAACTAGTTACTATTAGTTAAGTAGGAGTGCATATAACTTGAGAACTATATTCTGTATGGTCTAGTAACCACCCCGCCGCCATCACCGACCTGGCATTCGAGATCAGAGCGCTACAAGCCCTCATTGAGAACTGCCCTCAGATTTAATACGGCAATTAGATTTTAAATCTATTAAATTATTATTTATAACCTTGCCTGCCGTGCAGTGAATTTTTTTGGAATTTATGTACGATTTGTAACACCACTGGCTTTTCGGTTAAGAAAAAACATCGTGAGGAAACCTGCATGCTTCAATTTCGAGGCATGTATTGTACCTACTGTCCATTACAAGTGGCGACGGGCTCACTCCCCGTCGCACTGGACAGAGTTTCGGTACTAGTAGTGAAACGTGGATGTTCTGAAGTTTCAGAATATCTCTGACTACCCCCTCGGGGAATATAGTCGTGAGCATATGCATGCATGCATGCAAATTAATTATTATTTTCTAGTATTGTCAAACACTCATTGACAGTACCTAATCTTTGTCCAAAATCGATATTCAAGTAACTCAAAAAGTTAAGTTTGGTTGCTCGAAAATCTAAGAATGATTGCTCGAGTTAAAATATTCCTGTTTACTGCCAGTTTTTTACTTTCCACTTTTTATATAAGTAGGTAGCTATTAATTTACTCGATAGTTTATTCTGACAAATTATAAAAGACAGCTTTTAGATGTAAGCGAATGTTTGTTGTACTGTATTCAAAATCAATAATAAAATGTTGCTTCCCCCAAATAACTAGTAATGTAGTGAAATAAATAACGATTTTTTAACTAACTGGTACCATTGTATCAAGTAAAATCAACCTTAAGTTCACTCAGTCGTATGGGACCGGTTTATTCATAAGAGAAACGCCCTAGGCTATTTTTGCAGCTTGTCTACAGCCCTGGTTATAAATTGCTAAGACTTCGAAATTACAGTCAATTATTATATCCGGAACCGAAAACCAAGTATTTATTTGTACGAATTAATATATGAAGTGACTAGCATAGATTTATATTTGAGCTTTAGGCTGCCTGTCCATTGAAGCTGTGCGAACTGTGTAGCTGTGTTTTTTTAACCAATCAGGAGCTCGGGCGAGATCGGCCGCGCCTCGCCCGAGCTCCTGATTGGTTGAAAAAACACAGCTACACAGCTCGCACAGCTTCAATGGACAGGCACCCTTAAGCAGCTGAATGTACTCTTATTCGTATAGCATACCAATTTATCAGATACAAGTCTGAAAAATATGTGAAAAATTAAATAAATTAACAATGAAAATTATAATCTCAAATACCTAATTGAAATTGTATGTAGTAAGATATTTTTCTATATCATTCCAAAACAAATCACAATTTTTAGAATAATTCTAAAGTGAGAATAGCAGTCTCTATTATCTTGTGAAAATTATTCATTTGCAACTTAGGCTGTCGCCGGTGGCCCGCCCATGAACCTACGGTTCAGGGGCCTATTTCATAAACGTGACAATATCTTAGTAAAAACAACGTTTAATAATCTCGCATTTTCATTCTTTAGCTTGCGAATACCTACTATTTTATATAAACTATAAAAAGTAATGAAATGTTGATGATGTTAGTATTTTGTACATTTTTTCATACAAAACGTGAGTTTTGACCTTCGATTAAGAGTTTCAAGTTTGATCTTGAATAGTTGTCGCTCCCCTATTGTTATTAACAATGACAATTCAGAGTACATTCCTATGGTGTTAAACAACAAGTGTCCGAATATACTCAGTAATGTATCTCAAATTGGTACCGATTCGGACTCTGTCACGACTTAACTTAACTAAATTTATTCCTGTCACTTTCTAAAATAAGATTAAGAAAAGAGACAGAAAACCAACAGCTGACTTTACAAAATTAATTGACATTAGACAAAATTAATCTGTCTATGATTTGATGTAAATAACACTACTAGTGAGTAGGCATATCCCCTTATGGCGGCGCACGCACAGCTGGCGAAACGCAGCGTAGAGTATTTTTCCCATAATCAACTTTGATTTCGTTGAAATAACATCGAAAGTAGATTAACACAACTTTCGCCTCAAGTCGCTTCTATGATCACGAGGACTAGTACCTAGTTGTGTTAATAGATTTTCGATGCTATTTCAATGCAAGCAAAATCGAAAATGGTCTGCGCTACGCTTCGCCTGGTGTGCGCTAGCTCTATGACTGATTTTGTAATCTATCTTGCATTTATATTAATCTCCTTTGATAACTGCAAAATGACATTGCATTTCTTATTATTTTATTTAAGTATTATTGTTAAGAAAATAATCTCAAATGTTATTTGTTTACTTTATTAGTATTACGTGCAATAAGTATTTATTTCGATAAGAAATTGTGATATTGGAAAATTGGTCTTAAAAAGATGTAATTTTAGAACCGTTCGAGGTTGTGTTACTATATTTAGTTTCTATTTTATTACTATCCACCACAAACATTTTATAAGCTATTTTCGTTTGTATACCGGGTCCTTCTTAATAAGCTGACGGTATTTTAAGGGGATCTAGCATCAACATCAAAATCGCGAGAAAAATCAGCTGTCCCATACATTAGCTCGAATAGGTTTGGAGTTTTGTATGGAACAGCAGTTTATATTGATGCTTGGGAAAGTTGTTCAGTTTGTTGGTCTGAGTATCCTCTTAAAAAACCGTTAGCTTATTATTTAGAAGGACCCTATATTGTTGTAAGGTCACGAAGGGAATTGCAACTAAACATACTTAGGAAAGCTTTTTCTCTGGAACAAGCGTTGTAAGTTACTTCAATAGGACCTTCCGTTAAAAAACTAAGTACAGTCGCCATCAGATATATCTCAGCATACAAGGTGTCCAAATATTTCTGAGCAGTGCTAATTTTCATTAAATTCTTTACAGTAAATGTTACCAATTATATCTAAACGTGTATTTTGTCATAAATATCTGAACAGCGAATTTTCAATAATTTCTCTACAATGGCCTCGATTCGGAGTGTACCACGACTAAACTAAACTAAATGTATTCCTGTCACTTTCTAAAATAAGATTAAGAAAAGAGACAGAAAACCAACAGCTGACTTTAGTGCTGTCAAAGTGACGTTAAATGCGCAAAATAAGATGCCATCATAATGTACGCCATCTTGAGTCGCGTGGCTGGAGGGCTTTCGAGTGGACGTCTGTCGTTGGCTCGCGATTTAAGTAGCCACGCGGCTCCGCCATTTTATGGCGGTTTCGAGTGTGTGTTTTTGTATAAAAACGGGGCTTTGAGATCGCCATATCCAATTACCGTACAACGTCAAGCACTAATTGCTCTTTTTAAACTAGATACTGGCAAAATCCACCAAGGAAACGCCATTAAACAAAAATAGAATAGTACGCCATCTTATTTAAGTCGTTTTTGGGCGTTTAACATCACTTTGACAGCACTAAAGTCAGCTGTTGGTTTTCTGTCTCTTTTCTTAATCTTATTTTAGAAAGTGACAGGAATACATTTAGTTTAGTTTAGTCGTGGTACACTCCGAATCGAGGCCAATGTTTTTTAAAATTAAAATGTAAAACAACGGAGTAAGGTTTTTTTCCGTAACTGTTCAGATGTTTACGACTGCGTCGATATATTTGGTGTTCTAGGCGTTCCTATATTTTTGATTGATTATGAGTAAAGAAATTATTGAAAATTAGAACTGCTTAGAAATATTTGACCTTGTTTGCTACGATATATCTGCTGGTGACTGTACTTTCGCGCGTAAGACAAAAGAGAGCTATGCGATTATCCCGTTCCTGAAGTTTAGGAGCACAAAATTATTATAACATAAGTTACGTCAAAGTATGAAGTCGAATTATGATTTCAACTATAGTTTGCGATTGCCAGCAGCGTGACCAATTCATTTGTTTATCTGCTCTAAAATTATAAGCAAATTTTGTATAAAACTTTTATTAAAATCTAATTATCACAGTCACAAACTTATTTACGTCTTTTCTTTTTGGGTTTAGGGTCTTCCACTTGTTCCTTTTCGTTTTTAGTTTCTTGAAATTTCTTCAAGTCCGCACAAAATAGAACCTGTAAATAATTGATCTGATCAATGAAAAAGAAAGCGTTGTAATCACTTTTTAATACAAATACACTCGGATTTCGGGAGTGGGGGGGGGGATAAATCTCCCAACTAAGTCTAAGTCCGGGAGAGAAGATGGATGAATGTGGAGAGTGAGTGCTGAAATGACGAATAAGAAATATGAATGGGAGAAGGTGACACCCTGCATTGCGCAGACTCCAAATAATAGGATAAAGGCTAGAGAATGATGACGATGATAATAATATGTTGACTATATCACTATTTTTGTACATTGGGTACATTACCCGGCAAACAACTTCTGTTTCGCCTACAAAAGCCAATTTTGATTTTTTTTAACGCGGCCATCAATAAAACTTGGATATTATAGTTCAGAATAAAGTAACAAACAAAACTTCATAGCAAGTATATCTCTAAACTCAAGCTGAACGGAGATAATATAAAGGCTTGAAGTAAACGTAATACATTTATTTTCAATTTCAAACCTTTATATCTCCGTTCAGACTGAGTTAAGAGATATACCCGTAATAGCAAGTTTTGTTTGTTACGTTATTTTAAACTAAAATATTCTAGTTTGGTTGATGGCCACGCTAAAAACAACTTCGAAAAATAAGGCACCAACGTTCCATACAAAACCCGCATTGTCTTTTTGTTTTGCTGGCTATTGTAAAATGATAAGGGATGAGCCTCATCTGGCAGCTCGGAATCGCATTTTATCACGCTCTATCCTTTTCCGTCGTTCAGGAACTTCATTATGCTAGAGCGAGAAAGTTCGCAGCACTGTCGGTGCGGTCGCATACCCGCTTTCTTTCTCGCTCTAGCAAATGACGAAAAGGATGGATGAGTTTCAACCCTAAAAAGTCAAGCAACTCACCGTATGCGCCCACCCCGCCATATCACCGTACAAACTCCTAAAATGGTCGCCGATCTCGACATACATCTTGTCCGTGACATTCTTCTTGCCCCTCAGGTGCGGCAGGTAGTTCTGTGCGGCTATCTGATACACGTGCGTGTCCACTGGAAGTGCCTCTAAGTGGCTCAGCGACATTAGGCATATGCAGTCCGCTACCTGCAACAAAACAGTAGAGGTAAAAAAACAACTACAAAGTAAAATTATTACATACTAGCCTGTGCCCGGAGGCATGCGTTTTCATGCCACGTTTTTTCGTTTTGTCGTAAACCTTCCCAGGCAGTAAGTGATAAATTTATCAGGAAAAGTGATAAATATGTCAGGGAAAGTGATAAATTTGTCAGGGAAAGTGATAAATTAGTCAGGGAAAGTGATAAATTTATCAGGAAAAGTGATAAATATGTCAGGAAAAGTGATAAATGGGTCAAGAAAAGTGATAAATTACTCAGGGAAAGTGATAAATTTATCAGGGAAAGTGATAAATTTATCAGGAAAAGTGATAAATATGTCAGGAAATTATCAGGGAAAGTGATAAATTTATCAGGGAAAGTGATAAATTTATCAGGGAAAGTGATAAATTTGTCAGGGAAAGTGATAAATTTATCAGGAAAAGTGATAAATATGTCAGGAAAAGTATGACAGTTGTGACGGACGCTGTCAAACGATTAGACGTAAGATTAGGATTAGAGGTATCTGGAAGAGAACAAAAGAATAACGAAATTCGTAGGTCTGGAATATTCTGCGGGGTATAAAAAGCGGCGAGTTCGCGGTCACAGATCAGTTCTTGGTTTAACAGTGAACAGTGCGAAACAAAAGGAAGAAAAGTAAAAGTGGAAAAGTACAAGTAAAGAGAAAAGTGCTAAGTGGAACAGTGAGTAGACAAGTGTCAGTGTAGTGCGTGTGACGTCATAGTATCGGTGTAGTACGTGACGTCAAAGTGTCAGTGTAGTGCGTGACGTCATAGTGTCGTACGTCGTGACGTCATAGCCGTGACGCGTGTCGTGTCGTCACAGTAGTGACGTAGTGGACTGTGAATAGTGACAGTAAGTGGTGCACGGGGAATCCCTGCGAGGAGGAGCCGGTGAAGTGAACCGTGTAGGGGAAACTCTGCGAGGTGGACCGTTTGTAAGTGCATCCCAAATAAACTCTGTAAAATTGGACTTAGCATTTCACTTCAATCCCGGAACCCGTCGCTCGTAACATTTGGTGTCAGAAGTGGGATTGGAGTAAGATGCCGCTGGTGCCGAAAGAGTTAAAGGGAGTCACCACCCGGGCTATGTCGGAAGCGCGGCAGGAAGGTGCGGCCCCTGTAACTGAGGTGCAGCGAACCCCAGAGAGAAGACCTGAGGGGGGTGAAGGGCAGCGCACTCCGGAGCAGAACCCAGGAAATTTCCTCTATCAAATTCAGCGTATGATGGAGGAACAGCTGCGCGCACTGAAAGAGGAGCAGGCTCGGCGCCAGGAGGAACAGGCACGCCGGTAGGAAGACCAAATGCGCACAATGCAGGAAGCGCTTCATAAAGATATTACGAAAGGCTTGCAACAGGCAGTAGAGAGAGTCGTAGAAGGGAGGTTGGATCGTGTGAAGGGAGAGCTCGAAGGGAGGTTGGATTATGTGAAGGGTGAGTTCGGAGGGAGGCTGGATCGTGTAGAGGGTGAGTTCGCCAAGATCCGGCGAGAAGTTGAGCAGAGCAGATCTCATAGTCGTGTCGCTGCTGTTTTTGACTCACGCATTCAACCGAAAGGTGTCAAGACTCCGGTTTACGATGGACTGACGTCATGGCCCGCCTTCAAGCTACAATTTGAGACAGCGATGAAAGTTAATGGCTGGGGCAAAGAGGAGGCGCAGTCTGCGTTGACATTAGCACTCCAGGGACAGGCTCTCACTGTGCTGGAAGCTGTTGGTGCTGGAAGCTGTTGGTGCTGGTGAAAATTTGACGTTCGACAAGCTTTTCAGAGCTCTGGAGGCTAGATTCGGCGACGGGCATCTCGAACACATGTATCGGGCGCGATTGAAGGAACGTAACCAACATGCTAACGAGAGTCTGCAACAATGGTCCGTGGAAGAGGAGAAGCTCGTACGAAAGGCTTTCCAGTCATCACCAGCAGCCATCGATGACATGCTCCTGCAGGCCTTTACGGATGGGATATGGGACCCGGAGGTGCGAGCTGCCGTGCGACTTGGGCACCATAGCACTCTCAGGGACGCTGTTGCCCATGCATTGGAGGTGGAGGCCGTACGACAGGATTCTCGTTCCGCTCGCCTCAGGGAGATTGTTGTGACTAGAGCCTCACCGCCAAGGAATCGAAGCGTCGGTTTTGTGTGCTACGAGTGTGGTGAACGAGCGCATATTCGCAGCTCCAGCCCGAAGCGCACAGGTCGTCGGGATATAGGAGTCTCGACTGATGAGCAAAAACTAAAACCAGCCAGGGCTGCGGGGTGGGCGCTGGCCGGTTATGTTGCAACCCCAACCACAAGAGTCAAACAGACATCAGACGGAAATAGTCTGTTAGTCGAAGGAGAGGTCAATGGTAGAATCTGTCAACTAACTTTGGATACCGGAGCTTCGAGAACAGTGATCAATACTCGACTGATAAGCGAGATGGGAAGTTATCAGAAACGACTTCTGCAACAAACCAACCTGCAGTTAACAACAGCTACCGGCCAGCGCATACCTGTCAACGGGGAGTTGGGAGTTTCAATTAAGATCGGGGAAACTCCTTTGAAACATGAGGTGGTTGTTGAGGATTCCCGAGATTCTGGCTTGCCGCATGCGGGGTCCATTGTATCATGTGTACTGAATTTCTATTTTGTTAATAAAGATATTTGTATTTTGTATTTGTATTTGTATCTGAAATAGTGGACGATTGCATTAGGGCATGCTCCCGGGAAATCCCGGTACCGAAAATACCGGGAATTCCCGGGATTTCTGAGGCTGTCTAGCACCGGTACTTTGGGAAATAAATCCCGGTTCTTTCGATACTTTCGGTACTCAACAATTTAATTAATTTATAATTTAAATACCAGCTAAAATCGTCCTTTAAGTAGATTTAGTTATACTTTAAATGGAAATTTTAAAATTATCGAATTAAATTATGATTCTCTCTTCTAACTTTTAGAATTTTCATATTAATCATCATCATGACAGTCGAAACATGTCGAACTGGACTCAGGCCTCCCCTAAAGATCGCCACAAGGACCGATCCTGCATTGCCCTTATCCAATGGATTCCTGCCACCGTCACCAGGTCGTCGGTCAATCTTGTAAGGGACTGTGCACCTTCCGGTACGCGGTCGCTACTCAAGAAATATTTGGCCCCATCGGCCACCTGTTGTGTTAGCCATGTGCCCAGCCCACTGCCTCTTGTGTTTAGCAATTCTTCGGGTTTTATCAGCTACTTTGGGTCTTCTCCAAAGCTCATTTCTGATTTGGTCTCGCAGGGAAGCTCCGAGAATAGCCCTCATAATCGACCTTTGAGAGACTTTTAGCCTGTCCATGAGGCCTTTAGTGAGCGATCACGTCTCAGTTCCGTATGTCATCACTGGTCAAAGACTTTAGTTTTGAGAGAAAAATTGCGGTACTCAATGTGAAAATTTATCAGAGAAAGTGATAAATTTATCAGGAAAAGTGATAAATTTATCAGGAAAAGTGATAAATTTGTCCGGGAAAGTGATAAATTTATCAGGGAAAGTGATAAATTTATCAGGAAAAGTGATAAATTTGTCAGGGAATGTGATAAATTTATCAGGAAAAGTGATAAATTTATCAGGAAAAGTGATAAATTAGTCAGGGAAAGTGATAAATTTATTTTATTTTATTTATTTATTTTATTTTATTGTTTTTGGAAGACCAACAGCACAATGCAACACATTAAAACAGTATTATAATAAGTAACAGAAGGCCAATTAAAGGTCCTCGCTAATATACATCAAACTAAAAAGAAAGAACGATAAATTTGTCAGGGAAAGTGATAAATTTGTCAGGGAAAGTGATAAATTTATCAGGGAAAGTGATAAATTTGTCAGGGAAAGTGATAAATTTATCAGGGAAAGTGATAAATTTGTCAGGGAAAGTGATAAATTTATCAGGAAAAGTGATAAATTTATCAGGAAAAGTGATAAATTTGTCAGGGAAAGTGATAAATTTATCAGGAAAAGTGATAAATTTATCAGGGAAAGTGATAAATTTATCAGGGAAAGTGATAAATTTAATATTTATGAGGAAGTGATAAATTTATCAGGAAAAGTGATAAATTTATTTTATTTTATTTATTTATTTTATTTTATTGTTTTTGGAAGACCAACAGCACTTTATCACTTTCCCTAATAAATTTATCACTTTCCCTGATAAATTTATCACTTTTCCTGATAAATTTATCACTTTCCCTGACAAATTTATCACTTTCCCTGACTAATTTATCACTTTTCCTGATAAATTTATCACTTTCCCTGATAAATTTATCACTTTCCCTGACAAATTTATCACTTTCCCTAATAAATTTATCACTTTCCCTGATAAATTTATCACTTTTCCTGATAAATTTATCACTTTTCCTGATAAATTTATCACTTTCCCTGACAAATTTATCACTTTTCCCACTTTTCCTGATAAATTTATCACTTTCCCTGATAAATTTATCACTTTTCCTGATAAATTTATCACTTTCCCTGACAAATTTATCACTTTTCCTGATAAATTTATCACTTTCCCTGACTAATTTATCACTTTTCCTGATAAATTTATCACTTTTCCTGATAAATTTATCACTTTTCCTGATAAATTTATCACTTTCCCTGATAAATTTATCACTTTTCCTGATAAATTTATCACTTTCCCTGACAAATTTATCACTTTTCCTGATAAATTTATCACTTTCCCTGACAAATTTATCACTTTTCCTGATAAATTTATCACTTTCCCTGATAAATTTATCACTTTCCCTGACAAATTTATCACTTTCCCTGATAAATTTATCACTTTCCCTGACAAATTTATCACTTTCCTTGACTAATTTATCACTTTCCCTGATAAATTTATCACTTTTCCTGATAAATTTATCACTTTCCCTGATAAATTTATCACTTTCCCTGACAAATTTATCACTTTCCCTGATAAATTTATCACTTTTCCTGATAAATTTATCACTTTCCCTGACAAATTTATCACTTTTCCTGATAAATTTATCACTTTTCCTGATAAATTTATCACTTTTCCTGATACTTTTATCACTTTTCCTGATAAATTTATCACTTTCCCTGACAAATTTATCACTTTCCCTGATAAATTTGTCAGGGAAAGTGATAAATTTATCAGGAAAAGTGATAAATTTGTCAGGGAAAGTGATAAATTTATCAGGAAAAGTGATAAATTTGTCAGGGAAAGTGATAAATTTATCAGGAAAAGTGATAAATTTATCAGGGAAAGTGATAAATTTATCAGGGAAAGTGATAAATTTAATATTTATCAGGAAGTGATAAATTTATCAGGAAAAGTGATAAATTTGTCAGGGAAAGTGATAAATTTATCAGGAAAAGTGATAAATATGTCAGGGAAAGTGATAAATTTTTCAGGGAAAGTGATAAATTTGTCAGGAAAAGTGATAAATTTATCAGGGAATGTGATAAATTTATCAGGGAAAGTGATAAATTTATCAGGGAAAGTGATAAATTTATTTTATTTTATTTATTTATTTTATTTTATTGTTTTTGGAAGACCAACAGCACAATGCAACACATTAAAACAGTATTATATAAGTAACAGAAGGCCAATTAAAGGTCCTCGCTAATATACATCAAACTAAAAAGATAGAACGATAAATTTGTCAGGGAAAGTGATAAATTTGTCAGGGAAAGTGATAAATTTATCAGGGAAAGTGATAAATTTGTCAGGGAAAGTGATAAATTTATCAGGAAAAGTGATAAATTAGTCAGGGAAAGTGATAAATTTGTCAGGGAAAGTGATAAATTTATCAGGGAAAGTGATAAATTTATCAGGAAAAGTGATAAATTTATCAGGAAAAGTGATAAATTTGTCAGGGAAAGTGATAAATTTATCAGGGAAAGTGATAAATTTATCAGGAAAAGTGATAAATTTGTCAGGAAAAGTGATAAATTTATCAGGAAAAGTGATAAATTTATCAGGAAAAGTGATAAATTAGTCAGGGAAAGTGATAAATTTGTCAGGGAAAGTGATAAATTTATCAGGGAAAGTGATAAATTTATCAGGAAAAGTGATAAATTTATCAGGAAAAGTGATAAATTTGTCAGGGAAAGTGATAAATTTATCAGGGAAAGTGATAAATTTATCAGGAAAAGTGATAAATTTGTCAGGAAAAGTGATAAATTTATCAGGAAAAGTGATAAATTTATCAGGAAAAGTGATAAATTAGTCAGGGAAAGTGATAAATTTGTCAGAGAAAGTGATAAATTTATCAGGGAAAGTGATAAATTTATCAGGAAAAGTGATAAATTTATCAGGGAAAGTGATAAATTTATTAGGAAAAGTGATAAATTTGTCAGGGAAAGTGATAAATTTATCAGGGAAAGTGATAAATTTATCAGGAAAAGTGATAAATTAGTCAGGGAAAGTGATAAATTTGTCAGGGAAAGTGATAAATTTATCAGGAAAAGTGATAAATTTATCAGGAAAAGTGATAAATTTGTCAGGGAAAGTGATAAATTTATCAGGAAAAGTGATAAATTTATCAGGGAAAGTGATAAATTTATCAGAAAAGTGAAAATTTATCAGGGAAAGTGATAAATTTATTAGGGAAAGTGATAAATTTGTCAGGGAAAGTGATAAATTTATCAGGAAAAGTGATAAATGTATCAGGAAAAGTGATAAATTTATCAGGAAAAGTGATAAATTTATCAGGGAAAGTGATAAATTAGTCAAGGAAAGTGATAAATTTGTCAGGGAAAGTGATAAATTTATCAGGGAAAGTGATAAATTTGTCAGGGAAAGTGATAAATTTATCAGGGAAAGTGATAAATTTATCAGGAAAAGTGATAAATTTGTCAGGGAAAGTGATAAATTTATCAGGAAAAGTGATAAATTTGTCAGGGAAAGTGATAAATTTATCAGGAAAAGTGATAAATTTATCAGGAAAAGTGATAAATTAGTCAGGGAAAGTGATAAATTTATCAGGAAAAGTGATAAATTTGTCAGGGAAAGTGATAAATTTATCAGGAAAAGTGATAAATTTGTTTTATTTTTATTTTTATTTTATTGTTTTTGGAAGACCAACAGCACAATGCAACACATTAAAACAGTATTATATAAGTAACAGAAGGCCAATTAAAGGTCCTCGCTAATATACATCAAACTAAAAAGAAAGAACGATCTAGTACAGCACCAAACATGCGTATCGGTTGTTATAAATAACATAGATAGTTAATCAATACCCACATACATAGGTTAAACAGAGAAAATTGTTTGGGTACATCAATAGTACAGATAGCTTAGCTGATTACAATTAAATCACTAGTAAAAAACACATAATATAGGTATATAAAACAAAAAGAAAATAACGATTAGGTATACCTACCTATTTTAAAACTATTTGTTCTATCCTGCTATGAAAAAACTCTGCGCTAGTTGACGCCTCGCTGACATAATGCTAGTGTTGAATAGGTCTAAATCGTATTCCTTACTCAGATTATTGAAACTATTGCTCGCACGCCAGACAAACGTATTCATCCTGTAATTAGTGGATGCAGATGGAATGTAGATAAGAGCGTTGGACCTTAATACCTTCGTGGGCACTCTGTAGTGCAGTTGGGAAAGAAGACTGGGACAATCAATAGCGCCTGATGCTATTTTCAAGAGAAATACCAGATCTGCTATTACACGACGGTATTCAAGAGGAAGTAAATGATGTCTGTTACATTGGTTTAGATAGTCAGTCGAGTCATAATGGGCTCCAATACGAAAGCACAAATAGCGAATAAACTTTCTCTGAATACTTTCTATACGGTTAACATAGGTCGCATACATAGGGTTCCATATTTGTGACGCGTATTCCAGGTTACTACGCACATATGTACAATAAAGAATTTTGAACGTCTTCACTTTAGTAAATTCTTTTGAGCAACGTTTTACAAACCCTAAGGCTTTATAGGCCTTCGATACTATTGTGTTGATATGGTCGTCAAAAAGCAGCTTAGAATCATGAACCACCCCAAGATCACGCATCGTCGTATTCCTGGGTAGAATCTGACCTTTGAGAGTGTAATCGAAAAGAACCACATTATATTTACGTGTGAAAGTTACAGTGCTACATTTCAAAGGATTAAGATCTAACTGGTTTACAGCACAATAACTCTCAAGTCGTGCAAGATCAGCTTGAAGCCTCTCAGCATCTGAGACAGATGAAATCGAAGTGTATATTTTCATATCGTCAGCAAAACACAATAAATGAGATGTCTGGAAACAAGAGTCAATGTCGTTTACAAAAAGTGTAAATAGCAAAGGCCCGAGCAAAGAACCCTGTGGCACCCCGCTAGGTATCGGAACCCAACTAGACATATAATTATTAACTACTACCGCTTGCGTGCGGTTATCAATGTATGACGAGAACCATCTAAAGAGGTCACCACAAATGCCAACCTTGTGAAGCTTAAATAAAAGTAGTTTGTGCGGAATACGGTCAAAAGCTTTACTATAATCCGTATAGACAACATCCACCTGATGGCCATTGTCCATGGCTTCGGTTAAGTAAGAGTTTAGTAATATGAGATTAGAAACGGTAGAGCGACCCTTTAAGAAGCCATGTTGGAATGGGCTGAATGATTGTTTTAAAGCTGGATATAGTTGGTTGAAAACCACCTTCTCAAAGACTTTGGACACAATACATAATTTGGAAATGGGACGGTAATTTGTAATATCCGTTTTGGCACCTTTTTTGTGTACAGGTGTTATGAAGGCACGTTTCCAGATGCTGGGAACATACCCCTCAGCAATTGATCTTTTAAATAGAATAGATATGGGTAACGAAATAGTTTTGGCACAGTTTATAAGGAAACGAGCGGGCATGTGATCGGGGCCAGCGGATTTGGATGGATCGAGTTTCTGAAGTAGATTTGCTATTGTATCAATATTAATCGAAACAGAAGAAATATCAGAGACGCTATGCGACTGACTAAGAGAGTCAACGTTGGAATTGTGATGAGAGTTTGAAGCATTAGAGAAGGTGGAACAAAAATAAGTCGAAAATGCATTACATATTGCTTCGCCGTCATTTGCGATAGAATTGTTATACTGTAAGCTACTGGGTATTACATTAGATTTAGATTTAGATTTGTAATATGACCAAAAATATTTAGGGTTCATTTCAATTGAGTTTTCAACCAAGGCTATGTAGTTATTGTAACAAGAAACTTCCAGATCTTTAGCTCGATCACGCAATATTTTGTATGACTGTTCATCGGATAAGTTACCATATTTTTTATATTTCCGTAGATATTTAAACTTTTCTTTAATAACTTTCTTTAAAGCCCGAGTGTACCATTTAGGGTAGTGATCGTTTTTTATTAACTTAGACGGTATATACTTATCCCTTAAAATGGAGAACATTTCATAGAAATAGTCGACTGCACTCTCAAAGGCCCTAGATGTAAGCTCATTCAACCAATCTATTTTTGAAATTTCCTCGTTAATAGAAACATAATCCCTCTTCTCAAATAGGTATCTAGTAAAAGGCACGCAGTCTAAAGCATCACACTCAACAAAGTGGGCATGTAGTGAGAGCGCACCATGGAAACGATCAATGGGCAATGAGAGGGGTCATCGCTGCAGTCTGTCACAACAAAAGTGTCGTTCGACAGTACCAGGTCCAACGTTCTTCCATAATGATTCCTAATACCGTTATACTGTTTAAGATTAAGGGCATTTAACTCATCGATAAGCAGAATTTCATTTTCCGATCGGTAATGAGACGGATCGAAGGTGCCGTCATATACATTTGGAGTCCAAACTATGTCACTCATATTGAAATCACCAACCACGAGATACTTATCATATGGATTAAGCATTATTATGCTATCAAGGTTTGTTAAAAAATTTAATAACTGTTGGGAGAAATTAAAACCGAGGTTCTCATCACATAAATAAAGCACACATATATGTAGGTTAATTAACAATTTAGAACCGTGCTGTTTTATTGACAAAGTGAGCCAGAGGTCTTCGGCTAGAGAGTGAAAAGAAGATTGAGGAGTGACTGCCAACTCTCTGCGAGTGGCAATGAGGACACCTCCTCCGAAAGTTTGTCCTGTCGCTGCATAATTGCGGTCCCGCCTCCAAACAACATACCGATCGTCAACAAGTTCCGGATTATTTATTCCATCCAGTAACCAAGTTTCTGTAATAATAATCACATCATAATTATGAGATTGAACATTACGCTTAAAGATAGCAGTTTTGGTTCGTAAGCCCCGTGCATTCTTATAATAAATATCTAGGTATTTACTGTTATTTATAGAAGTCATTTTTGTAATTAAGGAAAATCTTAGCATATTTATCGTAGTAATGAAAAGAAAGTAGTATCATAGAACAGTAATATTTAACGGTAAATGCATCACAAGAATGTATCGCTTTTAATATAAAATTATGCAAGCGTAACACGTGATAGAAATAAGCTGTACTGGTGCGAATAGATGAGCAATATGATTCATTAACGGAGTGCGTAAAAAAGACAGATAAGCAAAACACAGCTTGCGCTTCAAATGCAGAAAAAACGTTATGAATGGGAAAGGAATGCAGTAGCGAGCGAGGCGTCGACGGCAGTTCAATAGGTAGTGCAGGGGTCAGAAACAGTTTAACGTGGTGTAAACAAATAAATGTGGTAATAGTAATAAAAAAACAATATTTCACAGTAGTTAATACAAGAGTGATTAGACAGGGTATTAGAAATAGAATAATATTTGTGTGGAATGAATAATAGTTTAGAACATCCTGTTTAAATCATTCTCGTTCGAAATAATTAGAACATTAGTAGTATCGTTTTTCCGAACATGGATTTTACTGTGTTTCACCCACACATAGCTGTAGTTTTTTTCCTTTGCTGTGGATTTAACCTTAGTTAGGAGTTTCTTATTATCTGGCGTCAGGTGGTCGTTGATATAAATCCTTTGCGAGTTTCCCACGAATCCAAGATCGCTTGCCGTTAACGTCTTCTTCATACGAGCTGCGGTCACGAAATTATCCTTTACGTACCTATTTATAAAGCTGACTATTAAAGACTTGTTGTCGGAGTTGAAAGTCGGTACTCGGGCTATATAGTTAATTTGCGAATCCGGAAACTCATAACCCACAATCTTGGTCAGGTTTTCGATAATTTTAAATAGGTTCTCTGTTTTATGCACAGGTATGCCTTTTATCTCAATGTTGTTGAGTCGGGACCGCTGATCTCTTGCATCAAGCTCCTTTTTAACAATTTTTAGCTCGTTAGACATCGCGCAAAAAGAGTCCTGGATATTCCGCATCTCGTTCATCCCCGTCTCGACCTTTGATATTCTGGCACCATGTTCGTCCAACGTAGCGCTGTTGAACTCACAAGATTTCTTCAGGTCCACTAGGTCGCTTCGGATGCTTTTGACATCATCAACTAGGACGGGTAAACTGGTGAGCTGCAGTTTCATCTCACGTAGCTCACGTAGAATGGTGTCAAGTGCTGAAGAGTCGGCACTGGTAGGTGGAAAAGGTGGCATGTTACGACAACGAGGGCACTTCCATACCGCCCTTCGGTCGGTCCCAAGTTTCCGATAACCAGCCTCGGAGATGCCAGCACAGTTGAAATCCAACTGCCTTTTACACATCCCGCATTGCGCACCGTCATTAAATTCACTGCCGCACTCGTCACAATTCATCATAGCGCGGACGTTAAATAAGATTGGTAACAGAAAAAAGGTTGCGAACGTATGATTTTCTTGTTAATACCGATACGCGTGCTATCCGTATGGGTGCGAACTGCGAACTGAGTCTTTGTCAGGGAAGTGATAAATTTATCAGGAAAAGTGATAAATTAGTCAGGGAAAGTGATAAATTTGTCAGGGAAAGTGATAAATTTATCAGGGAAAGTGATAAATTTATCAGGAAAAGTGATAAATTTATCAGGAAAAGTGATAAATTTATCAGGAAAAGTGATAAATTAGTCAGGGAAAGTGATAAATTTGTCAGGGAAAGTGATAAATTTATCAGGAAAAGTGATAAATTTATCAGGGAAAGTGATAAATTTATCAGGAAAAGTGATAAATTTGTCAGGAAAAGTGCTGATAAATTTATCAGGGAAAGTGATAAATTTATCAGGAAAAGTGATAAATTTGTCAGGGAAAGTGATAAATTTATCAGGGAAAGTGATAAATTTATCAGGAAAAGTGATAAATTTATCAGGAAAAGTGATAAATTTGTCAGGGAAAGTGATAAATTTATCAGGGAAAGTGATAAATTTATCAGGAAAAGTGATAAATTTGTCAGGAAAAGTGATAAATTTATCAGGAAAAGTGATAAATTTATCAGGAAAAGTGATAAATTAGTCAGGGAAAGTGATAAATTTGTCAGGGAAAGTGATAAATTTATCAGGGAAAGTGATAAATTTATCAGGAAAAGTGATAAATTTATCAGGAAAAGTGATAAATTTGTCAGGGAAAGTGATAAATTTATCAGGGAAAGTGATAAATTTATCAGGAAAAGTGATAAATTTGTCAGGAAAAGTGATAAATTTATCAGGAAAAGTGATAAATTTATCAGGAAAAGTGATAAATTAGTCAGGGAAAGTGATAAATTTGTCAGAGAAAGTGATAAATTTATCAGGGAAAGTGATAAATTTATCAGGAAAAGTGATAAATTTATCAGGGAAAGTGATAAATTTATTAGGAAAAGTGATAAATTTGTCAGGGAAAGTGATAAATTTATCAGGGAAAGTGATAAATTTATCAGGAAAAGTGATAAATTAGTCAGGGAAAGTGATAAATTTGTCAGGGAAAGTGATAAATTTATCAGGAAAAGTGATAAATTTATCAGGAAAAGTGATAAATTTGTCAGGGAAAGTGATAAATTTATCAGGAAAAGTGATAAATTTATCAGGGAAAGTGATAAATTTATCAGAAAAGTGAAAATTTATCAGGGAAAGTGATAAATTTATTAGGGAAAGTGATAAATTTGTCAGGGAAAGTGATAAATTTATCAGGAAAAGTGATAAATGTATCAGGAAAAGTGATAAATTTATCAGGAAAAGTGATAAATTTATCAGGGAAAGTGATAAATTAGTCAAGGAAAGTGATAAATTTGTCAGGGAAAGTGATAAATTTATCAGGGAAAGTGATAAATTTGTCAGGGAAAGTGATAAATTTATCAGGGAAAGTGATAAATTTATCAGGAAAAGTGATAAATTTGTCAGGGAAAGTGATAAATTTATCAGGAAAAGTGATAAATTTGTCAGGGAAAGTGATAAATTTATCAGGAAAAGTGATAAATTTATCAGGAAAAGTGATAAATTAGTCAGGGAAAGTGATAAATTTATCAGGAAAAGTGATAAATTTGTCAGGGAAAGTGATAAATTTATCAGGAAAAGTGATAAATTTGTTTTATTTTTATTTTTATTTTATTGTTTTTGGAAGACCAACAGCACAATGCAACACATTAAAACAGTATTATATAAGTAACAGAAGGCCAATTAAAGGTCCTCGCTAATATACATCAAACTAAAAAGAAAGAACGATCTAGTACAGCACCAAACATGCGTATCGGTTGTTATAAATAACATAGATAGTTAATCAATACCCACATACATAGGTTAAACAGAGAAAATTGTTTGGGTACATCAATAGTACAGATAGCTTAGCTGATTACAATTAAATCACTAGTAAAAAACACATAATATAGGTATATAAAACAAAAAGAAAATAACGATTAGGTATACCTACCTATTTTAAAACTATTTGTTCTATCCTGCTATGAAAAAACTCTGCGCTAGTTGACGCCTCGCTGACATAATGCTAGTGTTGAATAGGTCTAAATCGTATTCCTTACTCAGATTATTGAAACTATTGCTCGCACGCCAGACAAACGTATTCATCCTGTAATTAGTGGATGCAGATGGAATGTAGATAAGAGCGTTGGACCTTAATACCTTCGTGGGCACTCTGTAGTGCAGTTGGGAAAGAAGACTGGGACAATCAATAGCGCCTGATGCTATTTTCAAGAGAAATACCAGATCTGCTATTACACGACGGTATTCAAGAGGAAGTAAATGATGTCTGTTACATTGGTTTAGATAGTCAGTCGAGTCATAATGGACTCCAATACGAAAGCACAAATAGCGAATAAACTTTCTCTGAATACTTTCTATACGGTTAACATAGGTCGCATACATAGGGTTCCATATTTGTGACGCGTATTCCAGGTTACTACGCACATATGTACAATAAAGAATTTTGAACGTCTTCACTTTAGTAAATTCTTTTGAGCAACGTTTTACAAACCCTAAGGCTTTATAGGCCTTCGATACTATTGTGTTGATATGGTCGTCAAAAAGCAGCTTAGAATCATGAACCACCCCAAGATCACGCATCGTCGTATTCCTGGGTAGAATCTGACCTTTGAGAGTGTAATCGAAAAGAACCACATTATATTTACGTGTGAAAGTTACAGTGCTACATTTCAAAGGATTAAGATCTAACTGGTTTACAGCACAATAACTCTCAAGTCGTGCAAGATCAGCTTGAAGCCTCTCAGCATCTGAGACAGATGAAATCGAAGTGTATATTTTCATATCGTCAGCAAAACACAATAAATGAGATGTCTGGAAACAAGAGTCAATGTCGTTTACAAAAAGTGTAAATAGCAAAGGCCCGAGCAAAGAACCCTGTGGCACCCCGCTAGGTATCGGAACCCAACTAGACATATAATTATTAACTACTACCGCTTGCGTGCGGTTATCAATGTATGACGAGAACCATCTAAAGAGGTCACCACAAATGCCAACCTTGTGAAGCTTAAATAAAAGTAGTTTGTGCGGAATACGGTCAAAAGCTTTACTATAATCCGTATAGACAACATCCACCTGATGGCCATTGTCCATGGCTTCGGTTAAGTAAGAGTTTAGTAATATGAGATTAGAAACGGTAGAGCGACCCTTTAAGAAGCCATGTTGGAATGGGCTGAATGATTGTTTTAAAGCTGGATATAGTTGGTTGAAAACCACCTTCTCAAAGACTTTGGACACAATACATAATTTGGAAATGGGACGGTAATTTGTAATATCCGTTTTGGCACCTTTTTTGTGTACAGGTGTTATGAAGGCACGTTTCCAGATGCTGGGAACATACCCCTCAGCAATTGATCTTTTAAATAGAATAGATATGGGTAACGAAATAGTTTTGGCACAGTTTATAAGGAAACGAGCGGGCATGTGATCGGGGCCAGCGGATTTGGATGGATCGAGTTTCTGAAGTAGATTTGCTATTGTATCAATATTAATCGAAACAGAAGAAATATCAGAGACGCTATGCGACTGACTAAGAGAGTCAACGTTGGAATTGTGATGAGAGTTTGAAGCATTAGAGAAGGTGGAACAAAAATAAGTCGAAAATGCATTACATATTGCTTCGCCGTCATTTGCGATAGAATTGTTATACTGTAAGCTACTGGGTATTACATTAGATTTAGATTTAGATTTGTAATATGACCAAAAATATTTAGGGTTCATTTCAATTGAGTTTTCAACCAAGGCTATGTAGTTATTGTAACAAGAAACTTCCAGATCTTTAGCTCGATCACGCAATATTTTGTATGACTGTTCATCGGATAAGTTACCATATTTTTTATATTTCCGTAGATATTTAAACTTTTCTTTAATAACTTTCTTTAAAGCCCGAGTGTACCATTTAGGGTAGTGATCGTTTTTTATTAACTTAGACGGTATATACTTATCCCTTAAAATGGAGAACATTTCATAGAAATAGTCGACTGCACTCTCAAAGGCCCTAGATGTAAGCTCATTCAACCAATCTATTTTTGAAATTTCCTCGTTAATAGAAACATAATCCCTCTTCTCAAATAGGTATCTAGTAAAAGGCACGCAGTCTAAAGCATCACACTCAACAAAGTGGGCATGTAGTGAGAGCGCACCATGGAAACGATCAATGGGCAATGAGAGGGGTCATCGCTGCAGTCTGTCACAACAAAAGTGTCGTTCGACAGTACCAGGTCCAACGTTCTTCCATAATGATTCCTAATACCGTTATACTGTTTAAGATTAAGGGCATTTAACTCATCGATAAGCAGAATTTCATTTTCCGATCGGTAATGAGACGGATCGAAGGTGCCGTCATATACATTTGGAGTCCAAACTATGTCACTCATATTGAAATCACCAACCACGAGATACTTATCATATGGATTAAGCATTATTATGCTATCAAGGTTTGTTAAAAAATTTAATAACTGTTGGGAGAAATTAAAACCGAGGTTCTCATCACATAAATAAAGCACACATATATGTAGGTTAATTAACAATTTAGAACCGTGCTGTTTTATTGACAAAGTGAGCCAGAGGTCTTCGGCTAGAGAGTGAAAAGAAGATTGAGGAGTGACTGCCAACTCTCTGCGAGTGGCAATGAGGACACCTCCTCCGAAAGTTTGTCCTGTCGCTGCATAATTGCGGTCCCGCCTCCAAACAACATACCGATCGTCAACAAGTTCCGGATTATTTATTCCATCCAGTAACCAAGTTTCTGTAATAATAATCACATCATAATTATGAGATTGAACATTACGCTTAAAGATAGCAGTTTTGGTTCGTAAGCCCCGTGCATTCTGATAATAAATATCTAGGTATTTACTGTTATTTATAGAAGTCATTTTTGTAATTAAGGAAAATCTTAGCATATTTATCGTAGTAATGAAAAGAAAGTAGTATCATAGAACAGTAATATTTAACGGTAAATGCATCACAAGAATGTATCGCTTTTAATATAAAATTATGCAAGCGTAACACGTGATAGAAATAAGCTGTACTGGTGCGAATAGATGAGCAATATGATTCATTAACGGAGTGCGTAAAAAAGACAGATAAGCAAAACACAGCTTGCGCTTCAAATGCAGAAAAAACGTTATGAATGGGAAAGGAATGCAGTAGCGAGCGAGGCGTCGACGGCAGTTCAATAGGTAGTGCAGGGGTCAGAAACAGTTTAACGTGGTGTAAACAAATAAATGTGGTAATAGTAATAAAAAAACAATATTTCACAGTAGTTAATACAAGAGTGATTAGACAGGGTATTAGAAATAGAATAATATTTGTGTGGAATGAATAATAGTTTAGAACATCCTGTTTAAATCATTCTCGTTCGAAATAATTAGAACATTAGTAGTATCGTTTTTCCGAACATGGATTTTACTGTGTTTCACCCACACATAGCTGTAGTTTTTTTCCTTTGCTGTGGATTTAACCTTAGTTAGGAGTTTCTTATTATCTGGCGTCAGGTGGTCGTTGATATAAATCCTTTGCGAGTTTCCCACGAATCCAAGATCGCTTGCCGTTAACGTCTTCTTCATACGAGCTGCGGTCACGAAATTATCCTTTACGTACCTATTTATAAAGCTGACTATTAAAGACTTGTTGTCGGAGTTGAAAGTCGGTACTCGGGCTATATAGTTAATTTGCGAATCCGGAAACTCATAACCCACAATCTTGGTCAGGTTTTCGATAATTTTAAATAGGTTCTCTGTTTTATGCACAGGTATGCCTTTTATCTCAATGTTGTTGAGTCGGGACCGCTGATCTCTTGCATCAAGCTCCTTTTTAACAATTTTTAGCTCGTTAGACATCGCGCAAAAAGAGTCCTGGATATTCCGCATCTCGTTCATCCCCGTCTCGACCTTTGATATTCTGGCACCATGTTCGTCCAACGTAGCGCTGTTGAACTCACAAGATTTCTTCAGGTCCACTAGGTCGCTTCGGATGCTTTTGACATCATCAACTAGGACGGGTAAACTGGTGAGCTGCAGTTTCATCTCACGTAGCTCACGTAGAATGGTGTCAAGTGCTGAAGAGTCGGCACTGGTAGGTGGAAAAGGTGGCATGTTACGACAACGAGGGCACTTCCATACCGCCCTTCGGTCGGTCCCAAGTTTCCGATAACCAGCCTCGGAGATGCCAGCACAGTTGAAATCCAACTGCCTTTTACACATCCCGCATTGCGCACCGTCATTAAATTCACTGCCGCACTCGTCACAATTCATCATAGCGCGGACGTTAAATAAGATTGGTAACAGAAAAAAGGTTGCGAACGTATGATTTTCTTGTTAATACCGATACGCGTGCTATCCGTATGGGTGCGAACTGCGAACTGAGTCTTTGTCAGGGAAGTGATAAATTTATCAGGAAAAGTGATAAATTAGTCAGGGAAAGTGATAAATTTGTCAGGGAAAGTGATAAATTTATCAGGGAAAGTGATAAATTTATCAGGAAAAGTGATAAATTTATCAGGAAAAGTGATAAATTTATCAGGAAAAGTGATAAATTAGTCAGGGAAAGTGATAAATTTGTCAGGGAAAGTGATAAATTTATCAGGAAAAGTGATAAATTTATCAGGGAAAGTGATAAATTTATCAGGAAAAGTGATAAATTTGTCAGGAAAAGTGCTGATAAATTTATCAGGGAAAGTGATAAATTTATCAGGAAAAGTGATAAATTTGTCAGGGAAAGTGATAAATTTATCAGGAAAAGTGATAAATTTGTCAGGGAAAGTGATAAATTTATCAGGAAAAGTGATAAATTTATCAGGAAAAGTGATAAATTTATCAGGAAAAGTGATAAATTTGTCATGGAAAGTGATAAATTGATCAGGAAAAGTGATAAATTTATCAGGGAAAGTGATAAATTGATCAGGGAAAGTGATAAATTTATCAGGAAAAGTGATAAATTTGTTAGGGAAAGTGATAAATTTATCAGTTGATAAATAGATCAAGTGATAAAGTGATAAGTTTATGTATTTAAATTTCTGTAGAAAGCACCACCTGCTCCCTCTGGAGAAACGGCGAGAGATCTCCGACACTATCTTTCTTCTTAAGGTTGCCTCTGGTTCCATTGACTGCTCTGAGCTACTTTCGATGATATCTCTCCGAGCCCCAGCTAAATTACTAAGATTTAACCCACCGTTACATACACCGTTTGCATCCACTAATTATAGGCAGAATACGTTTATGTGGCGTGCGAGTGACAATTTTAATAAACTATGCAATACATATAATATTGATCTCTTTAATTCTAGCGTCGAGTCGACAAGGAGGTTGTTAAGTCGTGATTTCTTTGCTGATGAAGTGTAGAAGTTATTGTTAGACTAAGGTCTTTTCTTTTCTTTTGTTTATTGTTTTTGCAAAGCTTTGTGTTTAACTTAAGTGTATAATGTGTGTTTAACTTTATAATGTTTTTATATTTACCTGTAGGCTGACTTATGTGCGTTTTTAAACATAGTTAACCATTTGTTTTTTCTTAACTATACTGTATCTACCAGCGAAAACCTGTTATTGGCTTTCTGATTTATACTCATGTAACTACTGTATTATATTGCTGTTCGTTTTCCAATAAAATAAAAATTAAAAAAAAAAATTAAAATTAAAATTAAAAATTAAATTAAAATAAAATTAAATTAAAATTAAAATCAGGAAAAGTGATAAATTTGTCAGGGAAAGTGATAAATTTATCAGGGAAAGTGATAAATTTATTAGGGAAAGTGATAAATTTGTCAGGGAAAGTGATAAATTTATCAGGAAAAGTGATAAATTTATCAGGGAAAGTGATAAATTTATCAGGGAAAGTGATAAATTTATCAGGAAAAGTGCTGATAAATTTATCAGGGAAAGTGATAAATTTATCAGGAAAAGTGATAAATTTGTCAGGGAAAGTGATAAATTTATCAGGAAAAGTGATAAATTTATCAGGAAAAGTGATAAATTTGTCATGGAAAGTGATAAATTTATTAGGAAAAGTGATAAATTTATCAGGGAAAGTGATAAATTGATCAGGGAAAGTGATAAATTTATCAGGAAAAGTGATAAATTTGTCAGGGAAAGTGATAAATTTATCAGTTGATAAATAGATCAAGTGATAAAGTGATAAGTTTATGTATTTAAATTTCTGTAGAAAGCACCACCTGCTCCCTCTGGAGAAACGGCGAGAGATCTCCGACACTATCTTTCTTCTTAAGGTTGCCTCTGGTTCCATTGACTGCTCTGAGCTACTTTCGATGATATCTCTCCGAGCCCCAGCTAAATTACTAAGATTTAACCCACCGTTACATACACCGTTTGCATCCACTAATTATAGGCAGAACACGTTTATGTGGCGTGCGAGTGACAATTTTAATAAACTATGCAATACATATAATATTGATCTCTTTAATTCTAGCGTCGAGTCGACAAGGAGGTTGTTAAGTCGTGATTTCTTTGCTGATGAAGTGTAGAAGTTATTGTTAGACTAAGGTCTTTTCTTTTCTTTTGTTTATTGTTTTTGCAAAGCTTTGTGTTTAACTTAAGTGTATAATGTGTGTTTAACTTTATAATGTTTTTATATTTACCTGTAGGCTGACTTATGTGCGTTTTTAAACATAGTTAACCATTTGTTTTTTCTTAACTATACTGTATCTACCAGCGAAAACCTGTTATTGGCTTTCTGATTTATTGGTTGGTTTTCCAATAAAAAAAAAATTAAAAAAAAAAATTGAAATTAAAATTAAAAATTAAATTAAAATTAAATTAAATTAAAATTAAAATCAGGAAAAGTGATAAATTTGTCAGGGAAAGTGATAAATTTATCAGGAAAAGTGATAAATTTATCAGGGAAAGTGATAAATTTATCAGGGAAAGTGATAAATTTATCAGGAAAAGTGATAAATTTATCAGGAAAAGTGCTGTAAATTTATCAGGGAAAGTGATAAATTTATCAGGAAAAGTGATAAATTTGTCAGGGAAAGTGATAAATTTATCAGGAAAAGTGATAAATTTATCAGGGAAAGAGATAAATTTATCAGGGAAAGTGATAAATTTATCAGGAAAAGTGATAAATTTAACAGGAAAAGTGATAAATTTATTAGGGAAAGTGATAAATTTGTCAGGGAAAGTGATAAATTTATCAGGGAAAGTGATAAATTGATCAGGGAAAGTGATAAATTTATCAGGAAAAGTGATAAATTTGTCAGGGAAAGTGATAAATTTATCAGGAAAAGTGATAAATTTGTCAGGGAAAGTGATAAATTTATCAGGAAAAGTGATAAATTTATCAGGAAAAGTGATAAATTTATCAGGGAAAGTGATAAATTTATCAGGGAAAGTGATAAATTTATCAGGAAAAGTGATAAATTTGTCAGGGAAAGTGACAAATTTATCAGGGAAAGTGATAAATTTATCAGGGAAAGTGATAAATTTATCAGGGAAAGTGATAAATTTATCAGGAAAAGTGATAAATTTGTCAGGGAAAGTGATAAATTAGTCAGGGAAAGTGATAAATTTGTCAGGGAAAGTGATAAATTTATCAGGGAAAGTGATAAATTTATCAGGGAAAGTGATAAATTTATCAGGAAAAGTGATAAATTTGTCAGGGAAAGTGATAAATTTATCAGGAAAAGTGATAAATTTGTCAGGGAAAGTGATAAATTTAGCAGGAAAAGTGATAAATTTGTCAGGGAAAGTGATAAATTTATCAGGAAAAGTGATAAAGGAAAGTGATAAATTTATCAGGAAAAGTGATAAATTTATCAGGGAAAGTGATAAATTGATCAGGGAAAGTGATAAATTTATCAGGAAAAGTGATAAATTTGTCAGGGAAAGTGATAAATTTATCAGTTGATAAATAGATCAAGTGATAAAGTGATAAGTTTATGTATTTAAATTTCTGTAGAAAGCACCACCTGCTCCCTCTGGAGAAACGGCGAGAGATCTCCGACACTATCTTTCTTCTTAAGGTTGCCTCTGGTTCCATTGACTGCTCTGAGCTACTTTCGATGATATCTCTCCGAGCCCCAGCTAAATTACTAAGATTTAACCCACCGTTACATACACCGTTTGCATCCACTAATTATAGGCAGAATACGTTTATGTGGCGTGCGAGTGACAATTTTAATAAACTATGCAATACATATAATATTGATCTCTTTAATTCTAGCGTCGAGTCGACAAGGAGGTTGTTAAGTCGTGATTTCTTTGCTGATGAAGTGTAGAAGTTATTGTTAGACTAAGGTCTTTTCTTTTCTTTTGTTTATTGTTTTTGCAAAGCTTCGTGTTTAACTTAAGTGTATAATGTGTGTTTAACTTTATAATGTTTTTATATTTACCTGTAGGCTGACTTATGTGCGTTTTTAAACATAGTTAACCATTTGTTTTTTCTTAACTATACTGTATCTACCAGCGAAAACCTGTTATTGGCTTTCTGATTTATACTCATGTAACTACTGTATTATATTGCTGTTGGTTTTCCAATAAAATAAAAATTAAAAAAAAAATTAAAATTAAAAATTAAATTAAAATTAAATTAAATTAAAATTAAAATCAGGAAAAGTGATAAATTTGTCAGGGAAAGTGATAAATTTATCAGGAAAAGTGATAAATTTATCAGGGAAAGTGATAAATTTATCAGGGAAAGTGATAAATTTACCAGGGAAAGAGATAAATTTACCAGGGAAAGAGATAAATTTATCAGGAAAAGTGATAAATTTATCAGGGAAAGTGATAAATTAGTCAGGGAAAGTGATAAATTTGTCAGGGAAAGTGATAAATTTATCAGGGAAAGTGATAAATTTGTCAGGGAAAGTGATAAATTTATCAGGGAAAGTGATAAATTTATCAGGAAAAGTGATAAATTTGTCAGGGAAAGTGATAAATTTATCAGGAAAAGTGATAAATTCATCAGGGAAAGTGATAAATTTATCAGGAAAAGTGATAAATTCATCAGGGAAAGTGATAAATTTATCAGGGAAAGTGATAAATTTGTCAGGGAAAGTGATAAATTTATCAGGGAAAGTGACAAATTTGTCAGGGAAAGTGATAAATTTATCAGGAAAAGTGATAAATTTGTCAGGGAAAGTGATAAATTTATCAGGAAAAGTGATAAATATGTCAGTAAAAGTGATAAATTGGTCAAGAAAAGTGATAAATTTATCAGGGAAAGTGATAAATTTATCAAGAAAAGTGATAAATTTGTCAGGGAAAGTGATAAATTTATCAGGGAAAGTGATAAATTTCTCAGGATTCACCCAAGTTGAGCCGCAGGACCGGTGTTCTCAACACAGTCAAAAATGAACTTGGCTCTGTAGCCAAAACACAGCTGCCATAATTAAATAAATAAATAAATAAATAAATAACGCTCACAGGCACATACATTGTAATGATCCCAAGAAAGCACTATTAATAGGCTGTTTATTATGGAAACCATACAACAACGGCACGAACATATAACAACCATGACCGAACCGGGATTCGAACCCAGGACCCTGGTTTGGCAGTCCGGCGTGGTAACCATTACACCAACCGGGTCGTCAAATTCAAAGAAAGATTACCTTAGGACCGATCCCACGCAGCTTCATCAGTTCGTGCCTGGCGTCCTTATACTTCATGTCCTGTAGACTCTTGAACCAGTCCTCTCCTCCCCACTCCACTATCTGTGCCGCCGACTTCTGGATGAACTTGGCCCTGTAGCCAAAACACAGCTGCCATAATTCAAAGAAAGATTACCTTAGGTTCGATCCCATGCAGCTTCATCAGTTCGTGCCTGGCGTCCTTATACTTCATGTCCTGTAGACTCTTGAACCAGTCCTCTCCTCCCCACTCCACTATCTGTGCCGCCGACTTCTGGATGAACTTGGCTCTGTAGCCAAAACACAGCTGCCATAATTCAAAGAAAGATTACCTTAGGACCGATCCCATGCAGCTTTATCAGTTCGTGCCTGGCGTCCTTATACTTCATGTCCTGTAGACTCTTGAACCAGTCCTCTCCACCCCACTCCACTATCTGTGCCGCCGACTTCTGTATGAACTTGGCTCTGTAGCCAAACCCCAGCTCCCGCAATTCACATTCTACCTGTGGAATTATTTGTATCATTGAATCCTTTTGTAGGTTTTTGTACTGGAGTTTAGAGAAAGGCGCAACCTTGAAAATCTTTTGGTATAGGTACTTTAAGAATTATAGTACTCTGTTTGAAGTAACTTTTAATATACTTTAAGTAACCCCATTTCAGCGCAAAGGCGTCATCTCACGAATAACAGTGAGAGGGAGTGGGCCATATCTACCCTGGTGGAGTGAGTACACTGCAGATTGGTGGAGACAAGTTACTGGTCAACTTGCTGTCAGAGAATTTTCAAGCCACATTCTTGTCTTATAATAGTTACTCACACAGCGATCTGAAGGACAGTAACTATCTGGGACCAACTGCTTAATATGCCTTCCGATTCCGAAGCATGAAGATGCATGAGAGGAAATACCATTTAAACGATCACCCATCCAAACACTGAGCAGACCTGATGTTGCCTGTCACAACTCCGCCGAGACTGAGAGCCTCATATTATCTTATCTTATCTTATCTTGTTGTGGGGGCTGGCAAGCCAGCAACACTTCGACCCAGTGGGATCTTTTGTGTTAGCCCCAATACTTTTTTTTTTTTTTTTTTTTTGCTTACTTCACCCTTCAAATACATGGTCAATGAAGGAGGCAATACCATTGAGGGGAAGAAGCCTTAGATCTCCCGGTTTTGGATATCCATCACCGAGGAGGCACATGCGCTTTGCCGCCAAGACATCACAGTCACACAGGATATGCTCCATGGTCTCCTCCATGGAGCCTCATATTGCAACACCTTGATATTTTTTTTCATAATGTTCTACACTTACTTAACCTTTTGAACGCCAGAGTCATCCAGTCGTGACAACCAATAAAATGCCTGACACGCCAGAGTCATCTATTTATCTACTAAATAGTTTGTTCCGTGGGGTACAGAGCTCAGTAACTTGAAAGTGACGTAGCGTTCAAAAGGTTAATGAAAATGACGAGGCCCATACCCAGCAGTGGGGGTTTACCAGGCTGAAGATGATGATGATAATTTATTACATAATATTTTTTGTTTAACCATATGGCTATGTCAGCCCGTTATTACATATTTTTCAGAAATATCATGAACGCAATTTGTAATAAAAAATTTTGTCTTTTTCAATTCTGGTGATAATCAGGCACCTTACAGATACAGTGCAAAGACCATCAGAATGATAATATAATGGTAAACTGTTCATATTAATTTTATAATGTACCTTAGGTTGTGATAATTTCTCCACCTCAGGGAATGCATAGTAAGTGACTCCATTGTGTTCACAGATCTCTTCACCATAGTGAGTGCAGAGCTTTTCCACCATTGTGGATATCCTGAAAACATTTTCACATTATAAAGAAAATAAATGAAGTCCGTAAAACCAATCTCAAGCGATGGCACAAGGCCAACTTAAGCTCACTCCAATGTAAACTTAGTGAGATAAAGATAGCTTTAACACTTTCGCTGCTAAGCTGAAAACAATGACACTCATGCAGTGCTAAAATTGATGCCCCTCGTAGGCCATTCTCACAGTCATCATAACATTGAAATGATCAATGTGGCTCATCTCGTGGGTGACCGGCATGGCACAGTCAGTAAGGTCACAGTATAAGACAGTAATCGATCTTCATACAATGGTACCAAATACGGCGTACGCCTCGTAACACGCACACACTGATAATATCTCCGCGTAGCCCCGTCTGGTGCTGTCTTGGCTGCCTTAGGTATCGTTGTACGTACTGGCGAGTCTGGCGAGCACACATACAAGCCATTTGTTACCATTGTATGAAGATTGATTACTGTCTTACACTGTGGTAAGGTTTTTGTTGACTCGTGCGGTGGGTCATAATCATAACGTCATAAGCCCTGTCGAAATGCAATTGGAAACACTCTTAGGTCGTGGGCGCAGTTTTAATGTTTAAATATGCAGCTCACTAGCACAGTCGTAAGGTTTTCGGCATCTCGCGCGAGCAGGGTTGGCATGATTAAAACAAGTTGTTTTAAAACACGTGTTTAAAACAGTGTTTAAAACAGTTTGAATTAAAACCGTGTTTTTATATCGTGTTTAAAAACACAGATTAAAACAAGTTTTAAACAATGTATTAAACACTAAGAAAAAAACAAGGTTTAAAACTTCTTTTCATTGCGAACTAATGGAAATAAATGAAAATAAAACCGGCCAAGTGCGAGTGGGATTCGCGCACGAAGGGATCCGTACCATTGTTGAGCAAAAACCGGCAAAAAAGTCACGTTTGTTGTATCCTCCCATAAATATTTATTTTATCTTGTTTTAATTAATTATTCTAAAGTGAATATACAACTAAATATTATGTGAATATTTCAAGTGTTTACCTGTTGTGCTTTTATTAATATCAAGCAAAAAACGGTAAAAAAAATAATGTTTGCTGTATGGGAGCCCCACTTAAATATTGATTTTATACTGTTTTTTAACCGACTTCAAAAAAAGGAGTAGGTTCTCAGTTCGACCGTATATATATTTTTTTTTAATGTGTGTTCGCGGATAACTTCGTCGTTTATGAACCGATTTTGATGATTCTTTTTTTGTTGGAAAGGAGATATGTGGTCCCATGATAAGGAAACCAGGATCTGATGATGGATCCCAGAGAAATCGAAGGGAACCTTCGAAAATCGTAGTGCCGACTAGTGCGTTTGTTAATTTGAAGCACTACTGTTAAATCGAACTAATGAATTCACCACTGAAAATTGTGAAATAAACAAAATTTTAACAAAAAATTAAAACCGCCTTCAAAAAAAAAAAAAAGTTAAAAAATAATATTGCAGCCGATGACTTTTTCGTTCGCATCATAAGAACATTAATTTGTTTTATAGAAGTCGGTGTCAAGCCAAGCCAAAAAACTAATGCAAGCCCTGTCGCGAATCGGCTTGACAGCGACTTCGATAAAACAAATTAATGTTCTTATGATGCGAACGAAAAAGTCATCGGCTGCAATATTATTTTTTAACTTTTTAGTTTTTTTTGAAGGCGGTTTTATTAGTATTTATTGTTATAGTGGCAACAGAAATATATCATCTGTGAAAATGTCAACTGTCTAGCTATCACGGTTCATGAGGTTCAACCTGGTGACAGACAGACGGACTGGAGTGGAGTGGAGTCTTAGTAATAGGGCCCCATTTATACAGTTTGAGTTTCTGATGTTACCTATTTCAGAAAATAAAGACTCACAAGCATAGATTCAAATAATAAAATGATAGCAAAAACCAGTGTTACACAATATTAGTTAGAACATACAGGGTGAATGTAAAGCGTTCAGTATTGATTAGAGATACGCAACATAAAATAAATGTTTATTCATTGATCGATTTTTTGTAAATATCGAATTTATTATGATGAAATTGAAAATACCTAGTTATGAAATGAAATATCATAGGACTAATTGGTTTGAAATTAATGGCCTTAACTAAAAAGAAAAAGAAACAAAAAATAGGGATGCAACGATTCGGCCATTACGATTACGATTACGATATTAATTGTTATGCATTACGATAACCGATGCATTACGATTATTTAAACAATTTAGTCGAGATTATCCTCAGAATGAGTTTTCATTGTGTTTCTTTGCATTCCAATGAAAGTTAAATCATTAAAAAAAAAACTTTAAAAAAGTCAAAGATTTTGTAACTTTTTCTACTAATTTGAGATCGAAGTCAAAGGTTCACTTGGTCAGGATTCTGATTTTTGGATGCGTAGAGGCCAATTTGCTTTGAAAAAAAAAAACAATATGGAACATGATTCTGGATAATCTTGTTAATCAAGCGATATCTCATCCGATTTACGTGGATGATATTAATCTTTTAAAATGTGGATGAGATATCGCGAAATCGAAAATGTATTAATACTTCAAACCGAAAATCAAATCTTAGACCTGAGTAGAATTAAAAAAAAAAACCAGAGTAAAATCTGACCAAAAAAAAGTCTGATTTAGCTCAAAATGAGCTAAAATGGCAGCGAGAGATCCGATTTTTTTAAGGTTGTTTTAAGGCTCTAGAATATAGTATTCAGGTCTGGTATTTGTCAAAAAGTGCCATCCCATTGAAGTTTTCAATTCGATTTTAATAATCGTACGATTCTGACTACGGTGCATTGCATCGTTATTAATCGTGATTATTACGATTACAGATGCAAAACGATGCACCGCTTCGTAATCGTTGCATCCCTAATAAAAAACAAAAAGAACACTTGTTTAAAACAATTTGAACTGTTTGTTTTATAAAATTAAAAAAAAACTGTTTTTTTTCCAACCCTGCGCATAGGTTTTTTCAACCTCGCTACATAGGTTCTTTGCATGCTGTGGCTCATTTGTAGCTGACCTATGATATTGTATATATCATCAGCAGTAAGAGTGTTCTTAAACATTATCTTACCTTGATATATGATTATTCTGACTGCAAATGAAAGAGAATAGATTTTCCACAGGTTCTTGGCTTAACATCCTTATTCCATAAAACTGTTGGCAAGCCGACTTAAAAAGTTCATCTTTATTAGACCATTCCTTGTAATATTCACCCAAATTCACATCCAAACGGAAGTATTTTTGTAACAATTGCTTAAAAATGTCTTCTTTTGTTCCATTTTTCTTTTTGGATTTATTTAGAGAGCCAATAACTTTGTATTGTATACTGTCGTCTTTTTGTCGTAGTTTCCATACAGTTTTTGAGAATATTCCCGTCCATTCATCTGTGTCTTTATTGTGTGTCCATCTAAAAAGCAACTCAATAATGAAATCATGTTTCGTTGTTTTGTATTCAGGTTTTTAATTTTATTATACTCACCTGAAACTTTGACCTCCATTCAGTGTTCCAATCAATTGTAGCTCACGAAGGTTACACGGCAGTTTATTATAGGACATATTTACACCCTATTAAATGTTATAAATCTTTAAAACAACCGTATTTAATTTAATTTTTCGTTTTTATTAACATGTTTTCTACACATTTCGCGCGAAATTTGACATTCGTTCGCCGGCCGAATGTCAAAATGACAATGTCTGAGGCTGAGATTCAGAGACGTTTTTTAAGTCATAGTTCGAACTCCCGTATGTCAAAACCGATGCTAAGTTCAATTTTCGTATTCAGAGTCGAGTAAAACTTTGCTTAGTCTGAACTCAAACTAAGCCGAGCATTAGTTTCCGAAATCGGCGACTTAAGTCCTACTTTGGCCCTACTCAGCAAGGAATTAGGGCCATAATGCCAAAAATTGCCAGCAAAACGAAAAATAATCCTCAATGTAATGTCAAAGTCCCTTTGACATATTTATCATAAATATTTGTTTGTTTGAAACAAGAAAATTCGGAACAAATCAGTGGTTTTTAAATAAAATGGACAATATCACAATATTGGCCGTGTTATTGTCCAATTTCTGGAGTATGTTGTGTTGAGAAATTAAGATTTTTACGAGGATTGTTCAAGTCTTCAACAGTCCTGTTCCACTTCGTCAGCAAGAATAAAGATCCCTTTTTATGGTGCTTTCTATTACTTAACGAAAGTAAATTAACCGATCCCCACATAACCCACGATACCCAGCATTAAAAACAGGATTGTTACTTTGATTAATGGAGAGCGACATTATACAAAGGATACCTACCAATATTGTGATGTGTAATGTAATCTACCACTGCGCATTGATTAGGCGTGGTGAACTACCTAATGCCTCAACACCCTCCTTGACGGAATGCCTGTGCCGGAGAGTTTGTGAAGTTCCCATACTTTTTACTCGACAAAGCTTTTCTCAACACTCAACATCCTTGGTTATGTCAGCATCAATGTTCATATCTAATCTCCCTAAATAGGTAAGTAATAGTCTTTTAATAATCAACACATTCGTGGATAGTGACCGGCTATAGCAGTAATAATAAAAGTTCTATTGTGTCTCGTTCACTGCCCACAAACGTGTTAAGATGGCTGTGTGATTTTGGCTTACAATTTGCCACCCCGTATCTCTCTGTGGGTGTTGTACAAGGTGACTAAAGGATAAGGGTATCTTATGCAGTGTATTTGTCAGTGAAAACCTAGCCACCTATCGCCGTTTTACACATTATTCAATGTTTACACCTACAATATGCTAAAAGAGCTTTGCTACAACTGCTCGCAAGACAGTTGGTAGTTGTATATGTATGTGGTATATCATCTGTGCGGATTCGAACCCAAATCCTCACAGTTAAGTGTTGATACCTCTCCGAATCGCACCATCAATCTCGAAAACTTGATTTAATTTATAATTTTAATAATAATATTAATATGGACAAGTCTTGTGATCCCATGGCAATAAAAGTTTAGTGATTAGATTACATACCTAGCAGTATAATAAACATAATTTTTATTTTCAGGCCGCCGTTGCACCAACGATGAAAATGTTTGATGTTGCAGCGTGATGGACAAATAATGATAGTTAGGTACCGGACCACGCACTGTGTATGTGCTTACTCCCTTTTTGAATCCCAGCTCGAGAGCACTACAAAATTATATGTTGGACTGAGCACCAAAATAAAGCAAATATATCTAATTGTGGCATCATGTGGCATACTGTGTGTGTAGTTCTGCAATGCCAATAAAGTGCTGAAAGAAGATAATCTAGTTAGAAGATAGTCTTGTATTGTATTGTATTGCATTGTATCATAAATATTTTGTGTAAATAAACCCGTTTTATTAAAATTTCCATAAATCAAACCTTGTTTTATTTTGAATGTGGTTTTTCATCTTAGTTTTTCACGTTTTTCATTAATTTATTAGCCGATTTTACGCAGAAGCGATTCAAATCACCCGCGTAGTTTGAATTTTCCATTGTGTTCCATTAGCGTCGGGCCATCTTTGACAAAATCTTCTACCTCTTTTACTCTTATGACGACTTCGTATGGTTCTATCACTTCATTCTTTCATGTAGCAGTTTTAACACCTTGGCAACACCATCCCACAGAGTGTCTACTGAATGAACGAATGATAACTCGTACTTAGCCGAGTAGTGGCTTAGCATCGGTTGAAACTTGACTGTGAATACCAAAAAGTAAGTTCGCGTTAAGTACTACTTTGGCTGTCTTGGCTTAGTTCGTGCTTAGCACGTCTTAACGAATCGTCTCTGAATCTCAGCCTATATGTCAACTTTGACAGCAGGGCTGCCACCGCAAAAAAACGATTGGGAGCTATAAACTGTGAAAAAACGCTAGATTCGGCGCTAAATTCTTATCACATAAATAGTCCTTTAAAGTTCTCTAAATAGTCTTATCAGCCTGTGGCGAGTATCCGCGCCACTGTATTGTCGATGGTGTTAAAACTCTTGGAGGGTTTGTCGCTGGTCTCTTGGCTGAGGACGTCATAACTGACTAGTCGCGAGGCTAGAGTTTTCTAGTGTGATCGAATTGTATTCGTAGCTCGACCGAATAAATAAAGCAGCATATACAGTACAGCGATCCTATCATTCATCGTCTCTCCTACTCCGGGCGTTCCTGCGTATCCTCCTTAATGGTGACCCAAGACACGACGCGCAGCCCTGACTCCTATCGGCAGTAAAGCACCCGCCGCGCCGCTGCGTCTGAGTTCATCAAGTTCACGAAAACCGGATAGAACAGCGAATAGGTGATATATGGAAAAAGGCGAAAAAAGCTACCATCCATCCACTCGACACATACCTACCATTCCATTTTCCGGTTATAATAAAGTACTCTTTGCATTCCATCAAGTTTAAGAAGCGAAGCGCATTGACGGTAGCGCCAGCGCCATTATAGTGGATGTACTACGACAACTTCAACAAAGGAAGCGGAAATAAGTATCGGCAAGGAGCTTATGCTTATCCTTGCAACGTTTCGATCAAAGAGAACCTATCAACTTCAACCATAAACTTTTCAACCTGTTTTCAACTATCATAGTGACAGCTGTCCAGAGACAGTTCATTCTTGATTTATCTTGACTGCAACTTTCATCGTTGTTCACCGTGTTTACCTGGTGTTTACTTGTTTGTGTTATGACTATTAACGTTTTTTTTTTGGAATCTTTTGTAAAACTTTCTTTAGTTTCTATTTTGTACAATTCGAATGTTCAACTAATTAGTTAGGGGTGCCTGTAGCCACATTAACCCTATACGAAGAAAGATTTGTGTTTAGTAGCTTGACGTTATGGCTCAAAGTAACCCCGATAGGACTGATTCCCCAACCCCATGTCCAGCCCCACCCTCTCCGGGGAAGGATGATGATGCTGAGGCTGAACAGTTTCACACGGCGTCAGAGGTATACGTCAATAAAATTTCCATTCGCACGCCACCTTTCTGCAAAGATAGGCCCGCCTTGTGGTTTGCTAGTTTAGAGGCGCAATTTTTCATCAACAAGATTACTTCTCAAACGACAAAATTTCATTACGCCGTCTCCCTGCTAGACACGAATTGTACTAGGGAGGTGGAAGATATCATCATTAGTCCACCTGTGCATACACCTTATCAGATACTCAAGGATGCAATCATTTCCCGTTTCTCGGAATCCTACGAAGAAAAGATCCGCAGATTACTGGAGAAGGAGAACATGGGGGACAGGAAACCGTCATCTTTCCTGCGGCATCTAAAGTCGCTCGCTGGTCCTAATTTTCCGGACGACCTGTTGAAATCCATATGGTCCAGTAGACTGCCCCGACACCTTCAGATCGTGTTGGCTGCTCAGCGCCTGCAGAAACTGGGCGAGCTTGCAGAACTTGCTGACACGCTAATGGAGATTCAATCGCAGCCACCGGAGGTATGTGCTGCTGGTCCATCACACGCACCATCTTCTGAACAGAGCAGCCTTCTCGCTCTTCAGAAGCAGGTCGCTGAGCTCACACTTACTGTCGCTTCCCTTACCGCTCCCGGGACTCGGTTCCAGGGCCGATTTCGTGACCGTAGTTCAAGCCGCAACCGAAATCGTAGTAATTCGCGCTCACGTAATGACCAACTATGCTGGTATCATGATCGATTCGGTGCGAAAGCAAAGAGGTGTATCAAACCATGTACTTTTACCGAGTCGGGAAACCAGACGAGCGGCCGGTAGTGGCGAATACCGGCTGCCCTACTGCCAGTCGCCGCCTATTCATCACGGACCAGTGCACCAATCAGAAGTATTTGATTGACACTGGTTCTGATATTTGTTGTTTTCCCCGGCGACTAACCAAAGGCCGTTTCGCCAGCAGTGGCTATGACCTTAGCGCAGCAAATGGCACATCCATCAAAACCTATGGCAGCATAACCCTTCACCTTGACCTTGGGTTACGCCGGGACTTCCAATGGAACTTTATTATGGCTGATGTTAGTACTCCAATCATCGGCTCGGATTTTTTAAGTTACTACAATCTTTTACCGGATTGCAGACACAAACGGATCATCGACGGCACTACTAAAATGTCAGTACCAGCGTCTGCGGCCCGAACTTCCCAGGACAGCATTAAGTCCGTGGCCTGTGGCAACTCACCGTTCGAAAAACTGCTCGCTGAGTTCCCGGACATTACGCGCCCTCCTGGAATAGACAGAGTAATCAAACACCTTACGGTTCATTACATTAACACCACTGACGGCCCACCAGTCTCCTGTCGACCTCGTCGTCTAGCACCCGACAAACTCCGCATTGCACAGAAAGAGTTTGACGCGATGGTCCGCTCCGGTACTGCAAGGCCATCCAGCAGCCCGTGGTCGTCGCCCTTACATCTCGTTCCGAAGAAGGACACAACATGGCGACCGTGCGGCGATTACAGAGCCCTCAACGCTCGCACCATTCCAGACAGATATCCGGTTCGTCATATAGGGGATTTCTCACATAACCTGGCAGGATCTGCTATCTTTAGCACAATAGACCTGGTGAAAGCTTACCAGCAGATTCCAGTCAGCAGCAGTGACATCTGCAAAACGGCTATTATTACACCTTTCGGGCTCTTTGAGTTTCCCTATATGGCATTTGGACTCCGTAACGCAGGCCAAACCTTTCAAAGGTTTATAGACGAGGTGGTACGAGGTCTCGAGTTTTGTTTCGCATACGTGGACGATATTTTTGTCCACTCTGTGGACAGCATTCAACATGCTGAGCACCTGAGAATCTTATTCGAGCGTTTGCACCAGTATGGGGTCGTGGTCAATCCAGCTAAATGTGTTTTTGGGGCGGCTGAGGTAACCTTTCTTGGATATCGCATCAACGCACGTGGCATCCAAGCGCTGCGAGATTTTCCCCCGCCTAAAACTGTACAAGGCATGCGCCGATTCCTAGGAATGATAAATTTCTACCGCAGATACATTCCCGGTGCGGCCAAGTTCCAGGCGCCGCTCGTGGATGCCGTAACCGCTACGCAGAGTAAAGGTGCAAAACCTTTCCCCTGGACGCCGGAACTGGAGAAGGACTTCGAGGCTTGTAAGACGAGTCTTACGACTGTCACTATGTTGTCTCATCCAGACAGCCACGCTAAACTTGGCCTTTTCACTGACGCGTCAGGTACACACATCGGCTCTTGTCTACAACAACGGCGCAGCGATACGGACAGCTGGCAACCTTTGGCTTATTTCAGCAGGAAGCTGAACCCAAAGCAGATAGAGTGGCCAACATATTATCGGGAGCTACTCGCCGTTTATGAGAGCGTTCAACACTTTAGACATATTTTAGAAGTTCAAAACGTGACGATCTACACAGATCACAAACCCCTCATGTACGCTTTTCAGCAGCGGCGAGACAAGCTCCCACCTACGCAATTAAATCAGCTCAGTTTTATCAGCCAGTTTACCACAGACGTAGTGCATATTAAAGGAACTGACAATGTTGTGGCAGACGCCATGTCACGCGTGGAGGCAATGTCTTTTACAGACGATTATGATGCCCTTGCAAAAGCTCAGGCTGCTGACGAGGAGCTTCAGCAGTTACGCACGCATTCCTCTCTGAAATTAGCATCACTTCCTATACCAGGAACAAACATTAATATTACATGTGATACGTCTACGGGGAGGCCCAGACCTTACCTTCCAGTGTCTTTCCGTCGAGCCGCGTTCGAAAGGTTTCATAACCTCAGTCACCCTAGCGCGCGTGCGAGCGCTCGCCTGGTAGCTGACCGTTACGTTTGGCCCTTCCTCCGCAAAGACTGCAGCAACTGGGCGCGCACGTGCACCGCATGCCAACGCAGCAAGGTATCGCGCCACATTTCCGCACCGCTGGGCAGTTTCTGCAGTACAGCGGAACGATTTCAGCACGTTCACCTGGATATTATCGGCGCACTGCCTTCCTCCAACAATTTTACATACTGTCTTACAGCTGTCGACAGGTTTTCTCGATGGGCGGAAGTTTGGCCGATGTCGAGCATCACTGCAGAGGAGGTGGCCGATACCTTTCTCAATGGCTGGATCTCACGCTTCGGGGTCCCGCTTGTTGTCACAACCGACCAGGGTCGACAGTTCGAATCGGTCCTGTTCTCCCGCTTAATGCAGATTTGCGCGACCAAGAGGATCCGGACGACGAGCTACCATCCTCAAGCCAACGGTATGGTAGAGCGCCTTCATCGGCAGCTAAAGGCAGCCCTCATGTGCCATGCCACCAAGTGGAGCCAAGCCTTACCGCTCGTCTTGCTCGGCATCCGCACTGCACTGAAGGAGGACCTGCAATGCTCTTCCGCGGAAATTTTGTACGGCGAACCCCTCCGGCTTCCCGGAGAGCTCGTCGTACCTGCATCGGAGAAATATGATAGAAGTCCACAGGACTTCGTGACTCAGTTACGCATCAGGATGGCCGGTCTTCGCCCCATTCCAGCGACCCGTCATGCACAGCCTTCGACTTTCGTCCACAGGGACTTGCCGACTACTACTCATGTCTTCTTGCGGGATGATACCGTGAGAAGACCCCTTCAACCACCGTACACCGGTCCCTATAAGATTTTGGCCAGAAGTCCTAAAACACTCACCTTGGATGTCAGAGGCAAGAAGCAAGAGGTCAGCATCGACCGTGTCAAACCAGCGCACTTAGAGGTCGAGCCCGATACAGGCGCTCCTGCATCAGTGCCCCCTATAACACCTCCTGTCTCGCCTGTGTTACCAGAACCAGCAGGACCCACGTCTGATGTTTCACCGTCTGTGGTTCCTAGTCAAAAACCTTACTCATCATCAGCATCAACATCCAATCCCCCCTCCCTTTCCCCCGTCATTACACGAGCCGGTCGTAGAGTTCGATTTCGTGATATCTTAAATTTATAAACGTACCTAACCGTGCGATCATATATCAATTGTCTTACAGTATAGAATGTTACAGTATGTTTTATTTTATACTGTTCGTTTCTGCGTAGGGGGGTGATGTGGCGAGTATCCGCGCCACTGTATTGTCGATGGTGTTAAAACTCTTGGAGGGTTTGTCGCTGGTCTCTTGGCTGAGGACGTCATAACTGACTAGTCGCGAGGCTAGAGTTTTCTAGTGTGATCGAATTGTATTCGTAGCTCGACCGAATAAATAAAGCAGCATATACAGTACAGCGATCCTATCATTCATCGTCTCTCCTACTCCGGGCGTTCCTGCGTATCCTCCTTAAGCCTTTCCAAAACCAATTTTTTAGTTAATTCAAGTCGGTCAATTCGTAACTCGCTTGTAAAATTTATGATAACACTTCAAATAAGCGTTCGTATTTGGATCTCTCGAACACTGTACGCTCCATGGTCATATTTTGATCACAAAATGCTTTCAATATTTATCATATTCCAATAAAAAAACATAAAATATTTCATATTTAAACAAATAATGTTGCTTTATTAAGAGTTAAAAAAGCGCTAGTTTCTCCGCTAGGCGCTTAATTCTTAGATACGGCGCTAAATATACCAAAAAAGCGCTAGATCTAGCGCCGAAAGCGCTAAAGTGGCAGCACTGTTTGACAGTGAAATTATCGTTCGGAAACATTCGGAATTTTTTTTTTTTTTTTTAATGTCCTTGTGTAAGGGCAAACGGAACAACGCCCGTACAGCCATTTCTTTATGTGTAATTTAAATAATACAACGAAGATGGCATTAATTCGTTTATTTACACTAACATATTCTAATCACACGCATGATTTAATATCGCGACATCACATTCTTTATCCAGCCAGAATACTTTGCGGAGTCTGTAAAAACGATGTATTCATTGAGGTTACACGTGCTGTCTCCACTGTCCGCCCTTAGAGAGAGGGAGACGACACCACGTAGCTGCCAGCGTCCACCTTCCAGCAGGTAGAGTCCACCACCAGAGTCACCGAGGCAGGGTCCTGCTCCATTACGATCACCTGTATGAAAGAACAATTTAATTATTAATCTGTATTTTTTGCTTCTCAGTAACGCATTTAAGGAATCTTTTTTTTCTCTACAGTTCCCATGCGATCTCCGCGTTCTTGAGATCTTGATCAGTCACCAATTCATCCAGATGGAGCTTACCTCAGTCAGGCGAAGCCTATTTGTCATTGTCGCCTAAATAAATAGTCTAGCGACCGTAAAATGTATGAGCGCAGCGCTCTGCGACCCACCGCGACAGCAAAGTGTCGCTCGTCTGTAAGAGCCCTAAGTTGTCAGCTCCAAACTCCGCGATAGATTCACGAGAAAGTAGAAAAACAGGACCTACGTAGTATTGAACACGTCTTGCATGTTTTCATGAAACATGATCACATGACAAACGTGAAGATAAAGTCTACAACGGTCACTAACGCCGCTTACTCCTAAACATATAATATTATCTTTAAACTATTCAAACATCCACTTGGTCACAATCTTACCTGCACACAGAGTATTAGAGGACGTCAGTTTGTGGAAGTCAGGCCTGCTAGCGCGGCACACAGCCGTGCTGACGACTGGGACGCGTACCACGCGCGGTTCACCACGACCCGCGGGCCCGCTCTCACTTTGACCCCATCCTGCCACCTGCCAAAATAATATCCTATAGTTAATCTATAAAGCGGTCGCACACATAGATATAGCCAGTGTGTCATTTTGCGAATGTGACACTATGATGCGCCTTATGTGAATGAGCCTTACCATTTGATATGCGGGTTTGCGGGATCCTGATGAACTGATGAGTTCATAGAGATTCCCTTGGGGATCGGGCTACCCCTACCATTTGATATGCGGGTTTGCGGGATCCTGATGAACTGATGAGTTCATAGAGATTCCCTTGGGGATCGGGCTAGGGGATCCTGGGGGCTGAACTCGTTTTGACTAAACACAGTCGGCACAATTCGGAATAATACTTACTCGCTTCGCTCACATCACAAACCCTTTCTTCAACCACGAATTGGGATTCGCGCTCGATTTTATGGAGTTTTCAGTGTCGGGCACAACGTCAAACGAATCTTTCACTGTTTTAACGTAGGTACCTATAACCAGGAAGGTGGCATACCTAGGAATTGTCTCGTTTATCGTTCAAGTAACTTTAGATACATATACACTCACCACTCCCGAAGCTCCAACAATGCGGCTTAGATCAGAATTCCCGCTCCAGAGACAGGCCGGTCTTATGTTCGTGTTGAATTCCACGCTTCTATCAAACGTCATTACCAGGATATCATCTGGAAATTATATTGCAAACTCTTTAGAAGTCTCTCATTATATTAGGCAGATCTTAAATAGAGGAATCCGATAGGTAGGTTGTCATTCTCAGGCAGCTCGCCTAGCCGTGGGAGATTCCTTTCTTTACCAGTCAGTCAGTCAGTCAGTCACGGAACTGTTTATAAGTAAGTATTAGAGTAGGTATAGATAGCACTTACGCGCAAGAGACGAGGCATTATAAGACTCGTGAATGGTGGATGAAGCCAAGGTCCTGGTCACCGTGATATCATCGCCCCAGTCCTCCAAATTGTAAACGCCCACCTTGACCACAATGTCTTTATCTGAAGAGTACGTATTCTTCTGCTGCATGCAGTGGGCAGCTGCAAAAGGAGATGGGATTGTGATTAGTAAAAGGTTAGATTTCATCGTCATTTCAGAGAACTAAAGTGGTTGACATAGCTCAGAAAATCAGCAAGCTGAAGTGGCAATGGACTAGATATATCTGTCGAAAAACTGACAACCGATGGGGAGTGTGAGACGACCGACTCTGAACCGACGACCTATGAAATGTACCTAGCAACTGATGAGGAAGGCCGAGGATATAGCTTTGTGGCGGGCCTTGGGAAAGGCCTATAAACATAGGCCTATAAGCAGTGGACAATGATAGGCTGATAATAATAAAATTAATTTTACATAGAGTTTCCTTAGCGTTCATCATTCTATTGCTGGGGGATACCTACATCGCTATTCTGCTGAATATCGAAAGTTTACTCCATTCTTACCCGTGACAACATGCCGATCAGACACCAAAGTCCCGGCGCATATGAATGTTAAACTGCCGTCCTTCCTCTTATAAATGGCGACCAGCCATGGCCAGTCTCCTCTGGAGTATCCCTGCCCGTTGTAGATCAGAGGCAAGCGTTCGTTACCGCCTGCCACCATGCCACACTGGATGTTAGCTGATGGTGCTGGCGCAGCCGGTTGAGGTGGCGGTCTGCAAGTTATAAAAATAACGTGAGAATGAAATTAGAGTATACCTACATATTTCACAAGGGGATAAATCCCACATATCCCCCCCCCCCCACCTCTTCCTCCTGGATCAATGCTTGTATTAAACGTCCATAATAAGTTAAGAGGGCTATCACGGTCCAGTGGCGCCCTCATCACATTAAAAAAGATTTCTCAATAAAGAAAGCCTAAATTAAAAAAGTGCTCAATATCAAAACTACAAAAGCCTTCAAGCTATTTTCATAGAATACTTTTATAGGTTCTAAACATTCCACTTTTAGACAATTTCGAATAAAAACAAAAGGGGCCGTTTTTTTTCTTTTTTCAAAATTTGTATGTTTAGACCTTTAAAAACCTATAAAAGTATTCTATGAAAAAAAAATAGCTTGAAGGCTTTTGTAGTTTTGATGTTGAGCACTTTTTTAATTTAGGCTTTCTTTATTGAGAAATCTTTTTTAATGTGATGAGGGCGCCACTGAACTGTGATAGCTCTCTTAAGGTTTGTCATGAAACACAAGACCGGGTTGAGTACCTATGCTTTGCAAACCGAATTTGTTCAGCTTATAAAATAAGGTTGTATTTGTATTTGCATTCTATCACTAGGTACTTACTATGTCCAGCAGTGGACGTCAATCGACTGAGATGATGATGATGACTAGGTACTATGTAATAAACTAAGATTTCTAACTTACGCAGGTGGTGGTGGGCGGGGAGGCGGCTGCGGTGGCTGCGTGTTGGGCTCAACAGGGTAATACTGGATCACTGGCCGAGATGGTGGTTTTTGGGCAGGTTGGTCAAACTGCGGCCTTTGCACCGGTCTCTCGAACTGCGGCTTTGATGGTGGCCGCTCGAATTGTTGCTGAGTCACAGGGAAATTTCCTGGAATTAACAAAAGAAAGACAAGAGAATTAAGCCTTTTTTCTATAACTGCTGGACATATAGGCCTACCCCAAAGATCGGCACAGCGATCCTGCGCTGCCCTCATCCAACGGGTTCCCGTCGTCTTAACCAGGTCGTTGGTCACCTGGAGGCCTACTCACGCTGCGCTTTCCGGGTACGCGGTTACCACTCGAGAACTCTTCGGCCCCATTGGCCATCAGTTCTGCGAGCAATATGCCCCGCCCGTTGGATGAGGGCAGCGCAGGACCGGTCGCTGTGGCGATCCTTGGGGGAGGCCGATGTCCAGCAGTGGACGTCCATCGGCTGAGAAGATGATAGAGAAAGACGAGAACTAGAGGATCATGTAAGAGTATACTTAATTAAGTAGCTATAATGTACCTGAATTCCAAGATCCAAATCGATCACTATCTCCTCCAAACATGTACACTTGACCATCATTAGGGAACGACTCTATTAATTCGAACACAGAGTTCGGTTTCGACTGAGTAGGTCTGGTCTCGAACTGGTTGTAGTATCCAGGACTAGGTTGACCTTTGAGGAACAGCGTGTGCTGGAGACTTGCTGTGGTCACGACTTGAGTCGGCCCTGGAATATCTGTAAGTAAAGATAGCCAGAGTTATTGTTTTGGGCAGCATTCGATACACTGATACCATACTACGAGAAGTATGCACGAACAATTCAGTATCCGGAAAACTTCTTGAGCAAAGATTTGGCTGCGCAGAATAAAAATTTGTACTACGTGAAACGGCTACTAGCTGTTAAAAAGTGTCCGAATTACCTCCTTGTGCTTGACACAACACAACACATCACCGTTGACGGCGATGGTTGTGATGCGTGGGAGTGGCGACGTGACCAGGATGTCTACTCGGTAGTCCAGCGGCACCTCCGCGTTTTAGTCCTGCAACGCGTGCAGACTGTTCTCGATCGGTCGGAACTTCATGATAAAGTGACAAACTTACCTCCTTGTGCATCACACAACAAATCTCCGATGACGGAGATGGTGGTGATACGCGGGAGTGGCGATGTGACCAGGATTTCCACTCTGTAGTCCAGCGGCACCTCCGCTTTGTAGTCCTGCAAAACTGTTCTCGATCGGTCGGAACTTCATGATAAAGTGACAAACTTACCTCCTTGTGCATAGCACACTCCGTTGACGGCGATAGTGGTGATACGCGGGAGTAGCGACGTGACCATGTCCACTCGATAGTCCAGCGGCACCTCCGCGTTTTAGTCCTGCAACGCGTGCAGACTGTTCTCGATCGGTCGGAACTTCATGATAAGTGACAAAATTACCTCCTTGTGAATAACACAACACATCTCCGTTGACGGCGATGGTGGTGATACGCGGGAGTGGCGACACGCAGGAGTGGCGACGTGACCAGGATGTCCACTCTGTAGTCCAGCGGCACCTCTAGTTGTAGCCCTGCAACGCGTGCAGACTGTTCTCGGTCGGTCGGAACTTCATCATAAAGTGACAAAATTACCTCCTTGTGCATAACACAAGACATCTCCGTTGACGGTGATGGTGGTGATGCGTGGGAGTGGTGACGTCACCGGGAAGTCCACTCGGTAGTTGAGCGGTACCCCCGCGTTGTAGTCCTGCAACGCGTGCAGACTGTTCCCGATCGGCTGTAGGCGTCCCACGTAGCTCTGTGGAGCGAAACGTTTTTAGAAAATTGGTTTAGCTCTGTGATGACATTGATGTAGCTGAAAGCTGCATTTTGCTGAACTCAGAGTAACGTCTAAACCACTAGTTTGAAGTCAGTTAAAAGATTTTATAGCTCTCTTACATGTAGAACAATTCTACCCACTCATAGCTCATGTACACACGGCGACACATCAGGTTACGCACCCTATATACCCATAACTACACTACGTACAAAACACAAAATAGTGCGGTAGAGAGCCTGCACAGACGCGGCTGCCGGCGCGGGCGCAGCGTGCTGTGAGACGAAACAACAACATACCGCACCCTCTCGCACGATTCGCAGCGTTCAACTTCTAATAGTTCAAAGTCCAAACAGGGTAACTTGACCTGTCGCCGTGTGTACCTAGAATACCTACCTACATAGTCCTATGTGGTACTTATTTATGAATTTTCACGATGCATTTATTTACGATTACACGAAACTTAATTCCTTGCTATTTTCATAATGTAGGGTAGGGTAGATTTATGTACTACCTAACCGACCTGAGTATCTGAGTCATTAATAGATCCATTTTCACAAACATATTGGACCAAATTTATTACAAAAACTGTGCAAAAATACTGGTGACAGTTAACGTGTTAACTAACGTTAAGGAAAAACTTGGCATAAAACAAACGAGAAGCGAGAAAGCTTGCACAATCTGCTTTAAGACGAACGCAACGGTGCTAGGAACGAGTTATTGACATTTAAATATTGGACAAGGAGCCTCGAATACCTCATCGTAGGCAAAGGAATGCTGCACAAGTACTACAGGCTTTGAGGAACGACTTGGTCTGCGCCAGAGATAGCAAACCTTTTTAAATCTCTCCACCCTTTTTTGTAATATTTGCCATGTTTTTTTAATGGCTGAGTAAGAAGATCATGTATGCTTGTATCCTACATTTGATTCGTGTAGAGCCTACACGACTCAAATGTAAGAAACAGCAGAATTTTTTTGTTCTGACAGGTTTGCACAATATTTTTGTTGAGCAAACCTGTCAGAACGTGCGGAACGGACTTTGATAGTGAGAGAATCTCGCAGCAATTGCTTCCCTGACAGCTGGATCAGCAGGGACGGACAAATCCCTTGGCCCGCGCGGTCTCCGGACCTGACCCCCGTGGATTTTCACATCTGGGGACGGGCCAAAGAGCTCGATTACACAGGTGAAGAAATTGCAACACGGGAGGAGCTAATCCGCAAAATTGAAGAAGCCTTCAATTTCATGAAGCAGGAGACACAAATAAAAATAATATCAACAGAAAGTAAGTAAAAGACCTGGTGCCTAAGAAATTAAGGAACAAGCACGGACCTAAAAAAAAGACGGACGTAATGTCACATTAAAAAGAGGTGAAGCAGCAAGGTGCGGTGTGAACAAAATTTCGTTTGTTCTACAAAGCACCTACACTCACACTGACGCACCAGTTCTAGGCGCAGGTGCGACGACCCGCCGCCATTTTGTCCCGCGCAACAGGGCGACAGCACGCACACTCATATAAATAGGTGCTTCACTTTTGATTAGACGAGATTCCGTCCGTCTTTTTTCAGGTCCGTGGGAACAAGGAACACATTTTGAAAATGAATCGTACATAATTTTTACCAAAAATGTTGTTTCATTTGTCCATTTAAAAATCGTCATTTTCCTCAATTTGGTATTTAAGCTCTAACTCTGCGAATTTGTAAGATATCAGCCTCACCAGAATGATACTTTAAAAGAAAGGCTAATAACTGAGCATGTTTTTAAAAAGGTTTGAACGATCGAGGCTATTTTATTTATTTTTTTAAATGCCATAAGCTTTACAGTATTTTTAAAATTTTCAAAGTTTCTACGACTTCAAATGCCTCTGAATAGTATTTTTTTTCAATGACACAGATCCTTGAAACTTGGTTTATTAGATTAGATACACATCTAAAAAGACCCAAAAAATAAAACAATTAGCATAACAGCTTTAATTGGGGCACTGTTGGCAATTAACTGCCAGAAATTTGGTTTTTATAAAAATTTAACAATAATGTCTGTTAAGAATCAACAATCAGACATGTATGGCTCAAAATGTTCTAAATGGTGTTAACTATCATCCCCTTAAATATTTGCACCCAGCTTCCAAACACCCTGTATAACACGGCATTAAAATGGATATTGGCTCATCGATCTCTCATTCGACTTTGCAAACTAATGAGCTACTAATTATAATTTTAAATAAGAAATCATGCTCTCGGTATTTCCAGGTTTTGCTTTCATTATTAACACCATAAAATAAAGCCACCTACTCACCAGTGGTTTGCAACTACTGGCCTGCTCTCATAAATTACTGTAGGTGAAAATTGCAAGACTCTTTAGTTATTTAAATGCTTTTTGACGAACAATTAAGCGCCTGTGATTAAATTAAACGATATGCGTAAGGGAAGGAGAGCTATTTTTCCACATTCTACACGTTCTAATTGGTAGCCGAATAATGTTTATAGTTTTTCCGAAATTTGCGTATCGTATACTGCGACCAATACCTACGATTTAGCATAAGTGAAATTTAAAATATTCCTATGTAGAAGTGGGCCTTCAAACGAACCAGGCTCACCAGTGTGGGTGCGGTGCCGCAGTAAACAGGCTAGGCCACCACGGGCTTTCTTGCCGGAGGCGGAGCAGCGCCGGTCGCATCCCGCGCCAAAATGCCCTAAATGACGTTATTCGTCGGGCTCTTGTCTCAGCGAACATTCCGGCAAAGTCCGAACCATACGGAATTGTCCGCACTGATGGCAGGAGGCCCGACGGGTTAACGCTCGTTCCTTGGCGACAGGGGAAAAGCTTGGTGTGGGATGTGACCTGCGTGGACACCCTAGCTCCGTCTTACGTCCAGGCCACATCTGAGCGCGCTGGTGCTGCTGCTGCGGGTGCTGAGGTCGAGAAGTGTCGAAAGTACCGCGATCTGGCCGGCAGCTACATATTCACGCCAATAGGTTTTGAGACGCTGGGTCCTTGGGGCCCAGAGGCCAAAGCATTCCTTGCAGACCTATCGGGGCGTCTCAATGAGACCTCTGGAGATTTAAGAGCTGGTAGCTTCCTGGCACAAAGAATCCGCCTCACCATCCAGAGGGGGAATGCTGCTAGCCTGTTGGGCACCATGTCTTGCGGCGACGCTCTGAAGTGCGTGTATTATCTGTAATTTTTAGGTTTAGTGTGCTCATCGGCCTTTAAGTTTTACGTAGTTAGGTATTATTTAGATTAATTTTATAGTGTTTATTGTTTATGTACCATTATTAAATAAACCTGTAGAAGTTAAAGACATTAGAATAGTTACTCGTACATTCAGGTGGCGATCCGTTGCCACTGCCTACCCCGGTAGAAGACAGGCGTAATTATATGTATGTTATTCGTATGTATGTAATTTATGCTTCACACATCGCTTCGTAACGAGCTATTAACAAGTCGTTAACACGAACGTTATTTCTCTGGAAAAGGGCAAGTACCGTCGAGTATCTAGAGTCTAGAGGAAAATACACAAACCTCTGTGCGATGATGCATTCCGCAAACAATTCAAGTAAACAAATAGTAGCATACCTAGCTAGATTTTAGACATGCTTATGACATGTGTATGTTAATGAAGGTGTTCTTTACGTAATATTTCTATTCTATTCTAATCCTTAAATGCACCATCGTAGTTTTGATAATTTTGGTTATATCTAGTTTAAATGGCAAAAGTGTTTGATTTGTTGGTAGTAAACATTTGGTAGCTTCAAGGATTGTTTAATCACACAAACACACACTTGAACCACGTAAAATGGTGGAGCTTCGTTGCTAGCCGGGGAGCAGGCACCCGCCACGCGTCCACTTGTAACGCGACTCCCTTTCTCTATATTTTTATCAAAACGAAAGATGATTTTGCATGATAATTTGCCTATAGGCAAAGTCAAGTAAAATATACTTGTAGATATTCGGAATATGCCATAGCATTTTAGAATCTATTATCTTTGGCTCCCCCTCTATTACCTGACCCCTCCGTTAGCAGGATTTTTCACTGAAGAACCAAGTAGGTACGCCGGCACAACTCGAAGAATTGAACCCTATTCAACGTGTTAATGAATTAACACAAAACTAGAAAGTAGTTTGTTTAGAATCGATAGCAGAATCGAATTATCATGGTTTTAACATAGGTAATTTTATTTCAAAATTTTAAATAATTTTTTCGTAATATTTAAAATTTACTAAACCCGATGTCAACCCACCGCACGGGCACTCTCACCCTACTTACTACCAAAACAAGATTATTAAAATGTATCCATAAGTACGTTAGCGCTTTCGTTCATTGCTGAAATGATAACAAATCATTTTTGCCTCTTAACTTAAAATGCGAATAACTTTAAATGTTACCTAACTATCAAAATAATGAAATTATTGTTTCAATCTAATTCTTTTGTTATAAATCAGTTGGGGTGTATGAGGTTTTGCGCTAATTTATTAACACGTTGTATATAGTAGCAATGGGCGGCACATTGCTCATGAGCAATCGTCTACGAGTAGACATCGTAGTCCCAGTAAAGATGACCGATGGGGCCGAAGAGTTCTTGAGGGGCGATCGCGTACCAGAAGGCAAAGTAGGCACAAGGTGGACCGACGACCTAGTGAAGGTGGCGGGAATCTACCGGACTACCGGATGAGGGCAGCGCAAGACCGGTGGTTGTGGTGATCTTTGGGGAAGCCTATGTTCAGCAGTGGACTCCGTCTTTGGCAGAGATGATGATGATGAAGTGGAAAAACAATAATCTATTGAGATAATTATAATAGCAATATTTGCAATTTTAGTGTTGGTCCCTTGTAATACAACTTTTTCACTTAGTTAAAATACAGGTACAGGTTCCTTCTTAAATGTTGACTGGCCCTGTACCCGGAGTTTCAATTTTCGATACATTTCGACCGTTTCGGTCCGCACTTCATTGTAATAGAGTTGACATTGGAACGAAAATATTCACGCAATTGCGAAGTTCGAATGTCCTGGTAGAGGCCCTGGCTCTGTACCCGGACTTTCAATGTTCGATACATCGCCACTGTTTCGGTCCGCACTTCATTGTAATAGAGTTGACATTCGAACGAAAACGTTCAATCAATTGCGAAGTTCGAATGTGCGGGTAGAGGCCCTGTTTTTAAGGAAATTATCAGACCATCAGACTGAACAACTTTCTCTATAATATGGGACCGATGTCAAAATCGTGAAAAAAAAATCAGCTATTCCATAAAAAACTGCAATCCTACTCGATGCAAATGTATGGTCGGTTTAAAGGTCCGATCATCCCCTTAAAAAACCGTACCTATTAAGGAAGAACGCTATTTATACGAGCAAATTAAACCATCAAAGATTAAACCACTAAATTAATATTATTGGTCAAGACATAAAAAACCTACGAACAAGATAATTGTACTAAATTACATGCAAAGTCTCAACACTTTATTATCCTCTAATCAATCAATTACAGGTGGTTTTTTGTTTAAATATAAATTCCATACAAAAGACTTCAACGAACACGCAGCACTTTTTTCGTAGCTCGCGCTCGTAACCATTGCAAAATTTTGAACAAACTGCGGCGTTCTACTAAAATTACATTATTTTTGCTTCCAAAGATGATGTTTGACTCAAACAATGACGCATATATCGCTAGCTCATAACAAAATTATAGAGTCGTGAAGTTGGTTGAGAAAAATACCTACTTAATTTTAATTCGAAATATGAAAGATGTCGGTATAGTCCAAGAACATTGTATATAGTATGTATAGTCAGGTCAGTCGGGGCAAGTGCCTCTACAGGGTGTGATTACTTGCTCAGTGTACGGGGTAAGTGCCTCTAGCTTCAAAATTTCAAATTTTTTGACGTACCGCCTTCAAACATCAAATTATATAATAACAGGCTTTGACGTTTTAAGGCGATATGTCTAAATATATGTCTAGTTTTCAAAATTTTGAAGTTAGAGGCACTTACCCCGTAGCGGCGCTTCGTCGCAGTATATGATATTCACAAATCGTCATATTAGCAGGACATTATATTCTCATAATAGCACATTCGCGAAATAAGAGAGGCACGTGCCCCGACTATCGATCGACACCTTATCAACCAAACTTCTTTATCCTGCAGTGCATTACAGTAGGAATGGATATATGCAAAACAGAAACACATTTTTTATGCTAAGTAGCACCTTTAGACGATTATCCAAATGATAAGAGGAGATAGCGTAGGGTCTTAGTCTCAGGTAGTCGGGTCTCCCCTTAATTAGTTTAGTATGTTAATTAAACAGGCTGTAGGTAGTTTGTTGAATTTGATATTTTTAATGTAGCTTGCACCTCCGACCTAAACACCTACAACCTTCCTCAAAAAAACAAGTTTTTCTTTTGTCTTTTCTTAATATACAAGGAGACTAAGGGATACTATTATTAAGGCAGCGTTTTAGTTGGTTAAAAGGCTACCATCCGAATACCTGATGCTAGAAGTAACCTGGCTACAATCACAACCAAGTTGGTTGTGTCGGTAGTTGTATAGCAAAGTTTTTGACCGCTGCTGCTCCGAAAGATACGTATGTTTGTATCTACAGGGTGAAATTGATATCATTGGCATCCTTTTTAACTAAGAGTCTACGCATCAAACTGAACAACTTTTACTATGGGAGCAAACAGATCGAAGCAAAAAAAAATCAGCTATTGCATACATTTGAGTCGAGTAGGCATTGCAGTTTAGTATGGGACAGCAGATTTTTTAGTTGCTCCGATTGGTTTGCTCCCATAGTGAAAGTTGTTCAGTTTGATGGGTAGACTCTTAGTTTAAAAGGATGCCAATGATATCAATTTCACCCTGTATAATAATCAATTAATAAATACCTAGTCAACTAGCAACCCAACCCAATCAGTTATCATTTACTCCTTACATTAGTCCTACACTGACCGGGGACTATTTTGGAAGCACTTCTATAGTGCATAATTATTGGGACAGTTGCCGGTTGGTGTCACACCACCGAGTAGATCAAATCGTTTGACGGGCCTCTACCATATTGGCTTCGGCCCCACACACGCTTTCCAAGGGTCCCGGAAACATATGTCCCGAGATAAGAAAAATACATGCATATAAATTGACACTCACTGGTGACAATCTCGTCGCAACAGTATAGTTCACTTTAAGCTGGACCGTAGACACTGGCCCAGTGGACCTTAAATGTATCACCCCATGCACTCCACTCCCATCACTCCTATACTCAAACACACCAGGACACGGAGACTCATAAAACTGGCATCTAACAAGCACTAACACATTAAATAGTCCTAAAACTAAAATGGCACTTAAACTTAAACTACACATTATTAGTTTTTTTTAAAGTCTCGTTTTTGGAACAGGTTTTAAAATATTCATTTTGAACGTGTTTCCATGACTCCGAACGACGCTGGACTGGCTTGATGGATAGACTCGAACCTTAACCATAATAAATACCTACTACTGTAGGACATTCGACGCACGAAGCCCCGCAAATCAAGCCATTTACATTCTAAAATCTCAGACATAAAAGTCGTATTAAAGGACTAGAGGTACCTACTTATGTAAAATGAACTTCACGAAAACTACGAACATCATACTAAACTAAAAGTTAAACCAAAATAGACTCTACTGTAATCCTCTAAGGCTATGTTATCTCACGGGGTATCCAGCTAGGTATCCTGTAGGGCTGCCATCATACACCAAAATCGCCGCCGCCGGACTAAAACTTCAAAAACCCCGGACATTTTAGTAAAATCGGGAATTTCCCCCGGACAACATTACATTTTGTTTGACAACAAAAAACTGCTTTAAAATGTAAGTTTTTACATTTAAAAAAAACAGAGCAAGCGGAGCGAGCTCGAGATTTTGCAATACATAATAACTCGATTGTCAAGTTTATGCTGAGATCGAGTTGATATTGATGACCATCTGTTTATCAAATAAACAGGGTTTACCCGGACACAGGAAGTGTCCGGGTTTTCCCCGGATACTTTTATGACAAGCCCGCCCGGACGCCCCCGGACGCCCTTCAAACTAGGTCAAATCCGGGGAAACCCGGACGGATGGCAGCCCTAGGTATCCTGTTAAAGAAGCAAAGCACGTATTTGTCCTTTGCAACGCCGTTTCTAGCCTTCGTACCCTCTACGTTTTGAATATTTAGAGAAAAAATTAGAACTGATGTAAATAGGTCCGGTTTGGCACTAGCTTGATTCTCAATACCTTAGTGATAGTGACAGCACATCCAAATTACTATCTCGAAGGGTCATATAAAACAGTTTTGAAGAGGTATCTATTCAGCAATATAATGGGAGTCAGTTGCCTCAAGGTAGACCAGTTGCTGTCAAGCTGGCCTAATTTGACAGTCAGTCAGATGTGCCCTCTTGTGGGGCAAAACATGCAAACTAATAACCGTACACACATTGAAAAACGAAACTCTCGAGTCTCAATTAATAGAGGAACCATTTTAGGGAACTTGTCAGCACAATCGACTGGGTAAATATTCATGCTCTGTGAATAATTAGTGAATCTAAAGTGAAGTTGTAGATTATTTTGTGAAATATACTTACACTATTTCATTAAATTACCTACGATTTCACGTTAGATTCACAATTATACACAGAACTCGAAGTTTTAGGGTGCCGATAAGTGCCGACAAATGCACAAAAAACGGTTTCATTTGACAACTCATGTCAGTTACTCTATTCTGACAGGTATAATAACTTTATGGACTTCGATAACTTCAAAGGAGTTTCCTTCGTTCTCTCTCTATCTTTTAGCAACATCATCCCACTGTTGGGAACGGGTGCCTCTTTGTTCCTTTTACGTTCAGCTGTGACAATCCATAACAGGCCAATATCGTCCTTTCCGTAAGATTTCAATAAGACTGGGGAGTGAGGAAGGAATTCTTGTATCTTGGATCTTACTTCTTGATCTGATCTCTACTATCTTTAGAATAATAGGAGTTCCTAATCTAATGTATAATATTGAGTAGCTCTCCCAGCTCTTTTTTGTGAATGAACGAATCACACGATGAGTGCATTTCTTGGGATTTAAAATGAATCATCGATCGGTGCCTTCTGTCTTTTATTTCTCTGTTTTGTACTTTTTCTTCTGTCGAATCGATGGCAAACATTTCATATTTTTCCTTTTGGGACACATACCAACCCTACCTATAGGTATAGCAACGTCTATAAGCTTTGTTCGTGTGAAATTATGGCACAAGAAGGGCAGAATATGCGACAGGACTAGGTCTGAAAAGCGACACCAAAACCCGAAGTCGGACCCGTCGATGAACCCCCACTTGAACTTGGCTCGGACAGCCGACCTGCGTATAGAGCGTACCTATATTGTTAGAATAAGATACATACATATACTCACGCCTGTGTCCCATTGGGGTAGGCAGAGACAATAGATCGCCATCGGCTACGATCCGGTAGATTAAGATACTTAGGTATTTAAAATGTAATTACGTATGTGATATAGGGGGTAAAATTGATATCATTAGCATAGAGTCTACCCATCAAACTGAACAACTTTTACTATGGAACTTTTAATAGGGGCATCGTGAGGCAATGCCCTACCTTAAAATGCCAATGCCCTACCTTAAAAATTACCCGTCCATTATACCGTCTTTACAATAAGGGTACGTGGGGCTCGAGCTCACAGATGATTTCGGCATACATAGGGTAAAATGGAGCTCGTACCACAAACGTTTCAAGTCTTAGCGTGTGCAATTTCGAGCTCATTTTGCTCGCTCTAGGCTTAGAATGATGTTTTATGCATACAATAGGTTAATGGAACTCGTACCACCACAACCGTTTTGAGTCTGGGTGTGTGAAATTTGTAGGTTGCTTCGCTCGCTCCAGCTTTGGCATGGTTTTTTACGCGTATATAGACTAATGGAACATGTACCATCACTGTTTTGAGTCTTGGTGTGTAAAATTTCGAGCTCGCTTCGCTCTCTCCAGTCTTCCAATGGTGTTTTGCGCCTACCACCGTTTTGAGTCTTGTTTCGCGAAGTTTCAAGCTCGTTTTTTTCAAGCCCTTTTCTTTCCTGAAGATACGATTTCACAGAACTATTTTCTCTATGCAAAAAACAGCCTTTTCCTTCCGCCGTACCTTAAACTTCGAATACCCTACCTTCAATTGAGTTCTAGCTACGGCCCTGAGCCGACAACAAATAAGGGTAGAAGATGATGATGATGTATGCACTACCAACACATTCTTATACCTACTGTGGTTTGGGCAAAGAAAAATCGAAGCCATGTATACAGACTTAAATCATGTGAACTAATAACAAACAAGGAAAATGTATTTATTTATATATTGTAACATATTAATCATAAAGGAAATACCAGTTCTTTTGGCGCCAAACGGATACATCAAGATTGAATCAGCTACCTACTATTCATAAAAATATTTTTGTCTAATCCTATACAAAATAATCAAATCACAGGAGAGTGACATTTGGTTATTATTATTAAACTAGTTTTCAATGACGTAATTTTTACGTGGAGGTCACGTTTTGTTTGTTGATAAAGGATCCCACGGCTTATGAAATAGGTACCTAATACCTACTTGGAATTTTTACGTAGCATAGCTGCTAAACTACTCAATAGCAGTTTAGCAGCTATGCTACGTAAAAATTCCAACGCAGCGTCTGTCCAGTTAGGTAGATGCTCGGACTTTTAATCATGGGGATCCAGGTTCAATTTATTCAGTTTCTGTTTTACTAATGCAACTTTTGCTGCTTTCAAAAAATCTATCTTTTAACAAATATACTAGCGACCCGCCCCGGCTTCGCACGGGTGCAATGCTGATACTAAAATATGCATATAAACCTTCCTCTTGAATCACTCTATCTATTAAAAACATCGCATCAAAATCCGTTGCGTAGTTTTAAAGATCTAGGCATACATAGGGACATACAGACAGCGGGAAGCGACTTTTGTTTTATACTATTACGAGCTTTTTCCCGCGACTTCGTCCGCATAAATTATATACCAGATTTTAAGTCAGATGATAAGCTATCAAACAAAAAAAGTTTCATCAAAATCGGTTCAGTAGTTTTTGCGTGATACTCGAACAAACATACACCCAAACAAACAAACAAACAAACGAACAAACAAACAAACAAACAAACGAACAAACAAACAGACAGACAAAAAATTCAAAAATTGGTGATTTGGAATCAGGGACATCTAAAAATCATATCGTAATCTTTTTTTTGTAAATATCTTCAATGTACAGACACACTTCTGTTACAGTTTTATAATAGTTTAGACTAGCTGTCCCGGCGAACTTCATACCGCCTTAGAACAGTTTTACCCGACACACACTTGACCGTTTTTTTATTTATGAACCTTCCCTGGCATGTGCACAATAACCCACCAAAGTTTCATCGCAATCGGTCCAGCCGTTCTCGAGTTTTAGCGAGACTAACGAACAGCAATTCATTTTTATTAGATTAGTAGATTGCAGCGATTAGCCCCGGTTTGCAGGTTGCGGGTCCAAGTCTCGTCCGAGTCTTAATTTTTAAATTTTTAACCTATCGTGATTGATCTATCATGTACAAAAGGACTAGACTGAAATTTGTTTACTTAATTACTTATCATTTAAAAGTTAAATAACCGCTTTTATAGCTATTTCAAAAGGAGTAATTCGATTAAAAACTACCGAGTTATTTCACTTTCTCTTTCGAGTAACGGATAAGGAGTTTAATTACCTACATTTTTTTAAAAGGTCAAACAGCAAGTAGGATAAGTTCTGGGAAATTAACAACATATCGAATTGCGGAAATCCCCCCAAACTCGTCGCGGGCGCGGCGTGGGTCATTTAACAATTTATGTTAACTCTTCAATTTGGAACCGTGACTAAAAGAAAATAACAAAATAACCCATGCTTTTGCAAATGGAATAATACTCAGCGAACTACTAGGTACATTTATTTTTCTACTGATGTCCTAGTCGAAAAAAGAAAAATACGACTTAAGTAGCAGGTGTTCTGTTACCACCTAACTACCTAACTAACTATTTGTGATAGGTAGTTACTAAAGTAAATGGTTTAGGTACAGGTATAATACTATGATTTGTTAAAATTCAGAGCTAAAAGTACCTAAAGTATAGTATGATCTGCGAAATCTGATACCTACGCCTGTTATAATTTTAATAGCAATGTTGTTTCAAGTTAACATGCTATACCTATCCTGCGGCCGTGGTATGGCGCTATCGTCACTATCGTGCCTTTGTTTGCACTTTACTTTGCTCTCATGGTCATGATAGACTATCATGTACAATCCAATACCTACCCATAGATAGGTATCTATTCTAACAAAGTGCATAAACATTTTAAACTGTGATTTTACAGTAAGTTACGAAGTAAAATTTTTACTTCGTTAAACCAACAGAAGCCGTAGTACGCCAACCCGCGATAGCCGTGATACAGCTATATCACTGCATGCTACCCCTGCAGAAGCAGAAGCGCAAAAAATACTGGCTGGCTGCTGGCTAAAGCCTGGCATGATCCGCGCGAGAAGGCCCTGAAGGTAACTATTGAATAATTTGTGCCTGAAGGTGGCCTGAAGCCTTGGACTAAGAAACCTCGTTCAAGCCTGAAGCAGACGAATAGATAGTAAGATATTATGTTTATTGTATGTCTTTAATACCATATATTCCACCCCATTTCCTCCCGTGGGTGTCGTAAAAGGCGACTGAGGGATCTACCGGAGGATTGGCAGCAGCATCCTCTGAGTACACACATTCAATCCAACTGCGATCGCCAACCCGCCTGCCAAGCGTGGCGATTAGATTATGGCAAGTCCCCCCATTTTGGGGGAGGCCTATGTCCAGCAGTGGACGTCTATTTCTGCTATTTCTAAACGAAATTGTTGAGTTGCCATAGAAAAATATTTATAGTAAAGTTTCAACTGTGGTTTCAATCTAGCTTTATTTTCGTATTATAGTAAAAATTAGCATATCTACACCATGTTCTTATTATTTTGTTATTTTATTTATGATAAATAATTTTTATTTCATATATTAGGTCCAATAATTTGACTGTGAAGCCAAAAATGAAATCGAAGTTTTAATATTTTTTCAAATGGCAATAATAATCATGGACGTCGTCGCTTGAGAAGTTTTTCATTTCGGCATTTTGTTGAAAGTATCAACAAAAATGTTAAATTAAACAATAAATCCTATAATTAACCATTCTCGTGAAGTAGAAAATGGTAACGATTGCCGACGATTTGGAATCTTTGTGTTTACAAGAGCCAATTTTCAAGGATGTCAAATTCTACCTGTCCGGAGATGTCTCCGATAAGGTTTGTTATAAAGCGAGAAGCATATTTGTATTTAGTAACTTTATTTCCAAGCGAATGTAGGAAAACATAAACAGTACGTTTTTTCACTCTGACACTTGACAAGACATTTTTTCTAAAGGCATAGAGATCTGACGACCAAGAAGATGTTATAACATTTCTCCCTTCCTAAGTGGATTACATCTCCTCGATGAGTCTGCGGGGCGGCATGCCCAAGCGTTTGCTGCGCCGGGGTGGTAGGGATACGTCCGCGGTGTCTGTTATCATAGCATTAGCTTCGGCCGATGTTGATGGCGTTTGGAATGTAAGTTGGTTGGCATCTGTAGATGTTGATGGCGTTTGGAAGGCAGGTTCACCGGGCTGTTCTTCTCTTTCACGAGGTCGCTCGTCCACCGGTGGTATATCTTGTGGCCTCTCAGGTGTGCGAGAGGGGGTCAATATGCGAGGCCTTATGTGATCAGCATGCCGACGCTTTTCCTCCCCACTGGGTGTAGTTACAACATATGAATATCGGTGCGTGCGTGCTGAAATAGTTGCCGGCTGCCAAGCTTTTTCTAAGCGCGTTTTGATAAAAACGCTCTCTCCCAGCCGATAGTCGGGCGAAGCCGCCGCGATATTTTCTTGCACTTGTTTGAATTGCACGACTCTTCGACTGTTTGGCCGGATATTTGACAGAAGGCAGTTTAACTGTCGCCCAAACATCATCTGAGCTGGAGACTTCCCTGTCGTACTATGAGGAGTGTTTCGGTAGGTGAACAAAAATTCTCGAAGTCGATTCTTAATATCCCCAAAGCCAGCTGACATTCGGTTCTTGAACGTCCGTACAAGGCGCTCCGCCAAACCATTTGTCCTCGGGTGGTATGGTGCGGATGTGACGTTTACTATCCCTTGGTTTCTACAGTACTCTTTGAATTCATGAGATGTGAACTGAGGCCCGTTGTCGGACACAATCATCTCTGGGAGACCAAATGTGGTGAAAATATCGTCCAAAACACAGCAAAGGTTGCTCGTAGTGATATGTTTCATAGGTTTGACATCGATCCACTTGGAAAGGGCATCACACAGTACCACCCAATATGTTCCTTCAAAAGGCCCGGCAAAATCAACATGCAGTCTTTCCCAGACCCTTTCCGGAATGGACCATGAGTACACTGGAAGTTCTGGATTGCATGGTCGGGTCGTTTGACACTTACGGCACCTCTTGACGAACGCATCGATGTCTTCGTCTATCGCAGGCCACCATATGTAGAAACGTGAGAGTGCCCTCATCGCTGATATTCCTGGATGGCCCCGATGAAGATAGGACAATGTAGCATCGCGTAGGGTTTCCGGTATGACAATCCTACCCTGCCACATGACTATTTTGTTTTCGATCGATAGTTCATTTCGCTTACGGAAGAACGGTTTCAAATGACTGTCATATTGAATGTCCCTCCACCCAGTTTTCAAACAGTGTCGAATTTGTGAGAGCACTGGGTCTTTCGAAGTTTCCTCTTTAATTATCTCTTCCGTCAATACGAGGTCTGTTATCTTAATGCTCTGGGCACGAGCGGAAATTTTGTGAACCGCACATTCGGTGGGGGACGGCTTTTCTCGGATGTTAGGCAGCCTTGAAAGGCAATCTGCAATTATGTTGTTTTCCCCCTTTCGGTGGTAGATGTCATAATCATAGCTTCCTATTATTAACGCCCATCTTATTAGGCGATTATTTACAAGTTTAGGTAAGTTCCGCTGGGGCCCCAAAATGTATAATAAGGGTTTGTGATCTGTCACTAGTTTAAATTTCGTTCCTCGTAAATATTGGTCAAATTTTGTGATACCAAATAGGATGGCTAAGGCTTCTCGGTCAATCACAGAATAGCTGCTTTCCGCTGTGCGTAGTTTCCTGGAGGCAAATGCAATGGGTTGTTCTACGTTTTTGTCTTTGTGGAATAATACTGCTCCAACTCCCTTTTCCGAGGCGTCGCACGCCAAGAAGAGTTCTCGTCTCTCGTCAAATGCTATCAGGGGTTTTGAGGCTGCGATACACGCTTTGGTCTTCTCGAAAATTTGGATCTCATGTTCTGACCATCGCCATGGTTGTTTATTGCCAGTTAATGTATGTAGATCTGCACAGATGCTATGCAACTGTGGGATAAAACGTTCGTAAAAATTCACCAGGCCGAGAAAAGAACGTAGTTCCTTCATGTTTGTGGGCTGAGTAGCGTTTGTTATTGCTTCTATTTTCGTTTTTGTTGGGCGTACGCCGTTTGCGTCAATCGTATGTCCAAGGTATTCTATCTCCTTCTGAAGGAATGCGCACTTCTTCAGGTTGACCTTGAGTCCTGCTTTTTCCAATCGGTCAAAAACAGTGGACAGGAGGTGTAGATGTTCTTTTAGGTCCTTGCCAGCTACTGCTATGTCATCGAAGTACACAGCTACATTAGGGAGGTCACCAAGAAGTTTGTCCAGGTAATGTTGGAATATCGACGGTGCTGTTGTAATTCCAAAAGGCATCCTGTTGTACTGAAAATAGCCCTTGTGTGTGGTTAACGTTAAGTATTTTTTTGACTCTGGTGCAATCTCAAACTGTAGGTATGCGTCCTTAAGGTCTATCTTTGAAAATATTCTTCCGTTTGCTAGCTGTTGTCGTAACTGATCAAAAATGGGCACTGGGTGTAAGTGTTTAATAAGTACCGGGTTTATGGTACTACGATAGTCGCCACAAATTCGAATTTGTCCTGTTGGTTTAACTATGTTCACTGTTGGTGTTGCCCATTCGATGGGTGTTATGTTCGGGTCAATTGGCTGAATTACCCCTTCTGCGACTAGGCGTTCTAGTTCCTGTTCAATGTTCTTCTTTATGTTGAATTTGATAGGTCTAGCTGGCATGTGTACTGGTTCTGCTCCCGCCTTTATGTGCATGTTCACTAAATAGTCCTTTACTCTTCCCAGTTTGTCGTCAAAAAGGGAAGTATGTGCACGTAGTACCTGTTCTAATGTGGTTGGTCCCGTCTTTATTGAGTAGACAGGTTTCGGAAATTCCATGTCGAACTTCTCACTCCAATGTAGGCCAAAAAGCATTGGGTTGGCGTCCTTCATCACCACAACAGGGAGCGTCATTTGTTTGTCCCCTACTTCCACTGTCACGTCTGTTACTCCTTTAGGTTTAAGTTTATTGTTACCGTAGGCTGTCAGCCTCGGCGCTTTCGTTAAGGTTGGTGTTCCAATCTTTTCCCAAAATGTCGTGTTGATAATAGAATACGTCGAGCCTGGATCCCAGTCCATAGTGCATCTATGACTGTTGATGTAAACGTCTATTCTCTTACAGTCTTTGCTCCCCCTTATAGCACATACTATATCGTCGTCGTCGTCGCTGTTCTCGCTACTTGAGAGTGATGATTGCGAGGAGGATTTGCTGGCTCTTATTTTCTGTAGCTTAGTTCTGTGCTTTCGGTCGTTGGTGTCCTTCTTTTGTCCGGTAATGAAAGCTCTGCCGGATTTAATGCAGCAGGATTCGAAATGTCCTTCAGCGCCACATGCCTTACAAGTGTGGTTTCGAGCGATGCATATCTCGACGCTATGTCTGTCGTGTTTCCCACAACGTAGGCATTGATCCGCTTGTATTTTCCGTGGGGAGTTACTTCGCCGGTATGTTGTGTCTCGACTCACATGTTTCCGGATTCTTTGCACGCTTGTTCCGGGTGTGTCATGTTCAGCTTGTTCTCGTGACTGAGCTACCGAAAAGATTTGATAAAATGTGACCTCTTTTGTTATACCGTCGTCATGTAGTTCTTGGAGGTCGGGCCATTTCTGTTTTAAGTCTGTTTCTAACTCCGTATGGTTCAGGCCCGTTGCAAACCGGTCTCGTAGTTGGCGCTCTAGGAGTTGGTCATCGTATCCACAGTCCCTGCTTAACTGTTTTAGTCTGTTAGCGTAGTGTTCCATCGATTCGTTGTTATCTCTCACACAACTCCAAAATTCGGTCAATGCTCTGTACCTTGTTTTTTTTATTCGATAAATGTCCAGTAGCTTGTTTTTAATATCCGTAAAGGTGCTACTATCGACGTGTGGTATCAGTGCCACTTTTACGTCTCGATATATCTCAGGTGTAAGGCAACTAAGCAGTAGGTCTTTTTTTATATTGATGTCAATTGAAAGTATGTGGCATTTTGCGTCGAAGTAATCAATGAAATCTTCAACTCGACACCTGTCGGGGTCGAATTTTCCTGCGTCAAAGTTTTTGAGTATGGCCATTTTGTTTGCCGTGTTGTATGTTTCCGCTTGGGATGGTGTTCCATCCCTTGTTGTTGCGGGTGTTCCGTCGTGTAACTTCGTTGCGAGTAATTGTAGGATCTGTGTTATTTGTCGTTGTTGCTCTTGCTGCACGCGCAAGAATTCGTTAAATTGTTCTTGGTTCATTTTCGTCGCCACTTGTTATAAAGCGAGAAGCATATTTGTATTTAGTAACTTTATTTCCAAGCGAATGTAGGAAAACATAAACAGTACGTTTTTTCACTCTGACACTTGACAAGACATTTTTTCTAAAGGCATAGAGATCTGACGACCAAGAAGATGTTATAACAGTTTTTGTGTTTTTTTTACTTGTTTTATTGTTATTTACGTGTCGCCACGCCATTCGGGATAACGTGCGTTGTGTTGTTTGCAGATTATGCACCTGCTCCAGTCTGGTGGGGCTGCGAGTACGAAATATTTCTCAGACTATGTTACGCATCTAATTTGTGGTCAGAATGTGTCTGATACGGACTTGGATGAGGCCCAGGATATCTACCAGATACCCGCAGTGACCGAGCACTGGGTCCTCGCGTGCGTCCGCCTCAAGAGACTAGCAAATCCTAGGCCATACTTTCCTAGTAAGAACAAGATATTCGCTAATGTTACCGCGTGCATTACTAAAGTGACCGCAGCCGACGCCAAAACCCTGTTCGCACTGATCACGTATCACGGCGGCAAAGTGAAGTTGACCTTAGACTCTCAGTGTACTCATTTGATCTGCGGATCGGCGTCGGGTAAGAAATATAGCATCGCTTGCACATTACCGGCCTCCAGAATCAAAATAGTCACCCCTGATTGGGTGCTGGAGAGTTTGAGAGCGAGAATTCAAGCCGTTTATGAAGTGTTTCACCCGAAGCTGTTGATAGTACCGCAAGCACCGCCGAAAATGGATCGTATTAGTGCCATAACAGGATTTGACTTTGAGGAAGGCATTGCAAAGAATGAAGTGCCCACGCAAAACTTAGCTGAGAACAAAGATGACAGTACACAGGCTCTGTTGGACAAGTTAAAGCAAAGGATGCCGTGGAACCATCCTCCGTCCACAGCGAGCACTGTCGCCACGTCCGCAGTCAGTTCTATGGGCTATACTACAACTCCCATGGCCACTTCAAGTATAATGAGTAAGTCAATGCCACAAGGCATAGTCACCCAAAACATGCAGATACAAAGTAGTCAAGCTAATCCACAATTGATGCAAAAGTTTGGACAAAATACAATTGTGTCGCAGGCCAGCATTAATATACAGAACCAACAGGCTAACATGCAGCAACAACAGGCTTATAATCAGGCTCAACAACAGCAGCAACAACAGCAGCAGCAGCAGCAGCAGCAACAACAACAACAACAACAGCAACAACAACAACAACAGCAGCAGCAACAACAGCAGCAGCAGCAGCAACAACAACAACAACAACAACAACAACAGCAGCAGCAACAACAGCCTCATGGCTTATCAGCTATACAGATACAACAACAGAAACTTTTACAGCAACATCAACTTAGAATGCAAATGTTGCAGCAACAAAACAAACTCGGCAATCAAAATCAACAGTTCAGTCAACCTAACTCTGCCGTGGCTCAAATCAACCAGAACCTATCCGGTCAAATTCAGCAACACTTACAACAAAACCAACATCATTTGCAGCAAAGTCAAAGTATTAGTCAATCACCCGCTACTTCAATGAGTTCCGCTCAACAACAAATTGAGAATATTAGTCAGATGTTGAGTCAAAGTGCTAATAATCTACAACAGCAACAGATTAACCAACAAAACTTGGCAATGAAACAGAGTCTGAGCCTCAGCCAGCAGACTGCTTCTCAAGCAGTACAGAACATAGCCCAACAACTAGCGCAATCCACTCAGAACTTACAACAAAGTTTGAATGCCAAACTCAATCAGAACTTAGGACAAACCCAAGTCATCAGTCAGCAACTGATAAGTTCCGGACAACAGCATTCACAAAACCAAGGCATGATCCAGCAACAGACAGTACAGTCCATGACAAACCAGCAACAGAATTTAAATATGGGTGTTGTGAACCAAGGGCTGGTCACATCCTCACAAGCACAATCCGGACAACAGGTGCAACTAAACCAATTAGTTGGTAACTCTGGCCAGCAAACTATAATTGGACAGCAAATACAAACCGTTCAGCAAGGAATACAGTCCCAGCAGAATGCTAATATGCCCGTCCAAAGTGCATGGAGGCAACAAAACATACAGATGGTCCAAAATGTGCAAGGACAGCACCAGATAATAAGAAGTCCATTAGTACAGTCCAGAGCTCCTCAGAATCAAGTTATATTGCAGCAGCAGATAATGCAGACCCAGCAGCAAGCCTTGATAAACAACCAGCAGAATCAGCTGAGCCCACAGCACACAATACAACAATCTCCTCAACAGATTCTCCAACAATCCATCAATGCACAAGGACAAACTATAAGCCAGACCCACCATCAAATACTAGTCCAAAAACAACAGCTGCTAAACAACTCTGGACAACAACAAATAGTTCAAGCCCCACAGCAAGTGTTGATAAATCAGCACACAGGTCAACAACAGATTCTGGTTCATGGAAATCAGCAGGTGACTCTTCAAGGTGGCCAGCAAATTGTGTCTCAGAGTCAGATTGTTCACCAGGGAGGTCAATTAGTGAACCAGAGTGGGCAGATAATATCGCAAGGGTCTCAGCAGGTCCTTTCACAAGGAGGTCAACATGTGATTACGCAACAGGGGCAGCAACATCAAGTGGTTATTGCCCAGTCTTCCCAGCAGATAGTGACACAGTCAGGCCAGCAAATCATTGGCCAAACGGTTGGGCAAACACAGCAAGTACTGTCACAAGTGCCTCAGTCACCTCAACCGTCACAGTTATCGGCCGGTGGTGGAATCCAGCAGATAATAACTCATGGGGGCGGGCAGCAGATTGTTTCGCCGGGAGGGCAGCAGATTGTGCAGGGGCAGAACGTTTCGTGGCAGCAACAGCAGTATTTGCAGCGGCAACAATTAGCACAGCCTGGTGGTGTGGGGACTAGGGTAAGTCATTACAATCTTCATTTGTTGACTTGCTTCAATCTTGAGATTGCCTACATTACTCTATTACATAATTATCAAAGACTTGCATTTTGACATAGTCCTGTGAAAACTGAAATTTCCACACAAGTAATCATTAAAATATAATAAATAACGCTCACAGGCACATACATTGTAATCCCAAGACCCCAAGTAAGCACTGTAAGGCTTTTTGTCATGGAAACCATACAACAACGGCACGAACATATAACATCCATGACTGAACCGGGATTAGAACCTAGGACCCTAGTTGGGCAGTCCGGCGTGGTAACCATTACTCCAACCGGGTTGTCAAATAAGACTCGAGATTCAGAAACCGTATTATTATGTTTAAGTTCGAACTCCCATAATGTCAAATCATACTCATACCTTTTCGACCGTCCATAAACTAGTCTTACTTAAAAAACTTTTTTTGAGCATCACGCAAAAACTACTGGACCGATTGTGTTGAAACTTTTTTGTTTGATAGCTTATGTGTTCGACTTAAAATCTGGCATATAATTTGTACGGACGAAGTAGCGGGTTTACCTGCTAGCTGTAACTATTTAAAAACTTTATACCATGAACGAGCTTTTACCCGCGACTTCGTCCGCATAAATTATATACCAGATTTTAAGTCAGATCATAAGCTATCATACAAAAAAAGTTTTATCAAAATCGGTTCAGTAGTTTTTGCGTGATACTCGAACAAACAAACACCCAGACAAACAAACAAATAATCAAACAAACAAACAGACAGACAAAAAGTCCAAAAATTGGTGATTTGGAATCAGGGAAGCCTAAAAACCATATCATAATCTTTTTTTTGTAAATATCTTCAATGTACAGACCATATATGATACCTTTATGGTACAGACACACTTCTGTTACAGTTTTATAATAGTTTAGATAGGGCTACTAGTAATTTTATAAAGCCTGTTTATTGTTTGTTTGGTGTAAAGTGTATTTTTGATGCACAATTAGTGTAATGAATGTCTCGGGCAGGTGTCATGGCAGGCGGGCGGGGGCGGGCGGCAGCTGATCCACCTGGATGCGCAGACCCACGCGCAGCTCCAGCAGATGGACCCCCAGCAGAGGGCCATGTTCGTCGCTCAGCTGCAGAAGAGGCGACAGCTCTCCATACAGCGCGCCGCCGCGCTCGCGCAACAGGTAAAACTAGATCCCAATATGCTGAGCGTCATTGGACGTAAAATATACAATCCAAACCACAGATTATAGTTACTTATTATACAGGGTTATTTGTAATTCGACGTATTCCTTTCAGGACGTTAAGGGGCAGCCTAAATGCAATTATGCATATGTGGGGTCGGAAATTAATAGTTTTCGAGATATTTGGAATTTAAGGCTTTTTACCAAAAACCCCAGTTTTTCACACTTTTTCTTAAATAAAAAAAATAGGCTTATTCTTTGGCGTCGATTTGAATTTTAATTCATAGCTAACACTTTTTCCAAGATTTTTTCATAAATCAATGTTCGATCATATTGAGCAATTCAAAATAAATCAATAACTATGACGATTAATTTTTGAAAAAAAATTACAAAGTCTTGAAATCATGCAGTTTTTCTCAAAAAAATTGTATGAAAAGAAGTGTGCGTTTTCCTGAAATAACTTCCTCGTTTTGTTAGCTTTCTAAAAAAGTATAAATGTTTTAGAAAAAAATTGAATTACAATGTCAAAAAAGGTTTTTTACTTAGTGTCGCAACTGCGCAGTTCGCGCGTGGCGCGGCGCGTTCGTCAGATGTGGACGCACCCTTAGAAAACAATATGTTTTCACGCTTTAATCATTTACAGCCAGATGACACGCGCGAAAATGTGTCTAATGGCGCTTGAATCAGCGTTGTTATTACTTCGTACAGCGCGCGACGTATGCGACGTTGCGGTTTGGAGTGAGTGGCAGAATTCATACAAGCCCATTGCTGGGTGGCAATTTGTGGATTTTGGCTGTAACCAGAGACAGGAGGATTGCATAACAAAAAAATAGAGGCACGCCTCCATTCTTTATGCCATCCTTCTGTCCTCATCTCGCGCCAGTAGTGTCCAATCGAAGGTCACTTTTGGCCGAAGGCGATTTTTCGGCTTTACCATAACCTGGCCATGTATCCGGACTTTCGATGTTCGATATATCGACACTGTTTCGGTCCGCACTTCATTGTAATAGAGTTGACATTGGAACGAAAACGTTCACGCAATTGCGAAGTTCGAATGTGCGGGTAGAGGCCCTGGATTAAATCATATGTTGAAATAGTTAAATTCGAGAATACTAGTACAAAAAAAAACGCAATATCGATACTGTTATTTTGTTGCAAACCCCGGCAAGACAATATCTCTATTCGTTTTTATAGCATTTATCGATTTCAGGTAACTGAAATAAACAGCTGTTTAACAGCCGGCGAACAACTTGGCAAAAATCCTGCCTGTGCAGAACATTTGAAGGCGAAAACGCGCACACCCCTCATCCCCGCCCCATTTGTCAAGGTGTTTGCTGGGTACCCATCAAAGGATCAAAATAAGGCATCTTAAAAAAAATGGTGTAATACCCAATTGTTGCAGCAACCTGGCGTAGTGTCGGGATCGCCGGGCGCGCCCTCCCCCGCCCCTCAAAGTGTCACGTTCATACGGAGCCAGCTTCCACCAGGACTGACGCAGCAGCAACAGGTATGCGCACAACTTAAACAATGAGCTAATAAATAAGCGCAAACCTAGAAAATTGTTCATTTAAAATCGAAAGTAGAATCGATTTATCAATGTTTCATAGGCCCGGCCTATGAAACATTGATAAATCGATTCTACTATTATACTATTTTTAAATTTTTTGAAAATATTTAATTATAGGTTTTGATATTGACTGTACTGTATGTCAACCCACCGCACAAGGTGATTGCACGACGTAGCACCATAATGGGCGCTGGGGTGCAAAAATCAGCTTGCGCCGCCATTGACAGCAAAAAAAAAAAATGCGCGTATTGTAACAATAACATAATTTTAATTGTTGTGTGTGATAAAAGATCTGAATTGACTTGCACATTCAGTGAGTCGCATTACAACCCAAATGTGCCGAAAGCTGCGTGAGGTGTATTTGTAAACAATATTTGGTGCCTAGATTTTTATAGGTATAATGAATGTTTGTTAAGTAATTTTCAAACTCTAGCAGTTTACGCATGTGTATAAGGCGATCGGCTTGCGTCCCCTAGGACCCTGCGCCCGGGTGCAACGCACCCCTTGTGTCCCCGGGTAAAGACGGCCCTGACACGAAGTCGCGTGCGCCAGTAATGTTCATAACTGAGCTTGACCGATGTACAGGTACAATGGCTTCAATCGCAAGGAGCCCGCACAGCCACCATACCAGCCGCCTCGCCTGCCCAGCCACCACAGTCCCCAGGTAATACAACCCTTTATCTTTTAGGCATAAGTTGTATTTTTGCCTCACTGCGAACGCCTTTACATTCCCATCCATTTTTGTTTTGTATTGTGTGCAAAAGTTTTAACAATATCAATATTTAATTTAGAACAGAAGTCCAAGAAGTTACGCTTCGGCTAGTAGACAGAACTTCAGCATAACTGCGTATGAGATAGCGATCTGGAGTTAGAAATATACAATTTGAGCTTATTGGTTGGGCACATACAAAAATATGGTTACGTCAATAAGGACAGCAATAAGGTAGCAATCTCCTTTTCTAACTAGAGCATATTTGCTGTATGCATCTCTTAATGAGTGAATACTTAGACTACTTATATCCGGACCAGCCTTGCGGTAGCATTTCCCCTCTGCCACGGTATTAGATCAATTAATCTTGCGCATTTACACCCAATTTTATACCTTATCACTAAACGAGACAGCCTATAATAGCGAAACAATAATTTTGAACTTAGAACGTTTGGGGTTTACACGAGACTACTTTTCATGATTTTGAACATTCAAAATTAGAATCTAAAGTCATAGGGAATAAAATCCAAAGTTACGGATAACATGTTACCTCGCCCTCCGCAAAAAGTGGCAGAAAGTTTGTTAGTAGAATGACACGTGGTTACGCGTCCCGATATAAGTAGTCTAAGAGTGAATAGGACAAATCACGTACTGTACGGAAGTTAGACCCTAGAAGATAGTGTGGACAGGCCTAAAGAACCTTGTTGCATTAGCAATTATTATCTAAAGTAGAATATAATCACATGGAATCACGTCATTAAAGAACATTTAATAAATTCAGTAGGTACTCTTCCATCCCACCATGGCGTTGATACGAAATAATAATAAATTGCAGCTTGGCAAAAATAGAGTTTGGATAAAATTTGGGCGCCACATTCTTTGCAAGAATTTCAAAATCACGCATAAACTGGCAAGACCACCGTACTAAAATAATTATTTAAAGCCAGGTCTACCCAATATCAAACTGTACAAAAACATGTATAGTCATCCCTTACAGCCACACAGAAATTGTCAAAAGAGTGACAAAGATAGATATACGTTCATCTGATACGACTGTTAAACAAATGTCACCACTTTTTTCAAGCGAACCTACCTGCGAACTAGGGTTTGACTTTTACTATCGATGCAAACTATCGATTTCCGCTATTGCAAACTATCGATATCCGTTATTGTTTTATTAGATGTTTTTTCAACGGATTTATTATAGTTTTTACAATGAGGGTTTTTCTAGCAACTTTCTAGCAAAAATAACTACTAGATAACGTTATTGTTAGCTAGGTATATTTCTTATAAAAGCGTTAGTGAATAGATCCGGTATCGATCATAATTTATAGTTTTAGGGCATGTTTCACCACTTCTGAGTAAGTTCTTGTTAGCTTATCCGACAGATAGTTTGACATATTTTGTATGAAAGATATGTCAAAATATCTGTCGGATAAGCTAACAAGAACTTACTAAGAAGTGGTTCGACTCTGCGCCAGTTGGAATTGAGCCTAACTGTTGGCTATACAGTGCCACTAGCGACACTCTATTATTAGTGTCACTCTACACAGTATAGGTACAACACTTCCGTAAGGAATGAGGGATTTTCCAAAAAAATAAAAAAGCTAGTTCCCAATTTCTCGATAGATGGCGTTGACCAGAGGAGTCGATTAGGTATGAGCGAATATATTTATTAATATTATTAATAAAAAGACACGCAACAAACCCTTTCATATTATTGTTGGTTTATTATTAAAAATCTCGGTGTTATTGTCTGTCAACAACGAATCAAGTATCGGACGTGGCTGTGTGGGCTTCGCATCCATTTTGAATATTCGAACAATAAACGAGAAAAAACAACAAACTACAATAAGACAAAAACCTGACAATTTCAACAAAAATAAAACGGTAAACTTGTAATCGCTACTTCGTCAACGGATACGTCAGATTCCGTGAATGAAAAGATGAAAAGCAAAGCCATAAACGAAAGATTTCGCTCTCAAAGCAAAGAAAATTGAAAAGTGAAGTGACCAATTTAAATATTGTTCGTACCTATTATAAAAATAGATAAGAAGCCCATACCGCCATGTCTGATACTTTATTCTTTGTTGACGGACAATAATTGATTGTAAAGATAAGATAACAGATTAAGACTGGTAATAATAAACCAACAACAATAAGAATGAGTTTGTACACACGGTGACATATCAAGCTACGCAAAACCAAAATAAGCTGGTCGCGCGACGTTACACGTTATTCACCCTACGCGCGGTCAGCTTAAATTATATTGGTTTTGCGTAGCTTGATGTGTCGCCGTGTGTATTTTTATTATGAATATTAATAGATATATTTGCTCATACCTAATCGACCCCTCTCTGGTCAACGCCATCCATCGAGAAATTAGGAACTAACATTTTCTTTTTTTTTGCTTCCGAAAATCCCTCATTATTTTGTCATCTCATTTGTTTCTATCGACCAACTTGAGGTGAAAGTGGTACATCACTATTTGGTACATCAAATGTCAAATTACCTTATCTTGCAAACAATGTTTTCGATTTCTTATCAACCCAAAATAGTTTACTGAAATGTTTTGTTCGATTTGTTAAACGGATACAAGTGCATTGTTTTTGTGAATTATAAGTGTGAGGATAGTAAATAGTGAATGATTTATGACCAGATTTGTTGAAATTGAGTTAGCGGTGGAATGAAAGTTTTTGGTTATTTTCTGGAAAGGCACACATTCGGCTATAACAGCCCACAACTGCTCACAATATTGGCATTTTGGGTACGTAGTTTTGTATCGGTACAATTTTTTTTCAAAATGGCTGCCAGATAACAATTCAGTGCAAAGTCTTCCAGCTGGAAGACCGTAGGTACTTAAAGTGGCGCGCGCCCGTTCAAGATGGCATGTGTTTACTATTGACATCTCTTTTACTCAAACGGACGTTCGTCGTAAGTGTGAATAGAAGAAAGGTTGCGTTTTTATGCTGCGCTTTATAATATTAATCTTCCCTATATTTTATCTTTGATTTAAAGCTTTCACCACGTCAAACTCATTTTGCCAAGTTGCAAATCACAACAGATGCAAACTAGGGGTTTCGAATTCCCGGGAACCCAGAGCTGCGTTCAGAACCTACACCCTATGTGCACCCAGAGTGCACCCCGAGCGCAACTTTTCGCACTAAACGCCGTTCAGAGCCTCGGTGAAAGACGTTTTACTATACAACGTTTTAATGAATTAACGCAAAACTAGAAAGTAGTTTGTTTAGAATCGAGAGCCGACTCAATTTATCATGGTTTCAACATAATATATAATAATATGTAATATATATTAATAAAAATAAATAAATAATTAATAAAATGGGTATTTTTTTTCAAAATATTAAATATTTTTTTTTGTAAAATTTTAAATTTACTGAACCCGATGTCAACCCACCCCACGGGCACACCCACCCTACTTACTACCAAAACAAGATTATTAAAATGTATCCACGAGTACGTTAGCGCTTTCATTCATTGCTGAAATGATGAAAAATCATTTTTGCCTCAAAACTTAAAATGCGAATAACTTTAAATTTTAACTAGAAAAATAATGAAATTATTGTTTCAATCTAATTATTTTGATATAAATCAGTTGGGGTGTATGAGGTTTTGCGTTAATTCATTAACACGTTGTAGAGCGAGTTGAAAAAACAACCGCACAAAAAGGTTCAGAACACAGCTCTGGAATCTTCAACAGATTTTAAAAAGACACTATAAAAACTGTGTGCGGGAATTCTAAAATCGTAGTGCAAACGTTTAAATTGAGAATCAGAAACGAAATGTGAGTTTAGTCTCAGAATCTCGGCCTTAGAGTAGACTACTCGGTAGAAATTCGATTAGGATTCAACGTTTTTGGTATTTAGATGTTGGTTCATACATAGTAATGGTTGATCTCTTCATATCACATTATAATTTCAATTCGTTTACGACAGTCCATTCGCGAGAAAAGGTCGACAACTATGATTGTTCTACACTACAAAAGTGTTTAGTCGGCGCAGTATGTCGTCTCTCTCCTATCCCGCACTGAAATGACGGCTAATTGGAGAGCGTCTTTTTTTTTAGCTTTTCATATGAATTTGAAAATCAACGCAGCTATTTTGGATGATAATAATGTCCAAAATAAAAGTGGATTTAGTGTGTGTGTGTAGTGTGTTTTACGTTAGTTTTTCAAAGCCCCGCCATGTTGCGGAAAATAATTTGAATTAACTTTGAGGGCGCTATAATGCATTTTATCGGCCCTAAAGTATGTATTTTATTTTCTTTTGAACCTTTTATAAAGAAGATCTAATGTGATTGTGAAAACAATATATTATTTTTAGAAGAGACTATAAAAATACTTAGACAATTTAATAGGGACTCGCCTTGCGGTAGCATTTCCCCTCTGCCACGGTATAAGATCAATTGATCTTGTGCATTTACACCCAATTTTATACCTTGTCACACTAAACGAGACAGCCTATAATAGCGAAACAATAATTTTGAACTTAGAACGTTTGGGGTTCACACGAGACTACTTTTCATGATTTTTAACATTCAAAATTAGAATCTAAACTTATGGGGAATAAAATCCAAAGATGCGGATTTCATGTTACCTCGCCCCCCGCAAAAAGTGGCAGAAATGTTTCTTAGTAGAATGACACGCGTAACTCGTCCCTATTAAATTGTCTAAGTAAAAATACTGCGTCAATAATAATTACAGTCCGTGCGATACAATAGTATCGCACGGACTGTAATTATTATTCTAAGCCTTCTTCAGAATGTTTTCAGTGATTTTTCCTTTACTTTCAGTTGTAACTTGATACGGTTCTAAACAAGTGTACATTTTTCTCAAAGTATTACCTCATTATTTCAAAATATATACTAAATGTACCAAATGGATGTCATGGAGTTAACTGATGTTGCATGTAAGATATTTAATGTCTTATTTAGAAGTAAATTATTTTATAAGTAGATAAGTAAAGTTTATTTGCTTTTTAACCGACTTCAAAAAAAGGAGTAGGTTCTCAGTTCGACCGTATATATATTTTTTTTAATGTGTGTTCGCGGATAACTTCGTCGTTTATGATGATTCTTTTTTTGTTGGAAAGGAGATATCCCAAGGGTGGTCCCATGATAAGGAAACCAGGATCTGATGATGGATCCCAGAGAAATCGAGGGGAACCTTCGAAAATCGTAGTGCCGACTAGTGCATTTGTTAATTTGAAGCACTACTGTCAGATCGAACTAATGAATTCACCACTGAAAATTGTGAAATAAACAAAATTTTATCAAAAAATTAAAACCGCCTTCAAAAAAACTAAAAAGTTAAAAAATAATTTTGCAGCCGATGACTTTTTCGTTCGCATCATAAGAACATTAATTTGTTTTATAGAAGTCGGTGTCAAGCCAAGCCAAAAAAACTAATTCAAGCCCTTTCGCGATTCGGCTTGACAGCGACTTCAATAAAACAAATTAATGTTCTTATGATGCGAACGAAAAAGTCATCGGCTGCAATATTATTTTTTAACTTTTTAGTTTTGTTTAGGGTACAGTAATATTACAGATAGAACAGTACATACATTGAGATTTTTCTAGATCAGCCATAACAATAGCATGTAAATCTTATGTATCTTGTGAAATTGTTAGCAGAGAAATTTATCTCGGTTTATGGATTTTGTTTGAAATGTTTAAAATCTAGTATGTGGAGAAATACGCCTTATCGTTTGATATAGCATCCTTAATTTATAATATTACGAGCTATTAGTAACCCGCGACTTCGTCCGCATAAATTATATACCAGATTTTAAGTCAGATGATAAGCTATCAAACAAAAAAAGTTTCATCAAAATCGGTTCAGTAGTTTTTGCGTTATACTCGAACAAACAAACACCCAAAAAAACAGACAAACAAACAAATAAACAAACAAACAAACAAACAGACAGACAAAAAATCCAAAGTGATTTGGAATCAGGGACAGGTAAAAACCATGTCGTAATTTTTTTTTTGTAAATATCTTCAATGTACACACGGCGACACATCAAGTTACCCAAAACCAAAATAAGCTAGCCGCGCGTCGGCATAGTAATGTATAACGTCGCGCGGCCAGCTTATTTTGGTTTTGGGTAATATTTTTGTAATATTTTGGGTTTTATAATAGTTTAGATACGAGGGTCTTCCACTGGACTTAGTTGTTGATCAATGTTTACCAGTTCCACAGTGATCTATTTCGTTCAGCTTTATCCATCCACCCATCCAGCAGCTCTTATTATCGACTGGTTTTTGAGATAGTAAGTCGTCACTTTTTAGGGTTCCGTACCCAAAGGCTGAAAACGGGACCCTATTACTAAGCCTACGTTGTCCGTCCGTCCGTCCATCCATCCGTCCGTCTGTCCGTCCGTCCGTCCGCCTGTCCGACCTATTTAGGGCTGTAACTTTTGAACTGTAAGAGCTAGATAATTGAATTTTTCACAGAATGTGCGTTATTACGGCGATTGTTAACAAATAATAAAAATGACAAAAAGTTAAAAATTAAGGGGGGTTCTCAACAAGAAACTAGTTTTTATCAATGTTTTTTCTTCACGCTCTATCGTAAAAAGGGTAATACATACAAGCGTCAAATTTAGTGTGATTGTAGAGCATACTCTACAGAATAACAACAAATACTAAAAACCGGCCAAGTGTGAGTCGGTCTTGCGCTAAAGGTCCCGGACAAAAAAGTTTTTTTTTAAAGTTAATAATGTTGTAAAATAATGATTAATAATGTTGTGTTCTTTGGTGGTGTGGCACGGAACCCTCGGTGCGCGAGTAGCCCAACTCACACTTGACCGGTTTTATTTCTAGTTATACATATTTGAAACAACTAATTTATCCTACAAATCGGGTTCGCGTACATAGCAAGGCTGTATCTAAACTAATATAACACTGTAACAGAAGTGTGTCTGTTACAGTGACATTGAAGATATTTACAAAAAAAAAAGATTACAATACTGTTTTATGATGTTCAAATCAGCCTTTTTTTAGAATTTTTGTTTGTCTGTTTGTTTAATTCAAGCATCACGCAAAAATTACTGAACCGATTTTTATGAACCTTTTTTGTTTGAAAGCCTATGATAATGATTTGACATAAAATCTGGTATACAGGGTGTACAAAACACCCTAGTAATACTTGAGGGGGTGCTTCAGACCATCAATAGGAACAACCTTCACGATGGAGCCAACGTCGAGAAAAAATAAAAAATCTGCCGTCCCATACATTTGAGTCGAAACGGTACTGCAGTTTTGTATGAAAGGGCCGATTTTTCGCGATTTCGATGTTGGCTCCATATTGAAAGTTGTTCAGTTTGATGGTCTGAAGCACCCGCTTAAGTATTACTAGCGTGTATTGTTACACCCTGTATATAATTTGTGCGGACGAAGTCGCGGGTAGACTCTAGTTGAGAATATTAATGCAGTTAATTTTACAGATTGTTGAAGCATGTAGTTCAAATCGGATTTGTAGAAACGAATTTGATTTGAACTAACATGGATGGAAGAGCATTACAAAAAAAAATGAAATGGTCTACACCGGTAAAATTAAGGTCTAGAGTGTGATTTTTGAATCTCATTCGCTGAGTTTAGCAGTTGAAAATGTCAAAATTACTGTGGAGATATGCATCTTTCTACTGCTGATTTGACTTCCAAAAATTATACTTCAGGAGTGCGATTTTTGATAGTCAAATCAGCATTAGAAAGATGCGTATCTCCAAAGTAATTTTGACATTATCAACTGCTGAACTCAGCGAATGAGATTCAAAAATCCCACTCCAGGATCGCCAAATTATCACGAAATAATGAATTGACTTTGACTAAGTACTTTATTTCCAATATTTAGCCAAATAATCCAAACGTGACTATTTCACATATGCATTCCCCAGTGCCGTGCGGAATGTGTGAGCGTGCTCGAGACACTTTTAATGCGCGTGCGCGTCAAGTTGACAAAAGAGACGCCTTGCGGCGGCGCTCGCTACTGCTCTTTTGGTGTGAATCGACCCTTACAGTAGAACAAAGTTAATGTGGTTTCAATCCATACAAACGTTTGACGCACAATACGCGTAGACGGAATTAATAAAAATAATATTTTGTATATGGAAAAATAGTTTAGAAAATTTAGATGTTGCGTCTTATATAACATTTGCAATTAATTTATAATATAATTACGAAGATATTATAAAGCTTTGAAATTTCGTAATCTAAACTATTATAAAACTGTAACAGAAGTGTGTCTGTACATTGAAGATATTTAACCTTCAATTTACAACCTTCAATAACAAAAAAAAAAAATTACGACATGGTTTTTACCTGTCCCTGATTCCAAATCACCAATTTTTTGGTTTTTTTGTCTGTCTGTTTGTTTGTTTGTTTATTTGTTTGTTTGTTTGGGTGTTTGTTTGTTCGACTATCACGCAAAAACTACGGAACCGATTTTGATGAAACTTTTTTTGTTTGATAATGATAACGTATCATCTGACTTAAAATCTGGTATATAATTTATGCGGACGAAGTCGCGGGTAAAAGCTCGTTATATTATAAATTGCAAATGTTATTTGTGACGCGACATCTAGATTTTCTAAACTATTTTTTCATATAATATACAAAGTTACTTATATTAATACCATCGACGCGTATTGTGCATCCCTCTTTAACAGCGTAGCCATTACGTTGATTATATTATCAACTTGTTTCGAGTACCATCGGGAAATGTTAGTCCCTGACTGCACGAACGAAGATTGACGAGCTGAATTATTTTCCTTGGCCCTATTTAGTAAACGTGACTGAGAATGCGAGCTAGGACTGCAACTTTAGCGTCATTAGTAGCCAGCAATGTACTCTGAATTGTCATTTGTCGCGTTTATTAAGAGCCTATGTCGAAAAATAATTTAAGCGAAAAAGGCGTGGGATAGCTTATATTACGGGCTGATGCGAGAGAAAGAGATGGGGCGCCGCGCGCGCCTGAAGCAAATCGAGCGCCAAATCAAACTTTATCGAATTGTGATTGTACTATTTATGTTATTTCAATTCTGCTCTAATTAAAATTTAGAAAATATCAATCTCTTTTTTTAAAATCATGTCTCGTGTTTCTATTATTCACCGTTTAGCAGTTCCAAGCGTTTATAGATAAAAATGGAGGCTACTTTGGCTTGTTTTTCTATCGAGAAAATTTGTCTTAATCGTGTTTTGGCTCTAATCAAAACTTCAATTATATGTTCAATTTACACATATCCGAAAATCATACTCCTACTGTTAGTACTTCATGATATATGAAGCTTTGAAGAATCCTATTTTATTCACATAGCCCCTTAACCCGGCGGTACTCGCTAGGTCTTTACAAACATGAATACTCGCTACCGGGTAAAAAATACCACGAGAGTTTAATTGGCATTATTTAAGAAAAGAAGTTTGTGTTTGAATGTTTGACAATGCATTTGTGTTATTGGTATTATTGTCCATAAATAAAACAACAAATCCAAGTTGTAATGTTCATGTATTTAAAATAAAAGCTCATCCAAAAAAATCAACATAATATTTAGTCTTTACTTAGTAACCTTAGAAAAATCAACAAAATTATTGTTTTTTCATAAATTATACAAAATTGAGATCAAAATCGAAAATAAATTTAGTACACTAGTAAACTAACAAAAAATAATTATCCCTTTATAATAAATGAACACAGACATAATCAACATCCAACATTCTGTTCTCGATTTACATGTACGTCGTCAACAAACGCTGCACACAAACGGAATGCCCCGTGGGGTGCGGGTGTGCTATCTACTGGTTCGAAGGTACTGAGAACCTTGGGTTGCCAGAAGGCTTAGAAAAAAAAATACAACCAAATTTAGGTACTCTGTGGTATTTTTTACCCAGTAGCGAGTGCCGCCGGGTTAAACAGGGCCCTGGTCGTACTGTACCTATTATTTAATGTGTATAAAATAGTGCATGCTTATTGGCTATGTGCACGACAATAGCGCCACACTAGCGCGGGGTACTGACAGAACTTTTTCGGACAGCCGTGAATTATTTACACTATTATAGTACTGTTAAAGTCTGTGTTTGTTCGAGGATTCTGCCAAAACTACTGGACCGATTTTGATAAAACTTTTTATATTGAAAAGCTTATTATTAGTCTTAAAAGCTAGCTTATATTTTATTCCGGTACGATGACGGGAGCGGATGCGGACGAAGCCACGGACAAAATCTAATTTGTATGGGAATTCCCATACAAACTTTTACCTCAGCTTTAACACCTTTAAGGTGGACTTCCGATGCTAGCGGCCGACGCGTCTGACGCGCGCGGCTCGCGGCCGACGGCCGATGCGGCCATACTAGTTACTATGAAAACGTATGGCGCCGCTTCCGATGCCAGCGACTGACGCGCGCGTCAGACGCGCGCGGCCGATGTCTATCGCATCGGCCGCGGCCGCGCGCGGCTATGCGCTGACGTCACGCAGAACAAGAATGTTTGCCAGACATATTACGATGTTTTTACCGAAAATTTGCTTGATTTTCACTATTTTTTATTTGTATTTTATTATCTGCAAGGTCGCTCATCCACGTTGCGATAACACCATCTATCGATCCACTTGAAATTAATTTTTCTTTTTTCGGAAAATCCCTCTTGCCTACATAATTATTAGCTAGACAGGTTAAAAAGCCAAGGGGATGCAACGCATCCCTGTCTAATTTTATAATTAGACAGGGACTTAACTCTTAAAAATGTATTTTATCAAAAATCCAGTAAAAAAAATGCATTCATATATTTCTCTAAACCTATCGATCTATCAATCAATCAAATATTATTTATTAAAATATGTATTGTTTTTTTATTTGTGTTTTTATGTTTTTGTTTAAACACCAAAACATAAAAACATATACTAAATTTCGGGGAAAATACCCTAAAGTGATAACACTCTGCACAATAGGCACGCGTCAGTCGCTGACCTCGGAAGTGAGGTCTATCGTCGGCCGCGCGCGTCAGACGCGAGTTTCTGTCATATTTGACAGAACCTCGCGTCAGTCGCGCGCGTTAGACGCATCGGCCGCTGGCATCGGAAGTCCACCTTTAGGGGTTAAAATGTGAAGAGCCTTTTTTAAGTGAGCATTTAGATGCCAATAGAAACTTCCATGCAAAATTTTTAGTTTGTAGTCTTGACAGTTTTGGAGATTTCGTGTTAAGTTAGTGTGTGGATTTGCATAGATTCAAGCATATTTCCACAGCTTGTCTGGCAAAAGTACAAATTTCTGCCACAGCGTGCGCTGCGATCGACTTGACAGTTCCCAACACCCACTTCGCACATAGCCAATAGCATCACACTTGTTGTTTGTAGGTGGAGCGCCGGTAGCGAGCCCCGTGGGCGCCGGCGGCGGCGCAGTGGAGAGCCAGCTGCAGCAGCTGCAGTTACAGCGCCAGCAGCAGTACCAGCGGCTGCACCAGCTGCAGGCGCAGCGCGACCACGCCGCCCACCACCACGCCGCACCCGGCAAGCCGGTGAGACCATATACATCACATCAGTTTGTTTCAGCCTGGACACAAGAATGAAAACATCGTCATTCATCATCATAAATTCATACCAATTTAGGTTTTGCCAAGAATATCAGGAGCTCTTTAGGAGTATAATAAACACACTTTTTTATTTTCACTGGGCTACTGGGCTGGGCTGGACTGGACTAAAATCAGAAGAGTCGAAACCCAGTATCAAATTAAATTAAATTAAATTTTGATTTTTGACAAATAACTCTACGTCGATAATGTATTATTTATTTTCTGAAAAACTTTGCACATAACTAACTCTAGCAACCGGTTGTATCAGTCGCTCCTGTTTCAGTCGGTTTTAACAGTGGACGGATGATACCCACGTATATTTGTAGTAATAGTATTGACTTTAATTATAATCAGAGACTGAAAGTATTGTCAAATTGTCAGACGCAGGTGTCGCAAGGGGTGACCCAGCACGTGGTAGGCGCGTCGCCTCTCCCGGAGCAGCAGGTCGACGGTGCCTTACTGACGCCTACCACACCAGAGCAAGGTATCTTACTCTCACGCAGTTTAGTAATAGCAGATTGACGAGGGCAATTTATAAGGCAAGCGTAAGTGGAAATGTTGGAATGGGACGGCTTCGAAGTACATATACGGACCAAATTGGCGACGTGCTTAAGAAGGGCCTGGTCAGATCTACCCGAAACCGACGAGCATGCATGAAAGCTCTTATTAATGTGGAGGAAGCTAGAGAGGTATGTCAGGATCGTAGCAGGTGGCGTTCAATTGTCTCTGCCTACCCCAGTGGGAGACAGGCGTGAGAATATGTATGTAGTAATAGCACGGACCAGAAAAAAATACTGATGTAATGTTACACTAAAAAGATGTGAAGCAATGCAAGGTCCTATAGTTTCTTCTGCAACCTACACCGATGCACCAGTCCTAGACGTAGCTTGAACATATGGAAGCTGGAACTGGAACAATATCCAATGTATTTTAAAGAAAATCTGACTCATTATAAGTATAGAGATTAGTTTCTAGATTTTTCTGAAAAAAATAATCGACTTTAATTGGTTAATATTAAAATATGACCAAACTTCGTTTGTATGCAGCGCGCATTAGCGCTTTAGGAATAAACTTGTCTTAAAAGCTACGCTAGCCTGATTCGCAGTTTGGCATGATGACGTATACTATAGTGAGCGTGTGATGTGATGTGTCAGGAGCGAGCAGCGCGCTGCTGGTGAACCCCAAGACGAAGACTGCGCTCGCCAACATGCTGTCCATCCGCCTGCAGGGCGCCGCGCCGCCGCAGGACCACGAGCCCTCCGCCGCCGGCACTCTCAGGTCACTAACATTGTACATGTACTAGTACACACACACCAACATGCTGTCCATCCGCCTGCAGGGCGCCGCGCCGCCGCAGGACCACGAGCCCTCCGCCGCCGGCACTCTCAGGTCACTAACATTGTACATGTACTAGTACACACACACCAACATGCTGTCCATCCGCCTGCAGGGCGCCGCGCCGCCGCAGGACCACGAGCCCTCCGCCGCCGGCACTCTCAGGTCACTAACATTGTACATGTACTAGTACACACACACCAACATGCTGTCCATCCGCCTGCAGGGCGCCGCGCCGCCGCAGGACCACGAGCCCTCCGCCGCCGGCACTCTCAGGTCACTAACGTAACAATACCTACCAATAATAACACCTGTGAATTAATAGTTATTTGTTATGCAAGGCTGCAAAGTTGCTTTTTGGCGCGAGTACTTGTATTGAATCCTAAGCGGAGCGAAGGTTTCAAAAGTACGAGGCGCAGAATAACTTTGCTGCCGAGGGAAACACACAACTTTTCACCTCACTACAGCGAGGAAAATTTCAATGCGCCAACCTCATTTTTAGAATAACCGCACTGGCCAGCACGAAAGTCACATGAAAAAAAAACTTGTTTAGGCTGTTTTCTTTATTGAATAGAAAGATTCTAATTTTAAAAACTCTTTCTACGCTAGCGGATAAAATGCACTTTTGCACTCAGATTTCGAATGATAAAATGAATCTTTCCGAGCTTGTGAGGTGAAATAGTTATTTGTTATACAAGAGTGCAAAGTTGCTTTTTAACCGCGTGCTCAATTTGGATGAACGAACAAGCGAAGGATCCTAAAATTAGAATCCTGAGCTTCAGCGAGTGAATCAAAAGAGCACAAGGTGAAAAATCTTTGCACTCGAGTGCAACACGTAACTTTTCATCCCACCTCAGCGAGGAAATGACGTGAAAACAAAATGGCGCGCGCAAAGCAAATTAAAAAAAGTACACCAGGAAGATTTCGAGTTTTTATCAAATTAAAAAAAAGTTTTAAGTAAGAACACGATGTTCTAAATTCAATTTACTTTATCCTCTAGACTAGAGGATAAAAACGACTTTTCCACTCAGATATCGAAGAGCAAAAATACTCTTTCCGAGGTGGTGGGATGAAAAGATACATTTTAATATGACTATAAAACGTAGAACAAGGGAAATGTACAGACGACATTTGACCGTAAAATATAATTTTGCATGTCAATTTTTAACATGTACATTTACCTACTGCCAGCTGCTACTGCTTCATTTTGTCTGTCTGTTGTACATTTACTATAACAATACGGCGGCGTTTAACCGATGTAACAACTGCAGGTTGATGACGGCGGTGCACGCGGCGGGCGGGCCCGCGCGCGCGCCCACCAGGCTGCTGCTCGGGCCCACACACCATCCCCAGGTAACGATTCAAGAACTTATATATATTATAACTAGATATTTTTAAAACAAATAAATGATTTCTGATTATAATCGTGCACCTCTCGAAGTCAAAATGACGCTGCAAATTGTTTAAAGACACTGGAAGGATGCAATCAATACAACTCAATCAATATGCAGGTTACAATCGTGAAAATTTCGCTGTCAGATTAAAAGTGTTCCGTGATTTTCTGGATTCCTCAATTTTAGGGAGCAATTTGAATGAACGAATGAAATATACTTTTAACAACAAGTTTCGTACTATTTACAATTTGTTGATTCATTAATAAAATTATGATGGTTTATGAAAGACGTTTTGATTCATTTTTTTTTTAATTTAGAATATATAGTATTTAATTTAGAATATACAGGGTTATTTGTAATTCGACGTATTCCTTTCAGGACGTTAAAGGGCAGCCTAAATGCAATTATGTGAACCCCCATATGTGGGGCCGGAAATTAATAGTTTTCGAGATATTTGGAATTTAAGATTTTTTACCAAAAACCCAATTTTTTCGCACTTTTTCTTAAATAAATAAAAATGCTTATTCTATGGCGTCGATTTGAATTTGAATTCATAGCTAACACTTTTTACGAGATTTTTTCATAAATTAATGTCCGATCATACTGAGCAATTCAAAATAAATCAATAACAATGACGGTTAGTTTTTGAAAAAAAATTACAAAGTCTTGAAATCATGCGGTTTTTCTCAAAAAAAATTTATGAAAAAAAGTGTGCGTTTTACTGAAGCAACTTCCTCGTTTTGTTAGCTTTCTAAAAAGGTATGTAACCTAGGGGCTCACTCTGAGTAAGATGTGTAGATTTAAATTAATAAATAATGTTATCTAAAAAAAATCGTAAAATTTTTCTCCAGGAGAATGTTGCCTCTACGTATCACGTACTAAGTAAAAAACCTTTTTTGACAGTGTAATTCCATTTTTTTCTAAAACATTTATACCTTTTTAGATAGCTAACAAAACGAGGAAGTTATTTCAGTAAAACGCACACTTTTTTCATACAATTTTTTTGAGAAAAACCGCATGATTTAAGAGGCGGTCGTGTTTTTTTGCCGATCGGTTTTAGGTATTGGACTGCCTCGCGACCTGTGTGCGTGGCTCACGCACACAAACAATCCACGCTGCCGGCGCTGGCGCCCGGCCGCCTGGCAAAATGTTCGTAACTTTTTGTTTGCACCGTATGAAGGACGCATACAGCACAGTCATACCATACCTACCTAATCTTGACTATTATAAAACTGTAAATTTAAAAAAATTATTTAGTTTGTTTGTTTGTTTGTTTGGGTGTTTGTTTGTTCGAGTATCACGCAAAAACTACTGAACCGATTTTGATGAAACTTTTTTTGTTTGGTAACGTAACATCTGATTTAAAATCTGGTGTATAATTTATGCGGACGAAGTCGCGGGTAAAAAAAGCTCGTAATATTATAAATAGGAAAGATTAGATTTTTTGTTTGTTTGTTTGCATTGAATAGGCTCCGAACCTACTGGACCGATCTGAATAATTTCTTTACCATTATTAGAATGTTACATTATCCGTGAACACAGGCTAAAAAAACGGCCAAGTGTGTGTCGGGAAGATTCTAAGGCGGTACAAAGTTCGCCGCGGTCATCTATAATGAATAAATAAACTATACCTATTTCCAAAAATGTTTTATTTACTTTATAGAAACTGGCACATTATTAATTAGGTAATGGGTTTACACGGGTCGATTTTGCATAGCACAATTAGCATATGAACAGATATCTCGGCGAAGCCGCATCAGAAGACAAGCTTCATACAAGCGGGGCGAGCCGCCATCGCGGGCCTGCCTGGGTAAGGGGGGTCTATTCACACCAAAAGAGCAGTGAAGCGCAGCGGCGCGCAGGAGCATTTTTGTAAATGTTACATCTTGTAGGTACATGTTAAGGTTCAAATTGACTTGAAGCGATAACGGGCAGCGCGGCGCCCCGCATGGCGCCGCTCGTCCGCTTCTCCCACTACGCCAATCCAGTGTTGTCTTTGTTACCGATTTCTGTGTATTTAAATACTTTTGGATTTTTAATACAGATGACAGACTTTTCACAAAAATGTTAAACAGATTTCTAACTTCTGATAAAGTTTCGGTACAGAAAAGTGATTTTACTTTATTTTTATACAAATGCTATGCTTTTAATGACTTTTTGACTAAATGGGGAAGAAAAAGCGGATAAATTAATAACAGTTTCAGCCAAACCTATTTTAAAATGTAGGTACTAAATTATTATAATATTGCCCATAGTGGCTTCGCATCTTTTCTTTTAACTTATTTTGAGCCCTTTTTCGATGTTTTGACAAAAATACTGGTCATAAATAACACTTACTCCCAGCGGCGGACTAAGCCCATTGAAGGCCCGGGGCGGAAAAAGTTAATGTGGCCCCCCGACCGCCCGGACTTCCCACAAATTTACATCAACGTTTTTTAAAGTGAAACTTCTTGTCTTTGAAATTCTGATCCGCAACCTTTTTGTGTGACAGAAGATCGAAATTTAAATCGGGAGCTGAAGCTTGAAATTTAAATGGGGAGAAGTTTCACATCTGCCGGGCGTCCCGTGACGACTAAACATTATTTTTACATAGATAGCTTTTCATATGTTTTGACATACCAGTCATAGATAACACTTACTGTCACGCCAAAATGATAGCTTTTCATATATTTTGACATACCAGTCATAGATAACACTTACTGTCACACCAAAATGATAGCTTTTCATATATTTTAACATACCAGTCATAGATAACACTTACTGCCACACTAAAACGATAGCTTTCATATATTTTGACATATCAGTCATAGATAACACTTATTGTCACACCAAAATGATAGCTTTTCATATATTTTGACATACCCGTCATAGATAACACTTACTGTCACACTAAAATGATAGCTTTTCATATATTTTGACATACCAGTCATAGATAACACTTATTGTCACACCAAAATGATAGCTTTTCATATATTTTGACATACCAGTCATAGATAACACTTACTGTCACACCAAAATGATAGCTTTTCATATATTTTGACATACCAGTCATAGATAACACTTACTATCACACCAAAATGCATTACATTATTTTATGGTTTTTTCAAACCATCAAACTGACCAACTTTTACTTACTACGGGATTAACCTTGAAATCGCGATAAAAAATCCGCTGTCTCATACGTTTTGGTCGAATTATCGAGTAGCTGTGCCATTTTTATGAAACCGCTGAATTTTTTTCGCGATTTCTATATTGGCTCCACAGTGAAAGCTGTTCAGTTTGATGGTCTGAAGCACCTTGCTATATTTGTATGCAGTCTGTTTTTTTTATACCTACAACATGCTAGTTTATAATTACTAACATTACTTTATGGGTGTATTCAGACAGTGAAACTAAACAACTTTTCCTAAGGAACATGGGTCTAAAAACGAGATTTTTTTTGGACCTTCCATAGAAAATCGAGCGGCTGATCTGCACTTTTGTATGGAAGGTCCAACAAATTTTCTCGTTCTAGCCATGTTCTTTAGGGAAAGTTGCTTAGTCTCTTTAACATAAATAACATAAATATTCTTTATTTGTACACCAAAAACATACAGCAACAAAAACAGAATAAAAGAACGTAAGGTTGCAAATGGCGGTCTTATCACTAAAACTGATTGTCTCAATACCTCCCTTAAAATTATGTTAGTAATTAAAAAGTGGTGTATTATATACCAATTTGCATGTTTGTAATAGTATAGTTACTAGTTAGTGTTTTTAAACTTCCTTCTTTAGTAAAACATTTAACGAAAGTAATACTACCGATGTGAAGTTTTGAAAACGACCAAAATGAGCATACGCCTATTGACCGCGTGCCGCCCGAGGAGCCGTGTACATGTATCGTAATATTGCAACAATGTAATCGATGCCAGAGCGAACGTGCTCCTTCGTTGAAAGCCAAAAGGCGTCTGAATTTTTGTGCGCAATGTAGATCCTTATATTTGGTGTCGCGCGTCCATAGTAAAAATAAATGGAGATTTTATGACCAATATTTGTGCATTTTTTGGGGCTTATTTAGACATAATTTTACAAAAATAGCAATGTCACATTGTACTTGCAACCTTAAATTAACTATGTTGTATTTTTATTTGTCAAAAAGATGTGATTTGTGGCCTACATCTGTAAATCCCCGAAGCCCCTTTTTCAATATTTAGGGAATGTTTGTCAACGATTCTAAAGAAACCTGTGAACTATTTCAAGATTCTGGCAATGTTACGAGCTGGCTGCATCCCTCGAGAAACTATTTGCATATATTTTATAATTCGAAATTCATTTATAGACCCAGCATCTTTAAATCCGCAGACCTTGTTTTGCCTGAATCCGCACGGTGCAGCCTTAAGGACTTTGTAATTTTTTTTCCAAAATTAACCGTCATTGTTATTGATTTATTTTGAATTGCTCAGTATGATCTGACATTGATTTATGAAAAAAACTCGGAAAAAGTGTTAGCTATGAATTAAAATTCAAATCGACGCCATAGAATAAGCATATTTTTTTTTTATTTAAGAAAAAGTGCGAAAAACGGGGTTTTTGGTAAAAAATCTTAAATTCCAAATATCTCGAAAACTATTAATTTCCGACCCCACATATGGGGGTTCACATAATTGCATTTAGGCTGCCCTTTAACGTCCTGAAAGGAATACGTCGAATTACAAATAACCCTGTATAGTACCTTCTACGTCTCTTGTTGCATCTCACAGTGTCAATTGGAAGCTTGCTCATGCTTGGGCTCAGGAACGATTTCATCGTATCCTTTTCCAAGTTCAGGCGGCGACATTTTCTTTGTATAACTGTATACTGTATCAACGTTGCTAATAATGATGGTTATTATTATGAATAAATAATTTACTTACTATATTTTATATTGGTTCATTTACGTATAACAAACTAACATTTTTAGTAATATTGCGTGTTTATTGGTTGTGAGCAATTTATCCATTGGAAACATGACCTCACTCCTTCACCGTGGCCGAAATCGGTCATCAATATAATAACGTAGCACAATTGATACAGCAGGTGAACGCGGGGGTGGGGGTGGGGGTGGGAGCGGTCGGCGCGGGCGCGGTGGGCAGCAAGGTGTACGCGGGCGCGGTGCGGGCCGCGCCTCCCCGCGCTCAGTTCTACGGCCACAACCCCAACCTGAAGCTGCCCCCCGACCTGTTCCTGCTGGGCTGCGTGTTCCACATCGTGAGTGCACCCTCTACTTCCTTTATAGCAGGGGTGGAAACTCTTTTCAAGTATGCGGTATGCTAGAATTTGAATGTAGATTGAAATTCTAGATATACCTGGCAGTCAACCTTCAACCACAACTGATTTAGCTTAAATTATTAGCCCGATTCTGATACACGCGGGCCAATGTTAATGACTTCGATAAAAAGGATGAGATCTTTCAGCGTTTTGAAATCCGGAAACCGTCTATCAAATTCCGCATTTACATAGCCCAACTGCTCAGCAAAACATTCGAATTTTTGAAACTATAAAATAACGCGATGGTTAACAATTTTTTTTTCGTTTTTAATTTATTGAACTCTTCGCGGGCTACCGTAGAAGTCGTCGGTCTTCCGGTAGACCGTGATCGACGTTTTGGCCACCTCTGGTTTATAGACAACCACGGGAGCGCGTTATTTTCTCTATGTAGACAACCATGGCGGTTGTCGTAAGATTTTCCTCATAACAACACGAGACAATCACAGCGCGAAGGTTTGGAAGGTAAGCTTTTATTTTGTCAAAGCGGGACGTTTCTTATATCTCGGAGACAGCATGACGCATAGCTTCAAAGTGGGACGTATAGTCACGTTAACTGAGACGCTTATACATATAAGCTTCACCTCTAGGTAACTTACAAGCTATGTAAGAAAATCTAGAAAGTAATTTTTGTCCTACTTCTATTCTATTTAGAAACATTGCAAGTGTATGTCATTCCGATGACAAGACATTAATTTGGAACCATCGAGCGAAAAGATGGGAGTCAGGAGCATTGAGCTTATTTAAAGATGAAGCCAGGAGGTGACCATGACTTTGTAGTCATGGTGTTGAGAGAATGAAGAGTTCCACTATCCAGTAAACCCCTCGAATTTGTTTTGTACTCATTTGGAAAGTTTTTGTACTACAAAAGTGTATTTTGTAGTTGTTTGAAACTCTTTATTAAGGGGCCATAGGTTCAGACGAATATTTTCTATGAGAAACGCGATTGCCCAGCCCTCCGAAAAGTGCGTGCGCTTGCCGTATTTTCGATTAAAAAGAGTTAACAAAAGTACTTTTTATAGATTTTTTTTATGAATTCACTAGATAAACTAATGGTGAATATGTGAGTATGAATATCAAAAATCTGAAACTATTTTAAGTTCTTCTAAGGTGAGAAAAATGGTTAAAAATACATGAAAATACGTCATCTTTGTGACGACTTTCTATCGAGCGAAGTAATTCCAATCGTGTATTCAATATATGACTTCACTAGATAAACTATCCAAGAATACTGAGGTATGATTTTTGTTACGGATTGTATAAATTTAGTCGAAACATGAAAAATAAAAGATGCCTCCAAGGCATTTTGTCCTACCATAGCGTCTTAACTAACACCCTATAAATATTTGTATGGTGTCAGGTGGAGTATCAACAGTCGTGGGGCTTGGAGCGCGTGGCGCGCTGGTCGGAGGCGATACAGCGGCGCGGCGGCGAGGTGGAGACCAGCTACTGCGCTCGCGTCACGCACGTGCTCTGCGAGACTCAGAAGCACGGCGTGGTCATGCAGGTCACTACATTACATTATGTTACGTTACATACAGCGGCGCGGCGGCGAGGTGGAGACCAGCTACTGCGCTCGCGTCACGCACGTGCTCTGCGAGACTCAGAAGCACGGCGTGGTCATGCAGGTCACTACATTACATTATGTTACGTTACATACAGCGGCGCGGCGGCGAGGTGGAGACCAGCTACTGCGCTCGCGTCACGCACGTGCTCTGCGAGACTCAGAAGCACGGCGTGGTCATGCAGGTCACTACATTACATTATGTTACGTTACATACAGCGGCGCGGCGGCGAGGTGGAGACCAGCTACTGCGCTCGCGTCACGCACGTGCTCTGCGAGACTCAGAAGCACGGCGTGGTCATGCAGGTCACTACATTACATTATGTTACGTTACATACAGCGGCGCGGCGGCGAGGTGGAGACCAGCTACTGCGCTCGCGTCACGCACGTGCTCTGCGAGACTCAGAAGCACGGCGTGGTCATGCAGGTCACTACATTATCATATCAACCGAGAGACGTTCACTGCTGGACAGGCCTCCCCCAAGGATCATCACAACGACTGGTCCTACGCTGCCCTCATCCAACGGGTTCTGCCTTCACCAGGTCGTCGTTTCACCTTGTGGCCTACCTATGCTGGCCACTACTCGAGAACTCTTCGGTCACAGCGGCCATCGGTTCTGCGTTGCTCATTGCTACTTTAGTTTAGCAATTCTTAGGGCTATTACTCTGGTTTTTCTGCGAATCTCTTTATTTCTGATTAGATCTCGCAGGAAAACTTCGAGCGTAGTCCTCTTCATTGCTCTTTTGGTGAGACCATGAGTAAGTGACCACGTGTCAGTTTCGTAAGGCAGGTCATTATAATTTTTAAATTTTTGCATTGCAACTAGTGCTACGGTTCGAATTATGCCAATAGTGCAAACGCTATGCACACGCTTTACCGGTCGGTTCAAATTAGTAAGTACGAATACACTGTTAAACAATTTGTACGATTTGAAACAGCTGTCAATTTGACATGCATACGCTGCACTACCTAATTTTCGTGTGCGGCGTAAGCGCAAGTTAATGACGTCACTGATGACGTCAGACAGCAAACGTATCCGCACATTCGCGCATTATGAACCGATTGTGTGCATGCTATCTCTACCGATAGCGCATATTTGCGCATTTTGGACCGTAGCATAGTTTTGCATGAGGCAAAAGACATTAAGGTGCGTACGGACTAGAGGCAGCCTCGCCTGAGGCACGCACGGCTCGCCCTGTTGCCTCAAGTGCGTACGTGCCTCAGCCCGAGGCGTGCCTCACGCGAGGCTGCCACGGCGCGAGCCATTCGGTGTCGGTTTTTTGACTGTGCTCAAAGGCGCCTCGGCGTACGTGCCTTGCAAGTGTGGACGTGATTTTGAGCGCGGTTTCGATCAGCTGTCGATCCGGCGCGGCGCCATTTTGTCGCGCCGCCATTTTGTTTTTCGTGGCTCGACCCGAGGCACGTTGCCTCAGCCTGCTGCCTCATGTTGTTTTAATTATTTACCGAGGCAGCCTCCACACGAGCCGTGCGTGCCGAGGCTGCTCACCCTGAGGCTGCCTCAAGTCCGTACGCACCTTTACATACTACTCGTTTGCTTGGAGTTGGCCGTCGATGACCGTTACAAAATTTCGTCACAGGCACATTAACCGGTCCCGTCGACAAAAAATAATGTAAGGGGTCTCGATGTTTTTGTTTTGAAGTGAAAAATTCTTAAGCGGCGGCGTTGTGCAGTTTTTGGGCTTAGTTTTCACTTCTGCCGGCACTCCCAGGATGCAAATAGAGGTGGCGAGTGAATTTATTTTGAATGCGTTTATTGCATTGTACAATAATTATTTAGTTTTGTGTAGAGACCAAATGACTGTGTGACCTACTCTAGATGGTTTCTCACTAAAGCGTCATAATATAAAGTGGAACCAATGAGAATGCAACTCACTAACGGTCTTTACATTTCAGGAAGCGAAAATTGTTGTTTGACAACTCCAAGAAGCTTATACAACGTGTTAATAAATTTGCGCAAAACCTCATACACCCCAACTGATTTATAACAAAATAATTAGATTGAAACAATAATTTCATTATTTTGATGGCTAAAATTTAAAGTTATTCGCAATTTAAGTTTTGAGGCAAAAATCATTTGTTATCTTTTCAGCACTGAAAGAAAGCGCTAACGTACTCATGGATACATTTTTATTATATTGTTTTTACCCGACTGCGGCAGAAGGAGGGTTATGTTTTTCGAGCGACGGGTTACGGGATTGGAGTGAAACGCTAAGTCCAATTTTACAGAGTTTATTTGGGATACACTTACAAACGGTCCACCTCACAGAGGTTCCCCTATTCGGTTCACTTCACCGGGTCCTCCTCGCAGGGATTCCCCGTGCACCACTTACTGTCACTGTTCACAGTCCACTACGTCACTACTGTGACGACCCGACACGCGTCACGGCTATGACGTCACGACGCACGACACTATGACGACACGCACCACACTGACACTATGACGTCACGTACTACACCGACACTATGGCGTCACGCACTACACTGACACTAGTCTACTCACTGTTCCACTCTTAGCACTTTTCTCTTCACTAGTACTTTTCCACTTTTACTTTTCTTCCTTTTGTTTCGCACTGTTCACTGTTAAATCAAATACTGAACCATCAGACGGAATGCGCCGCCTTTTATATCCCGCAGAACGTTCTGGAATACCCTTTTTCCGATCTTCTTTTCTTTACTCGTTTGTTTACCTCCAGATATTTCCAACCCCGCCTTCTTTTCTCGAAACCGATCGAAGACACGCCCACTTTTCTGATTCTTTTCAAATATTCGTAATTTCGCCTCCTTTCTCGAAGTTCCTAGACACGTCACCTTTTTGTCCCCTTTTAAATATTCCTTCTCTTTCTTCCTTCTAGAAAATTTCTAAAAACACTAAAATCTAGAAATATTTTTGGCGCGGATCGGATTCGAACCGTCACCCCCTAGCATGGGAGGCGGAACCTTAGACCGTAGGACCACGGCGATTGTTAATGGCCCGGCCGAATTTTCGAATGCCTTCTTTACGTTTGACGTTTGACAGCGGCCGTAACACTGCCCCTCCCTTAGTTCTGCTCGTCCCGAGCATCATTAGTGCCGAAATATCGAGCTAATCGATCCACGTGCACTATCTTCAACGGGCTCCTTGGCGATCGTCGAATTCGATAGGTGACGTCATTTATCCTAGTCACTACCTCATACGGCCCTTCCCAACTTGCCTGCAACTTCGGACTCTTCCCTTTCCTCCGAACTGGATTATGCAGCCAAACTGATGTTCCTTCCTCAAACCCAGCATAGTTCGCTTTTCGGTCATATCGTGTCTTTGAACGGTCACTTGAGTTTTGACCTGCTTCTCGAAGTTGTTCATAAATGTCGACCATTTTTTCCCGCAGTTCGCTCACATAGTCACTGATACTTTTAGGAGTGCCTGGTGCGCATCCTGATAGCAAATCTGCTGGAAGCTTCAACTCTCTCCCGAAGTTTGCTATTGCTGGAGTTGCCGAAGTACTCTCATGAACAGCGGTTCGGTAGGCCAACAGGAAAAGAGGTATGTACTCGTCCCAGTTATCTTGATGATTATCGACGACCTTCGCAAGATGCCGTTCCAAGGTTTGATTGAATCTCTCCACCATGCCGTCGGACTGAGGGTGATAAGGAGTAGTCCGGGTCTTGTGGATTCCGAAAATTTTGCAAACTTCCTGGAATAACTGTGACTCGAAGTTCCTGCCTTGATCACTGTGCATTTCCAACGGAACCCCGAACCGGCAGAAAACTTCATTCACCAACTTCGTAGCCACAGTGACCGCTTCCTGATTTGGAATGGCAAATACTTCTGGCCACTTTGTGAAATAATCCATTACCACGAGTATATACCGGTTTCCCGATTTAGTAACTGGAAATGGTCCCGCGACGTCCAAAGCGATTCGCTCCCAAGGCACCCCAACATTATAAATTCTCATTGCCGCCCTGCTCCTTGTATGAGGTCCCTTTACAGCTGCACAGACTGTGCACTTGCGGCACCAATCTTCCACATCGTCTCTGCAATGCAACCAGTAAAATCTTTCCTTTACTTTCTCCAAGGTTTTCTTTACACCCAAATGCCCTCCGGAAGTTCCATCATGAAAAACTCGCAGAATTTCTTTCACCTTAGCTTGTGGGACCACCAACTGTAGATACGAGTCTTTCCCATCCGATGTCTCCCATTTTCTACAGAGTAATCCGTTATGCACGATGAGGCTCTTCCACTGAGCCCAAAGCCCCTTCGTGACCGCCCCGTACCTTGCCACCTCACTCCACTGAGGCTTAGAACCACCACTCTTTAACCAGTTCAGGATTGGCCCGACTCCTGAGTCCTTTTCCTGTTCGCGACGCATTGCCTCGTTTCCCCACTCATCGTTGATGGCATCAGTTCTAATAACCTTGAGTGAAACTGTTTCCTTCCCTTCTTGCTTGCTGCAATGCTTACAATCTCCTGGACATGGTCTTCTTGACAGTGCGTCTGCATTGGAGTGAACTCTTCCACTTCGATGCTCTACTTTAAAGTTGAATTCCTGTAGTTGCTCCAACCATCTTGCAACTTGACCTTCCGGGTTCTTAAATTGGAGTAACCATTTCAGCGCAGCGTGGTCCGTCCTGACTAAAAATTTACGTCCCAGCAGATACTTCTTGAAGTGTTGTACAGCCTTCACCACGGCCAATAATTCTCGCCTGGTAACACAGTAGTTCCTCTCAGGTTTAGATAATGACTTACTGAAGTAGGCTATTACAGTTTCCTTTTCACCATGTCGCTGCGAGAGCACACCTCCAATCCCGATGTTACTGGCGTCTGCGTCTACAACAAATTCACCCTGGACATCGGGATATCCAAGAATTGGTGCCTTACTCAGACGTTCCTTTAACTCTATAAAAGCCTCCTCACATTCTGAATCCCATGTGAACTTCCTCTTTTCTTCCGTAAGTCGATGTAGCGGCTTTGCGATGTCCGAAAACCCTTTCACAAAACGACGATAGTAAGAACAGAGTCCAAGAAAAGCTCTAACTTGTGTCTTATCTTTCGGTGTTGGCCACTCCCTCACAGCAGCAGTTTTGGCAGGATCGGTCTCGACTCCTCTCTCAGAGATTACATGTCCAAGGTAATTGACCTGTCGCTTGAAGAAAGAACATTTTTTTGGACTCAATTTAAGATTGGCTCCACGCAGTCTTTCGAAGACTTTCTCCAACTTTTTCAGGTGGTCATCAAAGTCTCGCCCAACAATGATGATGTCGTCCAGGTAGACAAGACAGGTGTCACCCAGAATTCCAGCTAGGACATGTTCCATCAATCTCTCGAAAGTCGCAGGGGCGTTACTCAATCCAAATGGCATTACCTTGAACTGCCACAGTCCTTTCCCGGTGGAAAACGCGGTTTTCTCCTTGTCTTTAGGGTCTACGTCCACTTGCCAGTACCCACTTTTCAGATCGAGCGTTGAAAACCACTTCATTCCATTCAAAGTGTCTAAGGTGTCGTCGATCCTTGGCAAGGGGTAGCTGTCTTTCTTCGTTACTTCATTCAGCTGCCGATAATCCACACAAAATCTTGTTGAGCCATCCTTTTTCTTGACGAGAACTACAGGTGAACACCAGGGACTTGATGAAGGTTCGATGATGTTATTCCTTCTCATGTCCTCTATCATTCCCTCCACTTCCTTCTCACGAGCAAACGGAATGCGCCTAGGTCGTTGCTTGATTGGCGCTACATCTCCCGTATTAATCGTGTGCTTCACCAAGTCTGTTCTACCAATATCCGCGTCGTTCTGGGAGAACAGGTCTGAAAAACGCCGCAGCAAGTTCTTCGCTTTCACAGCCTGTAGCTTAGTCAGGTCCTTGCTGGAGTCTTCCATAACTTTGGATACTACATCCTCCTCAGCCTTATGTTTCCTAGGAGGATTTTCCACACATTGTCGCAACCATAAAACTTCCTCACAGTGACCAACAACCTCCCCCTTCTCAATCGTCAGGTCCACATCTCCAACGTTAAGTATCGGGATTGAGGTAGATGAAACTGATCCAACAACTGTCCTTGCCGGAATCCAAGAAGTTTCAGTTTTAACTTTCTCTATCACAGCACATCTCCGTGGTAATCTCCCATCGTTACTCTTGGGCAAAACGACAGGTACCAAGGTCTGTGATCTAGGTTTGAGAACTGTTCTTCTCACACAGTAGACCTTTCCCGACGATCCACCTTTCATCGGAACCTCCTCTGTGTTACACCGTAGCACTCCGTTTTTCATGTCTATACTGCACTGGTGATTTTGTAAGAAATCTAAGCCAATGATGCAATCGTCCACTATTTCAGCTACAATCACCTCATGTTTGAAAGGAGTTTCCCCGATCTTAATTGAAACTCCCAACTCTCCCTTGACAGGTATGCGCTGGCCGGTAGCTGTTGTTAACTGCAGTTTGGTTTGTTGCAGAAGTCGTTTCTGATAACTTTCCATCTCGTTTATCAGTCGAGTATTGATCACTGTTCTCGAAGCTCCGGTATCCAAAGTTAGTTGACAGATTCTACCATTGACCTCTCCCTCGACTAACAGACTATTTCCGTCTGATGTCTGTCTGACTTTTATGGTTGGGGTTGCAACATAACCGGCCAGCGCCCACCCCGCAGCCCTGGCTGGTTTTAGTTTTCCTGCTGCTCATCAGTCGAGACTCCTACATCCCGACGACCTGTGCGCTTCGGGCAGGAGCTGCGAATATGCCCTCGTTCACCACACTCGTAGCACACATAACCGACGCTTCGATTTCTCGGCGGTGAGGTTCTAGTCACCACAATCTCCCTGAGGCGAGCGGAACGAGGATCCTGCCGTACAGCCTCCACCTCCAATGCATGGGCAACAGCGTCCCTGAGTGTAACATGGTGCCCCAGTCGCACGGCAGCTCGCACCTCCGGGTCCCGTATCCCGTCCGTAAAGGCCTGCAGGAGCATGTCATCGATGGCTGCTGGTGATGACTGGAAAGCCTTACGCACGAGCTTCTCCACTTCCACGGACCATTGCTGCAGACTCTCGTTAGCATGTTGGTTTCGTTCCTTCAATCGCGCCCGATACATGTGTTCGAGATGTCCGTCGCCGAATCTAGCCTCCAGAGCCCCGAAAAGCTTGTCAAACGTTAGATTTTCACCAGCACCTACGGCTTCCAGCACGGTGAGAGCCTGTCCCTGGAGTGCCAATGTCAACGCAGACTGCGCTTCCTCTTTGCCCCAGCCATTAACTTTCATCGCTGTCTCAAACTGTAGCTTAAAGGCGGGCCATGACGTCAGTCCATCGTAAACCGGAGTCTTGACACCTTTCGGCTGTATGGGTGAGTCAAAAACAGCAGCGACACGGCTGTGAGATTTGCCCTGTTCAACCTCTCGCCGGATTTTGGCAAACTCACCCTCCACGCGATCCAGCCTTCCTTCTACAGCTTCGACTCTCTCTACTGCCTGGCGCAAGCCTTTCGTGATATCTTTATGAAGCGCCTCCTGCATCGTGCGCATTTGTTCTTCCTGGCGGCGAGCCTGTTCCTCCTGACGGCGAGCCTGCTCCTCTTTCAGTGCGCGCAGCTGTTCCTCCTGCCGGCGAGCCTGTTCCTCCTGCCGGCGAGCCTGTTCCTCCTGCCGGCGAGCCTGTTCCTCCTGCCGGCGAACCTGTTCCTCCTGGCGGCGAGCTGCCTGTTCCTCTTGACGACGAGCTTGATCTTCCTGACAGCGAGCCTGTTCCTCTTTCAGTGCGCGCAGTTGTTCCTCCATCATGCGCTGGATTTGACAGAGGAAGTTTCCTGGGTTTTGTTCCGGAGTGCGCTGCACTTCACCTCCCTCAGGTCTTCTCTCTGGGGTTCGCTGCACCTCAGTAACAAGGGCCGCACCTTCCTGCCGCGCTTCCGACATGGCCCGGGTGGTGACACCCTTTAACTCTTTTGGCACCAGCGGCATCTTACTCCAATCCCACACTTCTGACACCAAATGTTACGAGCGACGGGTTACGGGATTGGAGTGAAACGCTAAGTCCAATTTTACAGAGTTTATTTGGGATACACTTACAAACGGTCCACCTCACAGAGGTTCCCCTATTCGGTTCACTTCACCGGGTCCTCCTCGCAGGGATTCCCCGTGCACCACTTACTGTCACTGTTCACAGTCCACTACGTCACTACTGTGACGACCCGACACGCGTCACGGCTATGACGTCACGACGCACGACACTATGACGACACGCACCACACTGACACTATGACGTCACGTACTACACCGACACTATGGCGTCACGCACTACACTGACACTAGTCTACTCACTGTTCCACTCTTAGCACTTTTCTCTTCACTAGTACTTTTCCACTTTTACTTTTCTTCCTTTTGTTTCGCACTGTTCACTGTTAAATCAAATACTGAACCATCAGACGGAATGCGCCGCCTTTTATATCCCGCAGAACGTTCTGGAATACCCTTTTTCCGATCTTCTTTTCTTTACTCGTTTGTTTACCTCCAGATATTTCCAACCCCGCCTTCTTTTCTCGAAACCGATCGAAGACACGCCCACTTTTCTGATTCTTTTCAAATATTCGTAATTTCGCCTCCTTTCTCGAAGTTCCTAGACACGTCACCTTTTTGTCCCCTTTTAAATATTCCTTCTCTTTCTTCCTTCTAGAAAATTTCTAAAAACACTAAAATCTAGAAATATTTTTGGCGCGGATCGGATTCGAACCGTCACCCCCTAGCATGGGAGGCGGAACCTTAGACCGTAGGACCACGGCGATTGTTAATGGCCCGGCCGAATTTTCGAATGCCTTCTTTACGTTTGACGTTTGACAGCGGCCGTAACAGTATGTATGTATGTATGTTTGTATGTATATTTCTTTGGCACGGCCTACAGTCTAAACGGCTTGATGGATTTCGACATATGAGGTGTCGTTAGATTCGCAAAAATCGTGAAAGTGACATAGGCTATATTATTTTATTATGGCGTCGGCGAATTATGGTAGTAAGTAGGGTGAGTGTGCCCGTGCGGTGGATTGTTATCGGGTTCAGAAATTTTATTTAAAATTTTATTTTAAATTGTTTTATATTTTGAAAAAAATTACCTATGTTGAAACCATGATAATTCGATTCTGCTGTCGATTCTAAACAAACTACTTTCTAGTTTTGCGTTAATTCATTAACACGTTGTATACCTACAGAGATGGAGATTACCACGTTATCAACCTATCCGTTTCCGTATAAGTAAAAGACTCTTCGTTAAATAAAGTCTTCTTTGAGTTCTCCTTTCCATAAATATTTGACAACCAACAAACTGTTGATTTTTAGCATTTTTAAAATCTAAATTACGCGATAATCCGAATATTTTGGATATATGTTGTCGATTCAAAACCCTTATTTTAATTCGTTCTTCAATTTGAAGGGATTCGAGTCTACCGACACGGGACGAACATCAAATGTTTGACAGGTAGGAATAGGTTCCGAACAAAGAGATTTAACATAATACTACTTACGAAACTCATGAACATTTTGTATGGGAAAATGTTTTTACTTTTATTTAATTTTTTCGTCCATTTTTGAATGTTTTTAATAGTTATTCTGCTATTCGGGACGGAGACAAATACAACAAACCAAAAATCATGAAAATTGGTCCAGCCGTTCTCTAGTTATAAGTGTTCGAACAAACTCGACTTTCTTTTATATATATAGATTTTAAAGTATTGAAATGTAATATCAAAATGGATTAAAATGCCGGCAACAAGGCATTCTACCCTACACAGATTTTCAATGAAAATATATTCGTATTTTTTACGGCTTATTTTTTGCGAGTGTTGCCAGTTCTAGGGATAAATCTGTAAATCTACGGACTTCTGGCCTCGCCTATGAATCTAATAATTTCAACGGCAAGTCAACAGATTCTCAGATAATTTCAAACTTTTCTCCCTGAGTTTAACCTACCTAAATGTAAAAAATAAAAAAGACCAGATACAAAACCTGTATTATGTATTATCTCTTGTCTATTAATAATAAATATACTTTAGGTATTGGACTGTGTTTTGCTACATTATGTACCTCGTCCGCGCTTCAGACGAAAGCCTGAAGCAGAAGCCGCGCATAAGACAGCCTGAATGAATAGTTTCATAAAAAATATGACGTTATAATCATAAAAACGTAGCTGTCACAAGATCCGTGTTTTTCTTGATTCATAAATTTTTACGGAGCAATTTATTAATTCATAAATAGGATTATGATGGATATACATATTACATTGTAAAATACGTATTGATACTTTGAATTAATCGAATTTTTGTGAAGTCAATGTTCATTTATATGAATAATGTAGATCATAACGAAATTTTTTGCGTTATTACTTATTACGTATTTATTGGTAAAATGATTGGTTGTGAACTGTTTATTCAGTGACAACATGACAACTATGACAAATAGCACTTTTTGACGTGATAATGATAGGTATAAATCGATGAACACCGGCTGACCGCACGAAAAAGTGTCACGTTCTGCCTGAGCCTGAGCGTGCAAGCGAGAGCGCGGAACAAATCTCTCTTTCTCGCGTGACGTCAGAGCTAGCAATTAGAATATTCAATCATCAATAATTATCTTATCTTATCTTATCTAGGCTTATCACGTAAAACTATCTTCCGTAAACAGACTTTATTTTACCGTCAACGTGCTTTGTCGAATTTCGATACAGATTTTTCGTTTTACTGGTCTTGGAAAACGCCTCATCAAAGTAAAGGTAATTGCCTGCTACAAGAGATAATTTACGGAATTTTCAGAATTGAAAAATCTGTATTTTATAAAAAAGACTAATCTGGCAATACTATGGCGCCTGCGTACTTCAATGTTATTTTTTGCCTACTATTTGACATGCTACATGTCAAAATCATTCGTAGTGATTCCATTCTCTTTGATCATTTGATACCATATTATTTACGTGTTATTTACATGCTCCAAAGAGTACTTTTTTTACATGCTCGCGAGAGCTCTGGCGAGCCAAAATACATTATAAACAGAACTAGTAAGTTAAAATAGTAATTGTTTTATAGACTAGTCGATCTACATCAGGCCTCGCGGAAGTGTAAAATAAAATAGCCCAACAAACACAGGTTCCCCCTCTGATAGCCGAAGCTAGACTGGAGCCGGGGAGACGGGAGGCAGGGCGGTTCCGTGAAAAATGGATTCAATTTTCATGAATTCAGAAAATGTTGTTTAACGGAGAAAATAATGGTTATTTTCAAAATCGAAAACACATGGGATCTACATTATAGTTAGTTCAGTTAGTATACGAAAATTCATGCTCTAATTTAAAGTAGTTTTTGAATATTTACGGTTTATTATACAATTTGGAGGTAACTTTGTGATCGTTTTCTATCGAGAAAATTATATGGAATCGTGTTTTCACCACACATAGGACCTAGCATTGGTCCTCAACTTCAACATATATGCATTACAAAGTGTATGATGTAGTACTTTTAAAATAACAAAGGATTAAGCTAAGCGATTTGAGGTATCATCGACTCTTAAAAGCGATATTAGTGACCGGGACGGACGTGCCGTATGTGGTTGCGTTGCTAAAGGTTATAAAATTGCGTTTAATAGGGTCTCTTAGGGATGCGGTACGGTGAAGCGGGAAGGGAGGGAGCGGCCAACTCGAAAAAAACGACAAGTACATACCTTAAGGATCGTAGTAAATGGCGCGCTCTGGTTTCTGCCTACTCCACTGGGAAAGAGGCGTGACGTTATAGATAGATAGATTATAGTAGAGCTGATAATTTTAATTTTATCATAAAGCTAATAATCATCTTAGAAAGCCGGCAGTATACAGGATCCAACTTAATATGCTGACGGTATTTTAATAGGATAATCAGACCATCATACTGAACTACTTTCTGTATGGGACCAAAATTTATATCGCGAAAAAAATCAGCCGTCCACATTTGGGTCGGTTAGAATTGCAGTTTTGTATACGTCGGTCCCATAAAGAAAGTTGTTCAATTTGATGGTGTGATCATCCCCTTAAAAAAGTATCAGTACCTATGTTAAGAAGGACCCTATATTGAGATCCTCCGATTTTTAGTAATTAAAATGGTGTAATGTATCGTGCAGGCGCTGCGTGACGCGAAGCGGTGCGTGACGGCGTACTGGCTGTCGGACGCGATGGCGCGGCGCGGCGTGGCGCCGCCCTGGCAGGCGCTCCACCTGCCCGCCATGTACGCGGCGCGGGACCGCCCCGCGCGCCACCACCGCGCCGCCTGCTCCGCCTGGCGCGGCGACGAGCGCGACCGCCTCGCCGCCGCGCTGCACCACGTGGGCGCCAAGGTTACTACACACTACATACTACATAGTACATATCATCATCACCGCGCCGCCTGCTCCGCCTGGCGCGGCGACGAGCGCGACCGCCTCGCCGCCGCGCTGCACCACGTGGGCGCCAAGGTTACTACACACTACATACTACATAGTACATATCATCATCACCGCGCCGCCTGCTCCGCCTGGCGCGGCGACGAGCGCGACCGCCTCGCCGCCGCGCTGCACCACGTGGGCGCCAAGGTTACTACACACTACATACTACATAGTACATATCATCATCACCGCGCCGCCTGCTCCGCCTGGCGCGGCGACGAGCGCGACCGCCTCGCCGCCGCGCTGCACCACGTGGGCGCCAAGGTTACTACACACTACATACTACATAGTACATATCATCATCACCGCGCCGCCTGCTCCGCCTGGCGCGGCGACGAGCGCGACCGCCTCGCCGCCGCGCTGCACCACGTGGGCGCCAAGGTTACTACACACTACATACTACATAGTACATATCATCATCACCGCGCCGCCTGCTCCGCCTGGCGCGGCGACGAGCGCGACCGCCTCGCCGCCGCGCTGCACCACGTGGGCGCCAAGGTTACTACACACTACATACTACATAGTACATATCATCATCACCGCGCCGCCTGCTCCGCCTGGCGCGGCGACGAGCGCGACCGCCTCGCCGCCGCGCTGCACCACGTGGGCGCCAAGGTTACTACACACTACATACTACATAGTACATATCATCATCACCGCGCCGCCTGCTCCGCCTGGCGCGGCGACGAGCGCGACCGCCTCGCCGCCGCGCTGCACCACGTGGGCGCCAAGGTTACTACACACTACATACTACATAGTACATATCATCATCACCGCGCCGCCTGCTCCGCCTGGCGCGGCGACGAGCGCGACCGCCTCGCCGCCGCGCTGCACCACGTGGGCGCCAAGGTTACTACACACTACATACTACATAGTACATATCATCATCACCGCGCCGCCTGCTCCGCCTGGCGCGGCGACGAGCGCGACCGCCTCGCCGCCGCGCTGCACCACGTGGGCGCCAAGGTTACTACACACTACATACTACATAGTACATATCATCATCACCGCGCCGCCTGCTCCGCCTGGCGCGGCGACGAGCGCGACCGCCTCGCCGCCGCGCTGCACCACGTGGGCGCCAAGGTTACTACACACTACATACTACATAGTACATATCATCATCACCGCGCCGCCTGCTCCGCCTGGCGCGGCGACGAGCGCGACCGCCTCGCCGCCGCGCTGCACCACGTGGGCGCCAAGGTTACTACACACTACATACTACATAGTACATATCATCATCACCGCGCCGCCTGCTCCGCCTGGCGCGGCGACGAGCGCGACCGCCTCGCCGCCGCGCTGCACCACGTGGGCGCCAAGGTTACTACACACTACATACTACATAGTACATATCATCATCACCGCGCCGCCTGCTCCGCCTGGCGCGGCGACGAGCGCGACCGCCTCGCCGCCGCGCTGCACCACGTGGGCGCCAAGGTTACTACACACTACATACTACATAGTACATATCATCATCACCGCGCCGCCTGCTCCGCCTGGCGCGGCGACGAGCGCGACCGCCTCGCCGCCGCGCTGCACCACGTGGGCGCCAAGGTTACTACACACTACATACTACATAGTACATATCATCATCACCGCGCCGCCTGCTCCGCCTGGCGCGGCGACGAGCGCGACCGCCTCGCCGCCGCGCTGCACCACGTGGGCGCCAAGGTTACTACACACTACATACTACATAGTACATATCATCATCACCGCGCCGCCTGCTCCGCCTGGCGCGGCGACGAGCGCGACCGCCTCGCCGCCGCGCTGCACCACGTGGGCGCCAAGGTTACTACACACTACATACTACATAGTACATATCATCATCACCGCGCCGCCTGCTCCGCCTGGCGCGGCGACGAGCGCGACCGCCTCGCCGCCGCGCTGCACCACGTGGGCGCCAAGGTTACTACACACTACATACTACATAGTACATATCATCATCACCGCGCCGCCTGCTATCTTTTGTGTTTGTAAACATGTTTAAAAAAAACCGGCCAAGTGCGAGTCGGACTCCCGCCCGCACGATAGGTTCCGTACCATTATCGAGCAAAAAAACGGCAAAAAAGTAAGATAAGATAAATATTCTTTATTTGCACACCAAAAATAAACAAATACAATTACGTTTGCTGTGTTTAAAGCCCGTTTAAATATTTATTTTATTCTCTTTTTTAGTATTTGTTGTTATCGCGGCAACAGAAATACATCATCTGTAAAAATTTCAACTGTGTTACTATCACGGTACATGAGATACAGCCTGGTGACAGACAAACAGACGGACAACGGAGTCTTAAGGTGGTTTCAGTCCATACAAACGTTTGACGCACAATACGCGTAGACGGCATTAATAAAAGTAATATTTTATATATGGAAAAATAGTTTAGAAAATCTAGTTGTCGCGTATCAAATAATATTTGCAATTTATAATATAATTACGAAGATATAAAGCTTTGAAATTTTTCATACAAAATTTTCAAAGCTTTATATCTTCGTAATTATATTATGAATTGCAAATGTTATTTAATACGCGACATTTAGATTTTCTAAACTATTTTTCCATATATACAAAGTTTATTATATATTAATACTTATATTAATACCGTCTACGCGTATTGTGCGTCAAAGTTTTGTATAAAATTAACCCCTCTGCAACCGCCTTAATAATAGGGTTCCGTTTTACCCTTTGGGTACGGAAACTTAAAAGTCTAATGTAATCTTTTTCTCGTGAATTAATTCTAGTAAATACCTAAATGTATTTGTATTGTCAGTTGACGCCGTACATGACGCGCGACAACACAGTGCTGATCTGCAAGCGCGCGGAGGGCAACAAGTACCGGCGAGCACGAGAGTGGAACATCCCCGTCGTCACCGCCGCCTGGCTCACAGACCTGCTGCTGGGCAATACTAGTGCACTCTCACAGGTATACTGGTTTACCACTAAAATTTGCACAATTACAAAAAATGTATTAAAACCTTTGACAATTTTCATCGGCACACTAAACTATTTCATACTACCACTACCAACGTACATACATAGTAACAACCGTAACCTCAATCAGAAACTGCTATTATGTTTTAAGCGCAAGTAGTAAGGCTCATAAAAAGGCTGAAAGACACCCAAAGGGCAATGGAGAGGGCTATGCTCGGAGTTTCCCTGCGAGATCGAATCAGAAATGAAGAGATCCACAGAAGAACCAGAGTAACTGACATAGCCCAAAGAATTGCTAAACTAAAGTGGCATTGGGCGGGGCACATTGCTCGCAGAACCGATGGCCGGTGGAGCCAAAAAGTACTCGAGTGGCGACCGCGTATCGGAAAGCGCAGCGTGGGTAGGCCCCTCACACGGTGAACCGACGACCTGGTGAAGGCGGCGGGAACCCGTTGGATGAGGGCAGTGCAGGACCGGTCGTTATGGCGATCCTTGAAGGTTTCAGGATAGAATGAAGTGGCAAATTACGATAGGCGTCTAGCGTTTCAGCCACGAAAGTACTGCACAAGAAATCTTTTATCCTTCCTACACCCACGAGCGAGCACAATAGATCAGTAATGGTCGCAGTGTTATAAATAAGCGTTGGCTTGCAATAGCCCCTCCCCAATTCATGATGGTATGTCGCTAACTTCTGACATGTGCTTTCAGATCGAAAACGCGAAGTATCAGCAGTTCAATATGCCAAGCCCTTTCCGAATGGATTACAGTTTGGTGTCGCATTTAATGAGTAAGTTACTTTTATTTCCTAACATTATTTATAGCACTCCGTGACCTAAACCCGCACTTAGGTTACGGTTTTGCGTTACCTAAGTAGTCCATTATTACACGGATTACACCGTTCGAAAATGAATCCACTTTATTGCACAGATGAATAATATACAAAAGAAGGTTCTTTTATAGCATTCCGTGACCTAAACCCGCACTTAGGTCACGGTTTTTCGTTACTAAGTAGTCCATTATTACACGGATTACATTACACCATTCGAAAATGAATCTACTTTATTGCACAGATGCATAATAAACAAAAGAAGGTAGGTACTTTTAAACTTAGATCTAAGCTTTTAAATGATGACCTGGTTTCCTGAAATAAATGATTTTTTATTTTTATTTTTTTTTTTTTATTTAAATGTGCTTTCAATCAATGTGACCAACATTGAAATCGCGAAATCCCCAACTGACTCCAAGTTACCCCCCCTACTTTAATTATATTACGTACGCCCTACTTACCCGCACCCCCTGCTCACACCTTATTAGTATGTTGGTAGTAGGGTGCGAGTAAGGGATGCACCCCCTAGTGCGTAGAGGGTGATTGGGGATGCATAGGGGTGATAAGAGGGTACACCCCCTAATGCGTAAGGGGTGTGTAGTGGTGATTAGGGGGTGCACCCCTAGCTCTAGGGTGTGATTAGGGGGTGTACCCCCTAGCTTGTGAAGGGGATTAGGGGTGTACTCCTAGCTCGTGGGGTGATTAGGGGGTGTACCCCCTAGCTCGTTAGGGTGATTAGGGGGTGTACCCCCTAGCTCGTGGGGTGGTTAGGGGGTGTACCCCCTAGCCCGGGCTGGTGATTAGGGGGTGTACCCCCTAGCTCGTGGGGGGTGATTAGGGGTGTACCCCCTAGCTCGTGGGGGTGATTAGGAGGTGTACCCCCTAGTTCATGGGGGTGATTAGGGGGTGCACCATGTAGTGCGTACGTGCTTAGTGGGTGAGTAGGGGCTGATGATGATGTGACGGTAGATGTGATTAGAGGTTAGTATTACCTATTGATTGTGGTTGCGATATATGAACGAAGCTTTTAAAGTTGTGGTTGTGTCCTACGGGGGGCTCCGCCCCTCCACCCCGCCGGGGGCTTCGCCCCCGGACCCTCATTGTACCCTATTCGTTGGTATACGTATTCATAGAATAAAAGTTCAACATGCAAGAAAATATCAATATAATAAAAAGTTGGCGGGTTTAGGTCACACGAGCTATAAAATAGTATACGATACTCGTGACCTAAGTAAGTCCATTATTACACGGCGTTTATCGCCCTCGCTGCGCTCGGGCGATAATTCACGCCGTGCGATAATGGACTACTTAGGTCACACGTATCGTAATGTACTATTAACTACACTGCTTTTACATTTCCCAGCATTTAAGATCTTCTGTCCAAGTAGACTTGGACATGAAAATTCTAGAGCATCTTTGTAGCATGCCACGAGAAAACGACAAAATTCGAGACGTGCTTCTGTCTTTGTTACTCTGCGTATGCGATAGCAAACGCACATGACGGATTCCTCGTTTTGTCGCTTAGTCGTGCGTGGCATGCTAATCCTACAGAATATGATTTAGACTTTCCTGCAAACAAAGTGTCGCCCTTTTTTTCAACTCAAAATAGTTGTAAAAAATTTGGGCATCACTTTCTTTCTGTCTTAGATAGAAATTGTCAAGCTGTAACTTTTCCAAAATAAAATGTTACCCGTTCCTTGCTCATAACATAACATAAAATGTATCTAATTGCAGACGCATGGAAAATGCCTATAAACATAACACAAGAATCCCACGAGCGTGCGAAGAGGAGCGCGGCGGCGGTGACGTCATCGTCGCGCCGCAAGCGCCCCCGCCTCGACCCCTCCCCCCCGGCGCCGTCCCCCGCGCCCGCGCCCCTCCCGCCCGGCGCCCTCCCGCACCCCGCCGCGCTGGTGCCTCTTCACCTCGCGCCGCGCGTGCTGTTCTCCGCCGTGCAGCCTAGTGAGAGCAACAAGCTGGCTGCTATCGTCAGGTATGCACGAGTATTGTTGTACTCGACCTCGACCCTGATGAACAAGTAACCATCGTCCTCTGGACTAAGAATCACGGTTTTATCAAGGGATGATCAGGCCAACTGTACGTTAGTGCTGTAGTGTTGAACCGCTGTAGATAAAGTTGTACAATTTGATGGTCGGTTGGTCTATTTGTTTGATGGAGATCACGAAAAAAAAAATCTGCTATCCCACATTTGGATCGAGTAGGATTGTAGTTTGGTATGGAACACCTGATTTTTTTTTCGCGATTTAGACTGGATCCGCAGAGAAAGTTTTTCCGTTTGATGGACTGATCATCGCCTTAAAAACACCCAGCATATTAAGAAGGAACCTATATACGTCCCACTACAAGGTACAAGCCTCTCATAAATAAGCCACCACCATTTATAACACTGTTATAATATAATAACAACGTATGATTACAGACAACTCGGCGGCCTCGTCGTAACATCAGCGATGGAAGCCACGCACCTCGTGATGGACAAACTAGTCCGAACCTGCAAACTGGTCAGCTGCCTCGTCACCGTCAAGCACCTGCTCTCCCCCGAGTGGGTGCTCGAGAGCCAGCGCCTCAACAAGTTCGCCGACGAGGCCAGGCACGGCCTCCGCGACGAAACATTCAACAACATGTTCAAGTGCGACATCTCCGAGGTGCTTCTATGCGGCGAACAGAGAAAGAAACTATTCGAAGGCATCACTTTCTTCCTTACACCCTGCGTCAAACCTTCCAGAGCATCCCTAACAGAAATGATTCAACTCTGCGGTGGAAAAGTTGAAAAGAATCGGCGTTCTTATGTTTCTATACAGGAAATGCATCTGCAAAGGCCGTTTAGTTATCTAGTGTTGACGGTACCCAATGATTTGCATCTGGTGTATTATTTACTGCAATCTGAGAAGACGTTGAATGTCGTGTGCAGTACTGAGGTGGTGCTATCAGCTATTATGAGGCAGAAGCTGCAGGTTGAGGAGTTTCTCGTCAAAATAGATTAAATTGTTGATATTATTGCATGTTGAGAGGTTGCTCGCATATAACAACCTCTAAATATCTTGTGAATTAGTGCAGCGACACATTGCCGAATTTAAGCGGCGTAATTTCGCGTATTGGTGTCGCCGGTATAGGTAAAAGCATAGTCTAAAAAAACAAGGTCTTCTACTCCCAGAGTGACACAAGCCTACGTCACAAAAAAATGGCCGCTAAACATGGTAAAAGGGTATGATGACGTAGGCTTGTGTCAGTCACGTGGTCGGAAGAGAATACCAGGCGCAGTATATTATTGTACCATGGGTAAAAGTATTGCACGCGTAGTTTACGTCCCGTAAATTCGGTTGTGTCGCTACACTTTCTCTTGGCGCGGTTTAGTGATTGGTGGTAGCTCTCCTTGAATCAGCCTATTCACGTCCCACTGCATGTCACAGCTCTTTTCTCATGAATAAGCATGAGAAAGTCATATTACACCATGCGGATTTGTTGGAGGCAAGTTATAAACTTGCTGTCAGAGTACCAATATATTTTTTAAGTAACTGATAAATGAATTTTAACTCTGGAATCCAATTGTTTCCGTTTATTGTATGTTATTTATTAGTATCAATTTTATGACCGTTTTACGAGTGAACATTTCAGAGGCGCCACTCGATCTATTTAGAATATAAAAGATTTTATTTATCTTTTTTTTTTGCGTTTTGTCTGTTCTTGCTTTCTTTCTGAGGATATTTATTTTGGAATCTCCATTATCTTGTTGATGAAATATGAATTATTTTGTTATTGTTTAAAAGTTATAAAATGCATTGCGTTACGCACGTTTTTAATTATTAAGGAACAAATTTTGAAGTATTTTCTTTTTAAATGTTTTGTACATAAATAGACCTAGATTGTAAATTGGTCTGGACCATGACTGTATAAAAAGAAAAATTTTTGAATATAAATTTATTAGTGTAGGGGCCAGGACAAGAAAAAAAAAAATCTCGTATGTAAGTTCTGTATATACCTACAACAGATATGGCTGTATTCGGGGTACTCTCCTGATCACGAAACTGCTTGTTGTATAATTCAAAAGTGGTGGAGGGGGTAGCAGTGACGTCATAAAGATGGCCGCCGACGGTTTTAGTTTTTCTTCAATTGTAGCGCACCTATGAGGTCAATCTGGTTGTGCGAGGTGTCATTTGAAAGCTTATTAAATTTACTTTAATCATTTCATAGACACCTAAAGTGGAAAATTTGTATTTACTGAAATATTTTGAATTTAATGAATTTTTTGCTACCTACCAGCAATCATTCCTCCAGTTTTCTCGGAAACGGATAACTATATTGTGATTATAACTATTACATAAAACATACAAAATTTTATAAGCTATCTTAAAACTTGAATTGTATAAAAATACAACTTCAAACGACTGAGCTGTGTCAAATTTACTGGTGCACTGTAACTATGAGTCCAAGAATGCGTCGGTCTGCGGCGGGGCGGAAGGACTGCAAATAAAATTATTACTTATAGATTATTATATAATTAGGGTTTCCATTGTAATATGGCTTAGAAAAATATAAAATTTTATATTATTTACTTGCACATGCGTTTACATAGACTGTAGATGTACAGGGTTTAAACTTAAATGCGTAACATCTTTAGACCATAAAACTGAACAACTTTTACAATGGGACCAACTTAGAAATAACGAGAAAAATAATCCGCAATTTCATACATTTTGCTCGAGAAGGGATTGACATATTCTATGGAACATCCCATTTTATTTCACTATTTCTTTGTTGGCTCCAAGGTGATAGTGGTTCAGCTTTATGGTCTGAATTGAAGTAGAAGTTCCCCATTTGATGTATGTAATGAAAAGTATGTAATTTCACACTTTGTCACAGAATAGGTAATAGTACCTATATAGTTCTTCATAACAAAGATGAAGCTGCCTTGGAAAAGTGAATAAAAAAATGAGAAATCCAAAACAAATTAACAGGTTTATAAATATTTATTGTTATAAAAAAACAATTGTTAGTTGCAAGAAGGTTGCAAGCATGCAAAGTAAAAGTAGGTATTCATCAACATCACCAAAATTATACTGATTTAAGCATAGGTCTCCCCGATATGGCATTTTTCATCTCGCACTGCAGCAGCCTGTTCTTTTAACAAAATAAATGGTTGTCGTTGTTATCGGTGACAACTTTTCGTTTTCCAATGTCCAACCATAGTTTGTAGGTGGTCGACATCTGAAGTGGCCCAAATGCATATTTGGTAATTTGCTCTTTTTATAAGTATGTTGTTTAAGAGTTTCTTGTGACGGTGGAAGATTATCCACGTTACCAATATTTAATAAAATCTGCTCTAAGATTTTCCATATTGTCAACCGTGTACAATTTGGGTTTCTTATGACAGTAAAGAGCCATAGTAAACTACTCGCCCTTTTGCTAGAGCAAAAGGGCGAGTAGTTTACTATGGCTCTTTGAAGATCTAGAGATCTTCTGTTAGGTCAACTACCGATCCAAAACTTTCCTGAAGATCGCAATTTTCTTTAAAGAGTTTCCACGTGCCATTCTTTGAAAAACCTAACAATGAGCTTGTGTTGTCGCATCCTGTAAGAGCGTGGTACGCCAATAAATCCTGCTAGTAAATCAAATTGCAATGAATTTATTTCACAATACGTGATATACAAATCTTGAGGGAGATATAAGTAGAATTATGTTAAACAACAGAGACACTGACGATTTACTGTTGCTTATTCGTTTCTTCGACAAGCTACCAGCGAAGGTCTGGATTCAATGTGGAATGAGCGCGAGTAAACCAAAATACGTTTCAGTCCATAAAATTGTTCAAGCTGTCGGACCAAAACGACACTGTTTATTGGCGTACCATGCTCTTACAGGATGCGACAGAAAAAGCACATTGTTAAGTTTTTCAAAGAAAAGCACGTGGAAAGTCTTTACAAAAAATTACGATCTTCTGGAAAGATTTGGATCGGTGGTTGACCTAACAGAAGATCTAGACAAAAAGGCGAGACATTTATTACGACTCTATACTGTCATAAGAAACCTAAATTGTACACGGTTGACAATATGGACAATCTTAGAGCAGATTTTTTTTAAATAGGTATTTGTAACGTGGATAATCCTCCACCGTCACAAGAAGCTCTGAAACAACATATAAAAAGAGCAAATCGCCAAATATACGTTTTGGCCACTGCAGATGTGGCAATTCAAAATTTACCACCACCTACAAACCATGGTTGGACATTGGAAAACGAAAAGTTGTCACCGATAACAACGTTAACCATGTGTTTCGTTAAAAGATTTGGAATTAATATCCTGCCAATGCAAAACAGGCTACCGCAGTGCGAGATGCGGCTGTGTCAATAAAAATCAAAAGTGCATCCCATTCGGGGAGAAGGTATATTAAACCAGTATAATTTTGGTGATGTTGATGAATCACTCACCTAGTTTTTCTTTGCATGCTTGCAACCTTCTTGCAACTAACAATTGTTTTTTTTTCTAACAATAAATATTTATAAACCTGTTGAATTGTTTTGGATTTATCATTCTTTTATTCACTTTTCCAAGGCAGCTTCATCCTTGTTATGTAGAACTATGTACTATTACCTATGCTCTGACATAGTGTAAAATAAATGCGTTACATATATCAAATAGGTTCTTCAGTTCAGACCATCAAGCTGAACCACTATCACCTTGGAGCAAACATAGAAACAGTGTTAAAAAAATGGGATGTTCCATAGAATATGTCAATCCCTTCTCGAGCAAAATGTATGAAATTGCGGATTATTTTTCTCGTTATTTCTAAGTTGGTCCCATTGTAAAAGTTGTTCAGTTTTATGGTCTAAAGATGTTACGCATTTAAGTTTAAACCCTGTACATCTATAGTCTATGTAAACGCATGTGCAAGTAAATAATATAAAATTGTATATTTTTCTAAGCCATATTACAATGGAAACCCTAATTATACAGGGTGTAAATTAAAATAGGACAGCTACTTAAAGAGGTGCTTCAGACCATCAAACTGAACAACTTTTTCTATGGGACCAATATCGAAATCGCGAAAAAAAAACTGTTGTCCCATACATTTCAGTCGAGTTATGTTTGCAGTTTTGTATGGGAGAGCGGATTTTTTTTTCGCGATTTCGATATTGGTCCCATAGAGAAAGTTGTTCAGTTTGATGGTCTGAAGCACCCCTTTAAGTAGCTGTCCCATTTTATTGTACACCCTGTATAATAATCTATAAGTAATAATTTTATTTGCAGTCCTTCCGCCCCGCCGCAGACCGACGCATTCTTGGACTCATAGTTACAGTGCACCAGTAAATTTGACACAGCTCAGTCATTTGAAGTTGTATTTTTATACAATTCAAGTTTTAAGATAGCTTATAAAATTCTGTATGTTTTATGTAATAGCTATAATCACAATATAGTTATCCGTTTCCGAGAAAACTGGAGGAATGATTGCTGGTAGGTAGCAAAAAATTCATTAAATTCAAAATATTTCAGTAAATACAAATTTTCCACTTTAGGTGTCTATGAAATGATTAAAGTAAATTTAATAAGCTTTCAAATGACACCTCGCACAACCAGATTGATCTCATAGGTGCGCTACAATTGAAGAATAACTAAAACCGTCGGCGGCCATCTTTATGACGTCACTGCTACCCCCTCCACCACTTTTGAATTATACAACAAGCAGTTTCGTGATCCTGAGAGTACCCCGAATACAGCCATACCTGTTGTAGGTATATACAGAACTTACATACGAGATTTGGTTTAGAGACGACTTTTTTGCGGGTGGCCGATAGTCTATATTAGATGATGGTATTGTTTTATTACAATCCACGGCTGAGTTTCGATTAAACTTAACAAGGACCTTTTCTGATAAAAAGAAAATCTGAGCACTCTGTCTACTGAATACCCCATCAGGCAACAGTCGTGAGCACATAAAAATGTACACAGAAAAAAATACTTTCTAGAAACAAGAACCAAATATGTTTCAAATGATATTTTTTAATCTCAAATATTGTTATATTTATGTCTTGATTTGTTTCTCGCATTATGAGAGTTTCTTTTAAGGAAACATTTGAATTTTGATACAAGAAATTAGTTCTTGGCCCAAAAACTATATAAATATAATACGAAACATTTGATATTTCCACGATATTTCAAACGAAGACATTTTTGAGTTTCCTTCTATCGAAATGCGAAATATCTTGACTCAAGTAATTTTATTTGTTGAATTTCAATTTATGCATGTGTTCCATTTCCATAGAATCGGAGTACTTTATTAGCAAAGTTCGAAAATTTTTATAAAAAATAGGCCAAGTGGGATTCGCACTCGCGCACGTGGGGTTCCGTAGCGCCCAGTGTCCATTTTTAGGGTTTTGTTTAGGGTTTCGTACCCAAAGGGTAAAAACGGGACCCTATTACTAAGCCTACGTTGTCCGTCCGTCTGTCCGTCCGTCCGTCTGTCCTACCTATTTAGGGCTGTAACTTTTGAACCGTAATAGCTAGATAGTTGAAATTTCTCTCAGATTATGCGTTATTAAGACGGATTTGTTAACAAATAATAAAAATGTCAAAAAGTTAAAAATTAAGGGGGGTTCTCAACAAGAAACTAGTTTTTATCAACGTTTTTTCTTTACGCTCCATCGTAAAAACGGTAATACATACAAGCGTCAAACTTAATGTGATTATAGAGCATACTCTACGGAATAACAACAAATACTAAAAACCAGCCAAGTGTGAGTCGGTCTCGCGCTAAAGGCCCCGGTCAAAAAAAGTTTTTTTTCTAAGTTAATAATGTTGTGTTTTGTAGTGGTGTGGTACGGAACCCTCGGTGCGCGAGTAACCCGACTCGCACTTGACCGCTTTTATTACCCATTATTTACTGCTAAAAGCAATCTACTAGTCTCATGGGCAAGAAAGTATTTTTATTGGACTCTAAATAAAATTGAAAATAAAACAAGTTATCGATATAACATTATTTATTTATTTATCTTCATATAAACGCAGCACGACCTCTGATACGATACAACTGGGTTATCAAACGTAATCAAGATATAACGGCTCAACTACATTGTCTACATCCCACGGAATGCTATATACCAGACATCCTAATTATTTCATTCATTCAACTTTGATCTACACATTCGTACAAAGTCTTACATAATACTTTCAATAACATAATCTTACACAACATATACATATATCAACATGAGAGATTACGACTTAATGATAGCTTCGTACGCTTGGAATATGCAGGATCCGACTTCTACAGTCCGAGATTTTAGACTCAGCGTCGCTTCGGGGTTGCCTGGCTGTAACTTCAGCTCTAGTAGAACCCAGATGTTGTTTGTTAGTTTAAGTGATTGGTATAGCATGTCTTGTCCTTCGACGTTTCGTTTGGCGATCGTGTAGATGTTGTTAAGGGTCATTTTGGCCGCGATGGAGTCAGCATTGCCGATAACGTTGGAGAGCGTGTGCTGGAGCTCGTTAGCGGCGGGGATCTCCTTCCAGGTGGTAAGGAAGACCCTCTTGTCGAGCTGGCCGTCCTCCGTGAAGAGAATGTGCACGGGAATGAGGCACGCGAAGTAGAACACGTCTACGTTGTTCTTGATGGCCACCTGTGGAGGATTAAGTTCGTATAATAATTGCATTCTGTGACGGGTCAGAAACCTTTGTAAGGGGGGCCAACACCTGCATGTCTAGTATGATTTCTCTACACGCGCGCAACGCGCCTTCGCTGCATACAAAATAACCTGTTCCCGCGCTATTCGGAGAGCGAAAGCCGCGCTTGCCGCGACTTGTAGTATGGAAAAAAAGCAAGTAGAGAAATCATGCCAGAGGGTCTGGAGGCGCTAAAGTGTCGCCCCATACTATCAGTTTAAAATAACAATGTGCATGACCTTGAATGGGCTTTTGGATAACTTCACTCGGTTGACAAAGGAATGTAGACTCTATACAAAGGAAACAATCATTTGAATGACTCGAGTGAAGTTCGTGTGATTGAGTGACGTCACATTTGCGAGCGAGGTCATGCACATTGTTATTTTAAACTGATAGTATAAATTTTTCATGTTTCAGTCTACGATTCAAAGTAACCTGGCGTCACCAACTGATGGCACTTTTCAGCGGACTTGCGTAAGCTCGCGTGTGGAGGTAGCATTACTTGTGCAGAGATACGAGACTTGTGTAGAATGCGTACGTGGGTGTCCGTGGAACAAACCAGGCGCGTTTGCACTAACCGGTCTGAAATCAGTCCTCTATCTGTGGATAAATGATTTGACAGGGCCAAAGAGCACAGTATAAGAAAGAGCAGAGATGTATGTAGTACTGTTTTAACCTCACCCCCTCTGTCAGGAAGCATGGCGTAAAATGTAGGCAATAGCGTATTCCTGTCTCGCTCGCATTCAGTAACTCACATATTTACCTCTTCTTTTAAATTTTTCCCATTTGTATAAAATGATAGCTAATGCTACGGTTCAAATTATGCCAATAGTGCAAACGCTATGCACACGCTTTACCGGTCGGTCCAAATTAGTAAGTACGAATACACTGCTAAACAATTTGTACAATTTGAACCAGCTGTCAATTTGACATGCATATGCTGCACTACCTATTTTTTGTGTGCGGCGTAAGCGCAAATTAATGACGTCACTGATGACGTCAGAGAGCAAACGTATCCGCACATTCGCACATTATGAACCGATTGTGTGCATGCTATCTCTACCGATAGTGCATATTTGCGCATTTTGGACCGTAACATAAGTGGACAAGGTGTGGCCATACCCTATGAAGTACTCATGCAGTGGCATAAGTATTAGTAATAAGATGATAATAACAGTGTAACTGACCTGTAGGTTGTTGAGCGGCTCCATGCGCTGCACGGGCCCCGTGGTGGCGAGCGTGAGTGTGGCCTCGGCGGTCGCGCCGGCCGCTAGTGCGCCTACCGACAGGCTACCCGCCGGGTACACGCCGAAACTAACAAACAAACACACACGTTATAAACTGTCATATTATTATTTTAGCTAGCTTTAAGGTCGATATTCAGAAAGTTTTTAAAGTCATAGTTAAAATTGGCTACTTGACAACTAGTCAAATCAGCTACTCTTTATCGGACGTCAAAACATGCGCTTTGTATGAAGATTTGTACTAAATATTGAGTTGTGACGTCATCAACATTTTCATTACTTTTTATAGTTTATCTTGTTATTAAAAATAGTATTCAAGCTTAAAACTCAATGAAAATGGGAGTTTAGCGTTATTTTCTAACCCTTTTTTTATTGAGTAGATAAAAATAAAATATATTGAATGTAGTCAAATACCCAATTCTAGTATTTTAAAATCCATACATTTTCGAACCAACTTTCGACTAAGCTTACGTCCCAAAAGGCGCAAAAGACGTCCCTGAATGTTAGCCTCTGTCAGGAAAGCCTAGCTCTCACCACCTAGAAATATCTAGACTGCACAAGAAGTACGCCAAGGCCTATGATGATGATGATAACAAGTAGTAGTGAAACTGTGCCACAGGTTTAGTATATTAAGGGGGCACCGAGCCTATTGTGCTGCCCTTGAGGGCAGATCTGAGGCACATTCATACGATTGATCGTATGAATGTGCCCCAGGAGTGCGATTTATGAATCTCATTCGCTGAGTTCAGCAGTTGAAAATGTCAAAATTACTGTGGAGATTATGCATCTTTCTACTGCTGATTTGACTTGCAAAAATCATACTTCAGGAGTGCGATTTTTGAAAGTCAAATCAGCAGTAGAAAGATGCCTATCTCCATACTAATTTTGACATTTTCAACTGCTGAACTCAGCGAATGAGATTCAAAAATCGCATTACAGATCTCCAGCCCTACCTACCCCTATATTAAGGTTGTCTGGAAGAAATCGCTTTTTAGAGATAAGACCGCCTAATTTGTACCAGAATAAGTTTCGTTTCCTATTGTGTAATGTAATTTGTATTTGATGTAAATAAAGTATATATATTTTTTCTTTTTTTTTCATTCATTCATTTCATTCATTGTACGATGGTTGGTATGTAACATACCTGTTCTTGTTGAGTTGTATAGCGAAGCCGCTCATGGCCTGCATCGCCTTGTTGGTGAAGGTGAGGTCGATACGCGGCTGGCCGTTCTGCCGCGAGAATGTGCCCCAGATCTCCAGCCCTACGACACATTGTACGATGGTTAGTATCAAGGTTTTATTTAAGGACTGCGTCAAGAGAGACCTGACCGCTTTCGGAATCAGCCCCACAAATTGGGAAGAGCACGCGGAAAATAGAGGAGGCTGGAGAGGGAAAACAAGAGAGGGTCGGACTACTCATGACGAAGCCTGGTTCGCACACCTGGCAGAGAAACGTGACAAAAGGCATAATGCTGCCACAATCCCTTCGTCATCCACCGGCGTACAGTTCTATTGTAGAGGCTGTGGACGTGTATGCGGCTCTCGTATAGGACTGTACAGCCATGAGAAAAAGTGCTTCTCCAAAAACACTGATTAAATCATCTGCAACAGATGCAAAGGCCTATGAATAATAACCAGATACCCTAGTTTGGTGGTTGGTTGGTAGTTACTAAAACAATCTTAAACCAGTATTAATCATAAACTTATTATAGTTTATGGTATTAATAAACACACCCCAAGCACTTGAAACTCAGGATTTATTTTTTCAGATGCTTAAAAATTCGCTAGGGCATAAGTTAGGTTAATAACTGTAGGCTTTAGAAAAGACTTATTAGTTGTAGTTAGGTTAGGTTACTAAAAGTTGTAGAAACACCTATTTCTTAAATTGAATATTAAATAAAAAAGGCATAATTTGTAAGTACTTATTTCAGAGTAAAAAGAGAGTTCAGAGTTCGATTGTAATTGTAATCTGTAACTATTTAATCCGATTAAAACCAATAAAAAACTAGTGTATCGATTGAAAAAAAATGTACAGTTATTATAAAAAAACGGTCGTGTTACAGCAGGCAATAAAATAAAGGTATATTTAGGAGTACCATCATTAAGTAAAAACTAAAACTAGAACCCTCTAGTTTTAGTTTTTACTTACCTTGTTTATACTTGAGTAAAATAAAGTAAGCACTACGTGTAATTATACATCCATTTCGAATAGTAACTAAATTATCTTTGGGGTATTTGGCGTTATAATGTTGTCTCACCCTTGCCCTTGTCGGCGGGCAGCCAGCATTGCTTGGGCGGCGCGAAGGAGGCGGGCGCGGAGCTGACGCCGAATATGTCGCCGAGCAGCCCCGTCGTACCGGACGTCGCCGCCGGCTCCGGACCCCCGCCCAGCTAAACAAAATACACTCATTCGTTTATGTTTCAAGAGTCTTTCTCTTCTTCTTCAGTTAACTATTTCTACCTCGTGATATTTGAATGTCTTGGTCGTCGAATCTCTCAAATCGTCATCTAAAAAGTCCGAAGTCCAGTCCAAGTCCATAGTGTAAATAAAATAAGTAATGAAGGTCAGTGGTCGCGGCGGATCTATGCCCGCGCGGCGAGCGGGGTACCACGGGGGACGGGCGTACCGTAACTCTCAATTCGCTGTTAGGGTATGCGCGCAGGCAGCGTGAGCCGGGACGCACTCCTCCCGGCCCTCGCACGCCCCGCACGATTGGCCTGCCGCGACCGCTGAGCTTCACCACTATTAGTGATTTACACTATGCCAAGTCGGAAGTCCTTAGTAAAATGATAGCTTTTTTACTAGAAGACAATGTGGATAATGAGTTTAAAGCCTGACCAGAAAAATAAAAAAACCTCGCCATGATGCGGAAAATCATTGGAACTAATTTTTGTACTTGAAACATTGTCATTAAAGGCTATAGTCGATTGTAGCGACCTCAAAGCCGGTTTTTTAGTTTTCTGGACATTAAATGAGACACACATAAGGTCTAGTTAGATACCTAAGCGTTAGCCTACGAATAATAAACGCTAGCATTTGATTGTCTTGAACACCGCGCGATTTAATGAAATTTTTGAGATGTATACACTTCTTCTTATCGTGTGGGCAGAGCCCTGGTGTCAGAGTTTTTTCAGACCGCCTTACGGCCTCTGACGTGGTTTTTATGTAACGACTACTACCACCAGAGATAGTAGCCGGGACCAACGGCTTAACGTGCCACACGTATACACTAATGTTCCTACATGTACATTACATACATATACATTATGTCATACAATATTAATATTGTAGGCGAATTTTTAAACACGAACACAATATTTCAGGGGTACGATTTTATCAATTACCTAATAAATGCATTTTCAGTCGCCTAATAAATAATATTTGTTCCTAAAATAGTAGATCTGTCACCTAAATTGAATCACCAAATAATATGAAACCGCTTAAAATTAAATAAGGAATTATTTTGAAATAATATCAATCATCAAATAATTATATTGGGTTTCAATATAATAAAAGTGTCACTTAAACTGAATCACCAAACTATACAACGTGTTAATGAATTAACGCAAAACTAGAAAGTAGTTTGTTTAGAATCGAGAGCAGAATCAAATTATCATGGTTTCAATATAGGTAATTTTTTTCAAAATATTAAATAATTTCTTTGCAAAATTTAAAATTTTCTGAACCCGATGTCAACCCACCGCATGGGCACACTCACCCTACTTACTACCAAAACAAGATTATAAAAATGTATTCATGAGTACGTTAGCGCTTTCTTTCAGTGCTGAAATGATAACAAATCATTTTTGCCTCAAAACTTAAAATGCGAATAACTTTAAATTTTAACTATCAAAATAATGAAATTATTGTTTCAATCTAATTATTTTGTTATAAATCAGTTGGGGTGTATGAGGTTTTGCGCTAATTCATTAACACGTTGTATAAAAAGCTTACCCTAAAAATGTAAATACGAAAGTTCAACTTGCGGAAATTTATAGTTTTCGAGATATGATTTTTTGAAATTCGCCAAATCTCATACAATTTTGTCTAAAAGAGCGTGAGCGGGGCACTAGAAATTTTTTTTTTATCATCTAATGCTATGGCAAGCTATTGAGTTTGATACGGCGACCAGCCTAACAGTTGCAATTCGGTTCTGGCCGCTTCGCTCCTCGCGACCTAACCAACTGAGTTGGATGCGGCGACCAGCCTCCGCCGAAGTAACTTTTCAAAAAATGTTATCTTGAAAACTAAGCATTTTTAAGGAACTGATCTATTTATTAGTTGACAGATCTATTATTTTGATGATTGACTTACTTTTTAGGACAGATCATATTTTCAGGCTATCGAAAAAAGTGATCAAACTATTATTTAAGATACAATTTACATTTAATCTGATGATTTATACTTGGAGACAGTTTTGATAAATATGAAGACTAATATATTTCTTGGGGATAGATATTATTATTAGGGTATTGCAGATTAGTGACAAATCTAAATTTAGGTGACAAAAAATATTGTTCCCATATTTCAGTCAGAACAAAAAGTCTCTGGTCTATAGCGAAAACGAAACTCGCCAGTGGTGAGGAGCGCTGTATGACACGTATAGATTGGCAATGCGGTAAGAAGGGGAACATGCCTATATGCCTGTATAGGCCTGACATTATTATAAAATAGGCTGTTATACAGTGGTGCTTTTTTCGGGTTTCCCCCTAATTAGTCCGAGACCTTTTGACAAAAACCAAAAAAGGTACATCATTTCGATGTATTTTTGGTACCGAATGTGAAGGCTACTTACCAAGACATCGAGTCCACCGGCGAGCAGATCTAGGTTGGAAGTAGGCGCGGCGGCGGGCGGCGGTCCTCCGATGTCCATAGACAACAGGTCACCGATCAGAGACTCCTGCAATAACACGATACCTGTTACTGAAGGATATGGAAGAGAGCTATGTTAGATTCGATTCCTGGAGTGCGATTTTTGAAAATCATACGAGCGACTTGACATTCGCCTACGAATTGAGATTTTCATTCCGAGTGGTTAAGTTTTTCTCTATTTTTGAACTCGTTCGGATGTGCCAAAACCGTTTCGATTCACACAGAAAACGTTTCAATTGAACGAACGAACGAATGAATGGTTTCATAGTAACATTTCAAATCGGACTTTACCGCCAAAATTACGGTATAACGGAACGTAGAAAAAAAGTGAAATCTGTTGACGTCAGACAACATTACAAACTTCAAACATTCGAGTGGTAGAATAGGATACGAGTGGTTCGGAGCACTCGTTGCAAGTGATAGAAAGTGGAATTCAAAAATGGCAAATCATCGATTTTACGTCATTTTCTACTACTCGTTTTGAGCGTGTGATAATCAAAAATCGCACTCCTGCAGTGCTAGCATGATTACTCGCTTGACGCGCGCCTGCGGGTTTGAAAACCATACCCGCGCCTGTCATTTATCCCGCGATGCTGAGCATGATTTGACAGCGCGCCGCAGCCACTCTACCGAGAGATAGCAAAGTCGCGGCGCGGGTTTGTTGGGTTACAATACGGTTAAAACTATCATTTTTATATATTGAAACACCGAATCGGTAATTAGAGCCCGCGCACAATTGGCCTGTCGCGACCATAAAGCGCTCTCACTAATATTATTTACGCTATGACCGAACGGTGATCATGCTCGCATTTGTAGACTAGAGTCTACGAATGACAGTTGAGCGCTCCCGTCATCGTAAGTCGCGGCCATCATGTTAGCTACTGTAGAGATAGAGGCGAAGGCGCGCTGATATTGACATATGGTATAGAGTATGGTATGGTATAAATTCTCCGGATTTTATGTAAGTTTGTATTTCCAATTATCACTAGTTTGGCGGTGAAGGAAAAATATCGTGAGGAAACCTGCATAGCCGAGATCCGTCAGATTTCCGTTAAAATCTAAACTATTATAAAAATGTAACAGAAGTGTGTCTGTACATTGAATATATTTACAAAAAAAAGATTACGATATGATGTTCATATTTCATATTTCATATTTATTTATTTGCAAGTCACAAGTTATTTGGATGTTATATAATATAAAGTAGGTACAGGTGACGCCCTGTAAGGGCACAGCAAAACGTAAAGGGCTACTAGTTGTCATCATATTAATAATTACATAATTAAATTAGTCAATAACAAATCATAGTATCAGTTAATTCAAATCACAATGTCAACGTTATATAATGTTAATATGTTAAAAAGATAGTGAAAAAATTAAAATTAATAAGTAACATCGTAAGTCAAAATTAATTGCTAGTCGTAGAGTCATCGAAGCATCTAGGTATCTAGTTTATCGTCAAAGAATTCTAAAATATTATAGTAGGATTTATTCAAAAGAAAATTTTTAAGGTGATTATTAAATATGTTGAGTTTTTCAATGTTTTTTATAGAATTTGGAATGTGGTTATATATTTTAATTACCATGTGGTGGGGGCTAGAAGAAACAAGGTACATTTTTGTGGAAGGTCTAAATAATTTATTTAAATTTCGATTATTTCTTCTGTTATTGGTCATTGGGGAGTACAAATTCATATTTTTCCTGACAAATTTACATGACTCGCGAAATTTACATTTAGATGTCGCTGATTCCAAATCACCAATTTTTGGATTTTTTGTCTGTCTGTTTGTTTGTGTGTTTGTTTGTTTGATCGAGCATCACGCAAATACTACTGAACCGATTTTGATGAAACTTTTTTTGTTTGATAGCTTATGATCTGACTTACTTAAAATCAGCCTGCGTAACATGACAGAGGTGAGAGCGACACAGGTCACTTCTAAACGTCAAATTTGAGTGAGATACTCTATGGAGGTAACCGCCAATTTGACGTTTAGAAGTGACCTGTGTCGCTCTCACCTCTGTCATGTTACGCAGGCTGGTATATAATTTATGCGGACGAAGTTGCAGGTTAACGCTAGTGTATTATAAATATATTGCACTATCCACACTAAACTTACACGCTGTATAAACAAGTAGGGTGATAACGATAAGTACCTGGTGTGTCTGGTTGGGTATGACGGTGGGCTGGGCCACGTGCGCGTCCTCCGTCACCGCGCCGCGCGACGGCAGCGACTTGCGCACCCCCGCACCACGACCTGAAGTACATACATACATACAGGGTATAACAAAACACCCAAGTAATACTTAAGGGGGTGCTTCAGACCATCAAACTGAACAACTTTCACTATGGAGCCAACATCGACAAAAAATATAAAAAATCTGCCCCATACATTTTAGTCGAGTCAGTACTGCAGTTTTGTATGGGACAGCAAATTTTTTTATTTTTTCTCGATGTTGACTCTACAGCGAAAGTTATTCAGTTTGATGGTCTGAAGCACCCCCTTAAGGGGCTTTGTGAATAAAATAGGATTCTTCAAAGCTTCATAATTTCATATATCATGAAGTACTAACAGTAGGAGTATAATTTTCGGATATGTGTAAATTGAACATATAATTGAAGTTTTGATTAGAGCAAAAACACGATTAAGACACATTTTCTCGATAGAAAAACAAGCCAAAGTAGCCTCTGTTTTTATCTATAAACGCTTGGAACTGCTAAACGGTGAATAATAGAAACACGAGACTTGATTTAAAAAAAAGAGATTGATATTTTCTAAAATTTGATTAGAGCAGAATTGAAATAACATAAATAGCGATCCCAAAAACCCCCAGATAAAAATTTTCAGTCGGTTCGGTGAACCTTTAAAAGCTGCGCTGGCGTTTGAAATTTCCATGGCAGCCATCTTGGATATCGCAATTTTGGATTTTTTTCACCGGCAACCAAATCTGACCAAGGTCTTCTATGACATTTGTTCGAGCTCCATAACCCTATCTAGCATAGTTTCTGCGGGCCGTTGACCTCATCTACCAGGAGTCGACCTTCCGCGGAAGTTAAAGTTTTCTCTGTATCACCAAGGCATCCATATGATGATCTCCAAATGTAATTCTTGTACAATAAAGGAAACCTGGAGATCAACTGGAGGTATCTGGTCGATCCCCACCACTTTCCATAGTAGATAAATACCCGGATAATTGTTCACATTCTCGGCCCTGTAGCCCTCACAGGTTAAGTCCTATGAAAAAAAATTATACTACTTGTTTTGTAGGAAATTTTGTCAGGTTTAATTTGTACATACAAAACTTTTCGATACAACTAATAGACTTCGAGATGTAAGCAAAAAACCAAAAAACGGGATGGTTTTTCGAGGGCTGCAAAGTTAGCACAGGTCTTTCGAAGCTGCAAACTTGGGAGTACACTACCACAGTATAAGAAAGAGTATCTATTACTAGATACAGTATGGACACTCCCTTCCTCCCACCAACTTTTTACCTCACCCCAGCCTCACCCCCTCTATCGCCCTCGGCAGTTACCTGTAGCCTAGATTGTCACCATCTAGAATTTATGTTTTCGAAACAAAGAGCATAGGTATAGGTGAAGGATAAAAACTTTTTTTTGAATAGACGGGTGTCAATGCGTTTTATTTACGAAAAAAGAAATAAATGAATAAAAAATTACTGTCTGGGCTCTAGGCAAACAAACGGCAGAGATTTTAAAACGCTAATGCTTATTGTCTTAGTTTTGCTCACCGGCCTATTTTCATTTTGCAAGACAATTCAGGAGTGCGATTTTTGAATCTCATTCGCTGAGTTCAGCAGTTGAAAATGTCAAAATTACTACGGAGATATGCATCTTTCTACTGCTGATTTGACTTTCAAAAATCATACTTGAGGAGTGCGATTTTTGAAAGTCAAATCAGCTGTAGAAAGATGCGTATCTCCATAGTAATTTTGACATTTACAACTGCTGAACTCAGCCATACTCAGCGAATGAGATTAAAAAATAGCACTCCAGGTGCAAGATGGGCATACATTGTGCGATATACGGCTGTCCAAGCCATTATAAAGATAATTATAGAAGATTCTTCAGATTTCCAAAGGAAGAATCAAGGTTAGTGGTTTTTTTACTTTATGTTTATGTTTATGGTCTTTATTTTACGGTACCAATCTCTTTGATTTTTCCCATTCGTTCATCGACTATGTCACGCGCGCCATCTGCCCGTCACAAGTTATACCGCACGCAACTTAAGTTGTGGCAACCCTAAACCCGTTTCGCATGTGCTGACGTCATCTTGTCAATTTCATTTTTTTGTATACAGTGTCCGGGCTGTGACACTACCCTAACTGGTCCTAACAACATATCAAAAATGCAGAACTACATCACGCTTTGTAATTTTACCATTATTTGATGAACAATTTTACTGGCCTACTAGGCTGGTCTCTAAAAGTGTTTAAGCGGGGCAAAATTTTTTTTTTAATTTCATTTGATTCAATTTTTTATTCATTAATTTTCGTTATTTTATTTTTATTTTTATTTATTTAAGGACTGCCAACAAAGTATACACTATTACATTCTGAATACATTTTAACATAATCATTAAGTGTTACTTCCCTTACAGGCTGTCACAACATACATTGTAGCTTAAGTATACATATATGTTAAGTCATACCGCAACAGAAAAATGTTATTGACGAGTTACCTTCAACGAAAGCAGTGGGCGGCTTGTGGTAGACGGATGCGAGGGAGCTGATGTGGCAGATGAGCTCGTCGAGCAGGGTCGGCTCCAGCAGGTCCGTCTCCTCGGAGATGAGAGGCTTGTCGGCCAGGACCACCTCCTTGGCGGCCGCAGGGTCCGTGGACAGCAGGCGCCAGTAGATGAAGCCGCGGTCTCTGTTAGACATAAAACAATTTATGAGGGGTTCCGCACACAAAAGGTGCCAACGGGGGGAGCCTATTACCACAGTATAAGAAACAGTATCTAGTAATACATCAGTACGGACACTCCCCTACCAATTTCTTACCAAACTCGCAGGACCATGGCATAAAACTGTCCTGTCTCGCTCACACTCACATAGTATCGTATGTGCTTACCTATTATCAAAGTGAATATACTACTAATAGTCTCGGGCGCTCTCGGGTCGCGACAGGCCAATCGTGCGGGGGTGCGGGTGGCGGGGGGCGCGGTCCTAGTACCGATCCACCTGCGCGCTGTACCCCTCACCCCTCTCCCTCCGCACTCCGCGCAAGCATAGACCCAACGCGGCCACTAAGCGCACCCACTTTATTGTATTTACACTATGCTATTATTTTCAAATTTTTCCCATTTCTATGAAATGAACAGCTGAGTGTCCAAGGAAGGTGTGTTATTACTAATGCTACGGTTCGAATTATGCCAATAGTGCAAACGCTATGCACACGCTTTACCGGTCGGTCCAAATTAGTAATTACGAATACACTGCTAAAAGTCTAAACGCATGCTCGGTTCCAATTAAAAGGTGTTATATTATTGTTCTTTTTTTGTGATAAAATAAATAAAAAAAAAACAATTTGTACAATTTGAAACAGCTGTGTAAGCGCAAATTAATGACATCACTGATGACGTCAGACAGCAAACGTATCCGCACATTCGCGCATTATGAACCGATTGTGTGCATGCTATCTCTACCGATAGCGCATATTTGCTCATTTTGGACTGTAGCATAATCCTAAGCCGTCTTTCCGTTCGTTAGTCTGTCTTTCCTTTAGAGGGCTGTATCTTTTGATCCCTAATAGGTCCGATTGTGTTAAATGAAGACGTATTCAGACTGAGATGATGATTAATCCTTTAAACAAGTTACCTCAGGTCAGGGTTATCGGAGTCCTGGGTGGCGAGGCTGAGCACGTGCTGGACCAGCTCCTGCGTGTCCGCGGGTCGCTTGAGGAACAGCTTCACGACGGCTGTGAGCAGCTGGAGCTGCACCTGCGCATTCTCGTCGTGGAAGCCCTCGAGGAACGAGTCCAGGAGCTCGTCCGCGTTGTCGATACGCTCCGCGTATTCACCTACTATCCACACCTGAAATATTGGTTGTGTTAGAAACAGGAATTGAATGATTCGATGTTACAAGGCTTTGAAGGATGAAGTCAATTCTGTAAAACCAAAGAAGATGGAAAAGCATAGAACGCTATTTCCTTGTATAACTCACAATAATTTTTAAAATGTCACTAGATGGCATTACTTGGTCCGCTAGAAGTAAAATTTGTCTGAAATCGACGAAATATCGCATTTTACTGTTCTGGTTCATCATATTTATTTATTTTGAGCAACAAAATATATTATTTTCATAACATCACATTGAAAATAACAATTTCATAAGCAGGTTTTTTTACATTTTTTTCATTGATCTACAATACGATATAATACTAAGCGGGAGTAGCATGCAGTTATAGAGAATTCCGGTAGATGGCGCACATTTCAAAATTCATACTAAACAAGATTGCTAGGAGCATACTAGGAGTGCGATTTTTGAATCTCATTTGCTGAGTTCAGCAGTTGAAAATGTCAAAATTACTATGGAGACGTGCATCTTTCTACTGCTGATTTGACATTAAAAAATCATACTCCAGGAGTGCGATTTTTGAAAGTCAAATCAGCAGTAGAAAGATACTTATCTCCATAGTAATTTTGACATTTTCAACTGCTGAACTCACCGAATGAGATTCAAAAATCATACTCCAGGCTATTGAAAAAAAAACTAAATTTGAAATTGTTAAGCTTGCGTATATACTCACACATTTAAAAAAGAAAATATCAATGAATAAAATATTTTAACGCGTGGTGGACTAACGCCCCACCCGCCCTGTTCCCTACACGTTCAGTTTTGATAGCAAAACATATTTAACCAGGATCTGGTGCTGAAGACAGGAATGTCTCCGTACGATGGTACTCCTCAACGGTAAAGAGCGTGGGCTTGATTTTTTTTTATTCTTGTTCAGTTTTGAAAGAAAAATACATTATTTAATCGGGAACTGGTGGTGAAGCCAAGAATGTCTCCGTACGAGGGTACTCCTCAACGGTAAATAGCATTGGCTTGTATTTTGTTTGTTCGCGTTCAGTTTTAATAGCAAAACACATATTTAACCAGGATCTGATGCCGAAGCCAGAGATGTCTTCGTACGAGGGTACTCCTCAACGGTAAATAGCATTGGCTTGAATTTTGTTTGTTCGCGTTCAGTTTTAATAGCAAAACACATATTTAACCAGGATCTGATGCCGAAGCCAGAGATGTCTTCGTACGAGGGTACTCCTCAACGGTAAATAGCATTGGCTTGAATTTTGTTTGTTCGCGTTCAGTTTTGATAGCAAAACACATATTGAACCAGGATCTGATGCCGAAGCCAGAGATGTCTTCGTACGAGGGTACTCCTCAACGGTAAATAGCATTGGCTTGAATTTTGTTTGTTCGCGTTAAGTTTTGATAGCAAAACACATATTTAACCAGGATCTCATGCTGAAGCCAGAGATGTCTCCGTACGAGGGTACTCCTCAACGGTAAACAGCGTTGGCTTGAATTTTGTTTGTTCGCGTTCAGTTTTGATAGCAAAACACATGTTAAACCAGGATCTGATGCCGAAGCCAGAGATGTCTTCGTACGAGGGTACTCCTCAACGGTAAACAGCGTTGGCTTGAATTTTGTTTGTTCGCGTTAAGTTTTGATAGCAAAACACATATTTAACCAGGATCTCATGCTGAAGCCAGAGATGTCTCCGTACGAGGGTACTCCTCAACGGTAAACAGCGTTGGCTTGAATTTTGTTTGTTCGCGTTCAGTTTTGATAGCAAAACACATATTTAACCAGGATCTGATGCCGAAGCCAGAGATGTCTTCGTACGAGGGTACTCCTCAACGGTAAACAGCGTTGGCTTGAATTTTGTTTGTTCGCGTTAAGTTTTGATAGCAAAACACATATTTAACCAGGATCTCATGCTGAAGCCAGAGATGTCTTCGTACGACGGTACTCCTCAACGGTAAACAGCGTTGGGTTGAATTTTGTTTGTTCGCGTTCAGTTTTGATAGCAAAACACATATTTAACCAGGATCTGATGCCGAAGCCAGAGATGTCTTCGTACGAGGGTATTCCTCAACGGTAAACAGCGTTGGCTTGAATTTTGTTTGTTCGCGTTAAGTTTTGATAGCAAAACACATATTTAACCAGGATCTGATGCCGAAGCCAGAGATGTCTTCGTACGAGGGTATTCCTCAACGGTAAACAGCGTTGGCTTGAATTTTGTTTTTTCGCGTTCAGTTTTGATAGCAAAACACATATTTAACCAGGATCTGATGCCGAAGCCAGAGATGTCTTCGTACGAGGGTACTCCTCAACGGTAAACAGCGTTGTCTTGAATTTTGTTTGTTCGCGTTCAGTTTTGATAGCAAAATACATATTTAACCAGGATCTGATGCCGAAGCCAGAGATGTCTCCGTACGAGGGTACTCCTCAACGGTAAACAGCGTTGGCTTGAATTTTGTTTGTTCGCGTTCAGTTTTGATAGCAAAACACATATTTAACCAAGAGCTGATGCCGAAGCCAGAGATGGCTTCGTACGAGGGTACTCCTCAACGGTAAACAGCGTTGGCTTGAATTTTGTTTATTCGCGTTCAGTTTTGATAGCAAAATACAAATTTAACCAGGATCTGATGCCGAAGCCAGGAATGTCTTCGTACAAGGGTACTCCTCAATGGTAAACAGCATTGACTTGCATATACCGTTTACAGTTGAGGAGTGCCTCCGTACGGACCATTCCTGGTTTCAGCACCAGATCCTGGTTAAACGTGTGTTTTGCTTTCAAAACTAAACAGGAAGAGATAAAAATCAAGCCAATGCTGTTTACCCTCGTACTAAGGAGTACCCCCGTACGAAGACATCCCTGGCTTTAGCACCAGATCCTGGCTCAATATGTGTTTTGCTATCAAAACTGAAGGTGAACAAAAAATTTCAAGGCAATCCTGTTCACCGTTGAGGAGTACTCTCGTACGAAGACATCCCTGGCTTCAGCACCAGATCCTGGTTGAATATGTGTTTTGCTATCAAAACTGAACGCGAACAAAAAAAAATCAAGTCAATGCTGTTTACCGTTGAGGAGTACCCTCGTACGGAGACATTCCTGACTTCAGTACCAGATCCTGGTTAAATATATGTGTTTTGCTTTCAAAACTAAACAGGAAGAGATAAAAATCAAGCCAATGCTGTTTACCGTTGAGGAGTACCCTCGTACGAAGACATCCCTGGCTTCAGCACCAGATCCTGGTTCAATATGTGTTTTGCTATCAAAACTGAACGTGAACAAAAAACTGCAAGCCAATGCTGTTTACCGTTGAGGAGTACCCTCGTACGGAGACATTACTGGCTTCAGCATCAGATCCTGGTTCAATATGTGTTTTGTTATCAAAACTGAACGTGAACAAAAAAATTTCAAGACAATCCTGTTCACCGTTGAGGAGTACCCTCGTACGGAGACATTCCTAGCTTCAGCACCAGATCCTGGTTAAATATGTGTTTTGCTTTCAAAACTAAACAGGAAGAGATAAAAATCAAGCCAATGCTGTTTACCGTTGAGGAGTACCCTCGTACGAAGACATCCCTGGCTTCAGTACCAGATCCTGGTTGAATATGTGCTTTGCTATCAAAACTGAACGCGAACAAAAAAAAATCAAGCCAATGCTGTTTACCGTTGAGGAGTACCCTCGTACGAAGACATCCCTGGCTTCAGCACCAGATCCTGGTTCAATATGTGTTTTGCTATCAAAACTGAACGTGAACAAAAAAAGTGCAAGCCAATGCTGTTTACCGTTGAGGAGTACCCTCGTACGGAGACATTACTGGCTTCAGCACCAGATCCTGGTTCAATATGTGTTTTGTTATCAAAACTGAACGTGAACAAAAAAATTTCAAGACAATCCTGTTCACCGTTGAGGAGTACCCTCGTACGGAGACATTCCTGGCTTCAGCACCAGATCCTGGTTAAATATGTGTTTTGCTTTCAAAACTAAACAGGAAGAGATAAAAATCAAGCCAATGCTGTTTACCGTTGAGGAGTACCCTCGTACGAAGACATCCCTGGCTTCAGTACCAGATCCTGGTTGAATATGTGTTTTGCTATCAAAACTGAACACGAACAAAAAAAAATCAAGCCTATGCTGTTTACCGTTGAGGAGTACCCTCGTACGAAGACATCCCTGGCTTCAGCACCAGATCCTGGTTCAATATGTGTTTTGCTATCAAAACTGAACGTGAACAAAAAAAGTGCAAGCCAATGCTGTTTACCGTTGAGGAGTACCCTCGTACGGAGACATTACTGGCTTCAGCACCAGATCCTGGTTCAATATGTGTTTTGTTATCAAAACTGAACGTGAACAAAAAAATTTCAAGACAATCCTGTTCACCGTTGAGGAGTACCCTCGTACGGAGACATTCCTGGCTTCAGCACCAGATCCTGGTTAAATATGTGTTTTGCTTTCAAAACTAAACAGGAAGAGATAAAAATCAAGCCAATGCTGTTTACCGTTGAGGAGTACCCTCGTACGAAGACATCCCTGGCTTCAGTACCAGATCCTGGTTGAATATGTGTTTTGCTATCAAAACTGAACACGAACAAAAAAAAATCAAGCCAATGCTGTTTACCGTTGAGGAGTACCCTCGTACGAAGACATTCCTGGCTTCAGCACCAGATCCTGGTTCAATATGTGTTTTGCTATCAAAACTGAACGTGAACAAAAAAATTTCAAGACAATCCTATTCACCGTTGAGGAGTACCCTCGTACGGAGACATTCCTCGCTTCAGCACCAGATCCTGGTTAAATATGTGTTTTGCTTTCAAAACTAAACAGGAAGAGATAAAAATCAAGCCAATGCTGTTTACCGTTGAGGAGTACCCTCGTACGAAGACATCCCTGGCTTCAGTACCAGATCCTGGTTGTATATGTGTTTTGCTATCAAAACTGAACACGAACAAAAAAAATCAAGCCAACGCTGTTTACCGTTGTGGAGTGCCCTCGTACGGAGACATTCCTGGCTTCAGTACCAGATCCTGGTTAAATATGTGTTTTGCTTTCAAAACTATACAGAAAGAGATAAAAATCAAGCCAATGCTGTTTACCGTTGAGGAGTACCCTCCTACGGAGACATCCCTGGCTTCAGAACCAGATCCTGGTTCAATATGTGTTTTGCTATCAAAACTGAATGTGAACAAAAAAAGTGCAAGCCAATGCTGTTTACCGTTGAGGAGTACCCTCGTACGGAGACATTAGTGGCTTCAGCACCAGATCCTGGTTCAATATGTGTTTTGCTATCAAAACTGAACGTGAAAAAAAAAGTGCAAGCCAATGCTGTTTACCGTTGAGGAGTACCCTCGTACGGAGACATTACTGGCTTCAGCATCAGATCCTGGTTCAATATGTGTTTTGCTATCAAAATTTAACGTGTACAAGAAAATTGCGAGTCAATGCTGTTTACCGTTGAGGAGTACCCTCGTACGGAGTCATTCCTTGCTTCTGCACCAGATCCTGATTAAATATTTGTTTTGCTATCAAAACTGAACGTGAACAGAAAAATATCAAGCCAATGCTGTTTACCGTTGAGGAGTACCCTCAACGGTAAACAGCAGCAGAGTACATTTTTGTATGTAGATAAAACATGGTAAGTCGTGGTGATTCATAAAAACAAACCCCTGCTGTATTAAGAATTATCAAGCAGACACTTTAACCACTAAGCCAAGGTGTACTCATAAGGTACCTTTTACCTACCTACTTTATAAAATTGCGAATGTAATCTTTCTTTCAACTCGAGAAGCTAAAAGACACACACACTCCTATGTCATCTTAGGTCTACGCACACCTGCATCGAAGTTGAGTTTCATCAAATTTTTCGATAGATGGTACTAGGTATTCCACTTATAGGCGCGACTTCAGCTAGTATAGTAACGCCATCTAATATAATAAGTCGAACTACGAGGTACCGGCGACAATAATAAGTTTTACGAGAGCTTTGTTCTTTGTTTGACGTGAGCAATCTTGCCTACTTTAATTTATCTATGGTAAAACTGAGTTAAAAACTGGTTAATTGTTTTCAATAGCTAGACTATTTTTAATTCTTACGAGCTTTTACCCGCGACTTCGTCCGCATAAATTATATACCAGATTTTAAGTCAGATGTTACGCTACCAAACAAAAAAAGTTTCATCAAAATCGGTTCAGTAGTTTTTGCGTGATACTCGAACAAACAAACAAACAAACTAAATTCTTTTTTCAAATTTACAGTTTTATAATAGTCAAGATAAACTCTATTTTTTATTTTTTCTTTAAATATTTCACGGAACTCATTCTCTTGCCCTTGCCCTTATACCATTACTTGGGGTTTGCGCAATATATCATCTTCTACCATTCATCCCTCTTAGCCGTCATTTCAGCACTCACTCCTTCTACATTACGGAACTAATATGATTAATTTTTTTTCCGAAATACTGGAAAAGCATCTCACTAGTTCCGAGACTCAACTTTCACCACAGAACTACTTATTTATTACGTGAATTAAATGAAACCAATCCTCAAAAATATCTATAGATGTTTAAGAGGGCTATCACAGTCCAGTGGCGCCCTCATCACATTAAAAAAGATTTTGCAATAAAGAAAGCCTAAATTAAAAAAGTTCTCAACAGAAAAACTACAAAAGCCTTCAAGCCATTGTTATACAATACTTTTATAGGTTCTAAACATTCCACTTTTAGACAATTTCGAATAAAAACAAAAGCGGCCGTTTTTTTTCTTTTTTTCAAAATTTGTATGTTTAGACCTTTAAAAAACCTATAAAGAATTCTATGAAAATAGCTTGAAGGCTTTTGTAGTTTTGATGTTGAGCACTTTTTTAATTGAGGCTTTCTTTATTGAGAAATCTTTTTTAATGTGATGAGGGCGCCACTGGACTGTGATAGCCCTCTTAAATGGCAACAGACTCACCTGCCACACTGGACAGGGTAGTGAAATGTGGATATTCTGTTTAGATACCTCTGACTGCCCCTTCGGGAATATAGTCATAAGCATAATAAGCTCACCATGGAAGCCCTGGCCTCAGGCTCGTCGAGAGTGTCGAGGTTCTCGCAGAGCGTGCTGATAATGCTCTCGTACTTGTTGGGGTACTTCCTGAAGATGTCCTTGATCACCACTATGGCCTCTTGCACCACGTAGTTCACTTTAGTCTGGATCAGCTCCAGGAGGGTTGAAACGCAACGCTCGGCTGATGGCTCCACCTGGTGGTCAATAAGTAAGGGTGAGAGGGACACACTTCACAACACACTTCTAGTGTAGTGCGGATTGATAGAGGCTATTTGGAAAACCAGTATATTTTAAAACAGTAAGGCCCTGTACCCGGACTTCCGATGTTCGATATATCGCCACTGTTTCGGTCCGCACTTCATTGTAATAGAGTTGAAATCGGAAAGGAAACGTTCACGCAATTACGAAGCTCGAATAGAGGCCCAGAGCGCTTACGCACCGCGTCCGGTCTGAGTCAGAGAAATCATGGACCGTAAAAAATGTATGGATCACGTAGTATGCCAAAGTTCTCTGAGCACTGAAGCTATTTATTTATTTAATACTTTATTGTACACACGGAAAAACAGAATATAAAACAGCATTATAGACAAGTACAAAGGGCGAGCTTTTCTCTGAAGAGATTTCTTCCAGCAGACCCATTATAAGGAGAAAGTTTACAACGTGAGGCAGGCAAGGTGTACACAATTCAAAGAAATTAATAAACTAAAACACACAATCTGAACAATAACTTAATTGATAATTTATACCTAATTTTAAACTACAAAAGAAAATAAACAAATAAATATATTACAAACATACCAATATATAAATACCTACATAAATATAAGTATAATAAATACATAAACCTAATTTATGGCAGAGAAAGATAGTGATCTTTAACTTTCTATTTAAATGTACCGACTGTTGGACAGTCCCTTATACTTGCGGGAAGAGAGTTCCACAGGCGGGCAGCATGGACAGTGAAGGAGTAGGAGTAGAAGTCAGTGGTGTGGGACGGCATATTAAGGAGAGTAAGGAGGTGTGATCTACAGGGTTTGTCAAGGCCGGAAGGAGGAAAAACGTTCGCGGAGGTAGGTAGGAGCAGAAGGATTGTGGAGGGTGTTGTACATAAGACAGAGGATATGATAGCCCAGTCATTTTACGGTTTGAGCCGGGACTAATTACTAATTGCATTTTTTTTTTCGCTATAATATTGAAGAGCCAATTTGAGCTTAAGAATGTACCAAAATTAAAAAAAAATAACGTCTGCAACAGTTCCAATTTTAAAATTTAGATATTATCTCGTTCTAAAAAACCTGTAAATTTTTTTTTGCACATATTTAAGGCTTTACCATCATACATACTTCAAACATGGTGTAAATATTTTTATCTACTTAGAAGGTTTTGAAAAATACATTCGTATTTTCTAATAAATACCTCATTTTTTTAAATTTTAATGCCTATTTTATTGATCAAAAATAATGTATATTGTTAAATCTAATTCAAATGAGTGCATTGGTATTAATATTATTAATTTAAAAGCCTTCTGGGACACACAATTTTGATTTCCATGTTGCGTAGCAATTTTTTTTTTAATATGGTTTAGGATAGTATTTTTGTCACTAAATGGTGCCGGTTACAGTTTAAAAGTCCAATTAATAATTACTCCCCACCCCGCCTAACAAAACTCCGTAAAATGACTGGCCTATGAGAGTTCCTACGATCACGAATAGGAAGCTATTATCTTCTTGAGTTCGAGGTATTATTACCTTTACCTAGCAATACATAAAGTCGTCAGTACCTTAATAGCGCATCTGCCGATGGCCCTGACGGCCTTCCTGACGAAGTCGACGTCGACCTCGGTGGCGTACTCCTTCAGTTCGCCGAGCACCTGCGCGATGTTGGCCTGCGACGCCAGCCGGATCATTATGTCCAGCTTCTCCAGCTTCACGTAGATCGGGTCGTTGTACTTCACGAAGAACACCTGGTGAGAGACACAAAAAGTTTACAATTAAATACTGTTGATCATGACCGCCCAATACCGCGTACCGGAAAGAGCAGCGTGGGTAGGCCCCTCACACGGTGGATCGACGACCTGGTAAAGGCGGCGGGAAAACGTTGGATGAGGGCGGCGCAGGACTGGTCTTTATGGCGATCCTTGGGGGAGGCCTATGTCCAGCAGTGGACGTCCATCGGCTGAGATGATGATGATGGCCGCCCAATATCGGTAACCAAGGGAAATTGCAGGTGCCCACGGGTTCTGCATCAGCCAAAGAATTTAAATTTGCCCGCCAACAACCCATGGTTTTCATTACAATTAAACATACAGGGTCTTTCTTAATAGAAGGACCTTGTCTTAAAAATCGTCAGCATATTAATGTTGTTAATTGAATCAGGCGTTACTTTGCGGAAATCCATGACTAATCTCGGTGTCGGACGCTCGGCGGAGTAACAACTCTGTATCGAACGTTCGTCGGTCTAACTCCTGAGGATGCTCCTTGGTGGAGCGAAACACGTGTAGAGTAGAAATTATTTGGTAAGCAGGTTGTATTTTATTACGTAATACAACTTTGTCTACTAGGTATTTAGAGGCGGAGGTCTTGATACAATCGTGTCATCTACCTATATTAATGTTGCTAATGACGATTTTTTAAGGTGATGATCAGACCATCAACTAAGTCGTGAAATAAAATGTTCAGTCCCATACATTTGGGTCGAGGCTTGCAGTTTAGTTTTCGTGATTTCGGTGTCTTATATCCATAGAGAAAGTTGTTCAGTTTGATGTTCTGATCATCCGCTTGTTTAAGAGGGCTATCGGAGTCCAGTGGCACCATCATCACATTAATAAAGATTTCTCAATAAAGAAAGCCTAAATTAAAAAAGTGCTCAATTGAAAAACTACAAAAGCCATCAAGCTATTTTTTTCATAGAATACTTTTATAGTTTTTTTAAAGGTCGAAACATACACATTTTGAAAAAAGAAAAAAACGGCCGCTTTTGTTTTTATTCGAAACTGTCTAAAAGTGGAATGTTTAGAACCTATAAAAGTATTGTATAACAATGGCTTGAAGGCTTTTGTAGTTGTCAATAGATCACTTTGTTAATTCAGGCTTTCTTTATTGAGAAATCTTTATTAATGTGACGAGGGCGCCACTGGACTCCGATAGCCCTCTTAAGCGGTCATATGCTGACGGTTTCGTCAGCATATTAAGTAGGATCCGACAGACAACGACAAACAGACTAGACGACTGTTTGGTCGTAGTATAGACTTAACTAGCCTAAATTAATTTTCGTATAGGTGGTTCGTCGGCTGACAATGAAGCTAATGAATGAATGATAGTATAATCTGTGGTATAATGATGGTACCTTCATCTCGTGCTTCAGTATGTCGGGGCGCTTCTGCACGACGAGGTTGATGTTCCTCAGCGCGACGTACTGCACCTCCGGCTCGGCGCTCAGCAGCGTCACGAGCGGCGGCGCCAGCTTGCGCGACAGCGTGCTGACCAGCTCCGTGTCCTCGGACACCATCTCCATCAGCTTCATTAACACCTGAGGGGGGAAAATAAGTTACTTCAGTGAGATTTCATTTTTTAGGATGGTTATATTTATAGCAGGTTACACGGTGAGGTCCCTACCTCACCGTGTAACCTGCTATAAATACATACACCACTAGCTTTTAATTACTAACATAACTTTAGGGGGTATTGACACCATGAATCTAAACAACTTTCCAAAAGAAACATGGGTGGAAAAATGAGAAAATTTGTTGGACCTTCCATGTAAAAGTGCGGATCGGCCGATCGATTATCTATGGGAGGTCCAAAAAAATTTCTCGTTTTTCGACTCATGTTTCTTTGGGAAAGTTGTTTAGATTCATGGTTTGAATACACCCTTAAAGTTATGTTAGTAATTAAAAACTAGTGGTTTATACAGGGTGTCCCAGAAACCCCGGGATTGGAAACACCGGGATTCCCAAAAAACCGGGAATTTAAAAAAAACCGGGATTCCTAAAAAAACCGGGATTTTAAACAACCGGGATTTTAAAACACCGGGATTTTGAAAAACCGGGATTCTAAAAAACCGTGCCATTACTACCGGGTATTGAAACAACTTTTTTAGCCAATTCTAACCTTAGAAGCAACGGATTAGAAGTGGAAAATGAATTAAAAAGTAAAGAATAAATTGCACAAATTTCACCCTAGCACACAAGAAAATTAATATCTCCCAATTTTGTAAAGTAAATTCAGTGATTCGTATCATTTTAAAATCGTCATTAAATAGGCAACTTTTTGAAGTAGTTTGCCGCACAAGTCCCATACATTTTTTTTATACTACAGCTGGTTAAAATAGCAAGAAAATTTTTCGGTTCAGAAAAAACAATTAAACTAAGTGGTCTGTGCTCTAAGTGCAGACATTTTTTTTTGTAAAATGTTAACAATCAGTCGAAGCAACCTCTAACAATTAATATTGGCAGAAAAAAATTACAAATTATCCCAAAACGCGATAATTAGAGCTGGAAACTTAGAAAAATTTGATGATTTTCCCGTTTTTTTGGATATTCTTTTTTTTTTATGGTCATGTGCGTTTTATTTTTTTTTATATTTTTTATGGATAGGACATTAGTCAAGCTGCCTCCCATAGCATTTTGATTCACCATTTCTGGGACACCCTGTATGCATGAAAATGCAAATCGGGACAAAAGGACTTACAAGAGCAAAATAAAACATGTGCTAACCTATTGCAGTGTGAGATGGGGACTTAGGAAACGATAAGTCCCAATTAAAAACCATTTATGTCGCTATAAAGATGTTGCGCTGGATGTCTGGGATTACAGAATGATAGACTTCGTCACAAGATCATGCTAGTCACGGATTCTGTGGGATGGCTAACAAACTCCAAGAAAACGAAGGGTAAATAGTTAATATAATCACATTTTAGACACAATAAAATTTCAATTGTTTTTTGCTTCCATCAGAGAAATGAATAAATGATTATGAGTCCAATATGATTGGTCGTTTATCTCACCTTGACGGCGGAGAGTACGACGGCAGCGTTGGCGTGAGCCAGCCGCGGCGTGATCCTCTCGCAGATGGAGTGAGCCTCGCGAGCGTCGCGCGGCGAGTAGTTGGACAGCGCGTCCAGAATGAACACCTGCCCCCACTCCGTGCACTCGTTCAGCGCTGTCAGCAGCTTGTTGATCGTCGGCGCGTTCATTTCTATAGAAACATTACAATTAAGGTTATAGCTTGTAGGATCCCACTCTAGGACAAAGACCTCTCATGAATAAGGGTGTGAGAGTGGGCTCCAAGCGGACTAAGCGCGGATTGGGGAAACTTAGTAGCAAGTTGTTGTCAGTTTCCAACTGACATAACTTCACGAAAGTACTTAGTGAAGTACTTTGTTCTTCTTCTTCTTCCGTTTCAGCATGAGTTACATCGCATGACACTCATTCTACATGGTGAAATTGATATCATGAGTCTACCCATCAAACTGAACAACTTTTACTATGGGAGCAAACCGATCGGAGCAAAAAAGACATCTGCTACTCGACTCAAATGTATGCAACATTTGAGTCGAGTAGGCATTGCAGTTTAGTATGGAACAGCTGATTTTTTAGTTGCTCCGATCGGTTTGCTCCTATAGTAAAACTTGTTTGGTTTGATGGGTAGACTCTTAGTTTAAAAGGATGCTAGTGATATCAATTTCACCCTGTAGTGTAACTGCATGGCACTACGTACTGCAGTATCACTAAGTACTGCAGTGGCGAAGTCTCAGCGTGGGCTGAACATATTTTTATTTTATTTCTAACAATCAAGTTGGTAATATAATTTGTAAGTAAATGGACTTACCAACAAGAGGGTGTCCAGAGACACTGGCCTCATTGATTTCAGAGAGTGCGGCGACGGCGTTAGCGACCACCATCGGGTTAGAGTCGCTAAGTAAGTCTTTTAGCTGGTCGAGGAAGCCCTGTGTATCAAATTATTTGCATTAAAACAATATTGAGGCTTACATATGCGAGTTTACATATCTTTTTATCTCGTATTAATATCTTGACATTGTCTCGAGGATTACCTAGTCCTATTAGAAGTTCCAGAATCTAGTCTGAATCCCTATTATGCAGTTGAATTATACAGTTAGCGCAACTGTTTATGACCTTGAATGCGCAGAAATCGCGGGAAGAGCGAGGCGGTCGTCGCGCGGGCGCCATCGGGTAGCTGACCTGCGCAGGTATCCCTAACACTTTCACCAAGCGCTCATAAACCCTTTGTGCTATCTCTAAAAATCTAAGATTTGGTTACAGATATTATATTATATCAACCAACCTCTGCAACCGTCAGTATTGTAGGTTCACAACAAAGTAGGCTATAGGATCGCTTATTGTTTGCAATTGGTTCTCAAATGTAGATACGGAAAGTAGAAGACACGAATAGATGACAAGTTTTAAAAAACTTGAGAAGAGCTCTCACCTGGTCTTCCACCATACTGGACGAAATATCGTACAGCTTAGCAACGCATACGGCGGCTGTCTTCCTCACATAGGGATCCTCATCCTTCAAGCACTTGCGCAGCGGTTCACACAAGTACTCAGTTATCTTGTCCACCCTGATGCAGCCCATGGTCCTCACGGCCAATGCTCGGATCAGAGGGTTAGAGTCCTCGCAATCCTGGAGGCGTTTCAACGTTGTTTGCATTCGGTATTGTGTAAAAGAAAGAGAAAGCAACATCAATAATACTGAAGCTGTTTTCACTAAAAGCAAGTACAGGGAGACAAGAAATTGATGGATTTATCTTTAGCTTGGTGATAAGGAGACTAGAGAATCTAGAATTGTTTTCTATTACAATATCATGTCCATTAATTTCTAGATCTATGATTGATTCCAGTAGAAACTCTCCATTTGCAAGAAAGTGTTTGAATCCTACCGACTGCGCCATATTAAGATTTAGTGTTGCGACACATCTGCCGAATTTACGCGGCGTAAATTACGCGTGCAAAGCTTTTCTCTATACCGGCAACGTGTCGCATAATAGGCGACGAAATTGCACAGCGTAAATTCAGCATAATGTGTCGCACACTTAGCACAGATTTTCAAGGTGATGATAAAATGGAGAGATTCTACTGTCAATGAAAATAATGTAAGACAATGTGCTTGTATAATGAGGCATGTATTTATAATTATTCCAATTAATATTCATATATTTGGTACGCTTTTAATAAATCATGTTTTATAGCTGTTATGTAGATTTACACATTAAACTCAGTACTATGAATGAACCTAATAAATTTTCAGACACTAACAAATTGATTTTCATGCAAATATTTCCTAAGATCCTAAGCATGCTTAATAAATTGTTTTTACCTGGTGGGTAGACGCATTTTTCTTTGAATACTTTTGTTTTATATTGAACATTTCATTGGGACTTTGTTTCATTATTTAATGTGTAAATTTACAGAACTACCTTCCTAAGAAATTCAATCGTTTAATTTCAAAGCACAAGAAGAATTTTATTCTTTATCTACATTGTTTTTCAACTGTACTTTCAAATTATACGACCAAATTACTAAGGAGGATAAAATTTGATGAGTTGACAGGTTTTTCAGGATGGTTGGTTTACCTTAACAAGCTGGTATGTCGGTAGGTCCTTCCACCCATCATAATATGGTACAGAAGACATTAAAAATGATAAAAATACAAGTCACACACACACAGATGACTATGATACTATATTTTTTAATCTTTTATCAATAATAACAATTGTCTTACAAATTGTATTGAATTAACCCCATGCTCAATAGGGTATTTGACAATTTATTATAGCTATCTATGTTGTGCTGTTTAAATCAAAATTAACGATGGGAAAATGCTGTATCAGGATGGGGCTTGAACCCTGACAATTCAGGGCTTTATTTTAGTCCAATAATGCTACCAATGTCGTGGGAATCCACTGAATTTAGCAATCTATTTCATTATAAAAGGATGTCGTGCCAGTAATCCTGTAGGTGTAGTGGGACATATACATACTATACCTTATACTTTCAAGTTACTATGCAAGATAATTATTGCTAATGTGAGAAGGATGTAAGTTTGTAGAATTTTAACAACTATGTAGGAATTTAATTAATTGCTGAATTATAAAGAATATAACTAAAAAGAATGACAGTAAAATAATAGTACAACATAAATGTCAAATACCCTAATAATAATAATAAAACCTTTAATAAATATTCAAAAGATTTTTTACTTCATGCGAGTCGAATAAACTTTAATTCAAAATGAAGATATTGGAACACCATATTTTGGAAATCTAACTAATCCCAAAGCTGAGAACATTATACCCTAATGCAATAAGAATAAGATTCAATAGACTATGTACAGCGGAGACAGTGAGACTTACCTTGACAAATGTGTTAACCGCCATGATAGCCATGTCCGGCTGTGACTTAGCGTAGTTCATCAGGTACAAGTAGACCAACTTCTTCAGCTCCAAGTTGTCGGTCTGCATACAGTTGACTACGTCGGGGAAGAGTGCCGATACATCTTTGCCTACTGTCATAGAGGCTATGACCTGGGGAGTGAGAAAATAAAAATCTTGTATAATAAGATATTGGGAGTCACACAGGTCTGTTACTGGGCGGCCGCGTGTCGGCTGCCTGCTCTTTGACCTGCCACGAATGAGAGCAAACCGATCGGATCGCAGAAAAAAATCATCTGTTCCATATTAAACTGCAATGCCTACTCGAATCAAAGTATATACAACAGCTGATTTTGTTTTTGCTCCGATCAGGGGAAGAAGGGTTTCTTCTTCGGGATCTTATTGTTAAGCTAAATACGAAAATTCAACTTACAGAAATTAATAGTTTTAGAAATAAAATTTTTTGAAATTTGAAGAATTTCGTATACTAAATTGCTCATGTCAAAAAATTTTTTGAAAAGTTACGGCGATGGAGGCTGGTCGCCATATCAGACTCAGTTGGTTAGGTTAGTGAGGAGTGAAGCAACAAGCATGTTAGGTTGCTTGCGACCACAGCGCATGAGCGGAGCGAGCGTGCCGCTGCCAGCCTGCGAGTGCCAGAACCGAATTGCTACTGCTAGGTTGGTTGCCGTATCAAACTCAATAGCTTGCAATAGCCACCAGTGTTACATTTTTTTTCCAATACCTAGACATGCTCTTTTAGACAAAACTGTATGAGATTTGGCGTATTTCAAAAAATCGTATCTCAAAAACTATAAATTTCTGCAAGTTGAAATTTTGTATTTAGCTTAACGTCTTTTTGGAGAAAGAAATTTGAACCCTGAACTCGACGGCACTCATTGTACAGTCCTTCCTTGAACTTTTTAGAAGGGTTTAGAAATAAATATGTAAGGGACAACACAAAAGATCCCATTGGGTTGAAGTGTTGCTGGCTGGGCTGGCAAGCCCCCAAAATACGATAAGAAGTTAATATCGGTAACAAACAACCATAGAGAATTCACACGCTCCCCCTGGATAGAGCTGACATATCGGCTTGTGTCTATAGAAAATGTTGTAGCCACCAAAGGGGGTGAAGGACGGTTGCGGGGAGGGTGGAGAGACAAAAAGCATCTTGCGGTCGAAAGCGGAACCACTTTCTTAAGGATAAGGTTCAAGGTGCATTTAAATACGCTACTTTCCGCTAGAGTTTACAATGCGACATCTAGTAACGAATAGCAATACTTAGTAAAACAGAAGCAACCTCGAACCAACAAAAAAAGCAATTTAAAAAAATATATCCACGATACAGGGGGTGAACTCAGTATCCAAATTAATTTTTATTTTGCAAATGTGTGTTGTTTATTGTCTTTTCTGAATATCGGAACAGAATTTCAAAATTATGTGAATTATTTTTGAACATAATAGGTAAGTAAGTACCTATAAATAATGCTCAAAAATTAACCGTCATTGTTAATGATTTCTATCAATTTTTCTTAATTTTGGCTCCAGAGGAATTCTGAAAATTTTAAAAGCTTTAAGTAGGTACAAAAAACAAGGGTGATAATTAAATAATAAAATATTTAAATTGAATGTCCTGAGTACGCTCTCTTGTACTGCTACTCCACACTATGTGGCGCTAGTAGTAAGTTCATGCCATGGCTGCCGGAATAACACTGAAGTGAGCTCGGGGACGTCACAATGACGTCAGGCCCAGTTGGATATATCTGTGCACAGTTCGTTACGCCACCTCCTCTTACTCCATGTTAACAACGCTGTCCCAGCTGTATTTAGAACTAGAATATGACTCACCTTTTTCACCGCCTCCTTCTTTTTCTCCTTTTTGTCACTGTTTAGTTCTGATTTCAATTCGAATATTTCACCCTTTTTCGTAGTCGTAAAGTACTTGGAGTCGGTCATGTTGACGGTTTCTCGTGTTAATTACACGTATAATCTCACCAAATTCACTAAGAAACTGTGTTATTTACTGCACCCGAACTGAAAAATCGATAGATTCGAGTAAATATGACAGGAGAAATAAAATTGTTGTTATGGAAAAATACAAATATTGTGCACTTTATGTAAATTATATCATCGAAGGTTAGTAATAGCTGTTAAATTACGTGCGCGAGCACGATTTTTAATGATATAATTACACATGAAATAAAAGTTATCAGCAAAATTCACAGAAAAACGTACTTTTGACACGACAGAAGGGGCCAAAGAGTAGAGTAATATATTGGAAAAAGAGAGCCCTCTAGTGCCATTTTAATGCAAATAAATTTGAAACGCCACCTATGATATTTAACAAGAAACAGTTGCTATATATACGCATACCTATAGCTATATGTATGCTTTACAATGGAATCTACTTTTTCTCAGTAATGAGCTATTTTGTTCTAGTTTAGAGTAGTAGCCTCAGTAACAGGACGGAGGAGTAATCTTGCCTCAACGTCTGAAGTGAAGATCAACACTCAAATCACAAAATGGGCGCAAAACACAAACAAGCGTACGCGCAAGTTGTAACGGCGGCCATATTGTGACAACTTGTGTAGCTGGTGTTGCTAGGTGACAATAATATGGTGCTACCGCAGAACATAAGTTAAATTATTTACTAATTTTAATTAAAACAGTTTTGAAATATTACGTAAATTGTATTAAATAGGATCAATGTTTTTTTTATAATTTTAGTAATAAATTTGCATTATTGTTGAGTTTGAAGAGACATCTATCGGAAATTTGAGACAATATTTTTGTAGTTACACGTTATTCAAAGAAGATGCCGCTGGTTTCTTTGCGTTTTTCCTCAAAGTTCCCCTCTGTCCCCCCTCTGGAAGGGGCGGATAATCAGTGTTGCCAGATCCAATTTCTGGAAATCCGTAGATTATGGTTGAAAAAAAAACTCATAAATCTATAGACTTTTTGATCTTTAACCATTACTAGTCATTCACCTCGAGTTGGCCGTTACCTCCCTTCCCGCTTCCCCGCACCGCACCCCTAAGAGACCCTAATAAACGCAATTTAATAACCTTTAGCAACGCAACCACGTACGGCACATCCGTCCCGGTCACTAATATCGCTTTTAATTTTAAATTTTTATTTACCTTTTATATTATTTTTTGTCGACGGGACCAATTAATGTGCCTGTGAGGAAATTTTGTAACGGTCATCGACGGCCAACTGGTCGTGAACGGGTAGTAATAACCCAGTAAAATTAAGCTGAAATATACCAATCAGGAGAAGTAATTTCCGGAGTTCTAAAACTTTTTTTAAACGTTCCTTTGGTACGTAATATTGAAGAAAAAACAAAGTCCTGGTGAGGGGGGGGGGTGAGCTCGAGGAAGGGGGGGGCTCTAAAGGTGACTTTTTTCAGTTTTTCGCTTATTTCTCGAAATCTGCAAGTCGTATCGAATTGTTTTGTATGGAAAAGTTAAACCTGACAACATTTCCTACAAAACAAGTAGTATGCATTTTTGCCATAAGACTTAACCTTTGAGGGCTACGGGGCCGAGAAAGTAACAGCATTTCAAAAATTATGAAATTTGTATGGCGACCCTCATGAAAGTTGAAGATAACAACAAAATGATTTCATATTCTTAATCAACAGCCCGGAAAACCCCCAGATACAAATTTCCAGTCGGTTCGGAGAACCCTTAAGAGCTGCATTGGCTTTTGAAATTTCCATGGCAGCCATCTTGGATATCGCAATTTTGGATTTTTTTCACCGCCAACCAAATCTGACCAAGGTCCTCTATGACAATTGTTCAAGGTCCATAACCCTATCTGTCATAGTTTCCGCGGGCCGTTGACCTCGTCCGTCAGGAGTCGACCTTCTGAGGAAGTCGAAATATTATTTTTATCGCCAGGGCATCCTTATGTTGATCCCTAAAATTATTTTACTATAGGTTGAATGGGAGAAACCCGGTGATCAATTATACGGGTATTTATCTAATATCTATGTGGGGGTGGGGGGAGGGGGGGTCAACCAGATACCTCAAATTGATCTCCGGGTTCCCCTTATGGTACAAGGATGACATTTGGGGATCATCATATGGATGCCTTGGTGATACAGGGAAAACTTTGACTTCCTCGTAAGGTCGACTCCTGATGGATGAGGTCAAAGGCCCGCGGAAACTATGACAGATAGGGTCAAAAATTTTGTATAGTAACTAGATTGTACACTACGGTGCTGGCACCGGGGCAAGTGAGATTACCTAATTCCTCGTGTGTCCCTTTCTAACTAGGGAGTCCATTCATTCTCAAATTTGACGGGATACCTAATATGCATTTATTCAAGCCTGTTTCTTACCATCTTGTTGAGGATTCAATATTATCTTTTTATTCTGAAAATGTTTTTAGGGGTAAACTCATACTAAAAAAATATATATATAAAATTAATTTTGAGTTTACCCGCGACTGTTCTCGTTCATCCAAAAAATATTACAACGTGTTAATGAATCGCAAAACTAGAAAGTATTTTGTTTAGAATCGAGAATTGAATTATCTTGGTTTCGACATATGATTCTTTCTTCAAAATTAAATTTACTGAACCCGATGTCAACCCACCGCACGGACACACATACCCTACTTACTAAAATGTATCCATGAGTAGGTTAGCGCTTTCATTCATTGCTGAAATGATAACATTTTTGCCTCAAAATTTAAAATGCGAATAACTTTGAATTTTAATTATCAAAATAATGAAAATATTGTTTCAATCAATATTTTGCTATAAATCAGTTGGGGTGCATGCGGTTTTGCGCTTATTCATTAACAATATTTATTTGTTTATTTATAATACGTACTTACCAGATTTTATGTCAAATCATAAGCTATCAAACAAGAAAAGTTTCATCAAAATCGGTTCCTTAGTTTTTGCGTGATGCTGTTACAAACAAACAGACAGGCGAATATTCTAAAAAAAGGTTGATTTGCAGTCAGGGAAACCTAAAAACCATATCGTAATCCTACTCATGTAAAGATCTTCAATACGTACAGACACACTTCTTTTACAGTTTAATAAGCAACACACATTTTGTGTTTAATACATAGGTCGCCAAAATTGTCAATGGTCACCCTAGTTAAGAAAAGTTTAGCGAAACAATAAAATATCTAACCTGTGGAAAGAAAACCCACAGCCGGGTAAATTTCATTTTTGCATCCAGTAACACAACAAAAATTGACAATTTCGAAGGTGTACAATGTTATTATCAGTTATCACAACAATTTAATTTGTTATTTTATGACTTTTCAAATTTCAAATATGTCCGCCATAATAATATTTTTTCATAACACCAAAGAGTTGCCATTAAAAAGTTTTGAAATAATACACTAAAGTATTGTACTTACCTTATTTGTTTTGTCATAAATTGAACAAAATTAGTGTAAAACAAATAAAAATTATCAATACCTAATATACTTTAAATTATGAATTTTCAAAACAAAAATATTTTTTTAATTTACATACATCTTTTGTTACATTAAATTCTAAAGTGGTAGCTTAATAAGTTGGCAACACGTTAGAAAGAGACACACGAGTATTCTGGTTATCTCACATTTGCTTGGTTGTCAGCCTACAACAACATTGAAGGAAATTAATACTTATTACGTAAAATTAGAGTATATTTTGCATTCTCCACGAAATTCGAGAGTTTGGTCCACCTATAGGATACTATATACAATGTTCTTGGATAGGGTTATGGACCTAGGACTAGACTTGCAGATTTCGAGAAATAAGCGAAAAACTGAAAAAAGTCACCTTTAGAGCCCCCCCCTTCCTCGAGCTCACCCCCCCCTCACCAGGACTTTTTTTTTTCTTCAATATTACGTACCAAAGGAACGTTTAAAAAAAGTTCCAAAACTCCGAAAATTATTTCTTCTGATTTATCTAATTTTACTGGGTTATAAGTTTTGTACATTTTGACACTTACACAATTGGGCCCTTTGGACGTTCTGACATGTAAACAGCCATGTCCCGGAACGTGTCTACGTACTACCCGTTCACGACCAGTTGGCCGTCGATGACCGTTACAAAATTTCCTCACAGGCACATTAATTGGTCCCGTCGACAAAAAATAATATAAAAGGCAAATAAAAATTTAAAATTAAAAGCGATATTAGTGACCGGGATGGATGTGCCGTACGTGGTTGCGTTGCTAAAGGTTATAAAATTGCGTTTATTAAGGTCTCTTTGTACCTCCCGAATTAAATAATGTTTTTAAATACTGGTATCAAAATCAGATAAATGTAGTTCGATGGGCCGGAGAGATGTCAGATGAATACCGACTGAAATGTGGAGTAAGGCAGGGTGGACTAACATCACCTAATTTGTTTAACTTGTACATGAATCAACTGATCGTGGAGCTCAGCAACATCCACGCAGGCTGCTTTGTTGATAATACATGTGTTAACAACATCAGTTATGCAGACGATATGGTGTTGCTCTGCCCTTCGATCAGTGCCCTTAGGAAATTACTGTGCTGTTGTGAAGGGTATGTTAAGTCATATGGGTTGAGATACAATCCCAAGAAAAGAAGAAGTTTTAGTGTTTAAAGCCGGTAACAAGCTGCCTGAGTATGTGCCTCCTATTGTACTAAATGGTGTGTCTCAATAGAGTGACTAGCTTTAAGTACCTAGGACATGTTTTGACGGATGACCTGAAAGATGATCATGACATTGAAAGGGAACGCAGGGCATTGTTGGTGAGAAGCAACATGCTGGCTCGTAGGTTTGCTCGATGCTCGACCGAGGTAAAGGTTACGCTTTTTAAAGCATACTGCCAATCTTTTTACTCTAGCAGCCTATTGGTTAAGTATACGCAACGAGCCTACAATGCTTTGCGTGTCCAATATAACAACGCCTTCAGGATGCTGTTGAGGCTCCCACGCTTCTGCAGCGCGTCGACCATGTTCGCTGGAATGCGAATGTTGATGGCTTCCACGCGATCATGCGGAAGAAGACGGCCTCTCTGCTGAGCAGGACGCGGGGGAGCACCAACACCATTCTGAAGGCTATTGTTGATAAATTTGACTGTCCCATTCTGGCTCATTGGGTCAAACTGGTGAACAGAGTGGGTACTATATTTATATAGTAGTAATAATTGACATTGTAGTAATAATTGACATTGTTATTTTTATGTAATTTTATTCTGAAATTTTTTAAGTTAATATAATTGTATTGGATAATTTATAATATTGTTAATGTAATTCTATTAATTTTAACTATGTACCTACTACCTCTAACTTATATGGGCGAAAGTCTGAAATAAATGATTTTTATTTTTTTCATTTTTTTTTATTTTTTTAGGGGTGCGGTGCGGGGAAGCGGGAAGGGAGGTAGCGGCCAACTCGAAGTGAATGACTAGTACTTTTAAGTTTAAATGACAGGCATGTATCCAGACCAGAGGGGTGGGGGATAGGTGGGATTTATTTTCATTATCTTATCACTGTCTGTATCAGTCCTTTTATCATACATGTTACAGATAAATACTTCAGTCGTGTCTGTATAGGGACGGAAAGTAGGACGGTAAGGAGATGGAAAAGAGTAGCCATATTTTACGAAACACTGCCGAACATACAAAATTTTAAAAAAATGGTTTATTTGCGGCCGAGTATCATTTTATGCAACAAATTGACATTTTAGGCCGGAATTAAGAACATTTCTAAAGATCCGTAGATTTGCCATTGAAATCCGTAGATACGTAGGCCAGGACAAAAATCCGTAGATCTACGGATAAATCCATAGGTCTGGCAACGCTGCGGATAATAGAGATGTGGCATTATGTTTTACGACGATGACGTTTATTATTCGATTACGGCCGTAGAGCTGACTATTCGATCGATTTCACTGCCATTTCTTTTACCCTCAATCGTATTCTTCGTCGCTGTGCCCTGAATAGTTTGTGGAGGAACTACTTGGCACGTTCCTCCATTGGAAAGGGAAGCCTCTTCTTCCGCCGGGCTAGGTGTGAAGCCTGGGGACCGGCTGTGGTCCAACAGTTCTTAATTGGACCTTGTCATCATCATCATCATCTCAGCCGATGGACGTCCACTGCTGGACATTAATTTATGTTTTATTTTAAGTACCTACCTATAAGTTACATTGTGAAAAGGTTTTAACTGTAATGCAATGTAATACATTTGTTAAATAAATAAATAAATAAAATAAATAAAATAGGCCTCCCCCAAGGGTCGCCATAACGACCGGTCCTGCGCTGCCCTCATCCAACGTTTTCCCGCCGCCTTCACCAGGTCGCCGGTCCACCGTGTGAGGGGCCTACCCACGCTGCGCTTTCCGATACGCGGTCGCCACTCGAGAACTTTTCGGCCCCACCGGCCATCGGTTCTGCGAGCAATGTGCCCCGCCCACTGCCACTTAAGTTTAGCAATTCTTTGGGCTATGTCAGTTACTCTGGTTCTTCTGCGGATCTCTTCATTTCTGATTCGATCTCGCAGGGAAACTCCGAGCATAGCCCTCTCCATTGACCTTTGGGTGACTTTCAGCCTTTTTATGAGGCCTTGAGTGAACGACCACGTCTCTGTTCCATTTATGTCATCACTGGCAACACACACTGATCAAAGACTTTCGTTTTAAGACACTGCGGTATTTGGGACGTGAAGATACTACGTAGCTTCCCGAACGCTGCCCAGCCGAGTTGGATTCGACGGTTGATCTCTTTCTCGAAGTTGGACTTTGTGTGTGTGTTTAATACAGGGCGTAAACTTAAATGAGTTACATAATCGAACAAAAACTTTCAGTCTTTGAGAATTAGTATTAGCTGAAAACATCGTAATCATTTCGCGAAAAAAAATCTCAGCTGTTTCATCTCATCCACTCATCATAGGTACCACATTTGGTTCGAATAGCGGTTGACGTTTCCTAAGGAACAGCGATTCTTTTTTCGCTATTTCAGGTGTTGGTCCTATAGTGAAAGTTGTTCAGTTTTATGGTCTGAAGCACCCTGTATGTTACGCAATTAATTTTACATACTGTATATTGAATGTCAGTCATAATATTTCTTGCGCGATTTATGTATTGCATACGATTGTGAACCTTATGTTATCTAGTAATAGATACTCTTTCTTATACTGTGCTTATGTGTAGCGGCTGACGGGTTACCAATGTGACGTGTAAGTGCCTTACTACGAGTGCGACGGACAGCCCCGGATCTAGGATTTTTCCGAGCAGGTGCAAAAACTTTATTTTGGCGCCCCTCCCCTCCAATCCAAGGGAGTCAAATAATATTTTTTCCCAGGGAGGCCAGGTTCACGTTAGTTAGTTAGGTCGTTGCAATAAACATACCTTAAACTTAGAGGGAGCGAAGCGAACTCGAGATTTTACTGCAATATGATTAGCTCGTCGCAATAATTATGATTCAAAATATGGATCGAATTCTGCAATGGGAAGCATCAATACAACACATCACATGACTAGGAAGCTTTAATACAATAAAAAATCCAAGAGCCGATTTTTAACCGACTTCAAAAAAGGAGTAGGTTCTCAGTTAGACCGTATATTTTTTTTTTTTTTAATGTGTGTTCGCGGATAACTTCGTCGTTTATGAACCGATTTTGATGATTCTTTTTTTGTTGGAAAGTAGATATCCCAAGGGTGGTCCCATGATAAGGAAACCAGGATCTGATGATGGATCCCAGAGAAATCGAGGGGAACCTTGGAAAATCGTAGTGCCGACTAGTGCGTTTGTTAATTTAAAGCACTACTGTTAAATCGAACTAATAAATTCACCACTGAAAATGGTGAAATAAACAAAATTTTAACAAAAAATTAAAACCGCCTTCAAAAAAACTAAAAAGTTAAAAAATAATATTGCAGCCGATGACTTTTTCGTTCGCATCATAAGAACATTAATTTTTTTTTATAGAAGTCGGTGTCAAGCCAAGCCAAAAAACTAATGCAAGCCCTGTCGCGAATCGGCTTGACAGCGACTTCGATAAAACAAATTCATGTTCTTATGATGCGAACGAAAAAGTCATCGGCTGCAATATTATTTTTTAACTTTTTAGTTTTTTTGAAGGCGGTTTTAATTTTTTGTTAAAATTTTTTGCAATATTTTCAAGTCGTTGCTATAAATTATTTCTCAAACTCGTGATTTTGGCGCCCCTCTAACCTGCCGCCCGGGGCGTGGGCCCCGGTTTGACCCCCCTAGATCCGGGGCTGGCGACGGATAGCCCCATCCAGTACCTACTTACTACTAGACCATTTTTATAGGGACCCAACTCGCGTTAGCATTTCCCCTCTGCCAATATACAAGATCCTGGACTGGTTACGCCCTTGGTTACGCGTGTAAACATTTCTGTCACTTTTTGCGGGGGGCGAGGTAACATGAAATCCGCAATTTTGGAGTTTATTCCCCATAACTTTAGATTCTAATTTTGATAGTTAGGGCGCTTGTCTAAGAAAAAATCGGCAAACCTTTCGAAATCATGACTATGGCTTGAAACTTGGTACAGTTGCTCATGGGGTCTAAAGAAGTAGCGCAATTTCACCTAACTACGCGGCGCAACGTTCAAGATTTTTTTCAGCGTAATTTTGTTAAAATATCTATATAAAAGGTATATTTTTCTGAATCTACATAAAATACGCAATATTTGAGTATTTTTGAAATATTAATTTGTGTATAGGTTTTAAAGTTATAGCTGTTTAAATGTAATTTTTCAGGTTAAATTTTTTACGTTTCTATATTTTTTTCGGAAACCACTTGCACAAAATGAAATAACGATACCAGAAATAAATTCCTCATCCTTAATTTATACGAAAACGATACCAAACTTAACCTGATAGGTATATTCTAGCGTTTGCAATTTATTGAGTTTGTCCGGTCGGAGCGTCCCTTTGACCCCCCCCCCCCCCCCCCCCTTCCCGCCCCAGAGGGGTTGCTCCCGTGGGGTACCGATATCGATCGGCTTCTTTAGACCCCATGAGCAACTGTACCAAGTTTCAAGCCATAGTCATGATTTCTAAAGGTTTGTCTGCTAAGCGCCCTAACTATGATTGTTAAAAATCAAGATAAGTAGTCTCGTGTGAACCCCAAACGTCATAAGTTCGAAGTTATTGTTTCGCAATTATAGGCTGTCTCGTGTAGTGATAAGGTATAAAATTTTATGTAAATGCACATGACCAATTGATCTTGTAAAGATCTTGTACTTACCGTGGCAGAGGGGAAATGCTAGCGGAAGGCCGGTCCCTATTATATTCAAAGACCAGATCAAGTAATCATGTGCATTTACATACATCTGACATACATACACCTACTCAGGAAGCTGGCATAGGATGGTATAAGTATTGTCCTATACCTACTAAACGAGACAGCCTATAATTGCGGAATAATAACTTCAAACTTATTACGATTGGGGTTCAATCGAGACTGTTTTTAGGGTTCCGTACCCAAAGGGTGAAAACGGGACCCTATTACTAAGCCTACGTGTCCGTCCTACCTATTTAGGGCTGTAACTTTTAAACCGTAATAGCTAGATAGTTGAAATTTGTAGAGCAAACTCTACAGAATAACAACAAATACTAAAAACCGGCCAAGTGTGAGTCGGTCTCGCGCTAAAGGTCCCGGACAAAAAATTTCTTTTTTCTAATTTAGTAATGTTGTGTTCTGTGGTGGTGTGGTACGGAACCCTCGGTGCGCAAGTAGCCCGACTCGCATTTGACCGGTTTTATTTCATCAATCAAAATTAGAATCTAAAGTAATGGAATAAAGTCCGACGTTGCGGATTTCATGCTACCTCGTCCCTCGTCCCTCGCAAAAAGTGTCAGAGAAGTTTGTTAGTATTAAATTATAAATTACACGCGTAACTTTAACAAACTTACACGCCTTGTCCATAGGTATACAGGGTGTCCCGTAAATAATGGTCCAACGTAAAGGCGAAGACAGCTTACCTAAAAAATTACCTAAAATGTAAATTGTTTTTAAAAAATCCATAGGGTTACCAACAATTTATTTCTGGATTTTTCCATTTCGTCAAATGATAAGTAACATTTCCAAGATCAGATAGTTTACCAATGTATCCAGGTAACATTTTTGTTACTAACTTTTAAGAATGACTTGGAAAAAATCCCGAGTTGAAAAATTATCTTCTTCCTCTTCAGATGACAAAAATTGAAAAAATCCTCGTGTAAAAAAAATGTATGCCTTTGCCACTGAACACCATTATTTTAAAAACGTGTACACTTAACCAGCTTTGTAAATTGGTATAAAACTTGCGTCTGGGCTTGTCGTTACAAACTACAAAAAGAGGCGCCAAAGCCATGTAAAAAAAAATAACCTTCACCGTTTCGAAGTGATGAAACTGAACTAAGGCTAAATAAGAATTAAAAAGCAAATTCGATTGATCTCAGTTACTTTATTAAATATTTCATTTTACAACCAGTGTCGAATGCAGTAACACATCATCACATTATCGTACATTACACGTATATATTATAGACTTTATACTTGTGGTTACAGACACATAGCTACATAGGTATACATAGGAAGATAATTTAGAAGTAATTGAGGAGTATATAATTATTAATTTATTAGATACGACGATGTCTAATGAGTACAGTTCTCAAATATTACATTCATAAATCAAGAGGGAATTATAAAAAAAAATTGTATTTACCTAACAGATATGTTTGAATGTCTATAAAGCAACAACGCACTTGTAACAAATAAATCATATAATAACAGTCTGATCACACAAATATTACAAATTAAATAATAGAGTGTATATGCCATCTAGTTATTTACAAAAGTTAGCTAACTAAATAACAAAGGAACCTAACATTATTTTGTAAGTTATCCGCCTCTAGGCCTTTCTAAATACTGACTGGCTGATTCTATCTACTATTGGCTAAGATTACGACTGTATTGATATAATATAGAGTGCAAATACGTAACATACTTTAGATGACGCTTTAGACAAAAACTGGAAAATATTTTTACTAAATGACACATAGAAAAAAAAGCGTAAAAATTATCAGCTGTTTCATAAATTTGGGTCAAATGGCCATTGTCGTTTTCTATGGAGCAACAAATATATTTCAGGCTGCATAATAAATGTTGTTCAGTTTGATGGTCTGAAGCACCCTTTAAAGTACGTAACGCATTTAAAAACACCCTGTACAGTAGTCACTTATTATTTTTGTTCGAACTACAAAAACCGAAGGGACGTTCTATCGCGTTCAATCCACAGAGATGTCATAAGCGTTTCCTTCTCACTCTTGCGAGAAAGAGAAGTATATAGAATAATTGATTACCGCGATTGAGCGTCGCGTTGGCTTTCAATAAAGCCACGTTCTTAGTCAATAGTACGCAGCGCAAAAGTTCCTAATCATAGATAAGATTTCTCTACGAAAAATTCTACGCTAAATAAATTAATTCAAAGTCAAAGCCTAGTTTACGTGGTGCTAGTGTGCTTTATAAGATTTCTTAGTGAGGAGCCAAGATGCTTTTATGAATGTTAGAGACATTGGAATGCAATTTTTCACTCAAAACTTGGCTACAGAATAGTTACACTAGCGCCATCTGTTTCTAAAAAAACACATCTTTATATAAAATCTATATCAAACGTGTATATTAATTGTTACTTCATACAATATCAAAAAGCTTGTTTTCTATAGAAGCTCGTGTAAAAAAGATGAAAAATTGTAGTAGCTTCATACTAATTTCAAAATGACTACATGAAATGGTGCTGTTAGCATCAAAAGTTGATGAATATTTCTCACCTTTATTTATATGAGAATAAGGTTCAGAAGTGTTCATCAACTTTGACAGTACCTTATGGCGCCGAAACCTCTATGGAACGAGCGACCGCAATAAGGGACTTCCCCTTTCATGATCGACACGTAATAATTATGTATTAAAGATTATATTGAGCAGTCTAATTATTAGGAGCCAATTGGTATAGTATTGTTCTGATTCCAAGCATTGTAAGGCCAAGATCCAAACATTGGCCAGTCCTATTAAGATAATTTCACTTTCGTTTATTTCTCACAAGAATGTTTAAGAAAATCCGTTTATTTACAGAGCCGGCCAACATTTGGATCCTCGTACATATAACGTATTGAATATCCAGTAGGAGTCCGTTTCAAAACGTGTAAAAATGACTAAGGGAGTTTATCTATCTCCCTCTTACCTTAGTATGCTATTTCTGTTTCTTATTGGCACCCCGAGAGGCACCCTATATTCACACGTTATGAAACGGACTCTAGTATAACGAAACGACACTCAAGTAAAAACGCACCATTAAAAAAATCACAGCAAAACTTTACCGACTTTATAAAAACCGTAAACCTTTACTACAACTTTTACGGCCGTAAAAATGTCTTTGCGCAAAAAAAAGTCCACACGTCACTTTCCAGCCTCGCGCTGACAGACGTCACTCTGACAGCTGTCACAAGATCCACACGTCACTTTTCCCGCTTCGCGCTGACAGACGTCACTGTGGCACTGACAGCTGTCACAAAGTCCACGTTACTTATCCCGCCACACTTCGATAGACGTCCTTGACAGCTGTCACGCTGACGTTTATCTTTTTTAATCGAGCACGACGTGGGCGGAGTCGTGGCGCTGCCGCGAGCAGAACACGGCGCAGAGCACGGGAATCGCGCTGGTCAGGAGCCCAGCGGCGGCGGGCGGGTGTTATGCGAACGATTCCTTGGTAGGACTTAGTTGCTTGCTTGAGCCGACGCTCAGCCGGCTGGAGCGGCCCTCGGGCGTCTGAGATCTGTTAGGAAAGAAGACATTAGTTAACTGGGAGTTTGAGTTGCCATCTTTGATGTAGGAAGTGAATGCATGTGGTTTCAAAAGATAGATATTCTGGGGTCATTATCGAAATGTATACTTTTCTCGCTTGTCAGAATCAAGCTATTTCATTGGTTGATTTTGGCTAGGATGATGAATGATGATTAAAACTCGCGGCACTAAATTTTCGAGTGGACAAGAGTGAGAGAGATTTCAATTCGCATAAAATGCATTGCATCCTAGCCGATGGCAAAGCAGCTAATTCTGGAGTGCCAGCGTCCTGATGAAAGATATATCTACAAGGACCAAGCAAGTCATCAATGAAGTGTAATAGCATGTTATGTAGTAGAAACGACGTACTTCTGTGAGTCGAGGTGGACGCTGTTGCGCGAGGGCGCGGAGGGGCTCAGTTTGTGGTTCGCCAGGAACGTGCCGATGGACTCGTCTGAGCTGTAGCTGTCGTTGTCGCTGCGAACACAAAATAGACATTTAAAATGTAAGCATTATTCGTCTCGTTTTTAGAACGTTCGTTTGAAAATACGGAAAGAGAAAGAGAACAGCTGAAAATACTATCTAATTATGATAGTTGTGTAATTTTGTAAAAAAATTCCCGCCGGGAGATCTTATGTTTCTTCCCCTCAAAAAGTATTGGGGCTAAACACAAAAGATCCCGCTGGGTTGAAGTGCTGCTGGCTTGCCAGCCCCCACAACAAGATAAGATAAGACTGTAAAGAAATTTTCACTGCCATTTCGAAATCTGCACTGTCGTAGAAAGATAGTTGTAGCAAAGACTCTGATCATCCCGAAAGGGATTAACTTTTGATCTAGAATATGTTCAATTGATCATGTATGTATTTAAATTTCAATGTGTATGTGATGTTTACCTGTCGGTGTCCCTGGAGTCGCCGGGGCTGGACAGGTCGCCGGCGATGGCCTCCTGCAGCGCGGTGGCGCGGCGCGCGGCCAGGCGCGCCTCGTCGCGCGCCGCCGCCGCCTCCGCGCTCGCTGCCGCCGCGGCCGCCTCCGCAGCGCTCTTCGCCCGGGCCGCCTCGCCCAGCTTCGCGTTCAGGTTTGAGTTCTCTTCTTTTTGTTCTCTGTAGAATTTAAATTGTTAGCAGCTTCTATAGGGATCCACTGATGGGGCACTACTTACTGTTTAAGTAGCTTTGGGAGAAAAGGCCCGATTTAGGATACGGAACGTTTTAGGAGGCACTCTGATCATAATATAATGAATATACAGGGTGAAATTGATATCATTAGCATCCTTATAAACTAAGAGTCTAGTCTACCCATCAAACTGAACAACTTTTACTATGGTGGCAAACCAATCGGAGCAAAAATAAAATCAGCTGTTGCATACATTTGAATCTAGTACGCACTGCACTGCAGTTTAGTATAGAACAGCAATTTTTTTTTTGCTCCGATCGATCTGCTCCCATAGTAAAAGTTGTTCAGTTTGATGGGTAGACTGGGTAGTTTAAAAGCTTTTGATATCAATTTCACCCTGTATAAGTTGATAAAATCGTACCATAAATTTTGCCGTTAACGGATAGGTTAAGGAAAGAGGACATCATTATCATCATCAAAAAATATTATTATTTGCAATAATTGAATTAATTTTATCGTTGACTGAGAATTTAAGGATTACAGGGTAACAGATGAAATAAACGGTTGATGTCGTTTCGTATCAAGAATTCAAGGCGATAGCGGAAAAGATACTGGATTGGCGAATACTCCACTGACAAGGTAAAAAGAAAATACTGTTTTGATTCTTACGATTACTGTACCGTAAGTAGCGTTTGAATCAAGCTCTACAATGTCGTTGCTCCAACAGTTAGGGTATCGTGACGTAAATAATTCTACCTACAGCCGGTGGATCAAGATTCGTCAATGGTCACCACCAATCCATTGGCCAGACCTCCCTTGAGGACGTAGGTCAGGCATACCACAGGCACGTTGGTCGTCAGCACCCGCAGTAGACAGTAGACCCTCCAGCTCGCCTCTAGCTCCAGCTGCAGGCTAGCCTCTAACTACAACTGACCTCAGCTGCCTGGTGAGCTTCCTCAGCTCGTCGGCGGTGTGCTGCTCGCGCTGGCGCGCGGTGCCCAGCTCGCTGGCCAGCTGCTCGTGCGCCTCCCGCAGCCGCGACAGTTGGCCCTCGAGCCGCGTCCGCGCCGTCGCCTCCAGCTCCAGGCTCGATTCTAATTCCTAAACAAAACGGAGAAACGGTTAATTACATCTGGTATTTCCATGAGGAAGATTAGCAGTGTCAATCCAGCTCTGCGATCCGCATGAGCACACTTAAACTCTGGAGAAACACTGGTGTCCCACACGCTAAAATTGTCAGTAACGCAATAGAGGATATCCCCCTCTGCTCGGCTATAAATGACAGGATACCGGCCCAATTCGTATTCGACAAAAAATACAAAATACAACTGTATGAAGAAGATTTCGAGAGCTTAAACACCAGAGATCTTAGAATCTTCACTGACAGTTCCAAAACTGATACAGGTACAGGCTCCGGGGTCTTCTCGGAGAACCTGCATATTTTATTTATTTATTTATTTATCACAAAAAAAGAACAATAATATAACACCTTTTAATTGGAACCGATATCAAAATATCTTCGCCTCTAGGGACACATAATACGGTGTTTCAGGCTGAATGCATGGGCATCACCCTAGCAGCCAGAGCGATTAAGGATAGAGCGACTACCAATCACTCAATCACAATTCTATCGGATAGTATGTCCACACTAATGGCACTCCAAAGCAATGTTATCACATCAAGCATAGTTCTGGAATGTCACAAAGCTCTGGCAGAGGTATGTGAAGGTAACCACATCACCCTGCAATGGATAAAAGGCCATAGCAATTCGCGTGGTAATGATGCAGCGGACGAACTGGCGAGACGCGGGTCCAGCACAGTCGCAATAGGGCCCGAGCCTATTATACCGCTACCTTTCGGCTGGATCCGCTCGCAGCTACGCAAGCGCACCAGTCAAAAACGGGACGCACTCTGGGCTGCACTAACAGAATGCGAACAGGCGAGGAGTGCTCTACCTAGGGTGAACCCTCGTCTCGCCAGGAGCCTCTTGCATCTCAGGAGAGCCCTGACTGGTCACGGTCCTTTTAACAAACATCTGTTCAATATTGGTGTTACTAACAGTCCTCTATGCAGGGTCTGCATGGAGGTTGAAGAAACGGCTGCGCACGTGCTGCTGGAATGCAACGGGCTAGCACACTATCGGGCACAACACCTCGGATCACCGGGGTCCCTTCCAGAGGTCTTCAACAGCATTAACAAGCTGGTGGGCTTCCTGGAGGAGCTGGGATGGCAGGAGTACTCATTCCCACCCAACGCAAAATAGGCGCCTAAGTCGTCGAGTTGCGGAAAATGAGCCCGCTCAACCAATACCAATACCAAAGCAGTGTCAATCTCGGCTTATTCTAAAATAACCACCCTGTTTCTGCGCGTAGATCATACGTGGCTACTAAATGGGTAAGGATTCTTTTGCAAGATTTTTTATGGCGAAAAGATAGTTCACAATTATATCTGTCCCCTCTTCAATATGCTATAAAAGCGAACCTTAAAAAATTCTTTACACTTATAAATGCAGTTTTATGATGGTTCCTGCCACCGTAGCATGTTACACGTGACACGGCTATATCGCGCATTTTATGTCGTTCATTCGCGCAAGTAGAAATAGAAAGAGAGCGAAGGTGCGATAGCGCTGTATAACGCTGCTATACTAGCCCAGCAGATCTTGAAAGAGAGGGTCGTGAGGATATGTATTTTAGTTAGAAAGATCATTGACTAAGCTGCATCGTGCTCTATCTGGTTCATCTTCGCAATGTTCTATCAAGTCTACTCTCTTTATAAAATATTTGTGTAGCTTCCGATCACAAAGCACACAACTGGTGCAGATTTTCGCCGAAAATCTTTCGGCTTTCATAACAAACACGTAGCTAGCTAGGCGAAATGATGGCAGGTGGAGCAAAGCCTTAACAGAATTGTGGCCGAGATTAGGCAAAAGAGAAGTAGGTCCTCCGGCAGCCAGGTGGTTGTTGGTGTCGGTGGTTGATCCATCTGGAAAAGTATCGGCAAGACCTGGATGCGACTGGCACAGGACCGAGAAGGATGGCAAAATAGGGAGGAGGCTCATGCCCTCAAAAATGATGATGATAACAAACATACCTTGTTCTTCAGCTGCAGCCGGCGCTCGGCCTCGGCCTGTCCGTGCGAGTGTCCGGCCTCGGCGTGCGCCAGGCGGGAGGTCATCTCAGCGAGCTTCTCCTTCAGTAGGCGCGTCTCCTCGGCCGCCGCGTCCGCCTTGGCTGTCGCCTCGCGGGTCTCGGCCTGCGCCGCGCATAGGGAACTCGTGCTGGCACGGTATTTCTTGAGCAGCTGTGGGATGTTAATATTAGAACGTTATTCTTATTATTCTTCATAAAGCATCAAAACTATTCCATCTTTTCAATGACGACTCTATTTACAAGTTTTATAAAGGAACAAAATTAGATTCTTTTATCAGAAAAGAACCTTTCACGGTACTATAAAAGTTAAATCTATTCACACTTCTTTGGGAAAAGTATACTGTACTTTTTTAATCGATTTTTTCGAAAATATGAAAGAAATTAAATGGACTGTCAAGTCGGTAAAATATGACGTTACAATTTGGAGTAACAAATTTTTAAAATGGGTTTATTCAACTTTTCAGAAATTCGAAGTGATCAGCATATTCAACATCATGAGTCGCGTGGTTTAAAAAAAAGAAATAGGCTCAATAATAATCACATGAATAAATATCCAGAACGACGAACGAAGTAACAGAACGAAAGCTTCATACAAGCGGCCGGTGCATACGCACAGTCGGGGTTTGTGCGCACATGTTCGAACGTCCTCTAACATGCGCTATGTGTATGTGCGCCAACAGCAGCTGCTTGTATGAAGCTTTCGTTCTAAAGGGATAATTTATTCGTGTGCTATCAACAGTGAAAGCTCAATGTTCTTTCTACGCATTTCGTTCTGCCTCCCTTCTGTCACAGGTCCGGCACTCAATAGAAAATTTTTGAATTTCAAAATGGCGTCTGCCTGCACAATGCACATGCGCACTTTGTGCAAACTGTCCATGACATTGCGTGTAGGGTTGAAAGCCGCGCTTTGCGTTTAACGTCATACACATTTCGATACTTTTCATTTTTCTTTCTATTATTAAAAATAGTATTTGAGCTAAAGGATTATTGAAAAAGTGAATTTAGCGTTATTTTTCAACGTTTTTTATGCACTGAAAAGACACAATTTTATGTACGTCAAATTCAACGGGTGCGCGCGCCTGTCTGAATTCCCTTGCTCGGCTCCCCTCAGGTTACCACATAAAGTGTGAGGGGAGGTGGGGTATCTGAAGTCAGAGGGGGGCGGGGAGTGGCTTCTGTAAAAGCCTAACAATAAAAGAACATGTATAGCCATAGAGGAAAGAAGTATAGAGTAAACATCGTGGTTCATGACGTTGTCCCATTCAACTGCGGCCATACAGGGTGTACAATAAAATGGGACAGCTACTTAAAGGGGTGCTTCAGACCATCAAACTGAACAACTTTCTCTATGGGACCAATATCGAAATCGCGAAAAAAAAATCTGCTGTCCCATACATTTCAGTCGAGTTATGTTTGCAGTTTTGTATGGGAGAGCGGATTTTTTTTCGCGATTTCGATATTGGTCCCATAGAGAAAGTTGTTCAGTTTGATGGTCTGAAGCACCCCTTTGAGTAGCTGTCCCATTTTATTGTACACCCTGTATAGTACTCTGGCATTCAGTGGCTCTCTCACTGCGGTCACGTGTAGCAGTTACATTGAAAACAATTTAATATGCATAAAAAATGCCGTGGTGTGTACTGAGATATTGCACAAACAATTCAAGAAATGTAAGCAAATGTAAAGGAATAACTTTTCATAGGTAAGCAAGATGAATTAATTATTAAAAATAATTTTCAATATTAATATTAAACAATATTTTTTCCCGCCCTCGAAAATATAAAGCAAATGCAAATAAGGACAAACCTATACGCGAAAAAGAGAAGACAATAGATATTGCCAGTCATATAAATTATAGTGAAGGACAAACCTATAGGCGAAAAAGAGATGACAATAGTACCTATGCACGAAGCTATGTATATTTTGTCTTTCACACGCCTATAGTTTTAACTGTCTTCTTATCTCTCTCTCTCTCTCTCTCTCTCTCTCTGCAATCTTCTTGCACATGTCTCCCATCCGGGGGGATGGGAGACATGTCATGAGACATGACGGAGGGGGGCCCTCCGCTTGCCTCACAAAGCGCCGCACATAGCGCATGAATTTTGTTTGTCGCACTATCTCTATACTTCCTTCCTCTATGTTTATAGCTTACCTCAGCGGCCTCCTCCTCGGCATCGTCGAGCTGTGCCCTGGCCGCGGCGGCATCCCTGGTGGCGGTGACGGCTCGCTCCGCAGCGTCGTTACGCGCTCGCGTCGCTTCTTCCAGCGCAGCGCTCGCTTCCGCGGCTTCCGCTTCCGCAGCTTGCTTTGCTTTCGTCGCTGCGCGTACCGCCAGCTCAAGGTCTTCCACCTGATTAAAAAAAAAGTGTTTTAAGTTTATGACGGTCAAAGTGCTGACATTTAATAATCAACTATGTTGGAGCAGTCACGTTGCAAGTTTGACCAGGAAAGGTTGTGTGATGTGTCATTCGCGCAGTGGTCGCGCGGTTCGCGTCTGATCTTGCCACGAGGCTCCACCATCTCTTTTCTCAAATGTGTTTATATTGATATTGGGATAAAAACTACTCGACATTGGCAGAAATGCAGTTCTACACGCAAGCAAAATGCCATTAGTTTTAAATAAAAAAACGTTGTTGGAGATCATTTTCAAAACTTTAATAGGGTAAATAATGTATGTGTAATAATTTTGTATCAAAAGGTTTTTTCTGCATCCTAGCGATTAAAAAGACAACGCCGTAACTAAGTGAGGATCATCATAAAGTATCTTTTCTTGAGTAATAATAGTAATTAGTGATGTGAATAATTAAGATATAACCAATCAACTCTGTGCCCTATTTTCGTGGGGTATCTGCGCTCAAAGAATGTTAGTACTAGCATGAGGACATACCTGGTTCTTCAGTTGTCTAATCTGCGCTTTGCCGCCTCCTTCCTTTTCTTTCTGTTCGAGCATTGTTTGGGCATCGCGTAGAAGCGCTCTGTATCTCTTTAGATCCCTGAAATCATTTTTTTTTGTCGTATAAACTAGTTTTTAAGAAAGAAACGAATTTTTGACTTAAACCAATCCTTGATCGTTTGAACTGTTCAGAAAATATGAAATTTCTAGAGCTTATATACATACTAACATGCCGTTTTAAAAAAAATTCAGGCGCTGCGGAATAATGGATAGCAAAAACATGAGCAACGCAATTTATCTGAACATTTCCTAAATGAATGATAATAATCATGAATCTAGAATGATGGTTTAATCACTGTTAATGTTATTATAATTCACTCGCATGTTTGATGCGGAATCAAGTTGTGGTGTTCCCCAAGGTAGTATATTGGGTCCCACGTTGTTCCGTAATGAACTGTACCAAATAAATCTTACTGAAAACGTTCAATGTCAATGGATTTAATTGTCATTAAGGTTACCTCTTGAGCCTTTGCACTAGTTGGGTCTGTTCGTGATTCTCTGCGCGCGCAGTCTCTTCAAGGGAAGTTAATCGACGCTCCAATTCATGTCGCTCGCGTAGTAGCAAGCTTCGTTCTGAGTGCTCGCTCTCCAGTTGACTTTCCAGCACTGTGGGTAATAGAAACAGTTTTAGCAATATATCCTAGTTACTCTTGGCATATTTTGGCATTTCATTTTTTCAAGAGAACGTAGGAATAATACAGATGATAGAAAATAACCGCTAGCAACATTACGTCAACTGTTGACATAGGACGTTATCTACAATTCTACACGCATACAAAAATTCATTTACTGTGGGAGATTAGATACTTGCAGTCTTTTAAAGTTTACAGTTGTAACAAAAGGTAAACTTTTAGCATAAGATGAGTATCAATATGTGGTGAAGAGAATTTATTGAGAGTGGTTTGTCTGTCACATATAAAAATAACTAGGTACCTACTTAAAGAAACTATCCCTGAGGCGCCTCGTATTATTTTCTTTTCTCCAACGGGAAGAGTACGAGATCATGTTTATGGAATGGGTCTTTTCGGAAGGTGATGCGAAAGACAGCACGAAGTGTAAAAGAAAAATGAGGAAAGCAGCCTCTGGTTTTAGACAGACTAATCCGGGAATAATTCTAGGTTGAAGACTTTTGTATGCCATAAACCCAAGACTAGCAGTGAGATTTGTATAAATGTTACTGACTCTTAAGTTTCTTGGCGGCGTTGGCCCTGGTCTCCTCCATCTCGTCGTCGCGGGCCGCGGCCTCGAGGCGCGCCTCCTTGCGCTGCTGCTCCAACAGCATCTCCAGCCGAAGCTTCGAGCTCTCCAACAACTGCAACATTTGACAAATAACATTCATTTAGTTCAGTGCTGCAGAAAATGGGCATATCTCTAAGCAGAGATTCCTGGTGTCCTACGGTAGGTTGCTTAAGTTCATGCACTCATGATTCTGGTTGAAAGGAGTTACCGTTGAGGGAATATGCCCTACTTTATAACGGGTATATGTCCACCCATACCACTTCTCACCACCAAGCACGTATCCTAAAGGGGAGATGGTCGAGTTTTATCCCGAAATTCGGATACATGCTTGCTCACCACTGTCAGCAAGCAGGTTACAAAAAGCCTACTGCCTGTGTCACTCCTGAACGTGAATTCATTGTCTAAACTTTATTGTTTACTAGACAATACAGTTCAGCAAGCTCGGCGGGTCGTTCTAATCTGTTTTGGAACTCGCAGCAAACGTAATCAAAGAAGATAGGAGTACGATACAGATTTTCGTCTTTTCTGACAGTTGATTCTACTTCCTTCGCCGTTAGCTATTTTTTTCCTATTACCCGCAATAACAAGCAATATTTTTCTACTGATATGATGACATTTCAGACAAAATCGGATTTGTATTAGTTTTTTTGCATGGATCCTTGACAAAATAGGGTATTAGGTCGGTTACATTAAACATATTTTTTTTGTTCTCTAAATAATTTTTGTTTGAAAATAACGCATAAGTTATTATTTAGCTTGAATACTATTTTTAAACGTCAGGGAACTAAAGTGGTTGACATGGCTCAGAAAATTAGCAAGCTGAAGTGGCAATGGGCTGGTCATGTCTGCCGAAGAACTGACAACCGAATGGGAGTCAGAGTTCTAGAGTGGAGACCACGAACTTGCGGGTGTAGTGTGGGACGCCCTGCTGCCCGCTGGACAGAGACCTAAAAAGAGTAGCATAGAGCGACTGAATGAGGAAGGCCGAGGACAGAGTTTTGTGGTGCGCCTTGGGAGAGGCCTATGTTCAGCAGTGGACGATGATATGTGGATGATGACTATTTTTAATAATCTTACAAGATAAAAATATAAAAAGTAGTGAAGCATAGATGACGTTACAAGAGTGTATTTAGTATAATTTTAAATACAAAGCGCGCCTTTGAAATCCGATAAAGGGTTGTTGATTTGACTAGTTGCTGTCAGTCGCTCTCCTTCCAGCTCGCGCTCTAGCCGGCTTCTAGCTCGAGTGAACTATAATGTAAGTAAAGTGACCTGTATCTGTCCGGCCAGGTCGTCGAGCTCCTCCTCCTGGTCCCTGACGCGGCGCTCGAGCTCAGTGCGCGTGCGCCGCAGCGCCGCGACCTCGTCCCCGCCGCCGCCGCGCTCCTCCAGCTCGCGCGCGGCCGCCGTCAGTCGCTCTTCTTTTAGCTCGAGCTCTAGCCGAGCTTCCTGTTGAAGGCAACGAGAATGGGTTAGGAAAACTACTGGAACAAGGGTCTTATAGATAAAAACCGATATCTTGCGCATAACCGTTAAATAAAATTAATGAGAGAATGACAAAAATGGGCCATGAATATCCAAATTTTGTTACGGTACTGATTTGGATATACATTTTTTTCCAGGAAGATTATTTAATTTCAAATCAGAAACTCGTTGGCAGTGCGCTGGATCTGAACATTACAGAGCGGCAGCAGTAGAGCGGTGTACTCACAGAGAGGCTCTGCTCCAGCGCGTACTTGTCGGCGTGCGCCTGGTCGCGCTCTCGGGTGAGGCGCTCCTTGGCAGTGCGCTGGATCTTGAGCTCCTCCTGAGCTCCGTGTAGTTCAGCGTCGAATTTACGCTGCCGCTTTTCGAGTAGGTTATTGCGGCATGTCTGTGGATTGTTTAATCGTTAATTTGAGACTTTGGCAAAGACGCGAAAAGTTTTGGCAACCTATACTCTAGCTAGGCCTAACAGCAAAAGCGAAATTACTGTTTGTGATTTGTGACAGTTATTTTGGCAATGCATAGACAATGTACAAACTATATTTCATTTCTAAGATTTAAAAAAAACTATCGCATGAACTAACAGTAAATTTGAACTAGGTACCATTTAAATCCAACATTTGATTTAAGAAAAAACGTACTTTGAGGTTTTGTTAATCAGATCATGTTTTATCCCAAACAACAGTATAAGAAAGAATATCTAGTGACAGGACGGACACTCCCTGCCCCACACCAATTTTAACCTTAATTTCACTGAATAGGTAGCATGGCGGAAAATTTAGGCAACGCAGTATTCCTGTTTACTTTCCGGTGTCCTGAATTTTTCCCATTTGTATAAAATGACAGCGAATTGTTGTACTTCACAGGTAGAAATGAGATGGTTTAAAGAGGGTTTTCATAAAATTATTTTGTTTGAAGAGTTTTCTTATAAGTTTTCTGTACCCTCAATGTTGAAGCGATTGTTGGAAGGTCGTAAGTATGCTTTTCCTGTTAAATGTGAGAGTGATGCTGTGATTTCCTTCCATGGTCCAATTATATTTGTGTCTAATGAGATGGATGAAAGTATGGATGAAGCGTTAAGAAATCGTTTATTGTTTGTTAGTGCGACTGAGGCGTTTTGGGAGGCGGTTCGGGCGTGTGTACCGAAGGTCGAAGATATACAATTTCTTGCGAAAGCGGAGGGGAGCCGCCCTCCGCTTTCGCAAGAAATTGTAACATTATCATCTTCGAGGAGGAGGCAGATGAAGCGTGTTAGAAGACGTGTGAATATGGTTACACCGTGTGGTGTCGGTTAAGAATAGCACCACCTCATTTCCTCCCGTGGGTGACGACTAAGGGATCTACCGGAGGATGGGCAGCAGCATCCTCTGAGTACACACATTCAATCCAACTGCGATCGCCAACCCGCCTGCCAAGCGTGGCGATTATGGCAAATCCCCCCATTTCGGGGGAGGCCTATGTCCAGCAGTGGACGTCTATCGGCTGATATGATGATGATGGTAATTCTGTACAACGTGCTCATCAAAACGCTCACCTGTTCGTCAAGCAAAGACCTCAGGTCGGCCATGTCGTTGGTCAACTTCTGAAGCTTACGTTTCCACTGGGCTGCGACCGCTCTCTGCTCTTCCACCTCCTCGTACGCATCTTGTACCTGTGAAGCGATCGAACGAACGTTAGTACAATCGTTTCTTAGACGAATAAAGTACCCCTCTAAAGGGTTAGATGGGAAATAGACGCAGGCTTACGATCAAGGCAAAATCGCAAAAATGGGCGGAGGGAAGCAGCACACGCTCATTATTGGCTGAAACCAAGTTTGCGATGGTGCGATCGACCTTTACACATCGGATCAGACGGATCAGTTGGCCGATCGTCACACGAATCATCTAGTCCCAATTGAAGAACCAGAATTCAGTCCAGATTTGTAATATGGTGACAAGGCATAGACAACGATATGGAATACATATTAAACACACACGATGGATAATTATTAAATAGGAAGTTGTTATCTAATACTAATAGCTTTGTATGGGAATCTAACGCCAAATGGCAAAATTATGAAATAATACACTGAAAAAAATTGTAATGACAAACTACAATAGTTACCATATGTCAAATATTTGCTCCCGTATTAAAGTGATGTAAACACTATGGACATCGTCACACGAATCATCTAGTCCCAATGGAAATACCAGAATCAAGTTCAGATTAGTAATTATGATAACCATAGACAACGATATAGAATACATACAATTATTGAATAGGAAGCTGTTATCTAATATAACAGGGTTCTTCCCAACTATTAGTTGCTGGCAGCTAGCTTTATTTATCATCTACTGAAAAACTGACTAATGACAAACAACAATAGTTACCATATTTCAAATATTTGCTCCCATAGTAAAGTAGTGTAAACGGTTACTACATAATTAACCTTTGATGACTTCCTTCTTCAGTGGGTGGTTTAAATATTTATAATTTTCGATTTTTTATATTCTATGCTCTCTACAACATGGACTGTCACATTCTGAGATCTGTATCCACCTACGGCCTTACTTATTTGTGACACGTTTCCATTAGAATGAATTCTGTTATTTTACATTCACAAATCACTACACAGCCACAGCTAAGTAATTGATATATTTAACCTTCAATATTAAAATAATTTCATACAAATCTGACTTTCTTTTAAAAAGCAATGTGCTAACGTAACAACACTTTCTGGTTTTTGCAAGTTTAAATAAATACTGTGAATATGAAACTCTCTCAGTGCGATCAAAATTACAACTGCTTATAGTTTTTGTAGTCACTGGTCCACTAATAAAAATATGTGTAATAAGAATGTAGTCGAATTGAGTCGAAGACCTTCAAATAACGATAATTAGATTAATAACTATATGTAACCAGTTTTTATGAGTTCAACATTACGTAGCTAATAAGTACCTACAGTTATTACACGAACGCAAACTGTTCAACATAATAATAATAATATTTTGCATACTTACTTTATACTTAAAGACACCTGTTGGGATTTGACAGAAACGATTGATCGTAACCGAACCTACCTGGGTACTATTGACTCTAAACCATTCATTCAAGTTCCTACAAATACAAATGTTGTAGTTAGTGTGGGTGCTGTCATATTTTTACTTAATACTAATAGGTCTGGCGTTCCATCAGACATATCATAGGACGGCCGACGGCAAAAACGAGAGAGTTCATCTGTGTTTAGCTCGCTGACTGCTTTTCTATAAAGATTTGCCGTTTTGGAGCCGAGATCGACTAGGAATTCACCATCACTTATATTAATTCATACATATCTAATACGTGACAAGTACCTTAACAAATTTTAGAATTTTCCTTTTTTTCTGAGATTCTTTATTTGCTTTACAAACATAATAAATAAAATAGTGAATAAAACTAAAACACGATCTCGTAGCCAACAAAAAAACAAACTTTGTATCAACAAAATGAAGGTGAATGGCTGAGATGCATTAGGTGACACGGCGCGAAATGTTTCTCATTGCAAAAGAATGTTGAATTTTCATTTAATTCGAAATCTATAGGCTTCATATCAACAACACTGATATAAACAAGCCATTAAATAAAGTGCTCTTTTTATATTCTTGTGTAAAAGTTTTAATTTCAAGAGCACATTTCGAAGCTGCAAGATGCTGTGATTCCAAGGATTACCATCCCAAATGTTAACACTAATATTTTGGAATACGCCCAAACTTTTTGGCAATCAAATAAATGTAGCATTTAATTTTATTTCATTCTAAAAGCTTGAATGTATGACTAATTGATGTTGGGACAATATTTTTAAATAATGTTTTTATTAAAGTATTTTAAGATGTTGATATGGTGGGTCTTTTCTAAAACCAAGTACACACAGACAGTACTTAGTGAAAGTAAGATGATAGTACCTACTGGTCCATGATATATAGGGTCCTTCTTAATAAGCTGACAACAAAACTGCAATCCTACTCGACCCAAATGCATGGGACAGCTGTTTTTTTTTTGCGGTTCCGATGTTGGCCATTACACTGTATTTCTAATAAAAAAAATTATCTACTTACTTTGTTCTTACCGTTCTTTCAGTTTTATACTTATCACGTTACAAAATTTCAACCTAAAACCTATGATAAAAGTAAACCTAACTAGCTAGAATTCATACAATTAAAAAAACTAGTTGGAGCAAGACATTGAAATGGGATAGGATAACGAGTTTACTGTAAGGTTTTTACTGTGACAGATTTAAAGAAAATGTTGATTAAAAATTACTGCTTTACTGAACTAAGCCATAAATCGTTTAGTAACGATTTCACCTTGAACGTTTGCAGAATTTCTGTCCGTTGACGCTTAATCGTTGTTAAACAATTGCGCTCTTAGTAACTCGCTTCGTGTCAACCAGGCTTTACGAATCTGCTAATCTCAGTTGGTTTAATTTGGCCCAACGCCAGGCAAATTGTCAAAGACTCGTAGCGTCTGCTATAAACTTTTAATTTATAGTCTATTCTTAAAGGCAAATTTTATAATTGTAAGTGCGTTGACCTATTCATTGTTTTCTATTAATATGATAATAATCGGGTTATGAATGTAAAAGTTTGTTTGAATTTCATAGCATAGCGATAATTTTTCCATTATTTTCTGCTAAAGTTTTATAATAATTATGTTAGTTGGTAGGTAGTTAAGGTTGATCGATTCTATTGTATGGATAAGATATAAGGAAGAATTATGGAGAAAAAAAAACAGTTGATAGTGAACCTGCATACACAGCCAAAGGTCACTTTGGATTAGAATTCTGCAAGGAGAAAATAGGGAATTTCACTTTTATCTTCTCAGTAAAAAAAACGTTTTAAAATAATGCTAATCTCACATTTTCAGTAATTCTGTATCTTGAATTGAATACTTACTAATTTATCTAAACAGCGACAAAAACATTGACGTCATTATTCAATATTCATTATAATTTTTCATTCAAAGCGCGCGATTTGACGTTCGATAAAAAGTTGCTGATTTGACTAGAGGATTAATATTTGTGTACTTATATAGTCCAGGTGTCGGAACTGACGTGGTGAGCTATTGTCCTTTCTTATTAACACATATGAACAAAAGAAGTCTGAAATAAATGATATACATACATACATACATAACATATTTTTATATGTACTATACATGGATAAGTTATATGTCAAGATAGAGTCAAAGCTACGAAAGCGTAGAAAAAAATTGCAACCAGTACTGGCCTCTAAACCCTATCCATATACACGCACACAGACATAATTTGTATGATGCCTCACAGACACCAACCTAAGAAAGTTTGTTTTATACGGTAGAAGCGTGAGGCTCAATCTAGACATAATTATACTTTTTCTAAGGTACTATAAACTAGATTCTGGAGCTTTGGTTAGGATTCAATGTTTGCTATAGCCCAGCTAATAATAATAGGATTCGATAATCTATGAGATAATATCTCGTTCTGTGGTGACAATGCCAATGTAGGTATTTATTGTATTTAAAAATCACAAAATACACCCAAATTCCTAAATTACAAATCAACATCCAACGATCATGTTATCAAATCAAAATGCATTATCTCTTACCATATGATTAAAAAAACTATCACAATCCGAATTCACATCTTCACTTTCGATTTTTTCGTCCATCTTAACACCGATTAAATTAAATTATTCGGGAATAAAATAGACTGCGTCTAGCTAGAACGACGATAAACACTAAACTATGGGATCGAGTAGGTACCTATAGATAGCTGAGTGAATTTTATATCGGTATCAACATCTTGCCCAAGGATGATCTTGAGATAGATTCGGTAACGAGATAAAAATGTTTTGTGACCCAGATATCGGTGACGATGTATTTTCGTGTATTTGTTATGATTTTTATTCATATAATAATATTTTTGTAAATTATCCCAAATTCTCATGCTACAAAACGACATTTAAGTATAATATCTTTCTATTTAATTCATGTAATTGGATGAAATTGTGTATTTACTATTTAGATAATGCTTTACTTTACAAGTTATCTAGGAAATAGGTAATCCAATCTGGTAAGGTCCTATCTAATAGGTGAAATCCACAAAAAGAAAACCGCCGATCGAAGCTCGATCGCCCAGTTACTACATATTAAACAGACAAAGTGGTATCAGAATCATAGTAAGTGGTGATCAACTGTCTCTGATTTGTTTACTTCAATAATTGTAAATATACAAAGTGTTAACAAAAAAATACAAGTTGACAACCATTTCTTCAAATATGATTGAAAAAAAAAAATTTTATCAAAGATCATCCAAATATATGCTTGCTGTTCACAGCGTGAATGGTTTGTAGGCATTGGTGTCTGTATAAAAGGTTGATGTTTTAGTATACAGGCTGTTACAATAATACAAATAAACATTTAAGGGGGTGGTTAAGACCATCAAACTGAACAACTTTCACTATGGGACCAATATCGAAATAGCGAAAAAAAAAAATCATCATCATCATACCAGCCAATAGACGTCCGCTGCTGGACATTGGCCTCCCCCAAAATGAGGAGATTTGCCATAATCGCCATGATATGCGTTTGCGATGTTCCATACTAAACTACAGATCTACTCGGGCTAAATGTATGGGACAAAAGATTTTTTTTTTTCGCGATTTCGTTGTTGGTCCCATATTGAAAGTTGTTCAGTTTGATGGTCTAAACCACCCTTTAAAAGTTTTCAATTTTTATATTTACTTTTGTTACACCCTACTGTATATTAGTTGATTTACACTTTTTGTAGGTAGGTATACAGAGTAATCTAGAATTAAACATTTTAACGGGTTCTTACCGCGTAACTCTAAAAAACTGTATTAGGTATACAGAGTGTAACAAAACACCCTAGTAATACTTAAGGGGGTGCTTCAGACCATCAAACTGAACAACTTTCACTATGGAGACAAGTTCGAAATCGCGAAAAAAAAACCAGCTCCGCAGTTGTTGTTCAATTTGATGGTTACCCCCTTAAGTATTACTAGGGTGTGAACATAGGGCGTTACATCCTGTAGAATTAACTAATTATACAAAGTTTTACCAACCTTCTTCTCCAGCTGTTTCTTGACCATGACCAGCTGCTCCAGGTCGTCCTCGTGCTGGCGCCGCAGCTGTGCTCGAAGCAGCTGCAGCTCCCGATGTGCCTGCTCATACCGCCGTTTGTACTTGTCGCCGTTGACCCCCCCGTCCGCCTCGGACCCTTCCGAATCCGAGGGTTCCGCTCCATTGTTATCCACGGAACGCCAGTGTAAGAGCTCGAGCTCAAGACGCTCTGAGGCCTGGAGAAAAACAGACGTTAGTTCAATGAAGTCTAAATATTTGAGTATACTGGATAGTAGTCGGAGAAAGACTTGACAAGGTATAACATTCTGTTGGCGTGGCATATTTTTGGTTTTCGGTTCGAATACAATCGCGACAGAGCCAACAGAGGCTACAGATAGACATAGAGAGATTACAGATATAATAAAATTGGTGCGCGTGCGTGGTCTATCTTATTTAGATAGATTAGACGACACTCCCCGGACGTGTCAGACACTGGTCGTGACATCACGGCACGCTGTCGTTATGATTTGAAGAAAAAAAATCATCGTAGAAGCAGGAAGAAAAAAAAGTTATACAATATAAATAAATAAATAATAAATAACGCTAACAGGCACATACATTGTAATGATCCCAAGGTAAGCCTTAGGCTTTTTGTTATGGGGATCATACAACAACGGCACAAACATTATATAACATCCATGACCGAACCGGGATTCGAACCCAGGACCCTGGTTTGGCAGTCCGGCGTGGCAACCATCACACCAACCAATTATGATGATGAAACAAGGTTTAAGAGAGTAAATATGCAAATTTTAAAAAATTGAAATTATATTTGGAATCAGCATAATGAAATCACCCGCTATTGCAAGTACGTTGGATATGCTGAGTACGGTAGAAATATTAAAATAAGTGAATCTTTTTAGGTCGCAATGTGTCTAGATATATACAGGGTGTAAGTGACAGCCTAGCAAATACTGAAACGGTGAACTCAGACCATCAAACTGAACAACTTTCACTATGGAGCCTACCTCAGGAAAAGCGAAAAAAAAATCAGCTGTCCCATACAAAACTGCTGTACCTACCCGTCTAAAATGTATGGGCCAACTGATTTTTTTTCGCGTTTCCTGAGGTAGGCTCCATAGTGAAAGTTGTTCAGTTTGATGGTCTGAGTTCACCGTTTCAGTATTTGCAAGACACACACCACGCACCTTTGTCACTTACACACTGTATTTAAACAAAGTTTTAAAAAATAGTGTTCTTCCGAGCAGTCCGTGTTATACAGGGTTCTTCTTAATATGCTGACACTTTTTAAGGGGATGATCAGACATCAAACTTTAGAACTTTCTCTTTGGGACCAATATCGAAATCGCGAAAAAAACATCAGCTGTCCCATACATTTGGCTTGAGTAGGTTTGCAGTTTTGGAAGACCTGATTTATTTTCGCGATTTCGATGTTGGTGCCATAGAGAAAGTTGTTAGTTTGATGGTCTGATCATCCCCTTAAAAAAGTGTCGGCATATTAAGAAGGACCCTGTTATATCACTGTCGGTATCACAGTCGATGGACCGTCTGGCACTTCGACTTCCAATAGACTCATCTTCATTTGTATAACAATGAACCAACCTGCTGCAGCCGTTGGTTGTTAGCGAGCAGGTCTCTGTTGTCCTTCTCGACACGCAGTCGCTCGGCGGCCTCGGCGTCCGCGCGCTCCGTCGCGAGCCCAGCCGCGGCGCGCTCCTCTGCCAATTCACCACCAACTTCTGATAGCTGCAAGAATAATGTTTTATTAGTCAAGGACGTTGCAGTCGAATACTATGGATGCCGGGTCTAGTACAAATTCTCGAAAAAAAGTGTCCGAGTCTAAACAAGGACAATAACTCTGTTACATAAGAGCTCAAAACGACAATCACACCATGTGTGTTGTTCATATATGGGTATGGTGACTAACAATCTCATCGAAATAGGGTAGATCATTCCAATTCGTGGGATTCATACGAGAGGACTGAGGCTATACAACGTGTTAATGAATTAGCGCAAAACCTCATACATCCCAACTGATTTATAAAAAAATAATTAGATTGAAACAATAATTTAATTATTTTGATTGTTAAAAGGACAACCGCCGCTCTCCCTTGAAAAAATACCTTAAAATGTATAGAAGTTTTGACGGAAGTCAAATGTGTAATAAATTATGAGGTTTTATAATAACGACTCAGATAGTATCATTTATTTTTATTTAACGATTTATTTAATCATTTATCATTAATAAATTATAAAAAAGCAGCAACCCCAACATGGCTGTCAATATTGTTTAGTAGGAGGTGTTGTAAGCACAATGTTTTTTTTATATAAAAATGATAAAAACTAATAAATCATTATAAAATAAACTAATGCCTGCTGTTAGTTTCTAGTGTTCCATAGTCCATAATAAAAATAGAAGGACGGTTATACATTTTTGGGTATTATGTGCCAGATGTCCTTTAAAGTTATTCACATTTTAAGTTTTGAATCAAAAATGATTTGTTATCATTTCAGCACTGAAAGAAAGCGCTAACGTACTCATGGATACATTTTTATAATCTTGTTTTGGTCGTAAGTAGGGTGAGTGTGCTCGTGCGGTGGGTTGACATCGGGTACAGAACATTTTAAATTTTGCAAAAAATATATATATATTTTGAAAAAAATTACCTATGTTGAAACCATAAACATATTATACTTCCGAGTAGACTGAGGAACTCCTCAATATCGCATCACCGAAACCGAAATGTCAATATGTGCGAAATTTATACGTGTGTGAGTTCTAGTGATGTGACATTGACGTATTCGCGATTATCGATATCAAAATCATCGATATCAGATTATCGACTACTTAGTAGTCGATGTGATTTTGATACCGATAATAGCGAATATGTCAATGTTACATCACTAATTTATAGTAGTCACTACTACTATTATATTTTAATATTACGAAGTCTAAATCGGCTAGGCTTACAATCCATCTACCTACACTGCTTTAAAACTGTTACTTAGGTCATAGGCCATAGGTCGACGAATATTTTCTATGAAAAACGCAATTGCCCAGCCCCACGAAAAGTGCGCGCATCACGTGCGTGTGCCGTTTTTTCGATTTAAAAGATACTACCGAGTAGACCAAGCCCTGTACCCGCACTTTCGATGTTCGCTATTCGCCACTGTTTCGGTCCGCGCTTCATTGTAATAGAGTTGAATTTGGAATGAAAATGTTCCCGGATTTGCGAAGTTCGAATGTGCGGGTAGAGGCTCAAGTGACTCCTCATTATCGCATCACCGAAACCGAAATGTCAGTATGTGCGAAATTGGTATGTGTGTGAGTTTTTGTGATGTGACATTGACGTATCCGCATTATTGATATCATAATCACACCGACTTCTATAAGGTTTTAATCTGCTGGGTTATAATTTGTCTACATACACTACTTATTATAAAACTGAAATGTGTGTCTGAGCATTGAAAATATTTTGTAATAAAAGCATATGACTATAGTGTTTAGGGGTCCCTGAATCAAAGATTTCTTTATTTTTGATATGGAATCGAATTTATGAAAATAATAAAAACCTGCTGTAGTAGCCAGGACTTAAAAACCTATCCTGTTTTTTCACAGAATGTGCAATATAATTTCGAAGAATTTTGCGATACATAATTGAAACTAGCAGCGTTTCAAAGAGAAAAGAACCACGGTTCTCATGATTAAGTATGATAAATTATGCAGATTTTGATTCCATGCATTTACGTATATGTTCCGCCGTAGCACCTAAACTACTGAGCCGATGTTGATGAATGAGGTGGCAATCGATTCGTTATTATTTATGGTCTGGGTGACATAGAGGATACATTTTATACGAACAAAATCAATATGACGGGGATGTTACATCCGATTATGATGAAACTTATTGTGTGAAACCAATGTGTTGTTCAGTTTCAGGCCGCATCTTCTCTACAGCGAAACACTCCCGACGCGGTGGTAGAGTCAAAAACATGACTTCAGAAAGCTATTTGATATTATTTTGAACAAAAATACATTATTTTGAAGAAAAAAAATTGGACTTGAGTGAGTTTAAAATCTAATAATTAGACCTAAAAAACTGGTATGTATTTTATCTCGCTAAACTACTGAACCGATTTTGATGAAACTTTATTTGTTTGATAGCTTATCATCTGACTTAAAATCAATAACCGTACACACATTGAAAAACGAAACTCTCGAGTCTCAAAATCTGGTATATAATTTATGCGGACGAAGTCACGGGTTAAAGCTCGTAATATCTAAATTTTAAAATTGGAACTGTTGCTGTCGTGATATTTTTTTAATTTTGGTACATTTCCAAGCTCAAATTAGCTCTTCAATATTATAGCAAAAAAAAAATTCAATTATCAATTAGTCCCAGCTCCAACCGTAAAATGACTGGGCTATAATTCAGCCTTTCAATACCTACGTTTAAAAACAATACCAGAATCTGACGAGACATGAACGGAGGGAGCTAGGTGGTAGTACAGAAAAACATATTTCAAAAATATCGACATATCGATAGATTTTGTGCAATATCTATGCGAAACGGTTCCTTTTTCACGTACACAATAATTTTTTATCTTACACATAATTATTTAAAATTACACATTATTTAGAAAATAGGAGGTTTACTGCATTTAATGAATGTATTACTAAATCATTTTAATAAAAACATATGTGAAAACAAGCCTCATGAAAGTGGTATTGTACTGATCGTATTTACCTGTGAAACGTTTCTTTATTTGGGTTGTTGGTGTAAGTTACACTACATTCCAACACGGAACACGACACCATTATGATTTTTTATATTTCTCTTATGAAACACAAAATGAATTTAAATTAAATCACTAAAATAACGAGAAATAATTTTTTGACAGGGCTCCAAAAGACTCCAATTTGTTTCAAAATGGTTTTACGGCAATTATATTATAATCTCTTTCGCACACGTAGCTTTTTTCATTATGATCGGAATCTCATTCACACACTTACTAGGTCTACTCACGGTAGTAGAATAATAATGTCTATGGTTGAAACCATGATAATTCGATTCTGCTCTCGATTCTAAACAAACTACTTTCTAGTTTTGCGTTAATTCATTAACACGTTGTATAGTACAGCCCGGACACTGGATATAAAAACCTTATGTCTTCTTCTTAGGTAACGAGTAACCAGTGCGAAGTAACCAGAGGGCGATAGAGGGGGTGAGGTAAAAAGTTGGTGGGAGGAAGGGAGTGTCCGTACTGTATCTAGTAATAGATACTCTTTCTTATACTGTGGCTATAGGTTCTTAGGGAAAGTTGTTTAGTATCATGGGTACAATCACCCCTTAAAGTACAACTGTTTACCCTAACATCTTGTAGAGGTGATTCTTTTGCAATGTGTGGGCGAAAGTTCAAATATCTACCACATTTGTCACATCCTGAAAACCTTACTACATCTGTAGTTTGTAATTTTAGCTAAATTTCTATCGACATCAAAAGAGAATACGATTTAATACGATGTTATGTATTATTCATTGCTTTATTTTGTTTATATCTATATTTGTGTTAGAAAAAAGGCCTGACAAATAGATTGCATGAACGTATAATTATGTCGCATTTAATGCGACAGGCCACAAATTGCCTGGTGTTTTATTGCTAGTTATTTAAGCAGATAAAGAAATTGAAAACGTATTAAGTACCTAACTACTATATAAAATCGATCGACCGATCGAGTTGTATAACTACAATAAAATTTTTGTGTTTTTTTGTTGACTGTATCTTTCTTATGATCACAATTCATAGGCACGGTTTTTATTATAAAACTATCAACCATGACCAGTAGAGGCGGCGTCAATCTTCTTAAAATATTCATAACAGCATAACATAACTTCAGTAATTAAATTTACGATTCAATGATTACATCTGATTGCAAAACCACCACATCAATATTTAAGATAAATCTAAACCATAGGAGTCTTGTTTTTGTGTCTAAAATTTGTAAGGGTTTAATATCAGTGCCATACTAAAAAGATATTCAGTTAGATGGTCTGAAGCACCTCCTTAAGTAAGTAGCACATTTAAAATATGTATTTATAAATAGAAATTGTATTTTCAGTAATAAGTCAAACTTTGATTCCTTCATTAATAATTCATGCACATTTCATTCAGTCGGTTTGGCGATTAACGAACTAATTTTATGATGAATGTTGTTATGGCTTTATACGTTACACAAAAGCAATGCAATCGCGTTCTTATTGTATCGATTCTGTTGACAGTCCAGCCCGTGAATGTTTAGCCACATATTTATCAAACCAAGTCTTGAATACAGCATTAACGAAGCAATAATTCAGCAACAACAGGTTAAATTAGGTTTAGTCTGACGTAAGAGTGGGTGGTCTAACCACTGCATAACATAAAAGCTCGATGCATAACTACAATTTGATGGATTAGCAATGCGAAACTCTCAGTGGTTGCCAAAACTCGCCCAGAACTTCCTTTGTATATAACTCTGACGCTAACTACGATTATATTTATACTTGAGACATATCTCAAAAGCAACGAAGTGTGAAAACAAAAGCTTCCGTCTAATATTTGAGTGACAAAACTCCAAACGTCTTAGTGATAGACAGCCAAGAATCTCACGCATTTGTAAAAGTTATCGTGTAAGAACGTCAACAAAGAAAAAATCTTTTGGCAACAGGCGTTGCGTGGTATTAGCGGAGCGACGCCGACGGTATCGCAGGCAAGCGCCACTGCGAGCGCGTGAAACCATCCCAAACACTCAACGATAATTTATTATCGCGTATACTATATCTTTACGAGCATCGCGAAACGATTGGGAACATTTGTCCAGCTAGAAATAACAGTAATTGTGCAACGATGATTCACCAACCTCGTCCATTTCCGAAACAGTTGTACGATCTTCGGATATGCCTCGTGTGGTAGTTCTGCTGATGCTGCTGGCTCTGCTGCCACTTCTACTGAACAGTGTGAAACCTTTGATCATGATATTGGTTGCTGACTTTGACCTCCCAACTTTCCTTTTTCTCCCATCGACGTACATCTCTAAATCTGGTTCATCCTTGTGCCCAAGTCCTCGCCATTCGTCCATTACGTGGTCAGTTCTCCTCAAAAAGCTGTCAATCTTACTGGTCAAATAGTTCGATGATGTCCCTTCTTCTAGATGTGCTGCTCTCGGCTTGAACCTTTGTCTAACTGGTTGTTTGTTGCAACCGAGAACAAACTGCAAATTGGCGTCGAAGACCACTGGAGCCTGTTCTCTAGAGCTTAGTTCCCTTAAGTCCATTCCATCAGTACTGTTACAGGTTTGAGGATACATTCTTCTTGGAGTCGGAGTTCTATTATAGAGTGCGGAGCCCATGCTGGAGGTACGTGACAATGGGACAAAGGTTCCGTTGCTGCTGCATGTAGAATATTGGCTTCCAGAACTTCGAACACTATTGTATGATAAAGGACTTGGAGATCTTGAAATCAAAAGATTACTATATTCATGGCGCTTAGCAAGTTCAGCTATAGAGCCTTTCTCAACGGAGGCCGATGACATGCTCCTCCTGTAGTAAGATGGACTTGGTGATCGGGTCACTACACTTTTCCAATTTTCTGTTGGATTCTCATGAATCGTATGAACCTCATTCAACTGTTTCGTGACGTAAAGTTTCTTTCCGTTGATGAGCGTTGTCGGTGGTTTTGATGGAACTCTCTCGTCGAAGTTAATCGGTAAAGTTTTTGACTTCTTCACCGGCAGTATAGGTCTGCCGGGAGGTGCTTTGGGCGGTTTCTTTGGCGTCGCATCCAATATGGGTGGAGAGAAGGGCCCATTGGAATTTGGCGACAGAGTTCCATTGGATGAAGGCGAAAGTGCTCCATTTCGCGGTATCTGCAGCGAGAGCTGGTTCATCCCGTTGATGGCGGGAGCGACGTTGCTAGCGTGCGGCATGATGTACGCCGATCACTTGCGTTTCCTGCTCAAGCGGAAGTTCCCGCGGTGAAAGTCCAGTGCCATTTCACCGTTGGATGCAGTATTATTGTCGCGAGCGGATCGGGATGCGTCGGGACATCGGTTGGAAATAGAACCGGCGCGTGAGGGCTCCGCGGACGCACTGCGCCAGCGTCGGCTAACTCGGTCGCCGGGCTGTGTCGCTCGACTATTTTAGTTTACGTAGATGTCGAAGTGCACGCGACTGACACGCTTCGGACCTTCAAAGCTACACGCCAATGACAATATATCGCTGCTACACTGCCCTAAAATAAAATTCTAAAAGACCTTAAATCTGTCAAGACTCGTCATCTCGTAGAGTCTACGGCGTAGACTATAGTTAGAAAATTATAAACAAAATGCACATCTGTGTTATTGGGGTCATTAGATAAGCATGTCAATAGATCAGACGCAGACGCAGCACTTGCAGGACGGCACGGGCGCAGCGGACCGGAAACCGTGAAGGCCAGAGACTTGCGTCTGCTTATAATAGTGACATAATACTGGATTTACATAATGAAATGCGGATGTTAGCGAATGTTTATTTTGCTAGTTTCCGATAGTCATTTAGCAATGGTGTCAACAATATAATCGATTTAGCCACAAACTAGAAAACAGTTTCCGCGAGTATTTATTAAAATTGCAGTAGGTTCTGTTTCTTTCAAATATTGATTTATTTTGTTATTAATATTGATTTAGGTCTTATCGCTATAAGCTTTATTATTCCATTCCACACAACCTTTGAACTCAAAAACTTAAAATCAATCAATCAATGATGTTTATCGAAAATTACAGTTCAATATGTCCCTATGTTCAAATTATATAAGGTGTTAGGGTAGACTGTAGGCAGTTGTTGCAATACTTTAATGGGTGATTGTACTCATAATACTGAACAACTTTCCTAAGGGAAATCATAATAACAAAAAACTTTTTATACTAGTAGTTCGAACAGCCGATTGCATTTAGTTTGCCAAATTCATATTTTAGTTGTTGTATACAACGTGTTAATGAATTAACGCAAAACTAGAAAGTAGTTTGTTTAGAATCGATAGCAGAATCGAATTATCATGGTTTCAACATAGGTAATTTTTTTCAATATTTTAAATAATTTTTTCGTAAGATTTAAAATTTACTAAACCCGATGTCAACCCACCCCATGGGCACACTTACCCTACTTACTACCAAAACAAGATTATTAAAATGTATCCATAAGTACGTTAGCGCTTTCATTCATTGCTGAAATGATAACAAATCATTTTTGCCTCTGATCTTAAAATGCGAAAAACTTTAAATTTGAACTATCAAAATAATGAAATTATTATTTCAATTTAATTCTTTTGTTATAAATCAGTTGGGGTGTATGAGGTTTTGCGTTAATTCATTAACACGTTGTATTTCTATAGGTTTCTTGGGGAAAGTTGTTCGTTGTTCAGTATCGTGGTATACAATCACCCTTTAAAGTAATGCATCTGTTTAACCTAACATTCTATAGTTATTTTGGCGTAGAACTATTTCAGTGGACGTAAAAAGTGATCTTGGCATTGTGAGGGGAATCTCATAAAACATATTTAAATAATATCATGTTTACAGTTAGTGTTAAACAAGTATAACGCAAATAGTGACTTTTGGCAAAAGGAACGTGGGTTTAGCCAAGAACGTGACGTTAACAGCTGTTCTGGAACTGTTATTTAGTTTGTTTGTTTGTTTGTTTATTACTAGCTGGATACATGAAACATCACCTTGACATCATAATTAAGTATACTTTAAGCTCTTTCTCGAATAATGCACAATATTCTAAGGGGATGGACAGACCATCAAACTAAACAATTTTCTCTATGAAAAGGGAGAAAAAATAACATTTCCTAGAAAAAGTTATATTTCTCTTTTTCAGAAAGACCCTTTTGTAGGTACAACAATGACCATAAAACTAATCAACCGTTACTATAGGAGCAAATACGAAATGTGGGTGGAAATTACGATAAAAAATCTGCTGTTTCATAGAAAATGTCAATAGCTACTAGACCAAAATGTATGAAACAGCGACATCTCGATCAAACAGACCAATTTTGTTTCCGCGATTTCAAAGTTTGTCCGTGATTTCATAGTATAGGTTGTTCTGTTTGATGTCCATGTAACGCATTTAAGTTTACACTCTGTAAATTTCGATTGAAATATAAATAATTAATGGACATGAATTCGAGTAGGTATCTCTTCGACCAGCGTATAAGACATTTCATAGTTTTGTCATAACATATATGATAATGTACGACTCCAGCAAAGTTATCGATAGAATTATTAAAAAGACGAAAAATAAACAATGTTTAATATTAGTTTGTACGAGTACAAATGAGTAGGTTGCAAGTGATTGATGTTTGACGCATTTGGTTCTAAAACTAGTCCCCCGCCAACAAAGCTTCGAAACTAAGTCGTGTATATTTTATCGATACACATAAAACTGGTACCTATATAACTAACATATTTAACTAGAACGTCCTATTTCGCGTGTTTACATAAAACATCCTAGCTACATCAAAGTTAAACAAAATTCTAAGAAAATCTAATTGAAATCTAAATGAATGACACGACCTTATTTACATTGAAGGAAAACATTATTTATATCTAGTTTTTAGTCGACCTAACAACAGACTAGAATTCTTTTAAATAAATTATTCATAAGACTAGAAATTTTTCACTTTCGAGGCATTTTGAACATGATTAAGACGATTTTCCGGTCAAACGTCGAAGGGATGCTCATATCCTTTCCCTTCTCTATTCCATTCTCTTTCTTCCTTTGACACCTCATTACCTTAAGGAACGCTTTGTTTTCTGTTCCACTACCACTGGCCGTCACCTGCGCTCCTCTGAAAATCTATCCCTCCTTATGCCCATCCACTCCACTAACTTCTATACCAATTCCTTCTCCGTGCGGGCTGTTCGTCTTTGGAACTTGTTGCCTGAGTCGATCAGACGTGCTCCCTCCTTGAGTGTTTTTAAGTCGAAAGTCAAAGATCATTTCCTTGACCTCTGATTTCTTTTCAACTTCACTTTTATTTCCTTTTTCTCCTCCTACTGTTGCTTCCGTGTTGTATGTAGTACTCACTTATGTATGTATATAGTTTAAGAAATATGTATGTATGTATGTATATATTTTAGATTATTTAATTTTTAAGTATATTTATAATTTCATTGTCATTCTGGATTTCTTTCTTCTCTTGATCTACACCGCCTACCTATTTTCGTTTTTGTAATTCCTCTACCCTAAGGTTGTCTGGAAGAAATCGCTTTTTAGCGATAAGACTGCCTTATTTGTACGTAATTGTAATTCTTCATCTTTATTCAAATGTATATTCGGCCGCGTTCTGTTTTGGTGTGCAATAAAGTATAATTTAATTTAATTTAATTGATTTCTTCATCTTATGTCACGTGGATGTGGACGAAACCTAAATACTATTTTGATAATAATGTTAAGTATGATTAGTATCCCACCGCTGAGTAAAGATAGGCCTGCCTCTTTTTCTCCAACTTACTCTTTTATGTGTCAATGCCTTAGATCATTGTATACCTATTGTTGATCGACAGTCAATCACACTGTGTTAGGCCAGGCAGGATACCTTTATGCCCAATTATTTTTATTTATTTATTTTATTTAATTGCAATAATTTAGTCAGCAACGACCGACCTGAGTGCGAAGCAGATTTAAGAGCCTACCGAGCCTATTGTGCTGCCTCCAATCGTATTTTTTTAATTTCTTAACAACTAAACAACATTTCCAAAAAAAAAGAATGTCACATTGTAGTCTTGATTGGCTTTCAATTTATTGAAACATTACGGATTATTATGTTTTATGCTTCTACCTATTATCGTTAAAACCGCCAAAAGTGGCATTTTTTGGCGGTTTTAAAGAGTTTAAAGATAATAACTACAAACATTATAAAAACAAATCCACAATGATCCGATAAATTGAAAATCAGCAATGACTACATTGTGATATTCTTGTTTTTTGGAAATATTGTTTAAGTGTTAAGAAATTAAAAAAATACGATTGGGGGCAGCATAATAGCCTCGGTGCAGCCTTAAGGATTTCAACATTGGCCATTGCATATTGTGCCCGGAGAACTTAACTGGTGTAGATACCCCTTCTTTACACAGAGCTGTGCACAGAGCGCAACTTTAGACTAAAAAGTGTTACAAAATTATCATACCAAAATTATTGTCCTATCTTTATGCTAACATGCAAGATAATTACTGCTAACAGTAATTACAATCCTAATCCTATTTCATAATAAAGAAGATCAGTGACAACTATTTTCATTCTGTAGTATAAATAAAACTAACTGCAATCTCTGAACGTTGGTTAAATTCAAAGTCATACGACACATTCCTTAATGCAAACAAATAAAGTTAAGAATTGTTTGACACGGGGGCTTTCTTGTTGTGGAACGGGCGGACGGTCAATCCATCCGGAGGCTAGTCCATTTGGTCTACAGCCGAGCCCAATAAGAAATAAAAGCAGCCAAGAGCGTCTGCCAATGCGCAGTCCACTTGACGCAGGATCGATATTTATCTTACTCGATCGCTGCGCAATCCAATAGAATAATACAGTTGGATGTATTGAGGAAAATAATGAATGGAATGCAATAAAGTTATTGTAAGAGATACTAGTCTTTCAATAAAATACAGTAGAAATAGGCTATTAGAACAATGATATATGTTTTTAAAAACCGGTCAAGTGCGAGTCGGGCTGCTCGCGCACCGAGGAGGGTTCCGTACCACACCACCACAGGACACAACATTATTAACTAAGAAAAAAAACTTTTTTGTCCGGGACCTTTAGCGCGAGACCGACTCACACTTGGCCTGTTTTTATTATTTGTTGTTATTCTGTAGAGTTTGCTCTATAATCACACTAAGTTTGACGCTTGTATGTATTAACGTTTTTACGATAGAGCGTGAAGAAAAAACGATGATAAAAACTAGTTTCTTGTTGAGAACCCCCCTTAATTTTTAACTTTTTGACATTTTTATTATTTGTTAACAAATCCGCCGTAATAACGCATAATCTGAGAAAATCAGCTATCTAGCTATTACGGTTCAAAAGTTACAGCCCTAAATAGGTAGGACAGACGGACGGACGGACAGACGGACAGACGGACGGACGGACGGACGGACGAACGGACGGACGGACGGACGGATGGACAACGTAGGCTTAGTAATAGGGTCCCGTTTTCACCCTTTGGGTACGGAACCCTAAAAAGTACCATTTCGTTTAGCCAGGGCCTATTAAGACGGCTTCTAAATACTTTGACAGCAAATTGACCACTACCTTGCCTCCACCAGTCCACACCACATTAGTGTTGGAGTAGATGTTCTACTGGCCCACGTGGTGGAAGTATGGACCGCATCTAATTATGCTTATTTATGAAATGACATCTGTGCCCTGCAGTCGGAGTACAATAATGTTTCTTTTTGTGAGCACGACAATTCTTATTTTCATCGCTTTGAAACATTAACTTACTTAACTGAAGCATGATTAAAAAAAAAAGAGAGAAGTACAATGAGCTCATCAATAACAGAATGATCACACGTTCTAGCTGTAAGAAAAGTTGTCTCAAGCTTTGTATAAACTCGTTATTCACAACTTGCCTTTTTATTTACCTACATCTGCATACAAAAGTGAATCGAAACACATTTCTAATGTGCGCTATCATCAAGTTTGTAAATCAAGGTTTTTTATAAGAGAAAACTATTAAACGCATTGAATGAATACTAGTCATTAACAGCGGTGTTAGTGTAGAATTAGATAGCGATTCTAATTTCAGAGACTTACAAAATGTCCAGTTTTATACTCTGGAGACAAGGTTTTCAAGTTTCACGTTACTTTAATTTGTTAAAGAATAAGGCTAAAATGAAATCAGAATTGTACACACGGCGACACATCAAGCTATACAAAACCAACATAAGCTTACTCTACCGGCGCACGGCCAGCTTACAACTTGATGTGTCGCCGTGTGTACATTAGGATCAACTTTATAAAACTGGACTGAAAAACAGAATTTATAGAATACGTTTTCGTTTTCGTCATGGAACATTTTTATAATGTCACAGATATTATTTCTGAAAAGTATTTGAAAATAAAAGTTCGTTGCATTCTGCAAGAGTTATGAGGTGCTTATAATATTTTTAACGACACGATTATTATAGAAATGTTATTTAAATAATGGATACGATATCAAAATAGTCTCTTTCACATTCAAAAGCTAAATATGACCTTTGTATTTTAAGCATATATAAAAGGAATAGGACATTTTGGATTGCTGTAAAAATAGCTATTAGTTTACTCTCTTCTTCGTCTCTGAAATATAAGAAAGAGTAGGTATCTAGTAATACACAGTATGGACACTCCCTGCCCCCACAATTTTTTTGCCTCACCTTACCACCTCTTGGCAGACGGCGGCCACCGCTTCTTGACAGTTTTTCCCAATTGTATGAAACGACCGCAAAGTCTCAATTGTCTCATCATCATCATCATCTCAGCCGATGGACGTCCACTGCTGGACATAGGCCTCCCCCAAGGATCGCCATAACGACCGGTCCTGCGCTGCCGTCATCCAACGTTTTCCCGCCGCCTTCACCAGGTCGTCGGTCCACCGTGTGAGGGGCCTACGCGGTCGCCACTCGAGAACTTTTCGGCCCCACCGGCCATCGGTTCGGCGAGCAATGTGCCCCGCCCACTGCCACTTAAGTTTAGCAATTCTTTGGGCTATGTCAGTTACTATGTCAATTGTCTGAGGTTTGCTAATACTTTACTTTTTCGAAAGCTTTCTGTGTTTTTAACATTAAGGTTAAGTAAGATAAGTATGATTCGAATAAAAACATTCGATTCAGACGCACTTGTAAGCTAACTCTATCCTATAACAATTTTATTTTTTTAGACATAAATTACTATGGTAGCTAGTCTTCCATCATCATAAGTATCCGATTAACAAAGCAGCGGAGTCGAGAATAGAAAACATTTTTTTTTATTTTTTGTACAAATAGATCACTTCAATAGGGACGTTCGCGGCTCAACTACACTACAACACAACAATCAAGCAGTAGTGATGAAACAGACGCGCGCGCACACTACGTCTCAGGGGGATTTCGAAAAAATCTGCTGTCCCATTCAAAACCGAAAACCTACTCCAGCCAAATACAGAGTGTAACAAAACACCCTAGTAATACTTAAGTAATGCTTCAAACCATCAAAATGAACAACTTTCACAATGAAGCCAACATCGAAATAGCGAAAAAAAAATCAGCTCTTTCATACAAAACTGCAGTGCCGTCTCGACTGAAATGTATGGGAAAGCAGATTTTTTTTTATTTTTTCTTGACATTGGCTCCCATAGTGAAAGTTGTTCAGATTGATGGTCTGAAGCACCCCCTTAAGTATTACTAGGGTGTTTTGTTACACCCTGTATACATATAGGACAGACACCTGATTTTTTTTGCGATTTCAATGTTGGTCCCTCAGAGAAAGTTGTTCAGTTTGATGGTCCGGTCATCCCCTTAAAAAACTGTCAGCATATTAAGAAGAAACGGCTCAAACGGTGAAGGAAAACATTGTGAGGAAATCTGCATACACTGAAGAAGAAATTCTGATGTGTATGTGAAGTCTACCAATCCGCATTGGGCACGCGTGGTGGACTATGCCCATACACCCTCCTTGAGGGTAGGCCTGTGCCCTGCAGTGGGACGTTTATAGGCTGATGATGATGATGATGATATTAAGAACCCTGTATACGTATACGTTTTGGTGCAAAGCACCCTCAGCCTGCCTTGCACCAACAAGTATTTGCCTTTTTCCACATTATTTGTTGTCAATACATTATCTTCCATTCATATCTTTCAGTCATCATTTCAGTGTTCACACCTTTCTTACAAGAATACATTTCAATTAAAAAGCTCGTTTGTCGAAAGTTCTCGGGTGCTAGTTTGACACACTCACACTCACACCAGCGGCGTTAAATAATTCTTTCACTAGTCTCTTTTAGACGGAGATCCGACCGTAAAATTATGCACCTATTATAATTCTAGTGTATGTTTATACAGGGGTTAATTCAACGCCGCCAAGTTGCCTAAAAAAATCTTGCCGCAAGTGCCTTTTCCATTATAATTTTTGGTATAACTTTTTCCATGTGTTTGTTAGGGAAGTGAATGAGGTGCCATCCGAAGGAAACTGGTCTAAAGTACTTTAAAAACTAGGGTTGCCACCTCTAAATCTGCCGCAAGACTAGGGTTGCCAGATTAAAAAATGTCATATTTGGACCTGGCAACCCTATACTTGCGGCAGATTGAGAGGTGGCAACACTAGTTTTTAAAGTACTTTAGACCAGTCTCCTTCGGATGGCACCTCATTCACTTCCCTAACAAACACGTGGAAAAAGTTATACCAAAAATTATAATGGAAAAGGCACTTGCGGCAAGATTTTTTTAGGCAACTTGGCGGCGTTGAATTAACCCCTGTATAAACATACACTAGAATTACATTTCGTTCGCCTAAGGAATAGGTGCATAATTTTACGGTCGGATCTCGGACTATTTCTGTCATTTCTATTATGTAACGTCAATTTCACACTTTCGTATTTGTGTCGCGGTCAAGGAACTAATGTTATGTACTCGATACATGTATAGGTAGGTAGGTATACAGGGTGTACAATAAAATGGGACAGCTACTTAAAGGGGTGCTTCAGACCATCAAACTGAACAACTTTCTCTATGGGACCAATATCGAAATCGCGAAAAAAAAATCTGCTGTCCCATACATTTCAGTCGAGTTATGTTTGTAGTTTTGTATGGGAGAGCGGATTTTTTTTTCGCGATTTCGATATTGGTCCCATAGAGAAAGTTGTTCAGTTTGATGGTCTGAAGCAACCCTTTGAGTAGCTGTCCTATTTTATTGTACACCCTGTATACTTTTTTGCCTGTTTGAATTTTTTCGCGCTGTAGGTCAGGCATGCGTGAAGTTTACTTGTATTTATGCAGTCTTTTGTTTAAGATGAAGTACCGTTTTAATGCGGCGTTTAGAGTTATTAATTGTGTGTTTATTTTTAGTTTTAGACAAGAGTAACACACTAAATTTTGGTTCTAGACTTTTTGTAGGTATATCTGTTTGTTTGTAACGACATCATTTCTAAACTACATATTGCCATTGCCAATGATGTAGTGTGAGAGGACAAAGCGTTCTATTCTATTGTATGTTTAAACTTATGGCGCCCGTCTTGATTTTAGATAATTTAGTCAATGTCTAGTTTATGTAGCAAAAGTGCCCGACGTTGTACGGTTATAGAAGCATTTTGGCGAATTCAAGGGTTGTTTTAGAAAAGAACACGAGCCACCACTGGAGCTTCGTTGTAGGCCGGGAAGGGGGCAACCGACAAACGACGCGCGACGCGACTACCCAATAAATAAATAAATAATAAATAAATAAATAACGCTCACAGGCACATACATTGTAATGATCCCAAGAAAGCACTATTAATAGGCTGTTTATTATGGAAACCATACAACAACGGCACAAACATGTAAACATCCATGACCGAACCGGGATTCGAACCCAGGACCCTGGTTTGGCAGTCCGGCGTGGTAACCATTACACCAACCGGGTCGTCAGATAGCAGACCTACAACGAATCCAAAGTGTTCTATATGAAAGTATCGACACAGAAATGAGGGCAATAATGAAATATAAGTACCAGTACAGGGTGAATTTGAAATCATTAGCATCTTTTTAAATTAAAACTCTACTCATTAAACTGAACAATTTTTACTACAGGAGCAAGCCTGAAATAGTAAAAAAAAAACTCAGCTGTTCCATACTAAACTACAACGCCTACTCGTCTCAACAGCTGATTTTTTTTTGCTATTGCACGTATGCTCCCATAGTAAAAGTTGTTCAGTTTGATGGGTAGAGTCTTAGTTAAAAAAGATGTTGATGATTTCAAATTCACCCTGTAGAAGTAGCTGCAACGTTACTTATAATTTTAACACACACAAACAAATAAACTCACGTCCTTATTCCTTTTCGGGGTAGACAGAAACATTACTGCAACTAGCAATATCTTTTAGGAGGTGCAAATTCTAAATGCAAAATGAAAATAAGCAGTAAATATTTTTTTGCTTTGTCTATCATTGAGTAACAAACTTTGATGAAATTAAATAGTGGAAGATAGGTGACGTTCTTGCATAACGCACTCGAAAAATGGACCTTCTTTTCATGTACTTACGAGTGAAAAGAAATGCTGTGTGATTTGTTTTTTTCTTTTTGAATGATTTGTAAAACGAGTTTTAACGCGAAGGCATTCTGGCACATTTATCCGTGATTTAAAAAAGTATTTCAATCACGCAATGCCGCTCTAAGTAAATTAGGCGACGGGGCCTAATTTATGCGGTCCACGCGCTGTAGGCTACTCACCTATCTTGCTATTTTAATTTAATCAAAGGTAACAAAACGTTTTTAGACCATTAAAAAAATTTATGAATTGAATTGAATTAAAATAACTTTAAACTTTCAATCCATACAGGAAATATTTACTTACGTACATGCATGTTACAGAGTCAAATATCCATTCTAACTTCCTTTTATCAAACGAATTATTGTTTATTAATTCCTAAACACACCGATTCGCCGTCTAGCCAAAGAGTTACTGTGACAAGAACAGAGTTAGTACTTAGATTCAAGGAGATCTGGTCTAGATCTAGGTAGGCGGAGCGTTCCTCTCCAATGAATTCAGGTAGTTAAACATAATTAGAACCTATTGTTGTTTCTATCGGTTTGCTATCGGCGTCATTTTGCGATAATCGTCTCAGATATTCTTGTTTCTGTGAGAATGAATGTTGATTCAAGATATTTATCATCATCATCTTATCATCGTCCACTGCTGAACATAGGCCTCTCCCAAAGCGCGCCACAAGACTGTGTCCTCAGCCTTCCTCATCCATTCGCTTCCCGCTACCTTGTTCAGGTTATCTGTCCAGCGGGCAGCAGAGCGTCCCACACTACGCCTGCCAGTTCGTGGTCTCCACTCTAGAACTCTGACACCCCATCGGTTGTCAGTTCTTCGGCAGAAATGACCAGCCCATTGCTCACTGCCACTTCAGCTTGCTAATTTTCGGAGCTACGTCAACCACTTTAGCTCTCTGACGTATCACTTCATTTGCTGGTGTGATCTCTCAGAGAAACACCGAGCATAGCTCTCTCCATAGCTCGCTGAGCGACCTTGAATGGATGGACTAGTCATATCATCAGGGTCCACGTTTCCGCACCATAGGTCAGGACGCACTGATTGAACACCTTCGTTTTGAGGCATTATTGTGGTAGGGCCAAGGAGAATATATGACGTAGTTTCCCGAAAGCAGCCCATCCTATATTCAAGATAATGATGATATTCAATTCCGTGGAGCCCTGCTGATAGGTTTATAGCTCAGCTCATGGAAAGAGCTATGCTCGGTGTTTCTCTTTCTAATGAGGTGATACGTCTGAGAAGGAACGTAGTTGACAGCTATGGGTGCATCTGTCCATAGCTGCTCCATAGCTGTTGGCGAATATGCCTGTTTGCTAAATGCTTCCGCGCTACACGCGTGGCATTACGTAGTCCGATCTGCTCACGCGCCGTTCTTGCACAGCACGGCTAGCATGCCACCCACGACAAAGCGACGAAACGAGAAAAGTCATGCGAGTTCTTTTTGGCATGTGTAAAATAACGGATTGTTATCGTTTTCTCGGGGGTGGCACGCGAACATACTTCGATCTCCTCGCGTGGGCTGTACTAGTCTCGAGGGGTATTTTAAGGGGCGTACAAACGCGCCATCTCCCATCTCTCTTCACTGAGAGTTCGTTTACTGGGCAGCTGTAACTTAATAGCGGTCAACAAGTTCAGCGTGACCCGACAAGGACATAAAAAAGACGAAATCATATCAATATCAACCTGTTTTTGTCATAAAAACAAGTCCTGTAGTTAAGACACATTTTGCGCTGATAGGATACGAAGCTAAATTTAGAGGTCTAGTCCTTTTCTACAATTTTTATCAAGAAAAATTTTACTCAAATGGGTTCACACAATAAACTTTGTCAACTAACAGGTCTTCATCTCTGGAACGGTATCATAATTGCATAGCAGTTCTTTAATAACGATTAAATTGATTCTTTATTTGCCATCGCCGTTGAAACTAAACACGATTTCGGTTTTATTTTTTTATTTCAGCAACCAAGACAAAGCGGACTACACACGGTCAGATATTTTGCATTTGACTTTTTTCAATTTTGTCGGACTCGTAATATAATAGAGGTCAGTGGTCGGACTAAAGACAATATTTTTTTTAAGTAGCTTGGACTGAGTCAATTTGAGTCCACCAGATTTTTTGGAACAGAACTATACAAATTTTTTGTATACTCTTCAGATGACATGACCAAATACTTTATTTTCTAAATCTTGATGTAGATTACAATGGTTGTAAAGTATACGAAACGGAGCCAATTCCACGCCCCACTGATTGGCAAAGGGATATATCCTATACATCCTAGATGCCAAATAGAAAGGTATTAAAAAATATTTCTTTGGCCGACTTCGAAACTGACATTTCAGACAGATCAGACAGAGGAATAAATGATCTTTGAATTATAATACTGATTTCGGTAAAAGAATGATAAATAAATAAAAAAAATTTTTCCATATTAAACTTAGAACACTAGAAAATACAATTTGGGAACTTAATTATTACAGATTTATGTTACTTAGGTGAAATTTATCTTTAGGTAAAAAAAATAGGTAGGTAGGTCTTAATGATATTTCCACCTGAAGTCTTGTACTTCATCAAATCTGTCGTTAGGTTGTCTCTCAAAATGTCAGTCCGTATGTCAGATATGGGACCTGCAAGATCATCGTCCGACACAGGATGCGCTTGCCTCCGTGGGACCCCGCCAGGTAATTAAGGGACCAACTTAGGTAGGTCTTAATGATATTTCCACCTGATGTCTTGTATTTCATCAAATCTGTCGTTAGGTTGTCTCTCAAAATGTCAGTCCGTATGTCAGATATGGGACCTGCAAGATCATCGTCCGACACAGGATGCGCTTGCCTCCGTGGGACCCCGCCAGGTAATTAAGGGACCAACTTAGGTAGGTCTTAATGATATTTCCACCTGATGTCTTGTATTTCATCAAATCTGTCGTTAGGTTGTCTCTCAAAATGTCAGTCCGTATGTCAGATATGGGACCTGCAAGATCATCGTCCGACACAGGATGCGCTTGCCTCCGTGGGACCCCGCCAGGTAATTAAGGGACCAACTTTTATTGTAATATCACAATGAAACCTGTTTCGTGATACGATAACAAAAACTTGTATCTGCCAATTATTATTATTATTGAGTACAAGTTGATCTCGTTGTCTTCCAAGTTTTTTGCAAGCTGGTTTAGTTTGTTATTGCCAATTATTTCTTAACTTGAACTATATCTTATGGTTCTCATGTATACTTTGGTTCAAGGATACTTTATTTTCAAAAAAAAAATCATATGTAGGTAAGTACTTAACAAAACTGTTGGAAGATGTTTTTTTGGTTTCACGCTCCGATAATGTTTCAAGTAATAATCCAATAATGTCTAGAACGTGTAAGTATTACAATGAAGTATGCTTTGATATTAGCTTGGATGGATGAAATATATGAAATCTATTTCTAAATTAGAACTTACTTGACATGTTGTTATTTATAATAACCTAACCTATACAGGGTGAAATTGATATCATTAGCATCCTTTTAAACTAAGAGTCTACTCATCAAACTGAACAACTTTCACTATGGGAGCAAACCGATCGGAACAACAAAAAAATCAGCTGTTCCATACTAAATGCTACGATTTGCTCTCATAGTAAAAGTTGTTTAGTTTGATGGGTAGACTCTTAGTTTAAAATGATGCTAATGAAATCAATGTCACTCTGCATATTTTTTAGGTATGTTCATATTTAGGTAGGTATATATGTAAAATTTTAATAGGTATAATCTGTCCTTGTCTTAGACTACTTATACAACGTGTTAATGAATTAACGCAAAACTAGAAAGTAGTTTGTTTAGAATCGAGAACAGAATCGAATTATCATGGTTTCAACATAGGTAATTTTTTTCAAAATATTAAATAATTTTTTTGCAAAATATAAAATTTACTGAACCCGATGACAACCCACCGCACGGGCACACTCACCCTACTTACTACCAAAACAAGATTATAAAAATGTATCCATGAGTATGCTAGCGCTTTCTTTCAGTGCTGAAATGATAACGAATCATTTTTGCCTCAAAACTTAAAATGCGAATAACTTTAAATTTTAACTATCAAAATAATGAAATTATTATTGCAATCCAATTATTTTGTTATAAATCAGTTGGGGTGTATGAGGTTTTGCGTTAATTCATTAACACGTTGTATAGGGACGCGTAACCACGTGTCATTCTACTAACAAACTTTCTGCCACTTTTTGCGGGGGGCGAGGTAACATGTTATCCGCAACTTTGGATTTTATTCCCTATGACTTTAGATTCTAATTTTGAATGTTCAAAATCATGAAAAGTAGTCTCGTGTAAACCCCAAACGTTCTAAGTTCGAAATTATTGTTTCGCAATAATAGGCTGTCTAGTTTAGTGATAAGTTATAAAATTGAATGTTGAATGTACATGATCATTGATCTTATACCGTGGCAGAGGAGAAATGCTACCACAAGGCCGGTCCTTATATAATGTATATCTAAGGTCCGTGTCCAATAAAATAAAAAAATACCTTCATTTCCGTTTTATAGTACTTATTTATGTGTTAAATAATACAGTATAGTACCTACACTTACTATCTACTGTATAGTTAAAAATATATTTGAAATTAAAAAAAAATTGAGGTTCCTTATAAACTGCACCTTGCCCACGAGGCCCAAAATAGGACTTAAGCTTTTGCATTTACGAGTGAATATTCGATGAAATTAGACGCGATTACGAAACGGAATGGTTTAATGTACAGTATACGAGTATTATAATGACTCTTACCTTAGTCTCAAACTTCTCAGTCTCATTCTTGTAGTGTAGTCTTTCGTTCTCCACCTTCTCCAGTTTCGATCGTAAAGTCTCCAGCTCTTCCTGTAAAGATAAATAAATAAAATAATAAAATCATTTATTTTCTCTCAAAACAATTACACACAAAAAAAAAATACAATATCTTAAAAACACCTGTACTTATACAATTGGAATTACAGTTTTGAGAGATAAAAACAACCTTATTAATACCACTATTAAGACTACATTTTACAGCTCAGATCAGCATAAATACGACGAGCTTTAGTTCTATTTCCAAAATACACTAGACAAATGGTCAATAAACGTAGCTAAAAAGACACGACAAGTATCTACAGCGACGGTAGATAGAGCAAAGCCTTGATCAATTAGTGGTGATCAGGCAAGAGAGATAAAGGGTCTTCAAGCAGCAAGGTGGAAGAATGCCAGGAAGTTATGGATGCGAATTGCGTTATAACCATGTTATGACACAGGACCGGGATGGATGATCAGGATAATGGGAAGGAGGTTATACCGTGCAGTGGGATGACACAGGATTCTTTGTGAACGGAAAGCATATGCTCACGACTATATTCCCCGAGGGGGTAGTCAGAGATATTCTGAAACTTCAGAACATCCACGTTTCACTAGTAGTACCGAAACTCTGTCCAGTGTGACGGGGAGTGAGCCCGTCGCCATTTGTAATGGACAGTAGGTACGATACATGCCTCGAAATTGAAGCATGCAGGTTTCCTCACGATGTTTTCCTTCACCGAAAAGCCAGTGGTGTTACAAATCGTACATAAATTCCGAAAAAGTCATTGGTACGAGTCGGCCTGGACGGGGATCGAACCATCGCCTCCTGCAAGGCAGGCAAGGTTACTCGCCACTGTACCACCGCGGCTTCTATAAAAGGCGGCATCCCCATACCCAGCAGTGGGTTGATATTGTGCTGATTTGATTGAATCGAATAGATGTGATATACCGTACCTACTTTCATGATGCGATATGATCGATCAAAGTAACTGTTAAACGAGGGATGGTCAATCAACATAGCAAACAATAAACATTGCAATCATGTATTCGTGAAGTGATTTTCAACATTCACCAATCAAATAGCAATCATGCGACCTTTGACATAAAGACTGGATATAATCAATCAGAGATTACAGACAGCAACTTATTTGGTTATTAGTCAAAATGAATAGAAGTTCCTTTCGAATTGCATACGGTGGTATTACGAATTATTTTTCTTCTTCAGCCGTGTCGAATGTCGATTGATGTTTGGTTTGATAAAGTGGTGCAGAGATTTTAACAATCAGCACCCAATCAGAACCTTGGGCGTGCCTTTAAAAGCCTATAAGCCTTTAATTGCCAAGGGTTCCTCGGACGAATCGCGGGTTCAGTAGGTACGTTTACACATTTATCCATTAGTTTAGAGAAAGTCAAGTCGAAGAGTTTCAAGTAAAATTAAGACTGAGAATTATGAAAAAGTTCTACCAGGCCCTAGCATTAGGCACGTAACATTACATCTAGGTATTATAGTGAAAAAGAGCTAAGCCGAATAGACGGAGATCCGACCGTAAAATTATGCACCTATTCCTTAGGCGAACGAAATGTAATTCTAGTGTATGTTTATACAGGGGTTTATTCAACGCCACCAAGTTGCCTAAAAAAATCTTGCCGCAAGTGCCTTTTCCATTATAATTTTTGGTATAACTTTTTCCACGTGTTTGTTAGGGAAGTGAATGAGGTGCCATCAGTAGGAGACTGGTCTAAAGTACTTTAAAAACTAGGGTTGCCACCTCTCAATCTGCCGCAACTGGTACCCAAGAAGTATTTCGTCGAGTCTAAGGCTCAAACTGCGGCCAAAAAGCTGGGCATCTTAAACAAGGTGAAGCGGTACTTCACTCCTGGACAGCTCTTAGTATTGTATAAAGCTCAGGTCCGATCATGTATGGAGTACTGCTGCCACCTGTGGGATGGCTCAGCCAAGTATCAACTTGCCGCACTCGACTCGGTTGAACGCAGAGCCAGGAGGCTCATTGGCGATAGTAAGCTGGTGGAGGCCAAGCTTCATAGCCTAGCCCACCGCCGCAGAGTGGCCTGCTTGTCGGTCTTCTACAGATTGTACTTCGGTGAGTGTGCCCTAGAGCTGCATGAGCTCATCCCACCTTCCCCTTTCTACTATCGGACTTCCAGACGCACCGCGGGATATCACCCCTTCTTGGTTGACATCCCACATATCCGCACCAAGCGCCTTTCTGAATCTTTTATAATGCGCACAGCCAAGGAGTGGAATGCCTTACCTGCGTCAGTATTTCCGAGTACTTACAACCCGAATTCCTTTAAAGTACGAGTGAATAGGCATCTTCTGGGTAAGCTCGCTACATCTACGACCCCATCTTCGTCCTGAGGACTGGATTGAGGTCAAGAGCAAACCCATAGTTAATAAAAAAAAAAAAAAAAAAAAAAAAAACTATAGGGTTGCCAGGTCCAAATATGTCATTTTTGAATCTGGCAACCCTAGTCTTGCGGCAGATTGAGAGGTGGCAAAACTATAGGGTTGCCAGGTCCAAATATGTCATTTTTGAATCTGGCAACCCTAGTCTTGCGGCAGATTGAGAGGTGGCAACCCTAGTTTTTAAAGTACTTTAGACCAGTCTCCTACTGATGGCACCTCATTCACTTCCCTAACAAACACGTGGAAAAAGTTATACCAAAAATTATAATGGAAAAGGCACTTGCGGCAAGATTTTTTTAGGCAACTTGGTGGCGTTGAATAAACCCCTGTATAAAAATACACTAGAATTACATTTCGTTCGCCTAAGGAATAGGTGCATAATTTTACGGTCGGATCTCGGACTAGAAAAAGGGCATGCTAGACTACCTGAGAAACATAATACAGCCGATGTTCATAACGTACCGTGGGAAAATAAATATTCATTGGTTTCCTACAAAGTAGCTGACTATAAAGGATGAGCTGGTATGAGCTTTTGTGGCGAAAAACTCATTTCATTATTTTATTAACACTTTAATGAACATCACGCGGGGTCTAGACCAAAATGTATACACGGAATGCCTTCTGGGGAGCGTTAGAATTTTTCTATTAGAAAGGTCACTGGGCACCTTTGTATGAAACATACACCCACGACCTACAGAAAAAAAAAGTAAAGGATGTTTAGATAAATGTCTCTAGTTCATAAATATATATGTCGCATTAATGTAGACCATGGGATTCAGGCTAAAAACGAATAAAGAAAAATAATAATAATTTGGTAAATTTTTTTACATTTTCGTTCATTTAATGTAATGTAATATGGATCAAGTAATCCAAAATATTTTTTTTTTAAAATACATATTCTTACATTTTAGTACATTTTGTAATTTTGTACATTTTCGTACATTTTATACATTTTTGGACATTTTAGTAGTATTTTAGTATTATAGTACATTTTCCCACGGTTTAAAAAATAAATAACTATATAAAATTGAATGTGGGTTCATACTAAACATTTTAAAACCAATTTGGTTTTTGTAGGAAAAATTTAATTAGCAGATTTCGCCCAATGACCGTTGCCTTATGCCATTAAGCAAATTTCTAACTCTATCTCTCTCTCGCATTAAGGCTTATGCCATACATATTCTGGATGGACGTAACAAAGTAGACAAATTCAAAGCTTGTGATGTGTCTTTTCTTTTTTTTATTCATAATGGGTTTGCGCTTGGCTTCATCTCACCTGATGGAGAGTGTAGTGAAGATGAAACCGAGGATATAGCGCGCTCGCCCAGAAAAAACCATTAACTCTTCTTTTAAAAATATCCAGTTTGTATTTGCTTGGGAAAACAGACGCGGGGAGAGAGTTCCAAACCTTTACCTGTTCTCATTATAAAAGAGGATGCGAAAAGGTTGCAAAAAGGTTTTTGTACGGATTGTTGGAATATCGACAACGTATGGATGCATAGTCTGAAGAGATTCTTTCCGTAGAGAACAGTGACAGTATTTTAATTGTCATGTGAGCTACATTATACGATAACAAAAAATTAAAATCGCCTTCAAAAAAACGAAAAAGTTAAAAAATAATATTGCAGCCTATGACTTTTTCGTTCGCATCATAAGAACATTAATTTGTTTTATTGAAGTCGCTGTCAAGCCGGTACGATTCGCAACATGGCTTGCATTTTTTTGCTTGGCTTGACACCGACTTCTATAAAACAAATTAATGTTCTTATGATGCGAACGAAAAAGTCATAGGCTGCAATATTATTTTTTAACTTTTTAGTTTTTTTGAAGGCGGTTTTAATTTTTTGTTAAAATTTTGTTTATTTCACAATTTTCAGTGGTGAATTGATTAGTTCGATTTAATAGGAGTGTTTTAAATTAAAAAACGCACTAGTCGGCATTACGATTTTCGAAGGTTCCCCTCGATTTCTCTAGGATGCCTTCATCAGATCCTGTTTCCTTATCATGATACCACCCTCGGGACATCTCCTTTCCAACAAAAAAGAATCATCAAAATCGGTTCATAAACGACGAAGTTATCCGCGAACACACATAAAAAAATATATATATATATATATATATATATACGGTCGAACTGAGAAACCTCCTCATTTTTTGAAGTCCGTTAAAAATAGCAACAGAAAGCGAAAATCCCTCGAAAAATTCTTCAACTCCATAATATCAATAATTCGAAATTGTAAAACGTTTCCCACATTACAAAATCCCTACAACAAACAGTGATCTAAAGAAGCCGTAGGTAATACGAATGGTGATCTTCATAACCGTTAGAGCGAGCCGATTGCGTGTATTCATCGCACGCCGCTCGCTGACTGACGCTGCGCAGGCGCTTTTATGTGCATTTCTTATTCATTTTGTATTGCTTCACTACTTTCTTATGAACCTTAGAGGGATAATGATGATGATAATTACGGTTTCAAAGTATAAAACAAGAAAATACTGAGCAAAGAAAAAACATATTTTTTCCAGTCAAACGTTCGTAGCGATACGTGCAATCAATTACAGTATTACTTTGAAAAGGAAATCTTTAAGCTGAAGCTCCTGGTGAGCGTTAGAATTTTTCTATTATTCCCACAGTGCCTTATGCCATAAAAAATTTCAAACTCAAATAAACCAAAACGCTGTAAGAACATGATATGTTCGGCCAGATAAATTAGGACGTTCAAAAACGCTTTGAAGATTCTAATGCAATGGTTTTATACAAAATGTGATAGAAAAAAGGGCTTTTCGATGATTTTGGAACATTTATCTTTATTATCAAGTCTATGTGACGAATAGTTCGAATTTTTAACTATCTTATGTTCGGATAATTAAAAATTCGATGAAGAAGAACGATGATTCGATTCGATTCGAATTCGATTTAGAATTTTTAGCTTATGCTAAGCATAACATACACGAAATAACCCCGTACGTTCTGTTGACTCTAAGGCAGTGATCAATCGAGTACGCCACTTGTTAATATTCCTAATTGCAACACCTTTCTTGCCTCTTCAACAAGAACCATTAAACCTCTTCATTCATGCTCTCCCTTTTCATTTTATTTGGCCCTTTTGGGCCCCCAATTTTTTTAGCGTCATTACTGAAAACATGTCATAGATTTCACCTAATCTATAAGAATTTCACTATCAACTATCTAAATTCCTATACGCCTAGTAAAAAATTACGCGCTCTAACTAAACAGAACGTGTCATACCGGCTATTAGATGCGGAAGTGGACCGTCTCTGGTCCACCACGTATGAAGACCCTTCAATCAAGCCATTCGCACACTTAGAACCAAAGCATAAGAGCTCTACCAGGAGACTCGTAATGTGATATGAAATTTAAAAGATAGTTCTATACGTGCAAAAACTGTATTACTGGGAATGCAGTCATCTTACAGAGATTACTGTGTGTTAGGAAACGTATGGATTATGGATGCAATGAGTAAAGATTAATTGTGAGGTGATTGGCCGAGTTGTTGCGAGATTTCTTGATAGTAATGCAAGTCGAAGAAAAAAAGGGCATTTATAACGATATACACTCGTTGGAGGGCAGTTCAGGGCAATCAGTCGTTGTCGGTTACTATGACCAGCAAAGGATGTCTTTTGGATCCGATGTTTTGATAAACAGTTTAAATTGTAACACAATGAAAAGCATATTCCGAGGAAGAAATTGAGACCGAGGAATCAAAGGAACCACAGGCCTGGAAAAAGAAGATCAGAGAGCTTAAAGCACTTTGAGAGTGGGTATAGTTACACATGGTTGGGCATGGGCCACTCCAAAGCACTTATCAAAGGCTAAAATCGCAAACTTGCGAACGGTCTCCTTGCCCTCAGCAAGGATCAAATTTGTACAATAGCAAGGTCACTCACAGGCCACTGCAAATTAAATAAGCACATGCGCACACACTGAACCTAAGTGACACGACCGGCTGCAGATTCTGCAAGGAGGAGATGGAAACTCCTCTGCACCTCCTATGTGATTGTGGCCCCCTGATGTACAAACGCAGCACTCATCTGGGTAGGCAGGTGCTGACACCAGATGAGATACAAACTATCCCGATCAAGAATCTACTGCGATTTCTGGCCGCAATGGGGATTGGTAAGGAACTATAAAAAGGGCGTTCACAAAGGACCAGCGATGGTCTACGTGGCACAGGCTTAGCAAGCCTGTCAAGGCCCAAAACCCCAAATAATAATAAATACACATGGTTCGCCTTCCTCTTTAATTTGTTCCGTGTTCTGTGCGAATGAAATCCGTCATTAGATATAATGAACTGGAATGAACCATATTTTCAACACAAGTTGTTCGATTTGCTACGTGTCGCTATTCATCATATTAAAATGTTGCGCTAAGTTTTTTTATGATAACTTTCTCATTACAAATTGCTTACTGCCAATTCTGTCAATAGCGGATTCGGTGTACATTTTGTTTTTCACCTGAGTACCCGACGTTCCTCTAAAACATGTATGTAAAGTTGAAGTTGATGACGAAACCTTAATCTATGGGGCCAACATTGGAATCGCGAAAAAAATGAGTCGAGGTTTGCAGTTTTTTAAGAAACAGAAAGATAGATAAAGATAGATAGATAGATAGATAGATAGAGTAGATAGTAGATCTCAGTAGATTTTTTCAGATTTTGTCTTTGGTCCTTTCTGTATTAACGTTAGAAGGAATGCGAAAGGGCTAGACCGCCTGGGCCCCTATTACGCAGAAAGCCGTCCACCTGCGGATCAAAACATCGCATGCTGCGGCTAACCGCATCCACGTAACACTGCATAACACTTGTGGTGGTTGGTTGCCTACTTGCTGCACCTACTGTGTTGTTCATGTTACTTTACTTCCTAGGCTTTTTATCGTTTCTTTATACATGGTGTTAACAAATGAATGCAAGTAGCATGACAGGGGTGAGAGCGACACAGGTCACGTCTGAACGTCAAATTTAAGTGAGATGGCGGTTATCTCCGTAGTATTTCACTTAAATTTTACGTGACCTGTGTCGTTCTCATCCCTGTCATGCTACAGGAGCTTGATTAGAATCAATAACAGATAGATAACATTTTAATAATTTTTTTTTTATCATAAAATTGTTTTTTTCCTCGTCATAACACCAGACCCCCTAGCATCATTTCTCTACTTGCGCGCGACTCTGCTTTTTCCCATACTACAAGTCGCGGCAAGCGCGGCTTTCGCTCTCCGACATGCGCGGGAACAGGTTATTTTGTTTGTATGCAGCGGAGGCGCGTCGCGCGCGTGTAGAGAAATCATACTAGACCTGCAGCCTCTATTTCAGTTTCTCAGTGATTAACGCACGCTAGCAATTAGGTACGATTATTCCATTTGTAGGTATAACAAGTAAAATAAATAGAATGTCATTCAACCATCAATTTTTGAGAAATGGTTTGCGTTTATTATTTGAAACTTATACAGGGCAGGATGTACCAGGAAATAGTCCAGCAGTAACATGAAAGATGACAGGAGCTTATAAATGTCCTACTGCAGGGCACAATCCTGCCCTCAGGGAGGGTTGTATGGGCGTCAGTCCACCACGCGTGCCCAATGCGGATTGGTAGACTACTTCACATACGGATCAGAATTTCTTCTTTAGCGTATGCAGGTTTCATCACGATGTTTTCCTTCACCGTTTGAGAGCGGTGGGTAATACTGTGCCTACATAAGTTACTACACGCGCTGCGCTGGTATGTTCTATGATTTTATAAAGATACGAGCTTTTACCCGCGACTTCGTCCGCATAAATTATATACCAGATTTTAAGTCAGATCATAAGCTATCAAACAAAAAAAGTTTTATCAAAATCGGTTCAGTAGTTTTTGCGTGATACTCGAACAAACAAACACCCAAACAAACAACAAAGAAACAAACAAACAAACACGGACAAAAAATTCAAAAATTGGTGATTTGGAATCAGGGACAGGTAAAGACCATGTCGTAATTTTTTTTTTTGTAAATATCTTCAATGTACAGACACATTTCTGTTACAGTTTTATAATAGTTTAGATTAAGCATCTACCCATACAAATACAACTACAATACATACAAGACATAATCTTCTCTGTGAGAAGTTAAAGGTATAAATCAAAACAAACTATTCAAACTCCAAGCCAAATACAGCTCGCAAGATAGTTTATGACTGAACTGAAAAGGTTTAATGCATAGATGCATTTAAATATCCTATTTCACATCTAACATTTATGACCAAGACCAAAAGCATTTCTGTCATTCTGTAACTTTATCACGTTTTTAGGGTTCCGTACCCAAAGGGTGAAAACGGGACCCTATTACTAAGCCTACGTTGTAAGTCCATCCGTCCGTCCGTCTGTCCGTCTGTCCGTCCGTCCTACCTATTTAGGGCTGTAACTTTTGAACCGTAATAGCTAGAAAGTTGAAATTTTCTCAGATTATGCGTTATTACGGCGGATTTGTTAGCAAATAATAAGTATGTCAAATAGTTAAAAATTAAGGGGGGTTCTCAACAAGAAACTAGTTTTATATACATTTTTAGGGTTCCGTACCCAAAGGGGTGAAAACGGGACCATATTACTAAGCCTACGTTGTCCGTCCGTCCTTCCGTCCGTCCGTCCGTCCGTCTGTCCGTCCGCCCGTCTGTCCGTCTGTCCGTCTGTCCGACCTGTTTGGGGCTGTAACTTTTAAACCGTAATAGCTAGATAGTTGAAATTTTATGCGTTATTATGGCGGATTTTTTAATAAATAATAAAAATGTCAAATAGTTAAAAATTAAGGGGGGTTCTCAACAAGAAACTAGTTTTTATCAACGTTTTTTCTTCACGCTCTATCGTAAAAACGGTAATACATACAAGCGTCAAACTTAGTTTGATTATAGAGCAAACTCAACAGAATAACAACAAATACTAAAAACCGGCCAAGTGTGAGTCGGTCTTGCGCTAAAGGTCCCGGACAAAAATGTTTTTTTTTCTAAGTTAATAATGTTGTGTTCTATGGTGGTGTGGTACGGAACCCTCGGTGCGCGAGTAGCCCGACTCGCACTTGACCGGTTTTATTAAGTCTATATTTCCTTATGGTTTGCAGGTCGCAAAACATAAATATAGAATAGAGTTTACTTGCGGAGTCTTAAGAGAAATATTTATCGTATTCTTTCTTCCTAGACCTGTGGCTGTGCCAGTGGTTTTTAAAGTGGGATTGAATATTTTTGAGACAGGGATATTTTTTGTTTGCACAACAAAGAACGTAATAAATAAAACCGGTCAAGTGCGAGTCGGGATATTCGCGCACCGAGGGTTCCGTACCACACCACCAAAGAACACAACATTATTAACTTAACTTTTTTTGTCCGGGACCTTTAGCGCGAGACCGGCTCACACTTGGCCGGTTTTTAGTATTTGTTGTTATTCTGTAGAGTTTGCTCTATAATCACACTAAGTTTGACGCTTGTATGTATTACCGTTTTTACCATAGAGCGTGAAGAAAAAACGTTGATAAAAACTAGTTTCTTGTTGAAAACCCCCCTTAATTTTTAACTTTCTGCCATTTTTATTATTTGTTAACAAATCCGCCGCAATATCGCATAATCTGAGAAAATTTCAACTATCTAGCTATTACGGTTCAAAAGTTACAGCCCTAAATAGGTAGGACAGACGGACGGACGGACAGACAGACAGACAGACAGACGGACGGACGGACGGACGGACGGACGGACAACGTAGGCTTAGTAATAGGGTCCCGTTTTCACCCTTTGGGTACGGAACCCTAAAAAGGTTGCAAACTCGATCCTAGACTGTTATGTTAGCTAATCCAATTAATTATTAAGGAACTTACAATAGCGAAGTAGAGAATGTGGAAGCGAACGGTAAAATAAATTACCAAGAAACTTCATATGCCACGTAATCGTAATGAATGATACAAGAGATAAGTATTTACGTAGGTATACAGGGTGTAAGTTAAAGTATAATTAATCTTTAAACTGCATTTTCTACCCATCAAACTGAACAACTTTTACTATGGGAGCAAATTGATGGGAGCAAAAAATAATCTGCTGTCCCATTCTAAACTCCAATACCTACTCGACTCAATTGTAAGCAACAGCAAATTTTTTTTTTTGCTCCAATGTTGTTCAGTTTGATGGGTAGAGTGTAAGCATAGCATAAGCTCACGACTATATTCCCCGAGGGGGTAGTCAGAGATGGGTAGAGTATAGAGTATGTGGTTTAAAGGTTAATGATACTTTTCCTTACCACTTCTTGTATACTTAAACTCAAGACTCATCCTCCAAGCTCCAGGAGAGTGATTTCTGAAAGTCACACGTTGAAATCAGCAGAAGAAAGTCATTCAAATCAAGTTTGTGTATTCATTTGGTCATGATTTTGAATATCACCATTAAACAAAACTATTAACTGAAAAGAGAAAAACAAGCTCTTTAATCACTAATCAGCTATACCAACTTTGTTTTCTTGAGCAAATATAATTTCAATGCGTTACAATCGAACTGCAACTGTGAGGCTTGATGTACTCTTGACTGTGCCTACCTATCTATCTACTTTTTTTTTAAGTGCCATATTGAAAGCGATCTCATGTACCGCACTTCGTATAAACCCTGTGGTTTCAGAAGTACGCCTGAAATTTATATATATTATTATTATTATTATATCAGCCGTCGTTTTCCTATTGTTGGGCAAAGGCCTCCCTCCGATTAAAGAGCTTGTTTTTCTCTTTTCAGTTAATAGTTTTTTTTATGCAGTCGGGTTTTTTGTTTTTATAATTATTTAGTTTATTTCATACTTTTTAGTCTTTTGTCTAAATGGTAGCATAAAAGTACTATTAATATATATATATATATTTGGAATTGTCTGTTTACCAGCTTTCATTTGATACCCATATTGTAATTTTAGAAGAAATAAATTTATTCCCCCTCTTTTTTTAAATCGCAACCGCCTTATTAAAATAATATAGCCTATCACTCTCACGATTTTTACAAATCTATCGACACCACATACGTCAAAATCCATCAATCCGTTTAGGCTGTAGGCCGTGCGTGCCAAAGAAATATACATACAAACATACATACATACATACGTTCGAAAAACATAACCCTCCTTCTGGCGCAGTCGGGTAAAAATAGCACTTCTAGTCCCTTTCGGAGTAAGTCAGACTCTGCTGCAACTACCAACTATCTTCATAGATAACGATATGATAAATTTATTCATTTCCCTGCATTCTATGACGCGTAAACAAACAACAAATCAACGCAAACGATGATCGACCAGTGCCGTACATTTGTATACACATATTCAATCAGTAGTCGTGCTCTATTTAGCTCGTTTCACCTCATTTACATTATAACTGTCCATTTATCTGTTAGAGGCAAGCCCTCGACTCGACGTTCAGTTAACAAAGATATTTGTAACAACCAGGTAATGAATGTGTTGAAATTAGTTTAAGAAAGCTCCGTAACTGCCTCCGTGGTCTAATGGTTATAAGCATTGGGCTCTCGACACGGAGGTCGTGGGTTCGATTCCCACGGGGGACACCAGTGATATGCCACTTTGTGCATTTTTCCCCAGTTAGTTAGGACATTGCAGTCTGAATCATCTGATTATCTGAAAAGAAAAATGATTGCGTGCTTCGGATGGCACGTTAAGTCATTGGTCGTTACATAAAAACCACGTTCGGCCGTAAGGCGGTTTGAAAAAACTCTGACACCAGGGCTCTGCCCACACGATATCATTGTTAACCTAAACATATGTATATATAAGTACAGGTATTCTTCTTTCTTATCGTGTGGGCAGAGTCCTGGTGTCAGAGTTTTTTCAGACCGCCTTACGGCCTCTGACGTGGTTTTTATGTAACGACTACTACCACCAGAAATAGTAGCTGGGACCAACGACTTAACGTGCCATCCGAAGCACGGAATCATTTTTCTTTTCAGACAATCAGGTGATTCAGCCTGCAATGTCCTAACCAACTGGGGAAAAACGCACAAAGTGACATAGCACTAGGTGTCCCCCGTGGGAATCGAACCCAAGACCTCCATGTCGAGAGCCAAAGCTCTTAACCATTAGACCACGGAGGCAGTAAGAAGAAGAAGTACAGGTATTTCTTAATATGCTGACGGATTTTAAGGGTATGAGCAGACCATCAAACTCTCTATGGGACCAAAGTCGAGTTCTCAAGCGTTTAATTTTATAACCACTAATCTGTCCATTACCACCTTACCAATATATCTATAGGTACACTGGAAAAAATGCGAGCCTACGAAGACTCTTAATTAGCACTAAAATAATTGAAATGACGTTATGATTATTACTAAGTTAGGTTTATTCGTGATTTGCAAAAAATGTTACAATAATATAACTAAGATACAATAAATGATTACAATCTAATTTCCTAAATAAATAAAACTAGTCGAACAGACCGCCCCGCATCACGTCTCGCCCAAAGGTGCCCATTATGCTGGCTGCGTTGCCTCGCTGGATGGCCAGCGACATCCTTTGGACGAGATATGATCCGGATCGGCGGTCGAGACCTTTTTGACCTTTATATTGTTGATCGAAGTTTTGTTTACTAAAAACAAAAGATGGTTAGTTGTAACAACAAGCCGAATTCGTTTAACAAAGTTCTCTTAGTCGGAGAAGTCATGATGTTGACAGGCTCATATGGAGTCATGCATGATGTTGGTTGAAGTAAACAAATTTTTTTTCAGTGTACAGAACTGGGCTAAATATTATACAAGAAATAGCGTTGAGAATGGACCTGTTTTATGAAAACGTACCTAAATGTAGCGTTTTATTTTAATGGACTATTAAGTAGGATACCTCGCAATAGCGATATCATTAAACAAGGTTTTCGAACTCTTGACCATAACTTGTGCAAATCTTGACACTAAAATTAAACGACCAATAAACTTTACACTGACATTTACACTCACGACTGTCTCCAATCGGTATAGGCAGACATTTCCATCCGTTCGATCCCACCCTCAAAAAACATCCTTATTCTGACACGCAAAAACAATCCAGAGTTCATGAGAAGTATGCGATCCGTTACAAACGACGCATTCATTCACTATTGGAAGTGAATCCGCGAGTTTTTGCCGCCACAGTTAGCTGGCTCGACCCTAATCTAATTATGTGATCTACTTAGCCGCTGTTTGGTTTATTATGACGTGATGCATTGAGAACAAAGTAAATTAGGTCAGTGTATGCCCTTTTCGTAATCGTTTTAGTTGGGAAATGCTTTTAGTTAGGTACCAAACGTCGGCTATTATTTTTTTCTGAATCGAATGAGAGCTTCGTCTTTTAATTGATCCAATCCTACCTAACATTAAAAGACGAAAGGATTGAAGGTTTTAAGTCTAATAGCCATAATGGCTCGGTAGCTTAATTGAACGAAAGTACAGCCTCGGTTTGGCAAGTTGCGGGTTCAAGTCCCGTTCGAAACTAAAGTCAATCTTTAATTTTTAATAGCACAACATGGCTGTTACATGTTAATAACCAATAATATTTGATAAACAACCTGTAATGCAATTATAGGAAAATATTTAATATAAACAAAACAAGTGGAACAGGAAGCCGCTCCTAGCAAAACAATTACAACTACACAACTTCTCGTTAACTAAAACATAATATCAAAACCATGTGGTTTAATTTATAAACTAATCTAGTCCCTCGTTAAGATCTAGCCGCCATAATTGTAGATCGCGAAGCGTTGCGCCTGGGCGTCGGCACGCGCTCTGTGAGTTCTTTCCACGTACCATGTGCCAACTACCAAGTAATTTTCATACCTACTACCTAAAGCATAAGGGTTGTAACAGGGGACTTCTTACATAGAATGTAACGTAAACACCGAGGTGTAATCACCCGGAAATCGCTTCGATTAGCGGTTGCACAGAATAGGTCTCAGGTTGATGTCAGGTTGAATTAGACCACGTCGTTATGGAGAATGTCGTTCAGGACTAGCTTAGTTTTATAGCCTTAGGTGAAGTCGTTCGTTGAGGTGTTTTACTGGTTTTCTTTTCGATCGTATTCCCTATTTTATTGCCTTTACGATATGTACTTGGCAGACGTTAGGTGGTTGAGTTCTTTATAGAGATTAAGCTTACAAAAATGTGGCTATTGGAGTGCAACGAACTATAATGTCTGAATTCTTATTTTGACCTGAAATGTCTTTCATTTCGGTCAGGAGGGGATCGAATGCAAAAACGAAATATGTTATGACAAGGAGTGCGATTTTTGAATCTCATTCGCTGAGTTCAGCCTTTGAAAATGTCAAAATTACTATGGAGATAAGCATCTTTCTACTGCTGATTTGACTTTCAAAAATCGCACTCCTGAAGTATGATTTTTGAAAGTCAAATCAGCAGCAGAAAGATGCGTATCTCCATAGTAATTTTGACATTTTCAACTGCTGAACTCAGCGAATGAGATTCAAAAATCGCACTCAAGATCGCTTATTACTTCGGAAGTATAGCACCTGTCGGCATTATTTTTTACCATTATTTATAGAAGCCATTACTCGGTACAAGAAATTTCACGTACTTCACTGCGGCTGTATCCCTGATACAGCCTACCCGATCTTTCTGAACAGAGAACATCCTCTGGATTCTCTGTTCTAAAAAAGTCTTCAACAAGTCGATGGCACTACATTAGAAGAGACCAAGAGCCTCCCTGAGTGACCAAATCTGAGTTTGTCTGACGCACCCAGTTAGCCTCAATACGACCAAAACGCTGACTGGCTAATCTGCAGCATGAGTGATTGTCATGCGATATAACTGATGCTCTCACGAATCAGTGTTGCCAATGCAATTTTTTAGGCGGCCGTGTACATTAGCTAAAAAAGCCGTGTTTATATGGAAAAAGACCAACGGTGGGCCGTGTCACTGCTTAAAAGGAAACACTTTTCATATTATTAGCCAAATGGTGCTGTTTTAAGGTTTTTAACGTTAATTAAACGTTTGCAAATTTTATCAATTTGTGTGGAAATCAATTTCGCCTCATCTGTTTTTTGCTCACAGAGCACGAAAGAGGAACAAGCCAGCCAACATACCGTAGGCAACTTAGTTACAATGTTGGCATACAGTCCTACACAGTCGAACCATACACTTAAAACAGTCTAATACTCTAAAAGTGAATTTTTTATAAATAAATTAGTCAATAACCGTAGAATTTGCGAAAAGCCGTAGAATCTGCTACGGCCACAGGGTTGTAGCCGTAGGCCGTGGATTTTGTAATTTTTTGGACTGAAAGCCGTAGAACACGGTAATTGCCGTAGCATTGGCAACACTGTCACGAATAAATCAAGCATTTTTGTCACCTTTTAAATGAGCATGCAGGCATGACATCGGGATCGCCTTCGTTACACCAATTATTTTTTATTTTTTTTTTATTAACTATGGGTTTGCTCTTGACCTCAATCCAGTCCTCAGGACGAAGATGGGGTCGTAGATGTAGCGAGCTTACCCAGAAGATGCCTATTCACTCGTACTTTAAAGGAATCCGGGTTGTAAGTACTCGGAAATACTGACGCAGGTAAGGCATTCCACTCCTTGGCTGTGCGCATTATAAAAGATTCAGAAAGGCGCTTGGTGCGGATATGTGGGATGTCAACCAAGAAGGGGTGATATCCCGCGGTGCGTCTGGAAGTCCGATAGTAGAAAGGGGAAGGTGGGATGAGCTCATGTAGCTCTTGGGCACACTCACCGAAGTACAATCTGTAGAAGACCGACAAGCAGGCCACTCTGCGGCGGTGGGCTAGGCTATGAAGCTTGGCCTCCACCAGCTTACTATCGCCAATGAGCCTCCTGGCTCTGCGTTCAACCGAGTCGAGTGTGGCAAGTTGATACTTGGCTGAGCCATCCCACAGGTGGCAGCAGTACTCCATACATGATCGGACCTGAGCTTTATACAATACTAAGAGCTGTCCAGGAGTGAAGTACCGCTTCACCTTGTTTAAGATGCCCAGCTTGCCACCAATTTAAAAGGTGCGTGAAGAGAACATCCCCAAGTGACGAGAGAAGTGATAGATACCTACGTCTTCCGCTTCACAAGCTTCTAATACTGATTGGCAAAGCTCTTCAACACGATGACGTCAAACTCGATAACATCCCACCGACTCGAGAGAAGAAGTACAATTAAAATGCTGACATTGGAAAACAGCTGCATCTAAAAAGCCCTTAAACTTCACGACAGTGCATCACAGTAATAGGAAACAACACTTGTGAGATTTGATAGCAACGTCATTCTACGCGGGTGGGATCTCAGTATCTTTTTGTCTTCTAATTTACTTTCACTGTAACATGTGTGACTAAATTTCTCACGGGTTTCGGTTGGGGTAGGGCGGTTAAAGAAGGTCGTTAAGCTTGCTCTATTTCTGTTAATTTGTTTTTGTTCATTTTCATTTCATTATAGTCATGGTGAGTCGGGAGAATTGATACAAATAAATTGTTCTCAGCTTCGGCGTTCTTAAAATGCCGTCGTTGATAATGTCTTTCGTGTAGTGAAGAGGGTGGCGGCATCTGCTTTTACGATTTGTAACACCACCACTGGCTCTACGGCGAAATTCTGATGCACATAGGTATAAGTATGTTAGTTCCGCTAATTTGCATTCGAATCGAATATAAAAATCGAGATTAAAATTATGAAAAACTGTTTTTTCAGAAAGCACGACCATTTCTTAAATAATTTTAAAATATGATGTTCTTTAATCCCCTTTTTCTACTTCTACTACACAATTTTTCTCAAAACGACGGTTTGGATCTTTGAGAATTCAATCCACGTTTTGGATAATTATTTTATCATTCTTTTGTTAGAATTTTTTTCCTGAAAAATGCTCAGGAAAAAAATTCATTCATCACCACGATTTCTAAAACTAAAACCGCGTAATAGCCGCACTATTTCAAATTAGACTATCAACAATCTTATCGGATGCAAATAATGAGCTGTCGTAAATAACGCGTACGATTTTCACTGAAATATCAAAGTGACATGTTTTCAAACACTTGCATGTTGACGCGAACAATATGAACAACCAGATCTATATTCATAGCTTTATCATTATGTACATAATTGGCACTAACGACTTGTTCTAGTTATTTATTGACATTGTTTAAATATTCATGCAATTTTTATGTCTGCAAATTAAACTAATAAACTAATGTGTCTGTAGCAATTACGCGGTAATCTTTACACGAATTTGCCTTTTAGAGAATCTAAATCTAAACTATTAAAAAATGTAAATTAAAAAAAAGAATTTTTTTTCTTTGTGTGTTTGTTCGAGCATCACGCAAAAACTACTGAACCGAAATTGATGAAACTTTTTTGTTTGATAGCTTATGATCTGACTTAAAATCTGGTATACAACTTTATTCATTAACACGTTGTATAATTTGTGCGGACGACGTCGCGGGTTAACGCTAGTATTGTATAAATTCCTTTTGTGTGATTTAAACTACCTAGTAATATTTGTTAAACCAAAACTCCTGCTACTCTTCAAACGGGGGTGGAGACCTGGTAGCGACTGGTATCCTGAACTAAGAGAGACAAGTTCTCTTAGTTCAGGATACCAGTCTCTACATATTACTTTCATGTTTCTTATTATGTTCTTCTTATTTGCATCAATTGTTATACCTAGTTTAAGTTTTATGTGGAGAAAATAAATCTTTTTATTATTTTTAATAAATTAAGACCAGGTGAATTTGAGTCTTTTCGTAATGAAGAACAGATTTTGTTTAAGTTATCACAATTTACATAAACATAACAATGATGTCTTTCATTCTTCTTTCGTTTTACAGTACAGTGCTTTCAAGTAGGTATTGTAACCTGCAATATACGCCTGACTATACGCATTTTCGATTGTTGCTTTATAATAGAATCTCACAGCAATACGTAAACAGAATTCGCATCAAAATTTCCAATGACAGAAGAAAAATATAAATTCATTAATGGAAGAATATGTACACACGGCGACAGATCAACCTACCCATAGTTCGACCTTATGCCCATGAACATAGAGTTCAACTATGGGTAGGTTGATCTGTCGCCGTGTGTACTTACCTGACAACTAAGGATCTATAAAACGTAAGGAACATTACTATAATAGGTCTTTTTCAGAGATAAATATGCAGCTTAAATAAATAAATAAATATCTTGGACAATGTCACACAAATTATCTAGTCACATTTAAAGTACCAGAATCTAGCCTGGACTTGTATTATGATGACTAGACAACGATATAGAATACATATATAGATACAAACATCCATGACTCGGGTACAAATATTCATATTCATCATACAAATATTTGTCCCTATTTGTTAGCTTACAAATATATTTTTACATAACGAATAGAGTTTCAACATTCTCTTACTTTTATTTACGTAACTTCTTCTCGTGTGGAATTGTCACGTCTTCTTCAAATCGTCAATTAACGTAAGTAACTTGTAACAAACAAAACCAAGAAAAACTTCCAATCAACTTAAGAATGAAAGTTCAAATCAACTAGATATATCAATTTATATGTTTTCTCTCTAATTGGGGGATCAGTAACAGTTGAACAATATTTATGGTTATTGGCACTTGTCATCTATTTCTGAATACGAGTTCACAAGTCGTTGGAGGGTGACGATACGGAACAGCTGTTTTACGTTACGAAAAGGCAGTGCTACATACACTAAAGACCATAATCTCTTCCGAGGTGGTCAGAATCGTTGTCAAAACTACCAAATATTAGGCTTCCGGTACATTTCGACCTAATCCCAAATTGCCCAACACGTCAATACAACTAAATCCCAAATCGACTGAATCCGGAATTGACTTAATCCCAAATTGACTGAATCCCAAATCGACTGATTCCCAAATTGACTGAATCCAATCGAAATGCAAAATTTTTCTCGCTTGACAGAATCAAAATATTTTTTTGAAGTGAAAACTTCTTTAGCGGCGTTGTGCATTTTTAGGGATGGGTAAAAAATGTTGAACTCGCGTCAGGACCGTGACGTCACGTGACAATTCGTCAGACATAAGATCTCTTACGGCCGTTCCCAATATTCAAACTAAGGTTAAGAATAGATAGCCATCCTGGACTATTAGCAAGTTGCTATCTACCTAGTGAAGTCGTCCCAATAATGCAGATCAGTGCGTCGTAGGTCCAAGTAACAGTAGACAGGCCGCCTACCCGAGCCCTCCCTTGCGTTCCGGATTACGCAGTACTGCAGGGACTCCCATATAAGTGACCGCATTGTTTATTTGCACTTTATCACATTTTTCGCTAATTTAAAAAAGGTATGATGACATGTTTAAAATACCAATTTAAAATAATATTTTAAAAGCTAGCTAGCTTCTAGTTTGAAAAAAATTACAAAAGAAACATGAAATAAACGACTCTATGACAAAAGACAATGATAACGGAACGTTTTCTTAGCACATCTGCGATGTTGTTTTTTTGTTATGCGCCTGCACACATCTGTTTGGTATCGACAACATTCTTTCAAATTAGTAACTATTGAATTGCAGCCGGAATTTGGATTTTTTGTGATTCATTTCATGTCGAAGTAATTATATTATTCTTGTTTTTTTATTTGTATTGAATACGAATATTTCTAGCCTGATTTAAATATAAATCAGGCTAGAAATACTTGTAGTGGTACACTTACACTTGTTTGTGTCATTATAAAAATAATGGTTTCTTTGATTCAGTTTATTCGATTTTTAATTTTTATATTTTACAATTAGTACATACTAAAATATGTATGTACACACTACATTCAGAAAATAATTACCCATTTACACGTTTTTGATAATTGTTACAAGAAAGTACAAAAAATAATAGGTAAAAAGTACTAGGTAAAGTAGGTAATATATCTATTAGGTACTTAGTCCGTTTAGGTACTTTTAGAATCGGGTACATTTCATTATTTTTTTATTCTAAATCTATACCCACGCTCTTTCATAATATGCTGACGGTTCTTTTCTATTCGAAATTGATAGAATTTTACAAAAAGAATCTAGCTTATTTTAACTCGTCGTTCTGTAAACCCCCGAAATCGAAGGTTTGACTTTTATGCAACTAGAGGTAGTCAATGTTACTGACAGACAGCACTTCTAATTTTATTGGGACGCGTGAACTGTCATTTTCATACAAATACAGACAACGGATTGCTTACCCGTCCTCCCATCGACTGGTAGCAAGCAGGGGTAGGAATGCCTACTGTAGGTGAGTTTATTGGGACGGTAAAACAAGAGATCGATGGACTTTTCTTACCATAGTAAGGCAAAACCAGAGATAGATCGAATATTGGGAACGGCCGTTAGTCTTCACTTCTGTCGGAACTCCGGGGGTGCAACCCGTTGTTTTTTTTATTGGTTGTTTCTGCCCAATCTCCGCTCCGCTCAGCTAGGTGGGTTCCGGCCCTAATCTTAATATTTTATGCGTATACATTAGAAGTCAAATAGGTGCTCGGCCAGTTACAGGTACAACCTTACACGCATTTCTAATTACGAAAAAGCTTTCGAAGCCACTAAGTACCTACCGGCACTTCTCCGAAGCTATAAAGATAAGCGAATGGACGACGACGGCTTCGAACCTCAAACGCGAGATGAGATTTCTAACTAGTTTCTGTATTTCCTTAACCCTAGGGCATTTCCTGGCTGATTAATTCTTGGCATCAACTCCATATTACGCAACGACATTTCATTAATGCATACAGTCGGCAACAGAAGTACAAATATAGTAAAGGAAACGGTTGTGATGTTTTGTTCTTTCATTCATACGAATGTTGGCTCCGTAAGTATAACGTCTCGCTATTATGTTTATGTCGCACGCAGATTGTGAGAATCTACTCTAAATATAATAATGATCCTAGAAACATGATCAAGTGCTAAAAGTGAAGGGTAACTATATCTGCAAGTCGAGATATATGTTTTTCCTATTCCTATCTTCTATGATCACATTCGTTGCGGATTCCAAAACAAATTAGAGGAATCCCCAGGACCTGATTGTCTTGTATTGTAAATATGCAACGGAAGGAAGTCGGATATACGTGTTCCTACTCATCTTCTTTGATTACATTCGTTGTAATTAAACAAAAATGTGTATAATAGGTCTTCATTGTCTAGTAAGTAGTCAGCGCTATTGATCCTGGAAACTGGAGTTACAGTGGTGAGATTAAGTGACGGAGTAATGCCAGGTTAAAAAACAGATATCTGCCGTAGAGTACCTATGTCCTAATTGGTTCTTTTAATTTTGATATTAGCACTAATTGGTGCTTTTCATTTTGTTTTTTCTAATTTTCTCCTCTTATGTATTGTATACGTCTTGTATGTTTAATACAATGTCTCCCTGATCGTCATCGATCATCAACGTAAACAATATGAGATTTATTTAACGATCTTGGTAAAAATTTGACTCGTAAAGAGCCAAGGTAAAGCTACTTTCTTTACCGACTGTACTAGAATTTATACTAAGCGTGTGGTAATAAAATCTCCACTCAATCTATATGGTTAAATTGGATAGAATATAGAATACCCTTTTATCTGTCGTACGTAGCCATTACTTTTACGAAAAATGGTGGCCTGAAGTTTATTTTAATAAGAAGTAGTATTATTAAGAGTGAAAAGCACTTGGCTGATAAACTGTAATAGAAAAAGAAAATATAAAACTTGATAAAAAACCGGCAGAGTCGGACTTACACCCAGACGGTTCCGTACCAAATTAAATACATAAAAAAATTGTTTTTCTTCGGGATCATTAGCGCGAGCCCGACACACTTTAGGCCGGTTTTTAACCTGCGCACCCAATATAATAACGCCTTCAGGATGCTGCTGGGGCTGCCGCGCTTCTGCAGTGCGTCAGGCATGTTCGCGGACGCTCATGTCGATGGGTTTCCCACCACGCTCCGCAAACGCTGTGACGCCGCACTGCAGAGGGTTCGCGCCAGCACCAACAGCATTCTGAAGATGGTCGCAAGTAGATACGACAGTAGCTTCATTAAGCACTGGGTCGGTCTGCACTTAAGTATGTGTACTAACATAGTTATTTAAGTGTGTTACTAACATCAATATGGATTGTAATAAGTATCTGAAATAAAGAATTTTTATTTTTTTTTATTTTTTATTTATTTAAGGTTCCGTAGTCAAACAAGGAACTCTTAATACTTTCGTATTAATTAAATATTGTTTAATTGTTAAGAAATAAAAAAAATACGATTGGGGGCAGCACAATAGGCTCGGTGCAGCCTTAAGAAGAACCAATTTTTTCGACCCCTTACATCCATTATCATTCTCAATTATTAAGAATGTGGAAATTTTGCATACGTTGTAGCGAACTAAGCAGAACTAACGACAATTACCAAGCGTGTTCAAAAATAAAGCTTAGAAACTTGTTTCAGTTCACACAGAATATAGTCCAGTAAAGTGGAGGGCCAATTTAGTTACAAGTACCACAGCCGGAAGCGAGGTGACAGTTATGCACTTGTGTCACACGATGCCACTAAGACAGCGCTTAGTAATATCACCATTTAAGGCTTGGTATTAGTAGAGCAAGCCTCTCTTTCTAACAAGCAAACTTTTGCAATTAGCCATCCCGCTTCAATTGAAAGTAAGATCGCAAAAAAAACGTATTTTTCATCGTTATCTTTTCTCTTGGGTGTTTGGGGAAAAATCCATCGGGTAGAAGCCCTGCTATAATTATTTACCTTTCAAATGATGGTATATTCAGAAGAAATGGTGTAGGGTGATTCTTGTAAAACTGGTTATAAATCTGAAATCGAGCTTACTTTGCTCCTCTTTTCTATAGAGAAAATTAAATAGAATTGTGTTTTCAACGGTTAGATGCCCTGCAGAAAGAGCGTATCTACACTGTTATGTGAACTATATAATATTAAATGTAATAGTTTGGTTATCAAAAATCGGTTCAAAAACAGAAAAAATAGGTATGACCCCCTTTTAAATGAGAGACTCATGGGAAGGAGGAAGAGGAGATTCCTGAACCCTTCAGGAAGACTTTCATCCTCTTCGGCCGGAGTTGGCGTTGCTCAGGGAGGATTGGACTTGTTTGCTACTTTTTTATTTTATTTTACGTAGCCTGTTCTGTGTCCCACTGCTGGGCAAAGGCCTCACCTTTTGCTCTCCAATCCTCTCTGTTGTGTGCAACTTCTATCCAACTCTCCAAGAAGGCATCCATGTTGTTCTCCATCTTTTTCTGGGTCTGCCTCGACGCCGGCGACAATCCTGGGGAACCCAGTCTGTGGTGATTTTGGCCCATCTTTCCCGTTTGGCCCGTTTGTTTCATATTGGGGCATTTGCTTTTCTCAGGTATTTACTACTAATATAACATTTTCGTCGTATAGGTAATTTATTCTAGATTCTGCTACTTTCAAATGGGACCTGAAAATCTGTGCGAATCAAAGATTTTTTAAATGTCGATCTAATAAGATACTGATGTAATTAATATGTTTGTAACGCTGTTGATTTCCTTAATAAATAAAATAAAACTCAATTTAGGATTTTATTTTATTTATTTATTTTTTTGATTGGAGGGACTTCGCTCATCCCCGTATCGTTATGCAAGACACTGTATCATAAAGAAAAGACGAAAAGAAGACTGATTCTTACGTGTAATAAAGCAGCATTTTATCACTCTTCTACTAAGAATTAGGACTAAATTTAACTAGAACGTAAAATCTGATAGTGGACATAAATTATTCGTTTTGTGGTCGTAAGTAAAACTTGAGAGTGGTTGAGCTATAAAAGGAAATGTCTCCTTTGATCATAGATCCCTGCTGGATGATTAACAGTCCTGCTTGGCTTAAAAACTAACAGTTTTTTCAATTATTGCAAGAAAAAAAAAACACCTTGGTTTGCACGCATAATACCATTTGCAATCGTTATTATTTCATTATGAACTAAGACATATAAATGGAAAAACGAACTGCAGCGCCATGATTTTGCGATACGTTAGCAACTATAGCAGATAGATACGACTATAATCAATTTCGGAGTGGTCGGAAGCCTTGGTGGCAAACCTTGGTATATGTATGGTGTTTATGACCATATCAACATTTACATATCAAAAAGAGAAGCATCTACCGATCTGATAGTTACTTAACACGTTGAACGCCGGCGGGTCACAATAACAATAGATTTTCCATTGTTTGTCGGTCATTTGGCAGTCAAAGCCTTAAGAATCAAAAGGGATAATGAAACAACAATCTAGCTACACAATTTTAAAAAAAAATCGGGTATGCTGTATCAAGGACGCAGCCGCAGTGGAGTACGTGAAACGTCTTTTACCGAGTAATGCTCTAAATAATGGTAATAAAATAAAATACCGGTAGGTGCTGACCGAAATAAAAGAGGTTTCTCGTCATAAAATTGTAACCAAATCAAATCAAGATTAAAACAACTAAACACATTTCCATTCCCATATACGCACGTTTAATCAAAAACGAACGAAAGCTACGTGCATCAGTTCATTAAATAAAATACCACCGCCGCCGCTGCATCACACCGATGCTTCCTGTGTCATTACATTCCTGCACTATCACCTAGTCATTACATTGAGCTATCAATTCCATCGGGGATCAACGACCCATTTCTCAATCTCACAGTTCATTCCATGTACCGAGAGACAGCTCTTATGTCTATACAGTAAGTTTTTAAATGGATTGATTGGTGGTACTTCGTATTTGGAGCGAGTTTGTAAGAAGGAAGTGTACAAGTGGTTATTGTAAGAATAAGGACGTGAGATAACCTGCGACCGCTTTGACCTAATGTTACAACAGAGATGATTTTATTTGGAGCTTTGTATTGCAGTTAGTGACGATGTTGCAACCCATCAATGTGGTTATTTTATTAAACTTTGTATTTCTTTAGCGCACAATGGAAAGCTGTCCATTCAAGGAAGAATAAATTTATCTTCTTAATCATTTCAGAGACTTGAGTTTGTTTGTGGTAAACGTTTAAGAAAAAAATCTATACTTATAAAACAGTAGGTGACTGACGCAAAGCCTAAACCGCTGAAGATTGAAAGATGAAATTTGAAATATATTTTTCACCTCACAAGCTCGGAAAGATTCAGTTTGTCATTCGAAATCTGAGTGCAAAAGTGCATTTTATCCGCTAGCGTGGAAAGAGTTTTTAAAATTCGAATCTTTCTATTCAATAAAGAAAAACAGCCTAAACAAGTTTTTTTTCATGCCATTTTCGTACTGGCCAGTGCGATTATTCTAAAAATGAGGTTGGTGCATTGAAATTTCCCTCGCTGTAGTGAGGTGAAAAGTTGTGTGTTTCGCTCGGCAGCAAAGTTATTCTGCGTCTCGTACTTTTGAAACCTTCGCGACGCTCAGGATTCTACAACGTGTTAATAAATTAGCGCAAAACCTCATACACCCCAACTGATTTATAACAAAATAATTAGATTGAAACAATAATTTCATTATTTTGATACTTAAAATTTAAAGTTATTCGCATTTCAAGTTTTGAGGCAAAAATGATTTGTTATCATTTCAGCACTGAAAGAAAGCGCTAACGAACTCATGGATACATTTTTATAATCTTGTTTTGGTAGCAAGTATGGTGAGTGTGCCCGCGCGGTGGGTTGACATCGGGTTCAGAAAATTTAAAATTTTGCAAACAAATTATTTAATATTTTGAAAAAAATTACCTATGTTGAAACCGTGATAATTCGATTCTGCTCTCGATTCTAAACAAACTACTTTCTAGTTTTGCGTTAATTCATTAACACGTTGTATATTTGAACCACTCGCTTCGCTCGTGGTTCAATCCTAGAATCCTTCGCTTGCTCAGGTTTCAATACAAGTACTCGCGCCAAAAAGCAACTTTGCAGCCTTGCATAACAAATAACTATTCTACTGAAGATGCTAAGGAGGTGCAACGGGTGTTAAATATTTCTAAAATCAACTTGAATGAAATCGCGGGCAAAAGATAGAGCTAGTTTAATATAAACCTATTAAATTGGAAGTCATGGATAATATAAAAAAATATTACATGAAGGAAGACTAGAAATCCATATTATTACATATACCAAAACTTCGTCTTGCTGGCATCCTATTTCACTCAACATCTGCCTATACAGGGTGTAACAAAACACCCTAGTAATACTTAAGGGGGTGCTTCAGACCATCAAATTGAACAACTTTCACAATGAGCCTACATAGAAATCGCGAAAAAAAAATCCGCTCTTTGATACAAAACTGCAGTACCGTCTCGACTCAAATGTATGGGATGGCAGATTTTTATTTGAAAGTTGTTCAGATTGATGGTCTGAAACACCCCCTCAAGTATTACTAGGGTGTTTTGTTACACCCTGTAGACACCACAATTCAGGGCACAGGCTTCTCACTAACATAAGAGCACGAGCAATAATCCACATACAGCTAATCCTTAACAAAACTAACCTGTGCTTGCTTGAGCCGGTGCTCTGTGCGGTGCACGGCGAGCAGCGGCGTGACGCGGACCAGCAGCCGCCACCAGGGCCAGTCGCGCACGGCGAGGAAGGCGCGCACGTTGCGCTGCACGCAGCGCGCGGCCGTGTGCTGCGTGCGCAGCCGCTGGGCGCGCCGGCGCGCGAGCAGCCCGCGCGCGCGCGCCTGCAGCCGCACCAGCACCCGCGCCAGGGCGGCGTCCCGACGAGCGTCCAAGCCGCCGACGACGCCGCCTCGGAACATAATCTGTAACAATCACATGCCTTCTATTAGTTTATGATTCATTTGAAAATGCTGGAAAACATTATCTTGTTGATGGGAAACATCGATCATGCTTCATTTTAGAGGTCGAATTGTATTGTATCCACTGTCCATTAAAAGTGGCGACGGGCTCACTACCCTTTACACTTCTTTTCCTACTCCTCCTATCTTCTTTCAGACAGATTAGAGTCACCCCCCGGGCTCGATGGACTTCATTGTCTTACAGCGGTGGGAAAGTTTGGTGGGCCTACCCTTCAAACTGGTCAGAGTTTTGGGAGTTTCTACTAGAGTTACGTGAATGCTCTGAGTTTTCAGAATATCTGACTACCCCATGGAGAAAATAACGCGCTCCCCTGGGGTAGAGATGTTGTATCGAACTGTGCACAGATACTCAACTGGGCCTGACGTCATATCATACACATCTAGCGGGAAGTAGCGTATTTAAATGTTAACCCCTCCCCTCACCCGTTTTTCACCCCCTTTGTTGGCGACAACATTTTCTATAGAAACAAGCCGATATGCCATCTCTTCGTACTCTATGGACTACCCCCTTGGGGAATATAGTCGTGAGCATATTATGCTTCTGTTATGAAAATTTAGATGTGAGGCCGATGTGTCATCCAGATTATCTTGTTCAAGAGGCAAACTCTGGTTGGTAGAGTGATTTGGTGGTCTGGTTGGTTGGTGTTTTTCTTGTGATTCTTCTTCCAAAGAAGGCCACGACATCTGTTATTTCTGGTAAAATGATTGTATTTGTTTAGGTCTTTCTTTGAACCTCTCTTCTCCGCTGTCCTGTATCCTACTTAGTGCAATCTAGTACAATTCGTTCAACAATTTCGTATTGCTAGTTTGTTCAACGTAGCAGCGAGTTCATTCACGGAATTCATTTAAGAATCATTTGTCAGAATACGAGTTAAGCTTGAAAAGGTCAAAGTTAAGACTGGACGGTTAATTCAATCAATAAAATAACTGGATTGTAGAGAGAGGTCATACGTAATGAACCCAACGACATCAAACTGCTTTCCATGACATTTGGTAACGACCAACAATTAAGACATCAATAAAACCCAAGACTTTCTAGTAAACTGTAAAGAATTTAAACGAACCACTGAATTTTCAATGAGTGAAATGAAAGGCAATAAAACAATAATCATCAAAGATAGCACGTAACTAAAATTGACTTACAAAATAATTCGTATTCGGCTCGCAGAGCGTAAGTAATGAAAGAAAGTAATTTTCTTTTATGTAACATCTGATTCTATTCAATAATAAGTACTTGGTATCGCTTTCGGTAAATGCCGCATTTCAAATATTAATAATAGATGTAGAAATTGATATATGAGTGAGAATGAATCATCATATTTTATGATTTAAAGATTAGTTTGTACTTTGAACGAACAATGGTAAATAGTATTATGTAATGTTTATTTTCTATTAAAATAAGGTTGTCCAAAGTCAAAGCTGCCTTGAAGAAATTGCTTTTTAACGATAAGACCGCCTTATTTTGTCCCTCTTGTTTTTCTCTCGGTGTTTTTTGCTGCGTATGTTTTAGGTGTAAATAAAATTTGGTTAAATATAACAAAAGTTCGGATAAAAACTAAACATTCGGTTAAATTTAACAACACATTTTTTTTATTCGGTTAAACAGGTTTTTCAGTGTAGTACTCCTAAGTTAGCTGTGTTAAGGGGCGTCCGCCCGGTTTTGAGTAACTTTGTAACCATTTTAAACATTAACTATGGCACTTTTTAAGCAGAAAACAAAACTGAACAATCTACAGGATAAGAGAAGTGATGTGGTTTTTCTCGAAATCTATTTTAATTAATTAAACTGAAGAAAAACGAATCCGAGGTCACCTTTTTTTTCCAGTTGTAACCGTTTTACTCTTACATTGTAGATCAGAAGAATATGAAAATTTACAACATTCTTCACAATACAATAAAGAATGATGTGGTTTTCATATTTTTTGAAAATTCATAAAAAATCATACAGGTTTTCAAAGAAAACGGAAAATTCCGACCGGCGCACGCCACGCACCGGCCACGCAATTGAAGCGGGATGGGATGGCTAATTGCAAAAGTTTGCTTGTAAGAAAGAGAGCCTTGCAAATGGGAGGAGTGGCCTTAAGGTTACATTTTTTGTGGCATCATCGTCATCTCAGCCGATATACGACCGATATACGACCATTGCTGAACCACCCACTTGATGTTAAGACTACGCAAAAACATCGGTCCAGTTTATAACTGTTCTGCTACTCATCACATAAGCCTCATTTCTAGACATGAGTAAGCACTCACTATTGTAACTTCACGCAAAAAGCTCAATAACAATGATACAGAGCATAAAGATTGCTTACAAGCTAAATTCCTACTCAACGTAACTAAAGACTCGTAAACAAGTAATTTTCATATTTATATCTTCAGAATAAGACCTCTGTCAGCGAACTTCGTAATCACGGTTTATTTACATACATATCGTTGCATTGACCGTAATCTGTTTATGAATGACTCTATTGTACCATTATTGCACTCGAGCCATTAAGTACGACCGTAAAATAAAGACATAATGTTAACAAGTGGATCAGTAGGTGACAAGCCATAGTAAAGTCTATTCATGTTTCTTTAAGTAGGTAATTTAGAATAATAAGGAATACGGCTACACGTTAAGCTATACAAAACCAGCATAAGCTGGCAACTTGATGTTATACGTGATTCAACTTGCGCGAGGCCAGCTTGTGATAGTTATGTATAGCTTGACCTGAAGCCGTGTTAAGGGCCTATGTCGAAAAATAATTTAAGCGAAACGGGCGTGTGATAGCTTATATTACTGCCAGATGCGAGAGAAAGAGATGGGGCGGCGCGCGCGCCTGGAACGAATCAAGCGAAAAAACAAACTTTATTTAATTGTGATTGTACTATTTATGTTAGTTCAATTCTGCTCTAACCAAAATTTAGAAAATTAAATCTCTTTTTTTTAAATCAAGTCTCATGTTTCTATTATTCACCGTTTAGCAGTTACAAGCGTTTATAGATAAAAACGGAGGCTACTTTGGCTTGTTTTTCTATCGAGAAAATTTGTCTTAATCGTATTTTGGCTCTAATCAAAACTTCAATTATATGTTCAATTTACACATATCCGCAAATCATACTCCTACTGTTAGTACTTCATGATATATGAAGCTTTGAAGAATCCTATTTTTTTTACATAGCCCCTTAACACTCGCTCTCCAACGTGCTCCATACAAACGAAGTTTAATTAAAGTGATTAAAGTCAATGCAATTTTTTATACACTATCTAAAAATTAATCTTTGTGCCTGTGGTTTGTCAGATTTTCGTTAAAGTGTATAGTTTTAAAGTCACAGTCTCTAGATTTCCATTTTAAATTAATCCTATCATTAAAACCTACATTAAAACTATATAAAAAAAATATATGACATAAACCACAGGCACAGAATATGAACATTTAGTATTAAAACTAGGGATGCAACGATTACGAAGCGGTGCATCATTTTGCATCTGTAATCGTAATAATCACGGTTAATAACGATGCAATGCACCGTAGGTAGTAAGAATCATACGATTATGAAATCAAATTGAAAACGTCAATCGGATTGCACTTGTTGACAAATACCAGAACTGAATACTAGATTTCAGAGCCGAAAAACGACTTTAAAAAAATCGGATCTCTCGCTGCCATTTTAGCTCATTCTGAGCTAAATCTGACCTTTTTTTGGCCAAATTTGACCCTCATTTCGTTATATGATTTGATTTTCGGTTTGAAGTATTACATACATTCTCGTTCCCGCGATATCTCATCCACATTTTAAAAGATTAATCTCCCACGTAAATCGAACGAGATTATAGAGAATCATATTCCACATAGTGTTTTTCAAATAAAATTAGCCTGTACGCATCCAAAAATCATAATCCTGATAAAGTGAACCTTTGATTTCGATCTCAAATCAGTAGAAAAAGTTACAAAATCTTGGAATTTTTTAAAGTTTTTTTTTTAATGATTAAACTTTCATTGGAATGCAAAGAAACACTATGAAAACTCATTCTGAGGATAATCTCAACTAAATTTGTTTAAATAATCGTAATGCATCGGTTATCGTAATAAATAACGATTAATATCGTTATCGTAATCGTAATGGCAGAATCGTTGCATCCCTAATTAAAACATAATTCGTTCAGGCACAGAGATTAATACTTAGATCGTGTTCAAAAAAATTCTTTGACTTTGGTTAGTTATTGAAAATAGGATCAAACTTCGTTTGGGCGTGCAACTATCTTCTTCGTAAATTATAACATCTTAGATTGTCGCCGTTTTAGTGTTCCGTACCAAAATTGGAAAAACGGAACACTTACGGAATCAGCTCGGTGTCTGGTGTCTGTCCGTCCGTCCGTCTGTCACAGACATTTTTTTACTTGCGTAAGAAATGTTCATAACGCGATATCTGTGGATTCGTCTCCGGATCTGACCAGTATAGTAATTTAAGAGTTACTGACTCAACAGTCGGTAATTAAAAAAGCATGTTTATTATGTCTCAAGTCACGTCTTGTTTGACTGGATTCTAATTACTAAATATTACATAAAAAAGGTAATTACTAATTAGAGACTATTAAGTCGCTCAAGTCTATTGAACTTCTGTTCGTAATTCACTAATTAAGTATCTTTCGAAGCGTGCAGTTGTAGCAAGGTTCACCTTAGCTTAATTTCAGGATACAATGACGTTTCAAGTGATAATTGCCGATGGTGGCTACTTTTTTCGAAGGCAGGCCCACCCCACCACTCCTATAAACCAGGATCGACAGCAGCGACCACTCAAAACCACCTTGAAGTCCAGCGAGTCCGGGGATGGCTCTAATATGTCATGGAAGTTGGAACCCACAATGAACGCCTGTGGTGTTTAGCCTATAGACCACAAAAACACTGCCCTGTCTAATGGTTTACCTATTTTGTTAGTACCTATAGAAACATCTACAGGGTGTTAGGGTAAACAGTTGCCTTACTTTAAGGGGTGATTGAACCCATGATACTGAACAACTTTCCCTTAGAAACCTATAGGAAATTCTCCGATTTTTTTTCAACTTTTCATACAGAACTTCGATCAGCTGAATGCATTTAGTACAATCGCCATGAGATATATCGTAGCATACAAGGTTTTCAAATATTTCTGAACAGTGCTAATTTTCATTAAATTATTTACAGTAAATGTTACCAATTATATCTAAACGTGTATTTTGACATAAATATCTGAACAGCGAATTTTCAATAATTTCTTTACAATGTTATTTAAAATTAAAATGTAAAACAATGGAGTAAAGTTTTTTTCCGAAATTGTTCAGATGTTTATGACCACCTTGACTGCGTCGATATATTTGATGTTCTAGGCGTTCCTATATTTTTGATTGGTTATGATGATTATGAGTAAAGAAATTATTGAAAATTAGAACTGCTTAGAAATATTTGACCACCTTGTTTGCTACGATATATCTGCTGGTGACTGTTCCTATGTAAAGTCCTATTTTTTTTGCGAATATTCTGTAGGTTTCTTTGGGAAAGTTGTTCAGTATAAGGGGCGTCCGCCCGATTTTGAGTAACTTTGTAACCATTTTATACATTAACTATGGAACTTTTTAAGCAGAAAACAAAACTGAACAATCTACAGGATATGAGAAGTGATGTGGTTTTTCTCGAAATCTATTTTAATTAATAAAACTGAAGAAAAACGACTCCAAAGTCACCTCTTTTTTTCCAGTTGTAAACGTTTTACTCTTACATTGTTGATCAGAAGAATATGAAAATTTACAATATTCTTCACAATACAATATAAAATGATGTGGTTTTCTTATTTTTTGAAAATTCATAAAAAATCATACAGGTTTTCAAAGAAAACGAAAAATTCTGACCGGAGCCGCGCAATTGAAGCGGGATGGCTAATTGCAAAAGTTTGCTTGTAAGAAAGAGAGCCTTGCAGATGGGAGGAGGAGCCTCTGTTTACCCTAACATCCTATAGAACAGACAGTGTATAAAACCGATGATTGTTTATTGCGAGTTTGCTACTTCTAATAGATATTTATGACCCGTTTTATGCGTTTTCACTGGGAAATGATTGTTATTTATTTGCATATCAATGAGAGGAATAGATTCTAATTGTCTCTATTAGGTGCTTATGATTTAGGTCCGCCAAAATGTATAGTTAATGGTGCTAGGTGCCTGTTTTTTGTACGTTTGACAGTTATAAATAACTAGGTCGAGGACATGCATTTATTGTCCACGATCCTCAACCCACTTACACTGATTCTGTTTACAAAAACAACCTAGTTAAGAGCCTATGTCGAAAAATAATTTAAGCGAAACGGGCGTGTGATAGCTTATATTACTGCCAGATGCGAGAGAAAGAGATGGGGCGACGCGCGCGCCTGGAACGAATCAAGCGAAAAAACAAACTTTATTTAATTGTGATTGTACTATTTATGTAAGTTCAATTCTGCTCTAATCAAAACTTAGATAATAGCAATCTCATTTTTTTAAATCAAGTCTCATGTTTCTATTATTCACCTTTTAGCAGTTACAAGCGTTTATAGACAAAAACGGAGGCCACTTTGGCTTGTTTTTCTATAGAGAAAATTTGTCTTAATCGTGTTTTGGCTCTAATCAAAACTTCAATTATATGTTCAATTTACACATATCTGAAAATCATACTCCTACTGTTAGTACTTCATGATATATGGAGCTTTGAAGAATCCAATTTTTTTTACATAGCCCCTTAATTCGAAAACTCTTGATAGAGGTACGGCAATAAATCACATTATTATACATTTTATAAGTAAGTAGAGCATATACAATAATTGTGGAAGCAGTATAATACCGAGGAACCTGGACCGTATTCGTGAGGAAACCTGCATGCTTCAATTTTGAGGCATGTATATTGTACCTACTGTCCATTACAAGTGGCGAAGGGCTCACTCCCCGTCACACTGGACAGAGTTTCGGTACTACTAGTGAAACGTGGATGTTCTGAAGTTTCAGAATATCTCTGACTACCCCCTCGGGGAATATAGTCGTAAGCATATGCTATGCTATGCAGTATAATATTCAACACAAATTATATGACATACAACTTTAAGGAGAGGATCCCAATATACTAATCAGGCAGTATCGAAAGTACGTACTATCCGTTCAGTTCTGTCATATGGAAATCTAATAAGCGCACTACACGATGTCATATTGGTCGCGCGTCATGAATTGATAACTTCAATGGTTCATAGATACATTAGTATCTAATAGATAGATAATTATATCTATTTAATTATATCATCATCATCATCAATTATATCTCTATCTGATAGTCTAGCCCTACCGTGCGATATTCTTCTGTTGTGCCTTGGCTCACTTCGATTCATCATAATTTCAGCCTTTTTTATACGTCCACTGCTGGACATACATGCCTCCCCGAAAAGAGAGGTCCCTTCGATTATGGTACTTTAAATGTGACTAGATAATTTATGTGACAACGACAAAGATATTTATTTCATTTTGCGCAAATATGATCACGATAGGAGACGTAGATAAGTCATATTTTTTACCGCCCGTTTGCTATTAATAGAGCTGTCAGTACTGCTCTATCAGTGTATTGGGAAAGGACGAATGCACAACATAATTATATGGTCTTATTATCAAGATCTAAACCAATATTCCGGTGCAACTCCTACTGTTATACTATCTTGTCTAAACAAAGCATAATGCACGTTGCAGTTACGTGCATTGCAATTGGAGCAAAGAGTTCTGTTAGATGCACTTACGGATTCCAGTCCCGTGAAATACCACTTATATCGACATCATAGGAATGAAAATAGTTTGATTCGCGGGACGTTACGTGTGGAATAAATACCAGCTGACGTTAAATTGTTTAGATTACATTACAGTAGAGAATGGTTTGTTTAGATGTTTTGTTGATTTAATTGTATACGTTAGATAGTTGATAAAATAGCATAAGCGTTGAAATTACGCTATTTCTAGTCGTCATCTCTTAGAAATGATTTGAGTCGAATCCGTTCAACGTCGCTTTCATTTTGAGATATAAAATGTTTCATGATAGGTATCTTCATATCAAATCCTTTCATCCAATAGATGAAATCCCTTTTCATGTCATAGAGCCGAAAGAGATTGACAATTTTGAAGGTATCGAATTGGAAGAAAGCAAGGATCCGGATTGGCGGGTTGCTAGTTCGAGTCCAGTTAGAAACTAAATTATTCAATCTTTAATCTCATATCACTTTTAGTAACTGCTTCCGTGGTCTAATGGTGGAGCATATTGAGCTTTGGGCTCTCGACACGGAGGTCGTGGGTTCGATTTCCACGGGGTACACCTAGTGATACGTCACTTTGTGCGTTTTTCCCCAGTTGTTTAGGACATTGCAGGCTGAATCACCTGATTGTCTGAAAAGAAAAATGATTCCGTGCTTCGGATGGCACGTTAAGCCGTTGGTCCCGGCTACACTATCTCTGGTGGTAGTAGTCGTTATATAAAAACCACGTCAGAGGCCGTAAGGCGGTCTGAAAAAACTCTGACACCAGGGCTCTGCCCACACGATAAGAAAGAATATCACTTTTAGTTATAAAAACCGCCTTCAAAAAACTAAAAAGTTAAAAAATAATATTGCAGCCGATGACTTTCCCGTTCGCATCATAAGAACATTAATTTGTTTTATTGAAGTCGCTGTCAAGCCGGTACAATTCGCGACAGGGCTTGCATTTTTTGGCTTGGCTTGACACCGACTTCTATAAAACAAATTAATGTTCTTATGATGCGAACGGGAAAGTCATCGGCTGCAATATTATTTTTTAACTTTTTAGTTTTTTGAAGGCGGTTTTAATTTTTTTGTTAAAATTTTGTTTATTTCACAATTTTCAGTGGCAAATTCATTAGTTCGATTTAATAGTAGTGCTTTAAATTAACAAACGCACTAGTCGGCACTACGATTTTCGAAGGTTCCCCTCGATATCTCTGGGATCCATCATCAGATCCTGGTTTCCTTATCATGGGACCTCACTTGGGATATCTCCTTTCCAACAAAAAAAGAATCATTGAAATCGGTTCATAAACGACGAAGTTATCCGCGAACACACATAAAATTAAAAAAAAAATATATACGGTCGAATTGAGAAACCTCCTCCTTTTTTGAAGTCGGTTAAAAACCGTCTTTTGTACACTTATACATACATAATCACCTAATTCCAAAGCCAAGATACGAAAATAACAAATTAGATACCAAAAACGTATTAAGAAAATTGATTAAACTTAAGGGTTTAGTTAGTAAAGAGCTTTCAAAGGAAACGCAAGTAAAACCGCGTCCTATCGTAGAAAGCTATCAACACTATGCAAATAACTCTAAGCAAGACCTGACTAATCGTCCGGCAATTCGCTATAAAACGTTTAATTACAAACATGATTGCTACAACACTTGCAGATAAGTAAAATGTAAACAAATGTTTTGATATATCGTACTGTTATAGTACATTACTGCAGCGGCCAGCAACAGAGGCATTGATGGACAAACGTGTAAATGTGGGCCGAGGCGAAGCCGAGGCACACATACGTAAGTCCATCAATGCCTAGTTGTGGCCAAGGCTTGTATATAACTTTTCTCAAATAATGCGCGGAAATTAAAACAGTTAATTTTCTCAAATAATTCGCGGAAATTAAAACTCTTTTCAAAATCAATGACGAACATCGAACAACAATTAGTTTTTTTTTTTCAAAAAAGAGCTTTCTATTTGCAAGCCAGTTCGAAATTTAAATAAAACCTTTGATAAGTTACCTCCTTGGTCGCCATGTTTCGGAGAAAAAGATCGTTCCATTTTTAAATTACACGACAGATATGAGTTTACTATGTAATTTATTTGGCCGCTAAACACGACACATATGGGTTTTCATACAAACATTGCCGGCCGCTGCGCGCATGTATTTGGCCAGTACAGCAATTTCGATTTATCTCGAAGAAGGTTGTCAAAATAATGCTCACATTTCCAAGCATGTTTGAGAAAAATTATAATATGGGGTCCTTCTTAATATGCTGACACTTTTTTGAGGGGATGATCAGACCATGAAACTGAACCACTTTCTCTATGGGACCAACATCGAAATCGCGAAAAAAATTCAACTCGTCCATACAAAACTGCAAACCTACTCGAGCCAAATGTATGGAACAGCTGATTTTTTTTTCGCGTTTTCGATGTTGGTCCCATAGAGAAAGGTGCTCAGTTTGACGGTCTGATCACCCCTTTAATAAACTGTCAGCATATTAAGAAGGACCCTGTACAGGGGGACACTTTTTTTAAGGGGATGATGAGAACGTCTAATTGAACAACTTTCTCTATGACACACTGAAAAAGAAAATTGTTTACTTCAACCAACATCATGAATCCATATGAGCCTGTCAACATCATGACTTCTCCGACTAAGAGAACTTTGTTAAACGAATTCGGGTTGTTGTTACAACTAACCATCTTTTGTTTTTAGTAAACAATAATAACGTCATTTCAATTATTTTGGTGCTAATTAAGAGTCTTAGTAGGCTCGCATTTTTTTCAGTGCACGAACATCGAAATCGCGAAGGAAATATCAGCTGTCCCATACAAAATTACAAACCTAGTTGAACGAAATGTATGGGACAGCTGATGTTTTTTTCGCGATTTCGATGTTTGTCCCATAGAGCAAGTTGTTCAGTTCGATGATCTGATCATCCCTTTAAAAAAGTGTCAGCATATTAAGAAGGACTCTGTATATGCTCTAACTAACCTACACCAAACCTAACCAACCAAAGACTCCCAGTATTGATGGAGGCAAGTTAATGGTCAGAGAAAAACGTGGTAATTAAATTACCATAGAATTACTAGCATGGAAAACTTGCTAGCTAATGTAGAGGCGACGTATCAATGTGGAGAAACTTTGCATGGCTAAGAACGGAGACGTGCTTCATTTTCATGTGGATGTGCTTTCCATTTCGAACCTTAACATAGCGAAAATCATTTTATTTTATCCACTTTTAAATTTAAACAGTTAAAACTATGAGGAAGCTCTACATTTAAACGACGAAACTGACGATCGAAGATACCAGAAACAGGCCCCAACCTTCCCATGGCATACTAAACGCATTGTTACAAGTATCCTCTGCTACTGGTCAGATGATACGGTCTTCACGGTAATGATAATGATGTGATATCCGCTCATACAACAGCTCCGCTTACTCGAAACAATGGCATACAAGAGAATGGTGAAAAAACCAAAACAACCTTCGTGTGATATTTAAATACTACAGTAATTATGAAAACACGGAAAATGAGACGTTTAAAGTAATTATACAATTGGGATACATGAATGTGGAATTTAACAAAAATGTTTTTAAGGTACTTGTAAAGATTCAGCGATAACAAGCTAAATAGTAAACTCAATGTCAATTAAATATTCAAACGAATGCTAGGTAGTATTAATTTCCACGAAACAGAAATTATTTTAATTGATGTTAGAGCTTTGAAGATAATTGATGGGCGATTAATCAAACGCTAATCTAACAAGTTGGTTATATAAAATGTCTAGAACTATAAAACAATCTACATTTTATTTTGTTAACGAAGTGAGAACAGATTTCTTCGTTGATTCGATTGATGAATTGATTGTAGCAGACGAATGATAGTCTTATTTATTTAATAGCAATCCAAGAATGTTTAGAAAACTTACATTTTTTCTATAGCATGCTTGACGATATCGCTCGTAAAGTCGTTCTAATTTTTACATGCTTCACAACACAACTACATTTCCCCAGCGAGTACTCAGATATTCTCGAAAATATTAGCATTTCACTATTTTTATATTATTTCATTCATAACTACACTAAAACCTCATTACCATGTCCACAGGTGGAGACTAGACTATCATTCACCTGCCATCGTCCTCACCTGGCGCAGAGAAAGCCGCATTAAACAGCTTGTACTTTAACTCCCACACGTCACTTGCCACATGCCATTTGGCAGAAACTCGATCAGATTGTCGGTCAGTCTCCATTACTGAGCCACCTGAGGCAACGCCATTATAGACATTAGGGTTGTCTATGAATTCCGCTGTTTTAAATCTTCGTGTATAGTTTCTGAAGGCTGTGGGTTTTATGATTGGCGTTGGCTATCAACGACAAGAGAGTAGCAGTGGATGACGAATTGATGACCTAGTATTCAAGGTCCTGTCATGTCTACGATTAAATTTTTATCTGCGACTTATTTTCTTTGCTGTTTTAATAATTTTTAACAATTTTTGTAGTCAAAAGTATCTGCATTATTATCTTCTTTATTTAAAGTTGTGTTTTGTGTGTTAACGATTGTTTTTTTGTTCTTAATATGGAATTTAGAGTCAACAACGTCTTTCAATTAAATAACGTTTTGGCTTGTTTTTGACTTTCCTAATAACGTATTTTAATAACGTATTTGAAAAGAAGGCAAATAGAATAGATATTGACAACCCTATGAGTTATTTACCCAAGTACTAGCGCCCACTCGCTAAATTTCTCGAGCAATTTGTTATAATGCCTGTACTTGCTAATTGAAGACTTCAAGTAACTAATACATTACAGAACATTAAACTTTCAAGCCACAATAATATCACATATATGTATTATCATCAATATAATAATGACATACTTATTTATCTATATTTATAAAAATAAAACAGTACCGCGACTGACTGGCATAAAAATCACAGAAGAACATTTTTGGAAAGCATATTCTACAGAGGATGTAGGGGTGCACTAGGAAATGATTTTTCGAATTTCAACCCCTAAAGGTGCAGGGTGCAGAAGTTTTCCAAAATCCACGCGGACAAAGTTGCGGCCAAAAGCTTGTTCAGTCTAAATTTATATATTGTAAACAATACTGCCTTACAATTTACAACATACTTACCGCAATAAGTCCTACAAAACGTAGGAAGGTAATGGAATGAATAGTGTTAATAAACAAGTTATATATAATGAGAAAAGGCATCGAAAGTATCTTAATGGTAACAGAACGTTCATTTATACATATTAATGTTTATAAATGGATATAAATTCATCTTAATGGACTCTTGATGATACAGAATGTGGCAAAGTGAACTCATAATTAAAACTGCTCATAAATTTACTTATAGCATGTTTTATAAAAAGCCCGGTAATCGTAGCCGAAACCGTTGTATGAATCTAGAGGAAGCAAGAGAAAATATGTCAAGAACTCAAGACCAACCAGTGTGAAGTTCATAGTCTTTTGCCTGTCCTCCAGGAAAAGATTTGAGTATCAAAAATCTGACAGTTTATTCATAGAAATGGGTACCCATTATTCAGTGTCAATCATCTAGTAGCTTGATAAATTCAAGCTACATAATATGGGCACTGCCGCAGGATATGATATAAAAAAAAAACTGTCCAAAAAGAAAAGTAGCCAAGACAGTCACTATTTCCTCATAGGAAGTACATATAGTACAGAGTCAATAATAGACTTTCGCCCGATGCGGATGGACAGACGGACAAAAGAATCAAATATACATATCGGTCCATTCGACGGATTAATTGCCAGTATTGTTGAGTACCCGGCTACTAAATAGCGATCATATTTACACTTTATGTCTTGGTGATAGAGTTAAAATTAACAGATATATAAAATGATATATCTGTTAGATGATTGATGAAGCCAAATGTGTTGTTTTCGAAATACTTAGTAAGATAGTAAAAGTAATTACTCAAGTTGCTTTTAAAATAATGATTCAAAAGACATGTATAGATATTAGATAGTGAAAAGTAATGATAGAGATCGGTGTTTGTACAGATTCAAGAACAATAAAATACTGCACGAGTCCATATAGTCTATTCTACAGGGTGAAATTGATATCATTGGCATCCTTTTAAACTAAGGGTCTACCCATCAAACTGAACAACTTTTACTATGAAAGCAAACCAACCGGAGCAAAAAAAAATCAGCTGTTGCATACATTTGAGTCGAGTACCTAAGCATTGCAGCAAAATTGCAATTTAGTATGGGACAGCAGATTTTTTAGTTGCTCCGATTGGTTTGCTCCCATAGTAAAAGTTGTTCAGTTTGATGGGTAGACTCTTAGTTTAAAAGGATGCTAATGATATCAATTTCACCCTGTATACATCTCTGTACCGTTTGGATAGTTTCCTAATTTTTCCATTCACCGTAATGACCATCCCATGAGTTTCGATACTACTAGTGAAAACGTAGATGATTCGAGTTTTCAGAATATCTCTGACTTTTCCCTCGGGGAACATAGTCGAGAGCATAATATGATATAATGATCATCTAAAAGAAATTAATACAAAATTGAAATCAGTTTTTGGTGAAGACATGATTGTCATTTCAATGCAGTACAGTTTCAGTTTTAATGCAGTACAATATGGTACCAAAGATAGCATAGTAGAAAGGAAGAGTTCAATTTGTCTGGTACTAGATATTTATAAACCCTTATCTCAAGACCCATAAATCAGTTATGAACTTATGATGCGGGATCGGGAAGCACCATTTGTTGGTTCGAAATATCGGTATAGAAAAAGTTGTTCAGTTTGATAGTCTGATCATCATCTTAAAAAATCGTCAGCATATTTAAAATGACCCTGTATAAAACCGTTACCCAGTCACAGAAAAATGTCCTTATTCATCAAGATATTTGTTGAGCGGAGCAAACACAATCACCGTTGTCAACATCATAATATCAAAGCTATGAGAGTATGAGACCGTTATACCTATATGTTAGCGTTTCTGAGAAAGGACATAGCTTTCCCGCGGCATGCGGCGCGCGCACAGGGGAAAGCTAGGGACGTGATGAGCATGCATCGAGATCCAAACTATTGTCTAATTTGTGTTCGAAAGTAATTTTTCGAAGACGTGACTTGTTAAATTGAAGGAAAAGATTAAAAGTGAATTTTTTATAATTAATAAAATTGGCCTCCAATTTGTAGTTCATTTTTAGGGTTCCGTACCCAAAGGGTGAAAACGGGACCCTATTACTAAGCCTACGTTGTCCGTCCGTCCGTCCGTCCGTTTGTCCGTCCGTCCGTCCGTCTGTCCTACCTATTTAGGGCTGTAACTTTTGAACCGTAATAGCTAGATAGTTGAAATTTTCTCAGATTATGCGTTATTGCGGCGGATTTGTTAACAAATAATAAAAATGGCAGAAAGTTAAAAATTAAGGGGGGTTTTCAACAAGAAACTAGTTTTATCAACGTTTTTTCTTTACGCTCTATAGTAAAAACGGTAATACATACAAGCGTCAAACTTAGTGTGATTATAGAGCAAATTCTATAGAATAACAACAAATACTAAAAACCGGCTAAGTGTGAGTCGGTCTCGCGCTAAAGGTCCCGGACAAAAAAAGTTTTTTTTCTAAGTTAATAATATTGTGTTCTGTGGTGGTGTGGTACGGAACCCTCGGTGCGCGAGTAGCCCGACTCGCACTTGACCGGTTTTATTCATTTATACAGGGTGTACAATAAAATGGGACAGCTACTCAAAGGGGTGCTTCTGACCATCAAACTGAACAACTTTCTCTATGGGACCAATATCGAAATCGCGAAAAAAAAATCCGCTCTCCCATATAAAACTGCAAACATAACTCGACTGAAATGTATGGGACAGCAGATTTTTTTTTGCGATTTCGATATTGGTCCCATAGAGAAAGTTGTTCAGTTTGATGGTCTGAAGCACCCCTTTAAGTAGCTGTCCCATTTTATTGTACACCCTGTATAATGTGTGAAGAAGCCGCGTCTTCTTTTTATTTTCGACCGTCTTCATTTTATATAAGAGGTAAGTAAATAAAACTTCAATTAGCCATTAAAAACTTGTAAACATGAAAGTGCAGATCATATCAGCCATTCAATACAAGACGGTCGTTTTAAAAATGCATAACATCTTATTTACTAGTAAACGCAGCATTACGTAAAGTAACTTTTCTTAATCGTGTTAAGTAACCACATTAATGAAAATAAATGGTATCAGTAGCAAATCTGTAGTGAGAATATCATAAAGTTATTCAAAGCTGTAGGAACAACAACAATTTGCTTAAAGGGTTCTTGTTTATATTAAATTTAGTCGCAATCGCCGTCGAATAGAAAGTACAATACATTTCAATAAGTACAACCATGCTGCTTTCATGTAATTTTATTATGAGGTTAGTCGTGGATATGTTCGATGTATTTATATTGAGAACAGGATCTTTTATTATACGACCAGGACTATATGGCCTCACTACATTGTGAAAAGTAACTAAATTCTTAAATTTTTCATCTATCAAGTTCATTTCCCATTGATAACATTGACGCAAACCCTCTGATTTTTCTTAAATAAACACTATTTTATTTATTTTTCTAGTTTATAAAAATGACGAAAAACTCTCTGTGAACCAAAGTTGTAAAGTAGGTTATGTAGAGTGTCCGCGAAAGAGTTAAGACATCATAAGGCTTCTGTATTTCGGCTTCTGCGATCCGGTAACATAAGCACAATATAAAGACATTATATTAGTACACTAGATCAGTACCTCAGGCGGGAAAGTATATAAAAACATAATAGCAATAAACGTATGAGTACTGGCTCTTTATTATCGTTTGAGTATTGATTATTAAAGAGTAAACAATGAATTAGGGGAGGAGTTGCGTCAATAAATCGCGCACGTAGCTTTTGCCGACACTTCGACAAGTGAGAAAGTCGAAAACTGAAAGTGTCGGGATTCACTTGCGCATCACGTAGAGGGTGAGATCTGCATCGCCAACATAGAAAGCAATATAACACTGAATCGATAACAAACAGCCGGAAACTGAGAAAACCTGTCCTAACCCAAATATTTCAACTCTTACGCAACAATGAGCTGAGCATTCATCAAATGAACCGTAACAGTCTTCAAATACCGCAAATAACGAATTCATTAGTGCCTATTATGACGTGTCTGAACCGTCAGTTGGACGTAAAAAATCAAAACCGCCAAAAGCATTTGGTGAAAGTAAAAGCGTAAATAAAGCCGGCCCCAGTACTGACCCCTGCGGGGCACCTGTCGCGCGTGGAAATAAATAACCTGCGTTCGCGCCGCTATTATCCTCCTTATACAGTTTACCTTTTCATAAGCAAATTGGACATCGAGTAATGGATATATTATGCAACTGATTAAGCTATAAATAAAATATGAACCTTCATGATATAACACATTAAAGGAATGCGCTTGTTGAAATCGTCGATCATTACATAATTAAAGAAAAAATTCGCCATTTATGTAAAACAAAATATTTTGAGACACAAATTCATAATTTGATCGGAAGTTACCTAATAATATTGTCTCGGAACAAAACTATTCACAATTGTAGCTTCCATAAATTATGAATGATGTTTTTAAACGGAAGCTAAGTTATGCGAAATGTATGCTAAATTAATTTGTTATGATATTCTCCAACCATTATGTGAAATTAGTTCTAATAAAAATAAAATCTCGTGCCAGCTTAATTTATTTTTCTATGAATACTTATTTGAGTACGAATTTATGCATATGTGTCGCATCTGAATTATTAAAATAGATAGGTATGTGAAAGGTCCTTTTACTTGTTTAAAATTCAGAGCCGAACTTTGTAAGTTTTTTTTGTTGGAGCTCTGACCGCATCGCTATGGCGACTCGTCATTGTCATTTATGAATATTTGTTTGACTTGACAGTTATGCATCCTTACCGCATGCGTATTCTTAAACAATTAATAAGTGTAGTCTGTTACAGAATAGGGAAGGTCTATGACCTGTTATGAATAGCTTATATTGACATCAACAACGGAGAGCTTTCAGAGCGTCGCTGAGCGAGTTAGACGAGTCAGATCGGTCGGAACTAGATAAGGTATCGCTTGCGATCTAAATAGCGTCGTGTTTGCACCGGGAGAGCGGCGATAGAGATAAACAGCACCTGTAATATGCTGTTATCGATATGTTAACAGTGTCGCGTACCTGTTCGTCCACTTTCGGAGCGTCGGTGGCGCGGGTACCGCTAGCGACCTCGATGCGGCGCGCGTTGCGCCGCGCAGGCCGCACTGGGAACACGCTCTGGGCATCATCGGGCACATCTATCCCAAACTGTTTAGGGCACTCGAAAACTTTACAGTCCACTTCGTCCACGCTACTGTTCACAGGGCTCAAGTCGTGCACGTTATCGAATGCCGAGTCGTTATCGTTGGCAGCGTCATTGGATACGTGACCCGAGTCGTCGCTGCAGTCAGAGTGAGTGTCGGATATCTTTTCTTCCGTTTGTTTGTGAACAGCGAGCTTCTCGGGTTGAGGGCATGTTTTGGAGTCATCTCGCGACTCAACGTATTTCACTTGGCGGCCGACGAGTGTGCTCAAGTGGTTGTGGAATGTTGTGTTGGCTACGCAGAGCTCCTTGTGCACGGCCGGGATCACTTTACAGCTCACGAACTGTGCCGGCTCTGCCTTTAGTTCCATGGCGTTTTTTAACTCCAATTTTTTAACAATCGACTTGACAGGTGACAATGTCGAATCGATTTCCACCGGTTCCTTCTCGTTTCGTTTGGATTCCGATGTCGCTATGACGAGATCTCTTTTGTTGTTTATTTTTTTCTGTTGGAGCTTCGCTCGCACAGCGTTTATTTCGTCCGAGTAATCTCTCATTGATGATTTCGGAGACGATGCCTTTTTGTCCAATATATCTTTCTTGGTTTTATCGTACTGTCGCTTCGGTTCGGATTTGAGATTGAGTTGAGATTTTTGTCTTATTTGTTTGATCGCGTCGGGTTTCTCAGTATTTTTTCGTAGAGCATTCGGCTTCTTTTTCGGAGCACACTCTCTGGCCTGGTCTACATTATTTAGATCAACCGGAGTGGGAGAAAAAAGCGCTCTAGTGCTACTGAATTTGTTTTGCGACATTTGACTCCTGATCACCGGGATCTTACTGGGAGAGCCCGCGATAGAAGTAGACGACCTGGTTCTCTCTAGACTGGGTGAAATCATAGATTCCGTTCCTATTTCCCACACACTCTTTGCTTTTTGCATTTGTGTTCTGGGAGTTTCTTTACATTCGTAACTAGTTTTAGTATTTGTTATTCCATTATCTGCACATGTTTTGGGTTTAGTTTTTTTAGGGTCACTAACTCTTTTCTCAATCTTTTTGGTGCCCAGTTTTGTTTTGGTTACAACCGGAACCGGCGTCGACGGTGGGTTCGATAAAGTTTTCTTGAGTATTCTCGTTTTCACATCCAGTTTTTTCAAATCTTCGGTTTTAATGCAATTCACGCGAGACGAGTTTTTAGACGAAATTTTGTAAGTGGCATACTTGTCTGGGTTCATTTTGTCGTTGGGTGTTGATGTCAAAGGCATCAGCGGTGTCGTCAGTTCCTTTCCTTTCATGTCGTCGAGATTCCACAAACTGGTTGTTTTGTCAATAGAATTATTGCGTGCCACTTTATTTCGCGTTTTACTATCACTCTGTGGATCTGAATTAGCTTTCTTTAATATACAACGTGATTCTATGATGCTGCAAGTCTTGGATTTTTGCAATTTAGGTGGGATAAATCCAGTCTTAGTTAAATTAATAGTAGACGTTAGAGACGTGCTCGCAGAGAATTCTGATAGGATTTTGTCGAATGATTCTAATGCCCTGTTTAGTTTTGACTCGGCATTTACATCAGGGTCTACTTTAGATTTAGTCAGATCTCCAACAATAGTAATGTTTTCGTAGATAGATGAATATCCTTTAGTCTCATCAAGAAGTTTCTCCTCACGAAACGCATTCCTGTCCCCGCCACTTATGTTTACATTCTCGTACACGTGAAGATGCTTAGAATCTTTCGCTTTACCGTTCACAACAGAATCGCTAACATTTATCGTAGCCAAGAACTTTTGCACGTTATCACTGTTAAGTTTCACGGGTGGTTCACTGTTTGGGATTTTCTTTTCGAGGCAGGCAGCGATCGCGGTCACTTTAGAGCCTTTGTGCTCGGGCGAGTTTTCGGGAGCGACTGAAAAGGTCCTGTAGAATTTTTGCATCGCCCCTTGGTGGGGGGGTGCGGCCGGCGGGTGCTTCTCGGTCGACTTCTGCCCGCCGAATATGTTGAATACTTTCACTGCGGGCATGTCGCGGGCCCGTGCGGGGCGTCGCGGTCGCGGAGCGTGGAGGCGCGCGCGCGTGACGACGAGCGGCGTGCATATGCCGGCGCAAGCGCAGCCTAGCTCCGCCGCGCCCGCGACGCGCTATCACACACTATAAGAAAGTCAATGTCACTTCAGGCGCCTAAGCAGACGTGACAAGGCACTCATAATGATCGACAGGTCCAACAGTAGATCAATTGCACCCATACTTGACATCATAATTAAGAGCTTCGACCGCTGCCGTGTGAGTGTGAAGGATATTACACAACCGAAGTAAACAAACATGGAAAGCTGTAAATTGTGTTTATGTAACGGATATAAAGTTGCGTATGCGCAAACCAGTTTTTTCGTAGAATTCAGATGGGAAGCCGAAAACTCGATTCGGATATGTAGGTAACCCACATGGGTGTATCGTAAACGTAGATGTAATGAGGTTGCGAATACAGTCAGTTACTCGGAAAATAAGTTAAATCACATGCAACCTAATTACTGTTGAAACACGGTTGTTCAGTTAGGTACTATAAAACGGTAATTAATTCAGCTAGGACCGACAGCACATCTGGAGTATGTGTGCGGTAATGTTAAAATCATCTTTGGGTAATCCGATATCAACAGATTTTATCTTACAGCAGTTAATTAATGTTATGACTAAAATGCTGTGACATACAATACAACATCCGTTGAAAAGTAAAACATTAGTTAAAATCTAAAATTACATCAAAGGCTAAAGTCAAGTTTCATCCATATAATTTACTAGCTGCAACTTCATATCGAATTCGGAACAAATTAAAAAAAGTATAAGCATAAGCTCACGACTATATTCCCCGAGGGGGTAGCCAGAGACATTCTAAAACCTCAGAAGATTCAGATTCACTAGTAGTACCGAAACTTCTGTCCAGTGTGACGAGGAGTGAGCCCGTCGCCACTTATATAATGGACAGTGGGAACACATGCCTCGAAATTAAAGCATGAAGGTTTCCTCTTGATGTTTTCCTTCACCGAAGAGCCAGTGGTGTTACAAATTGTACTTCGACTCAGAAAAGCTCATTGGTTTGAGTCGGCCAGGACGGGGATCGAACCATCGCCTCCTGCACGGCAGGCAACACTGGACCTTAGCTTATGAAAAAACTTTTTGTTAAAAGGTCGTGCTCCACGATATGCTTTTTGTACCCATGGTTCGCCTAGGTGTATTTGGGTGTACCCCGTGTACGAGTACCCGTGGAACACCTAGGTAAACTGCGCTGGTATAAATCACGGGTCCGTTAAGCTATAACTTAACTGCGGTGCTGAAGAATGTACTTTTAATCTAGGATCTCACGTGATATGAAAAGGGAAGGTTTTTTTACTTGCAGATTTTAGTGCAGAAAGAATATGTGTGAAGTGTTAATAACACATACGTTTTGAGTCCCAATTCTTCCTATGTAAAACAGAAGCAACGTGGAGAAGATAAAAAACAACATAAGAGAGCCAACACAAGGAGACACGTAAAGTGATGAACTAATTAACGTGCACATGACTGTAAGACCATCTGTCTGTAAATTAGCCGAGAAATCGCTACAATTGACGCCTCTTTAGTCCTAGTATACATTTGAGGCATTATCTTGTGTCTTGGTGAAGTGTAGACTAATGAAGTATAAAGCTACGACATGTCGCTACGAGGGTAGAGGACGTTTTTTCGACAGCAATGATAGCATGAATGGGTATAAAAAGATTGAGAAAGCTTTATTATTTCTAATATTCACAATTCGTGTGTGGATATTAGGTCAACATTAAGTTTGTACCTACTTAAAAAGCAAAGAATGTAACCTCAATTAAAAAGTCAAAAGTAATGTAGCCAACAATCTCATTAACATTTTTGGAAATAATTGCAGGTTTCATCAAGATTATCCTCAATGAAAGTAGACCAGCCCCTGTAACATGACAGGGGTTAGAGCGACACAGGTCGCTTCTAAACGTCACATTTAAGTAAGATACTAAGGAGATAACCGCCATCTCACTTAAATTTGGTGTTACTTAGTGAGTTTGAAAAGCTTCGTGTCGAAACGTCAACTTTGTGTAAAGAAAATGACGATATTCTACGTCCAAAAAAGGTTAAAACAGCTGTAAGAGCTTCATGGTCATATAAGTCTACATGGAATGGTCAATACTGAGAAATATGGAAGTAACTCTGATGTGATGAAACCTATCGAGCCCTCTAGGTCCACGCAAAAAAGTTCCTTGTAACTAATAATAATGATCTGCCGTCCAAGACAAAATCCAAATAATATGATATTAGTTGCAAAAATCTTGTATTTCGAAATACCATCCAAAATGTTTGAAGGAACAGTGATACTGCTTCTGAGTTGACTTGGTATTATAAACAATTTTAATAGGTCAATACAAGATGAGTATTCACGTATTGAATAAGGAAGGCTAATGTGGAGAGGACGAAAAAACTTGGGTAGATTTTATGAAGAATAACATGTGTATAATAAATGAAAGGAGACAACATGTTGTGATGACCCAAAATAACAAGATGAGTGTAGGAGGAGGGCGAGTTATCACATGTGTACAAGACCTAACATCAATGAAGACGTCCAATATAGAGACGCGATAGAGGATCGAGCAGATGACTTAATTGGATGGAATCGAATCAGACGGACACGTGTGGAGAATTTGCATTTACAAATTGGATGACAGCGCGACAAATTGTCTTCAATGACTGCTTTCAAACGGTATACGATAATGCATTCAAGGGAACTATTTATGGTGATTGAATTGTGCAAATCTGATTGAATCTCAATTTCAAGTAAGGTTATTAGGGTAGATGCATCTTAATTTGAAATTTTGAATTGATTAGCTCTGCACGAATCAGCTATTTAATGCAGCAGTAAATTTTGAATAGATAAATAATATATGAAGATAGAAAGGAGTTCGATGGATCAAATTATTCAAAAATCAATAACGATGCAGACATCTTATTATTAATATTATATTACTAGATGTTGCCCGCGACTTCGTCTGCGTTACCCGGATAAAAAGTACCCTAAGTGTTAATCCAGGCCATGGTCAATCTGTATGCCAAATTTCATCAAAATCAGTTCAGCAGTTTTTGCATGAAAGCGGAACAAACATCCATCCATACATACAAACTTTCGCGTTTATAATATTAGTAGGAAGGATAGTAGGATATTTGGGATTTGGGGTCTTGACAGGCTTGCACCTGTGCCACTTCAGCACTTCGACTTTGATCCTCGCTGGTCTTTTGTGAACGCCCCTTTTACAGTTTCCTACTAATTCCTACTGCAGTCAATGACAGTCTTTGACTGCAGTCAAAAATCGTAGTAGCTTTTTGATCGGGATGGTTTGTATTTCATCTAGTGTTAATACTTGTCGGCCTAGATGAGTCACTACGTTTGGACATCAGGGGGCCACATTCACATAAAAGGTGCAGAAGAGTCTCCATCTATCATCTCCTGGCAAAATCTCTATCCGGTCGTGTCACTTAATTTCAGTGACCCTACCATATACCTACATCTTATAAGTTATGATCTAAGGCCAATACAACATTTACATGCAATTTTGGGCATAAAATAATTAACTTCGAAGCTAAGCTAAATAAATGACACATATGTAAAAGCTAGCAAGTAGAACAAGCAATCAAATTAACGTTAATTGCGTGACGGATAAGTCATTATCTGTAATTTGAGTATACGGGTAACATGGTATATTACATTACAAATGACTCAATTCTCGAGTTCGGTGTCATTTTAAGTGGCGGTGTTAAGTATCATAATATTTACTTTGAACGTTTCACTTGAGATGAAGAGGTTGAAATAGACACAAGAATACAGGGTAAACAGCTGCATTATTTTATTGGGTGAATGTATCCATGATACTCATTATCATTCTCTTGCCCATTTCCCATTATTTGGGGTCGGCGCAATATGTCATCCTCTTCCATTCATCTCTCTTAGCCGTCGTCTCAACACTCACCCCTTTTTTACACATATCATCCTTCACACAATCCATCCATCTTTTCTTCGGCCTGCCTCTCCTACCACAGCCATCCACATTCATACTTAACACTCGTCTCGTAACATGACACTCATCCCTCCGCATTACATGCCCATACCACGATAATCTATTACCCTACAATTTTTCCGTCATAGGTGCTACTTTCAAACTTCCTCTAATATACTCATTCCTAATCTTGTCCATTCTAGTTACACCACACATCCATCTCAACATTCGCATCTCAGCTGCATGCAGTCGTTTCTCATCCGTCCCTTTTGTGGCCCAACATTCTGATCCATACATAACGACATACGTATCCATGATACTGATCAACGAAATTCTAAAAAAATGTTGGTCACTTTCCATACCTACTAAACGCAATCAGCTGATCGAAAGTTTGTATGAAAAGTAGATTTTTTTTGTTGCGAATATCCTATATGTTTCTTAGGGAAAGTTGATCAGTATCATGGGTACAATCACCTGTTAAAGTAGTACAACTGTTTACCCTAACACCCTGTAGAATAGGAATAATTTATTCTCATGATACCTACATGGTATGGCGTCGGTCGTTATGGCGATCCTTGGGGGAGGCACATGTCCAGCAGTGGACGTCCATCGGCTGATGATGATGATGATACCTACATCATTATCAAAAGTTGACCATGCTCAAAGTTGCAGTTGCAGCCAAAAGGGCGTGGGGTCTGAGAAATGTTCAAAAATGTGGACTTGTAGAAGGTGTTCGTTACCAAAACTAATTAACAGTGTGTTATACAAGATTCGATGACCTGACTCCTACCCCCCCTCCCCTCCCCCTCTTTTTGCGTCGGGGGTTATACATATTTGTACCCAAGTCCACAGATATTATAACGCAAGTACCCAAATCGATCGAACTTACACCTACATCGAAACTGTTAAGAAAACCGACGGAAAATATTATGTAGGTATTCTTTATTTATCGTAAACTACATAGTTTTTAGGGTTCCGTACCCAAAGGGTGAAAACGGGACCCTATTACTAAGCCTACGTTGTCCGTCCGTCCGTCTGTCCGTCCGTCCGTCCGTCCGTCCGTCCGTCTGTCCGTCTGTCCGTCCGTCCGTCCGTCCGTCTGTCCTACCTATTTAGGGCTGTAACTTTTGAACCGTAATAGCTAGATAGTTAAAATTTTCTCAGATTATGCGTTATTGCGGCGGATTTGTTAACAAATAATAAAAATGTCAAAAAGTTAAAAATTAAGGGGGGTTCTCAACATGAAACTAGTTTTTATCAACGTTTTTTCTTCACGCTTTATCGTAAAAACGGTAATACATACAAGCGCCAAACTTAGTGTGATTATAGATCAAACTCTACAGAATAACAACAAATACTAAAAACCGGCCAAGTGTGAGTCGGTCTCGTGCTAAAGGTCCCGGACAAAAAAAGTTTTTTTTTCTTAGTTAATAATGTTGTGTTCTGTGGTGCTGTGGTACGGAACCCTCGGTGCGTGAGTAGCCCGACTCGCACTTGACCGTTTTTTTTATTTTATTATATTAAAAGTTACGAATTAAAATTAGGTTCTGGAATTTCATTGAAGATTAAAAAGAAAAGGTTGTATGTTTTATCAGGTTTGAACTTTCAACTTCAATGTTTGTTTAAATACCTCAAGTGTTGTCTGAAGTATGAAGATTCCAAATAATGAAACCCCTTGAATATCGTTAATTTACAAAGGAGTTCCAACAAAAAGGTCCGAGGAACGTGCGTTCTGTACAAACATGGTTCACAAATAAAACCCTTGTCCCATTCATTTCCTGTGGAACCCCACAGTGGCACGAACAAATATTAAACAGCGCAGCGGTTCAAGATAACGAAAATAGGAGGTTTTTAAGTACCAAGTTCGACTAAAAGCTATTATAAGTCTTGTTAATATGAGAACAGGATGAACAACCTGACTGGATGGGACAGGTAGGCAGGAAGACCTAGACTCATCATCATCATCTCAGCCGATGGACGTCCACTTCTGGACATAGGCCTCCCTCAAGGATCGCCATAACGACCGGTCCTGCGCTGCCCTCAACCAACGTTTTCCCGCCGCCTTCACCAGGTCGTCGGTCCACCGTGTGAGGGGCCTACCCACGCTGCGCTTTCCGGTACGCGGTCGCCACTCAAAAACTTTTCGGACCTTGACTGATTTGAGTCAAATGAAGTAAACAAGATGTTATGTCGTATGATCGTATCAGGAGGGCAAGACACTGGCGAAAATATGGAACAATTGTTTTTTTTCGAGATTTCTATTTTGGACCCATAGTAAGAGTTGTCCAGTTTGATGGCCTGAAGCCTTCTCCTCTAAAGTATGTAACGCATTTAAATTTACGACCTGGAGTGACTTGACTACGTCTTTGATTAAAAATGTTATCAAAGGACCATGGTCATCTCCTGTACAGGAGTGCGATTTTTGAATCTCATTTGCTGAGTTCAGCATTTAAACATGTCAAAATTACTATGGAGATACGCATCTTTTTACTGTTGATTTGACATTCAAAAAAACATACTCTTGGGGTGCGATTTTCGAAAGTCAAATCAGCAGTAGAAAGATGCGTGTATCCATAGTAATTTTGACATTTTCAACTGCCGAACTCAGCGAATGAGATTGACACATTCATACGAGTAGTAGAAAGATGCAATCTCCATATTAGTAATTATGACATTTTCTCTGTTTTCTACTACCTACTCGTTTGAACGTGTGATGTTCAAAAATCGTATTCCTGTATTATGTATACGTATACGAGGAAAGAAGTTACGATTTGAAGCTATACGCTGTGATTCGCTGCGATTGATTTGTAATAATCTTGTTAGTTTGCTACAATTGATTTCAAATAAAGAAGCAACCAACTGGAAGTTTATATCCCCTTTATTTTCTGCTATCTTTTAACTTAGACCAAACAAAATTCTCGAGAATGTCCCACGAAGAGTTATTCAAAGAAACGAAACTAATATTTGATCTGTGTAGCTAACGCCACTGAACTTTGTCAACTAAAAATAAACGATTTTAAGATCTCACTGTCATCGTACATAATAATATGTAGGTACTGACTTGACTACGTCTTTGATTAAAAATTTTATCAAAGGACCATGGTCATCTCCAGTACAGAGTTCTCTAGAGTGCGATTTTTGAATCTCATTTGCTGAGTTTTTCATTTAAACATGTCAAAATTACAATGGAGATACGCGTCTTTCTACTGCTCGCTTCAAAAATCGCACTCCTGACTGCTAATCTACTCACTCTGTAAATACATGCATTTTTGGAAATAAATGTTTTATGTTTATGTTGTTTAATCTTTCAGCAATGGAATGATTTTGGAGATATTTTCGAGGACCCTAGTGACCCTACCATATAAACGGCCAAACTAAGGCTTCATTTCAAATTATTGGCCTCATAAACCAAATTTCATCGGCCCGTGTCTATCTAGAGACATTATTTGAAAATTTCAGTGAGTGTTGCCGACTGTAAAAGTAAGTAGGTACGTAGCAATATTGAAATTGTCTTTGTGATTTAATGAAATATACTACGAATCTTGAAGAGGACGGGAATTAATTTCAGATTACTCCCCTACCCTACCCTGCTGAATTATAACGGTCATTTTTTCTACGATCAGTGAAACAAAAGAAGCCTCTTGGTAAAACTGTACTTTAATCGAAAGAAAAATTACAAGAATGTAACTTATGTAATTGTGCACAAAGAGTAGTGAGAGCGAACGTAAGGAAGTAGCAAAACAGAACACAAGAAACACAATCCAGGCTTCATAACAAAGACTTTCTAAATACCAACTAGAGGCAAAATTACCTGATGCCGATTGCCATTCATCTCATGTAATTAAACACTAAATGCTAGACAAACTAGTAAAGTCTTATAATTAAACGTTTTTGTTGTAAACTAAAGAGCACTGGCGAACAATGGGGTTCGCACAGTTTTCACTTAACGAAAGTGATCGCGCATCGAAGCTGTTGAAAAACCATGGCATTGAAGTCAACAAGAGATGCGCTAAAATGTCTTGGCGATGTAGATATTTTTAGAAAGATAAAATCCCTAAATCAACCAAAGTGCAAAGCTGGTTCGCACAAGCAGGAATATTTGGATCACATAAAAGCTGTTCGTTTAGTCTCGCGCAGTTTAATAGTCTGCACCAAAACTGATGTACTGCAGCACTAGTGATGTCATTATTTACAAAGTCTGAATTATTGATATTTTCATGACCACAGGGTGAATCTTCAGAGCGTTGAACGCCCTAATATATCTGGCTGTACATTTTCATCGTGCTTGTAAGAAAAGGCAATAGCGCTGTTATAAACGTCCAGGATCTTTATATCGTATGCCTTTTCTTATAAACGAGATGAAAATTTTCGGCCAGACACATTAGGGCATTCAAATGCTCTGGTGTGAAGATTCACCCCACAATCCTAGGCAAGTGTATATTGACCAATATTAGGTACTACCGGACCAATGTCCGGTAGTACCTAATATTTATTCTGTGACATTGGTGGCATACAGTGTCGCGTCAAATGTAAGTATCAGAAACCAGCGAGCACGTTATTTGAAGCGACTGATGGAGAAACGAAAGAATGGCCTCGATTCGGACTGTGCCACGACTTAACTAAATTTATTCCTGTCACTTTCTAAAATAAGATTAAGAAAAGAGACAGAAAACCAACAGCTGACTTTAGTGCTGTCAAAGTGACGTTACAGCCCAAAAACGCTTTAAATAAGATGGCGTACATTATGATGGCATCTTATTTTGGGCGTGTAACGTCACTTTGACAGCACTAAAGTCAGCTGTTGATTTTCTGTCTCTTTTCTTAATCTTATTTAAGAAAGTGACAAGAATAAATTTAGTTAAGTTAAGTGGTGGCACAGTCCGAATCGGTACCAGTGTCAAGATCGTAGAAGGAGAAATCATGAACAGTTTTCATAGTCGACTGAAAACATCGAAATTTTAGATGCGCATCTACGAGTAACGGCATTTTATCGGCCGTGCAAGTTAAAAGGTGCGACTAGTGTCGTGGGATCTCATAGAGCAATGTGGAAAACTGTGCACTTTTACTGATTTCCCTGCCAGCCCGTCTGCCCTGCGCTGCGCCTACGACGAAACGATGCCTACGGCACGGCGCCACAGCCACGACACTCCTCGTACGTGTGAGCCCAAGCGTCGGTGACCTATAGGGTTGATACTTGCGGAAAACGAATATTCAATTCAATTCAATTCAATTCAATTATACTTTATTGCACACCAAAACAGAATATAAGCATAAGCATATGCTCACGACTATATTCCCCGAGGGGGTAGTCAGAGACAACACACAACAAGACAACAGAAACAGAAAAAAACAGAATATACATTTGAATAAAGATATAGAATTACAAATAAGGTGGTCTTATCGCTAAAAAGCGATTTCTTCCAGACAACCTTATTTACACTGGTGCAAGGAAATAATAAAAGACATAGGTACTAATACTCTGGGGATGACACTAAGTAATTAGAATTGTTAATAATGTTCATTTCAAGTTTAAAATTATTTTAACAGAATTTATGTTGTAAAGAATATAATTATTTTGTAGGTGGGTTACTTACAACGTATTACAGGTAGTTCTTTCTAATTAGTTTGTGTATTACAGCTGGTAACTATAAAGACTTAAGACGTTTCAAAAAATTACATTAGAGCTTGAACCTAAACTTTTACTTATATGCAAGAAGGTTGAAATTTTCCTTGCTTATACGACATAAAGTTTAACTTACTACAAAATGATGGGCCTCGTATCTCATTCATTTTAAGGGATATCAAAACATGATTTAATACAGATCGATAGAGAAAAAAAAATCGAAGTTCAGTGGTATTTTCAGGGGACTTACGACAAAATGTCCCTTACGACATTTGCAATTTCTACTGTTGATGTTTTTATCGTAAGCGACAAATTCAGCATACGACGCGCACAACTCTCAAGTTGCGTTTCAAATGTCGTAAGGGACATTTTGTCGTAAGTCCCCTGAAAATACCACTGAACTCCGATTTTTTTCTCTGATTAAACATATTCACTGTACGCTTAGGCACTTACATTAAAATCAATAGAAGGTATGGAACATATTCATCGCTTCTATCGAGCGTTTTTAGGAAGATCGTAAGCTGAGCTTTGCCCGCTGAATTTGTCACTCAAAATAAAATTTTATTGCTGTCTTTTGCGTTTAGTTGTTTATTCATCTATACTTATAAAACAGTTCCGCTGACTGACCGACAAATAGCTCACAGCCTAAATCGCTGAAGACAGAATTATGAAATAAATTTTCTGCGTAGGGGTGCACGAAAGGTTTTTTATATATTCGAATGAAAATACCCTTAAAATGTAGTTAGTAATTAAAACTAACTAGTGGTGTATACGGGGTGTAAGGAAAAGTATCATTAAACCTCTAAACCACATACTCTACCCATCAAAATGAACAACTTTTACTATGTGAGCAAACCTTCCAGAACAAAAAAAAATCTGCTGTCTCTTACGTTTGAATCGAGTAGGTATTCCTACAAAAATATTGTTTCTTACAAGCGACACGATAAAACGTTAAAATCACATCGTAAGGGATAAATGTATTTTAATTTGAAGTAATGAGTAAGAAGTTACGATTAGAATAAACATGTAGTATGTAAATTCCAATTCATTAAAATTTAAAGTAATTAATTTTCATTCGATTGTTTCAAAATAAAATAAATAGTTTGTGTGTTACATTCATAGATTTCTAGGTTTAGAATAATGCCTTAAAATTTGACAATAATTTGGATAATAATATAATCAGGTTGAATTTAATACATATTGATGTCGCAAAGTATTTATAACTCGTATTTAGTCATTTGTAAAATCGTCATTAAATATAGGTAAAGTACGTCATTTTTAAATTTACTTATTTACAACTGGAAACAGAAACGGCAACATCAAATGTCAAATTCTGACATATTGAATATAATTACATTTTTTTCTTAATGACCAGTTATTTTAAGTTGATTTTTATTTTACCTAGAAGTTTACAGGTCCAACGAATGACGTCACTAGTCGGACCGAAAAACGACTTTATTTTATTAAAAATATCTGTAATCTTTTCATTTTGAAATTTCTAACATAGAAAATATTTTTTTTTTATTACTGATTGGTTTGCTCTTAACCTCAATCCAGTCCTCAAGACAAAGATGGGGTCGAAGATGTAGCGAACTTACCCAAAAGATGCCTATTCACTCGTACTTTAAAGGAATTCGGGTTGTAAGTGCTCGGAAATACTGACACAGGCAAGGCATTCCACTTCTTGTCTGTGCGCATTATAAATTATGAAAAACAAAAAACCCGACTGCATAAAAAAACTGTTAACTGAAAAGAGAAAAACAAGCTCTATAATCACTAATCAGCTATAACAACATTAAGTAAAATATAATTTGAATGTTATTAGGTAGGTATCGCAAACGGGGACAAAGATGAATTAAGTATAATACATACCTAGGTATCTTCCTTTGGTTTGTCCTCGCCTGCAATACCTACCTAATAACATTCAAATTATATTTAATTAATGTTGTTATAGCTGATTAGTGATTATAGAGCTTGTTTTTCTCTTTTCAGCTAACAGTTTTTTTATGCAGTCGGGTTTTTTGTTTTTCGTAATAATTTGGTTTATTTCATACTTTTTAGTCCTATGTCGAAATGGTAGCATAAAAGTACTACAATATACAACGTGTTAATGAATTAACGCAAAACCTCATACAAACCAACTGATTTATAACAAAATAATCAGATTGAAACAATAATTTCATTATTTTGATAATTAACATTTAAAGTTATTTGCATTTTAAGTTTTGAGGCAAAAATGATTTGTTGTCATTTCAGCAATAAATGAAAGCGCTACCTAACGTACTCATGGATATATTTTAATAATCTAGTATTGGTAGTTAGTAAGGTGAGTGTGCTTTTGAGGTGGTCTGACATCGGGTTCGGTAAATTAAAAATTTTAAAAACAAATAAATTAATATTTTGTCAAAAATTACCTGTTTTGAAACCATGATAATTCGATTCTGCTCTTGATTCTAAACAAACTACTTTTTAGTTTATTCATTAAGACGTTGTATACATATTTGGAATCGTCTGTTTACTAGCTTTCATTTGATACCCATATTGTAAATTTTTACAAATAAAAATTATTTATTCCCCCTCTTTTTTTTAATTCCCAGATGCCATAATAAAAAAATATAGCCTAAGTCACTCTCACGATTTTTACAAATCTAACGACACATCATACGTCAAAATCCATCGAGCCGCTTAGGCTGTAGGCCGTGCCAAAGAAATAGACATATAAACATACATACATACATACGCTCGAAAAACATAACCCTCCTTCTGGCGCAGTCGGATAAAAAAGATTCAGAAAGGCGCTTGGTGCGGATATGTGGAATGTCAACCAAGAAATTGTGATATCCCGCGACAATTATTGAGACAATTATCTCGAAATAGTTTTTGATTTAGGCCTCCCAAAAATATTTTGACAAACCTAATTGGCGTCGACGCTGTAGGTACTTTTCGCAGCTGTCAAACAAGAGTGACGGAGCACTGATTATGATTATACTAACAACAAAAAGCTATAGGTATATTTTTTTAATGTCCTTTTTAACTTCACACAAACAGTTCCTGGGTAAGAACTAAGTTCCTCGTAAGTGACAAATATGGTTTATTCAAGTAATCTCTAGATTATGATATCCATATTTTTACACAGACGGCTAAGGCACAGATATTTACGATTTTATTAAATTGAGAAAATTTTATCGTAAGTTGCAAAACATGTTCATTTGTACATGTCAGTACTTGTCGGTTACAATGAAATTGTTGAATATTTAATTTATCGTAAGTTGAGCGTCGGTCATACACGCCTTGTCACTTACGATAAAATGAATACCTTGTCACTTACGATAAAATGAATAATTAAAATCGTTCTTGTAGCTATGTATTACAATAGTATTGAATAAAAAAAATGTTTTGCTACGTATACTTGCAAATTACGATATAATTTTCTCATTTATTTATTTGAGAAAAGTAACTACCTCTTTAAGTACCTACTCCTTCTAATTGTATACCTACTCTTTTGTGCTGTGCTTTGGAATTAAACTAACCCTGAACTAACCTGTGTCCATAGATATAGTAAACAGTTTTTAATCTAAGCCTGTGTCATTATATTATTTATGTTCGGTATTATAAATCAGTTACAAAGCAAACTGAACATAATTATCCTAAAACTAAAATATAACTATATAGTGTATGGTCTATGTATATTGGTCGGCGTCGCACGCTTCGCTCGCAGAATCAAAGAAAATATTTACCTATTTCAACGGCCGAGTCGTGCAGTCGTGCGAGCAAGAGCAACCATGTAATTCAAAAGGTTAATGACCTGTTTTCCCACCCGCTCGCATACTGCGCACCCCCCCTCGCTCGCCCGACCCGCACACATAGCCGCGAGCGGTTTTACGAGCACACATGCATGAGTGTCGCTTCTTTTCGCGGTAGTGTATATTTTCTTTGACGGCGCGGATTCTACTATAAGGGGGTCAGTCATGCCATACATTATTTCGATGATTGTACGTGAGCAATAACACAAGCAATAAGGACCATGAGGTATGGATATAAATCCCTATCCCTATAATCTTTATTAATATTATAAATGTGAATGTAAGTTTGTTTGTTAGGCTTTCACGCGAAAACTACTTAACCGATCATCATGAAACATATTCTTAGAGGTATTAGAAGTAGGTAACATAGGATACTTGAAGTTTTCCAAATTAGCGGACTAAGTCGCGGGCAAAAGCTAGTACCTAAATAAAAGAGAAACCATTTACCTATTATCTATTAGTGTTGCAAAGAAAATAAAGGAACATAAAAAAAACTAAGAATGCCTGGGTATATTATCGTCTACGATACGACACATTGAAATACATACATAACCTCATGATCATAATCCCTCTTGGGGTGGTCAGAAGCTTCACTACAACTAACATAGATTCTTTGGAAGCATATATGCAGTAGTAGCAAGGCTCAGTTTTAGTATGGAGGTTTTAGGATGGAATGAGTAGTCAAATATTAATAAGGAGGCTAGCCGTTCGCCCACAGAAACACTGCATAAGCAACCTTATCTCTTAGTCGCCTCATACGAAACCCACAGCAAGAATGGGGTTGGTCCATTCTAAGCCGGAACCACACGCTTTTTTAAATCGCTTGATTAATCAACGATTTCAAGAAATAATAAAAAAATAAAATGCTAGACGTTTTTCAACGAAATTCCAAATCCGCTCCTCTAACAGAGAAGAGATATCAAACAAGTTCTCAACATTCATGCGTACGCGCAGTCAAGAATAGTCAAAGAGTCAAGACTATAACGCCTGATATTTATGTTATAGCCACAACTACGCCGCGTGTATCTGCTATTCACTTTCTGATCGTTTGCTGTTGCCGTTATTGAGATAACGCCATTGACTGCTAGGTGATATTATGAACCAGGTATACATAAACAAGGTACTGGCAAAAAGCTATAGCTGTGTACAGTAAAGAGCTTTCCCACGGTTCTACGTTTGCCGATTAGATTATCCATAGGTACTTTGCTGATATTGACGTCTAAAGTCAGAGCCTTTCTCGTAAATACTCCTTCGAATAATGAATAGCTATCTATTCTTGAGTCTGTACTTACATACCTTTCAAAGACTTTCTTTGAGACTAGAGGGTTTTTTCTTCATATGCTGACGGTTTTTAAGGCAATGACTAGACCATCGAACTGAACAACTCTCTCTAATTGGTCAAAAACTGATGCTCAATTGTGTCAAGTAAATTTTCTGTTTTGTATTTACCTACTGAAATAAAAGAAAACGTATGTGCAAATGAAAAGAAACCAGTTACGTATGTATATTATAAATATCATTATAATTGTGGAAGCAACCAGAAAGATTTCAAAAACAGCACGGACACTAAAAGAGAAGTACCTGAAGTACCTACCTACTTCATCTAAGTTGTTTCTGAATGTCAGTTAAAAATAATGTACTTAGGTAGGTAGTAGGTACTCGTACATTTGAAAAACATTACCAATTAAACTGGGTAATTACCGTTCAGGGCATAAACTTGGGGTTATCATAAACATAGTGAACCCTGTTTTAACCGGGAAAACGCCATCGAACAAATTCCGCATACTAAAGTAGGGCCAATTTAATAGGCCACATTTGACATTTGTCAGTTTGAGCTTCATAGTGAGGTGCCCTGCTTAAGAAGACTGATTCGATTCAGACTTCAATCATAAATGTGAATTGTATTCAGTTATTATGAAAAGGTACTTATACACCGTGTTAATGAATTAGCGCAGAACCTCATACACCCCAACTGATTTATAACAAAGTTATTAGATTGAAACAATAATTTCATTATTTTTATAGTTAAAATTTAAAGTTATTCGCATTTTAAGTTTTGAGGCAATAATGATTTGTTATCATTTCAGCAATGAATGAAAGCGCTAACATGCTTATGGATACATTTTAATAATCTTGTTTTGATAGTATGTAGGGTGAGTGTGCCCGTGCGGTGGGCTGATATCGGGTTCAGTAAATTTTAAAGTACAACCGCCGCTATCCCTTGAAAAAATACCTTAAAATGTATAGAAGTTTTGACTGAAGTCAAATGTGTCATAAATTATGAGTTTTTATAAAAACGACTCAGATAGTATCATTTATTTTTATTTAACGAGTTATTTAATCATTAATTATTAATAAATTATAAAAAAGCAGCAACCCCAACATGACTGTCAATGTTGTTTAGTAGGAGGTGTTGCAAGCACAATGTTTTTTTTATATAAAAATGATAAAAACTAATAAATCATTATAAAATAAACTAATGCCTGCAATTAGTTTCTAGTGTTCCATAGTCCATAATTAAAAATAGAAGGACGGTTATACATTTTTGGGTATTATGTGCCAGATGTCCTTTACAAAGATTATATTTAATATTTTGAAAAAAATTACCTATGTTGAAACCATGATAATTATATTCTGCTCTCGATTCTAAACAAACTACTTTCTAGTTTTGCGTTAATTCATTAACACGTTGTGGGTACTGTAATTTTATTTTAAAAATCATCAGTCGAATCCCTGGCCCATTATTATTTTCTTTTGTAATCAAATCGTTTAAGGATCAAAATAAGATAATTACATACCTATATTATCGAACATTTTTGTTTTTCAACCGATTGGGTTCCTGAAATCTCTTGTCAGACACGAATCCGATGTCAGATTTGAGAAAAGTGGCCGCCATCTTGAACTTTTTTGTTTTTCAACCGACTGCGTTCAAAATGGATATCTAGGGGTTTCTGCGATCTCTTAACATGAATCTGATTTCAGATTTGAGAAAATTGGCCACTATCTTGAAACTTTTTAGTTTCTGGGCCGATTGTTACCAAAATCGATATCTGAGAGTCCTCGGTCCTTTAGACATCTATTTCTGGAGCAATCTGTACAAGAACTGAATAGTTCAAGATGGAGGCCACTTTTCTCAAATTTGACATCGGATCCGTGTTCTGAGTCCACGCAGACCTTCAGATATCGATTTTGGAAGCAATCGGTTGAAAAACAAAAATGTTCGATAAATTAGGTATGTAAGTAGGTATCTTATTTTGATCCTTAAACGATTTGTTTACGATAGAAAATAATAATGGGCCAGGGATTCGACTGATGATTTTTAAAATAAAATTACAGTACCTACAGGGTGTAACAAAACACCCTAGTAATACTTAAGGGGTGTTTCAGACGATCAAACTGAATAACTTTCACTATGGAGCCAACTTCGAAATCAAGAAAAAAAAAATCCGTTGTCCCATACAAAACTGCTGTACCGAGTCGACTAAAATGTATGGGACTTCTGATTTTATTTTCGCGATATCAAAGTTGGCTCCATAGTGAAAGTTGTTCAGTTTAATGGTCTGAAACACCCCCTTAAGTATTACTAGGGTGTTTTGTTACAACCTGTATAAGTACCTTTTCATAATAACTGAATTGAAGAAATTGAAGTCTGAATCGAATCACTCACTTTTTAAGCAGGTCACCTCACTATGAAGCTGAAACTGAAGTGCGATTTTTGAAAATCATACGAGCGACTTGGCAGTAGAAAGATGCATAATCTCCATAGTCATTTTGACATTTTCTACTGCCAAGTCGCTCGTATGATTTTCAAAAATCGCACTCGCACAAATGTCAAATGTGGCCTATTAAATTGGCCTTACTTTACTTAGAATCTAGCGTAGGATAACTACCAGGCAACCATAGAAAGTAGGACATAGCCTGAAGCCTATATTTAAAGTACAAGTGTTAAACACAGTAACGGTAATGGAAGGCTTTACTAAGATGGAGGAGCTGTCCAAAACCTGCTCAAACGGTTGCTGCTTATTTACGAGCCTGGCAGTCAATGATTACAAACTTCTTAGAGGAATTTGACCCTTGATGTTTGTCACATTTATGTTAACACGAGCTTTTACCCGCGACTTCGTCCGCATAAATTATATACCAGATTCTAAGTCAGATGTTACGCTACCAAACAAAAAAAGTTTCATCAAAATCGGTTCAGTAGTTTTTGCGTGGTACTCGAACAAACAAACTAAATTCTTTTTTCAAATTTACAGTTTTATAATAGTCCAGATTTACATAGTGTTAAGTATGGATGTGGTTGGAAGTCAAGTCAAAAGAAACTATTTCCGAGATCCGACCGTAAAATTATGCACCTATTTCATAGGCGAACGAAATGTGATTCTGGTGTATTTTTACGCAGGGGCTAATTCAACGTCGCCAATAATCTTGCCGCAAGTACCTTTTCCATTATGATTTTTGGTATAGCTTTTTCCACCTGTCTGTTAGGAAAATAAATAAGGTGCCATCGGAAGGAGACTGATCTAAAGCATTGGAAAAACTAGGGTTGCCACTTCTCAATCTGCCGCAACTATAGGGTTGCCACGTTCAAAGAAGTCATTTTTTAACCTGGCAAGCCAATAGTTGCGGCCGATTGAGAGGTGGCAACCATAGTTTTTCCAGTACTTTAGATCAGTCTCCTTCCGATGGCACCCCATTTACTTCCCTAACAGACAGGTGGAAAAAGTTATGCCAAGAATCATAATGGCAAAGGTACTTGCGGCAAGATATTTCTAGGCAACTTGGCGGCATTGAATTAACCCTTGTCACAGGTCCGGCACTTCAAACAACATTTTAGATTTGACATGATGACGTTCGCACATGCGCACTTCTCGCAAATTGTACATGACATATGTGTAGGGTTGACTTACCACGCATCGTTATACATTTAGTTACTTTTTGTAGTTCATTCTGTTATTAAAAATAGTATTTAAGCTAAAGAATCACTGAAAATAAGAATTTAGCCTTATTTTCCAGCGTTTATTTTTAGTGAGAGGCTAAAAATAAAATATATTTTATGCAGTCAAATCCAACGGGTGCGCGCGCCTGACTGCATTCCCTTGCTTAGCTTCCCTCAAGTTACCACAGAGAGTGTGAGGGGGGGTGGGGTATCTGAAGTCAGAGGGGGGCGGGGAGTGGCCGTTCTGTATGTAGAACTATATACTATTACCTATTCTGTGCCCTTGTGTAAACATACACTAGAATCACATTTCGTTCGCCTATGAAATAGGTGCATAATTAAACGGTCGGATCTCGGTCTATATGGATGGATTGTTTCAAAGACGATATGTGCAAGACTGGAGTCAACGCTATAATATAAATAAATGGAATAGATAAATGTTTTGTTATGTATAAATAATCTTAATTTCTCGATGCGTCTGGCGCACTATGGGCAATGAACAAAGCCGGTTGCCGTTGAAAAATCGCACAAAAGTTGATGGCATGTTAAATTACCATCGAGACGACATGAGAAGAACCTCAATTTAAGAATACATATAATTTGCAACTGCAAGTCTACATACATTGTTTAATGAACTTTATACAATAGAATAAATGGGGAGGGAATAAAAATCTACAATTTGCACTTTAATATGATCAGCGCCAAGCATCAAAATTTAATCTCCTAGCACTAATGTTACAGTAATTCTATGACTGTTGATTTAGTTAATACTAATAATTCATAATCATACATAACACTGTTGATAGATAGGCCATATATCGCAACAAGCATCTCACGAGCTTGTTATAAAATCACCTTTTTTAGCACATATCTAAGAAATAAAATGCCGAACATCCGAAGTCCGCAGCCGTGGTAACTGGACAACCGGTAGAAAGCAAGTAACATCGCGTGCGCATCGACTTCCGCCCATACATTATTTGTTAATCGCCTGTTTTTGCGCAGCCGCAAACTTATCCACCTGTGGAAGTGTCCGGTGATTTGACAGCTGAGAATTATGTAGAAATTTGTATTGAAACGCTGGTGGTTTACTCGACTAACGTTTTTTACACTATGATAGAAAATGAGCAGATGATAATTATATGATGGAAACATGTCATTCTTTGAGAAAAGAAGAATTGAAACGTAAACGAAACGGTTGAAATAATGTTACTAAATCAACAGGCGCTATACACTAAATATAATAGGTAAAAGTTTGTTTGTACAAGGTGGGCCAAAAGAAATCACCCTATTGGAAGATGCTCTCATTTATGCAAATGGCCGCCAATGTCAAATCTGTTTTGACATTTGTGGGCTAGACAGATGCAGAATACAAGTGAACAAGCCATGGAGCGATACACTCCCCAAGAACGCGGAATAATCGTGTCTATTTTTTTGCGTAACAATTCGTCTGTGGTGAAGCATATGTGAAGCATATGATGTGCTTTTTAACCAACTTCATTTCAACTCTACATTGGCAAAATTCTCCACATCACGATGGAACCATTATTTTTTCTACACATCAAAATGAAAGTTTATGATAGATTGCCGAATGCATTTGTCACTGCTCTCCGACTATGTACCTACCTAAGAGATGAAAATGTAGTAAATACCTATAAATCTAACGCAAATAAGGAGTGCTCTAGTTTCGATGGACATGCACCGATCGATCAATGGTAAGTAGAAGCAACTATGCAACTGCTGACGTTTAGAAAGTCATTTCTAACTTCGATGCAGTCACTTAAATCAATTCTACAGCGTGTTAACATATTAATCAAAAATATGAACAATAGCATAGAATCAAGTACCAATCAGGTACCAAACCAACTTAATATGCCCACGGTTTTTTAAGGGGATGATCATATCATGGAACTGAACAACTTTCTCTACGGGACCAACAACGAAATCGCAAAAAAACCTGGGCCTCTACCCGCACATTCGAACTTCGCAACTGCGTGAAAGTTTTCGTTCCAATGTCAACTCTATTCCAATGAAGTGCGGTCCGAAACAGTGGCGATATAGCGAACATCGAAAGTGCGTGTACAGGGCCTGCTGCCTCCTAACTTTGGGTCGAGTAGGATTGCAGTTTTGTATTTTTTTAATTTTTTTTTTATTTAACAAAAAAGATTTACAATTATCCCCCACACTAAACTAAGCCTGGCAAAATGTGACGGGAAAAATATTAATGAGGTATCATTCTGTTAATACAGTGAGCGGTACAGTTATCAACAAGGGCCTATAACAACTCAATAAAAAGATTGAGTAAATAAAATAAAGGTAGGTAAGTAAAAGAATGGTGAAGTATGGTGTATGATATGAAACAACAGATTTTTTTTTGCGATTTAGATATTGGTTCCATGGAAAAAGTTGTTCAATTTTATGGTCTGAACATCCCCTTAAAATTGCCAGCGTATCAAGAAGGAACCTATATCTACTTACATAAACAATTTGAAAAGTAAGTTATAACCTGTAGGATCCCACTATAGGGCCAAGGCTTCGTCTCATTAATAAGGGTGGGAGGTAGTAGGCTATATTCCATGGGCCCAGTCCAGATAGCTGGAGGCAAGTTATAATCACGGTCATTATTCGGACGACACAAAGTAAATTTGTCTTGAGAAATTACCGCTAACAGTTTGCAAATTGTAAAAAAATACGGTTTTTCATAGAAATGCATTCCGCTGCCTTACTTATAATAATGATGTTCCTTACATCGGCGTAGTCAGGTATTTTACAAACATTACTTCAATGAGCATAAAACAAAAGAGCTTACATAAAAGTTATGCAAACCAGAAATGACTTAACATAAAATGTTAAACAGTAGAAGTATCGTGTCAAATTGTCAATAACCAAACAAGGGGAATAGCAGAGTGCACTTGACGGAGATATATTTATGTGCACTGCACGCATCTCACGCAGTATCTTGGCTGAAGAAATTTGAACTTTGTGGCTAAAGCAAAAGGCTGTAAAAATGCCTGTAAAACATAGTTGAACAATTTAGAACTCAATACAAAGTAACATAAAGCTAGTGTTTGAAGTGTATTACGTCAAGAACTTTAGGCCTATTTTGTATGCATGGTTTAGACTTCAGAGTGCCAAGACATAGACAATAATTACAGATAGGTATCAAAGATTAGAAAGGTACAGTACAGTTTTTTAATCAGAACAAAGTTTAAAAACGTGATTTCGTGAAATCTGACGAATTAATAAAATGTACCCGCAAACGAGGAACAAGAATGTAATTTCTGAATGTCAATTAAGGCTTGGTATTAGTAGAGCAAGCCTTCTTTCTAACAAACAAACTTTTGCAATTAGCCATCCCGCTTCAATTGAAAGTAAGATCGCAAAAAAACGTCTTTTTCATCAATATCTTTTCTCGTGGGTGTTTGGGAAAAAATCCATCGGGTAGAAGCCCTGCTATAATTATTTACCATTCAAATGATGGTATATTCAGAAGAAATGGTGTAGGGTGATTCTTGTAAAACTGGTTATAAATCTGAAATCGAGCTTACTTTGCTCCGTTTTAGGTAGTTATGCAGCAGTGGCATCGTGCATTTTAAGTACTTCGCTCAAAAGGGCTCTTTTCTATCGAGAAAATTTAATAGAATCGTGTTTTCAACGGTTAGATGCCCTGCAGAAAGAACGTATCTACACTGTTATATGAACTATACATATATATTAAATGTAATAATTTGGTTATCAAAAATCGGTTCGAAAACAGGCAAGAGTGTAACGCTCGAAGATCGTAGTAGGTGGCTATTGCCTCTGTCTACCCCATTATGAGACATAGACGTATGTATATGTTTGTAAGGCGATTTTGAAATGTAAAAAGGTAAACTAATTTATCTTCAACGTTGAAGCCCACTAGCATTTTACATTGTTTACTAATAGTAAAATGCCTGCTTTGCATTCTAGGTTAAAACACTTATCAGTAAATATATCAAAATGTGCATAATTTACTCAAGTAATGAACCTGAGCGAAGACTAAGTTACTCATACATTCCTTATTGAAATCCGCCGATCAGTTTTAAACTCTACCACTATTGAATTAAGGTTAAAATTGTTAGGGAACTAATGTATATGGTAATATAGAGATGTAATGAATAGTATTGACAGTTCAGTGGCATCGTCTATTGTATTAGGAACACTTTGTAATTATAATAAGGTCTATTGTAGTCTGCGGTATGTTTAAGACTAGCATCGAGCTTTACATGCTTTAAAAGTTTATAATTACACTTGTCAGCTTTTACATAGGTACCTCTGCACAATGGCCATCATAATAATGCTTCTTCATTAATATTTTTAAAATAATTACCGTTAGTTTTGGTTTCGGGATAAAAGTATAGTAAATCTGTCAGCTACGCCGAGATTCAGAGACGATTTTTTAACAGACTTAAAAAAAAGGAAGAGGTTCTATGTTCGGCTGTATGTATTTTTTTTTTATGTATGTTCACCGATATTTTCGTCAATTGTGAACCAATTTTAAAAATTCTTTTTTTGTTTGAAAGGGTATACTCCCGAGGTGGTCCCATTTTAATATTGTGATGATCTGATGACGCACTTCGGAACTACATGATATAATAACTCCTCAAAAGTTGACAGCAAATCGTCTGCGATTGAACCATTTGCTTCTTTTCAATGTACCCTTTGCGTGTACAACTGACATCTGAGTCGAAATAACATATTTAATCAATAAAAATTGTGAAATAAAAATTTTTTTACAAAAAAATAATAACCGACTTCAGAAGTAAAAAAGTACAAAATAATATTTCAGCGACTTCGACAAAACAAATTAATTTTCTTATAGATTCGAACGTAAAATTCATAGGCTGAAATATTATTTTGTACTTTTTTACTTCTGAAGTCGGTTTTTATTTTTTTGAAAAAAAATTTATCAAGTCATAGTTCGAACTAAGTAGGGTCAAAAATGTATGGATTTTGACATACGGGAGTTCGATCTATGACTTAAAAATCGTCTCTGAATCTCAGCCTTAGTAAGGCTGTCTGCATACAAAATTGTATGGCAATTGGTTGAAGGCGTGTTGAGGCGAGAAAGATGGGGTTCCAATACAAGAAACTAGTTTTTAACGTTTTTTGTATTTGCTCTATCGTAAAAACGGTAATAGATAGGTACAAGGGTCAAAGCTGATGTGATTATAGTGCCACAGATTAATAATAAGTTACTACGTAAATAGTGCAAACTATAAAGTTAACCAACAAAAATAAAAACTAGCGAATAGTTAGAAGTAGCTGTAGGTCCCGAAGAAAAAATAATACTAATAGACGTCCCAATAGTTCCTGTACAAATAATAAATGTTTTACGGTAGTATTTTCGCACGGAATATATCTATAAGAGATTTTCGTAACCAAAACGATTAGTTAAGTAAGTACTTTGAGTACTTATACAACGTGTTAATGAATTAACGCAAAACTAGAAAGTAGTTTGTTTAGAATCGAGAGCAGAATCGAATTATCATGGTTTCAACATAGGAAATTTTTTTCAAAATATTAAATAATTTGTTTGCAAAATTTAAAAATTTCTGAACCCGATGTCAACCCACCGCACGGGCACACTCACCCTACTTACTACCAAAACAAGATTATAAAAATGTATCTATGACTACGTTAGCGCTTTCTTTCAGTGCTGAAAAGATAACAAATCATTTTTGCCTCAAAACTTAAAATGCGAATAACTTTAAATTTTAACTATCAAAATAATGAAATTATTGTTTCAATCTAATTATTTTGTTATAAATCAGTTGGGGTGTATGAGGTTTTGCGCTAATTTATTAACACGTTGTATAGGGACTAGTTATGCGTGTCATTCTACTAAAAAACATTTCTGCCACTTTTTGCGGGGGGCGAGGTAACAGGAAATCCGCAACTTTGGATTTTATTCCACATAAGTATAGATTCTAATTTTGAATGTTAAAAATCATGAAAAGTAGTCTCGTGTGAACCCCAAACGTTCTAAGTTCAAAATTATTGTTTCGCAATTATAGGCTGTCTCGTTTAGTGATAAGATATAAAATTGAGTGTAAATGCACATGATCAATTTGTCTTATACCGTGGCAGAGGGGAAATGTTACCGCAAGGCCAGTCCTTATATAAATAGTCAAAGAGTAAGTACTTCAAAAACAGAACATCAATAAGTAAACTCATTTTAAAAGTCATCACTTTTTATGGCAAAACAATTTCTTCAAAGGTAAATTATGCGTGTCAGTTTCAAGCTGAAGAGCTTGGCGACTTGACAGCGATTTCTCCGCGAACCGTCATGACAGCTGCCTTCCGAATGATTAATGCCGATTCGATTCTCAGTGAGAACATCTCATGGAAATTATACGGAATGGGATTGGCTCGGTTTATGTTTACGATGTCAGTTATCTTGTTTCTGTCATAGAGAAGCTTTAAGTACTTTGACTTTTGATAGTATACAGTTGCCTCGATTCGGACTGTGCCACGACTTAACTTAACTAAATTTATTCCTGTCACTTTCTAAAATAAGATTAAGAAAAGAGACAGAAAACCAACAGCTGACTTTAGTGCTGTCAAAGTGACGTTACACGCCTAAAAACGCTTTAAATAAGATGGCGTACATTATGATGGCATCTTATTTTGGGCGTGTAACGTCACTTTGACAGCACTAAAGTCAGCTGTTGGTTTTCTGTCTCTTTTCTTAATCTTATTTTAGAAAGTGACTGGAATAAATTTAGTTAAGTCGTGGCACAGTCCGAATCGGTAACAGTGTCTCTAAAGATAAAGAAAGTAATTTAATAGGGAAGAAATAACATAAAGAACGACTAGAGTAGCCACATTTTAAGAATTTCAATTTCTAAAAGTCGTCTACCTGTCTATTGTCCTGATTTTAGAAACTCCTAGATGGTTGAATGGAAAGGAGGGATGAGAGTATTAATTATGTTATGTCGAATTTAAGAAAATCTTAGTAAGTAACTCTGTCTCAAAACAAAGCTACCGTCCAAATTTCCTCTTCGTCTAAGCATAAGAAAGAAGATTCCATCTTACTAGCTTCACGCTTCGGTAGTATTGCCATAAGAATAGTTAATAATAGTACACTATATTAACTATTCTACCGTCGATCTTTTTTTTTTGTAATAAATGTGTCTATTATAATAGTTATAATAAATGAAATTGAATTCTTTAAATCAATCGAGATTCAAGAAATAAAATAAAGAAAATAAAAAACTATAAGTTGACAAATAAAACTTTCTATGGCACGTGTACGGAACGGAACAAGGAGTGGTCGATACGATGGCGGTCCCGGTCGAGGAAATGCCATCCCGATAGACTTTCACAACGATGCCGATGCCATGCCGGAGTTACCTAGCCTAGCCGCTTTGTGATACGACGGCGACGACCAACACCAACATGTTATCGAGCTATGATTGGGTAGGCTGTAGGTCCGTTGAGGAAAATGCATGTGAATTTAGTTTGAAATGTGAAATCTTCATTAGAATGAAATGTAATTTAGAAATTCTACTTAAAAATTCATGAATCATTCACGCTGAATAAACGCATCCTTAAGTATAAGGTCTTTCACAGAATCTTTCATATCTCCTTGTAAGATCTATACTTACTTCTAGACCCTCCTTCCCGACTTTTAATCATATCTTAAGTTCTGTATTACGAAGGTGTTCATTTTCACCTTGCTTATTAACTTATCGTATACGTAATCTCATTTACCTACTCATATCCTTAATCATTCTGTGCACTCTTTTCTTTTCTATATTCGTCTTTTATATTATTCATTCAAATTGTAATTCATTTATTTATGTATCTGGGTGTTTGAACTTTAGAAAAAATCTAATAATATTCTCGAATGCACCTTGTCGTTTCATCGAGTTCCGTGTTGACTTGACCACTGCAATGGGCACTGCTTCAGTAAACATGCTCCGAAGACTTATACCTTGTGCCGTAGTACTTATAAGGCAATACTATAAATTACTGGCAGGTCCGGTGGGTTGATTAGTTTAGTTGCAGTTTACGGGGACGTTTGCTGAATATCATTAACCTGTAATTTGTTGACAGTGTTGTTCTTGCTGTGTTTGTGGATTTTTAGGCCTATTTGTTTCCTTGTTCGTTTATATGCTAGGAAGTGTGTTATCCCAAATGAATCCTTTACTACTCTTTCTCTGTATAATAATGTTTTAGTGTAACATAACATGATTTTTTTATTGATAAAGAAAAAAATCTGGTTGTTTTTAAAGTAACATTTCCTAGATATGACAAAGTTTTTGAAGGGTTCCAAGACCGATTAATTATCCCCCGGGCGCGCTATGACTGCATTGTCTAATGTTGTGAGTGGTCGCTGCATTGGTCTTGTTTTACAGGAGTTACAGTGGTGGGAATGTGTGGTAGGCCTATGCCTGAAAAATTTTCATTGTAAGTTTTTTCAGCGGAGAAAAAAGGACACGGCGAAATATAAAACTTAAAAATCCATAGCCTGGGACACTCTTCCAATTAATATTTAAAATAATCGGAGATATCTGTGATAGAGAAATTAAATAAATTGTTCTTCATAAAACATTTGCGTAAAAAATTCCCTTTGACTCTATTTTAGTCATTCTACTCTAGCTGGAGTCAGCACGTCATTCTCCACCGGCCGTCGGCGGGCGACTGATGATAGTGATAGTAAGATTAGTACATAGTACGTACACCTACTTAATGCAACGTTCAACAGAGTAGAGCGGTCACTCACTCCTACTGACGTCAGATACAGCATGATGTTTTATTGCAAGCTGCGGTATAACCCGACCGAATTGGAGAGGTTGGTTTGGTTACGGTTGCGAAGTAACATTTTCGACAATTATTCTTCTTCTTCTTCTTATCGTGTGGGCAGAGCGAAATACACAATTATTTGAGACCTGCTGATGATGATGCTTATGCTTATATTTAAAAAGAAAGACCATTTTTTTTATGAAAAAGCGCAATCCAAAAACAGACGTTTTACATTTTCACCGCAGACGAAGAAACTTTAAAATTAGAAAAAAGCAAAAACATTTCCCGCACAACCAGACGTCCATGAATACACACACACCGCATCACCGTTCACCAGAAAAGCTTGCAAGTGAATACATACACGCTTATGTCGACTCTGACTCTGTGAACTCGGACTGGACGCTGCTCCTGCGCCGACCGAAGACCATCCACAGCAGGAACAACACCGCGGCGAGGTAGTGCGCCCATTCCGGAACGGAAAGCTCCACGGCGGCGGTGGTACATCTGTGCAGGTGGTTATCATTGGCGGCGCGCTCGCGGGTCGTCACGAAAGATACATGTGGTTTGTGTGTTGTTGTTGTGGTAGTGTATGAGGGTTACCTGAATCTACTTATCCTATCACTTCATGAAGTCTTTTACAAGTAACTGGTATAAGACGCAAGTTGGAATACCACTTCCTAACTTGCTTATTTACTAAATACGTACTAATAGGTAATGTAACTTCTCAATATTATGAATGCATACATTTATTTCAGAAAATAATTGACTACATCTTCAGTAATAGGTATAAACCGCTTTTCATTCGAGTCAGTTGAAGTTAAGAGCAAACTGAAAGGTCCCGATCAAAAATGCTTCGTCATCTCTCAAATCACATTGATTTACAAATCTCTCCCACAATCATAATGCCATCAGCTTTTTCTTCATTCGTGTCAGCATGACAAACAAGACTCAACATCGATGAACAAGGTTCGTCTTTGACTGTACCTATTCGGTCACATCGTAACTAGAGCCCCATAGCGTTTTAGGTTCGGCTTACCGGGCTGATATTGCTACCAGCTCGAACTTTCTTGAGCCCCAAAAACAGCATTCCTAACTACATTATAAACGAAGCTTGAAAGTCTCGATCGAACAAGGCCCTGAGTAACTGAGTACAGTCACATCTCATCTGCTGAGAGAAGGTTACTGCTGCCCAGTTACTAATAACAACTTTTCATATCGATCACCATCAGACACCTTCACAATTTGGTCGTATAACCGCAATGCTTCAAAAATAACATCAGCCTGTACGGCGTCGTGTAGAAGGGGCTGACTGGTGGGGATTGGAATCAGCTGTTACGTCAGTCTTACTACACTACCGGTTCCTGTGGCGGCGAGCGGCTGCGGTCGACATCGCATGCGCATGACATGACCACAGTCAATGTTGTCACATTATTTACGTGTCGTTATTAAAACGAATGATAGTGCAATTATACGAAGATTTGTAACAGAAAACTTCAGGTTGGGACCAAATAGGAAAATGTTGCTCGAGCAATAATTCGGGGTAGGTATAATAAAAGTATTTCGTAGCTATGGTGATTTAGTGGGTATATTAGGCTGATGCCTGCCCTGCTCTGCCCGCTGCACGGAGGGCTAATCTAATACTATAACCCAATGACGTTTTATAAATAGACGTGTCATACGCTAACATCACTGCATTTAAAAATGGCGCGATATAGGCCGAGACTCCGAGACGATTTTTAAGTCTTAGTTCGAACTCATACTATTAAATTGATACAACCGTTTACCAACACCCCGTATGTACGAGTAGGTATCTACTCGTAAATACAGATATACTTTTAAAGAATACATTCCTGGTAATCGAAGTGTATAAAATAAATGAACGAAAAGGAATTTCGTTCCAGTTAACATACCTACCTATCTACTCGTACTCTATGATCAAGGTTAAAGATATAATCAGTTAAAATTAATTGTTTCTTGTGTTAAGATTTATGATATACCGATTCAGAAGACGGTAAAACATCGAGAGAAATTTAATTTATTATAAACAAATAACCATATTTTGTTTTAACGTACTCAGTGTAAGTGTTGTTATTTTTCTGTCTTATCGACTAGGCATTGCAGTTTAGTATGGAACAGCTGTTTTGCTCCGATCGATCGGTTTGCTCCCATAGTAAGGTCCGCCACATACATACGGAATTCCGATTTCGTATGGATTTGCCCCTCCATAATTGCGTTCGGATTTCGGAATTGCGGAGGTATCAAATCCTATACAAAATCACAATCCTGAATCGGAATTCCGTATGTGTGTGGCACGTCTAAAAGTTATTCAGTTTGATGTATAGACTCTGTTCAAAAGGATGTTAATGATATCAATTTCACCCTGTATAGGTAGGTACAGTCGCCCTCAGATATATCGTAGTAGTAGCATAGAAGGTGTCCAAATATTTCAGAGCAGTGCTAATTTTCATTAAATTCTTTACAGTAAATGTTACCAATTATATCTGAACGTGTATTTTGTCATAAATATCTGAACAGCAAATTTTCAATAATTTCTTTACAATGTTATTTAAAATTAAAATGTAAAACAACGGAGTAAGGTTTTTTTCCGAAACTGTTCAGATGTTTATGACCACCCTCACTGCGTCGATATATTTGATGTTCTAGGCGTTCCTATATTTTTGATTGGTTATGACTTATGAGTAAAGAAATTATTGAAAATTAGAACTGCTTAGAAATAATTGACCACCTTGTTTGCTACGATATATCTGCTGGTGACTGTACCTATGTTACACGGTCATCATTATGATCTATAAGTTTTGTTAGACCTTATGTGTCATTCATTACGATCTAAATTATTATAATTTTTCTTTCTTTCTTTCTTTCAAATTAAATCATTTTAAACGGGTTCTTAGATCATAAAAGTAGTCAAACCTGTTGCCCATGTAGATTTTTTAAAAATATTGCATCTTTGATTATGTTATCAAAATGTAAATGTTTAATCTTATTGATTTAATTAAAGTATTTATAAGTAAGTGGGTTACTCGGTGAACATTCTCTTGAATTCAACTTGTTGCCTCATGCACCAATCACTGTTACACAATTCAATGACGTAATGCTCCTTTTATAGGTGAACGAAACCTTTATTTAATGACATAAGAGGTTAGGCCAGTACGGTTTAGTCCATACAAACGTATAAAAAATCGACGAAATCAGCATTTCGTATTCCCCTGTTTCCTCCTCCAAAACTAAATCGATTTTAATAATTATTTCACCCTGTAGTTATAGATACACATGGATACACTAAATAAGCACTAAATATAGATAACCGAAATAATTTAAATATATTTTTCAGTTGTATTATACAACGTGTTAATGAATTAGCGCAAAACCTCATACACCCCAACTGATTTATAACAAAATAATTAGATTGAAACAATAATTTCATTATTTTGATAGTTAAAATTTAAAGTTATTCGCATTTTAAGTTTTGAGGCAAAAATGATTAGTTATCATTTCAGCACTGAAAGAAAGCGCTAACGTACTCATGGATACATTTTTATAATCCTGTTTTGGTAGTAAGTAGGGTGAGTGTACCTGTGCGGTGGGTTGCCACCGGGTTCAGAAAATTTTAAATTTAGCAAACAAATTATTTAATATTTTGAAAAAAATTACCTATGTTGAAACCATGATAATTCGACTCTGCTCTCGATTCTAAACAAACTACTTTTTAGTTTTGCGTTAATTCATTAACACGTTGTATAGGTAGTTGCGATGATGTTATTGTTTAGAAGAGTAATAACATTGTTTTCGTTTCAGCTAAAACGTAGAGTACGTTATACAACCAATATTATCATTACGGAAACCTAAACACAACAGCAGAAAATACAATATCTGTGATAGAACTTTTTCCTTAGGGTTTTCGACGTGGTCCCTAAGCCTAAGTAACAACGAGTACCTCATCGCACGGGTGTTGCATAACGACTGGTATCTTTCAAATCAGTTATCGAATTATGGCTACAGACAACACTTATCGTAAGTAGTCAAAAGCCGAGCCGAGTTACAGTAGGTATGTATGAGGAAAATTTCAATTTTGTACATATTTGCACGGTAATTTGACCAAAACATTTGTCCTAAAAAAAGGCAGCTCTCTAGCTCTCTACAAATATCGAAATTCAACGTTCAAGTGTTAGTGAATAGTGATAGCATAGCCGTACATTTAAAGTTTATAAAACTTAACTTACTTTTGAAGTATATGGTAAACAGTGGTTACTCGCAGGTTGTAGGTGTGGTAACGAAAAACGGATTCGCCAAAATTTGCAATGCGCCATGACGGTATATCCTCTAAAAATATGTAATTCGGTATGTCAAGTTTATTTTGGTCTAGATTTTTTTTTTTTACAGACAGAAGAAATCATTTTAAGAAACTAATTTCATTTTTTTGCAATTCATCGAGTTTATCAATACATATTTAATTTAACTATAATTTGTAAATGGCAAAAGTCCCGAAAAAAACATTCGAACTTCATGGTGAAAAACCATCGCTTTAATATTAAGAAATAAAAATCACCTGCCTTCTCTTTCTAACTCTATTCTGGAAACAGAAACGGAAACATCAAATGTCAAAATCTGGCATATTTAATATATTTTTTGTTTTTATGTGTATTTTTAACCGACTTCAAAAAAGGAGGAGGTTTCTCAGTTCGACCGTATATATATTTTTTTTTATGTGTGTTCGCGGATAACTTCGTCGTTTATGAACCGATTTTGATGATTCTTTTTTTGTTGGAAAGGAGATGTCCCGAGGGTGGTACCATGATAAGGAAACCAGGATCTGATGATGGCGTCCCAGAGAAATCGAGGGGAACCTTCGAAAATCGAACTGCCGACTAGTGCGTTTTTTAATTTAAAGCACTCCTATTAAATCGAACTAATGAATTCACCACTGAAAATTGTGAAATAAACAAAATTTTAACAAAAAATTAAAACCGCCTTCAAAAAAACTAAAAAGTTAAAAAATAATATTGCAGCCTATGACTTTTTCGTTCGCATCATAAGAACATTAATTTGTTTTATAGAAGTCGGTGTCAAGCCAAGCCAAAAAATGCAAGCCCTGTCGCGAATCGTACCGGCTTGACAGCGACTTCAATAAAACAAATTAATGTTCTTATGATGCGAACGAAAAAGTCATAGGCTGCAATATTATTTTTTAACTTTTTAGTTTTTTTGAAGGCGGTTTTAATTTTTAGTTTACCAAGGAGTTTACAGGTCCTGCGAGTGATATCACTCGTTATTTTGTAAAAAATATCCTTTCATTTTAAAATCTCTGACATAGAAAATATTATTATCGAGACAATTATCTCGAAATGGTTTAAGATTCAGAACACCCAAAAAAAAACTTGACATACCGATAGGTACTCTTTCTACTCACATTTTTTATAAAAACTGTCAGGAACTCGTTTTACTTTAAGTTCCAAATAAGTTGTAACTTTTACGTCTTCCTAATAGATGTACATATAAAAACTAGTACTTACCTAATTGACTCATATCCAGTGAATTAATAGTTCTACTTTAATATAATAACATGTTACGCTGGATTCGATAGACCGGAATATCAAAAGATATTTCATTACTGTTATTAAGTAATTAGGACTATTAAACAAAACATTTATTCGTTCTAATAGTATTTAATTAAATTATTCGATGGATGGATGAAGCTAATTGTTCGGTCACCAAATCCATTGGTCAGATTTTTTTAAAGGCCTTAAAATTATAGGCAAGATATTTTCAAGTACCTACTACTGGCGCATTTGTCAATATTTAAAATTGTCTGTAATATTGTCAATATGTGTATAACGCAAACGATTGCCTTCTCTAAAAATTCAGTAATACCGTTACTCTGGAGTGCTATTTATGAATTGTCACACGTCCAATTTCATATTCGAAAGTGACATAAATATGAAGTACCTATTGTGCATTATTAGATCATGATTCATTTGTTTTATTGGAGTCGCTGTCAAGCCAGTATGTTTGGGCTTAGAGTAATTTTTTGGACTTGGCTTCACACCGACTCCAATAAAACAAATTACAAATAAAAAAAGAAAAAAAAATAGGTCACGTAGTATGGGTACTTTTCCGTAGATGGTATAGATGTGAATCTCTTCAAGTAAAATTTGAAGTCTCGTCTTTTAAACAATTCTATCATCTTCAGCCTAGGTAGTTATGTGGTTCCCACTGCAGGGCACAACTATTCTTTTAATTTGACATTGTTAATTTAATATACAGGGTGTACAATAAAATGGGACAGCTACTTAAAGGGGTGCTTCAGACCATCAAACTGAACAACTTTCTCTATGGGACCAATATCGAAATCGCGAAAAAAAAATCTGCTGTCCCATTTCAGTCGAGTTATGTTTGCAATTTTGTATGGGAGAGCGGATTTTTTTTTCGCGATTTCGATATTGCCATATAGAAAGTGGTTCAGTTTGATGGTCTGAAGCACCCCTTTGAGTAGCTGTCCCATTTTATTGTACACCCTGTATAAAAATCTCGTGATTCTCTTCAAGAGAATTCTTTTTCTTGAATCACGAGACTTACTCCTCCGAAACGGCTCGACCAATTTTTATGTTTTTTTTTTAATATTATATTTGGTAAGTATGAAAATAGGTCGTAATAGAAGATTACACACCGAGGGCAGGAAAGTAAGAAAGGCCTCAGATCTCATGTAATGTGATCAACTGATCACTGATCAACAAAAATGTGATCTGAGGCTTTCTTGCCCGAGGTAAATTTTTCTCCTCGACGAAGGCGGACAGCGGCAACTTCGTGTAGCGCAGCGGGATGAAAGTTGACGCTTTCCGCCCGGAGGGGTGAAAAGTATATTTCAATGGTCTGCACGTACGAAGTCGCGGGCACGGCTAGTTTTATAATACAATCAGACGATCATGCCATGAATGGAAACTTTACGTAAAATATTACTCAGAATGTGACATATTATAATGTGAAATAAATTAATCTAATCTATACACATGTTACAAAACTTAACATAAACAATTTGGAATTGTTTTAAAACATATTACGTTGGATCTGTCATCAATTATGTGAACGGTTATAAGGTTTTACGTTTATTTGTAAAAAAAACGCGGCTTTATTTTTCTGGAAAGTATATCATTTAAGATCTTATTTTAAAATATTTGGCTCGTAGTTATAATTAAATTATTTTAAAGTAGAAAGTTAAAAAGTGCGCCAATCTATCTTGCCAAAATATAAACGTTTAAAGAAACAATTTTCGTTGTTAAAATGAAGTAAACCACGGGTTACCGTGTTTCTACACGTAAAAGATGTACATTAAGATTAGAGTAGTAGTCGTACTTGTCCATAAAGTTTGAGAACTTTTTAAAACTTGATTTAAAGATACGTGACAATCTGATAACTCGAAATAGCACGAAGAAAGTTTTGAGATATAACTCGGTCTTTACCATCACTTTTCGGATTTTTTTTTTAATTTTTGAATTTTATCTATGGAGGATATCAAATGGTTAAATCATTTATCCTGCGAGATATTAAATCAATTTCACCCTGTATATTCTACAGAAAATGTAGGGGTGCACTAAGACAGGATTTAAAAAAAATCAAACTACCCATCAAACTGGACAACTTTTACCATGGGAGGAACTATCAGAACAAAAAAAAAACAGCTGTCTCATTTGAGTCGTGTAGGTATTGCAGTTTAGTATGGAGTAACAGATTTTTTTTTGCTGACAATTTCATTGTTTGCTCGCATAGTCAAAGTAGTTCAATTTTATGGGTAGAGTATGTGGTTTCAAGGTTTAAGTATATTTTTCCTTACACCGTCTCAGGAACATACACTGACATTTATTTGATGATCTGTAAAAGTGTCTTAAAATTAAAAATATTTTTATTCAAAATAATATCACATAGATAGCTTTTTGACGTAATTTTTTGACTCTACCACCGCGTCGGAAGGTGTTCCGTTGAGAGAAGATGCGGCCAGATACTCTACTTCATATCTAAATGTGTCTGACTCTTGATTCATATCTAAATAATCGATTAACATCAAATGAGTATCATTTCACCATGTCATGGAACATATGCATAAAACAACTAGGCAATAGGTTAACTTAAACAAAAAATTGATCAGGCCAAACAATACGAAGCATAATAACAAAAGATTTGTAATTTTATTGTGTAAAACTTGCCTGTCATCTATTGATATTTATTAAGAGGAAATGCAAGCGGCGTTTAATCCATACAAACGTTTTGGCTATTTCTTCTCTCGATAATGTAACTACAACGAGTATATTTTTACCATACAATGGTACCGATTCGGACTGTGCCACGACTTAACTAAATTTATTCCAGTCACTTTCTAAAATAAGATTAAGAAAAGAGACAGAAAACCAACAGCTGACTTTAGTGCTGTCAAAGTGACGTTACACGCCCAAAATAAGATGCCATCATAATGTACGCCATCTTATTTACAGCGTTTTAGGGCGTGTAACGTCACTTTGACAGCACTAAAGTCAGCTGTTGGTTTTCTGTCTCTTTTCTTAATCTTATTTTAGAAAGTGACAGGAATAAATTTAGTTAAGTTAAGTCGTGGCACAGTCCGAATCGAGGCCAATCTATGTTTAACTCTGCCATGTCCCTGTTATTTTTTCTTTTTTTTTTCATAAATTAATTAGGTACTATAAGAATTGGGACCTTTCCAAAATGACAAAAATTTCCCAATTATACCGCCGTTTTCAGACACCCAGCGAGTAAATTTGACGAATATAACACAAAACGAAGATGAAGCTTATCGCGGATAGGTACGCACTTTGTATTTACTGAATGTATCACTTTAGTTGTATGTTTCCCTAATCTGAGAAAATAAAGCAAAACATACAGATATAGCGAATCTTTTCCATGGAACAAAATTTTAAAATTGGTCTAATTGGAGGAGAAAACATTTCGTCTTTTTTATGTAGGTAATATCAGTCACTTTCGCACTGGTAGCTCGGTTGCTCGGGAACAGCGCAAAAAGCCTATAGTTCAAATGTCTTTCAGACCGCGTTTCCTCTTAAACAGTTGTAAGGCTATATGTGTGGATGAATAAAGTTCTTTTTATTTTTATTTTTTTTATTTTTATAATGTTTTCTTAATATAATAAGCAATTAGGGTGATAGTGATTGTACTCTGTGATTTGTTTTGTTAATGTTAACTTCAGACATTTATCTACGCATAATGATAGTTTCCACCGTACGCTTGCATTTAGGCATTTATGCATCTACATCCTTTTATTATCTAAGATTCTAACAAATCAAACTTAACAACTTTTACTATGGAAGCAAACTTGAAATCGCAAAAATAAAATCAGCTATTGAGTAGGCATTGGAATTTGGAGTTAAGTATGGAACAACATTTTTTCTGCGATTTCTCGTTTGCTCACGTGTAGTAAACGTTTTTCAGTTTGATGGGTACAGTACAGTCTTTAAAAAAATAGATGTAGACGCCAATGATTTATGTACAGACATTTTTTGTCATAAGGACATTGTTTGTTACCATATAAATGCATTTAGTACGTCCCTTTTTTTCTCTGTATAAGCGTAGGTATATTTTCTAACTTATATACGTAATACCGACTGCTCTCAACCGGTGAAGAAAAAACATCGTGAGGAAACCTGCATACGCTGAAGAAGAAATCCCGATGTGTATGTGAAGTCTACCAATCCGAATTGGGCACGCGTGGTGGACTATCTCCCATAGGGGTGTTGAGGGTAGGCCCGTGCCCTGCAGTGGGACATAAATAGGCTGATGATGGCATGATGTATATTTTTGTCTTGGTGTGCAATAAAGTCTATATTGATATAATATTCACATAGATACCGATGTACTAACAAACTTTACATCCGCGTTAAAAACATTACTTTCTCACTATTTGGCTTCACCGTAGTCGGTTACAATTAAAACTGCTGGATGATGATATGATGTGATGAATGACGATCTCACGATAACTTTTTATTGCAACTGGCCTACAGTTGTTTGATTAATTGACGTTTAATCATTTGATAGTGATCTAAAACATTCACATATGGTTTTTATTTATATTACTCGCATAAAACTAGAAGCTTTCAGAATAGGTTTTTTACTAAGCCCTATTTGGCCCTAGTCAATGTCAAATCAGCAACTCTATCGAACGTCAAAACGCATGCTTTGTTTTGTATGGAAATGATCATGTAAAATTAGTAACTTAACTATCGTTAAAGATTTCAAACACTTGATATTTTTTTGCGTTATCGATGTTATTCCCTTGGAGAAAGTTGTTTAGTTATCGAACCCTTAAAAACTTTAAGCATACCAGCCGCCACCGGCGCTGTAGCATGTTACGCGTGATAAGGCTATATCTACAGTGAAATTGATATCATTGGCATCCTTTTAAACTAAGAGTCTACCCATCAAACTGAACAACTTTTACTATGGTATGGTAGACTCTTAGTTTAAAAGGATGCTAATGATATCAATTTCACCCTGTATATCACGCCTTTTATCTCGTTCGTTCGCGCGCAAATAGAAAGAGATGGCGTGATAGCGCTGTATCATGCTGCTATACTAGCCCAGCAGCAGCAAATAAAATAGATAGATATGCCGACAAAAGGAAGAAAAGAAATGCATACAATTTTGCTAGAAAATTTTGTGAAATTTACAAATTTCATAGTCCAATTAAGAAAAATACAAAAACTGTATATAAAGCATGTTACTGCGTCTAGACATCTAGATTTTGAATATATTACCTATGTACCATGAAATTACTATATAATCTTAGTGTCGAAATCTATAATTATACTTATAAAACAGTTCCGTGACTGCCTGACAGACAGACAACGCACAGCCTAAATCACTGGAGATAGAAACATGATATTTAGAATATCGATTCTGCAGAGGATGGGGTCCACTAAGAAAAGAAAGAAAATTCTTCAATATTATAATTTCACGTTGATAAAGTTACAGGCAAAGGCAACAGCTACCTAGTCTGAAATATATGATACGCCACACGGCGATATATTTGCGCCCTGATGATGGTGTGTAAAAAGCATTGCAGGCGTAATTGTACTAAATTAGGTCTCATTACTTCGGCTTGGTTTGTCACACTAAACTTAACAAACACACTTTCGGATTTTTAAATACCTATTATTGTGGAATTTGTGCATTGAATAACTTGAACTTTCTTCGTATGTGAATTTTTTTGAGAATGTCAAGATAATTGTGTAAAGAATATTTATAGTGTTTTCCAACAATTAAAGTACCTACGTTTCTGATGCTATCTGTTTAACATTTCCAAAGAGTTACAATTCGCACGAAAGTTAACAATTATCTACCGTTGATTTATTTTCCGTTGGTTTCTCGTAAAACAATAACAATGAACAGCTACAGTGCAGCATGCTACAGTGAATTTGCAGCTGACTAGCCCAAAATTCAATACGGCCGTGAATTTATACAACATGGACACGGACCATCAAACTGAACAACTTTCTCCATGGAGCCTACCTCGGGAAACGCGAAATAAATCTGCCGTCCAATACAAAACTGCTGGGCGACTCAATTAATGTATGGGATAGCAGATTTTTTTTCGCGTTTCCTGAGGTAGGCACTAGGTATAGTGGAAGTTGAACAGTTAGATGGTCTGAGCTCACCGTTTCAGTATTTGCTAGGCTGTCGCTTACACCCTGTATAGGTATTAATAAGTAATATGTTTCCTACCTACCTTACGTATGTTTCTTATACTTACAACGAATATAATGAAGTGAAAATAACTATTCAAATATTTATTATAATATTATGTTCACTTAAAAATATGTAAAGTTAATGGAAAGTTAAATCTTCAATTTATTCATAAAAGCATTAAGATTTAACACAAAAATATCAGCACAAGCGTCGTCAAACAAGAGTACACAAACAGACATAAATCGGTAACATGCTTTGTCAAACAAGAGTACACAAACAGACATAAATCAGCAACATGCTTCGACAAAACAATAAAATACAGGCAGAGATCTGCAACACATATCGTCAACTTGATCAGTCAAATAACCCGCTTCAAATACCTATACATACTGTCTAAAAAAAACATAAGCGGTGTTCACATTATATTAATTGAACTACCATCAAACTTTTTAAGGGCAAGGTTCATTTCAATTATGTTTAGGGTTCCAGGACTGGGTGGAATCATGTGGTAAGTGTGGGCACAGTAATACAGGAGGCTAGCGCACAGAAGCAGTGCAAGATAAGCGCTACCAGGGGCCCACATTTTTTACACATTTAGCATCGCGCTAATCATTTGACAGCTCATGACAGAACAGTATTGTTACGAGCGACGGGTTCCGGGATTGGAGTGAAACGCTAAGTCCAATTTTACAGAGTTTATTTGGGATACACTTACAAACGGTCCACCTCGCAGAGGTTCCCCTAAACGGTTCACTTCACCGGGTCCTCCTCGCAGGGATTTCCCGTGCACCACTTACTGTCACTGTTCACAGTCCACTACGTCACTACTGTGACGACACGACACGCGTCACGGCTATGACGTCACGACGTACGACACTATGACGTCAAGACGTACGACACTATGATGTCACACACTACACTGACACTATGACGTCACGTACTACACCGACACTATGACGTCACGCACTACACTGACACTAGTCTACTCACTGTTCCACTCTTAGCACTTTTCTCTTCACTAGTACTTTTCCACTTTTACTTTTCTTCCTTTTGTTTCGCACTGTTCACTGCTAAATCAAGAACTCATTCATCGGTCGGAATTCGCCGCTTTTTATATCCCGCAGAATATTCCGGAATACCCTTTTTCGATCTTCTTTTCTTTACTCGATTGTTTTCCTCCAGATAGTTCTAACCCCGCCTTCTTTTCTCGAAACCGATCGAAGACACGCCCACTTTTCTGGTTCTTTTCAAATATTCGTAGTTTCGCCTCCTTTCTCGAAGTTCCTAGACACCCCTAGACCTGTTGGTCCCTTTTTAAATATTCCTTCTCTCTCTTCCTTCTAGAACATTTCTAAAAACACAAAAATCTAGAAATATTTTTGGCGCCGATAGGATTCGAACCGTCACCCCCCAGCATGGGAGGCGGAACCTTAGACCGTAAGACCACGGCGATTGTTAATACACCCTCCGAATTTTTGAATGCCTTCTTACGTCTAACGTTTTGACAGCGTTCGTGACACTGCCCCTCCCTTAGTTCTGCTCGTCCCGAGCATCATTAGTGCCGAAATATCGAGCTAAGCGATCCACGTGCACTATCTTCAACGGGCTCCTTGGCGATCGTCGAATTCGATAGTTGACGTCATTTATCCTGTTCACTACCTCATACGGTCCTTCCCAACTTGCCTGCAACTTCGGACTCTGCCCTTTCTTTCGAACTGGACTATGCAGCCAAACTGATGTTCCTTCCCCCTTCTCACGAGTAAGTGGAATGCGCCTAAGCTGCTGCTTGACTGGCGCTACATCTCCTGTATTGTTCGCGTGCTTCACCAGGTCTATTCTACCAATCTCTGCGCCGTTCTTAGAGAGCGAGTTCTTCACTATCATCGCCTGCGGCCTTGCCCGGTCCTTGCTGGAACCTTCCACAGCTTTCGATACTACATTCCCCTCAGCCTTCTGCTTCCCAATCGTCAGGTCCACACCTCCAACGTTAAGTATCGGAATCGAAGCAGAAGAAACTGGTCCAACAACTTTCCTCGCCGTAATCCAACAAGGCCCAGCTGCCACCTTGTCCATCACAGCACGGCTCCCATCGTTACTCTTGGGCAAAACAACAGGTACCAAGTTCTGTGATCTAGGCTCGAGAACCGCTTCTCTCACATAGTAGACCTTTTCCGATGATCTACCCTTCATCGGCACCTCCTCTGTGTTACATCGTAGCACTCCGTTTTTCATGTCTACGTCGCACTGGTGATTTTGTAAGAAATCCAAGCCAATGATGCAATCGTCCACTATCTCAGCTACAATCACCTCATGTTTGAAAAGAGTCCCACCGATCGTAATTGACACTCCCAACTCCCCCTTAACTGGTATGCGCTGGCCGGTAGCAGTCGTTAGCTGTAGTTTATTTCGCTGCAGAAGTCGTGTCTCCTGATAACTTCCCATTTCGCTTATCAGTCGAGCATTGACCACCGTCCTCGAAGCTCCGGTATCCACAGTTAGTTGACAGATTCTACCATTGACCCCTCCTTCAACTAACAGACTATCTCCGTCCGATATTTGCCTGACTCTAATGATTGGGTTTGCATCATAACCGGCCAACGTCCTCCAGTTCTCCTGCTGCTCATTAGTCGAGACTCCTATGTCCCGACGACCTGTTCGCTTCGGGCAGGAACTGCGCATATGCCCCCGTTCACCACACTCGTAGCACACATAACGACGGCCTGTGCGCCCCGGGCAGGAGCTGCGAATATGCCCTCGCTCACCACACTTGTAGCACACATAACGACGGCCTGATCGGTTCGGACAGGAGCTACGAATACGCCCTTGTTCACCACACTTGTAGCACATATAATTGTCACTCCGATTTCTCGGCGCTGACGCTCCAGTCACCACAATCTCCCTGAGACGACCGGAACGAGGATCCTGACGTACAGCTTCCACTTCCAATGCATGAGCAACAGCGTCCCTGAGTGTAACATGGTGCCCAAGTCGTACCGCAGCTCGCACCTCCGGGTCCCGTATCCCATCCGTAAAGGTCTGCAGGAGCATGTCATCGATGACTGCCGGTGATGACCGAAAAGCCTTCCGTACGAGCTTCTCCACTTCCACGGACCATTGCTGCAGACTCTCGTCAGCACGTTGGTTACGTTCCTTCAACCGCGCCCGATACACGCGTTCCATATGTCCATCGCCGAATCTAGCCTCCAGAGCTCCAAAAAGATTGTCGAACGACAGGTTTCCTCCAGCACCCACGGCTTCTAGTACTGTGAGAGCCTGTCCCTGGAGTGCTAAGATCAACGCAGGCTCCGCCTCCTCCTTGCCCCAGCCATTAACTTTCATCGCTGTCTCAAATTGTAGCTTGAAGGCGGGCCATGACGTCAGTCCATCGTAAACCGGAGTCTTCACGCCTTTTGGTTGCATGGGTGAGTCAAAAACAGCAGCGACACGGCTATGAGATTTGCTCTGTTCAACTTCTCGCCGGATTTTGGCAAACTCACCCTCCACGCGATCAAACCTCCCTTCGAACTCGCCCTTCACACGATCCAACCTCCCTTCTACGGCTTCGACTCTCTCTACTGCCTGTTGCAAGCCTTTCGTAATATCCTTATGAAGCGCCTCCTGCATCGTGCGTATTTGGTCTTCCTGCCGGCGCGCCTGTTCCTCCTGCCGGCGAGCCTGTTCCTCCTGCCGGCGAGCCTGTTCCTCCTGCCGGCGAGCCTGTTCCTCCTGGCGGCGAGCTTGCTCTTCTTTCATTGCGCGCAGTTCGTGAACCTGTTCCTCCTGCCGGCGAGCCTGGTCCTCCATCATGCGCTGGATTTGATAGAGTAAATTTCCTGGGTTCTGCTCTGGAGTGCGCTGCACTTCACCCCCCTCAGGTCTTCTCTCCGGGGTTCGCTGCACCTCAGTAACCGGGGCCGCACCTTCCTGCCGCGCCTCCGACATGGCCCGGGTGGTGACACCCTTCAGCTCCTTTGGCACCAGCGGCATCTTACTCCAATCCCACACTTCTGACACCAAATGTTACGAGCGACGGGTTCCGGGATTGGAGTGAAACGCTAAGTCCAATTTTACAGAGTTTATTTGGGATACACTTACAAACGGTCCACCTCGCAGAGGTTCCCCTAAACGGTTCACTTCACCGGGTCCTCCTCGCAGGGATTTCCCGTGCACCACTTACTGTCACTGTTCACAGTCCACTACGTCACTACTGTGACGACACGACACGCGTCACGGCTATGACGTCACGACGTACGACACTATGACGTCAAGACGTACGACACTATGATGTCACACACTACACTGACACTATGACGTCACGTACTACACCGACACTATGACGTCACGCACTACACTGACACTAGTCTACTCACTGTTCCACTCTTAGCACTTTTCTCTTCACTAGTACTTTTCCACTTTTACTTTTCTTCCTTTTGTTTCGCACTGTTCACTGCTAAATCAAGAACTCATTCATCGGTCGGAATTCGCCGCTTTTTATATCCCGCAGAATATTCCGGAATACCCTTTTTCGATCTTCTTTTCTTTACTCGATTGTTTTCCTCCAGATAGTTCTAACCCCGCCTTCTTTTCTCGAAACCGATCGAAGACACGCCCACTTTTCTGGTTCTTTTCAAATATTCGTAGTTTCGCCTCCTTTCTCGAAGTTCCTAGACACCCCTAGACCTGTTGGTCCCTTTTTAAATATTCCTTCTCTCTCTTCCTTCTAGAACATTTCTAAAAACACAAAAATCTAGAAATATTTTTGGCGCCGATAGGATTCGAACCGTCACCCCCCAGCATGGGAGGCGGAACCTTAGACCGTAAGACCACGGCGATTGTTAATACACCCTCCGAATTTTTGAATGCCTTCTTACGTCTAACGTTTTGACAGCGTTCGTGACAGTATGATAGATCCCTCAAGACGTTTCATCTGTCAATCACAAAGTAAATAAGTTTTAGCACGATACGGAATTCAGCACAGTTGATACGGTTGTTACTGGCTTGCAATGTGATTAGGATTCAATTCCGATCTTTTAAATTAGCACGATCGGCCTCCATCGGCTTCGTCGTCAGTCGTGTGGTCTCTCTAGTGATAAGCAGAGGCTGCTCTCTGATTAATGCTGTATTTGTCAATAAAAAAAATGGGTTGTTCCCTTACTCGACTAAGGAACGGTAAAAACTGTAGGTAACCAATCATATAGAGTCAATTTACCATTAGTCAGTCTAGACTTGGAGAAGATACAATTTAATGTAAACGTAACCAATCTCGAAATTGTCTGTATTAAATAGTTTTACAAAAGCTTTTTCAATATCGTACCTATCTTTAGTTTAAGAAACAATTATTTTTTTAGATATGGTTACAAAATTTCACTTTGACCTACTGGCTGTAGGTACTACTCTGAATCACTGAAAAAAGCATCAAAACCATTTGTTTTAAAATTCAGATTTGCACATCTTCGAATTTAGTGAGCCGATTTTTGTCACACTGCACAAAAGAGTGCTCGAATGGTCGTCACATCATTCCATTCTGAAACCAATAAGAACACCGTACTACAAACTTAGACTACAAAACAGGGTATTAGTAGATGTATCAAAATTTCCAACTTTCCCAAAGTGGAATCTGAATCCCAAATTGACTGAATTCCAAATCGACAGAAGTAGGATGGATAAAAAATTCTAGACTGGTTCAAATTTTCCCAATAATGGGTCCAGACTCTTAAAGTCGCTTCAATACTACTTAACAGAATTCTAGACTACTGGACTTGTTTTTTTCTTTTCAATTTTTATTTAAATTTCACTTTTTAAGCAGACGGGTTTTTATTTTTTAAATTTACTTTTTAAATTATTTATAGCGGCATCCGCGACTTCGTACGCGCACGCGTAGACCACTGACATTAAAATATACTTATAACTTTTGATTGATTGAGTTGATTGCGATGAAATAAAGCCTAATGTTAATGCAACTAAGCCCTATTGCTTATATAGCTTTTGTAAAAAACCCATCCAAATCAATTCAGTACCTAGTTTTTAAATGATGTGTGCGTGCACAGACCTCAGAGGAAGGATCTCTTTATTCTAAAGCATAGAGACCGCATCAATTCACGATTGTAGTTAGTCTCTTTTGTCTTATGACGTACCTTTAATAGTAGAAGGAGACGGAACTATAAATATTTGTTTATGCGGCTGTCCACTTTTTTTCGTGCCAGTGTGTATGAAAAGTGACCGTAAACATTAGGGCAAATGTTACTTTGGTCTAATTGGTCTCTTTTTTCCATACTACTTGACACCACACATTCAAACACAAACGACAAAAAAAGTGGACATTCTTGCAATGGTATGGCTCCTCCCTCTATGCCTTTAGGTATAATCTCTTTGGCACAGACAAACAGACATTTTTTCTGCTGAGCTAAAGCTCAAGAACGGAATTTTCATTCAACAAAATGCAACTCACTTTTGTTTAGTTTTTAACCGACATCAACAAAACAAAAAGGAGGAGGTTCTCAATTCGACCCGTATGTTTTTTTACAGTTCTGTTTCAAGCAGAACCCGCTCACCATAGTCAATACAGAACAATAAATAGCTTTTTCTTTATTTTAACCATTGTATAGTTGTTATAGCAGCATAATAGCCTGAAATGATAGCCTAGGCAATTACTGCGCGCGATTGGATTTTTTCTACTAAGTAAAAGATCGATTTCTTACGTCCATGTCAATGAATTGTTTTGTCTGATGAGGTTTTGATATGTTAAGCTGCTCTTATATGTCTGTAATAGAAAGTTTTAATATAAAGTAAGGTAAGAAAATCATTACGTGTATTTTATTACTATTTTTATTCTGACAAATAAATGATTTCTTTCTTTCTTTCTTAGATAGATAGATAAACGATTTATTTGCTATAAGTAACATACAGTACTTCTAGTATATTTACTTATTTCGTATTGAATATATTTGTTTGTTTATATTGTACACCTACTTTTATGTACCTACCACTATTATATTACCTTAACAATATTTAAAATAGGAATTAATATTAATTTCATTTTATAGCCACAATTTGGTGCAAAACAATCTGTTTATTTGTTTATTCCCATTTGTTCTCTAGAAGACATTATCATCGTAGGATGAGGAATGATCGAACAATATTTTGTTTCCTGTGCATTACCTAATTATTAATTTTGTGATCGCTTTTGTTACTTGCTTCATATAGACGAAAGTCATAAACTAATTTTTAGGGTTCCGTAATCAAACAAGGAACCCTTATACTTTCGTCCATTCTGTCTGTATGCCCCACCTCAATAACTTGCACATTTTTGCACCTATTGAATCGAAATTTAGTATGAAGACAGATAACTGTAACCCAAAAAACAGGAATATTATAGTTATGAAGAAAACATTTCTTTTGACCTTCGCCCTTTAGTAGGTAGGTATATGTCTACTCAATTGTTTGTATCCATAACATCCGTGTTCACTAACAAACTGGTCACATAGAGTTCAAAATGATAAAAACATTTTTTTTAATCTATTTTATCGACTTACATTTTGTATTACCTCCGAGACACAGTAAGATAAAAATCAATTCCAATGTTGCCTAGCATGCAGGCAAATGAATATTGACTTATGTATTCAATGCACTTTATTCATTCACACCTACCAACCACAAAGAGCGATCTCTATTCAATTTCGAACCGACACCGACAAAAAATAGACTTCCGAGAGATAGCGGCAAAAAATAAATTCTAAAATGGCATTAGCCTTAAATTTGGAATAAGTAAGCTATTTTTTATACGAGATAATGAGTATTTTATTTTTAATTTTATTCAAATTGATAGAATATAATATTATGTTCTAGATAGCTCCAAATTAAGGCCTTAAAGAATTGAATCTAGGTTTCAAGGTACATTAATAATGAATAAGAGTCGATAAAAGAAAGATCATCACTTTGTTCCAGTGTTCTGGTTGTATTGTTACCATTTGGCTATTTTTTGCAATTTACTGCCTACTTTACTAAGTAAATTCGTGCCTTTTGAAAAATGTTAATACTATACTTTCTACCTCACAAAAAAAAAAATATTGAACCTACAATATTACAGAAAATTGTGTTGAGCTAAGAAATCAATTTCGGTGAACAATACCGTGTTCTACAGTACTCTACAGTATAACAAATAATAATAAAAACCGTTGTAAAGTGTGAGCCGGTCTCGCGTTAAAAGTCCCGGAGAAAACAACACTTTTTTGTAAGTTAATCTTTGTGTGGTGGTGTGGTACGGAACCCGACCGGTATTTGATAACTTGATAAGAGTGATGCGATGAATAATCTGTTAAAAAAAAGTTATAAACAACCTAGGTACAAACACATTAGGAGCGAACGGTCTAAGTGAGTCAAAAATAGCTTTTTTTCTATTTTTGTACCAAATGCAATTAGCAAGTCAAATTTAAACGTGTTGGGAAGCAAAAATGTTGTAACTAAGAGAATGCTAATAACCAGAGTGTTTGGTATAAACTCTCTATTAGGTATCTTGTTTTCCATTCATAAGCAATTCATAAGGTAATATTTAACATACTATATTTCCGTGCCCATAGTAAAAGTTGTTCAATTTGATGGGTAGACTCTTCGTTTTTTAAAACGATGTTATTGATATCGATTTCACCCTGTATAAGTTTGTAATCCCTGTATAGGCCATTTAGCTCCGACATCAATAATTTGTACCTATTCTTTAAAAAAACACAATGAATAAATAAATAAATAAATAAATATTTTGGACAATGTCACACAAATTATCTAATCACATTTAAAGTACCAGAATCTAGCCTGGACTTGTATTACGATGACTAGACAACGATATAGAATACATATATAAATACAAACATCCATGACTCGGGTACAAATATTCATATTCATCATACAAATATTTGTCCCTTACGGGATTCGAACCCGCGACCCTCGGCACAGCAGGCAGGTTCACTACAGACTGTGCTACCGGGCCGCCGTTGACGTCTGCCGGTACATGACACGTCAATGTCCGCTAAATCATTCATTTTCACTAATAGATAGAGACATACATTACTCATTCAACTGATTTAGTAACAGAAGACGCACGTTTGGAATGGTACAATTGGTTTGGAATATAATGATAAATTGAGTGAGTTGTTAGTTACCTACTTGAACCGCCTACGGCTCCCTTGTATTGCCAAACGTGAATGAGGCTATACTTACATACATACATATTCTCACGCCTGTCTTTCACTGGGGTAGGCAGAGACAACGGAACGCCACCTGCTACGATCCTGACATACCTCTCTAGCTTCCTCCACATTCATAAGACCTTTCATGCATGCTCGTCGGTTTCGGGTAGATCTGACCTGGCCCTTCTTAAGCACGTCGCCGATTTGGTCCGTATATGAGGCTATACTTGTGGCTTTGAATTGAGAATAGAAGTGAGAAAAACGTATTTCAAGAAGGTGCAACATTAATTATAATGACCGATATTTTCAGGAGTAGGTCTTTAGTATACAAGTGATACCGAAAGCACAGCGTTTGTAATACAGGGTGAAATTGATATCCAGCTATCCATCTAGCATCCTTTTAAACTAAGAGTCTACCCATCAAACTGAACAACTTTTACTATGGGAGCAAACCGATCGGAGCATACAAAAAATCAGCTGTTGCATACTAAACTGCAGTGCCGACTCGACTCAAATATATGCAACAGCAGATTTTTTTTTGCTCCGATTTGTTTGCTCCCATAATAAAAGTTGTTCAGTTTGATGGGTATGTCTTAGACATAAAAAAATCACTAGGTCTAGTGAAAAAGTCTCTGAAAGCGGCAACACTCCATATGGAATCTAATTCCGATTCAGGTTTATTCCGGATGTGTGTGGTGGGCCAAAGTAAACATATGATTCGGTGGTCCAAAAAATTGTGTCCTGTCTGATGTAATGTCAGCCCCATCGTGCCTTCACAAAGCCTCTACAAAACAGTGAAAACCTAACACTTCCCAATTAAAATACTTCTCATTGTTTAGTAAATGAGCCGTGATTCCGTAGAGCCGGAGCTCTAATGAAAGCGAACACACATGACAGTTTTCTCGTTATGTCGCTTTGTCGTGCGTGGCGTGCTAGTCCTTTCCAATTAGTGACCGAAGATTCCAACTATAATTTTTGATAATATTTTCTATATTCAATTATGTCATGGCACATTTCAGAGTACATACCAATTTATTGTGATTTTAATTAGTTTAGCGATTTGTGAAGAAATAAAGAAGTTAAGAAGTAGAACATCCAATTCCACCAATTAAGATTGTAAACATCTTAGAGGCTACCTAAGTGCGTGTTGTTAGTAAACATTTTGGTAATGCGTACTGCTTAAAACAGGCTCTTTGGGGTCAACAACTTAGAGCCATTATGCTAGAGCTAATTTACATATTATTTCAAGCGTTTAATGAATAATAAGCCATTCTAATCGCAATACAAGATTGATGATTCAATTCGACAAATGAAAGTAATAGAACTATTGTCAATTGTTTATATCGTACGATCGATCAACACATGGGTGATAGATCGAAGTATAATGTATTCCGACCCAGAAATAACGGGCAAGTTCCAGCTACCTTCCGGGCAATGAATACTGCGTAGCAATCTCAGTAGCAATTAACATTCAATTTTACACCCTGTATATCGTTTTATAAAGTTTAAACATTACCTTGGAACAACCATGTTCCATGTTTACCTATCAAACATAAAAAAAAAGTCACAATACAATTAAGTAAGTACTTGAAGAAACAGACATGCCAATAAATATTTCTCACATGATATTGGAATATAATAATTAATGTTAGAATAAGTACCTACTCATTTCTCTCTCTTACTCATTAGTATATTTTTGTTTAGTATATCGCCTGCTGCTCACATAACGAATTCCGAATCAGAATAACGATTTCGTATGGATTTTTTCACAATTCCGTTCGGAATTACGAAGGCATCAAAACCTATGCAAATACACAATACTGATTCGGAATTCCGAAATTCCGTATGTTTGGCAGGCGTCAATGTGGTCAGATCACAGATCACAAGGTCAGAGTCAAGACAAGAGACGACCGCCTCCCAGGTGACTAAGCGAGTTGCCGTGTAGTACACGATTATGGTAAAACCATGTCTACGTAGCGAAGCGGCATTTATTCTAGTTGTGCAAGTGGTGGGAAAACTAGTTGTTTATATTACGAGAGTCGAGATATTGAGCAGGTACAAATGCAGGTTTCCCAAGAAAAGTTGTTTTATTCGCGACCTAGCTAAATGTCAAGAAAGAGCGTGGCTCTTAGGGCCTATGCACACTTTGTTCAAGCAGACGACGCGACGGGCGTTAACGCGCTTCAGTCGCAGCCAGTAAATCTTTGCACACTTCTACAACTTCAGCCATTTGTTTGAATCGATACGACCGCGCGTTACAGACGCACAGACGCACTTCAAATGCGGATATGCATCGCGTTGTACGCTCGTTTGTATATTTACAAGTGCAATAATCGATCTTTACGGCGCCGTAAACGCGCGCTTGGGCAAACTACCTACTTACTTAGTTCTATACCTTGTTCTATAAGAACAATAAATGCAATTTTATAGCGCTGTTATAATATAAACGTCCAGGAACTTTTATAATAGCGCCATAAAATTGTAAGCCTTTTCTTATAAACAAGATAAAAATGTTCGGCCAGATAATTCTGGGCGTTCAAATCAAACGCTCTGAAGATTCACCCCTTTATGGCTTAGCGCGGCAAACGCACGTTCGTTTCACGCGCGTCGTCTGCGAGAATAAAAAACACGATGTGCATAGGCCCTTACGGTTGTAAATTCGAGTTACAGACGTGGATCGAGATAATGATAATTTAATAGGACTTGTTTAGGAAGTGACTATTAAATTAAAAAAGTTTTCAAAGGGTTATGTCACTATAATATTATGTTGAATCGAGTTAACTAATGGCAATTATAATAGAAACTGACTATGAAAACAGATAATTATAAAGGGTTATTTTATGTAAATATTATGTTAACTCATCTGTTATTAAAAAAATTATATTACTTTCCTAACTTTTACCTAAACAGAGGAAGTAGAAGTAGGCACTTATTTGCCCAGTAGAGCTTGAAAAGGCAAAAGTGGTAGTTTTCTGTACCACAATACTTTGAATTGATACGATATAATTAGAGGATCATGTGTAGACCTTACTGTACTTACTTACTTAAAGTGTGATTCTACTCATGACACTGCAACTTTCCCAAATAAACCTAAAGGAAATTCGAAAACCAAAAAAAGGTTTCTTTTTAGGGTTCCGTACCCAAAGGGTAAAAACGGGACCCTATTACTAAGCCTACGTTGTCCGTTCGTCCGTCCGTCCGTCTGTCCGTCTGTCCGTCTGTCCGTCTGTCCGTCTGTCCGTCTGTCCGTCTGTCCGCCGTCCGTCCGTCTGTCCGACCTATTTAGGGGCTGTAACTTCTGAACCGTAATAGCTAGATAGTTGACATTTTCTCAGATTATGCGTTATTACGGCGGATTTGTTAACAAATAATAAAAATGTCAAAAAATTAAAAATTAAAGGGGGTTCTGAACAAGAAACTAGTTTTTATCAACGTTTTTTCTTCACGCTCTATCGTAAAAACGGTAATACATACAAGCGTCAAACTTAGTGTGATTATAGAGCAAACTCTACAGAATAACAACAAATACTAAAAACCGGCCAAGTGTGAGTCGGTCTTGCGCTAAAGGTCCCGGACAAAAAAAGTTTTTTTTTTCTAAGTTAATAATGTTGAGTTCTGTGGTGGTGTGGTACGGAACCCTCGGTGCGCGAGTAGCCCGACTCGCACTTGACCGGTTTTATTTTTAAATTAATTTTATTCATCATAAAAACAATACATGGGTAACATCGGTATTCTGGCACTTATACAAAAGTTCAATCAGCTGATTGCATTTAGTAAATTTTAGCATGGCGAGTCCGAATTTATTTTTGCTAATTTCTTATCAAGTCTTTGGACAGTATCATGAGTACGTCAGCTTTTAAAGTAATGCACCTGTCTACAGCCTACTCTAAAACCCTGTATTCGTGTGCGCAGCGCACTGAAAGAAAATGTTTGACATTATTGTTGGATGACCTGCATGTAAATGTCAGTAAAATAAAAAGTCGAAATGCAATAAAATGAATCACACAATATCGCAAAAGGCCAACCACCTATCATCACTTGACATGACTCGTTATTCCATCCAGAGATTCCAAATACTAAAAGTGAAACTGGTTACAACGACATCGACATGCTAAAAAAATTGGCCGTTGGATCAAAGTTTCTGACCACCCCGAAAAAGAAAACAATCGTATGTTCATATAGGAAGGATAATCCTATCCTACCTATATGATGTTCATATAGGTAGGATAATCCTATCCTACCTATACAGGGTGAAATTGATATCATTAGCATCCTTTTATTAAACTAAGAGTCTATCCATCAAACTGAACAACTTTTACTATGGGAGCAAACCAATCGGAGCAACAAAAAAATCTGCTGTTGCTTACATTTGTGTCGCGTAGGCATTGCAGTTTAGTATAGAACAGCAGCAGCATTTTTTTGTTGCTCCGATCGGTTTGCTCCCATAGTGAAAGTTTTTCAGTTTGATGGGTAGACTCTTAGTTTAAAAAGATGCTAAGGATATCAATTTCACCCTGTATGATGTTCATATAGGTAGGATAATCCAATCCTACCTATATGAACTTACCTATTTTCACCTATTTCCTATTTTCAAACCACCTTAACCTGGCACCACCAATCATAGCATACATAGTACATACCTCTGACGGAAGTTGACCATTAACATGGCACTGGGCCCACGTGTTGGATTATGGCCCACTCCCTCTCACCATTCTTCGTGAGAGGCCTTTGCCCTGCTGTGGGATCCTACAGGCTACAACTTTATTTTAAGAGAAAGTTCACATTAGAACATTTCAATTCTTGCATAGAACGATGACTCAAAGTTGACTTTTTAAAACTAATTTGACTAGTCAAAAATATAGGTAAATATATTTTTTTTGTCAATGGATCAACACTTCAAAAGATGCTTGCTTATATAATGCAAACTTTATGTAAGTACATCTAAGCTGGTTTACCAAGTATTACGATGCAATTAACTGTCATGCATTATAATTACTATTTATAATTCGTAACGTTCGTACGCGCAGACCACCGACTTCAAATACTCTTTCTCTTAAAGTTAAGTTGTAGTCTGTAGGATCCCACTGCAGGGCAAAGGCCTCTCACGAAGAATAGTGAGAGGGAGTGGGCCATAATTACCACGTGGGCCCAGTGCCATGTTAATGGTCAACTTGCGGTCAGAAAATTTTCAAACCACCTCAACCTGGCACCACCAATCGTAGCATACATACCTATCCTACCCTACCTATATGAACACACGCCATTCAAATCGGTTCAGTAGGTTTTAAGTGATGCGAGCACAAACAAACAGATAAACAGAATAAAGTTCTAAAAGAATGGTGGCAATGCACACCGCATACATTAATCCATTACGCATTTACGCATCCTAAACGACTCAAATAAAATATTTTTGCAAATATCTTCAATGTACTACATCCACGCCAAGTTTACAATTGTATTATATGTATGTAAATATAGATGTGAATGTAAGCAACAACGTTTTAAAAATTATTTATATCTTTTTGCTAATTTTTTCGCGTAGACGTGTAAGTTGTTACATGACTGTATCTTACTAATCTACGTTTATAGTCTGTGAACTAGGTCATATAGCAAGTTTTCAAAATAATCTAGCCTTTTTAGTTTGACTGATTTATTATACATCCTAATCAAAAGTGTTTCGTGTTTTTAAAACCTCTACTCTAAACTATTATAAAACTGTACCTAACAGAAATTTGTCTGTACATTGAAGACATTTACAAGAAAAATAATTACGACATGGTTTTTACCTGTCCCTGATTCCAAATCACCAATTTTTGGATTTTTGGCTGTCTGTTTGTTTGTTCGAGTATCACGCAAAAACTACTGAACCGATTTTGATGAAACTTTTTTTGTTTGATAGCTTGTCATCTGACTTAAAATCTAGTATATAATTTATGCGGACGAATTACCTATTACCTAGATCGTGTAGGGTTTCCCGTTAGGTACATCAGAAAGGAGAGTAAGGGTAGTAACTTATTATTAATCTGTGGTAAGGGCGAGATTGAATCTGTGTTTAGCACCCACACTTATGCACTATAATTAAGAAGTATACTCGTATTAGTGGAACAAAAGACAATGCGGGTTTTGTATGTAAGGTTGGCGCCTTATTTTTCGCCTTTGTTTTTGGCGCGGCCAGCAACTAAACTTGAATATTTTATTTCAGAATAAAGTAACAAACAAAACTAATTAACAAGTATATCTTTAAAGTCAGTCCGGACTAAGATATAAAGGCTTGAAGTTGCAAATATTACTATTACGTGCACTTCAAGCCTCTATATCTCATTTCGGACTGAGTTCCGAAATATTTGTAATAACAAGTGTTGTTATTAACTTTATTCTGAACTATATATTATATTCAAATTTGATTGATGGCCGCGCTAAAAAAAGAAAAGAAAGGCGCCTTTTTTAGGCACAGGTTTTTAAATACGTTAATTTCATCACATATCAAACACTTCAACACGCAATTATACTTTGATCGACGCAATGATATTGTAATAGCAAAACATACTTTTTATAAACCTAATTAAAGATCGAAGTATCTTATTGTATTGAGGTTAGTTTGCTGAGCTTAATCCGTACAGCTTTAACAGCTTAATGTAATGGTGCAGTAAAACTACGTAAGCACGCTTTTAAGATTACGAAAATATCTATAACAGGTTTTGGATCTTCCGATCAAGACATAACCGACATACTAAAATTGTTATATTTGTGAATGCATAAAGACTTCAAGTCTCTGAGATTGGTGAATATTTGTACCCGGTGATTTCCATTTTTTGTTCTATGAAACAAGGCAATAATAGAACAAAATTATACTATTCATTCCCTGTTGTGCTCTGATTCTTCTTCTTATCGTGTGGGCAGAGCCCAGGAGTGCAATTTTTGAATCTCATTCGCTGAGTTCAGCAGTTGAAAATGTCGAAATTACTATGGAGATACGCATCTTTCTACTGCTGATTTGATTTTCAAAAATCGCACGCCTGAAGTATGATTTTAGAAAGTCAAATCAGCAGTAGAAAGATGCGTACCTCCATACATTTTCAACTGCTGAGTTCAACGTAGGTATGAGATCAAAAAATCGCACTCCTGGTGCCTATTATTATGAACTGCGTCAGTATTTCCGAGTACTTACAACCCGGATTCCTTTAAAGTACGAGTGAATAGGCATCTTCTGGGTAAGCTCGCTACATCTACGACCCCATCTTCGTCCTGAGGACTGGATTGAGGTCAAGAGCAAACCCATAGTTAATAAAAAAAAAAAAAAAAAAACTGGCAATATATAGTTTATTATTTTGTTCTATAACTTAATGTTCTATGGAACAAATGGGCACCGATTTGTTCAGGATAACAGATCCAAGATAACCTTAACAGTGTGTAGAAGTGTATATATGTATGGATAACCACATGTACCTATCGTTATATGGATCAAATTCATAACACTTCTCATACAATTTGACAATTTGGCAATAATAACAATAGCTACTCGATTCGATCTATCAACTGAAGATTAAAAAATTTTCTGATCGATTGTTTGGAATAAGGAAGGTATCAAGTTGTATGATGAAATTGTGTTTGAGAATTAGATCCTAAAGCATTGAGAGCAAAAGTGGTGTAACCTTCCGAAAGTCACTAATGCACTTCGTCTCTTTTACCAGGTAACAATGGTGAAGTCGAGTCGCTCGTCGCAAAAGGTTACACCACCCTTGCTCCCTATTAAGAAAAAAATTAATAATTACTTTCTAGTGTAACACTCATCCGCGAGAGCGCGCGAACTCTGCCTCGACACATGTAAGGCAAAGCGAACCCCGATAAACGCCAATATCACTATCATAGTCACTTGCCACTATTTACAAACACAAAGCGTCCAAAGCACAATGTCCTGTGATTATATACAAAGAGTGGTGTTTAATAACGTTTGACAAACCGAAGTTTCGAGCATGGGTTTAGACCGCTAAGATGCGCGGGAGTCGAATCGTACTCGGAAGCGCACGATCGGTCGAGAGCGAAAGTGCGGGCGAATCGCATGCGTTGCTGTACAAGACTGTGGCGCTCGCGCACGCTGCCTCAACGCTGCCCAGTACGGAAAAATCGTTAATGTAATCTTTGGCTCTGATTACTATGATAAATCTATGTTACGTTGACCTTACCTTATTTGATGTCAATAAATAAACGCTTACATACAGGTAGTTTTGACTCTAAACTGAGGTTACGAGGCTTGTTTATAATACTCATTTTATGTGCTATAACATAATTATGATCAAATTTCCGTTTTGTACCATTTATTATCTTCAATTATATGCCAGGAAAATGTATATTTATGGTAATATATTTCTATATTTTATTAATTATATCATAATAAATTATCATTCCCATCTATACAAAATTTTTATCAAAGTGATACAAGCTATAGCTGGTAAACTCGACGGACACCAACCGCCTGAAGAGTCTAGAGCTCTCAAAAATTTCAGGAGTGGGCTGTTTCCTTTATTAAAAGAAAAAAGCTATTATTCTTTGAATGAATTTTTGACTGACAATATTTAGCTAGTAGGTATGATGATGATGACATTTAGTTTGTAATAAATGTGAAAAATGATAAAACCTGTATTTTTACTTCCGATCTGAATTCAATTTGTTATGACATTTTGATGTGATGACATTAGGATGACATTGAATGTTGAAAACAACTTCCTATTTTATAATTTTATATTCCTAAAACAGATATCTTCTAGTTAGTAATAATTTTGACATGAATAATGTTATAAGCAATTTTGTAGTATTTAGACTATTTAGTAAATCGAATTTAATCTTTGTTTTGATATTGTACCTATTTGACTTTTTATAATGTAACAAACTCAACTTTTTTGCATGCCATGCATGGCGAAATGTGGGGACTTTTTTAATATATCTTCCACAATGTTAAACCATGTTTCAGCAAATAAATACTTCTGATTCTGGACAGGCAGGCTTCCGCCCGTTTTTCCACCACTGACCATATCCACACACTAAATCAAATCATCGAAAAATTTCAAGAATTCCGGAAACCTCTGTATTTAGCCTTTGTAGACTACTCAAAGGCGTTTGACGGTATCAAACATTCAGCAATATTTACTGCTTTACATACAAAACATTGAACCAACTTACATTGACCTGTTTAAAAACATCTAACTAGCACAGCAGACATCAAACTACAGCGTCCCGGCGAATCCTTCAAGCTTGAAAAGGGAGTAAAAAAAGGAGATCGGCCTTCTCCCAAACTGTTTAACAGCACCTTGAAAGAAGTATTTAAACAGTTGGCGGCCTCATAGGAAACAAAAGGTATCAGTGTTAGCGGTAAAAGGTTAACAAACCTTCGTTTTGCCGCCGACATTGTCCTTTTTGCTCCATCATCCTCAGAACTCAGCCAAATGCTCCAAGAACTGAGCACTGCAAGCCTGGAGACTGGACTGAAGATGAAGCGTACAGAAACACAACTCATGACCAACAGCACGAAACGGGTTGAGGTAGATGGACAGGTCATACAATATTACGATGAGTATATTTATCTGGGCCAGATAGTCTCCTTCGAGAACAGGCAAGACAAAGAAGTCACCCGTCATGTTGACAACGCCTGGAACAGCTACTGGTCCATGAAAGAGTTAATGAAAGGAAAACTTCCACTGTCGCGCAAACGTAAACTCATCGACATTAAAAAAGATATACAAATATTGAGTGAGCTATTTGGGCTGAGTTTATTGAGCTTGCTACTGCGGCAGATAAAATATCTTGGATACAGTCACACAAACGAATTATATTTTTGTGTACAATAAAGAATCTATGAATCTATCAATGAATCTACAAATTACCTAATCACATTGTTACTTTGAACTTAGTTCTATTATGGTTACTCTTATTACCCATTTAATTAAATTATAGGTGATTAAATTTTCTAGTTTGGGAACAGGGCATTGATTATTGTCATCTTAGTATTTTGGGATACATTTTTTTATAAATTTGGAAGTCTGAGAGATTTGATGATCGGTCTCAATTTTTTTATTCCCCTTGTTGAAAATCATACACATACAATGACGATAGGTACAACAATCGGAAATGCTTGGTTCTTATCAATTTTTTGTATTATTATTATTACAGTAATTTTTTCCTAACCTATTTCTATGTAATCGATTGCAATAAAATTGTTATTATGCAATGGGCTTTCGAAAGTTTTGTTACGGCACTTCTGGAGGCCACGAAATCGTAGATAATTGTTTGTCACAAATTTTTAGCTCTTTTTTTTTTGTAAACGAGTAGGCAAACGTTAACAAGCAAGGCCATTCTGCTGACGAGTTTGACATTGTAAAATACAATGCAAAATCTCCATCGTCTGAAATTCAGCTGCTCCAAAATAAAACACAAAATTATGTAATTTTTTAAAAATTTTATTATTTTTACAAGTTGATATACCTATGTTGTTGTTATGTATCAGAATCAAATCGAGGATTCTTTTTTAAACATTTTGAGAAATTAAGGGAAAAAGAGATATCAAAAGTAGAACGGTTTTTTTTTATAGATTTTTTTCATGATTTCACTAGATAAACTAATGGTGAATATGTTAGTATAAATACCAAAAATCTGAAACTATTTTAAGTTCTTCTAACACCAGAATTTTTTTTTAAAATACTTCATCTTTGTGACGATTTTCTATCGAGCGAAGTAATTCGAATCCTGTATTCAATTGATGATTTCACTAGATAAATTATCCAAGAATACTGAGGTAAGACTTTGGTTTCGGTAAATTGTATAAATAAAAGATGTCTCCAAGGTGTTTCGTCCTACCATAGGGCCTTAAAGTAATGTAACTGTTTACCCTAACACCCTACATATCAACAGAACTATCCACAAATTATTTAATATATCGTGTACGGTAAATAATTGATGCAAAATAAATTCTTGAAAGTGGCTCTGGTGTAAAATGAGCAAGAGGCGTAATTAGTGTTTCATTTTTAGAGTAGCCGAATTGCACATCAAACATTAAGAGCCAGAATCGTCAATAACTATGAAACATTGCATGTCGCCGCATCGGCTTTTTACCTTTCAATGGGCACCCCGGATGTCTGGCACTCCAGAGTCCAGACTACACAAGTCCACATAGGAGTAAAGAAGAGAGAGAGTGAGTAAGAATTAACCTAAGAGCAAGGATCTCCTCTATTTTAAAGGCATAGAGGGAGCCATAGCATTGCAAGAATGTCCGTATAGTTCCGTCTCCTTCTGCTATTTACGGTACGTCATAAGCAGTGATCGGAATAGGTAGAGTCGATTGGGTTAATTAAAGGCGTAAATATTTGTGTGATGAATATTAATATTTCTATTCGATTCATAGGTGTAGGGCATCTATAAAGGGCGTGCACCCCGTTTAATATAGAACGCATACAATTTTACGCCCTGCATAGATACAAACACCCATGAATCGAATACAAATATTAATATTCATCACACAAATATTTACGCCTTTAACCTAATGGAATCTACCTATTCCGATCACTGGTCATAAGACAAAAGAAACTTAACTACAGTCTTTGCTACAATCGTAAATTGATACGGTCTCTATGCTTTAGAATAAAGGAGATCCTTGCTCTTAGGAATTAACGAAATAGAGACACACACGATGCTTCGTATCGGCAGAATAAAGACGGCAAACATCACACACATTAACAACTGAAATTGAAAGGTCATGCATGACATGAGAAAGCATAGTAAAATGCATGCGAGTTGAATCAAAAACTGCACAAAAAAACCGGTCAAATGCGAGTCGGGCTACTCGCGCATCGAGGGTTCCGTACCACGGTACCACACTACAAAACAACATATAAACTTACAAAAAAATTTTCTCCGCGGCCTTTAGCGCGAGACCGACTCACACTTGGCCAGTTTTTATTATTTATTGTTATAATGTAGAGTTTGCTCCATAGTCATTAATCACACAAAGTTTGAAGCTTGTATGTATGACCGTTTTTACGATAGAGCGAGAAGAAAAAACGTTGATAAAAACTAGTTTGTATGACGACCCCCCATAATTTTTTACTTTTTGAAATTTTTTTATTTTTTGGCAAATCCGCCGTAAAAACACACATTCTGTGACAATTTCATAATCATTAATCACAGAAAGTTTGAAACTTGTAAGTATGACCATTTTTACGGTAGAGCGAGAAGAAAAAACGTTGATAAAAACTAGTTTGTATGACGACCCCCAATAATTTTTAACTTTTTGAAATTTTTATCATTTTTTGGCAAATCCGCCGTAAAAACGCACATTCTGTGACAATTTCAACTATCTAGCTATTACGGTTCTAAAGTTACACAGCCTTAAATAAAATAATAAATAATAAAAAAAAATATACATATATATATTTATATTTTTTTATTTTAAATAGATAGGAAAGATAGACAGACAGACAGATGGAACGACGGTCAACGTAGACTTAGTAATATCCCTTTTTCATCCGTTGGGTACGGAACCCTAGAAACGCACAACTCAATTTAAAGGCTGCTGTTAAAAATGTCATAATAAATTTTCAATTCGCATCTTCATTAATACAAAAATAACTACGGACGTTTTATTTCAAGCCCATTTAAATATATTAATTACTATACTGGTTTGGTTATTATAATAAAAAAAAAATTACAGAGAGTCCATTCCATAACTTATGTTGTGACTTACGAATATTGAAAATGGTAAATTAAATACCTACCAACAGTTGCAAAATATAATTTAGACTTTGGTAAAATTGGAAAATACATAAGGGTTCTTAATTTGCTGACGACATTTTAGCATAATTTTGAATTCTATATGGTGTAAACGTAAAGAGTTGCATAACTTTAAAGGGTGATTGTATTCATGATACTAAACAACTTTCCCCAAGGAATTAAAAAAGAAAAAAAATGCCAAAAGAAATTTGGACTTGGCATACTCAGCAGAAAACGTGAATAAAAAGTTAAAAAAAAATGCAAATTTTCCTTTGTTCTTTCGGGAATGTTGTTATTATTTGTGGTTGGGCTACTGCAAGCAAGGGTCGTTGTAACACGGAGACCAGCGTTGGTCCTTTTGTGTTCGCCCCAAGCTCACCCATATTTACGCATACCTCCGAACTTATGGTATTTTCTTTTCATTCTCGGGAATGCAGGTTTCCTCACGATGTTTTCCGTCACCGCCGAGCTAGTAAATGATAAATACAACCGTACATAAATTCCGAAGAACTTAGTGGTACAGGCCAGGAATCGAACCGCGGCCTCAGTATTGAGGCGCTAGCTCTCTTCCGTATGGGCTATCATCGCTCTCAAAAATGTTGTTCAATATCATGAGTAAAATCTACCTTTTAAAGTAATGCTACTGTACGCCAGGTGCTACCGACCGTACGAAAAATGTTTATCTCTGAACGAAAACAGACTTCCCACTTTCGAATAAGAACACAAATGAGCAATGAAAGTAAAACTACAAAGCAATAAAAGTACTAGGAATTAGCAGACCAGACAAGAGTGCAGTGGTCAAGTTATTATGTAACTCGTAGAAAATATACATTTAATAACAAACCACGTAACGACAGTTTCTTATTTTATCTCAACTTAAGATGCGCAAAGGAAAAGTAGTACGATAATTTCGTTCAAATGTAACGATACAGTCGACGACAAAAGTTGTTGAGAAAACAGCTTAATTTGTTGTTTAAGGCGGTTGCACAGGGGTCAATTTTATACAAAACTTTGACGCTCAATACGTGTAGACGGTTTTATTCAAAGCTTTATATCTTCGTAATTATAAATTGCGAATGTTATTTGATACGCGACATCTAGATTTTCTTAACTCCATATATAAAATATTACTTTTATTAATTCCGTCTACGCGTATTGTGCGTCAAACGTTTGTATGGACTGGAACCACCTTAAACTAAAAAAGCAAGAACATTAAACCGAAATGAAAACACTTAAGTGGCTAACACGATGAACTTTAGTATAAGTACTTTGGTGTAAGGTAAAAACAAACATCTTGTGAAAATGTTGAAATCTGCAACATTGTCCCTTTGTTAGGCTAAAACATGGTACCTATGTTAATCTGCTTACCTATTATGTAATGATATATGATGCTTACCTAGTAACCAAATTAATTTTGACGTTGACTGTAAAGAGTGAAAGACATTACTTTTTGTATGCAGTTACTTTGTTTTTGTAACTTTATGTATAGGTTATACAACGTGTTAATAAATTAGCGCAAAACCTCTTACCCCCCTTGATTTATAACAAAAGAATTAGATTGAAAAAATAATTTCATTATTTTTATAGTTAAAATTTAAAGTTATTCGCATTTTAAGTTTTGAGGCAAAAAATGATTTGTTATCATTTCAGCAATGAATGAAAGCGCTATCGTACTCATGGATGCATTTTAATAATCTTGTTTTGGTAGTAAGTAGGGTTGAGTGTGCCCGTGCGGTGGGTTGACATCGGGTTCAGAAAATTTTAAATTTTACAAACAAATTATTTAATATTTTGAAAAAAGTTACCTATGATGAAACCATGATAATTCGATTCTGCTCTCGATTCTAAACAAACTACATTCTAGTTTTGCGTTAATTCATTAACACGTTGTATAACACTTCTGACTCTGCCTGTACATTTTGAGTTACGTATCTATTTTTGTTACTCACATAATTATGGCGGTCATGCATTTTTTAGTCACGTAATCGTAATGGAATGGGCTACTTAAGAAAAACTTTTAAGAATTTTTTTTGGAAAAGTGACGCTTTGAATAGAGTGCATCGACAATTTTAAATTAGGTATAATTATGAATTCGGATTCTGTACATACTCAACTTTATATTTAGGTTAAGTACAAAATGGTCTTCGCGAAATTATTATAGATTCAATGCTGAAGAAAAAGTCTAGATAATTTATGTAGTGTCAAAATGTCTAATACGGCTTCTTTTTTTGATGGACCATAATGTAGGGTGTGAATGTTTTTTGTTGAGTTAGTTGTAGATTTAGCAATCCATTAGAAAGTAGTTCGTATTGCTAATGGCAACATAAAGCCGGATATAAAGCCTTCCAGGAATAAAAAAGAAAACAATAATCATGTTTTTTGAACATCACACGTTCATACGAGTATTAGAAAGATTCATAATCTCCATAGTAATTTTGACATTTTCTACTACTCGTTTGAACGTGTGATGTTCAAAAATCGCACTCCAGGGCCGTATTATGCGTAGGTGGGGACCACTGCTCGGGTGCCTACTTAGTACAGAGAATTTCTCTGGCCATCCAGAGGGGCAATGCAGCCATAATCTTATTAGAGGCCTTTGAGCCCGCCGGGGTTGCGCAGGACAGGGCATTTAGTTTAGTTAGTGATAGTCTGAAATGAGTCTGACAAAAGACAATGCGGGTTTTGTAAGGTAGGTTGGTGCCTTATTTTTCGCCGTTGTTTCTGGCGCGGCAATCAACTAAACTTGAATATTTTAGTTCAGAATAAAGTAACAAACAAAACTTTTTATTACATGTATAAGTATCCCTAAACTCAGTCCGAACGGAGATATAAAGGCTTGAAGTTGACAATAAATTCATTTCATTTACTTCAAGCCTTTATGTTTCCGTTCGGACTGAGTTTAGAAAAATACTTGTCTTAAAAGGTTTTGTTTGTAACTTTATTCTGAACTGTAATATTGAGGTTTGATTGATGGCGGCGCTAAAAAAATAGGCGAAAAGAAAAAAGGCGCCAATTTTAGGCATTGGCTTTTGCATGCGGATTGTATCTTGTGATTTGATATTAATAAAGCTTGTACATTTGTAAAAGGAAAATGTACTTTGATCAAAAATATCACGCCTCCTTCCCGGTGGGGTAGGCAGAGAAAGGGCGTACCATTCACTTCGATAACTTCACACCTGTTGCGTGTCATTTCATTCCATACATCATGTCATACATACCCTTCGTTATTTTCTGCAGTTCAACCGATTTGGACAACGTACTACGATGGCGCCCTCGACCGACACTTCCATTCCAAAAACTACCAACAAAAAACATTATCAAACTCATAATGTTTTATTCAAAATAATATTAAATGGATAACATTCTGACGTCATTTTTGACTCTACCACAAGTTGTAGAGAAGATGCAGCCAGAAACTCTACAACACACATCTTTTAAACAAAACAAAATATACAAAGTACATAATTAAGCACATTCAACTAAATAAACGATCAGTTCGTTTACCCTGCCCTGTATCCTAAACTAATCATTATGACCGAGTAGGTAGGTACCATACGAGTAAAATAACTGAAGTATAACGCGCATAAATTGACACAATTGACCTGCTTTCAGCACGCAACCTGCCTGAATATCAGTGTCATGAACATATATGAGTTCGATAGCGATACGATATTTCAGCCGCATCTAAACTATTATAAAATTGTAACAGAAGTGTGTCTGTACATTGAAGATACTAACAAAAAAAAAGTTACGATGTGGTTTTTATAGATGTCCCTGATTCCAAATCACCAATTTTTTGATTTTTTGTCTGTTTGTTTGTGTGTTTGTTTGTTTGAACGAGCATCACGCAAACACTACTGAACCGATTTTGATGAAACTTTTTTTATTTAATAGCTTATGATCTGACGTAAAATCTGGTATATAATTTGTGCGGACGAAGTCGCGGGTTAACTCTAGTACTTTATATTATCGTTAGCTCCATACAAACGAAGTTTGATCTTTCTCATAATCATAACTCATTTGAAAGGAAAACAATTTAATATGTAATAAGTCATTCGTCACGTTAATTATAGGTATATCGAGCACAAAAAACCTATCCATCAACATACAATGTAGAGAGTTTTTCTTTGACTGTTGAATAATTACACAAACTAATTTATCAAGTACCTACGACGTGTCTATTAGAATCGTAATAATATTAAAACTAATCCATATGCAAGAGTACATAACCTTGTTCGATTGAGAAAAATTGCGTTGAGTTAAACGTATGTATCTTCAAGTACATATATTTAATTATTAAGACTATTATGTATACCTAAGCTATTAACACACAGTTGAAAAAACTTAAGAGGAGTGTCAAGACCGCAGCAGATGGAAATCCAAAGTCAAATCAATCAATCGGTTGTCGAACCAACATGTTTGACGTTCTTGTAATTTGCAGATTCTGTTTCTTTTTAAACTACTTCAAAAATAGGAGGAAAAAAAAATAAAAACCGAATTCCAAAATAAAAAAGTTAAAAATAATATAGCAGCCGATGACTTCTACGTTCGCATCTATATGAACATTAATTCGTTGTATTGAAGTCGGTGTCAAAGCCAAGCCAAAAAATAACTGCAGCCCGCAGTCGTGAATAGTACCGTCTTACCGACTTCGATAAAACCGATCAATCTAAACTATTATAAAACTGTAACAGAAGTGTGTCTGTACATTGAAGATATTTACAAAAAAAGATTACGATATGGTTTTTAGATGTCCCTGATTCCAAATCACCAATTTTTGGATTTTTTGTCTGTCTGTTTGTTTGTTTATTTGTTTGTTTGGGTGTTTGTTTGTTCGAGTATCACGCAAAAACGACTGAACCGATTTTGATGAAACTTTTTTTGTTTGATAGCTTATGATCTGACTTAAAATCTGGTATATAATTTATGCGGACGAAGTCGCGGGTAAATGCTCGTGTTCTTATAAATGTGAACGTAAAATACATCGGCTGCATATTATTTTTGACTTTTTTACGGTTCTCTAATTTTTTGATAAAATTTTTTCCTTTCATTCTGTACCTAAGTATGGGGACGATTTTTTTTTAATCCTACTATTTTTTTCTCAGATAAATACAGTGTACAATACAGTTATACTAATAATTTATAAAAAATATTATCTCTTTTTAAAATAATTGAACCAATGATCGCAAAACATTTTATACCTAATCTATAACTGATCATCTTTCGATATTCGAATATGGGGCATTTAATAAGAAAGAACGTCTTCGGTCGTCACGTCCGTCGGTAGAATTTATAATGCTGTGAGATAAATCCGATCCGAATAAACATTTATTCATCATCATATCGTATGGCATTTTTTGTCTTCCTGCATGGATACGGGGAGGTCTAAATTTCGAGGTCAAGGTGTTTTAGCCCTTCTTCTAGGAGTCAGGAATTCTAAGGGCTATACTTTTGTAGTTCTAAAGAACATTTGCGGACAAAAATTAGGATTAGGTTTCTTTTTTTGACGTTGCCGTGTCGCCCTTAGCTTCAACTAAATGCCCGTACTATCCAGTACAAGACATAACAACGCTGAACCTAGTGTCGAACCCAGAATCTATAGTTCTGCTACACAGAAATATTTTCCCCCTTCTTGCAGGTTCGAACGACGCGATGGCGAAGGTTGGCTAACGGCTGGCCCACATCTGATAGCACGGAAACGAATTTATACCATATGTGCTACCGCGTACTATCGCGTGCGATCGCGTTGTATCGCATGCGGTCGCATTTCCTTACACACACACACACAACATAAAAAAAAAATAAGTCCCCTAGTGGTTGACCCAAAAGGTCATCCGACGCCAAGAGGTTGTTACGCATCGTAGCTCTAGGTAGGACACACACTCACACACCCATCTCTGAAATACACAATAGCACACCCTCATAAATTTCATCGCACACATACACACCCCCCCAACATACACACACACACACACACGCACAATTTTTGTTTTTTTTCTCTTAACTCTTCATTTAAGTAATTTTAATTTTAGATTTTCATGGTTTGCCACTCATTGTTGTCATATTTACATTTTTATTTACACACAACTTTGATTTCCTACCACTAATCATTTATCTATAAAATGTGAAGGGCGCTGACTCTCGTAGATCAGATTTAATTTGTTTGAGAGTAAGATTTCCCCTCCTCCCCTAGTCTAGCCATAGCATTGCAAGAATGTCCATTTTGACGTTTGTGTTTAAAGTGTGTGGTGTCAAGTAGTATGGACAAAAGAGACCAATTAGACCAATCTAGCACAAAAGTGACAAGTGAAAAGTGGACAACCGCATAAACAAAGATCTATAGTTCCATCTCCTTCTGCTATTTAAGGTACGTCATAAGACAAAAGAGACTTAACTACAATCGTAAATTGATGCGGTCTCTATGCCTTAGAATAAAGGAGATCCTTGCTCTTAACATACCCGCTGTCTTTCTCGCTCTAGCCAATGACGTTCCTGAGCGACAGAAAAAGATGGAGCGTTAAAAATGCGATTCCGTGGGGCCAGATGAGGATTCTCCATTATAGAGCCGTTGACAAAAACAGCCAAGTTACCTTATTCTAAATCTAAACCCATTATGTAGAGATTACGAGAGCGTTTGTCCCCCAAAATCTAACGTACATTTAAATAAAAGTACTAAAATGACTACCGAAAGTGAAATGGTAGAGATTACGTGTAGGATGTATTAAATGAAACACCTCTCACTATTCTCACTACTACATTCATGTATCTATTAGAAGGTACTGTCACATTTGCCTATTATTTTGAGAAAAAATTAGGAAAAAAATCATAGATGCATTGCTCGTGTTCAATGTATGATTTTTAAAGAGCTCTATTAAGATAGTCCTTGCAGACAGCCCGAGCGCGCTGTATTGCATGAAACGGAAATCTGACAATATATATACACAGATATTAGTTACTAAATATGGTGTTTAAAAAAATCATTAACTTTATCTAATATTGAAAATACGAGAAAACTTCGTTTGTATGGATCACGCTGCAAGTAGTCGTGCCAGTGTGGAGACGACGCGACGTGTTGAACGTCAAAGGAATTAACAAAACATAATTTTAGAATCACAGTGGCAATAGAACTGCAAATGAATTGCAACTTCATTGTTGTCTCGTACAAAAAGGTCAACGAATAAAATTTACAACTTGATTTGTCTTATGTTAGGAAAACAACTTTTAAACTTTAAATAAATTTTATATATTTTAAAATTCTCTGCCAACGAGCGCCTGTGCAAAAACATAATTTTGTGTTCAAGATGATTTATTATAATTCTTTAGGAAGATGACGCCGCGGGTTAGTATTAACGAATCTACCTATCCAATAATTAATTTTATATTAGTCTCCGACAAAATTACCTGGTGACGTTGATGTGTTGATACGATAATTAGTACCGTCAATCAACCCGACTAGAGCAATGGATATTGATCATAAAAGTATGCTAGGTGCAGACAAGAAGCTCCAAGCTGATACCATAGGAGAGATGGAGATACGACTAAAACGTATGCAAAATTGTGCCTCAGTCTGCCTCAGTAGAAGCCCTTAACCGAGGCATACTGAGTCTTGCAGGATTTGCAAGCAATTGCAGGAGAGAAAAACAAATAAAACCGGTCAAGTGCGAGTCGGGCTACTCGCGCACCGAGGGTTCCGTACCACATCACCACAGAACACAACATTAATTAACTTAGAAAAAAAGCTTTTTTTGTCCGGGACCTTTAGCGCGAGACCGACTCACACTTGGCCGGTTTTTAGTATTTGTTGTTATTCTGTAGAGTTTGCTCTATAATCACACTAAGTTTGACGCTTGTATGTATTACCGTTTTTACTATAGAGCGTGAAGAAAAAACGTTGATAAAAACTAGTTTCTTGTTGAAAACCCCCGTTAATTTCTAACTTTCTGCCATTTTTATTATTTGTTAACAAATCCGCCGCAATAACGCATAATCTGAGAAAATTTCAACTATCTAGCTATTACGGTTCAAAAGTTACAGCCCTAAATAGGTAGGACAGACGGACGGACGGACGGACAGACGGACGGACGGACGGACGGACGGACAACGTAGGCTTAGGAATAGGGCCCCTTTTTAACCCTTTGGGTACGGAACCCTAAAAATTGAACATACTTTATCATTTGTGGAGTAGGTAAAATCCGCCGCAATAACGCATAATCTGAGAAAATTTCAACTATCTAGCTATTACGGTTCAAAAGTTACAGCCCTAAATAGGTAGGACAGACGGACGGACGGACGGACGGACGGACAACGTAGGCTTAGTAATAGGGTCCCGTTTTCACCCTTTGGGTACGGAACCCTAAAAATGCCGAATGCGAACGGGACAAATTTAGCTCACTTACACGTATGTAATTAGCGTAAAAGCCCTATCCCGTTTTAACTCTTTTTAATTAAAATGAGAAATGATAGGTCTCTTCTCAAAGCAATGCATGCTGTAGGACGTGTATACAATCTGTCAATAATATTTTTGAGCTTATACAGCAGTAGAACCAGCGTATATGTTCCACTGCAGGGCACAGGCCTTCTCTCAAGTGGAGTGTATGGGCGTTAGTGAACCACACGTGCCCAATCCGGATACTTCTCCAAACTTCAACAGGGCCAGAACAAAATGTTACCGAAGCCGTTAAGGATAATATTCTATACGCCGACATGAATTTTGAAGAGCCGAAAGTGAGGACAAAAGGATCTAATATCATAGTAGCAGCAATCTATTGTCTTGTCTCCGCTTAATCCCATAAAAAAAGGCGTGATTATAACGCACATTGTCCAATCGTCGCGAACAGGCTCAGCAAAGTGGCCTATACATTTTTAGGGTTCCGTACCCAAAGGGTGAAAACGGGACCCTATTACTAAGCCTACGTTGTCCGTCCGTCCGTCCGTCCGTCCGTCCGTCCGTCCATCCGTCCATCCGTCCGTCTGTCCGTCCGTCCGTCCGTCCGTCCGTCCGTCCGTCTGTCCGTCTCTCCGTCCGTCTGTCCGTCCGTCTGTCCTACCTATTTAGGGCTGTAACTTTTGAACCGTAATAGCTAGATATTTGAAATTTTCTCAGATTATGCGTTATTACGGCGGATTTGTTATCAAATAATAAAAATGTCAAAAAGTTAAAAATTAAGGGGGCTTCTCAACAAGAAACTAGTTTTTATCAAAGTTTTTTCTTTACGCTCTATCGTAAAAACGGTAATACATACAAGCGTCAAACATAGTGTGATTATAGAGCAAACTCTACAGAATAACAACTAATACTAAAAACCGGCCAAGTGTGAGTCGGTCTCGCACTAAAGGACCACGACCAGGAAAATTTTTTTTTTCTAGGTTATTAATGTTTTGTTCTGTGGTGATGTAGTAAGGAACCCTCGGTGCGCGAGTAGCCCGACTCGCACTTGACCGGTTTTTATTCAACTTACCACGCCTTCTTATAGAAGTATGGAATCTCAGTTCCCTATTAGAAATCTTTATCAATGTTAATATGACACTCAATCACAATAAAATGTATGTTTATGTATGAGAGTTTGTTCAGATGCGAGTTTGGTCACGATTTCAAAATGATTAACCGTACTCTATTGGGTTTATATTCCGCCCATGAATCAACTGTTATTTTGGAAAGTTAATTTAATATTTCATCAACGTCCAGAAGTTTTGAATCGATTACTAACATAATTTTGAATACTTTTCAATTTCTCTTGATAGTTCAAACGTGCAGAAATATTTAAATTTTAAATGTGATGACAGTAATTATTATTATAGACCCGTACAATAAAATTTATAATGTTAACTTAAGATCGACAGGGTATAATTTAACAAAAATAAATTAAAATAATGTGGCTAGAAAAAACAGAACTGAAAGTGGTTAAAACTAGGGATGCAACGATTACGAAGCGGTGCATCGTTTTGCATCTGTAATCGTAATAATCACGGTTAATAACGATGCAATGCACCGTAGTAAGAATCGTACGATTATTAAATCGAATTAAAAACTTCAATCGGATTGTACTTGTTGACAAATACCAGACCTGAAACTAGATTACAGAGCCAAAACACAAATTTAAAAAGTTCTGATCTCTTGCTGCCGCTTTAGCTCGTTTGGAGCTAAATCTGCTTTTTTTTTTTGTAGATTATTTGCTCTCATTTTTGTAATATCTCGTTTACATTTTGAATATGTGAAAAATATTAATCCTGACCAAGTGGGCCTTTGACTTCGACATTAAATTAGTAGAAAAAGCAACAAAGATCATGTAATTTTTCTAAATATATATTTTTTAATTTAACTTTCATTGGAATGATAAGAAACACTATGAAAATTCATTCTGAGGATAATACCAATTTTTTTTTTTAAATAATCTTAATGCATCGGTTATCGTAATAAATAACGATTAATATTGTAATCGTAATCGTAATGGCCGAATCGTTGCATCCCTAGTTAAAACCAATGAATCCTGTGAATGATGAATGAGTTTCATGACATTTGCGACACTGCTCTTCAACTCTGCTTAGTACCTAACCTAATAAATAACCTGCTAGTCTTAATGTAGAGAAGAACAGTCGTGTGATTCTGCTTCAAATCAAATTATTTGCATAAATATTTGGGGCAAACCGAAGCGTGGGATGTCCGCTAGATTAGATGGCTTCAGGCTTGACAATATGCGAAAGGAAGTGACTGTATGTGCCTATGTCAGTATTGGATTAGATTGGAACATAAAGTTATTATACCTGTCGGAATAGAGTAACTGACATGAGTTGTCAAATGAAACCATTTTTTGTGCATTTGGCGGCACTTATCGGCACCCTAAAACTTCGAGTTCTGTGTATAATTGTGAATCTAACGTAAAATCGTAGGTAATTTAGTGAAATAGTGTCAGTATATTTCACAAAATAATCTACGACTTCACTTTAGATTCACTAATTATTCACAGAGCACGAATATTTACCCAGTCGATTGTGCCGACAAGTTCCCAAAAACGGTTCTATTGCCTCGCGTCACGTATCTCTTTCTATTATACAGTGGCGCCGCTAGGTACATCTCGCTCTCTTAGCTGTCAGTTCCTCTCTATGATACCTTTATGGAGTGGAATGATGATGATATTAAATACCCACAGGTTAACAATTTCTTATTAAGGGACAAAAAAGAAAAAAAGAAATGCAGTTTCGCATTGTTTTTTATGTAATAAAACTTCTTGAGTGAGGCAAAAAGTTATTTTTTTTGGAATTATTTTGCATCAATTTGCATTTTATAAAAATATTCGAACGCGTTGCTCGTGGGAAAATGAAGCGAACATTAGGGGTGCAGTTCCACTGGAGATGTGCGAAGCGGTGAGCGAGGAAAAATTGTCCACCAAAAGCGAGCTCGCTCCATCGCGTCTTAAAGAAACTGAAGTGCTCCTATTGGTGGATTTTTATATCTTTCCATCTGATAAAATATTTCGTAGCAGTCACCGAAGTAAAGTTAATAGTTAGTACTAGTTTAAACAGTTACCGAATGACTCTTAAAAACTACAGCACGAGTACAAATTATACAGGGTGTAACAAAACACCCTAGTAATACTTAAGGAGGTGCTGCAGACCATCAAACTAAACAACATTCACTATGGAGCCAACTTCGAAATCGAGAAAAAAAAATCCGCTCTTTCATACAAAATTGCAGTACCGTCACGACTCAAATGTATGGGACGGCAGATTTTTCTTATTTTTTCTCGACGTTGGCTCCATAGTGAAAGTTGTTCAATGTTCAGATTGATTGTCTGAAGCACCCCCTTAAGTATTACAGGGTGTAACAAAACACCCTGTATAAGGTCCTTCTTAATATGCTGACGGTTTTGTAAGAGGATGATCAGACCATCAAACTGAACAATTTTCTCTATGGAACCAACATAAAAAGTAATCAGCTTTTCTATACCTGCAAACCTACTCGACTTAAATCGTATGGGCAGCAGTCAGCAGATTTTTTTCCCGTTTTCGTTTTCGTATCGATGTCGGTCTCTTAGAGAATGTTGCTCTGTTTGATGGTCTGATCATCCCCTTAAAACCCGTCAGCATATTCTTCTTCTTCTTATCGTGTGGGCAGAGCCCTGGTGTCAGAGTTTTTTCAGACCGCCTTTCGGCCTCTGACGTGGTTTTTATGTAACGACCACTACCACTAGAGATAGTAGCCGGGACCAACGGCTTAACGTGCCATCCGAAGCACGGAATCACTTTTCTTTTCAGACAATCAGGTAATTCAGCCTGCAATGTCCTAACCAACTGGGGAAAAACGCACAAAGTGACATATCACTAGGTGTCCCCCGTGGGAAACGAACCCACGACCTCCGAATCGAGAGCCAATGCTCTTAACCATTAGACCACGGAGGCAGTCAGCATATTAATTTGTACCCTGTAATTATAGTAGTTTTTAAAAGTTATTCGGTAACTGTTAAAACTAGACTGCTCTCGCTAAGAAAATCGAGTGTGAAAACGTCGTTTATTTTAACAAAACGACCATGTTGCTATACAACGAAACTGAATGAATGTACGTAATTATAAAATATTTTGAAAAGACTGTATACAAAACATGGTCATTCACACGGTAAAACAAACGCATTGTTTAGATGTTTTACGGCGATAAGGATCTTCAGAGTGGGTTTCCACATCCTACATAGATAACAATTACTATAATAATTGTATTAATTGTAATCTGCATTCATATCGGATTAGACGCGTCGTTACAACAGTTGCTCACAATATGACGAAAAAAAAATAAAGAAGAAAAGAGAAAAGAAGAAAAAAGAACAGAAGAAAAATAAAGATTACCTGTTTATCACACGAATCAAGTATGCATGTTGTTGGGTGGCATTAAAACGTTTTGTAGTTTACTGTCAGCTTGTTGGAAAAAGAGCTCTTTATTGGCTCTGCCATTTTTGGAGCGTTGTTTATCTAGTTCGGTTATGTATAAAATATCAATCATAAACAATCATAAAATATCAATTCCTTCACCGTTTGAGAGCAGTCAGTATTAAGTACGGCGTACATAAGTTAAAAAAAAGGCTCATTGGTACATGGCTTAGACTACTTATATAGGGACGCGTAACCACGTGTCATTCTACTAACAAACTTTCTGACACTTTTTGCGGGGGGCGAGGTAACATGTTATCGGCAACTTTGGATTTTATTCCCTATGACTTTAGATTCTAATTTTGAATGTTCAAAATCATGAAAAGTAGTCTCGCTTAAACCCCAAAAGTTCTAAGTTCGAAATTATTGTTTCGCAATAATAGGCTGTCTAGTTTAGTGATAAGTTATAAAATTGAATGTAAATGCGCAAGATTAATTGATCTAATACCGTGGCAGAGGGGAAATGCTACCGCCAGGCCGGTCCGTATATAAGTAGTCTAAGTAGTCTAAGGCATGCTCATCCGTGCGGATTAGGTGGACCTACTTAGTAGGACAAAATAGCAGGACCTCCAGAAAACGATGGATTAGAGCTCGCGGGTTCTAATCCGGCGTTTTCTGTTTGCATAAATCTCCGCAACGCGAGGCCGACACTCTCTCAAGATATCAAGAGGATAACACGTAGAAAGAGAAGGTACTGGAAGGAAGCACGTGTCTTGTCATATTTACTCAATAAGAGATGCACATACCAAATTCGCTCTAGTTAAAAAAGGAGCTCGCTACCGTATTGCTGTCCTTATCGGCGTAACCACTTTTTTGTACTGACTCCAAGGTTGTCACTTCATATAATATTGTATAGGATTTTATGACTATCGCTATCTCATACCCGGTTACACTGACATTCCGTCTACCAGCGTAAGCGAAAAATTATTCGTCTATGGGATAACATAATTAAATCTATCCAGAATTTTTGGGAACAAGAGATTCGATACGAAATACACTTAATTGTTTCGTAATTTATCCGATATCACCTTCGAATAAAGTCAGTCTTCACTATCTTCGCAGGCTTCTTTTGAACAAAATCTAGCAGGCGAAAGCCTCCGGCACAAACAATTTTAATAACTATTTTGTATGCTAAACACTACAGAACCATAATTTATTAATATACACATTCACAAATCGCCGATTCCCTTAGGGTACGGAGTACATCATGAATGAAAATGGACTGGTTTTACTTCATAGTCATCTTCTACTTTCTAAGTGCGAACAGAATTTATTGCAAAGCGTTTTGATTTATAGAGCGAATGTTATACCAAATAATAAAATTCTCATTTGTTATTCATGTTCTCTTTCATCCAATACAAAAGAGTTGTCCCTGTACATCTTTCATTTCAATACAAGATTTAGCACCTCGTTTAAATTAAAAACATGTTCCAGAAAAGGAAACATGCTTTTGAAAGTTTATGCTTCCCCTTCCCATTTACATAAATTTATTACTATTGGTTTTAAAATGTTCATTAGTTTTATGGACCGTTATAAAATAGATGAGCTTCGATACTAAACAAATATTTTGGAGATTCTTGCTAAGTCATATTAACTAGAAGACAAATAATAAGTGAAAATTACTAATCTAAGATCATTGTTACCGTGTTTCATGCGAATAAACATATTTCTATTTCTAACAATTTTCTTTTTCAGATAAAATCAAAAAGGGAAAGATAAAGAAATATGCTTAGGCATTTTTTCTATTCTGTTTATTTTTATTTTTATTGGAGTTTTTAACCCTGAGGTTATGTCAGCCCTATGCTTAGGTATTGTCGAATGAAATTCGTTGGGTTTTTCGCAGATTTTAAAAGAGAAGGATTAAATGTGAATATTGGCAGAAATGCAGTGCAACACACAGCAAAATTCAATAAATTCATTAAATCATAAATTTTTTTCCGACAATGACTATTTTTTTTTAAACTTCTGGTCAGATAGTTTGAGAGCGAGTTTTCATATACCTACACGCAAAATTATCATCTACGATAATTATCTTCAAACTGAGATTGCATTCTACTGGCAGATTAAATGTCTACATACAGTCAGTTACTAAAAGTAGATATAAGTTATTCTAGTAAATATGGCTTATAGCAATAATAATAAATTATTAGTACTTAACTACAATATTAAACTGAGGTTAAATAATGCTTTTCAAAAAACGTTAATCATTATTTAATCGCCACACTGTTAGCTCTTAGCCTCCATAATATCAAGATAAAAATACATACAGGGTGTGAGGAAAAGTATCATTAACCTAAACTCCATACTCTACCCATCAAACTGAACAACTTTTACTAAGGGAGCAAATCTGACAGCGGAAAAAATCTGCTACTAAACTGCAATGCCTACTCTACTCAAACGTATGAAATAGCCATTTTTTTTTATCCTGACAGGTTTGCTCCCATAGTAAAAGTTGTTCAGTTTGATGGGTAGAGTATGGAGTTTAAAGGTTAATGATACTTTTCCTTACAACCAGTATAACAAAATGTTTTTCACACCACCCGCTCGAAAATGGAACATTATATGTCATGTAACTCGAACCTAAAGCAAGTCATTATAGCCCTGGGTCTAGCCGGGCAATAATGTTGTACTGAATTTCATTATAACCCGCTGGTCAATAATGAGATTTGAATATGGAACCGCATCCACAGATTATTTAATAGTTACTACGATCATTACTTAAAATTCGTATGAAAACCTGTGATGAAAACTTATCATGGAGACAGGCACCAAAAAGAACTTAATTCGAAATTTGAACAGGCCACCACGAGTATTGAAGACAAAAAAAGAAAAAAAAAGGCGCGAATCATAAAGGTATCATCTTTATGGCGCGAATACTGCATGTCTCTGTATTTGCTCTGTACCTATTATTGCCTTCCTATTGCTACGAACAAAGTAATAAACAAATATTACATTGTCTTTCCACTACTGGAGTGCGATTTTTTAATCTCATTCGCTGAGTTCAGCAGTTGAAAATGTCAAAATTACTATGGAGATACGCATCTTTCTACTGCTGATTTGACTTTAAAAAATCGCACTCCTGGAGTATGATTTTTTAATGTCAAATCAGCAGTAGAAAGATTTACGTCTCCGTAGTAATATTGACATTTTCAACTGCTGAGTTCAAAGAAAGAGTTTCAAAAATCGCACTCCAGTTGTGGAAAGACAATGTAATATCGCACTCCTGGAGGAGTGCGATTTTTGAATCTCATTCGATGAGTTCAGCAGTTTTAAATGTATGGAGATACGCATCTTTCTACTGCTGATTTGACTTTCAAAAATCGCACTCCTGAAGTATGATTTATGAAAGTCAAATCATAAATAGAAAGATGCATAGTTACTTTGACATTTACAACTGCTGAACTCAGCAAATGAGATTCAAAAATCGCACTCCTGGTCTAATGTTTCAAATATCTACTTTCACTTTTAATTTAATAAAATAGTTTTTCTAAATACTATACTATTGAACTCTAATACTTTGTTATAAACTCTAATAAAATAATTGGTTTCTAACCATCGAGAATTTACACGCTCCCCTGGGTTTCTAACAGTATTGCTTTTTATTTTCTCGCGGAGGGTGTGAAAAGTAGAGTATGGTCCTCGGGGATAAACGTGTTTTCATCTTGGGCGAGCTTGAACCCCTCGCTTCACTCAGGATTCTAGTCTTAACTCCCTCGCTTCGCTCGGGAGTTAACTCTAAACACCCTCGCTACGCTCGGGAGTTAACCCTAGAATCCCTCGTTACGCTCGGGATTCAATATCGCGCCCGTGATGAAAGACACTGCTTTATCCCCTTGGTACATAATCTACTATTAACCCGCATATTGATCTTAACTCATAACAGTTTCTTAAGACGTTATCATGGATATTTATTAAACAATAAAAAAGTTGAATCTCTTGAACCTTCGACTTCCATTTGTTAAGGCATGAGAAATTTTTATTAATATACCTTAATATAATTGGGTATCTACCAACCCATAACCAGTTATGATAACTTTTACTTCACTTTTACTCATACTAATATGTTAATTCTAACGGTTTATGAGTTTATGATTCACATGCTTGTGATTTATTGTTGGGTATCTTTACGACGTATACACATTTTAATATATTTAATTAAACACACAAGGCATAGTAAAATTGTAAATGAATCGAGACTTTATTTTTTTTTGACGTGAAACGTCTTTCATTTTGGTCAGATCACTTGCAAAAAAAAACATGAAATATAATTATTACGTCAAGATCGTATGTTAAAGTACTTTGGAAGTGTGCCCAAGAGTTGCATGAGCTCATCCCGCCTTCCCCTTTCTACTATCGGACTTCCAGACGCATCGCGGAATACCACCCCTTGTTGGTTGATATCCTACTTATCCGCACTAAGCGCCTTTCTGATTCTTTTATAATGCGCACAGCCAAGGAGTGGAATGCCTTGCCTGCGTCAGTATTTCCGAGCACTTACAACCCGAATTACTTTAAAGTACGAGTGAATAGGCTTCTTCTAGGTTAGCTCGCCACATCTTCGACCCAATCTTTGTCCTAAGGACTGGATCGAGGTCAAGAGCAAACCTATTTTTAATAAAAAAAATATAAGTAAAGCACCTACCGGAATTAAGTATTTTATTACTATTATTTAAATAAAATTAAAAACTATATCAGATTATTCAGCCATATTGTGTTCGTAACAATTGGAGATTTTGAGTAAAGGAGAAGCCATTACTCGGTACAAGACGCATCAGAAACGTACTCCACTGCGGTTGCGTCCCTGATACAGCCTACCCGATTTTTAGAAGTAGGAGTAGTGTTGAATCACACGCGTCCAACATGTTTGTAAGTAAGTTAAGAGTATAGTTAAGGTTTACTTCATTGAACATTTTTAATCCGTAAACTTTATACTCGAACACTGGTACAAATAAACGTGGAATAAAATGTTATACCAAGAATAAACTAAGAATAAGCAAAATGTCTACTAATAAACCCGGAATAACTTAAATCTAGTTATAACGCTGGCGTAACTGTTCTGTATCATAGAAAAATTTCTGTTTTTTTCTTAATTATTTCTGTTTTTTTTCTTAAGTTTATCTATGAACCGCGACGTTGCCACCAGCAACGTAGTTACGAGTTTACAAGTAAAAAATTATGATCTCCTTATTCTTAGTTTATTCTAATCATAGCTATTCCTGATACATATAAGGATCAAATAAGTAAGTTTTTAATTGTATCACAGTAAAAGTATACAAGATTAATTAAAATTTATTATAAAATTAAAGATTTCAAACAAACATTTTCAGAAAGTAAAATAATCGCTCTTAAACGATCTGTCAAAATCACGAAGGTATCTTGTTTAGGCGTGACAGTTCGTCAGTAAAATAAAAAGTTAAAATGTAGGTATTAACGTCACCGACGACATCGACACAAAAGCAGCGCCATTAAAATTACTTTGTTCGGCCTTTGTTCCGTACCATTAGTTAAGATTATCTAGTCTTTATTGACTAAACATCTCTATAATAAAATAAATAAAAAATGTTTATTTCACTCACTTAGCCTTACATACATTATAAGATGCTCAAAATGTTAGGTATTTTTAGAAGAATGCTGTGACACTAATTAGGGGAACTCTGACTCTCAAACAAAGAAAAACTGATCCATGAGAGTTAGCGCTCTTCACATTTTATAGATAAATAGTTAGTGATATGAAATCAAAGTTGTGTGTTACTATGAGTCTAAACCGGCATTGATTGAATCATCGAAATCTGAACACGAATGTGGATAAAAAAAATATTAGGGGCTGTTTCACCACTTCTTAGTGAGTTTTTGTTAGCTTATCTGACAGATGGTTTGACATATTTTGCATGAAATATGTTATGTCAAACGATCAAAATTAAGGTATCAAAAACTTATTTAGAAGTGGTGAAACAGGCCCTAAATCTTTTATCAAATTCGCATTAATTTTTTTAGGTTCTTATGTAAATTACAATTACAAAACTTTATTTATAAGAAATACAAGTATCTTGGAAATTGTTCCTCTCTTCACCCGCTAATAACCCCTTGTTGAAGTCAAGCTATATCTAAATTGTGAAGTGTAACATCTGTAAACTTTATGTGGAAAAAATAAAGTTAAGTTCGCATTTTTTGTATATCAAATTCAAAAGAGAAAGAAAGAAAACTGCTATACTTTTAAAGGATTTAATACAACTTCACTTTCAAGTAAAAAAAAATCAATGAAGATTCGGCGATTGGTATTGTAATCGTTCAATTCTATCTAATTTTATTGTAACGGTAAATGGTAATCTACATTTGAACAATGTTCGGACAACAATGGAGAAATGGCACAGAATAGGTAGTCTACTTTTTCGTCTTGATTTATAGTAGAATACTTCTAAGTAGACAGTATAATTTTGACCAGGCACGTAAACACTCAATTTTAAGAAAAAGCTTTCTATTCAAGTTAGGTTTTCTAAACTAGTTTTGATTCCTGGTCTTGTTCGTAAAAGTCGGTGAAGTATGAAGGATCAGGTGTTAATTGGCAGGAAATTCGTTATTAAAATAGAGAGCTAAAAATCGCAGTTTTAGATAAGTGACTATCATAAATACCGCTATTTTTATCGAATAGGTTTTTTTGACAAAATTTTCTAATTTGTAATTTCACAAATCAACAACATGATAACTCAAATTCGATATCTATATCAATGTATCGAAACTAATTTTAATATACAGGGTGAAATTGATATCATTGGCATCCTTTTAAACTAAGAGTCTACCCATCAAACTGTACAACTTTTAAAATGGGAGTAAACCGTTTGGAGTTTGGCGTTTACATCTGAGTCGAGTGGGCATTGCAGTTTAGTATGGAACAGCTGATTAGTTTTTTGGCCCGATCGGTTTGCTCTCATAGTGAAAGTTGTTCAGTTTGATGGGTATACTCTAGGTTTTAAAAGGATGATGCTACTGATATCAATTTCACCTTGTAGATTATAGTAAAGCTATTTTATTCACAGATAAACAAGATATAGTACCTACACATTATTATAAATAAAGTAAATTATTATCTAAACTAAATTAATGCATCATAAATAAGTCAATTATTTTAGGTTGGATGGATGGATTGTGTGAAGGATGATATGTGTAAAGAAGGGGTGAGTGTTGAGACGACGGCTAAGAGATATGAATGGAAGAGGATGACATATTGCGCCGACCCCAAATAATGGGAAATGGGCAAGAGAATGATGATGATGATTTGTACTAGGTTAACAGGAGGTGCTTGAAATCATCAAACTGAACAACTTTTACCATGGAACCAACATTGAAATCAACTGTTTGAACTGTTTCATACATTTGGGTAGAGTCATTGGCGTTGTCTATGGAACAGCAGATTGTTTCGCAATTTTAATCTTGGTCCCATAGTGAAAGTTGTTCAGTTTGATGGTCAGAAGCATGCCCTAAAGTATGTTATTTAAGTTTACACCCAGTATATCACTGCTAAAATGTTTGTCAAGTGAACTAAATTGCTGAGTTCAGTCCAGCTAGCCATGATCGAGCTTAATTTTGAAGTTTCTTCACTTCACTTCTTGACGTGTTTAGTTATAAAAATATACGGTCGAATTGAAAACCTCTTTTGAAGTCGGTTTAAAATCGAGCGACAAGGTCTCATCTGATAGTCCGAGATCCGACCGTAAAATTATGCACCTATTTTCATAGGCGAAAGAAATGTATGTTTACACAGGGATGAATTCAACGCCTCCAAGTTGCCTAGTACCTTTTCCATTAAAATTGTTGTTCTAACTTTTTCCACATGTCTGTAAGGGAAGTGAATTAAGCGCCATTGGAACGAGACTGATCTAAAGTACTGGAAAAACACGGGTTGCCACCTCTCAGTCTGCCGCAACTCTAGGGTTGCCAGGTTCAAAGAAGTCATTTTTGCCTAGAAAAATCTTGCCGCAAGTACCTTTTCCATTAGACCAAAAATTTTAATGAAAAAGGTACTTGCGACAAGATTTTTCTAGGCAACTTGGCGGTGTTGAATTAACCCCTGTGTAAAAATACACTAGAATCACATTTCGTTCGCCTACGAATTAGGTGCATAATTTTACGGTCGGATCTCGGACTATGAAGACCGAAGTCATGCTCAAACAAAAAAAGCGTGCAAAAAAGATTTAAAACGGCAAATGTCAAGGACCTAGCCCGTCAATTAGTTAGTTTGTTTCCGTGTGACAATGTTTTATTTTGTTCACAAGAGAACTAGTTTATCAAAGATTTTTTTTGGTCTATCGACTAGATACCGCCGGCGCCGACGACATAATAAAATGCGGCAAAAAACATTACGCCACATCAGGCTTGATATTTCCCGTCTCGTCCCGGAATCTATTTTTATTTTTATTTTATTTTATTTATTTAAGGACTGCCAACAAAGTATACACTATTACATTCTGAATACATTTTAACATAATTATTAAGTGTTACTTCCCTTACAGGCTGTCACAACATACATTGTAGCTTAAGTATACATATATGTTAAGTCATACCGCGACAGAAAAATGTGGGTACCTACACAAATCAGTTGATAGTTGCATTTGCACTTAGATATATCAATGTTACAAATTAATTGTTTACTTAAAGCACTGAACAACAATAGGTACTAAACATAAATATTGATATTAAATACAAATAAAAATATCGGAACCAAAATAACAATACACAATCTACAATCTACACATTATCAAAGGAGGCCAGGACAGTTTTTTTGAAGCTATTATGTGACTGAGAAAATATATCTAAATGAGGCAAAGCCTTGTACATAGCGTTGTATCGTTTCTGCAATCTATTTAGTGTTGAGTATTGCCCCAAGTTGGTTTTAGCAGAAGCTGCAACAAACGGCGTATACTTTGTGAAACGAGGGAATTTAAATGGCGCGTTAATCTTGATGCGGGATAATATGTGGGGACTATCGACATTAGAATTTATAATTTTATACAAGAACATTTGGTCCAATAATTCCCTTCTATGTTCTAGCTTGTTGAGTTTAAAGTATTTCAAGCGGTCCTCATAGTGTGGCAAAAGATCTGCAACGCCACAGCTATAACATAGATGCCATAGAAAACGCTTCTGGATTTGCTCCAGACGCTTTACATAGACATCGTAATTGGGGTTCCAGACAACACTGCAATATTCAAGGCCACTACGAACCAAGGCGTTATAAAGTGATATTTTGCATGATGGATTCTTAAAAGGTTTACGTCGTAGAGGTATCTAGTCGTATAGACCAAAAAAAATCTTTGGTGTTTAACTTCAAACTTCAAATAATAATGTCTAAATTGGCCTGTAACTACCTGGTAATCGTACATAACTGGCCCTCATATTACAAACTTTACTATTTTGAGGACCATGAGTAAACTGTAATACTAAATAACATGGAACAACATTTTTACTGTCAGCAAGTCTGTTATTATTAGCAAGCTAAACTTTTGTAAAAATGTTGAATAAATATATTTGTATTTGTAATTACGATGCCCTCCTCACAAGGTAATGCAATTACTTGATTATGACATTTCATTGTAACGGCTCATACGAAGTTAAAGCCATCTTATTCGTACTTAACCTTTTTGGAGAACGAGGACTCTCGGTCAAGACTCGTGAATGCACAAAGGAAAGAAGGCCATGGAGCGACACGGTTCGGAAGTAACACTTATGCAATCAGGTTATGCGCTGTTATGTAAAGCCGCCTTTGTATGGATCGATGCATTGGGTCTAAGCTTTATGAAGGGGGAGCGCGACGAGTTGATCGTTGGCACTGAAGTCTGGCACTAAAGTTAAGTACTAAATACGTCGAACTATAATTAAGTATGAGTTTAGTATACAGGGTGTACAATAAAATGGGACAGCTACTTAAAGGGGTGCTTCAGACCATCAAACTGAACAACTTTCTCTATGGGACAAATATCGAAATCGCGAAAAAAAAATCTGCTGTCCCATACATTTCAGTCGAGTTATGTTTGCAGTTTTGTATGGGAGAGCGGATTTTTTTTTCGCGATTTCGATATCGGTTTCATAGAGAAAGTTGTTCAGTTTGATGGTCTGAAGCAACCCTTTGAGTAGCTGTCCCATTTTAATTTACACCCTGTATAAGATCTCAAGAGGCCAGGCCCAGCCAATGCCACCAGGCACATCTCGATTTTTATCGATTTTTCGAGGGTGGCATACGAGGCCTACAGTACGGAGTACGGAACAAAACGAACCATTGTGAGGGTGACGGGTTCGCATTGGAACAGACCTACCACCCCTTAATGTACCACATTTTCGGCAATAAATTATCATTTCATTTAATCTCAGACTAGCACAGGATATTGGAGAATGGCGCGATAAAAGTGAGGCCTATGCCCAGCAGTGGGTTGATGTGGGCTGATTTGATTGATATCAGTACGAGACAGATGGAAATGTGTGGTTCTAGGAATCATCAAAGTGGTCACTGGAGAAATGTACCTATCTCGGCACAAGATATAAAAATAAAAAGCTATGTTATTCGTAGTACTCAACTCGGTTTCGTACACAATATGCCAGTTCTAATCTAAATAATGATCATTAAAATTAAAATGCTCGTAACTTACACGACACGGGGAGTAAATTAATAATGCGGAAAAATTTATTTTGGAGAGGAAAGGAAAGTCGCCGCGTTTACTATATACATTTATTTACACACGAAAATACATTTATTTATCGCGTAAGAAAATAACTATATTTTCCGAATTCTAAAGAAATACAATAAATAACTGACGTGGCATGTCAACGAAAAAACAAATTCTGAAAGACAATATTATTTTCCTAAAATGAAGGCAACCAGTTTTGTACGCGTTGAAGAGATCGCCACAATATAAACAATAAAAATCCTTTTAACTTTCATTCTACTTAAAATTATTTAAATAATGGAACAATTAAAATAATGGAAATTTAAAAACAGCACAACAATTTTGAGTTAAAAGCTTTTTCTCACAATTTCATTGTTCAATGTATCAAGATGTAGAATCGTAGTGTACAGTGTCAGATAATAGTTGCATAACATGCGCCCGCGCCGGCTTTCACCACGCGGCGGTCGAGACTTCGTGTTTACAAAGTGGAATAGAAATACTGTCCAATGTTACGATTTGACTTGACGGAAGTGGTGTTTTTTATTTCGACTGTCTGTATCTAGTATAATTTTTTTTATGGGGCAATTAAAGTCTGCTACTTACCTAGTTGTTGTTATGAGATACTTTGATATTGTTTTGTTTCTTTCACACGTTCGTTAGCGGATTTGATGTCTATGTCGATTCAAAACTTGTTTATTTGCATATTTATAGTGTCATAAGTCTTCACTCATGCGAGCTAAATATGGGCTTGAGTTATAGCATAACAAATACTGTAGTTTATTAAGACTAAGCTTGTAGTAGCATGAGATAAGTAAAAGAATATTTCGTGCGGTTGTGAGTGGGATATTTCGTGAGGCTGTAAGTGGAATATTTCGTGAGGCTGTAAGTGGAATATTTCGTGAGGCTGTAAGTGGAATATTTCGTGAGGCTTTAAGTGGGATATTTCGTGAGGCTGTAAGTGGAATATTTCGTGAGGCTGTAAGTGAAATATCTTGTGAGGCTGTAAATGGGATACCATCACAAGTGTGCAAATTTTATATGCAGCGCGAAGATAATATTTGAGCGTATTTTCAAATAATGGTATATTTCGTGAGGCAGGAAGTGGAATACCATCAGAAGTGTGTGAGTGTGAGTGTGTGTGTGTGTGTGTGTGATTGTGATGAAAAACACGATGAATAAGAGCTCTAATTTGTATGAAGCGAGAAGATCATAAATATCGTCAAATGACCATATTTCCATATAAATTGCAAGCCTAAAATAAAGTTTAATAGGTACCTGCTTGGTGAAGAAATTGTTTAATTCTTTTCTTATTTGTACTGTGCTTATTTGGTTGTGTTAAAGTTATTAGTGGTCTCACCTAAAAAAAGATACTTAACCCTCTAATGCATACGAAGCCGAATATGGCCTCGAAAAGAAATCATTTTTTACCAAAGGATATTTTTTGTTAGTTATCAAGTTACTTATTAAACCGCAATGCCAACATTCACAGAGAACTAAAGATATTTTTTCCAAAACAAGTTTTCTTATAATTTTTTATAGTAACCAACCATCATTTCATGACCTTGCTTGCATTCTACACGAGCAGAATTTTCCTGATTTCGACCTATGTAAAAAGATAATTAAAAAAAAGGGAGAGTCTTTTAAAAATATAAATTAGGTAGTCATGACATTCTTCCTAATTTGTAGATCATCTATTTTTAGATTATAATTATTTTATTCATTATTTATCTTATTTATGGAAGATGTCATATATGGCTTCGTATGCATTAAAGCATGAATTTGTGTCATGAAAATGTATACTAGGTTTGCGAAATTAAACGTATTTTCTGTATAATCCACTCGCAGTATATGATGGACTTTATTGTATCTTCTATGCTAGATATTTTTTCCAAAACAAGTTTTCTTATAATTTTTTATAGTAACCAACCATCGTTTCATGACCTTGCTCGCATTCTACACGAGCAGAATTTTCCTGATTTAGACCTATGTAAAAAGATAATTAAAAAAAGGGAGAGTCTTTTAAAAATATAAATTAGGTAGTCATGACATTCTTCCTAATTTGTAGATCATCTATTTTTAGATTATAATTATTTTATTCATTATTTATCTTATTTATGGAAGATGTCATATATGGCTTCGTATGCATTAAAGCATGAATTTGTGTCATGAAAATGTATACTAGGTTTGCGAAATTAAACGTATTTTCTGTATAATCCACTCGCAGTATATGATGGACTTTATTGTATCTTCTATGCTAATGCTTCAACTGGCCAAAATCAACAAGTTATACTTGTTAAAAAATATTTTGAGTGTACCAGGTACTTAGAGTGAGACTAATATGCATATATAAAATATTATTTACATATAAACTTTAATGATAATACATTGACATATAAATATTTTAATAATATGTTAGAAATATTGACAAAATCTTTGCAATTTAGTTATTCTATGCCTATGGCTACAGTACCATGTCCGTAATTATGTTTTGAGCATAGGAGAATCGTTAAGTACTTCGTCAATAATAGCTAAATGTCATTTCAACTACGACAAGCAACCAATATCTAGGCACATGCATAATTAAAACTTTTCAATACATCTAAAAATGTTAAAAATACATGCATGCGAAGCCATTTATGTCAGAAATAATTTTGGACTGAATGCATAAAAAGCCATATATGGTTCTGAAAATTATCTTCTGAAAATAAAGTCATAAATTTTTTTAATCTTTGTTAATGGTTTTTGTACTTGATTCTAAACAGATATTTAGTATCAAACATTTTTGTATCGCATCCTTCATAATTCATGCATTAGAGGGTTAACACTTCAATTGATAGGTAAAAATAAATAAAAAAACCAATTTTATTGGAAGTTACAACTAGCTCAGTTATTAGCTTCCAATATTTTTATAGCTCCAAGATCTATTTATGTTCTGTTTTGGTGTGCAATAAAGTATAATTGATTGATTGATTCTCCAACATTACAAAGCACATCAAGGAAGATGTCGACAAGAACTACATATGTTTTTAAAGTGTTTCGCGGCATACTTAATAACCCGCAAATACTGGAAAGTATTGGACTGCGCGTCCCCAATACGAGAATGCGTAGAGGCCCCCGAGATCAGGTGTTTGTGATACCAAAGTGCAGGACCAATAACCACGGCACTCAGAATACTAAACGCGATATCTAAGGAGGTAGATATATTCCAGTGTTCATTGACAAAATTCACAGAGGCCGCTTTAGATTAATTAAGTAAAGGCAAGTTAAATAATAATTATATTATCAATTTGGGTGTAAATCTGAAGAGATAATGTATTTGTATTCTTTAGTTTAAATAAATAAATATGAATATGAAGAATAACATTACGGCTTTAAAACCAATAGACCATAAAATATAAAAGCTATTAAATAAATTCGAATCATAAATTATTAACCTAGAAATCACGACACTCATCGCAGGACTAAGTATTGTAACCTCAATACCGATCGAAAGATGTTTCAAATTTACATATATAATTTACAATCGATAAATCTATTATTAGAAATTCACACGTGAAAGAAATTCCAATGTACAGGTTGAAATCAATCGGTAAACCTTTGCCATTCATTTGGTGGGAGGTAAATAAATAAATATTTGGTATGTTTTTATTTCTTTCAGTTCTCACCCAATCTGTAACAGCATATTAGACACGGTGTAAAGCAGCTCATTAAAAAAGAAGTTATGAGTATTTAAAGTCGTTAAGATCTATCAACAATTCGACTCAATAATTTACTTATTTATTTTTCTGCATAAGTTTATCTGAAGTTATAGGTCAATACAACAATTTATAATCTTGGACAGTTGTGATAAAAGCAATCAAAGTACATACCTGCTACATAAATACATGCAACACCGTCCTTCGTAAAAAAATACAGTCTTGTATAATTATCTTGTCGACTGAGTGTTTTCTTTTTCATAATATTACTAATTACTAAAGACCCTATAAAGATGCATGTCAGGCTTTTATAATATGCTTTGAGTAAAACTGAATTTCGTTGTAAGTGGTTGAGCGCTGTATAAGTGTTGATTGACAGTCAAATATTTCCATTTAGATCCAGTTTAGATCATAATATTAAATTAAAATAGTTATTTGCATGCACTCTTGTATAAGAGTGCAAAGTTGCTTTTTAACCGCGTGCTCAATTTTGGTGGCCGAGCATTCGAGCACCGAGATTCAAAAATTAGAATCCTGAGCGTCAGCGAGGGAATCAAAAGAGCACGAGGTGAAAAATCTTTACACTCGAGTGCAAACACGTAACTTTTCATCCCATCCAGGGGGAGCGTGTGATTTCTCTATGATCCCATCTCAGCGAGGAAATGACGTGACAAGAAAATGGCGCGCGCGCGCGCAAAGCAAATTAAAAAAAAGTACACCAAGAAGGTTCCGACTGTTCCGAGTCTGAGTTTTTAACAAATTATAAAAGGTAAGATAAATTCGGCACCATGGAGGAAGAAGTTTAATGATGTTTTGAATTTACAAACTTAGTGCACACAATGTTCTAAATTCAATTTACTTTATCCTCTAGCGGATAAAAACGGCTTTTGCACTCAGTTATCGAAGAGCAAAAATACTCTTACCGAGATGGGGGGGGGGGGGGTGGAAAATAAAGGGTTTTATGAAACTCGGGTATCCGTAACAGCTTTTGCGGACTAAAATAAGATCACTACTGGGATAATTCGGCATTACAGTTTGTAGTGAAAGTTATTTCTATAATTTTTTTCGACGTCCGGAAAAGTCCGGTAAAGCCCGCCTGTCCAGCCTTGGAATCCAAATGTCCGGTTTTTGCAATGGCACGAGCGAACAGGCCATGCGAATAAATCACCTGGGGCAACCCTATGCGTGACACTGATCCGTTATAATAACTGCCTATTCCATTTCAAACCTACACTTTCTTCTAAAGTAACTGTTCCAAGCAAGAAGACCTTAACAAAATGTTTCTGCTGGTAGCTATGGCTTATAATAGCATAAGTGTGAGAATGCTGTGATCAAGGGTCTTTTTATTAATGTTTGGAACGAACTAGAATAACCATGATAATGATGAAGGTTTGTTATGTAAACAGTTTTGTTTTTGAGTTACCGTCGTTTATTGCCAAACCACAATGTTTTGGAGTTTAAAATGTTCATATAAGAGCTCTGGACTTTCTTTTTACTTGACTTTAAGGTGCTGGGAGCACCACCGGCGTTCAGAAACGTTCGTCAACATTTAGTAACATCTCGTGTAGGAGTAGATAAACATTTCAGATACTAAAAGCCATCCCATATTACCGAAACAGATCTAGAAACGGTTTTCTACCGTTAACGAATGTTCGTGGACATCCCTCAACAAAACATTTTGCAACATTTCGGCACAAAATGACAAAACAAAACATAACTGTTTGGAACTGTTTCTAACAGCTTGAAACATCGGCGTGGGAGCACTTTTACAGTGCTGGTAGCTGCTGGAGTGAATGCTTTGCTTTTGAAAATAATCGGAGGGGCATCTTCGAAGTGTCCAGCAGAGTTGGCTGAGACAAGGGAAAGCTTAGTATCCGGTCTTAGCGCCCCAGTACGGGCCTCAGCGACGGCATGACCACATGATTAAATTAAGATCGAAATCTTCATACAAGCGGCCGCTGTAGGTGCACTCACACATAGCGCGCGGGAGAGGACGTACGAATAGATGCTTACACTCAGCCGGGGTATGTGTGCACCTGTTCGTACGACCTCGAACGCGCGTTATGTGTGAGTACAGCGACAGCAGCGGCCGGCCGCTTGTATGAAGCTTTCGATCTGTAGGGATATTTTAATCATGTGACACTGTGAGAAAATCTAAATGTTCTTATTTGTGGTAAACGACTCTACAGATTTTTGATTTTAAGTTCATTTATTATTCGTAAACTTTAACCTGTTAATTCAATTTAATTCAATTCATTTATTTTATTTCAGATCATAGATCCATATTGGTGTTAGTAACAACGACTTAAGACTATGTTCGTGACAAAAAAAATTACATCCCGTGGGGGCATGAAGCAAAAACTTTTATGAGAGACCTGAGCAAGCGATTACGGGATGCGGGTAACGGTCCTCGTTCTGGGTCATACCTGGCCCAACGCATATCATTAGCAATTCAACGAGGAAATGCGGCCAGCATTATGGGCACCTTCGGGCCAGGTATGACCTGGGGTGGGCTTTTCAATTAAGTAGAATTAGTAAAATTTGTAGTTTAGGATTGTATTGTATGGTTTAAGTTTAGGGTAAGTTTTTTAGAATGTTTAGTATGGTTTAAGTTTAGTGTTTAGTTTAGTTTAATTTGATTATTGTAATTTGTGAAATTGTTACGTAATAAATACATATCTCAAGGAAAAAAACATCTATTTAATACGAGCTTTTACCCGCGAGTTCGCCCGCATAAATTATATACCAGATTTTAAGTCAGATGATAAGCTATCAAACAAAAAAAGTTTCATCAAAATCGGTTCAGTAGTTTTTGCGTGATACTCAAACAAACAAACAAACAAACAAAAAAACGAACAAACAAACAAACAGACAGACAAAAAAATCCAAAAATTTATGATTTGAAATCAGGGACATCTAAAAATCATATCGTAATCTTTTTTTTGTAAATATCTTTAATGTACAGACACACTTCTGTTACAGTTTTATAATAGTTTAGATTAACAACCTAGAGCCCTTATGCAGGCTATTCCAATGCCCAAAGATGGGACACTGGAGCCACTCTGCAATGGGCTCGAGGAGGGTGTTGGTGCTGCCCCGTACCACAGTATAAGACAGTAATCTATCTTCATACAATGGTGCCAAACGCGGCGTAAGCCTCGTAGCACGCACACACTGACAATATCTCCGCGTAGCCCCGTCTGGCGCTTTCTTATCAGACTGACATATTTTCAGTGTGTGCGTGCTACGAGGCGTACGTACTGGAGAGCACACATACAAGCCGCGTTTGGTATCATTGTATGAAGATAGATTACTGTCTTATACTGTGCCCGTACCCTGCGCAGCAGGGAGGCGGCACGTTTGCGTATTATGGCTGCAAAAAGAACTTGACAGCTTAAAGAACGTAATTTTCCATAGAGCTTTAATTAATAATAAAACGTGACCGCTCATCCTAAGCGCCCAGTTCAAATCAAACTTAACTCGTTTGAATTTGACTGACAGGTTAACGACTGACGGGCGTGCCTACGCGCAGATAATTGATATACTGTTGGATATCAATTTCTTTTTAAATATACTTTATCTTTGCGTGATGTTAGGTACTTATTAAATCTGTTGCAGATGAATTAAGGAGTGTTATTGGAGAAGCACTTTTTCTTGTGGCTGTATACAGTCCTATACGAGAGCATAGTGTAAAGAACTAATAGTGGTGAAGCTCAGCGGTCGCGGCAGGCCAATCGTGCGGGGCGTGCGGGGGCCGCCGGGAGAAATGCGTCCCGGCCCACGCGTCTGCGCGCGTACCTTAAAAGGCTCCCCATAGGCAAACGCTAGCGCGGGCCATATTTTACTGGTTTTTAGAAGCTATCTTCTCGTTATTTGAAAGACATACAAATAATTGAAAAGTGTAGCAATATTCTTCAACATCTCGGCTTTATTTGCTATAGATCATATGTCTTATTTTTTTATAAAATACATATGAAACCTGTGTTCGAAGGAAAGCCTAAATTTTGGAAAAAATCTGTATTATGTGCATCTACTTTTTAAGTTGAAGTCACATTTATTTGAGACACACACCTTTGTGTAGATCTTAAATTGCTATTTAGCAAAAAAAATTTAAGACCAATATTTAATGAGTTACTTAATTAGATAATTGTTAAATTTGGGGCAAATTCTTATGATTTTAGAATGTGATTTCCTTGGATTAAAAGGCTCCACTGTGACAAAATGAAGGACAAGCTAGTCAAAAATAGGTATACCTACTAAAATGACGTAGTTTAGTAGAGGTGAGGTGGCTCTGAAAGAGTCAAGGTCGTTCGGTCAGGGAAACCCCTTAACAGCGAATTGAGATAGGGTACGCCCGTCCCCTGCCGTACCCCGCACGCCTAGACCCACCGCGACCGCTGAGCTTCATCACTATTTTATTTACACTATGACGAGAGCCTCATACACGTCCACAGACTCTACAACAAAACTGTACGCGTGGATGAAAGTGGTTGTAACAGCATTGTACCAGGCTTCTTCATGAGTATTCCGGTCCTCTCTTGTTTTGTTATGTACTACCTACTTATTAATATACAATAGCCGAAACCTAATTATTGATTATGATAAATGACTTGTAATGAAAATTATCAATAAATATATGTCTATGTCTATGTCTATGTCAGGTAGACAAAATTCCATTTTTTCTAACAGACGCTGAAACGCTGACGTATGAATGTGGATGGCTGTGGTAGGAGAGGCAGGCCGAAGAAAAGATGGATGGATTGTGTGAAGGATGATATTTGTAAAAAAGGGGTGAGTGTTGAGACGACGGCTAAGAGAGATGAATGGAAGAGGATGACATATTGCGCCGACCCCAAATAATGGGAAATGGGCAAGAGAATGATGATGAGACGCTGCTTCGTTTTTGCGTGAGGTTTCTTTGAGATGTTTTCCTTTACCGAAAAACTAGTGGTGTTACGAATAGTACATAAATTGCTAATTACTTTTTGTACAAGTCTGATTAAGCCTGGGATCGAACCGCGTCCGCTGCACGGAAAGTGAAGCTATCAGTTACTACACCACCGCTTTTGCCAGCTTTTGTATTTTTGAGTGACATTATCATAGCAAATTCATCTAAACTTATAAAACATTTCAGTGACTGACTGACTGACAGACAGGTCACATCCTAAACCACTGAAGAAAGAAACATGAAGATTTTAAAAATAGTTCCGTAACTGACTGAATGACTGACACACAACGCACAGCCTAAATATTCCGAGAGATAAGTGTACTTTTTGCAACCATCAGCAGCAAGGCTGATTCAGTGTTTATGGGGTGTAGAGCATCTCTATGATAGGGATAGACCAGGTCTGCCTGCATAACTCCAGTCGGTTTACGAGTTACTGATGATTAAAGGTCTGTAAAAAATTAACGATCAGCTGCACGGCTGATCGTATGATATTATTGTAGTATGCACTGTAGCTATGTGAACGGTACAAAAACTGACATGGTTCATCAGTCAGTTTAGGAGATACAGCCGTTCAAAGGTCGGAACTTTGACTGGCTGTACCTCCTAACCGACTGACAGAACTTGACAGTTTTTGTACTGTTCACATAGCTACAGTGCATACTACAACAATAATCTACGATTAGCCGTGCAGCTGATCGTAAATTTTTTACAGACCTTTAAACATCAGCAACTCCTAAACCGACTGGAGTTATGCAGGCAGACATGCTCTACACCCCATAAACACTGAATCAGCCTTGCTGCAGATGGTTGCAAGAAGTACACTTGTTTATCTCTTATACTTACTAAAACGACTGAAGATTGAAACATGAAATACATATTCTACAGAGCATGTTTTGGGGCGTACAAAGAAATGATTTTCGTAAATCCGAAATCCATACAGACGAAATTGCGGGTAAAAGTTAGTATTTCTAAAATATCTCTTTTAGATCTTCTTCTCTTACTCTCTCATCCTACAATTCAGTATTCTAACATTTTAGAACATATAGGTCGACCAGAATCTCATGAAAGTAAGCAACACTGGGGTAATTGGATTAGGGCCCTACAAACACTGCGACTTTTTGCCGTTTTTACAGCACTTCAGAAACGATATACACCACTAGTTTTTAATTACTAACATAACTTTAAGGGTGCATTCAGACCATGAATCTGAACAACTTTCCCATAGAAACATGGGTCGAAAAATGAGATTTTTTTTAGACCTTCCATACAAAATTGCGGATCGGCCGATCGATTTTCTATGGGAGTTCCAAAAATTTCTCGTTTTTCGACCCATGTTTCTTTGGGAAAGTTGTTTAGATTCATGGTCTGAATAGACCCTTAAAGTTATGTTAGTAATTAAAAACTAGTGGTGTATAACCACGAAGAAAAACGTTCGTAATAAAATTCCGCTATAAAATTATATGCCTTTTCTTATAAGCAAGATGAAAATGTACGGCCAGATGATTTGGGCGTCCAAACGCTCTTAAATATACACCCATTAACAAACGCGCGTTTTTATCGCCGCAAAAAGTTGCAGTTTGTAAAGGGCCTACTTGATGACAGTTTGACATTGCCATGTGAAAATCTATATTTTTTTACTTTTTTTCATTTCATGAGATTCTGGTCAACCTATAACTAACATGATTTATTTGCCTACCCCTCAGGGTAAGAGGCGTGACGTTATTAATCGATAGATGTGCTGTATGTGACCAAGATTGTCTGTAGTTTCAAAGCTAGTAAGTATTAGCAATTTCGCGGATCAATACTTCGTTTCAAAATCATCGAGTCAGTCCATTAATTTATCCAGCTTATTGCCAATTTAGTGCTTCACTACTTCTTTATAATATAAAAGCACAAACACATTTTTAATCGATCAAATTATCAATCAAATAATTTGCAGTCGAAAAGTATTTGAATAGATTAGATCTTGTTTTTACAACCACAATCTCTAGAATCTATAGGTATAAGATACAGTTACTTCTCTTTGGTTAAACTGATATTGATCTCTATTGTTAAATAATTGTAAACTCTTCTGGTTATCTTTGTCTAGTTAATTTCGATGAATATTCATCATTTCAGCCGATAGATTAGATTAGATTAGATTCATTTATTTCATATTATAACATGTCACAGTCTTACATAAATATTTTACATAAAATGTCCATTCATAATATGATCGTCAATTTGTATATTGTACTTAGATCAAAGTAAAATGAATGGATAGGCCCAAAGCGCTTTAAGTTGAAGCACGCAAAACTAGGGCGGCACTTCAATACAAATTAGGGTACTTGGTCTGTCATCTCAGTACATTTTCGAAGTAAAACTGTCAATTGTTTTGCCTCATTTGTCTGGTTTGAAATGTTCGCGTAAGGCCTGTCCATTCTTGTTTACTAATGTCATTGATATCTAAACTATTATAAAACTGTAACAGAAGTGTGTCTGTACCATAGAGAAAATAACGCGCTCCCCTGGGGAAGAGATGTTGTATCGAACTGTGCACAGATACTCAACTGGGCCTGACGTCATAATAGCGGGAAGTAGCGTATTTAAATGTTAACCCTTCCCCTCACCCGTTTTTCACCCCCTTTGTTGGCGACAACATTTTCTATAGAAACAAGCCGATATGCCATCTCTTCTTACTCTATAAATATATTCAATGTACAGACCACATTGAATATATTTACAAAAAAATATTACGATATGGTTTTTAGGCTTCCCTGATTCCAAATCACAAATTTTTGGACTTTTTGTCTGTCTGTTTGTTTGTTTGTTTGTTTGTTCGTTTGTTTGTTTGGGTGTTTGTTTGTTCGAGTATCACGCAAAAACTACTGAACCGATTTTGATGAAACTTTTTTGTTTGACAGCTTATCATCTGACTTAAAATCTGGTATATAATTTATGCGGACGAAGTCGCGGGTAAAAGCTCGTTGTATAATAAAATTAAAATAAAATAGTAATGTCAAATAAAATAATGTCAAAACAATATAACCTTAAAGTTAAAAATAGTCTACTGACTATTTTAAGAATAGAAAAAATGTCAACAACAACAAAGAAATTAAAAATGAATATAAAAAAACTTAAAAACTTTTTTTCAAGAATTCGTCAACAGAATAGAACTCATTATCCAATAAAAAGTTTTTCAATCGGCGATAGACGTCCACTGCTAGACATTTGCCTCCCCCAAGGATCGCCACAATGACCGTTCCTGCGCTGCCCTCATCCAACGGGTTCTCGCCTCCTTCACCAGATTGTCGGTCCCTGTCGGTCCACCATGTGGACCTTCAAAAAATATTGCCGAACCGAATATGTGTTTTAAAAAAGTGAACCTTTCAAAATGATTGCCCATTAAATCACTGCAGCAAATCAATTTTCTACGAGTACATCGCTTTCTTTTATCAAGAAGCAATCAATCATAGCCATAGCCCATGGGGTTTCGATTTTATTCGGACACTCGCTCGGTTAGAACGAGCTTGCTAATAATGGTCCCGAATATGGTTGATAAGCACACGAACAGTCAATTCATTGTAATAAAACTGCCTTATCTAGATCGAGATTACCGTGACAATTAAAAAGATAATGATTCATTCCATGAAAACCGGATATGATTCGACAAAAGTTAACCAGCATTGTTTGACTTATTTTTATGATCTAAAATATCGATTGAGGGTAGTGACTCTAGTGATATTCTCTTTGTCAATATTTTTGATTGTAGCAACTAAGTAGATTATATCAAATTCTGTTCAAAAGTTTCACGCATACAACGTGTTAATGAATTAACGCAAAACTAGAAAGTAGTTTGTTTAGAATCGAGAGCAGAATCGAATTATCATGGTTTGAACATAGGTAATTTTTTTCAAAATATTTCATATTTTTTTCGCAAAATTTAAATTTTTCTGAACCCGATGTCAACCCATCGCACAGGCACACTGAGCCTACTTACTACCAAAACAAGATTATAAAAATGTATCCATTAGTACGTTAGCGCTTTCTTTCAGTGCTGAAATGATAACAAATTATTTTTGCCTCAAAACTTAAAATGCGAATAACTTTAAATTTTATAATTATCAAAATAATGAAATTATTGTTGCAATCTAATTATTTTGTTATAAATCAGTTGGGTTTATAAATCATGAGGTATTGCGCTAATTCATTAACACGTTGTATACAGGGTGTTAGGGTAAACAGTTACCTTTAAGGAGTGATTGTACCCATGATACTGAACAACTTTCCCTAAGAAACCCATAGGAAATTAGCAATTTTTTTTTTCGACTTTTCATACAAACGTTCGATCAGCTGATTGCATTTAGTATGGGAAGTCTAAAATTTTTTTTGCGAATTTCCTATAGAAAAAAAGGAACGGAGAGGAGAGTTTCTTAGAGAAAGTTATTCAGTATCATGGGTACAATCACCCCGTAAAGTAATGCAGGTGTTTACCCTAAAACCCTGTATTACTAGCGACCCGCCCCGGCGTCGCGCGGGTGCAATGCTGATATAAAACCTTCCTCTTGAATCACTATCTATTTAAAAAAAACGCATCAAAGTCCGTTGCGTAGTTTTAAAGATCTAAGCATACATAGGGACAGACAGACAGCGGGAAGCGACTTAGTTTTATACTATGTAGTGATGATGTAACTATAATTTCCACGATCATTAAATTACGATTCATATAGCTATTCTTTTCACTTTTTAATCGCTGGTCCACTTTTCGTGCTTTCCTAACCCTTTCTCCATGTTTTCTACATCAATGTTAAGATACCATCAAAACATGGGCGTGTTAAAGATTATTTATTTAAATTAGCTCTTACACAGCGATAATTATTAAAATTAGTTTTGTGTCTATTATTTTACCTATATTTGTGTGATATTAAGAGACTTTGGGTGAGTGTGTTGTGTGACTTTATCTAGTGAAATCATAATTTTTAGTTCCGGAAATATCTGCCATTTAATTTCTGTCACTAAGTGTACCATGTCGTTTAGCTAACATGTCCTTTTGATATTGGGCCCATTTGCTACTAGGTCATGTTGCTAATAGGACATTTTGCTTATATGCCGTTTTGCTTTTAGGACATTTTGCTAATAGGTCGTTTTGCTTTTAGGCCGATTTGATAATAGGTCGTTTTGCTTTTATGTCGATATGATAATAGGTCGTTTTGCTTTTATATCGATATGATAATTGGTCGTTTTGCTTTTATGTCGATATGATAATAGGTCGTTTTGCTTTTAGGACGTTGTGATGCGAAGGACAATTTGCTTTTAGGTCATTCCGATACGAACCGACCAAGAAAACCTCAGATAATATAACAAAAGATCATCAAACTGAACAACTTTCACCGTAGAGACAAAGCCGAAAAAATACTTTTGAGTCGAGTAGGTCTGTACTACAGTTTTGTATGAAACAGCGATTATTTTTAATTTTTACTCGATGGGGCTCCATAGTGAAAGTTTTTCAGTTTGATGGTTTACAACCCCTAATAAAAACATTACTAGGGTGTTTTACTACAGCCTGTATATTTGTGAAAACCATAGATTTAGCATATACTACGTTAGATCGGCTACGGATTATCCAAGGCGAGACCAAAAACACACATCAAGTATATTTCTATGGTTGTAGTTTTGTATGTGCTAGGACCTTACAGGTCCATACAGGTGTTCGTGAATCGGTCTCGTCTATCTATCTCGCTCAACATACGTTAATGCTATGCCCTTTCTCTTTCGAGTATATGCTAAATCTAAATTGTATTCGTTTCGGAAGTAATGCAACATAGCGTATTGTATGTACCTATAAGAAAATGGTACGGTACGTGTACATACGTGATTATTTAAAAAGAATGAATCTGATTAAGGTCCGTATTATAAGCCGAAAATCAACTCTGACAGGCTCCTAAGTAGCGTCAAACTATTAAATAATCTGTCGTCAAACGCATACTAAAACGTTATTTTAAGAGGCCGCCAGCGGCAGCGTTCGTTGGAGTTTCGTTTTTAATATGGGCCTAAACTGATTACTTGTCCTAGAACCACAGATATATTCTCAATGGACATGCTAAAACTATAAAAAGAAAAAGAAAAAACCTCGCCATATTGCGGAAAATCATTGGAACTAATTTTTGTACTTTGAACACTGACATTAAAGGTCATAGTCGATTGCAGCGCCCCCTATTTCTAGTCAGGCTTTACCTACCTTGATAGTATGTTTCGCACGCAACTTGCTTATTAAAGAAATATGAGCTTTAGTTGTGAGCGGAAATTAAACGCGAATAACTTTTTTGTATAATTAGGAACAGTTAAGGGCCTATGTCGAAAATTAATTTAAGCGAAACAGGCGTGGGATAGCTTATATTACGGCCTGATGCGAGAGAAAGAGATGGGGCGCCGCGCGCGCCTGAAACGAATCGAGCGCCAAATCAAACTTTATTTGTGATTGTACTATTTGTTAGTTCAATTCTGCTCTAATCAAAATTTAGAAAATATCAATCCAAGCGTTTATAGATAAAAACAGAGGCTACTTTGGCTTGTTTTTCTATCGAAAAAATGTGTCTTAATCGTGTTTTGGCTCTCATCAAAACTTCAATTATATGTTCAATTTACACATATCCGAAAATCATACTCCTACTGTTAGTACTTCATGATATATGAAGCTTTGAAGAATCCAATTTTTTTCACATAGCCCCTTAATGTATGAGGGTGAATGTTTCAAATCCATTTTTAAAAAGTAATTGAGGATGATTGTACAAAACGAATAAATAATGAACACGAATTAGGAATGTGTAAAAATAAAACGCAAATGATAGTGTCTGAAGATAATTACTAAGCTATTTAGAAAGAGAAATTCTCAAAACAACTCAGTTGGATTGCAAGCGTATATTTTTATTCGAAAAATAGTCACCGTCTTAGTTCAAAATAAGTTAAAGCTAATGTAAGAGAGATAGTGTTCCAAATCTATTTTTAACGTAATTGAGAATGATTGCACAAAACGAATAAGTATTAAACGCGAATTAGGAACATCTAAAAATAATACGTAAATGATAGTGTCTGAAGATTAGCTACTTAGAAAGAGAAAATTTCAAAACAACCCAAGTCATAGTTGGATTGAAAGTGTTTATTTATTAGAAAAAAAATAATAGTCAGTCTTCGTGCAAAATAAGTTATGGTTCTTGCGCAGTGGGTAAGAAAGTGACAGCATCATCGGTCTGTTGACAAATTTAATTGCACGGTTCCGCCATGTGATTGCGAGAAACATCTTCCGGTCACGTCATCATCATCATCATCATTTCAGCCTTTTTATACGTCATGGACATAGATAGACCTCTCCCAAAAGGGAGGTTTTGTCATAATCGTCACACTTGGCAGACGGGTTGGCGATCGCAGTTGGGTGTTAATATACTCGGAGAACGCTGCTGCCTTAGACTACTAATTATAAGGACCGGCCTTGCGGTAGCATTTCCCCTCTGCCACGGTATAAGATCAATGATCATGCACATTCAATATTCAATTTTATAACTTATCACTAAACTAGACAGTCTATTATTGCGAAACAATAATTTCGAACTTATAACATTTGGGGTTTACAAGAGACTACATGATTTTGAACATTCAAAATTAGAATCTAAAGTCATAGGGAATAAAATCCAAAGTTGCGGATAACATGTTACCTCGCCCCCCGCAAAAAGTGGCAGAAAGTTTGTTAGTAGAATGACACGTGGTTACGCGTCCCTATATAAGTAGTCTAAGGCTGCTGCCCATCCTCCGGTTAACTCAATCCGGCACACGTCGTATGATGATTATTCATTGTGACGCTTTCAGGAACTTCCATTCTAAATAACAACGAAATTTTAGGGCTATTTTGAATTACAGAAACAGACATTTGAAACACTTAGGGCCTGTTTCACCACACCTTGCTAAGTTCTTGTTAGCTTATTTGACAGATCGTTTGACATATTATCTTTCATACGAAATATGTCAAACGATCTGTCAAATAAGGTAACAAGAACTTATCCAGAAGTGGTGAAACAGGCAGTGGCGTAGCGAGGGTTTCTGCCGCACGGGGCACAGACCGATTTTACCGCCCCCTTATCTTTATAACAAGACCCACACAAAAAAATAACAGAGCGAGCGAAGTGAGCTCGAAATTTTTTAGCACCTCTATTTAGGTAGGTAGTTGTCAGACATCTTTTGGTTTATGATGCTTGTAAAAATAGCAACTTAGAGCGAGCGAAGCGAGCTCGACTTTTCTCCTAAATACTCGGAATCAGTTGGAGCCAGAGCTTTTTACGTAAAAATATGTGCAAAGTACCTAACCTAAGTAAAAGCTATGGATCGACCGAAGCAAACTCGACATTTTTAGCACCACGTCTTAGCTGTGGTCAGAACTAGTTTGGATTATTTGCTGAGGTACAATAATTCAAACAGAAACTTAGAGCGAGCGAAGCGAGCTCGACTTTTCTCTGTTCTACAAATTAGTTATAGACACAGCTCAATCAATCTATATTTTTCCCGAATTTGCCACCTCTAGTAAAGTGCCGCCCGGGCATTTGCCCCCTTGAAACAGGCCCTTACTCTCACTTATTCTTATTACAGCTTTAGTAACGTCCAAGATAATGTCGGATAATATATCTTTCAGATGGTCAAGAAATGTAATAAAACAATGGTGACTTTCGAAAAAAAAAATACAAAGATTGCATGATGATACTCAACAAACTACTCGTCATTGTCAGAAATGCAGTGCCTAGACACAAGCAAAACGCCATTAAGTTATAAATAAAAAAAGAATACGTCAAAATAGACACGAGAATTAGCTGAGTCATGCTACTCAGCCAAAATACTTTTCTAAAATGTTTTCACAACACGTCACAGCAGTTCTAAGCCGGTAATTATTTGTATGTTAATTTGAATACACAGGTTACGGAGTTCATTTTAATATCCTTTGACAAACCGTTGTCGATCTTCTATGTGAATTTGACCATGAATGAATGAAGCCGCGATTGCTCTTCCTTTACATAAAACATGAGCTTACGCTCAGAAATTCCCTACTGGTTTCATCTTGAGAGTGTTAACGCCAACTGTTGGCTACACGCTTCTCCTATCCAACGGCCTCCGATATTCTTAGTCCAATAGGCGCCGCATGGCACCCCTTTGTTATTTTACGTAGGCCAAAAAGAGTGCGCATTAATTTTTTCTCGTTTTGTCGCGGGTGTCATGGTAGCCTTCCAGGCAGAGCCTACAATCGTCGTCTGGCCCTGGGTGGAGGTATTTTAGAGTACTTACGCGTTTGTTTTAACTTTCATAATTCCGATGATATATCATTTGTAGTGTAAAAAGATTTAAATAATCTTGTTCGCAGCCGTGTTCATACTGAATACTTGTTTACGCAGTTTTGTTTCGATCAATTCCAGACACAATGGAAAACCCATTGTTTCTATCAATCGATCTTCGATTTCGATGCGTATATCTACGTTCGCTAAAAGAACCAGATAATGTTATTAGCGCGAGCAAAATGAAGACTCGAAAACAACCTAATTGGGAATTGGGACGTCTTTCAACAGTCCGGTCCGCGTCAAGTAATGTTACGAGCGAGACGGCTATGTCGCGGTACAAATTTTACGCGTCATTTTCTGTGAAGGTTACCTTGTGTAAAATATTATAGGTTTTTGCTGTCACCGTTTTTTTGTACAGAACAGTAAATGTAAAACGGCACTAACCTGAGTCAGCCCCAGCCTGTAGCTGGTGACGTCGAGGTCGAGGGCTAGTAGCATGTCGTCCACGATCTGTCGGTCGGATGTCGGCGTCGTTTGTGGAGTACCCTCCTCGGTCTCCGTTTCCGATGTCGCTAGAAGACGATATCTGGAGGAAGGAAATTTTTGTTTAAATTTGGTTTTTGGCCCTGAACCACCTGCGGGTTGGAGTAGGCAAGACCAAGGATAATCTAACACAATAGGTAAATTGCCCAAAACAGAAACACTTTATGAAAATGCGACACAACAAACCACCCCGCTCCTAATAGTCTGTACAGGCGCACCACAATGCGGAGAGGAGGACCTAATGATCGCATCAGTGAGTGCGACAGAAATGGCAAGATACTGGAAATGGAAAATCTGAGGAAGACATTACGATTCCATACAATACAATTCTGACTTCAGATCCAGTACCTAATAGCTATTTATTAATATAGGGTCCTTCTTAATACGCTGGCACTTTTTTAAAGGGACGATGAGACCGTCAAACTGAACAACTTTTTCTATGGGACCAACATCGAAATCTCGAAATCAAAATCATCTGTTCCATATAAAACTACAAACCTACTCGAGCCAATATATGGGACAGCAGATTTTTTTTGTTGAGATTTGATGTTGGTCCCATCGAGAAAGTTGTTCAGTTTGATGGTCTGATCATCCCCTTAAAAAAGTGTCATCATAGGACCCTTTAATGTATAGGGTCCAATTCAATATGCTGACCGTATTATAAGATGATTAGACCCTCCTAACTGAAGAACTTTCTCTATGGGATAAGCATCGAAATCGCGAAAAAAAATCAGTTGTTCCGTATAGAAAGAACTGCAATTCTTCTCGACTCAAATGTCATCATCTCAGCCGATGGACGTCCACTGCTGGACATAGGCCTCCCCCAAGGATCGCCATAACAAACGGTCCTGCGCCGCCCTCATCCAACGTTTCCCCGCCGCCTTCACCAGGTCGTCGGTCCACCGTGTGCGGAGCCTACCCACGCTGCGCTTTCCGGTACGCGGTCGACACTCGAGAACTTTTCGGCCCCACCGGCCATCGGTTCTGCGAGCAATGTGCCCCGCCCACTGCCACTTAAGATTAGCAATTCTTTGGGCTATGTCAGTTACTCTGGTTCTTCTGCGGATCTCTTCATTTCTGATTCGATCTCGCAGGGAAACTCCGAGCATTGCCCTTTGGGTGAATTTCAACCTTTTTTTTTGACCCAAATGTATGAGACGGCATTTCTTTTCGCCATAGTATATCGTTGTCCAGTCATCGTAATACAAGTCCAGGCTAGATTCTGGTACTTTAAATGTGACTAGATAATTTGTGTGACATTGTCCAAGATATTTATTTATTTATTTATTTATAGTAAAGTACCCCGAAAAGGAACACGGTCGTGCGTTAATGTGATAATTGAACTAACCTTCGTGCGAATTCTGAAAGCGGCATGTGCTCGGGGAAGCCTTGCTTGTAAAGCCTGGCCGCCTCTAGGAGCTGGAAGCCGCGGAACTGCAAGGAAAATAACTCGTCAGACTCCATTTTAATTAATCATAAAAAAGAGGAAAGCCTGCAGGGCACTGGCCTCTCACGAATAATGGCATCATCTTGCTGTCAGAGAATTTTCAAGCCACCACATGCCTCAGACCTAGGACCTATTCCATAAGCATGACAGATACCTGAGAGCGTAGCAGCGACGCCTCCGAGGGATGGTTGGCGAGCAGGCAGCAGACGAACTGCACTCCGCCCGAGCCGCGGCGTGTCTACTACACCGTCCGCCACGAACTTAGCCTAAAGCGAGGCTTCATACAGTCATACAACTACAGATACCTGAGAGCGTAGCAGCGGCACGTTGACGTCATCAGGCGCCTCCGAGGGATGGTTGGCGAGCAGGCAGCAAACGAACTGCACTCCGCCCGAGCCGCAACGCCGCAAAGTGTCCACTATGCCGTCGGCCACGAACTTGGCCTGCAGGGCCGTTGAGCGACGCTTCATGCCCGCTGTACCTGCGTTATATTTATGGTTTTACTAGCTGTTGTCCGCGATTTACCGGATGAGTCCGACAATGCCTGTAGACCAAGGTGTGCAACCGATGTGTCCAGCCCATACTTAGAGGTTGGTTACATGTTCAGTATTTCGTCATTCTGGTCCATCAGTCTGGTCTGAATGACGGGAGAATGATGGACTGACGGAATGATGGTAAACCATCCATCCAGACTGATGAAAATTAAATATAATCATTTCCGTCACTCCATTCTGAATGATGAAATACTGATGGGAAACTGATCGAGTAACCCACTCATCATTCTGGAATCATTCTAGTGTCATTCAACGATCGACCAGAATGATGGACCAGACTGATGAAATACTGACCGTGTAACCTGGATCTTATGGACAGAAATATGGACGCTCACTACTCAAAAGATGCACCACATAAAAGTTGCACAGAGGCATGGAACGTTCCAGGCTGGGCTTGGGAATCACTTGTAGACCGCGCACTCAACATAGAAACCGACAACGGATCTCTTCGTTCGGTTTCGGTCGGCGACGTTCGTGAGCGGACCACAAAGTTAAAGTGGAGATAGGCGGGACACTTGACTAGAAGGGAAGTCGGCCGGTGGACCAAGGTAATATCGGAATGGTGGCCAAGAGGAGGAGGTCAGTGGGCAGACCACCGATGCGATGGTCAGACGACATTGTAAGGGATGCGGACCAGAAATGGATCAGATCAGCACAGGACCGTGACGTGTGGTGTGGTGCAATGTTAGTCCAAGGGTGCAATAAAAAGGAGGCATATGCCAAGCAGTAGGTTGATGTGAGTTGATTTGAGTTTATATTTGCACATAAATCTACAGATACAACTTTGTGTCTCCTGATAAATAAACGACTATGTAGTTACCAGAAGTGAGTGTGCGCCTGATGGAAGAAGCTCGCCGCAGCGTGGAGGCGTCGCCGACCGCCGCCGACCACGCACCCACGCCGCACGCGCCCCGCGCCCACGACGACAAACGACCGATGTCTTCACTGTAAGTTACCAAACAAAGGTTGCAATTTATTGTTGCAAGGTACACTTTAAAGCAGACATTACCTAAAGCACGACCAGAAAAATAAACAACCTTGCCATGTTGCGGAAAATCATTGAAAAAAATTTTTGTTCTTGGATCACTGACATAAAGGTTATAGACGTTATAGTCGATTGCAGCGCCCCCAAACCAGCTTTTTTTATATGCCTACGGGGCTAGTACACCAACCCGCGATAGCGTGATATAGCGCTATCACGCTTCCGCTCTCTTTCTATTTGCGCGCGAATGAACAAGATAAAAGACTAAATTTGATAGATAGATGTGTTAAATATTGCTATCGCGGGTTGGCGTACTAGCCCTGCTGGTCAGGCTTTATGGAGAATGTGGACACCCTTCATTGTACTCGCGGTATCGTGAGCCCTAGTTATTTCATGTTTGCTGTTTCCGTTTCCAGCATAGAGTTAGAAGAAAGAGAAGACTGTGTTTTTATCTATGATTTGATCTCCATGGAGATTGTAGATTTTCTCGTTACATTGATAAACTCGATTATTCGCCTAATTAATTAAATAAAATGATCGCGATTAATTAAAATGATATCTACTATCCGTAAAAAATATAAAGTACAAAAATACAGAACTACACTTAAATACAGAATTGGTGATAGGTTGTTGCTTTCATTCAGTAAAACACTGCAAAACCCTTTATTTATAATGACAGCCATCTGAAATTAACATCACCAAGCATGCTTGGATTATTTGTAACTATACTTGAACTTACTTCTGACTCTCCTGAAGTAATGTTAGAGCTTTCTTTGTAACTGGGTTCTCTCTGCTCGCCTTCACCCAGCCTGTGACGTCATACAGCACCGGATTTGTTCCCTAAAATCAGAACATTTATTATTTACGAGCATTTACCCGCGACTTCACCCGAATAAATTATATACCAGATTTTAAGTCACATGATAAGCTATCAAACAAAAACAGTTTCATCAAAATCGGTTCAGTAGTTTTTGCGTGATACTCGAACAAACAAACACCCAAACAAACAAACAAACGAACAAACAAACAAAAAGACAGACAAAAAGTCCAAAAATTTGTGATTTGGAATCAGGGAAGTCTAAAAACCATATCGTAATCTTTTTTTTGTAAATATCTTCAATGTACAGACACACTTCTTTTACAGTTTTATAATAGTTTAGATATCATCTGTATTTAGCGAAGCGCATAATATTTAGAACATACAATAAATAAATAACGTTCACAGGCACATACATTGTAATGACTCCAAGTTAAGCACTATAGGCTTTTTAATATGGAAACCATACAACAACGGCACGAACATATAACATCCATGACCGAACCGATTCGAACCCAATACAATAATTCATAATAATTTATTGCATTATATGGTTACATGAGGTCTTAAGAACAATACATACTCAACAATACTCAATACACACATGTATAAACTCCCACCTTTCAAGGCAGTCAGAAACTTTTCTCCAGGATTCAACTAAACTTTTAAGATTATAATCTTAGATCAAAGTAAAATGAATGGATAGGCCTAAAGCGCTTTAAGTTGAAGCACGCAAAACTAGGGCACTTCAATACAAACTAGGGTACTTGGTCTGTCATCTCGGTACAAATTCGAAGTAAATCTGTCAATTGTTTTGCCTCATTTTTCTGGTTTCAAATGTTCGCGTAATCCATTAATTTTACTTTGATCTAAGGTTGTAATTGTAGTAAGGTAACCATCAGCATTTACAAGGTTTCGAGATGGAATGAACAAGGAACATGGACTCCTTGTCTAAGAGTGTCCGTATTGTACGTAGAACTCTATTCCCAACACAATAAGGTTCAAATAATACCTGTAGATGTTGTAGAACAAACTGCCTGGCAAGCGCCGCTTTCTTGACGAGGTACTGGCATCACTCCCTCCAGGAACGTTTCGTAACGAGCCCGGGTACATAGACTCCTTGTCTAAGAGTGTCTGTATTGTACGTAGAACTCTATTCCCAATACAGTAAGGTTCAAATCATACCTGTAAATGTTGTAGAACAAACTGCCAGGCATGCGGCGCTTTCTTGATGAGGTACTGACATCACACGCTCAAGAACGTGTCGTAACGAGCCCGGGTACATAGACTCCTTGTCTAAGAGTGTCTGTATTGTACGCAGAACTCTATTCCCAACGAATAAAGCTGTGAATCGGACCATGTCAGGATCGTAGCAAGTGGCGTTCCGTTGTCTCTGCCTACCCCAGTGGGAGACAGGCGTGAGAATATGTATGTATGTATGTATATCGTACCTGTAAGTGTTGTAGAACAAACTGCCTGGCATGCGGCGCTTTCTTGATGAGGTACTGACATCACTCCCTCCAGGAACGTGTCGGAACGAGCCCGGGTACATAGACTCCTTGTTTAAGAGTGTCCGTATTGTCCGGAGAACTATTCCGAACACATTAAGGTTCAAATCATACCTGTAAATGTTGTAGAACAAACTGCCTGGCAAGCGCCGCTTTCTTGACGAGGTACTGGCGTCACTCCCTCCAGGAACGTGTAACGAGCCCGGGTACACAGACTCCTTGTCTAAGAGTGTCCGTATTGTACATAGAACTCTATTCCCAACTAATAAAGCTGTGAATCGTACACTGTCAGGATCGTAGCAGGTGGCGTTCCGGCGATGTCTCTGCCTACCCCAGTGGGAGACAGGCGTGAGAATATGTATGTATGTATGTATGAATCGTACCTGTAAGTGTTGTAGAACAAACTGCCTGGCATGCGGCGCTTTCTTGATGAGGTTCTGACATCACACGCACCAGGAACGTGTCGGAACGAGCTCGGGTACATAGACTCCTTGTCTAAGAGTGTCCGTATTGTCCGGACAACTCTATTTCCAACACAATAAGGTTCAAATCATACCTGTAGATGTTGTAGAACAAACTGCCTGGCAAGCGCCGCTTTCTTGATGAGGTACTGGCATCACGCGCTCAAGAATGTGTCGGAATGAGCCCGGGTACAATATACTCCTTGTCTAAAAGTGTCCGTATTGTCCGGAGAACTCTATTCCGAACACAATAAGGTTCAAATCATACCTGTAAATGTTGTAGAACAAACTGCCTGGCATGCGGCGCTTTCTTGACGAGGTACTGACATCACGCGCTCAAGAATGTGTCGGAACGAGCCCGGGTACATAGACTCCTTGTCTAAGAGTGTCCTTATTGTAAGTAGAAGTCTATTCCCAACTAATAAAGCTGTGAATCGTACCATGTCAGGATCGTACCAGGTGGCGTTCCGATTTCTCTGCCTACCCCAGTGGGAGACAGGCGTGAGAATATGTATGTATGTATGAATCGTACCTGTAAGTGTTGTAGAACAAACTGCCTGGCATGCGGCGCTTTCTTAATGAGGTACTGAGTGCTTGGGGTGGAGTAGTGCGTCATCACTCGTTCCAGGAACGTGTCGTCCGAGGAGCCCGGGTACATCGACTCCTCGTCTAGAAGCCTGCGAGAGTTTTATTAAGTTTTATTATCATGCCTGTTTCGCATCTCCAGTATACAGGGCTTATATACGTTACATACTTCTTCAGATCATCAAACTGAACAACAGTCTCTATGGGACCAATATATCGCAAAAAAAATCTGCTGTTCCATATACAGGGTGTCTGCTGTCCCATACATTCGAGTCGAGTCCGTATCGGTACTGCAGTTTTGTATGAAACAGCAGATTTTTTTTTCGCGATTTCGTAGTAGGCTCCATAGTGAAAGTTGTTCAGTTTGATGGTCTATAGCACCCCATAAGTATTACTAGGGTGTTTTGTTACACCCTGTACATTAAACTGCAAATCTACTTTACTAATATGTCCCATACAGGAAATTTTTTTTCACGATTTCTATATGAGCCCGTAGAATATTAAGTGACTACTCAACTGAACAAACATGTTTCCCCGGTTCTGTCACTGTCTTATTTTGAAATTAGTACTTTTCGAGAAATCCTACACAGAACACATAATAGGTACATACCACAACACGCCGCGGCGGTCACAATCGCGCAGATCGGCCTGCGAGCTGCGCACGATTGTGTTTTGTGGCGCTTTGTCCAGCAGTTCCACCATCGGTCCCGGGTTCACTGTCTCCGATAACCAATCTGCAATGCAATGACGTGTGTTAGAAACAATAAATATAACAATTTTACCTGTAAATAAAATTATTATTAAGCATACTTACCTTATTCCAGGTCTATTATTATATTTGAGAGCGGCTTACTTGACTTCCGTTTCCGAGCGAACATAACCCTAGTAAAGCGCCATCTGGTGGACACAATCAGCAGCCAGGCGGTGGGGGGCACGGCATGAAGCCGGTGCCCGCCACTTTATTTTCATTGAAGATTTGAATTCAGCTAGCGTTCAGCGTGATCGTGCTGCAGAATGCGAGCAACAACACGACTAGTGTAGGTGTGGGTGTGACCGTGTCAGAGAGGTATGGCTTAAAAAGATAGTTTATGATTTCGTTCTTTAAGATCTGGAAGAACGATATTACAGCAGACAGGTATACAAAATAGACCTGGAATAAGGTAAGTATGCTTAATAATAATTTTATTTACAGGTAAAATTGTTATATTAAGCTTTTATACCTTATTCCAGGTCTATTATTATATTTGAGAAGTGTTTGTTATCGGCTGCTGGATTGCTTCTGGATTGACGCCAATGTGATTTATACGAAGTTCATTGATTATTTCAAATTGGTTTGCTTTGCGCGAAAACCAAAAAAGAAGTTTACATACGATTCTTAATGAATACGGTTGGCATGGTGCGTGAACCAAAATTGTTTTGGTTTCGTGTGAGAACCAACATTATTTTGAACAGACACATCTATAAAATTACAATCACAAAGTATTAGAATACCATTGACAATGGCATATAAACGCACAATGTAGTCTTGACATCGATAAAAAGATAAGTGTAGGGAACAACGACAGATAAGGCAGTGTCATGATCTCAACGGGCTAAATCTTCACGGTACAACGCCGTATAGAATAGCAGTGAGTGAATGGGTTCATTCAGCTGAGAGTGCTGGTTTCATGAGGTTTGACCGAGTTTTACAACAGAAGATGGTTCGTCAGGTACAAATATCCGACTCGCTTTGTAGACTTAGAATCCAGAAATACGACGCGAGACAATAATAATTCATCAACAAACCTAGGTAGATTTGTACCGTAGGACATAAGAAAAATATACAACGTGTTAATGAATTAACGCAAAACTAGAAAGTAGTTTGTTTAGAATCGAGAGCAGAATCGAATTATCATGGTTTCAACATAGGTAATTTTTTTCAAAATATTAAATAATTTTTTTGCAAAATTAAAAATTTTCTGAACCCGATGTCAACCCACTGCACGGGCACACTCACCCTATTAACTACCAAAACAAGATTATAAAAATGTATCCATGAGTACGTTAGCGCTTTCTTTCAGTGCTGAAATGATAACAAATCATTTTTACCTCAAAACTTAAAATGCGAATAACTTTAAATTTTAACTATCAAAATAATGAAATTATTGTTTCAATATAATTATTTTGTTATACATCAGTTGGGGTGTATGAGGTTTTGCGCTAATTTATTAACACGTTGTATATGTGAAGAGTTGACTGAGAAAGGAACTCTTCAAATGTAAAATACATCACTTGTCGTATCAATGGCGATAGCGACCATATGGTCGCTGTTATATAACAATGTTAGAATCTCATCTTGGAATTCTACTCGCATACAGGCACATATCTGTAGCCTCTTTGCAGAGGACATCACACCTAGATATTACAAAGAGCTTAGCAATTATACCACAGCTTTATTATGTCGGCTCTGGGTTATATTCAAGGCCTGGCATCAAAGTAAAACTACTTGCAATTCATTGTTCGGCAGGAATCGATTCCCTCTGGTACGAACTAGTCTCAAGCCACCTGTCACCGTGAACAATGAAATTTTGATGATTGATCAGCGATTAATAAAATAGACGGATTGTTAGAATTTCATCCAGCATAATAAAAAACACCAACTGATAAAATAAGGAAAAATTACCTATGTTATGCATATAAGTTAGGTTTGCATTGTAACAAGCGACTAGAATGTTTGAAAGATGCTCAGTACCCAAACCGATAAAACTCGGTTAGCATAAATTAAGAAAGTTGGTAAAATTATGTCATAAGATCGATTGTCAACCTAAGCTGGAAAGCATGTTCTATAAAATTGGTTTCATTTATAATTGAGTAGGTACGTCACTCCCATAAACCTATTATGCTACCGTAGAGTGTCATATGTTTAGGGTCTCTCCACATAAAAAATCCAATCGTACTATTTAATTTATACCTAAGTATTTAAAATGCGAGGACCGAATTAATTAAAAAATGAAAACTACTAATTTTTCAAGGACATTAAGGTTTTAACCAATAGGCTACTTGACAACTAGTCAAATCAGCCACTCTTTATCGGACGTCAAAACATGCGCTTTGTATGAAGATTTGTACTAAATATTGAGTTGTGACGTCATCAACATTTTCATTACTTTTTATAGTTTATCTTGTTATTAAAAATAGTATTCAAGCTAAAAACACAATGAAAATGGGAGTTTAGCTTTATTTTCTAACCCTTTTTTTATTGAGTAGATAAAAATAAAATATATTGAATGTAGTCAAATACCCAATTGTATTTAGAGTCTTTCAATCACCGCTTTTCAAATCAAAATATTTTAAACCTAACGCAACACGCACATGACATGACGACATACCTACATAGATTGCCATTCAATCACATTAAAACTATGTAGAAAGTGCAGTAGTGCAGTAGTCTCTGCAGTATAACATTTTAACGGTTTTTGCACAGAAATATGCAACCGCCATACATTTAGAATGTATAAAAATGTTCAGCAAACAGCACAATACGAAAAATCTAAATTGTTATCTATAATTAATATGCTCGACGTCTACTTATCAGATTTCTGCAACAAACGCGTCTTTGTCCACCCTCGAAAACACCATCACTCCCGCGGCACGACGACACGACGACGAAAATACGCACTTTACTATTTAAGGGCACTTTAATGCAATAACTATGCAAATTAAACATTTAACAATCGAAAAACAAATCGATATTAAGAAAAAGAAATCTAAAATTTTTTAATTAAAAATGGCGGTAACGGGAAGGCAGCGCTTTCCGTTACATGTCCGCTCAGTAGGAATTCAAAACGCCAATGAAAATCAAATGGCGGGCACCGGCTTCATGCCGTGCCCCCCACCGCCTGGCTGCTGATTGTGTCCACCAGATGGCGCTTTACTAGGGTTATGTTCGCTCGGAAACGGAAGTCAAGTAAGCTGCTCTCAAATATAATAATAGACCTGGAATAAGGTATAAAAGCTTAATATCGATCTAAAACTTTTACGGCTCATCCTGGATATAATTCGTGTAAAATGAAACATCCGGATTTTATAAATTCGAGTACCCGTAAAATATGTTTGTTTTCGAGATACAAATCCGAAGTTTATCTTCACGGTTAGGCCGGCCGCACATTACGAGCATATAAGCATAAGCATATGCTCACCTCACGACTATATTCCCCGAGGGGGTAGTCAGAGATATTTCGCACATTACGAGACATTTCGAATAGAAAAATCCGAATGGTCACCAAAAGGCACTCAGTGTATACATTTTGTAATAGACTCCTGTAAGGAATTATTGCCGGACGCGTACGTCTATTTTGATTGGCGCGCAGGATTTTCCGATAGAACAATTCTTATAATGTGTGGCCGGCCTTAAGAGGGCTATTCGAGCTCAGTGGCGCTCTCGTCACAATAATAAATATTTCTCAATAAAGAAAGCCTAAGTTAAAATAGTACCCAATAGATAAACTACAAAAGCCTTCAAGCCATTGTTATACAATACTTTTATAGGTTCTAAACATTCCACTTTTAGATAATTTGGAATAAAAACAAAAGCGGCCGATTTTTTCTTTTTTCAAAATTTGTATGTACCTTTAAAAAAACCTATAAAAGTATTCTATGAAAATAGCTTGAAGGCTTTTGTAGTTTATCTATTGGGCACTTTTTTAATTTAGGCTTTCTTTATTGAAAAATCTTTATTATTGTGACGAGGGCGCCACCGAGCTCGAATAGCCCTCTTAAGCTAAACAAAAACGATTGCAATTGAATAAGAGATATCTTTCTCACAAGAAAACCTACTCCGGCAAAGAAATAAACACCAGCAAAAGCTAGTATTACATAAATCCTTAAATCCCATAGAATGGAAATGAAAGAACATACCCTAGAGCAGAATTATGTTCTCCTTTGAATACTTAAACTATTTTCAAGCAGTCTATAAAATAGCGTGGTAATACCTTCTTCAGCGCCGTCGTCAAGAGTGATCCCTTCTTGCGCGTAACGCTCCCTGGGCGCCACCAGCGTGGCGTCGTGGAAGACTGCTTGCAGACGCTCCTGAGATTTGAAACACATAAGTAAGTTAAAGTGAAGAGATGGGTGGAGGAAGATACAACTGCCTGATAAATTGAACAACAAAAATGTTGCCTATACCCAATGACATTCACTAATGGGTGGATGTGCGCTGGTTTGATTGATAGTTTGAGACCCCTTAATAATGGGGCTTAACAAAATTTGCGGCCACCGATCTAAATTAGACAACTCTACATTGAAAAGCGACCAGGCCGCGGCGGTTGCTAAGAGCGTGCGATACTAATGCTACGGTCCAAAATGCGCAAATATGCGCTATCGGTAGAGATAGTATGCACACAATCGGTTCATAATGCGCGAATGTGCGGATACGTCTGCTGTCTGACGTCATCAGTGACGTCATTAACTTGCGCTTACGGCGCACACGAAAAATAGGTAGTGCAGCATATGCATGTCTGACAGCTGGTTCAAATTGTACAAATTGTTTAGCAGTGTATTCGTACTTACTAATTTGGACCGACCGGTAAAGCGTGTGCATAGCGTTTGCACTATTGGCATAATTTGAACCGTAGCATAAGCAATCGCCTGCAAATCCCGAAATTCACTGGTCGCATAGTGCGTAGGCAGGGCTCCGTCACTCGCGTTTGACAGCTGCGATAAGTACATACGGCACCGCTTACCTCATGCATAGAGAAAAACGTGTCTCCTGTCAACGCCCGGAGAGGAGTAAGTATTGTTTATTTCTCCATAGAACATTTTTCTGCCATTTTTTGCGGAGGGGAGGGACCTTGCTATGACAATAACAGTAAAACGTACAGGTCTGTTAACTAAAGCTGGCGCGATCAACACATTTACACATTGCGCTTGTGTATTGTATGTGAATAAGCGCGCGGCGTGACGTCGCACTGCATACGCAACATGAAAAGTCTGCCCGTCTCTCTCGCGCGCGGTCTATCTTATGAGCGTGAAGGAGACAGTTATTGTTTTTCTTTTGCTACTGTTTATAAATACAGCATGATGTTATTGTAAATGTTAGTGTCAGTCAGTCACGTGTGATCGACGCGCGGCGCTGTGTTGTAATTATCATAATAAAAACAAGTAACACATATATTTGTATTTATTTATTTACAACGCACCCATTTTACTTAAAACTAACTCTAGTCTACTTATGAATCAATTCTTTCAAAATCATTTATTTTTAAACATGCTGTATAATGAAATTGCATAAGTGTGAGTACTGTGAACGCGCCAGCTTTAGTTAACAGACCTGTATCGAATTAAGTAGCCCATCGGGTCTAGTACGGGGCCGTCGCGGAGGCGAGGCTTTGACAGAGGGGAAAGTATGGGAAATTATGCGCAAGCCCGCTCCTTCCTGTCAAAGAGTACGTGTTTCTCTATGACCTCATAAGATACAGGCTGCCACGCATTGACATATAAGGCACATAGTCGTTCCTGAAGCACAAAGTTTGAAATTGGAAAAAGCGCACGAAAACGGCGCGTGCGGTATTGTTACGTTAGTAACTATTGAATAGTCTGTGACGTGGCCCTCTTAATTAATCAATAAATGGGAGTTGTCATCATTAGTCATATTTTTAACTTACTTACCTATTTTTTTTTCGCTTACCTGCAAATAGTTAGACAATAATTTGGACAGCGGCGCTCCGCTCTGTTGCCCGGCGCACATAGGGTTGTCTGCCCCCGGCGTGTCCAGCAGTAATATAGACGCAGAGGTTCTAGCTGACGTCGATAAACTCCTGCAATAATAATTTAATATTAGCAATTTTATTCAGCCAATCCATTGACATACCAAATAATGAACGCCGCGGTCTAATAAAAAAAAATCTCGAATAAAATTGTCCCAGACACACACACAAACATACACATAGACATACACAAACGTAAGTAAGTGTTAGTAATATAAACCAACCAATTAAGACAACAGACTCTAGCCTCAATTTTCTGTGGGTCTAGTAGTTGCGTTAGTTGAATTTCGATGTTATTTCAACGCGAGAAAAGTCGGTAATGGTTTGGCAGTGATAAATGTTCGGCGCTGCGCTTCGCCAGGTTTGACTTACGTGAAATGTGGTTCTAAAATACTGAGTTGTTGTAAAATGATGCACACCCCTATCTTTTTAAGGACCAATTATTTTATTATTACATAAAAAAATCATTCGATGATAGTCCGAACTCACCTATTGACCAGCGCAGCTATAATATTAAAGGTCTCGTTGTACAGTCCACTCACGAAGGCGTCCAGCGCTTCTGATCCCGTCATTTCTCTTTCATTCGATGGCGACGGAGTTCTGGAATACACAGAATACACAGACATTGATCAGTCATATTTATACAATCTTCAACACAATACAGTCTACAGAGTTAGTTAAATGGGTACATTGGTCTATAAGATAATGTGATCCATTAAAAACAAATTTCAATAAACATTTAAGTATCTCGCTTTTTTTCCGGAAGGGGCTGCCCTGTAGGCCTCGCATGCCACCCCCGAGAAAACGATAAAAATCGAGATGTGCCTCCATCTTTATTATTATACGTATGCCAGAAAGAGCGCGCATGACGTTTTTCTCATGTCTCATTCTGTGGACGTATTACGAAGGACGGAGACGTAACCCTCCACGGCGCTCTCAGAGAGTCTGAGAACTGCTTCCCTAATAGTATAATGTCCCTAGACATCGTTTTCATCAAAAGCATCGTGAGGAAACCAGCAAACGTTGAAGAAGACATTCTGATGCGTATGTGTAGTCTACCAATCCGAAAAATCCTTACCTCAGGTTAGCTCCAGGTTGTGGTGAAGTAGGCATGGCGGCAAATATAGCCCGCGCCAACTCTTCGGCGCCCACTCCGAGCATGCGAGCCGCGCGCGTGGCGCACCCTGTGCTGCCGAACTGGTATTTTAGACCGGAGCCTGCGTTAGCTGTACACAATAAAATTAGAATAAAAAAAGTGTTTCAATGGAGAGAAGAAAAATTACGAGACATTTTATTACCGATGTAAATTAACATGCTCTTCGCATTGGGATCTCTTTTCTTAAGGCGGTTGCAGAGGGGTCAATTTTATACATAACTTTGACGCACAATACGCTTAGACAGTATTAATATAAGTCACTTTGTATATATGGAAAAATAGTTGCTTTGAAATTTTTCGTACAAAATTGTCAATGTTTTATATCTTCGTAATTATATTATAAATTGCAAATGTTATTTGATACGCGACATCTAGATTTTCTAAACTATTTTTCCATATATAAAATATTACTTTTATTAATTCCGTCTACGCGTATTGTGCGCCAAACGTTTGTATGGACTGAAACCACCTTAATGCTAGTCTACTGCATGTTACTTATTAACTTTATAATTATTAGTCAAATAGAATAGAACACGTTTATTTGCCAGGATACGGTATTTCTACTTTATAATATTAACACAGCTACTATATAGTATTAACTCTACTTTATAGCAACTACACAAACAATTTTTAATATACCAGAAAAAATTTTGTGTATATTCAGATAATGAAACTTATGGTAGTAATTAAAATTATAGTACTCTGTGATGAAACAATACAATTTTCCCTAAGAACTCATGGGTCGAAAAAGGAGAAACATTTTTAAACCTTCCATACAAAAGTGTGGTGGACCAACCAATTGATTTTCTATTCCACCATTGTTTTTCTATTGTAGGTCAAATAAACTATCTATCTATTTTTTCGAACCATGTTTTTTTTATATTTTATAATTAATGGACTCGAGACAAGTGCTCGGGTCAGTTCCTGCAACGTGACTCCCGATCCATGTTTTAGGGAAAATTGTTAACCTTCAATATCTGAAAACGTACTTAAAAATTTTTTGGTATGTAAAAATAATGGTGTAGTTGCATAAAAGCTTCATTGTTATATCTAAGGACGCTACCTTTAGCGACTCCAGCCCAGCCCAAATGACACACAGCGGACATTATCTTCCAAATAGACATCTGCTCTTGCTCAGTGACATTTAGCTGCTGCAGCGCTTCCTTCAGCGCGGAGAACTCAGCAGGCGCGTCCGATTTCTCGCTTGAACTGATGAAAGGGTTCGGCGCGTTCACCGGAGCCTGGTCGAAGAGCAACTCGCGGCGGAGCCGGCCGTCGCAGCCGTGGAATAGACTGGAAAGTAATGGAAGTAGCTTTACAATAGGGGTACATCCGATACCGATATATCGCAGTAACGGAGCCGTTTGTAGATATATCGGTATCAGTATCACCGATATAGAAGTATACAAGGAAGAATAGCCCATGTCTTAGAGCAAAAATACAGGAAAATTCTGGATATTTTAGATCACCCACTGAATATAACAAAAGAAAAAGCTCCATGCGTTTACTGGCGTAAAAATTCGAGTTATTCAAATTGAAACAAAAAAAGAAATACCTCGAACTTCAGAGAGACTATTTTCGACAGCCTGTCTCATTCAAATGGATCTGAGTTTGACTTTTAGTTATGACTTCGAATAATTAGAATTGAAATTTGTTTGAAATGTTTAATTGCGGTATTTTCTGCATAATCATGGTCACGTGACGCGCAAGCCCGCAGATAGTCCACTGGCCGAGCCACCTTTGTTCACGGACGGCGTTAAAGTGAACATGTCAATGAAAGGTTACGCACACACCACCGCGCCTTGTAGTAAGTAGTGTACCTATCGTGGTGCGATTCTATGAAGTTTCTTTGTTGAGTATTTACTCATGTGATTTTAATATACGTAGAAAAAATGTATGAAATGAATATGAAGCCATAGAAGTATATCAGAGTCCTATTGTGTCGCGGGCCGTAGTCTCTGCCTATCCCCAAAGGCTAGAGCAGTGGGCATGTAATGTAAACTATACAAACGTGTGTAACGCCCGTAGAGGTGCTAAATGCGGGCGCAGATCAGGTAAAAGCGTCTGCACGGACGCGGACACGAGCGCGCCGCCGCCGTCGAAGTCGAGCGAGGCGAGCGACACGAAGCGAGACGCGTGCGGGTTCGAACCCGTCCTGTAAGCAAAGTTCACAAATTATAACATAGCAATATGTAAATAAACAGACATGGAAGGGCGGTTCCGGCTTAGAATAGTTCCCATTGCTTTCCGTGGGAGTACGAGGTAATTAAGAAATAAGCTTCATGCATTATTTTGTGGCCTTTGTGGGCGAAAGGCCACTTTTCACCACTGACACGTTCCGACACTTTCAGGGGTGGTTCAAACCATCAAACTGAACAACTTTTACTATGGAAGCAAAACTGAAATCACAAAAAAATCTGCTGTTCCATACTAAACTGCAATGCCTACTTGACTCAAACGTATGAGACTGCAGATTTTTTTATAGGTTCGAATTAAGATTTGCTCCATAATAATAGTTGTTCAGTTTGATGGTCTGAACCACCCCTGAAAGTTTCGGAACGGTAAAAAAAACTTGGTTAAATAGTATGCGTGTCCCAGTTTCGTATATGGAAACCCTTCCAGTACTCAGAACTCCCATAGTGAAGGGGTCCGGGAGGGTTTACAATGCTCGATTTCAGTATTTAGATGTTAAAATGCTATCCTGATTTTAGATCTGAAGCGCGGGAGGGATTACAACGCACTAAGAAGCATTTTAAATATGAATCCCGACCGTGACTCAGCTACGTAGATACGTGAGACGGGGACTACTGATGGAATAAAAGATGGCTGAGTATTAGAGTAATCATTATAATAATTGGTTATTGTGGTAGGTAACCTTGATAAACCGATAAATTTTCTATTTTACTGCCTACTGACATGGAAATTTTTTCTAATAGAAATCAAAACAAAGTAAACAAACAATGAAAGGAATACGCGATATAGCTCATTCTTTCCGGCAGGCGATCTGAAGTACGGGAGCATCGAACATGACTTCCTCCCACGGCTCAGATCCAACTTGTTAGTACCTTGTAATAAGATTCTGAATAGTAGAAGCTTTTTATTTGATTTTTCTTGAAAGATTTCCGAAATTAATACCCAAACTCAGATCGTGCTCAGAACTGAATAATGGAATGGTTTACTGGAACCATTCTTTGAAATAATACTTGAAACCCTCCCGGACCGGGAGCTCTGAGTAGTGGAAGGGTTTCCATATACGCGTCGCAGTTTTTACCTAGAAGATCCAAACACGTGTAGGACGTCGAACGCTGCCTCCAGCCGTTCAGGAGTCAGCTTGGATCCTTGAGCTGAGTACGCACTGGACAGGTACCATACGCCGTGGCGCATCGCCGATGTCTTGCCTGAGCCGGATCTGAAATTAATTTAAATTAATCTTTATATAAAAAAACAAGTTTGTTTAGTCTGTTGAGAACAGTCACGAAATCTCTAGCATGTAATATGGTGAGAAAATAATGTAGGCTACCTATTATAACGTAGGTATACTATATAATATTTAAAATAATTATTGTTACCCTTCTTATCTCATGCCAACTTGAGCTAAAATTAAACTTTATTTAATTAACTATGTATATTCTCTTTAAGTGAACTGTAACTGTTCTTTTGAGAAATAAATATCTTTAAACCTAAATATAATGTGACGATTTTTAAGGGGATGATCATACCATCAAACTGAACAACTTTTTATTTTATTTTTTTATTTATAAATTAATGGACTCTTGCTTGTGCGTTAGCACTGCATTTCCGCCAGTGTCAAGTAGTTTATTGGGAGAATCTATCCCAATCTCAGGGATTGTTTTTGGACAAGAACAAGAAGAGATTGAGGAATGTGGAGCCTCGTGGCAGGCACAAACGCGACGCGCGAAACCACGCGAGACGTGTACTCGGGTCAGTTCCTGCAACGTGACTCCTGAACAACTTTGTCTATGGGACAAATGAATAAAACGCGAAAAAAAACCAGCTGTACTATACAAAACTGCAATTCTTCTCGACCCAAATGTATAGGACAGCAGTTTTTTTCTCCGAGATTATAGTAATTAATTCAGTTTGATTGTCTGACCAACATTGAAATCGCGAAAAAAAGTCGGTTGCTCCATACAAAACTGCAAACATAACTCGACGAAAATGTATGGGACAGCTGATTTTTTTCCGCCATTTCGATATTGGTCTCATAGAGAAAGTTGTTCAGGTTGATGGTCTGAAGCAACCTTTTAAGGCTCCACAGGGTTTTTTTACACCCCGTATAGTGGATTTTAAAAATACTAAAAAAGTGCTACGATTTCATTTACATAATAAATGTTATCTACCTACCTATACAGATTTTATAAACAGGATTTCCTACAAATAGATAGAGCCATAACGTTTTTGTATAAACGACTTTATTGTTATTATTATCTGAAAAAGCGAAATTGTCTCTTATTTATTTTAAAAAAAAACAAAATGGGTTGCACTCCTGGAGTGCCGGCAGAAGTGAAAACTTGTAAAATACAATATTCATTTATTGCGCTATCGTACACAAACATGACAATTTATGCCGCTTAAACGAAACAGCAGGAACAGGCATACATTTTCGCCGCGCGGTAGAAAGAGAGGGGGATATGTCTGACCAATTTTCGATCAGATCAAATCAGGGTGACGTCACGGTCCTGACGCGATTTTAACATTTTTTACCCATACCAAAAAGTGCACAACGCCGCTAAAGAAGTTTTCACTTCAAAAATCTAAGTGTCAGAAACGACCTTGAACTTTGCGATATTACATAACCTAACATTATGCAAATATGTATCGACATCGGCCATAATAATCATTAATTTAATCTCTTTAGCCATTCGCATGCCATTAAATATCAATAATCTGCTAACCGTTAAAAGGCATCGACTTTATCGGTAACTCTATTACCCGATCGTTTACAACCATTTAGGGAAACAGAACTAGGGATGTTATGGAGCTTTATCCGTAATATTCGGATATAGGTAAAGTTTTAACGGAGTCGTGGCCGAGATTAGGTAAATTAGGCGTGAGTCAGCCATGTAGGTGACATCAAGAGAAGCGTCGGATTCTACTTATTAATATTTAGTTAATTAGTTTCAGACAATGGATATGACGATGACAAAAAAAAAATATTACTAAAAATTGCCTAGTACAGTCATACGTTACCTATCTTCTTATCTAAACCTGTAAATTTGTATTTGTATTTGTATCTAATCAGAAACATACACAACAGACCCACTGAATGCGATTGGCGCAGGACCAAGAAGGACGGAAATAATGCTGACGATGATGATTCGAATATAGGTAAAAAACACAAAGACACAAAGTTTAGCATATTACTTCGAGTACCTAGTGGTTTTCCATTGAATGGTAGTTGAGGGTGATGCATAAAATTTTTGTTTAATTTGACAGATTCTACAATAACATAACACTAAGGTGGAACCGAAAAAAAAGTATTCTTAACCGAAACACGAATATGTAGGTAGGTACTCTAGTAGCTACACCCGCTGTTTCGTACACACGGACTATTCATACCAATGCCATATTTTGGAAATCATTAAATTTTTCACATCTTAGTCATATCCGTATCCGAATACCCATTACATCCCTAAACAGGGTAGCTTTGCTACAACTGATATTGAATCTTATCTCCGCAAATATAAGGGTGGAATTATAGAGAGAAAGTACGTAGATATGATCATAGGAGGTAATTTACGACAAATGTAGATTATGAGATAGCTGATCTAATTTAATAACTGCTCACACCTGGCGGTAATCGATAGATGGCGCCTGATAGCGTTAGTCTCGGGTAGTATAAGAATAACGCTTTATGATCTTACCGCCTTTTAGTGATACTTGGAAAACCTAAAAGGGGTACCTTGTAGAATATATTTATGAGGAAAAAATAATACTAAAATGACAAAGAAATATCTTTTTACGTTTTTTTATTTTTTTTATTATACAGGGTGTTAGGGTGAACAGTTGCATGACTTTAAGGGGTGATTGTACATGAGTACAATCACCCCTTAAAGTGTCATTAAATTTTTTTTGCTAATTTCAACTAGGCTTTTTAGGGAAAGTTGTTCATTATATCATTATAATGAACAACTTTCCCTAAAAAGCCTAGTTTGAAATTAGCAAAAAAATTTTGGACTTCCCATACTAAATGCAATCAGCTGATCGAACGTTTGTATGAAAGTAGATTTTTTTTTGCGAATTTCCTTTAGATTTCTTATGGAAAGTGACTTTTTGTTCCGATCGGTTTGCTCCCATAGTGATAGTTGTTCAGTTTGATGGGTAAACTCTTTAGTTTAAAAGGATGCCAATGATATCAATTTCACCATGTATAGGTAAAAATATTTGCTGATCACCGTGCTGATAAAGAGATATTTCATGATGCGGGTGTAACGACAAATGAACGCAATAGTACATTACTGCAGAGGCCAGCAACAGAGGCATTGATGGACGAACGTGTAAATGTGGGCCGAGGCGAAGCCGAGGCACACATACGTAAGTCCATCAATGCCTAGTTGTGGCCAAGGCTTGTATAGTACTTTTCTCAAATAATGCGCGGAAATGAAAACATTAAATTTTCTCAAATAATTCGCGGAAATTAAAACTCTATTCAAAATCAATGACGAACAACGAACAACAATTTGTTTTTTTTTTCAATAAACAGCTTTCTATTTGCAAACCAGTTCGAAATTTAAATAAAACCTTTGATGAGTTACCTCCTTGGTCGCCATGTTTCGGAGTAAAAGATCGTTCCATTTTTAAATTACACGACAGATATGAGTTTAGTATGTAATTTATTTGGTCGCTAAACACGACAGATATGGATTTTCATACAACATTGCCGGCCGCTGCGCGCATGTATTTGGCCAGTACAGCAATTTCGATTTATCTCGAAGAAGGTTGTCAAAATAATGCTCACATTTCCAAGCATGTTTGAGAAAAATATCTAACCAATACCAGTACATTTTGTTCACATTTTCCTACTTTAACATACACACATAAACTCATGACAATAATAAGCCCTTTCGGGCATGTCAGAAACATAGCTACAACTACCAGCTGTCTTGCATGAAGTTGTAACAAGGGTCACCATTTGCGTAGTGATTCCACCTTTAATAAGTCCGTATAATTAGTTCAATAAACATCTACCCTGTTATTACCACTTACGTAACGCAGCGCTATGGCTAAATGTCAGAGGCTATTTGCATATTTAAAGGCGACACGCTGCGAACAGACATACTGACAGACTATTAAACGTACATTAATAGTTATGAATATAATCATTAGTTGCAGTTCGGACTACATTAACTGTCTAGAGCAAAAATGATACATTTACGAGATAGAAATCAAAAAGACTGAAGTTTCCCGACTTGAGACCACTCTAATCCGCTCGGTTGTCGTAAAAAGCAATTTCGGAATAATAACGCCGTATTAATAATTATTATATTTTTTCACTTTTTTGTACTTACATACCTTCACATTGATAGACAATAACCGATATTTTGTTTAATTTAATTAGAGCTTCAGTTTTAGTTGCGAGCTAGTAGTTTAGAGAGAGGCTTGGCACCTATCAAAACTTGAAAAGTCATTCTATCTTAAAACCCGAAACATGCTTTAACTTGAGAACTGAGAATCCTTCTAGAACCCAGTCATAGAATAGGACACAGAAACTCAGCATCCCATCATGCAACAGAGTCCAAAATATACAATGGCTTAGAAGTTAGGATTAATGAATGGAAATTACTATTGTTTGAGAGTGATGCATATTTATATCAAGTCACACATAATATAAGGTTCATCAAATTACCTCCCAAGGAAGACGATGGCGCGATCTCGCCTGGAAGCGAGCATGCATCGGTGAGCGGACTGCGCAGCCGCGAACACGTGCGGTGGCATGTCGTCCGCGCGGCAACCCCTGAACATTGCTGCCACCTGGAAGCCACACACAAATACCTCAGCCAAGGGAAACGTAGCCTACAAAGTAGTGATGCATTAAGAAATGGAAAATAAGTAGACTCAATCAAGACAGTCTTGAGAGTTCTTGTTTCACCTGAAGACAAAAGAAGAGTTCTTTATCTTCTTTCAAATCCCTGGATTTCATTGTGGTGTTATGAATGGCCACAGCTTCTGTTCGACTGTGATGCCGAATTCCCATGTTTGGAATTACGATGCATGTTTTGCTAAAGTGCAGGTCACATCCAGGAGTTTCATCAGTGGAAGTCAAACCTCGAATTAAAAGGAAGACTCATTCGTACTGATGCAAAAAGGGACAGAATGCGATTCGGTTAACTTTGAGCCCAAACAAAGGCACAGGAATCAATTGGAGGTTTCCGTCAAGTAAGCCAAATTGGTGGCACACGACCAGTGTCCAACTCTCCACCTTATCCTCATTTAAGAGTAAGCTGTGCCTTGCAGTTGGACGAAGAAAGCAAATATGAAACACATCTAACCTTCTCAGTGTAGATAGGCGTCGAACGTTTCGGCGGACCCAAAGCCAGCAACGCATGGCCTGCGCGAGCGTGAGGCAGACCAGCTGCGTAACGCGATCTCAGGACGTGAAGCGCACCACATTCGTTCAGGCATCGAAGAGATGCTATGTCCTCGCAACGCTCTAGTTGAGTCGGGTTGGCCTGGAATGGGAAAAAATATAGTTTTGAATCATTCATCATCATCTCAGCCGATAGACGTCCACTGCTGGACAAAGGCCTTCGCCAAGTATCGCCACAACGACTGGTCCTGCGGTGCCCTCATCTAATGGGTTCCCGCCGCCTTCATCAGGTCGTCAGTCTATTCACGCTGCGCTTTCCGATACGGTGGTGGCCACTCGTGAACTTTTCAACCAATTGGCCATCGGTTCTGCGAGCATTGTGTCCTGCCCATTGCCACTTTAGATTAGCAATTCTTTGGGCTATATATCGGCTGGTTCTTCTGCGAATACCTTAATTTCTGATTTGAATCATTATTCTGCAACATACATTTTTAAACTTCTGGTGTTGTCCTTACCTTTTCCAAATCGTCGTCATCAACGGTAAGCACTTCTCCAGTCTGGATGACCCGGACCTTGGCTCGGCCCGTGTCTGCATCCTCTTCCCTGACGACTGCCGTGAAGCCGCCACGGTGGGCCAGCCACATGTGACCTGCTTGAAGCCATTCCTTCTCACACGCTAGCTGTTCCTCTGATCGTGCCTGTAGAAGAAGAAACACGTTTAAGATACAAAATAAAGAATTGATATCAGGATATCATCAATTTAATTCGCATAGTAAATGGATGTACAATTAGAAACACGACTCCCCGAGTCCCGAGTAAGTAGGTACCTGTTAAGTTAGAATACCTTTGCCTCTCATCTGGTGCTAGCTTTTCTTGCATTTCATATCTTTAAGCGAGGACTAATATGGATTTTTTGGGTCTATTATCAGTCAGTCAGTCAGTCGAGAAACTGTTTCATATGTATGAAATCGCACCTGCATTCTGCATATTTCTTAACTGGTCATGTCTCTAATAATTTGTGTATAGTAAACAATATTCTACACATATTATTAGAGATGAAACTAATAATATTGTAGTCAGCCCACGTTAGCAAGTCGAATAGAGATCTAAAGATAACATATTCTTTCTAAACATATTATGCAATGACATAGTTCGATGAAAGGTAAGTCAAAGATAATAAATACAGAATATAATGATAGTTGAAGCGCATCGTTGAAGCGAAACCTATTATGCAAACAGATTATCTGTGTTGACTTCATCTTAGAATAATGTATCTTGTATCTAATTGAGAGTAGCAATTGAGTTTCTTATGGATGTTAGTCTTTTTAGGAAATGAGACACGCAAATAAGAAACCAAAATAATAATGACAGGAAAAAATCTTTTTTTCTGCGGTACTCGTATGAATTTATTCCAAGCTTTTGTTTAACATGCCTTGTTTATTAAACCAAATAATAAAAAGGATGAGGTTATCAATTCACCTGTATGTTTCTTTTCTGTATTGTATTTTACGCCAAAAATTCGGTATTTTTGACTGATATGATTCTTTTTTCTGTTCGAAAGCAGTTCTCATGTTCATAGGTTTAAAATTTAGAACACAGACCACATCACCAAAACCACAGAGTACCTACTATACCGACATAGATAACACGGAAGACGAAATCAACAACAACATTAAGGACCGATAAGCATCTGCCAGCGCATTAAACTCCCATAAATATTAAGTAGTTATTTCAAAAGGAAATTTTAAATAAGTCTCATCATAAATGAAATTGCAGGTTAACGTTGCATCGCATCGCAAAGACTCATGTCGAATCAATTACAAAACTGACAACAGCTTTTACGACAAATTACTATAAAAGCCTTCCATAATAATATTCACTTATCTCCGCTTTCCAGGGATGCCAGTTGGTAGTAAAATTTACGTATCAGATTATCTGTAAATATGTGATGGGTTTCTATCAATGATTTTATTGCTGCATTAGGCTTATTGGTGGTTAATAAAAGAAGCCTACTTCCAACGGCAGCATCAGAATGGGTGACAATCGGTATGTCAGGAGAGCATATCGTGGGTCGACCTGGCCGACGACCAGTGGGTCGACCTACTGGCCGACGACCAGTGGGTCGCTCCAGGTATCGCTGGAATGACACAGTGGAGGTTGACCTACGTGAGTTTCAAGCTGAGAGGCGGCGAAAGATTGCGAAGAATCGAGAAAAGTGATGTTCTCTCGTTTCGGAGGTCAAGACCCACATTGGGTTTCTCAGCCAGCGGAGTCAAATAAAGATTCAGGCCTTTCCTCCTAATGAGGGATGTGATTGTGCGCTAGAGTTTAAGAATCACGTTGTATTATCATGTGTACTTACTACATTCAGGATTTCTGGTATAAATGTTGCTGAGGTAGCAATAGCAAGGCCTACCTTTGACTAACTTGGTTACGCGAATGCTCGCTATGATTATGTATAAAGGGTAATTTTCAGATCACTGGTCAAATTTTCTAGGCAGGTTCAGCTGATTAGACTAAATAACTTGTACTATAAGAGCAGCATTGAAACTGCAAAAGAAAGTGCCAGTGATTCCAAAAAATACCCTATAGATCTCTACTTTTCATGACTCAACTCTAAACTAGAACTATTGTTTGGATTAATCGATCTAGCACCTGACGTATAAAATGTTCTTATATCATAACTAGCAGCCCTACCACATCACATTAGTGTAAACCTGAAGACATCTCGGAAGTGGAAGCGGAACAGCTGAAAGGTTGTAATTTGGCAGCATTGCGCCATTAGTCACGGCGGCTGCGCGGGCGCACGGCTCGAGATCGTGCGGGAAACTTGTCGAGGGACTCTAGCGCGAGATGTGTTAAGAAACGGTTTATTACCGAAGATGTTATGTACTGCTCGTATGGTAATCTCATATAATGTTGAGTTTCCTATGATGACTTATCCACACTAATATCCACCACCATCACTGTTATATGGGATGGGTCTAGCTTTTAGCCCATAAAACAAGCAGTTTTTTTTAAAACCAAGAAATTTCTACATACTGAAATATTATGAGTTGAAACAAACTTTAAAACCAACAATAAGGGTATAGTCGACATTTGACACCCACAGTGAATTGAATCAGTAAAATTGTAAGAAAGGTTTAAAGTGCCTTCCGTTTGTGCAAAACTATAAAGTAAATATTCATATAAATAAAGTCACACTAGCACAAAGCATAAGCTTAACATTTTATAGTATAGTAGACTAGTCTTTTGCTCTGTGCCGGGGTCGCCTCTTCCGGGCTATGTGGGCTTCAGCTTGCTTGTGTGTTTCAAAGGGGTTTGGAGGACGTTGCTGTTGCATATGGCAACCGAGTTGGAGAGAGAAAGAATAGGGAGGGATAGGTCAAATTACTAATCGTACTGCACCATTAAATAATCTGTGGTACTGCAATGTAAAGCTTTTACAGCATAAATAGCACGATTTGAAATTTACCAGAAGGTTTATGTTGCCAATTTATTGTTTTTTTTTTTTTTTTTTTTTTTATGTGTGATAGGTAAGCATTTGACCCCAATCTCACCTGATGTTGAGTGATGATGAGGCCGAAGATGTAGCATGCTTACCTAGAAAGATGCCTATTCACTCTCGCCTTGAAGAGGCCCAGGTTGTATTGCTCAGGGAACAGGTCTTGTCTAAACCTGTACATTTTTAAGAGGTGATCAGTACGATACAATACTTTTCGTAGGCTGTCACGTTATAAACCTACTGCCAATGTCAATGCAACTCAATTGCCCAGTTTAACATGCGCGGCGCTGGCGTGGGGCTGGGCCTTTGAGTTTGCGTTAGTCTTTATGTTGACGAAGCGTGTAGCAGATTTAGAGGTTACACGTTCAGTATTTCGTCATTCTGGTCCATCAGTCTGGTTTGAATGGCGGGAGAATGATGGACTGACGGAATGATGGTAAACCATCCATCCAGACTGATGAAAATTAATTCCGTCATTCCATTGTGAATGATGAAATACTGATGGGAAACTGATCGTGTAACCCAACATCATCATCGTCATCATTCTGGCATCATTCTGGCGTCATTCAGAATGAAGGACCAGACTGATGAAATACTGACCGTGTAACCTCCCTCTTAGAGTGTATAGTTTTAAGTTTTGACGAAGCATGTTGCTGATTGGTATCCTGATTATTTAATAATTTTTTTTATAACTTTTGACGTAGCATGTTGCAGATACGAACATGTCGCCATTTTTGAAGAAGCGTGTTGTAGATTTGGAGTTTATTATTTACTTATATCTAATAAAGGGATTTGGTTCAACGTGAACATACCTTAAACATTAACTATGTCACCCACACACTCAAACCAGGAAGCAGTCAAATGATACAACTATTTGAACTTCCTACGCCGATACAACCTTATTCGATGCAATTATCCGCAAAAAGATTGCCGTTTCCTTAATTACTTGCAAGTCGAACTAATCGATTATTGATTGGTTACTTAAACACGAAGGTGACACTTTAATGGGGTTCGTAGAAAGTTTAATTGTGAGTAATCGAATATCTACGCATAGCTACAAACTACAAGACTACTTAGGTATACGATTACATACACGTATATTAAATATACACGTACGCTCACGTCATGCTCAATACTTTATAGGAAGAACATTCGATGCAAAGAACCTTCGATCAACAATATACAACTGTTGTTTGTTGTTTGTATATTGTTGATCGAAGCAAAGAACACAAGGTGTAAACTTAAATGAGTTACGTTCTTAAGGAGGTGCTTCAGACCATCAAACTGAACAACTTTTACTACGGGACCAAACGTAAAACTGAAAAAAAAACTGCTGCTTCATAGTCAATTCGATCCAAATGCATGAAAAAGCCGATTTTTTCTCGCGATTTCAATGTTTGTCCCATATCACCACATACTAAACGTTTTTAAGTTTGATGGTCACCCCTTTAAATATCCAATGCATTAATTTATGTTTACACCCTGTATACCGAAGACATAGTAAGTTGTTATGCATACCCCAAAGATTTTCAGCGAAGACCAACAAAAAATCTTTGGCATGCCCATTACAATGACATCTAAACTATTATAAAACTGTAACAGAAGTGTCTGTACATTGAAGATATTTACAAATAAAAGATTACGATATGGTTTTTAGATGTCCCTGATTCCAAATCACCAATTTTTGGATTTTTTGTCTGTCTGTTTGTTTGTTTGTTTGTTTGTTTGGATGTTTGTTTGTTTGTTTGTTTGTTTGTTTGGGTGTTTGTTTGTTCGAGTATCACGCAAAAACTACTGAACCGATTTTGATGAAACTTTTTTTGTTTGATAGCTTATCATCTGACTTAAAATCTGGTATATAATTTATGCGGACGAAGTCGCGGGTAAAAGCTCGTAACAGATAAACGTGGAAAAACATAGGCCCCACTTACACCAAAGCTGGGTTAGCAGTTATCACCAGGTTGTTAGAATAGAAAAATACCTGAGTTAGCTATTAGTATGGTTAATTGCTAACGCAGCCAGTATCATAGGCGCAAGTGGGCCTATTCAAACGAACGTAAAGTATAAAACAATGCAACAGTATCTTACTAGTCTTTGTTATCATTCAAACTTTCAGATACATCTCATCGAAACCAAGTAGACACAAGCGATGTTGCGGGGAAAAAGCGATTGTTTAATAAAAATAATAATAATAAATATAATTCCTTTACATACATACATAAGCTCACGCCATTGTCCCAAGGGAGTAGGCAGTGCCCACGAACCGCCACACGCTACGACTCTGACACACCTCTTTATCCTCATTAACATTCATACATCTTTTCATGCACTTCCGTCGATTGAGGGTGCTACGCACTTGTCCTTTTTGGAAAAGATCATTGATTTGATCGTGGTATGTTTTCCTCGGACGGCCTCTCCCAACACTTCCGCTTACCTTTGCTTGATAAACATTCATAAGTCTTCTTTCATTCATTCTCTCTACGTGAACGAACCATCTAAGCATACCCCTCTCAATCCTTGTTACTATATCATCCTTCAACTTACACCAATCCCTTATCACACTAATATATAAATAAATTCCTTTATTCCTTAACATACACAAAGACAGCGAGGAAAGACAATAAATAATAGCTAAAACATAATAAAACACGTTATCAATGTTCCCAGTAGTGTCCAGTCCAGAATCCTGGCAATACTTTACACGGTACGGTAGTAGAAAGCTGCAGAGAAAATGATATCACAAACATTGTTGTTTTATGGTGCCCTGGTATCGTAAAGAAATTGCCTATATTGTATTTGTTAGTTGTTTATATTGATTTACTGGTGTTGTTAGGAAATTTATTGTGATGGCGTATTGTAGAAACGGCTGTTATATGCATAAAATAATATATCCGGAATGCGTACATGGTTCAAAATTTCCAGACTTTGTTTATTTTTAAAAGCTTCTTAGTGTCATCTGATAATGGGGTCTTACAGCGTTTTCATATTTTCGAACACATATTGAAAGACAAACTGTTGTATAGAATACATATAGGCATTGTATTTTAGTTTAATTATTTACTCTCAAAAACTGTATTTTATCTATTGTACCATGCCCATAACCTAACTAGTAAAGTTTTTAGTTTATTTAGTGCGCATCATAAAAGTCTAGACTAGTTTTTAGCAGCTTGGGACTGGGATAATCTGCGTCTATGACGCACAATTTGTTATGTTACTTACAAATTAGTTCAGAGTGACTATTTTTACAATATTTAGACTTAGCAAGCACCACAAAAAAATGGTTTAAAATTTAAATCACTCTACACCATAACCGCTGGCTCCCGTCCCGAGTACCTATTCGTTGAATACTAAATCTCTATAAAAGAAGCAAGAAAGCAGCCAGTACAAATCAGTAAAGGGAATAAACATCTCTTTACCCACGGTCGTATCACTGAAGATATAACAGACCATATAAGACACCAAGTAATGGCAATGGTGCTAAAGCGGCGCCTTATCGGTCCCTTGATCGAAGAAGTCTCCAACTAGAAATCTTATTGCCGATGTCCTAAGTTAGAAAATAGTTTGCTTTTTCAGACTACGTTCGTAGAAGATACAATAGATAAATCGAATACTATCGACACTTTGTCAGGGGAATAGCGAATCAATTTTTGCTCTGTGGGTGGTAGTAGAGTAGTTTTGAGGTTTATAGCAGAGCGGTGACGTTGATGCATTATTGGCCTATTGACTTTGTCGCCGGTCGAGATGGAATCGATCTGGTAGCGGTCAATGGGTAAAGATAAAATTTTATAGGACTCCCTTCTAGTATCGACCTAGATGACATCTATTGATGTTCTGTGCAATCGTAGCTGTGATCATTTTCAATAGCTGGTATGATCAAACATAAACAATACTACATTGCTACAAATACAAGTACGCACAACTCCAAAAGGGAATGTTTTGAACTTTTACGTATGAAGTTAATCTTGTTTAATCAATTTAAATTTAAACTACATTAATGTATCTTCAAATTACGTAAATCAAAGTAACGACTTCAACTAACCAATTTAACTAAGAAAAACGCCTTTAAAAGCTTCAAATTTAGTATCCAAAGTCCGGAAAGAGTACCAAAGCGATCCAGTTACAAAACGATGCCTATGCACCGCCCACACGTGCGCTAGTAGGCCAGTCATTTTACGGAGTTTTGTTAGGCGGGATAGGGAGAAATTATTAAGGCGTGATGAGTTTAGGGACTCTTAAAAAATCGCTTTTTTGATTACATTTTTTCCATTCAAAATGTAATAATTTTGATTTGAATGAAATATATATTATAGTTGGGGATATTTCCTAGGCAGGAAGGTTATTCAGTACACGATTGGAACAATTTGGCTCGATAGAAAAACATTCCGAAGTTACCCCTCTTTCTTACTTTTAATATCATTTTATATCTAGAAGAAACTGTATTTACGCAAATAAAATATACTATTATCTTGGCCATAACATAAGCTTGGCAGCTAGGTATATTTCGTTTACTTTACTTTATATACTTCAACACAATTCCAAAATATCTACGAAATTTCGAGCGTCTCGCCATTTTGCCGATGCGATACGCCATTTTAGAAGCGCGACAGCGCTTGTAGAGGTAAGACCTATGTCAAACTTTTCTTCAAATTTCACGTCTTATTTTACAACATTTCCGGCTTTTTTCTGTATTAATATCTATATAAATATTTCTAATATTGCTCAAATTGTAAATAATAGCTGTGATTATTGTAGATATAACTAATTTGTAAATATTTTTTTGAATTGTAAATTATGTAGGCAAAATGACAGTTCCATCATAGTGCCACAGTTCACGAATATAGCTTTCAGTAGGACAACACCAAAATGACTCGTGGTGCTACGAATTGCTAAACTGATGTAGGTAAAGTTGTTTTTGTAGCGCATAGCGAGGCATCCTAAGAGGTAAGCGGTTCCCAAAGTGTATCTTAGGGTTTCGTGGAAAATAGTAGGGTTCCTTGAATCCAAGAATCCGATGTCAGATTGAAGAAAAGTGTCCACTTTAGAGTCAGTATGACTCATCCTAAGCGTCTGTAAAGCGTAGTTGTGGCAAGGCATGCCTTTTTTTGCCGAGTCCAGCGCAGCACCAGTTGGTCGAGTGGTCTCGGTACTCGCCTCCAGAGCAGAGCGGCGGTTTGGTGCGGTTGGCGCGAGTTCGATTCCGGTCGCTAGCAAGGTGGCAAAGAGCTCGTAGCGAATCTTCCTAGGAGTTCGTTGGGACTTTATTATTTAATATATATATTTTTTTGTTTTTTATTTTTTGCCGGCGAATTGTCACCTAACCCCAACTATTAACCATCTTTTGAAGCGTGTAGTTTTAGCAAGGCTCACTTATAGCATATAATTGATGATTTCAAACAACTTATTCAATTGCCAATGATTTGTTTTCAACTGTTGAGGAGTTCCATTTACCTGTTTCCAAAGCCATTCATCAGATCTTCATCAAAGAATTACTTATGCCAATAGCCTACAATAATACCTATAAATAACTTTAACTTTAATTTTTAATTTAAATTTAATTGGTGTTGTTCAACTGGTATCAATTATATGACATGTTGGTATACTGTGGCATCTTGAAGAATTATTGAACACTCTAATATTTAAATTCAAAATTCGAACGAATTGCTCGCGATCTCCCCTCAGACCCCGCACCTCACCCCCTTTATCGGAGCTTAGCCCTGCCTTCACGTTGCCTTAATTGGACTTTTAAACTGTAAACGGCACCATCCACCATTGCTGAAGCAGTTTTTGTTTTTTTCAAGATGGTTGACGACGCATGTTGCTGAAGTGAATTATGTGAGTAGTTTAATTTTGGTTTTTGATACAGTATAATATATATATATTTTTTGCTGTATCCTAAACCATATTTAAAAAAATTTTGCTACGCAACATAGAAATTAAAATTGTGTGTCCCAGAAGGCTTTTAAATTAATAATATTAATACCAATGCACTCATTTGAATTAGATTTAACAATATACATTATTTTTGAGCAATAAAAAAGGCATTAAAATTAAAAAAAAATAGGTATTTATTAGAAAATAAGTGTATTTTTTAAAACCTTCTAAGTAGTCAAAAATATTTACACCATGTTTGAAGTATGTATAATGGTAAAGCCTTAAAAATGTGCATAAAAATTAACCATCTGGTTTTTTAGAACGAGATAACTGCTAAATTTTAAATTTGGGGCTGTTGCTGAAGTAATTTTTTATTAATTTTGATACATTTCTAAGCTCATTATTGCCTCTTAAAAACTATATCGAAAAAAAATATCAATTATTAATTAGTCCCGGCTCAAACCGTAAAATGACTGGGCTATAGGGCATGGTTTTACTGCTTTATTTTACTACCGAAAGATCTGCATAAGAAGTCTCATGAATCAAGTAATTTTGAACTTTATGGCATATGTTTTAGAGTTTAGACAGTGGATTTTATAAATTGGTAAAGATATTACAGGTGTCGCTGTAATGTGGTAGCCCAAAGTTGCGTTAGCTTGACCTAGTGAGCACATAGCACATGTGTTTGGGCGGGTTATTGGAAATAAAATAGGCATTGATGGCGTCAAGAGTTGTGTCAATGGGGATAATAAAAGTGATATCATAAAAGCAATAGACAGAACAGATTGAGTAAGCCTGGAAGCATGGTGACGACTGGATGTTATGGTTACTATAGCGGACTGCCAAACAAGAGGCCCTCGGTTCAAAACCTAGGGCCTAGCCTAGGTCGTTAGGTGCTGTAGTCTGGTTCCTATAAAATAAGCTTCAGTCTGGGGTCATAGTATCTGCATCTGCGAGCATTATTTATGTTATACCAACATCTAAAATCAGTGGGGGCATGATCATATATGGCAAATCATCGATATTATTTATCTATACAGGGTGTAAGGAAAACTATCCTTAGGTAACCTTTAATTAAACCACATACTTTTGGAGGCGTTGCAGTTTAGTATGGAACAGCTATTTTTTTGTTTCGGTCGGTTTGTTCCCATAGTAAAAGTTGTTCAGTTTGAAGTGGTTTAAAGGTCATGATGAGATTGATCAGTTATCATTTATCCATTAATGTACCAATGGTTTTAAAGTCAATAGGTTTTTTTAGTTATATTTGTCAACACCATGTAGAAGCCAATAACGAAGGATAAGTGTAATTAATCATGCCATGATGAACTATCAGCAAAATATTACTATACATAATCTAAACTATTATAAAACTGTAACAGAAGAGTGTCTGTACACTGAAGATATTTACAAAAAAAAATTACGACATGGTTTTTGTTTTTACCTGTTCTTGATTTCAAATCACAAATTTTTGGTTTTTTGTCTGTCTGTTTGTTTGTTTGGGTGTTTGTTTGTTCGAGTATAACGCAAAAACTACTGAACCGATTTTGATGAAACTTTTTTTGTTTGATAGCTTATCATCTGACTTAAAATCTGGTATATAATTTAGCGGACGAAGTCGCAGGTAAAAGCTCGTACATAATAAATTAATAAAGTAAGTATTGAAGAAATTCAACGAAGTAGTGATAATGTACACAACTCCATAGCGCGATAGCTGTATTTGTAATAAATATTAGCACCTTTTGTTGAGGAGCCCTGACCCTTTGAGAAACTGGGCTGAGGCTTCAAATCGTGGATTCCCTTTTAAAGAACCGTAATATAACATATTGATGTACATTATAAAGATAGGTACTTTATATAGATAGTGAAGTATGACAATCATCACAACCTATTCAGTGTCACTGGTGTCACGACCAAACACTGTTAGAGGGAGGTTACACGGTCAGTATTTCATTAGTCTGGTCCATCAGTCTGGTCATGTATATTTGATTTGAAGGGAAACTGACTCGAGATTGACCCGACTAACATGGTGCTTCAGTATATCAGTTTCCCTTCAAATCAAATAAGCATGACCAGACTGATGGACCAGAATGACGAAATACTGAACGTGTTAACCTCCCTCTTATTGGTATGTATCCAATACATATCTATAGGTAATATTATAACAGGTCTCTAGTGAAGATATAACGAAGTTTCCTTCATTGACAAATTATTTATTTATTTAACACTTTAATGTACACACAAGAAACATACAAAACAATTAAATCAATCAATTAAATATTCTATACTTACTAAAAATTACAGAGTGAAAAATTCTGCAGCAGACGGGACTCGAACCTACAACCTGTGAATCAGGGGTTTGCTTAGAGACGTTTGCATAGAAATGTTTTTTTAAATGAAACTGGACGGATGGCGACATAATGTACTAAATACTAAATCAAAATCTCTAAAAATACTGTCTGATTAATTAGTTTTCCGAGTTTTTCTCGTTTCCCTAATTTTAGAGAGGAAATCTGTTAATTCATAAATAGGACTTATATGATGGTTAAAATGTGAAACAGGTTTCAATACAAAAATTTATCTACTTTGTGTGCAGTCAATGTTCGTTAATGTTCAACAAACTAACAATTTCGGTGCTATTGCGTATTTATTGGCAGAACAATTTAACCAATAGATTCTCCCTTAAACTACTTGACAATGCAGTGAAATTATAAAAAATCCTCATGGACATGAGCGCCTTCTACCGGCTTAATTGCCTTGACTAAAAGCAGCAGGACTGCTAGCAGTACCACAAATCCGAACATGTATTTCGAACAGTATTTATGTGTCGACCTCAATGTAGCAGCTCAAACAGTGTCCTAATTTGGTATTTAACTCGACAATAGATACAAAATGTTTGTATCAACTAATGTCAGCATAATTCATGTCCTACAACCGGATTTCTATGGGGACACCGACCTGGACGCACCTATTCTGAAAACGGTTAGTTAAACTTGACTTGTAAACGAAACTTGAAACTCTAGGTAACGTTTGAAGTTGATCAAAGAGTAGAAAGGTATAAAGGTAAATAAATGAAAACGACAAACAACAACAAACTGGGCCTCAATCGCCCTGAATTTGAACGATACTACCAAAACAAAACCACATCCAAAAACGTTACGTTATGCACAATTCGTATCGCGCAAATTATATTAACGGTAACGATTAAGCTTTATTTCGGAAGATACGTTGGCGTAACGTTTGATGTCCGTTCGATCGAATTTTCTGTATTGTGCGATTTAACCGTTCAGAAAAAAATATCGCGATAGCTTTTTTACTTCAGCTAAACCAAATCTAAACCAAAACTAAACCAAAACCAAAACCAAACCAAAACCAAACCAAAACCGTATAAAATTGCGCAATGGTGAGAGGACGTCCATCTGATTCCGAGATTCAGAGACGTTTGTCGGGATTCAGAATCTCTACATGCATCTTTGACCATTTTCACCGTGTTATATACTGGTGCATTTCACATGTAATTTCAGCAGAAGCTTTGAATTTCTTTCAGTATGGACGCAACATCTTGAAAATAAAATCTGCTGTCTCATATAAAACTGAAGTACCTACGTACTAGACTCAAATGTATGGGACAGCTGGTTTTATAGATTTTTTTTCGAATTTTAGCCTTAGAAGCTTTTAAATTACATTAAAACTAACGACAGAGACGTTACTAAAGCAAAAGGTAAACAAACCGAGAGCTCATTCCGATCCAGAATAAGTCGACAAGTATTCGCATTTCGCGTCGATACCTGGCCGGGTAATTACCATGCTGCCATCGTAAATATTCAGTGGGCTGCCTTTCTACCCTTCAGCCGAATTTGTCTGACATTTCTGCGGTGGCTGCCGTAAATTGTGGCACTATGGCATTTGTTAGGATTTAGTTAATTTATATATCAAAAGGAATTGCAGTCTTACGAGACAATTCATCACTATCGTAACTACGGTCTATTCGTCTATAATAATTGGAACAGTGATAACAATAACGTTGTAAATAATGCAATCGAGAGTAGGGTTGCCAACTTTTTTCAGACCAAATATAGTATTTCGAGCCTAATGCCCGAAAAAATATAGTAGATCGGGGAAAAATATGAAAATATATAGTATTTTTCGAATTAGTTAGTAGATTGTTTTTTGCTACTTTTTTGTTTGAATACCAAGTTTTTAAAATAATGCATCCTATAAACGCAGAAGTCGCAGGAGTCGATACAGAAATAATATAACTTTTTTAAAATTAGATAAACCTGACTTTAGGAAAACTTGTTGTCTATTTTCAGCAGTAGACTTAGTAGAAAATTACTTAGGAAGTATCTACATGGTCCAGTCTAGATCAAATGGAACAAATGTGATGAAGAGAGATTTTTTGGAAATAATCTTTAGTTATTAGGCATTTTTATTGGACCTAAGTACCATTATAATTAAATTCTGTATCAATTATTTGCTCATCAAAATATAGTTGTTTTGCCTACTATATATTTTTCTCAGAATTATAGTAGTAGGGCCCCTAATATAGTAGGATACTATATTATATAGTACGGTTGGCAACCCTAATCGAGAGCTTTAACACACGCATACAGTGAGTTCTGAATCGGAGGTTTCTGGTCTGTAGCTGGTATACTTTTGAGAGGAGTTTCTGAAGAATTTTAGTAAGAGAATTTTGAAACCAAGTTCATGACTTGAAGCTGTTGTTTATAAATTTACTTCTTCTAAGCAATCTATCTATCTTTCTAGTACGAGTTCGTCACTTGAGAACTCTTCGGCACATTGGCCATCAGTTCTGCGAGCAATGTACCCAGCCCATTGCCGTGAACCTATACATACATTTAAATACATCGCTTGCAGACAGGATAACATATTCGCTATTGCATTCTTCAACAACTCAACCCCACAATCAAGCTATCATTACGGTCAGCGATGAAGGTGTTACTCTTTCTAACTACAAGATCGACTGAAAGCGTCATTTCCCAAGTATCTCTCGCCACTAATAATATCATCGCCCTAATTGTAGGTTGAGATGTGACAGAGAAATTACTAATTGCCAACTCTTTGCACCTACAAAGACACGCGAATCAATCTGTTTCCACGCTTAAGACTTACATATAAGAATTACGACAGGAGACTTGGATTGAACTGTCAGTTAGCGTAACAAGGTAGCCTGAAGCTACATGGAGTACTGTGTTATTATTTTACTTAATAACATTCATCTACACTTCGTCGTGTGAGGCCTAAACGGATATGCGACAGATCACAAATGTGTCAACATTATTTTTAATTGCGAAGATTACTTCTGCGTAGCTTCGTAAGAGACGAAGACCAAATAAAAGACGAATTTGTATGAATGATGACATGTATTAAAAACCGGTCAAGTGCGAGTCGGGCTACTCGCGCACCGAGGGTTCCGTACCACACCACCACAGAACACAACATTATTAACTTAGAAAAAAAACTTTTTTTGTCCCGGACCTTTAGCGCGAGACCGACTCACACTTGGCCGGTTTTTAGTATTTGTTGTTATTCTGTAGAGCTTACTCTATAATCACACTAAGTTTGACGCTTGTATGTATTACCGTTTTGTCTATAGAGCGTGAAGAAAAAACGTTGATAAAAACTAGTTTCTTGTTGAAAACCCCCCTTAATTTTTAACTTTCTGCCATTTTTATTATATGTTAACAAATCCGCCGCAATAACGCATAATCTGAGAAAATTTCAATTATCTAGCTATTACGGTTCAAAAGTTACAGCCCTAAATAGGTAGGACAGACGGACGGACGGACGGACGGACGGACGGACGGACGGACGGACGGACGGACGGACGGACAACGTAGGCTTAGTAATAGGGTCCCGTTTTCACCCTTTGGGTACGGAACCCTAAAAAGGAAAGATAACGTGGTTAAAAGGAAGAATTGCGCGGGCCCCAAATCATGACATAATGACTGGAAAATGATGAATCTACTACGATTCCTCTTCTTTCATGTGAGTAGGTATGTATAATAATTACACTCTGTTGGGGCAGAAACATATCTGCTGCTTGAAGTATTGCCTAGTTATACGTAACAAAAACGGCATTCGAGAAGGATGGAAGAAGGTTTATATGCATCCACTAACAGGAATGTCCACTAGTGGATGAATAGATGAAGATGATAATAAAAGAAAACTATTTTGCATGTATGTGGTAAAGTAACAAGTATTCACGCGTCAAAATTACTATTTTCACAATACGAATGAGTGTTTCATAAGTGTAAATGTGTTTATCGCCTCAATGTCTCGGTCAACTAAATGTTATCTGAAATAATGAATCAAAGCTCTATTAGCGAGCTTATGTGAAATTCAATAATAGCCAATAAATATCATTCATTTGATTCGAATAATGCCGTATATTACAACACAAACTTCGAATAAAGCCTTATATAATAATACAAACTATTTGAATGAAATTCAAATAGAGCTGGGCTTTGGGCATGTTTCTCATATCTTAACAAGCAAATCTTGTTTTAAAAGCGAAATATACAAAATATTACATTGTAGCGTATTTTAATCCCAAAATTTTATGTGTACGCGTCAGGAACACCACAATACGCAAAAAACCACAAATACTCGATATTGGGGAAAAAGCCTCCTAATTGAAATGGGATTTTGTCGGCTATCTATGTCTGTCGATTGTACCCGGAAAGATGGTCCAAAGTTTTGACATCGTGGATCCTAGAAAACAGTCATCGCCGTCAGGACCAACATCTGAAGAGATTGGAGGGAAGACCTAGATACCTTCGATGATGATGATGATGGAGCTGGCTCAAAACAGGGATGCATCGAGGATAAGGCTGCTTGTCTATTGACGCGAGCTGGCTTGCGGAGCGGTGTAGCGAGGAAAAAAATTACCAATCAGGAGCTCGGCCGAATCTCGGCCGAGATTTTATGCAATCCAGGGCCTCAATTGCGCAATTTTATACGGTTTTGGTTTGGTTTTGGTTTTGGTTTAGTTTTGGTTTAGATTTGGTTTAGCTGAAGTAAAAAAGCTATCGCGATATTTTTTTCTCAACGGTTAAATCGCACAATACAGAAAATTCGATCGAACGGACATCAAACGGAACGCCAACGTATCTTCCGAAATAAAGCTAAATCGTTACCGTTAGTATAATTTGCGCGATAGTATCGCGCAAATTATTATTGTGCATAACGTAACGTTTTTTGTTGTGGTTTTGTTTTGGTAGTATCGTTCAAACTTAGGGCGATTGAGGCCCTGATTGGTTAATAAAACTCCGCTTCCCGCTCGCTCCGCCAGCCAGCTCGCGTCAATGGACAGGCAGCCTAAAGGGGGAGATATTTATCCAGAACTGAGATGAAATAGGCTGAGAAAAAAAAAAATAGTCTTCTATATCCGTCTCAACTTAAACAGTCATAAGATTATAGACATTTCCGTATAGTTGAGAAAATTAAAGGCTTTTCCGTGGCAGCGGAAACGTGGTCTATTTAATTTTAAAATAACCGTAACAACTAACATTAAGTTCAGGGTGTTTTAAAACAATTTGCCGTCGGCACTAAATCGCCTGTAATCGATGACAGCGGCACGCTCCCATTGCAGTGTTAAATGCTTAGCTACACGGAGAAACATATCTAGTAGTATTATCAACTATTTATTTTAGCAGACTTTACTTTTGTAGTTATTAAGTTTAGTAAATTCAACTAAAATATACTTTGTAACAACACATTTTTTAGTACTCAGGTGATTAGGTCTGCTAATATAAATAGCTGTCACATAATATTACAAATAATTTTCTCCTTGGTTTAAACAACAATTAATGCAAAGGGAAGACGAGTGTCATAGTGAAAAAACCGTTTTCGCATTATTGAAAATGTCCTAAAGTTGATCATATACTCGCCTGCACCGCATGCGAACATGCGAAGCGAACCAGCCACTATTCGTCGGCTCTACCAATTTTGCTAACGATTTAATCGATGGTGTCCGTACCAATGCTGCTCTCGCTATTATAGTTTTAGTCTTGCGCCTTGAAATCCTAACATAGGTGGCCAATTAAAAACAAAAAAGGCCGACGTATATAAAAATAAAAGAGTCTTCCTTATTTCCTATTTCGTTGCGTCCGTCGCTCGTCTGTTCTTGCGCAATCTGTCTCGTATATGGGGCAATCCATCACTAAAATAGCGTCAAGAGATTTACGTCGACGGTAAAACAATAAAATTGATCCGGAACTATCGAGTAATATATTGTAACCGTACGGTACGTGACTTTTTACAAATTCTTTATGCCGAAAAAAACTTGTGAAATAGTTTTAAAGTAATTAGTAGAATTTTATTAGTATCTCAGGCCGTTTGATTCTACAATATTTAACATGACACTGACGTAACATAAATATTCTTTATCTTTACAATAAAACCAGACTGGAGTCACGTTGCAGGTTCTGACACGAGCACTTGTGTCTTGTTTTCGCGCGTCGCGTTTTTGCCTGCCACGAGGCTCCGCAATCCTCAATCTCTTTTTGTTCTTGATCAAAAACAATCCCTGAGATTGGGTGGTGGGTACTTATCTATATAAGTACTCCCATAAACTACTTGATACTGGCGGAAATGCAGTGCTAATGCACAAGCAAGAGTCCATTAATTATAAATAAAAAAACCAGACTATTATCAAATACCTAGCCGCAAAAAGGGGTGCAAAGAAAAGATTTCATAGCAGGATGCCTACTATCGCACTTAGAGCCTCCCCAAGTGACGAAACGTGAGTTCGTCTGGTGCACCCTGGGCAGTCAACCTCGATACGATGTCATGTCATGCAATAAGTAGGTATAGCTCATGCCGAAAAGAAAGAAGAAACTGAAAATGGCGGTCAACATTTGGATAATCACCAGTTCACGACGAAACAAAGATAATAGCTTTTCCTTTTAAGTTAAATCAAACTGTATTGCTTGCTACACAGTTAGACCAAACATAGTTTTAAAGCTGCGATTACTTCATGAATGTGCGTGAGGCTAACTGTCAATTGGTACTTCTAGATATTCACTTAAACCATTAAATCATTAGACATCTGGTCGTCCATGCAATTTGCACCTACTACTGCAAATCGCCAGTAATTCTTCACTTAAAGTTAAAACCTATTTTATTTAATCTAAAACTGCACTCTACTTTGGTATTTGCAAACGAACGTATTTGCTGAAACGGGACCTGGTGGCGTGTCTACAATCTACATTAACCATAATGATTGTAGATGTAAACATCGACATGTATCGTGTCGTGAAATCTAAACTCAAACTTTTGTGAAACTGTACGAATGTTTAGAAAATCTTGGTACCTTCCTACCCGAGTCTTGTTTATAAAATATAAAGATACTGAGTAGAGCCTAGTATTTATTTCGCACATAGGTAGGTCTAGGTTAGGTAGCTGATACTACCACATCTTTGACGCTCAAACCGTATGGCTGCCGGTTATAGGCACTGCATCTGACTCTGATTGTACGAGTCTCCTATTCCATCAGATATAGGAGGGTAAGACTAGATAGGTAGTGCATTTTTGTTTAGCGCGTACACGTACACACACTTCAAAATATCGTGCGTACCTTAAAATGTCAAGAGTTTATGAACATCAGGTATATTGTTGAACACCAAGCTTCCTACAAAGCGGGTGTGAGATTAAAATTGATGGGGGTGTGTACTTACTGTATGTAGAACGAGGTACTCCTTATACAGTGGCGTAAGTACCTATATTAAAAAGGCTTAAGGTAACATTGATAATAGTAGTTACATCAATTACGCTATGTTCCTTGCCCACTAAACATCAGTCTTTAAACTACAGGTGCACTGTGTCCAATCTCAAATAACACAGTAGGCACAAATAGTATCGTATAATATATCTCTATAATTGTACAACGACCATAGTCCATAAAGGGAGTAATTATAGAATTTCACTGCACGCACGGACAAGGCCGTTAGCAATGTTTAGAAACCCGAGCCCGTACCGTATCTAAATGGAAACTTGAAGCTTGATTGACCAAAAGTGGACACTGACTCATTCATTACGTCAAATGTTGTTACTTTACCTTTGTAATGCGTCTGTTGCTTTCTTTGAAAGGAAAAATGATCAAGTATGATCTCTGAACGCCGGTTTAAAAGGAGATAAAGTACCTAATTAGAAAAGATGAAGAGCAGAGATGATTCAGACTCAAAATATTGACACTAAGATCAAACAAAGCATAATAGAGGGCTTATTAAAGCCACGAAAGACGATCAAAACAAAACTTCCAAACCTTATTCAAAGAATAACTACAACAGTGAGACGATTACAGACCACCAAAGAGAAACAAAAAACTTTAAGACATGTTAAGACTGACATCCCTTAAAGACGATTATATACAGGGTGTAACAAAACACCCTAGTCATACTTAAGGGGGTGCTTCAGACCATCAAACTGAACAACTTTCACTATGGAGCCAACGTCGAGAAAAAATAAAAAAATCTGCCGTCCCATACATTTGAGTCGAGACAATACTGCAGTTTTGTATGAAAGAGCACTTTTTTTTTCACGATTTTGATGTTGGCTCCATAGTGAAAGTTGTTCAGTTTCATGGTCTGCAGCACCCCCTTAAGTATTACTAGGGTGTTTTGTTACACCCTGTAGATTGAAAATTTCGTCGTGGCCTGCGGGGCGCCGACAGCTCTATTGGAGAGCAGCATGCCCCGGATAGACAGGTCGTGGGTTCGAATCCCGCTCGCCGCCCGACTTTTTCAATCTTTAATTTTACGTTAAGACTGTATGAAACCACAAACAAAATCAGTAGCTTCAACTCCATATAAAGATAAATCGCACCTCATTGACGGAAAAAAACATAAACAACTCTTAATCCCGACATCACTTCACTTCGCACAGAGTAGAATACTTATTAGGCACGCAGGAAGCAAAGATGTGTTGCATTCCATACGGAACGGTTACACAGCCATTTTTAGAACTTGCCTTCATGGAAATAGAACAGTGATGTACAGAATATTTTCAAATCGGTCGGTTGGACGTCGGAAATGCCTATTGTGGTGTAAGCCGTAACTGGTGAGCTTTGGGCCCGGATATGTCTGGCGCGAGTCGAATACGTAATAAGAAATAACCAATAGCGCATTCTGTTGCGTACGCAGCGACTAAATCATAGCAAATTGAAGAGCTGTAAACAATAGTGATGGTTTAGTGACGGCCCGATAGCACAGTCGGTTGTGAACCTGCCTGCTGTGCCGAGGGTCGCGGGTTCGAATCCCGTAAGGGACAAATATTTGTATTATGAATATGAATATTTGTACCCGAGTCATGGATGTTTGTTATCTATATATGTATTGTATGTAGGTGTTTTAGATTAGTCATGGATAACTATCATAGCATCTATCAAAACTAGAAGATTTTAATACTGTAACTGAGTAATTATGACATGAATTCCTACTGCTCTCAAACGGGGAAGGAAAACATCGTGAGGAAACCTGCATCCGCTGAAGAAGAAATTCTGATGCGAATGTGAAGTCTTCCATTTCGCATTGGGCACTTGTGGTGGTCTGACGCCCATACACCCTCCTTACGCCTGTGTCCTGCAGTGGGACGGACGTATATAGGATGATGATGATGATGACATACGTGCGGATCCCTTTCGTTCTGATAGTAATTTCTACTGAAATTAGAAGCCCATTACAATCATATGCCTCTACTTCAATCACGGATGATTTATGCTGTATTTTGGATGCCACCCTAAACATTTCACCAGAAAGCTTTGTGCAATCTATCAAATCCATGACATCAAACAGGTATACAAAATTAGCACCTACGACATTATCTGAGAGTTGAGAGTAGTTGAATTCGCAATAAGCGATTACGTATTGTATGTAAACGTTACAGCAAACTGTCATGAAAGGGAATATAAATGAGTAGCGCTATCTCTGTCTGCAATCTGTACGCACAATTTCACTTAGTTTGTTTATCCCTGCATAATGCAGTACTGGGTAATGTAGAAAGATTAGACTTTCGAATCAAGAATGCAGCGTGATGTCAGAAGTGCGATTTTTGAAAATCATACGAGCGACTTTGCAGTAGAAAGATGCATAATCTCCATAGTAACTTTGACATTTTCTACTGCCAAGTCGCTCGTATGATTTTAAAAAATCGCACTTCTGGATGTATGTATCCTGAATTGAGACGGTTCCTTCCTTTGCGTATGTAGGAGTGCACTAAGAAATGATTTTTCGAAAATCAAACCCTAAATGGGTGCAATAGGGTGTTGCAATTTCCCAAAAATCACGCAGACGAAGTCACGAGCAAAAGCTAGTCAATGATAAAACTATGACTGAATACAGCAAGATTTTACAAAATAGCTTGTATTTGAAAATATCATCATCATCAGCCTGTAATCTACCCACTGCCTAAGCCTTATTCGCATTTTGCCATCCCTCTCGGGCCAATGAAGAACATTAAGCAATTAAAGAAAGACACCACACCGTTTTGAATTGAATGTTACTAAAAATAATCTCAAGAAGCAAGTACGCAATGAATCATATTGCAGTTCAGTTCAGTTCATATGTTTACAAACATTAACCAGCGTATTGCATCGGCATCGAGAGAAGAGGCATAAACATCGCTAAGTAACGACCTGCTTATAGATTCATACGATCAAATATGGACGTAATGTAAGAGTTCAACAAACGCGAGATTAAGGGGCATGACATGATTCAAGGCGGAGTTGTCTTTTTTTGCTGATTGTGTTAATACATAGGACATGTATTATCGACGCGAGGACATGATTTTTAGATACCAGGAGATTTTGATCCGGGTTAGGCCTTAGATTCGGCCCACCACACATTCCAACCGCTGTAACTCCTGTAAACGAGCATGTAAATAGCTTCCTTTCCTTTAGCAATCCATTGCAAACGGGAGACAGCAATAGGAAAAGCATGGCAATTGGCAATTAATAAGCCAACTCTAGAGATAATTTATCGCAGAGTTGAAGAGCCTACCACAAAAGCACCAATTCAATATCAATACAAAAACAAAAGAGGAACCCAAAGCTATTGTACTGAAGATTGTACTGAAATTATGATCTAGTTTGCTTTTTATGGCAAAAACATCTGAAATGTATTGGATAACAGGGTATGGATATTTGGTTAAAAGTCAGGACTCAGGAAATGCGTGACTGACAGGTCGTGGGAGTCTTTTCGCACATTCTCATTACACCAGCAGCATTGTCGCGTTTTCCACAAATTTTACCTAACTGAAGTTGATACACGTTTCGTCACGAAGAGAAGAAAATAAGAATCCTTTACAATTTATATAGCAGCAGATATTATCGACCATAAAAGGTTATCTAACAATACCTTCCATTACTGTTCAGTTGACAAATTCCATTACACAAACAAGGTGAGTTTCGAAAAATATGATCCGCTTTATTTTCAACCTTGGGCTGTAAGCATAAAGACTTAAACTCTTTATTACAAGCCCAATTAACGACAATACAAATTACAGACACGTCTCAAAAAAACAAAATAAAAACGTAAACAATAGACGATTGACACCTCTTCCACGAACGAACTGTCTGCCTTCGATCGTGAATGGCAGCTGAGTATCGACAAATTCGACTCGTGCGCATGGGCTTTCGAAACGGATGCGTGGGCGCTGGCGATTACTTACCGTGCGTTGCCTAGTGCAAGATATTTAGTGGATGTTGCAAAATGTTACATGGCTATAATAGCTTATGATATGCCACTACTGGGTTCGTTCATAAGAGTCTTGTAATTTCAGACTCTGTCGATGAGAATGTAAAATCATTATTGAGAAGAAAGAGAGAATTGTAGCGAAAATTATGCTAAATTAATTTAGGAACTGGAAATATTTCTTTCAGAAAAAAATTTCTCGACTCGATAGAGAAAGAATCTTTTGTCGGTTCGAGATATTTTCCAACTAGCATTTACGACAGCAGTACCAGATCCTGGCCGAATGCAGTGCGATTGCGGCGAACCTATCCAGTCGATGGTACACCTGCTAGAATGTCCATTTTACTCGAGCACCTGCACGAGAGAGGACTTCAATAAAGCTACACTGGACGCTGTCAGGCTCGCCAAATTTCTTGTCAATAAAATATAGAAACACAATAGTAGCAGAATTGACACCAAAAGAAGAAAAAGAACAGCAGTTGCTGATTGCCCAGGGCATAGTGTAAATAAAATAGTGATGAAGCTCAGCGGTCGTGGCGGGTCTATGCCCGCGTGGCGTGCGGGGTACGGCGGGGGACGGGCGTACCCTAACTCAATTCACTATTAGGGTACGCGCGCAGGCAGCGTGGGCCGGGACGCACTCCTCCCGGCCCCTGCACGCCCCGCGCGATTGGCCTACCGCGTCCGCTGAGCTTCACCACTATTAGTTCTTTACACTATGCCCAGGGTGCACCGGACGGGTTCCCTATGCTACCTCGAAAGTCAGCTCTTCATCGAACACTGTTCATCGATTTTCAGTTAACCGATGATGGTACGCTACATCGAATGTCATGATATCAATTGGTTACTGTATACTTATCGGGGGTTCAGTATTTCACTTCTGGAGGCTCTTCCTATTCCTTTAATTTTATGTTTCTTTTCTTCTTTTATACAGTCATGTATTTCGATGTATCTCTTGAATGCATTAACACATTTTATTTCATTTATATTTTATTTACAGTTGTATCTCAAAGTATGTTATTCTTGAAAACTGGTATGCTTTTAACTGTTAGTGTGAGACAACATAATTATTTATTTGACATCTTTATAAAATTATCAATGACCGTAATTACAATCTAGTCATACACTTTAATTAAGATAACTTTTATTTAGAAAGTAAAAACTCCAAGGAAGTTGAGATGAAAGTGGTGAAGCTACCAAATTACACACGGCTCGACGGAAACAAACCATCCATAAAAAGTAAACGAATTACGATAGAATTGATTTGCGATCGGTTTCATGACAACCGTATAATTAAATCAATCATCAATAATCAGGACAGGAAACGATAATGTAAATAAAGATTCTTTGGAGGAAATAGAACCAGTCCAATTCATTCATGTTAATGAAAATATCGGAAATTGTATTTTAATTGAACTAGATTTATTTTACTACTAACTACCAGTTAATTTGTATAGTACCACTATCTGAGGCTTAAATCCCTAATATTATAAATGTGAATGTAAGTTTGTTTGTTAGGCTTTCACGCGAAAACTACTTAACCGATCATCATGAAACTTTGTACACATATTCTTGGAGGTATTAGAAGTAACATAGGATACTTGAGGTTTTCCAAACTCCACGCGGACGAAGTCGCGGGCAAAAGCTAGTAGAATATAAGTACTAATTACGATAAATGTTTTACATTTTTCTCTCTACCAAAGAAGCACAGCCAGCGGCCGTAGCTTGATGCGCGCGATAAGGCTATAACAAGCCTTTTATCTCGTTCGTTCGCCCGCAAATAGAAAGTGACCTAAGAAGCGATAGCGCTTTATCACGCTGCTATGCTACGGTAGCTAAAGTATACGTGGCCAGTCCACAATTCCACACGGAACCCAACTAGACTAAGGTAATCCTTTTGTCACGGCTTTGGTTGAAATACAGTAGCAGTATTGCTCATTTATAGCATTTAGATGGCCTCAGGCTTGAATGCCGTGTCAAGTGATGATAGGGGCCTACCGAAACACCATATAAGATACAATAATACATGTATTATCCGCTGGTGGTCGACTATGTTGGCATATAGCCTATAACATGTCAAATGGAATAATAATAAACAAAATGTTAATAAGACATGTCACCAAAGGGCAAACCTGAACTTGCATTAATGATCAACTAAACATTGATTTACGATTTTACACGTTAAGCGTGTGTCATGCATTCGTGAGTAACGGAAACCAAACTGCGTGGGATCACACTGCATCAGATTAAGAGATACAGTATGGCTAATATAAACATTCATGGTCACATATTGCCATCATATCATGTCATACTTCAACTGTATGTGGAACCGTTAAGTTTTACTGCAGATACATGATTTATGCACATTTATTTGTATCCGAATGGCATGACCACTATTGCACAAATCGTGTTCTTTGCTTTATTATTAAATTTCGTTTGTGCGTAGCGAAGATGTCACCTTCTGAACCAGACTCAATAATTACAATAATACCCTTAGTCTAATCAATGACTTCAGTAATGTAGCTAAATCCAAAAGAAGGACCACATCATCGTGTGAACACGTACGTCAAATGTTTCTCAATGAAAATGGCTGTGACTTCCTCTCAGATTCTATATATCCAAAGCACAGCGTATAACGCATATAGGTATAGGTAAGTCGGGCAAAATTTCTTTGTCGATCACCACACTACAAGCGGGCGGATGAGCGGGTGTTGAGATAGAACATTCGGGAGCTTTCTGCGTAATCATCACATTTGGCGATACTATATACGCGTAAGGCAATAGGCAAATGATCAGCACGTTGGTCTGATGGCATTGTGAGGGTGACGGGCTCGCTTTGGATCAGATTAGCACAGGACCGTGAGGACTGGCGCAATAAAAGTGAAGCCTATGCCCAGCAGTGGGCTGATTCGGGCTGATTTGATTATTTGATTGATACGCGTAAGTCTGAATCATACAATCAATCAACTATTTCTGGATGAGTTCTTGGTAGCTTATCTGACAGATCGTTTGATATATCTCTCATACGAAATATGTCCAGCGATCTGTCTGATGGGCTATTAGTAGCTTATCTGGAAGTGCTGAAAGTAATATAAGCATTTGAGTTTACTCAAATATGTAAAACAGATGATTTCTTTCCCCGATTTCCGGTTTGCTCCCATAATAAAAGTTGTTCAGTTTGAACTAATCTTTAATGAAATGTGATCTCGGTGTTTCTCCTTTCGCTTCAGAATGTAGTGTATCAACTGACAGTCGTTGACACACAATTATAACAGGCGCACTCCATAAGGGGAGGTGCCCGTTGCGTCGGATTCTCGGAGGCGACCAACTGGATGTAATGATAGGCATCTATTCGCATTGGACTCATTATGGGATGATGACACCTGAGGAATCTGTGATTTAGAATCCTAGAAATCAAAGCAATTTAAGTGAAATTAAAAATAAAATAACAGGAAATTCGAATCCGCAACGCAGGCTTCGTCCAACTCAAATCACATACAATTATATCCGCTACAAGCTTCGTCAATGGCAACACACAAGATACAATCCGCATACATGCTACGTCAGACTATCGCCCTGCCCTACACAACTTTGGCTCAAAGGTCCGTAAGATGCTGGCCGAATTGCCCGTCTGCATGGTCAGAGAAATTCTTTTTACCAAAAATACGACCGGGGATTTTAAGAACCCCCTTAGGCCGCATCCGCTGCCCAATTTTCCTAATAAAACACTTGGCATCGAACCCCCAAGGGCCTCCGGTAGAAAAATATCAAAATCCTAGAATAGAAGAGGTCGATGTAAATAAAATAAAATTAAGATCTTGAAAATAAAATGAGGCAAAGTAATAAAATATGAGGCTTTAAGATGTGCTTCCATGAATTTTAGAACTGCTATCGATGAATGACGTATGGATGGATGGATTTAAACTTGTAGTATCAACAGGTCTTACCAATAAAATAAAATAACTTTGGGTTCAAACACACAACGAATTTACATTATTGGTAAGATTAATGAGGTGATTTTGTAACTTGCTTTCCTCATTTCGTACACCTGGTTATCTCAAAAGTTTTTCGAGACGGGGGTATTCCTGAGCGATTGGTATTACATACAAATGAATTAGAAATATTTTCCACTGATGCAAATTTCGTTATTTGTACATAATTTAAATGGGATTTATCTATCCCACGTGATGCACTAACATAAAGCGCAGATAGTGTTTAAAATGTACCTAGTAAGATAATTCAGAGACTTCCTGGGTAATCCTACTTAACCTACATTGCATAATATGCAATGCATATATGCATAACATTCGGTGAATAACACTCTGAAGCAGTTCGCAAGATGAAGAAATACCTAAGGATTTCTTCCATAGAAATATAGGGTCCTTCTTAATATGCTGACACTTTTTTAAGGGGATGATCAGACCGTCAAACTGAACAACTTCCTCTATGGGACCAACATCGAAATCGCGAAAAAAAAATCATGACTTCCATACAAAACTGCAAACCTACTCGGAGCCAAACGTATGGGACAACTGTTTTTTTTTTCGCGATTTCGATGTTGATTCCATAGACAAAGTTGTTCAGTTTAATAGTCTGGTCATCGCCTTAAAAAAGTGTCAGCATATTAAGAAGGACCCTGTAGTTAAAATGTATGAAAATCTGACTCCTACTTTATCAATGAAGGAAGTTAAGAACAACTATGGCAGTTAAACATCGACTTGGAAAAACCGGGTCCGAAGCATGTCGTTCGTATCTAACCTACTCACATGTTAGTAATATGCAAAATGTATGTCGTTACGATTTCTTGATATTTGCATTTAAATGTTTGTTTAATGTATTTCCATAGAGTATACACTGCTACAGATTATTTAATAGTTACTAACACTGCTACGGATATCAGTATTTAGTAACGTAGGAATTTATACAAACTATCCGTTGTTAGATGTTCCTCGTCTTACCTGTAACGAAAAAAAAACAAAATTAGGTTTTATGTTAAAGAGGTAAAGTCCAGAAAGTAGAAAATATTTAAATTTTAGCAGCTACAATGGCATGGCAGCGGGGTTTAGTACATCACACCGAAAGATAAATAGTCGAAGACCAATTGGTCGAGAACGTGAAATAGCGCTATCGCGCCTTAGCTCTCTTTTTATTTGAACGAGATAAAAAGGATCTAAGGATAAAAGGCGTGATATAGCCTTATCGTGCGCATCATACTACGTCCGCAGTTCTTCTCCTCGAAGAAACAAATATGTATTACTTAGGGTCTAATAGGAAAACTCTTATAAGCACAAACAAGACAAGATCACAAGACTGATTGAATTTGGTCTAATGTATACATTTATCCAAACACTGTGTAATCATCATCATCATCATCAGCCTATAAACGTCCCACTGCAGGGCACAGGCCTACCCTACGGGAGGGTGTAGGGGCATTAGTCATAACGCGTGCCCAATGCGGGTTGGTAAACTTCACATAAACATCAGAATTTCTTCTTCAGCGTATGCGGTTTCCTCACGATGTTTTCCTTCACCGATTGAGAGCAGTTGGTAATACATACATCTGTTAGAAAAACTCATTGGTACATCATGGCATGTTGTCCGTGCGAATTCGAACCCGGACCTCCATAATTGGGTGTCCATACCCCTCCGCAACGCGCCACCGACGCTCTAATAATGAAATAAATAATGAATAGATAATAATAAACGAGAATAGAAAGAAATAATGTGTACCTATCGAGAACAAGACATAAAATCACCGGCTATCTCTTCCCGACGCACGACGACGAGCAAGATCTAAAAAGGTAATAAATATAAACTGAATTAGATACCAGACCTTCCGTCAACACGCTAATTCCTCATTTCACAATCACTGCAAAGGGAAACGAGCTTTCTAGAGCTATCGTCTAATCCGTATCTAGAATACACAATTTCATCAAAGAAAGCCGACGAGATAAAATCGACGCAAGCACCAGAATTTTTAACGACTTTCGCTAAAAAAGTTGACACGTCAGCGTTAAGAACCATCAATCTGAGTCAAATGGAGACAACAGTTAATTTGAAATAAAAATTTTAACTAATTTTGGGAGAATATGCAATTAAAATTTTAAATAGATTGTCAGCGATAAATTAACAAAAAGACAGAAAACTTGTTAAGACCAAAGGTGAATTTAATTAATATGATCACGCTACATCGTAGGCGGATAAGACAACAAACCAATTATCTAGTTCGTGAACCTGACATTCTTAAGGAATTAAATAACCAAGACAATTTAAAGACCTCAACAGCAGATGACGCATACTAAACTAAACCCTAGAAAGATTTGAACCAGAGCCTTATTATAGAAGTGTAGTTTATTATTGCCCCGTCCACTACTTGGTCATATCTTGAGGAAGGAACGATACCAACTGTTTTAGACTATAATAATGGGAGAAACAGAGGCCAAAAGAAGCGTCGGTAGGCTACGAATGTCATGGTTCGTAAAACTGAAAGCGTGGACAGGCATCGCCAGCGTCTAAGAGCTGTTTCGTTTGGCGAGAGATAGGTAGGGACTGCCAACCTCCAGTAATGGACAGGAACCCGAAGAAGAAGAAGAAATCAATTGGAGACTTAATTACATATACAATTCAAAGGGGACTCTTAAGGTGGACTTCCGATGCCAGCGGCCGATGCGTCTAACGCGCGCGACTGACGCGAGGTTCTGTCATATTTGACAGAACCTCGCGTCAGACGCGCGCGGCCGACGACAGACCTCACTTCCGAGGTCAGCGACTGACGCGTGCCTATTGTACAGAGTGTTATAACTTTAGGGTATTTTCCCCGAAATTTTGGGTATGTTTTTATGTTTTGGTGTTTTGTTTAAAAACACAAATAAAAAAAACAATACCTACATATTTAAAAAAATAATATTTGATTGATTGATAGATTGATAGGTTTAGAGAAATATATGAATGCATTTTTTTTACAGGATTTTTGATAAAATACATTTTTAAGATTTATTATAATTAGACAGGGATGCGTTGCGTCCCCTTGGCTTTTTAACCTGTATATGAATCGCTGTCTAGCTAATAATTATGTAGGCAAGAGGGATTTTCCGAAAAATGTAAAATTTGTTTTATTAGATCGATAGATGGTGTTACCGCAACGTGGATGAGCGACCTAGCAGATAATAAAATACAAATAAAAAATAGTGAAAATTAAGCAAATTTTCGGTAAAAACATCGTAATATGTCTGGCAAACATTCTTGTTCTGCGTGACGTCAGCGCATAGCTGCGCGCGGCCGCGGCCGATGCGATAGACATCGGCCGCGCGCGTCTGACGCGCGCGTCAGTCGCTGGCATCGGAAGCGGCGCCATACGTTTTCATAGTAACTAGTATGGCCGCATCGGCCGTCGGCCGCGAGCCGCGCGCGTCAGACGCGTCGGCCGCTAGCATCGGAAGTCCACCTTTAATGTCCAGAATCGAGTAATAAGCATTACGTTGTGCTAATGTAATTAGACGTATAGGTACATTAAACACATTTTACTATCCCACTCTCCACATAAAACAATGTTACAATCAAATAAACAATTAACATAACATAATAAATATTAATGTCAACAATGCAATTAAGCATGTTATTTTGGACACGCATACAATTATACATCTTTTGGCGCATGCTGTTTCACAATAGGTATTTGTTGTGTAGGAGACAAATTATGCTTGACATTAGCCATGTCCTTCGTAAAGTACATAGAAACTGCAGATGATACCTCCCTTCTAATTGCTTGTGCAGTATTAAGTATACTGCTAATGAAGGCATTTGGCAGCTTCAACTTCAACCTTTGTTTTAATGATGGATGGGTCAAATAAATTTCATGTATTATTAGTGTTGATGAGGTGTGTAATGATCCCAAGAAAGCACTATTAATAGGCTGTTTATTATGGAAACCATACAACAACGGCACAAACATGTAAACATCCATGACCGAACCGGGATTCGAACCCAGGACCCTGGTTTGGCAGTCCGGCGTGGTAACCATTACACCAACCGGGTCGTCAACTGTTATTACTAAGATTGTTGAAATTATCTGATAAAAACGTGATAACCATAATGAAGTACTTGTTTTGGAATGACTACGAGTCAACCATTGATATAAATACTATAGACTCCAAGTCTCATACAAAATCTTAGCAAATTCTCCGAATCTGACATAATATAACCGACACAAATCAAGTACCTATACATGCTGTTGGGTGGCACGAATATGTTATTTTTGATTCAGAAACTTAGTCGTATTTGGCATGTTTACTGTCAGCTAGTACAAAAAAGTTCAAGTTGCAAGTTCTGCCATTTTCGAACGTTGATTGTGATATAAGATATCAATGGAGTCAACCCAACAAAACATACAATAGATTAAGCACTAACAATAAAAGAAAAACAACAAACAGAATGTCGCCTGAAATATTTACTATAAATCAGCCCCAATACGCAAGCACTCGACAAATTTCACAACACAGAGTAGCGAGTAGTAGACAAATTATACGAGAGATCAGAAATGAATTTAAAGACGTTGCGACATCCATTGTTTGCGTTACAAATACCGACGACGCAAATCATTCACTTTCGCACGCCTCTGAGAGTCTGATCTGACTAATCCAAATGTCATAGATATTTGAATATGAAAGCTTTCTATCATTGAAAGCTTTAATTGTAAAACTGATCTCATTGTCGGTCGCGTAAGTCGCGAATAATAAAACTTCCATAAAAAATTGCAATCCTATACTCGATCCAAATATGTGAGACAGTTGATTTTTTGGAGTTCGATCTTCGTTCCAAAGAGAACGATTTTGGTCCCATCGAGACAGTTGTTCAGATTGATGGTTAGGAGTGCGATTTTTGATGATCATACGAGCGAATCGGCAGTAGAAAGATGCATAATCTCCATAGTAATTTTGACTATTTCTACTGCCGAATCGCTCGTATGTTGTTCAAAAATCACACTCCTGATGATCCAATGAAAAAAAAAACGTTAGCATATTAAGAAAAATCCTATACAGGGTGTAACAAAACACCCTAGTAATACTTAAGGGGGCGCTTCAGACCATCAAACTGAACAACTTTCACTATGGAGCCAACATCGAAATCGAGAAAAAAAAATCCGCTCTTTCATACAAAACTGCAGTACCGGCTCGACTCAAATGTATGGGACGGCAGATTTTTTTAATTTTTTTCTCAACGTTGGCTCCATAGTGAAAGTTGTTCAGATTGATGGTCTGAAGCATCCCCTTAAGTATTATAGGGTTTTTTGTTACACCCTGTATATAAACATGTAATTTAAGCAAATATGCTACTGAATACAAAACAACACAGCCTGGTGCTTCATTGTTAAATAAGAACTGATAAAATACCTAATTAAAGAAAGATATTCAGAGGAAGACCTAGAGACCTCGACAGAGTTATCTAGGACATATAAGGTTTATATCGTGTCATATTGAAAACTCATAGGCTTTTACGGAAAAGAGACAGTTTTGGCCAATACTCCACCGATAAGAGCGTAGCTCTTAAATAAGATTATGAATACAAATTAACTAGAAATGAAACCATAGGTAACTAGACAAAAAAAACAGAAAAGCCTACAGAGTACTAGAAGACAATGAATTTAGAGACAATTCCCAACGAGGAAACCGGTACTCCGTAAAACAAAATGAAGCATTTAAACAAACGGCCAACGATTTGAATAAACACACATGTCTCCTGTCACAGCCCAATTGTTTAGTGGCCTCTGCAAATCATTGTACCCACGCTTAACGCCGTTTTCTTAAGGTACATCGCAGACCACCGACACGATATAGCCTATAGAATTCTTGTCGACGAAAAATGAATTCTAAAATACAAAACCTAAATATCCAAGACTAAATAATTATGGCAGCACCACGCGTGTTAGCGAATGGACGTGAAGCCAAACTTTGATTAGTCTGGCGGCCATACGGTGCAGTAGGTACAGTAAATCTGATGTAAATGTATGAGTGCAATCGTTCGTTGGATGGTATCGGGCCGCGACGGATGACTATCATATCATACCCATCAAGTCTATCGTCAGCGATCCACCTAACAATATGTTTGATCTTCAATTAATTTGTATTCATGCTCACCCAAACTTATGTAACAGATTTGTGAAATAGCAACTAAAGGTGATTTACTAAGGGGTTTCTGATTTATGTGACAATTTATTGAATCCGATAACTGGTGACTTCAGAGTTCGTTGAGCAACAACAACATTCTTTGTTAAATAACATTTTTGTTTTTTGAGCTAGCTAGTCTCGATCTCGATAATTAATAACCAAATATGCAAAAAGTTAAAAACGTTATTTAATTTAGTAAACTATTGTTCCGTCTCAAGGTAAACTTGTTTTAGTTCACTTCAGCTGTTATTTATTCGCAAACAATTGACGGCATTAAAAATAAACTGCAATTAGTTAACTTGAATATCTATGACAATATCTCTGGTCGCTATAAATCAAAGTAAATCACAAAACGGTCTCACGGTGAAAATCGTAACAGCTCCCGCGATCACGTCTCTGCCGCCCACTGCTGCGCCCGCGGCGACTAACAACCAACCTATTACTGTAATAGTTACAGAAGAGGTAATACTTGCACAGTTACCTCATATGGTGGCCGAATATTACGTGGAGAACTAGGAATACGTGACCCCAGTGCGATATCGTGATCGGAAGAAAACGAAAGTAGTACACAAAGAAATGTAGCTTGAAAGTGAAACTCATGGCAAAATGTATCCTATTAAAGGACAAAATGAACCATGTTGCCCGTTTGGTATCTCACGCACCTCATTTATCTTTTAAGGCAAATAAAAACTGTTATGGGTATCAGTATCTAAAACATACATAGGTGCGTCATTCTTCTAACCAAGATTAGATTACAAAACTTAACCCTACGATATAACCATAACGAAACAACAATATAACACCAAAACACAATTTACTTTACAAACAAGGGATATTATTGAAAGCATTATCGCGTGACCGCCCCCCAGACATAATGGCATTCAAGTTCGTGCGCTCGCCATCGATAAGCGAACCGTGCAGTAATCAAACGCTGCCAAATAAGCGAAGTGAGATATCAAAGTGCAGACGATGCCCGCGGCCCGTGCATGATTGACGGCTGACGGGGGACTTACCGGCGGGTGCTGCTGGGAAGACAGCTCGCGCCACGGTCTCAGCAGCGCGCGCTCTGTGTCCGCCCCGACAGACGCGAAGCTCACCCCACACTTTCTCCACAGCGAAAGTTCGTAGAGCCTCCGCCATGGTACTCCGTCTGGCTTCTTCTTCCTGATGCTGCCACGTAAAGACGGGGTCCTCACGAATTGTTCCGATGAGACTATCTTCTTGCTTGTGCCTCTCCATGGTGGCTTCGTACCGTTAGTTTTACCATTGACAATAGAACTGCCGGTTGAACCTTTTCGTTGCAGTCCAGTTTTGTTTTGAGGCGTTTTCTTTTTTTCATCGAAAAGTACGGCGTTAGCGAGTTCTTCGTCGTTATTGGAACCATCAGATTTCACTTCTTCAATGGTAACGACGGCTGATTTCCTTTCCCTGTAGCTCGCTCTCAAAGGAGTTCTGTTGAAGGCCGGTTTGCATTTTTCGCCATCGACTTCGTCCTGTATAGTGGATATGACGCTGTCATCGGCGTATCGCATTCGAGCAGTCTTCATTAAGGAAGCTTTTGTATTTTGGGCGAACAATCTCTCACAAGGATCGGTCATTTTGTTTTGTTCTGGACGACTTTTGAAAGTGTTTTCTGAATCGGTGTCACTGTGACCCTCGTAAGAGCTGGTACTGTTGCTAAAGCTTTTAGTGAAAGATCCGTCATTATTTTTAGCAAAATTGTGATTATTTTTGTCAGCCTCTTTGATTTCTATAAAACAATCACCTCGAAACGATTTTTTCGATTGAAGACTGGTATTAGAATCTGATTTCGCAAGAGGATTGTGCTTGTGGTCGACGCAACCATTAGCGTGGGCTTTACCGGTGCAATGTTTATGGATTTTGGCCAACGCTGCTAAGGTTTTGTTGCCGCTGGGCGAGATCTCGTCACCTCCCCGCAGCGACTGCTCAAACGAGCCTTGGACGTGAAACATCCTTCATTTATTCAGCTACAATGTTCTCACGCAGACTGTTACTACGCTTGACATTCTCGCGGGTCAGAGTTGAGGTATCGATCGGATCATAGCGAATGTCACTGTACAATGAGAGCATTTATTGAAGTTATGAGTGTTCAGTGCAGATCGGCTAGATATGGTAATCGTAATGGTATATCAAAGAATCGTGGAAATAGATCGTGATTATAATGGCGTATTTAGTGCAGCTGTCACTGCGATTGTGTCCCAAGTTGGCAATAGGCAATAACGTTTTGGCTTAACTAATAAAATTAGTACTTTATAATGTCAAAAGGTGTCAGATAATAGACCGGGACCCTTCACCCATCATCTTGCGGAGTTGGGGCGTGACTTGGGTATAATATCAAGCACGCGAAGCTTTCTGCACGCACAGATTTTAGGAGCATGTTCTAGTAAATTGGTTCAGTTTAGTTTTCAAGTTATAACGCAATGAGCCAGTGAAACGTTATGGTTGGATATATTGTAAGTGACGCACAGATAACAAATGCTAGCAAATATTAACATTGGGCCCGTGGATATTGTTCGATACATAGGTACATTAGCTTAGCATCATATTGAAACAGTTGGTAACTTACGTACAAGGCAAATTCAGAACATCTAAGTACTAAGTATACCACAACTATTTATTTTGATTAAGCAATTTGACCAACATGTTCCAATAAAGAAGGTCGTAAACCGTACAATTAATCAAAAATTATTATTTAATCGCTAATATCTTCATAGAAAGTAAAAGCGAATCGTAATGATAGAATAATTCGCATTTCGCTTTGTAAGTTCAATTAATATTCATGGGGCAATGTGTGTCAACATAGGATTAGGTGTGACTAAGTCTGCCCACACAACTCTTGTTTGGTAAGTAATATTGATAGTTAGTAACATTGGGTGCAAGCAAACGATATCACTTGCTGCAATAACGACTGGAATTATTATTGTAGGAATGCGATCAGCGAAGAAAACTTTACGATAAGCTAATATTGTTTTAAAATGCTAATTGTGTTAGTTATTGTACAACATAGGTATACGGGATCACAAACAACGTTGTTCATCAGCATAAGCATATGCTCACGACTATATTCCCCGACGGGGTAGTCAGAGATACTCTGAAACCTCAGAACATTTACGTTTCACTAGTACCGAAACAACAACGTCGGTAACTATTTCAAATCACAGACATTCAACTGGTTTTCTAGCTTCTTATCCAATTCTGCAAAGAAATCTTAATTTGAAAACTGCATATAGCAGTAGCACTAAGATTATATGTTTCTTGGCGACGGTTGTATGCCATTTTTAGATTATTTTGAGATCAGATTAAGGATTGAGGTACCGCATGCACCCGCGTTGGAATCCTAGCTTTGCTAGAGTACGATAATAAGCTCTTAAATAATTGATACCAAAGACTAGCGGAGAATTGGGAGTTAATAGTCTGGTGGTGTGGTTGTAATTAGTCCGTAAGTTTTCCTAAAATGAATAAAATAAAATAAATAAAATAAATAAATAAATAAGCTTCGATTGTTCGAACTAAATAATAGACCGACATCCGACCGTAAAATTATGCACCTATTTCATAGTCGAACGAAATGTGATTCTAGTGTATGTTAACACAACAGGGGTTAATTTAACGTCGCCAAGTTGCCTAGAAAAATCTTGCCGCCTTTCTTTACCTTTTCCATTATGATTTTTGGTATAACTTTTTCCACCTGTCTGTTGGGGAAGTAAATGAGGTGCCATCGGAAGGAGACTGATCTAAAGTACTGGAAAAACTAGGGTTCCACCTCTCAATCTGCCGCAACTATAGGGTTGCCAGGTTCAAAGAAGTCATTTTATACACCCCCATACATAACAAAAATCATAATGGAAAAGTTACTTGCGGCCAAATTTTTCTAGGCCTTGGAATTCACCCCTATGTAAACATACACTAGAATAACATTTCGTTCACCTATGAAACAGGTGCATAATTTTACGGTTGGATATCGGACTATAACAAATAGTTTAAAAACAAAATCTCTGACACATTTTCCTCATACCGCAGGCCCGCAGCACAGCTTTATCACAGAAAGCCCAGCGTTCTCGGTTAATTCAGTTATCGTCGTGTCAATATTTGGACGGCCACTATCTTCTCGAGCACACCTGAACGTGGGAACGAGTTTACCTTTCTATTTCTTTTACTTACTTTACAAGTTAGAATGAGGTTTTATTTTAAACTAGCTGTGCCGGCATGCGTTGCAATGCGGCTTTTTTTATCAGGAACCTTCACGTGCTCCCACCAAGGTTGTATCACTATCGGAAATTCGGAATAGGACGAATGTTATACACAACTAAATAAAGAAACGTAGATTTTTATACACAGGGTGTAAAACACACTATACCATCAAACTGAACAACTTTCACTATGAAGCCAAAATCAAGAAAAAGTACCACCTACAACCTACAGTTACCTACAGACCCACAGTACCTACAGTTTTTTACCAAACTGTTTTCGTGATTTCGATGTTGGTGCCATAGAGAAAGTTGTTCAGTTTGGCTGAACATTCCCTCAAAAAAGTGTTAGCATAAAGAAGGACCCTATATTTTGGATATCAACCAAATAACGTCAATGATTTTTTTTAAACATGGTCTTGGAATTAATCTCTGTTCTGTGTCTGTGGTTTGGTAAATTTTCGTAATCGAATCGTAATCATAAAAAAATATAATTTCAAAGTTACAGTGGTTCATAGATTTACATACAAGTAGGTAGGTATCGTATTAATTCTAGAATTGAAACTGTATATTTTAACGGAAATCCGACAAATCACACGCACAGAGATTAATATCTAGATATCATACTTCGTGTATAGGTATGCAGCGCGCTCTGGCGAACTCTCAGAAATATTTAAAATGTATTTCGGTATAAGTTTTCTCCAAATTTTTACGAATGCTGGCATTGTATAAGTAAATACACATACCTCTATACATATTTAGATACAAACTCTATCAATATAACAGGAGAGGTACAGCAAAACGCACTTAACCTAGCAAAGTACGAGTAGCCAATGTAAATAGAGCCCTAAACATACAGACAGACGGTTGACGATTGGTCAACGTCTCATTTAAATTCGTTAACGACACAGATTCTACCTATTCGATAATATTGAAATTTGCGTTGCATAATTTATGTGTTTCCATTGTACAGTGTATGGGCATAAACCATAGAGAAACACGTGACTTCTGTCAACGCCCGAGTACGGAGTACGTGTTTCTCTAAGGGTATAACAATATTAAAGTATACAGGGTGTACAATAAAATGGGACAGCTACTTAAAGGGGTGCTTCAGACCGTCAAACTGAACAACTTTCTCTATGGGACCAATATCGAAATCGCGAAAAAAAAAACTGCTGGCCCATACATTTCAGTCGAGTTATGTTTGCAGTTTTGTATGGGAGAGCGGATTTTTTTTTCGCGATTTCGATATTGGTCCCATAGAGAAAGTTGTTCAGTTTGATGGTCTGAAGCACCCCTTTAAGTAGCTGTCCCATTTTATTGTACACCCTGTATATTCACATAATTATTTAGGTGTGTAACCTATTGTTATCTATTAATTTATTGGTTGATTTGTGAGTTCAATGTTTTTATTTTGGGTGTTGTATAAAATTGCCTATATTTTTATTTGCTTCTACTAGTAATACTGTTGGCATTTATTTACAGGGTTTAACTTCATATGAATCAGACCAACAAACTGAACAACTTTCTTTACGGGAAAAACATGGAAAACGCGAAAAAAAATCAGCTGGCCCATACACCCTCTCGACCAAAGTGGAGTAGAATTGCAGATTTATATGGAACCGCTGTTTTTTTTTCGTGATTTCGCCATTGATCCCACAGATAAAGATGTTCAGTTTGACGTTATAATCATTCCCTTAAAAACCGTCAGCATATTAAGTAGCACCCTATACTATTCATATTTATAGGTAATTTGTAAAACCCGCAGGAATGAAACATGCCATACGAATAATAATAATTTATAGGTGTTTTATTATATTGGGTATGTATGTTGGCATTGATGGTACGTTCAACATTTAAATTTATCTCGTTCTTTTATTATATCTAAAGTTAGTGTTGCAAATATTGAATCAAGGACTTATAATTGCATGTGTTAATAACACCATTACCTTTGTCATCTTCAAAGTCTCAAGATTGCATAACTCAAGACTGATCATCACCCTACTCCGAAACGGTTACAGAAGCCGTAGTATAATGGATATAGTGCAAAAGGTGTGACTAGTTAGCAACGTAGGACCTATCGATCGTGACTGGCAACTCTTCGATGGTCTGATAATGCACCCTGATTCGAGGAATTTATTTCCCAACCAGTTACATTTAGTTTGGGATTCACAATAGGTTCTGTTGGGCTTTGAGCCAAGATTTGATTGTTATCAACCAACCACAGGGATGAATTTAAATTATTTATTTTAAACCTCACGCTACCTAAAGGATGCAACATTTGAATTGTAACAAAGTAAAGTTTTTTCAATACAAAACGACATAAGTAAATTTTTTGAATTTCGTTTGTATGACTGCCTCCAAAATGCTAAATTTGAATGTATTTATTATTACCATATCCATCCTTATCCTGTACAGGGTGTATGGTAAAGTATACTACCCATAGTAAAAGTTGTTCAGTTTGATGGGTAGAGTATGTGGTTTAAAGGTTAATGATACTTTTCCTTACACCCTGTATAGTTTAAGCATCGAAAAATAATTACAAAACATATAAATAAATGTATTAAAATTCAAAAGTAGAGTTCATAATTACAATAAAAGTCGTCGACAAAATCACTAAACCATAAAATTACACAGAAAAATCGACAAATGACATCTAAAGGTCATTCTAATTCATAAAACAGCAATAACTGTGGAAACGACATTCGATAGTTTAAAACTTTTTATCGATTGAGAAACATGTTTCCAAATTAATCACGACACTAATTACGAAAGATAGTGAGAAATTTTACTTTAACAGTTTAGAGGTGTGATCAAAATAGATAAATTTTAACTTTTTAATAACAATTTATAACTCAATGTTTAATTATGCAGTTTTAAAGGGCAAAATTATTCTTCAAATTACTTTTTTGGTTATGAGAATCTCATAAGTTTAATATAGCTAATAAAAATCAAGGTACCTACCTATACCGTCATAGACGTCAGATTCTAAAATGTCATGGGACCACCCGCTGCTCAATTATGTCGTATAACATCCTAATCTGATAGAAATGTTAAACATTCTCGTTTTCCGGTAGGCAGCTAAAATAACAGAACATCTAATTAAATAGTTGTTCCGCACAATATAGGGCTTTGATTAAATTTAATATGGGGTGATACAAATTATTTGTAACTGAAGAACAGATACTTTTTTTGAGACTTTGTCACGGGTCTGCGGGAAATCTCTTTAGAGATAAGCTTCCTCCTTCCTTTGGACCTCCCATAGAAAATAGACCGGCTGATCCGTACTTTTGTATCGGAGGTCCAACATTTTTTTTCGATTTTTGACCTATGTTCCTTAGGAAAACTTGTCTGGTTTCATTGACTGAATGCACCCTTTAAGGGAGTTTCACCCCGTATACAATAAAATAGTTAAATAAATAAATGAAAGTACTTTACCTATGTTTAGAATTATAGCTGTGTGTATCCACCTTGCTGAATGTAATAGTGAGCATATGCTATGCTATGCTTAGTATTTCCATTAATTAATATTGAACTTTGGCAGGGTAAGTCAGGCCAAACGGAAATGGTCTAAATAGTTAATACTAGAATATTCCTAAGATTGTCAATGGTAAACAAAAACCGAACCATTAGCCAAGTACCTAATAGTTTGAAAACTAGCCAAGATCAAGGTCAACTTTATATAGAAAGAAGTGATTGATTACTTTGTTATCATTTGTTATACCATTAGCTGTAGACAAGTGACAAATAATTTGTTTTTAACTATCACACGTAGATTGGGTACAGCAAAATGTTACACAGGGTGTACAATTAAACGTGTTATTTGTTTTACAGGGTGCTTCAGATCACCAAACTGAACAACTTTCACTATGGAGCCAACATCGAAATCTTGAAACTTTTAGAACATTTAAAGTTGGCAATTAAAATGACATAATCAGAGTTGTCTGTTGTTTTTAGAATATTTTTCTCTTCTTTAACCATAAGGGAATATACAACGTGTTAATGAAATAACAAAACTAGAAAGTAGTTTGTTTAGAATCGAGAGCAGAATTGAATTATCAAGGTTCAATTCAACATAGGTCATTTTTTTCAAAATATTACATAATTTGTTTGTAAAATTTATAATTTACTGAACCCGATGTCAACCCACCGCACTCACCCTACTTACTACCAAAACAATATTATTAAAATGTGTTTAGCACTTTCATTCATTGCTGAAATGATAACAAATAATTTTTGCCTCAAAACTTAAAATGCAAATAACTTAAAATTTTAAGTATCAAAATAATGAAATTATTGTTTCAATCTAATTATTTTGTTATAAATCAGTGTGTATGAGGTTTTGCGTTTATTCATTAACACGTAATTCGGAGCGCGCTCCATACAAAAGAAGTCTGGTGATATTTTTAATACTATAACCAATTAAAGTCAATGAAATTTCAGAAACAATCTAGAAAGTAATCACTATGTTTGCATGAAGCAAATGCGATGTTTGCATGTCTGTTTGTTTTGATTTTCACTATGTTTTGTCAATTACAAATACAATTACAGATACTCTTAAATTAATCCTAGCATTAATTAATACCTACTGTACAGGGTGTAACAAAACACCCTAGTAATACTTACGGGGGTGCTGCAGACCATCAAACTGAACAACTTTCACTATGGAGCCAACATCGAAATCGAGAAAAAAAAAATCCGCTCTTTCATACAAAACTGCAGTACCGTCTCGACTCAAATGTATGGGACGGCAGATTTTTTGTATTTTTTCTCGACGTTGGCTCCGTTGAAGTTGTTCAGATTGATGGTCTGAAGCACCCCCTTAAGTATTACGATGTTTTGTTACACCCTGTATATTTTAACGAAAATCTGTCTATATATAAACATAGATATTAGTTCCTAGATTGTTTCTGAAAAATTTCGTTGACTTTAATTGGATAGTATTGAAAATATCACTAGACTAAGTTTGTATGTAGCGCGCATTTGCTCTCGGAATAAACATCTCTTAAAGCCTCTATTCTTGACAGGTTAGTTAGTGATTACAAAAACATTAACATATCTTTGACGTACTTTTAATGTAAAAAGTATAAAGTTCAAGGACTTATGGTGCTAAATATATTTTTCAATTTACGAGATGCTAAAGTCCTCAAAGAGGGTTTTTACCACGGACGATGTACAATCGACCACAATTTTAATAGACTTTTTCATTTCAATGGTTATAGGTACGACACGATATATTTCTACATTATATTTAGGTATTCATCGAGCTGGATAGCTTTGTTTTAATTTATTCAACGGTTTTTGCTGATTGCGACTATTTGCGACGCAAATTTTATATGGTCCGGATCATATTGTCGACCCGGTTGGTGTAATGGTTACCACGCCGGACTGCCAAACCAGGGTCCGGGTTCGAATCCCGGTTCGGTCATGGATGTTTTATGTATGTGCCGTTGTTGTATGATAACCATAACAAAAAGCCTAAGGCTTACTTGGGATCATTACAATGTATGTGCCTGTGAGCGTTAGTTATTTATTTATTATTATTTATATTGAACAAAAAAACAAATATAATTTAGTTCTGAGATGTGTACAGCATTCAACAATTATTTTTAAATATTTTAAGACAGACAAACAGAAAACTTGTTGTTAGTAATCATCATCACCATCACACTCAGCCTATGGACGTCCACTGCTGGACAAAGGCCTTCTAATTACATCATGGATTCTCTAATTAAATTTCTACAGAGTTTTAGTGCGTTGTATTTATACCTATCATGATGATAGGAGCGATGATAGCCCATTGGGAAGAGAGCTAGCGCCTCAATCATGAGGTCGCGGTTCGATTCCTGGCCTGTACCACTAAGTTCTTCGGAATTCATGTACGGTTGTATTTATCACGAGCTTTTACCCGCGACTTCGTCCACATAAATTATATACCAGATTTTAAGTCAGATGATAAGCTATCAAACAAAAAAAGTTTCATCAAAATCGGTTCAGTAGTTTTTGCGTGATACTCGAACAAACAAACACCCAAACAAACAAACAAATAAACAAACAAACAAACAAACAGACAGACAAAAAATCCAAAAATTGGTGATTTGGAATCAGGGACAGATAAAAACCATGTCGTAATTTTTTTTTGTAATTCTCTTTAATGTACAGACACACTTCTGTTACAGTTTTATAATAGTTTAGATTCACTAATTGTTTTTTCATTTACTAGCTCGGTGGTGAAGGAAAACATCGTGAGGAAACCAGCATTCCCGAGAATGAGAAGAAATTACCATAAGTTCAAAGGTATGCGTAAAATATGGGTGAGCTTGGGGCGAACACAAAAGACCAGCGATGGTCGCAGTGTTACATAACGACCCATGCTTGCAATAGCCCAACCACAAATAATAATAATATACCTATCATTATCATACTCTATTTCATCCAACCCCGTCTCGTACCCATCTCGTACAAGATATAAAAGAGCTTTAAATAAGCAAACACAACTCAATTAACGATCAGAGTGGGGAGGGGAGGGCCCAAATAAATGAAGTGTCGACGATACGATTTATTGAGACGACGGCCCTGCAACTAAAGATACTTGGAAATGTAAGGAATGGAAGGACGGAAGATATTCTTTTTTATTGTTTATGTCTACCGTTTCCTTTCACGGATTTAGGATTAAGAAAAAGAGCAAAGATTGAAGAGGTGGACCCATTTGCATAAAAAAATAAACGACTGAAAGGATTGATGAAGATTCAAATGCGGTGTACACTGTACAGTACCTACCGCTGTGCTTATCAAGACAAGTATTTTTTGGCAAAATTGAGCCATATATATTTTCGGAATCCTTTGTGATGAGCTCTGTAAGGATGGACCATACTTACTGCACACTTGCTTACCATTTCTATCTCTTACGAATGAGATATTACAATAAGGATCAAAGTTTCATTACAGAGCGCGTCACAAGGATTCCGGAAATATGAACAACTCAACTCCCAATAAAAATACTTACTGCAATCTTGACACGCACGGTAGAATATCATATGAGTTTTCACCAAGCTCTAAGTGCCAGGTTACACGTTCAGTATTTCATCAGTCTGGTCCATCAGTCTGGTCTGAATGACGGGAGAATGATGCCAGAATGATGGGAGAATGATGGACTGATGGAATGATGGTAAACCATCCATCCAGACTGTCATTCCGTTGTGAATGATGGTATACTGATGGTAAACTGATGGTCGGTGTCAGTCACCGTCGGGGTTGCCAGATTGGGGGTTTTTCACGGGATTTTTGGGAAAAATTTGGCCTTTGAGGAAAATTTGGAGAAGTGAAATCGTTGGGGAAATTTATGGGGAAAAAATTATCAAGGTGGGGAATATGGGAGCTGTAAATAAATAATTTTAACACCGCATTATGATTTATGTTACAAAATTAGGGCCTAATAATAAGAGATCGGATATTCGGATGCATAGTTAGCTAAACTTAATTTTTAGCAATAAAATTATGGCAGCTTCTTAAAATTATTATTTTTAAATATTTGTTGGGATGCCATGAAAATGCGGGAATGCATAACTAATCGGATGCATAGTAAACGCATGCATAGCAAAAATCAACTTTTCAAAATTATTTAATTTAAAAGTTAATCTTTTTTAATTTAAAAGAGAAATAAATCCCGGGATTTCAGTACCTCGTACGTCTGGCAACCCTGCAGTCTTCCATCATTCTGGCGTCATTCAACGTTTGACCAGACTGATGGACCAGAATGATGAAATACTGATGGGAAACTGATCGTGTAACCCACTCATCATTCTGGCATCATTCTGCCGTCATTCTGGCGTCATTCAGAATGATGGACCAGACTGATGAAATACTGAACGTGTAACCTAGCACTAACTCTAATGGAGACTTCTCCCCGAGGAGTAGAATGATCTGAACCACGGAATATATGAGTTCTGAACTTAAGAGTAAGTAAACCACGTACTATCGCGGATTTTTCCGCCTGACCACGGCTCATTTTTGCTTGCATACTAAAAAATAAAAGCGATGTCTTACCCCGCCCTATTGATGTTTATGTTTATGCCCGAATAATAGTTTCCAAACAATAAATTTCGGGCGAAATTATGCGATTTTTTTCTTAAGTGGTCAGGCGGAAAAGTCCCCGATAGTACCTGAAGTGACACGACAATCAAACGTCATGCGCCACATGCAGGTAAGAGAAACGCGGGTAGGTGAAAGAGATATAGCGATTTACTAGGAGAGTGCGGCTATATCGACGCATTGAATAGGACAGCGTTCGTTGTGACGTGCGCAGTGTCATCCTTCATAATAACTCAATGGATCTAAATCGATTTAGAAACTTTGTTAAAACAGAAGTTATAGTTTTAGTAACAACATAGTTTATATGGTAACGAAAACAAAGTTATCGGCGGTCTGCTAAAGACAGAGTTGTGCATATAAAATGTGAATAAACAAATAATTTAACCGCTATGTATGCGTTCATCGTAATAAATAATAATATGCAAATCTAAATCGCAACACCTGGGTGCATTTGAATTGAATACAGATAACTCTTAGGTTCTACTCCACGAATCCCGTGATAAAACTCTTGTACCCAAGTCATAAGAATGACAATGGTTCGGTTTGAGTGACTTTGTGCGGGGATCTAAATATTGAATCGATAATGGGACGCTGGCGTCTAACTCTCAATCGATGTATATTGTATCTAGCCTACATTCAAACATAGTATAAACTTTATCGTAAAGGGATAAAGTGCTACGGGAGTACATGCTGTCAAATAAGATATTTACCACCATATTTTCAGTCGATAAAGTCGGTGCTTTTGAATATTTTATGTCTATATTATATACGTTAGGGTTCATTTCAAATGTAACCAACAGCAAATACAAGTTAGTTATTAGCATGGTGTACAATAACAATACGTTTCCTAGTAGTTATCCTTCAGACACTGCCTCAGGGGGCAGCAAATGTCAAATGGCAGATGATGCATTGCAAGATAAGAACAGAAAATATATGATTTTAAGATAATTTGTAGAAACCCAGCAGTGAGAAACACAAAAGAAATACAATTGTTAAAGATTTTATTAATAGTCAGAGGACATACGGTAAGTAAGAGGATGTAATTTGAAATATAAAGAAAATTTATAAAATAATGCCTTATTCTGGAGCACTTTAAGAGAATCATTCCTAGAGAATGTATTTTTATAAGATAAGAACGCGTCAATATACAGGGTTATAAGAAAATGTTTAGCTAAATTTTCAGGGGTGGTTCAGACCATCAAACTGAACAGCATTTACTATGGGAGCAAACCTGAAATCGCAAAAAAATCATTTGTTTACTTTAGTTGGAACGGCTACAGAAAGCAGCTCAGTTTAACCACAGATCACAAAAACTAAAGGGAGATGTGAAAAGGGGGCTAGGCCAGTGTCGCAGCAATATACGCAAAAACGGAACACATTGCTCGCGACAGTAAGGATTCAATATATTATGAGGCTGAAAGCCAGTCGAGATATTATGTGTAAATAGTTTAAAATGCTTGCGTAGTAATAAAGATTACTCGAACTCGTACTGGTGGTGGTAATGCGACACTAGGTTTCGTACTCAGCGCGTTGTTGGTTTGGTTGGCATCTCTCTAGATCTCTATGAGTTTAACGGTCTGATCATCCACTTAAAAAAACTGTCAGTATTTTAAAAAAGGACCCTGTTATTATGTTCTCTGTATAGGTTAGCAAATAGTCAACCTAAAGGGTGCTAAAGGTAAGTAATTTTGAGAAAAAGAAAAAAAAAGTATGTTATTCATTCTAAGAAAGACGTTACTTTAAAACGAAAACACCTTCTCAGAACATACAACAATTCCATCAATAATACAAGTGATTAGTATTCCACCGAGGCACGACGACCATCATGTTGTCTATTACATACAAACCATACAAAACTTAGACGTTTATGACGAAGCATGTTCGATAAACAGTGGTGCGAATTTACATGAAAATAAAGTTATGTTCGAGTACGAATGACAGCTTTATAAAGTCGCGGGTGTGCAAATAAAGGTGATTCGTGTTGAAACGTGCCGCAGAAAACTTAAAAGGATTTCTATGAAAATGTAAAGAATTAATGATGAAATCTATGTACATATAATAAAATTGTAAACTTGGCGTGGATGTACATTCAAGATGAATTGCAGAAATATTAATTGGGGGCGTTTAGGATACGTAATTCAATAATCAGAGACCATTTTAATAATGTTTGTCTGTTTGTTTGTGCACGCATCAAATTAAGGCTCATTTTTTTGCAATCGGTACATTCAATCAAAAGTTACCCATCAAAGTTTCATCGTATTCCGTCAAACGAAGTCTAATTATCTCAGAAATACAAACATACATTTTTATACATTTAGATATATTTTTATTTTTTGCTTTTCCAGCCTTAATATAGCTCTTCTCTCAATTCATATCAGAATCTAAATAGCTTCATATCAAAATATATTTTAATGAACACAATTAACATCGGAGAAACGATCGAAAGCCTACCTTATTAGAAATAGATAACAATCTTTTAAAACAGTTAATAACCGGAAATGATAACAAGATATCAAATGAACGGTAACTTTGCATTTTATATCGATGTTTGTAGAATCGATTATAGATTTACAAATATAAACGTGGAGAAATGTGAAACAAAGACGCCCCCGCGAATTGCTTACTTTCCCTCTTATACTAATAACAAGTAAGATGTACACTTGGCAACGAATCTACGAGTTCCATAAAATATTTATAAACTTCAAAATTTTAAATTATTCGGACTTAAATATTTTGCGATGACCACTTTCGTTCTTCGCCATGATAACAAATAACAGTAACCCAAAAATAGAAATGTTGTTATAATGAAGAAACAATTTTTTTTCGATCCTCTCAAATGAAACGAAAGAGCGATTTAGTTTCAATTGGAGTTTTGTTCCATTGGACAAGAACTATCCAACGACAACCTCACTCGATTTATTTAAAAAATATATTTTTACCCGCTCGATTTATTTAAAAAATATATTTTTACCCAACCCGGGTAAAAATATATTTTTTAAATAAATCGAGTGAGGTTGTCGTTGGATAGTTCTTGACCAATGGAACAAAACTCCCATTGAAACTAAATCGCTATAATACTTCTGTCTCGAGATACCTGCGCTCAAAATCAAAGACATACAACGTGTTAATGAATTAACACAAAACCTCATACAGTAATTTCATTATTTTGATAGTTAAAATTAAAAGTTATTCGCATTTTAAGTTTTGAGGCAAAAATGATTTGTTATCATTTCAGCAATGAATGAAAGCTAATCTTGTTTTGGTAGTAAGTCGGGTGAGTGTGCCTGTGCGGAGGGTTGACGTTGGGTTCAGTAAATTTTAAATTTTAGACACAAATTAATTAATATTTTGAAAAAAATTACCTATGTTGAAACCATGATAATTCGATTCTGCTCTCGATTCTAAACAAACTACTTTCTAGTTTTGCGTTAATTCATTAACACGTTGTATAGGGCGTATTTGAAAAAAGTAATGAAAATACAGTTTTTGTTTTTGTCATTATCATGTCATCATCATATCGTTATGATTATCATCGACATCATCATCAGCCTATATACGTCCCATTGCAAAGCACAAGCCTAGCCTCAGGGACACTCCCTGATGGGCGTTAGTCCACCACTCGTGCCCAATGCGGATTGGAAGACTTCACATACGCATCGGAATTTCTTCTTCAGCGTATGCATGTTTTCTCACGATGTTTGTGTTATGATTATGGCCTATGAAATATATTTAAGTGAATAGTTAGGTAGGTAAATATGTGATACAGATGTATTACATTACTGACTGTAGAACTAAACATTATTTGTTCAGTTCACGGTTATTTAACTTATTTTCTACACAACGAATGGTCGCATGAGTTTTCGCGAGATTTCTCTACGTTTCGAACAAGCGTGACTATTTAATTGTTCCGCTCACTCGTATGTATGTATGTATGTTTGTCACTGGATTGCCAGACGGATCTGAGTATGAAAAGAATGTGGATCTAATTGACTGAAACAGAAGGTGTTCTAATAGAGAAGCTTCTCTGTATTTATAAAATTGAAACTCTATTTCTAATTCTAACCTTAGACAATTTAATAGTATGGACGCGTAACGCGTGTCATTCTCCTATCAAAATTTTCTGCCACATTTTGCGGGGGGCGAGGTAACATGAAATCCGCAACTTTGGATTTTATTCCCTATAACTTTAGATTCTAATTTTGAATGTTAAAAATCATGAAAAGTAGTCTCGTGTAAACCCCATACGTTCTAAGTTCAAAATTATTGTTTCGCTATTATAGGCTGTCTCGTTTAGTGATAAGGTATAAAATTGAGTGTAAATGCGCAAGATTAATTGATCTAATACCGTGGCAGAGGGGAAATGCTACCGCAAGGCCAGTCCTCACTATTAAATTGTCTAAGATTCTAACAGACTAACTATGCCTTTGTAAGTATACATACCACAGGATAGGTAAAAGTATATAGTTCTACATATTCTACCTATAGGGTTCTTCTTAATATGGTGACACTTTTTTAAGGGGATGATCAGACCGTCAATCTGAACAACTTTCTATATGCAAAACTGCAAACATATGGGATTCGCGATTTCGATGTTGGTCTCATAGAGAATGTTGTTCAGTTTAATGGTCTGATCATCCCCTTAAAAAAGTGTCATCATATTAAGAAGGACCCTGTACTGCAAATTATGTTGGGCAATTTTTATCACTGAGACTGCAATATACAATTTTTAAACAATTTCCAAATTTTCAGGGGTGTTTTCTGAACCACCACTTAAACCCCATGAAACTAAACAACTTTACTATGAGAGCAAACATGAAATCGCAAAAGAAAATCGAAAACTCTGAAATCGCAAAAAGTTTCATACATTTGAGTTGAGTAGGCATTGCAGTTTAGTATTGAAAAGCAGATTTTTTATTGCGATTTCAGGTTTGCTCCCACAGTACCTAAAAGTAGTTCGGTTTGATGGTATAAACCACCCCTTGAAAATTTGGAAAGTGTTTACCCAGTATACTTTCAGGGGTGCATGGTTTACTTTATATCATTGAACTGTAGAGCTTTTACTAAAGTAACATTGAAATCGTGGAAAGAATTTCAGTAAAATATAAAAACACCACTATGAAGGACCATTGACAACAAACGAAGAAGTTATAATTATAATCCAATTCTTGGGAGTGAACGGATTTAGAAGAGATCTTTAGTTACATACGACATTTTATCGCGCTTTTTTAGACCGACCACAGATTTCTACCTGGCAGTGTTCATTGACACGATAAAGTTCTAATTTTGGGGCACGCTTATCATTAAAGAGTTATTCTTATAAAATACTTAGTTAATTTATCATGTCGATGGAAACATTGGTAGAGGCAGTTAGGCCTAAGATACCTACCTACCTTTAGTCCGAGATCCGACCATAAAATTATGCACCTATTCCAAAGGCGAACGAAATGTGATTCTAGTGTATGTTTACACAAGGGTTAATTCATCGCCGCCAAGTTGCCTAGAAAAATCCTGCCTACCACTCTGGAAAAAAGGCGTGAGTTTATGTATACGGGGTGTAAGTGTAAACAATTGCATTACTTTAAAGGGTGATTGTATTCATGATACTGAACAACTCAGCAAACTAAGGAAAATTCTCAAAAAAAAAAAATTATCTTTTCAAAGCTCGATCAGTTGATTGCATTTGTCATTTAGTAGGTATGGCAAAACCAAATTTTTTTTTTAAATAGTTTCTGCCTGGTTTCTTGGGTAAGTCTGTCTACACTTACATCATGTATATGTGGGAATACTAGCAGCACCATTTACGTCAATCATTTTTAGAGCAAAACAAATCTAATACGCGTTCTCCCGAATCGAAACCTCCGTTCAATCAACCTACGATCCGACTCGATGTCAGTCAATGTTTGAGTCTTCGAGTACAGCTGCAACGTACCGAATGCGCGTGGGCAGCGTTCGAGTGCAGTGAAATTTTTGAGCAAACATTACTATCGCTTCTCACTAACTAATGTGATGCCAAACTCAAGAAGTACTTTAAAGAGATCGGCCTCTGACCTCTCTTCAGTTCCTAGTACACTCACTTTTTATAATGTGTATCTGTCACAACAGAAGCACAGTATGAGAAAGAACATCTATTACAGAAGTGTCTTACGAAGGTTATACAGAGTGTAAAATTAAATGCGTTAGATTTAGAATATAAACAACAAAATAAGAAAATCGACGGTTCCATACATTTGAGTAGAATCTTAGAGTAGAATGGATAATTGGGTACCTATTGCAGTTTTGTATGAAGAAATGGATTTTTTAAATTTTATTTCTATATTGGCTCCATAGAGAAAATTGTTCAGTTAGATGGTCTAAACTGCCCCATTAAATATTACTGGGGTCAGGTTATATCTTGTACATTTGGATCCAGAAGCCGTTAATATTTTCTTCAAAAAAGTTTTTTCGCGATTTCAGTATTGGTCCGTAGTTTCATAGTTATTTAATTGCATTCATATCAATGATTCATATACATATAGCATAAGGTGTTACATTAAAATTATAGCTAAAGAGTGCACATGAACCCTGTCAAGGCACAGCAATATTGGAAAGAATTGGTCCGTAGTAAAATTATACAGTTTGATGATCTAAAGCTATTCCCCCTATAGTATGTATTGCACATAAGTTTACACCCTGTATACCTTTTAAACACTACGTGTTTAACTGAAAGAGAATTTATTGTGAACAAAAAGGAATAATAATAAACAACCTGTCTGTATAAATCCTGCCAAAAATGCTAATTTTATGCACAACGACAAGTGGTCCTAAATCTAATGAAATACAAATAAAAGTGATCCAACTTGAATGTTTATCACAAGCTATTTCCATCATATCAGATTTGCTTAATGGATGAATAATTATAATCTTGTTTCAATTACGTTATTAATCATATTTCCTACAAAGTAGGTTTAAGTATTATACATAATTAATTAAGACTTAAGCTTATATATAATTAAAGCTAAATTACTCGCTTACTTTCTACGTAATACTACGTAAAACGCTATACCACTTGACTGTAGGTAAATAATTTTATTAATTAAGCTTTTACCCGCGACTTCGTCCGCATAAATTATATACCAGATTTTAAGTCAGATGATAAGCTATCAAACCAAAAAAGTTTCATCAAAATCGGTTTAGTAGTTTTTGCGTGATACTCGAACAAACAAACACCCAAACAAACAAACAAATAAACAAACAAACAAACAAATAAACAAACAAACAAACAGACAGACAAAAAATCCAAAAATTGGTGATTTGGAATCAGGGACAGGTAAAAACCATGTCGTAATTTTTTTTTTTGTAAATATCTTCAATGTACAGACACACTTCTGTTACAGTTTTATAATAGTTTAGATGTTAGTTTCCGCTTCACTGAACAGGGCTGCAGTCTCCAAGGATTGAATATCCCTAATAATAACCAACCTCTGATTGAAGATAAAATTTAGCCACAAAAAGAAGAAATAGAAGAAACAATTACCGTTACCGCCAAATTGCAGAGACTCTACAGTTTGTTAAATCTGATGTTAGTTATTCGGAAGCCGATGATATGGCAAGCATTGAGCCCGTTCTATGTTCAGCAGTGAACTATGTCAGGCTGGTGATGATGTTATAACCAACATAATTATAAAAAGAAAGAAAAAAATACAAGATATCTCAAAGATAAGATATGTCGGGACAGTAAATAAATAGCTGGCGGGGTCCGATAATAACTTATCAGACCCCATCATCTTATCTTTGGGACAAAAATTTAGATTTCTAGTTGTGTATGTTTAATTATATCCTGTCCTATCCTACTAATATTGGAAAGTGAAAGTTTGGATGTTTGTCGATCAATAATGTATAAACAGTGGAATGGATTTGGATGAAATTTGGCACACAGATAGAATATGTTCTAGATTAACACATATGATCGTTTTTTAAAGTCAACGCGGATGAAGTCGCGGGCAACAGCTGGTCTATTATTACAAGGTTTCTTCCCGAAAGGTATTGCCTCTCTCATTTAGAATGTTTTTAAAGGGTGAAGATAATAAATGGCTAGGCACCAGGAAGCAGGCATAGGTATTGTCTATCTGGTTGGAGTACAGACTATACCTAACAAGCGGTGAAACATGATAATACTCGTTGGTGGTCGGTAATGATCGTTCTTCTTTCGTAAATTCCCTTCGTTGTTTTCGATGTTACTTTGTCCCTTTCTAATCCAAAGACAAAAATAAAAAAGTTTTAATGTAATTTTTGTTCTGATAGAAAGGGACACAAAAACGTTGGAAATATCGACGACGGAGACTTACGAAAGAAGGTCGAACATTACCGACCGCCATGGCAAATTTTCTTGTCTCCTTGCTTGAAAGGAGTAGTGGCATCCTTTATGATTCTAAAATCCTTGCTAGGCACATGCACATGCTAGGCACATGCACATGCTAGGCACCGATTAATGTTACTAACGTCTAGCGGTAAAAACAAAAGATCCCATTGGGTCGAAGTGTTGCTAACTTGCCAGCCCCCATAATACGATAAGATAGTCCAAAACAAAAGTAAACACGCATCGAAACCTAAATGAATTCCGATCCAGATTCTAAAATAAGTATCGCACGAGCCACTGTTAATCCCAATCCCATTTATAGACAAACAGTTAAGTTCTGAAGATTCCCGAGCTGAGCACAGACTGCTCCGTTAATTGCCTTTTTGCGTCGCTTCTCTTCTCTCCTGACATAAATATACAGTCGCGTTAATGGGCAAATGTATCTTTGTCTACATAATATACTTTGTACATACATAAACTCGACATCGTATTTAATTTCGGCGTCGTCAGGAACTTTTCTACAACTTCCTACGATCTTCTGTATACACCCCTAATTTTAATTACTAGAAAAATTTTAAGCGTGTACGTTTACTTTCCCTTATAAGGAACATGAGTCGAAAATCGAGAAATATTTGTTGACCTCCCATTGAAAGTCGATCGGCTGATCCTTTGGTAAGTCGTTCAGAGCAAGATAAACTGTAGGGCCTGTTTCATTACTTCTGGATACATTCTTAATAGCTTATTTCAGCTCTTCGCTTACAGATCTTGGCGTATCTTTTATACAAAACAAAATATCGGATGTGTCAGATACTAATCCAGAATTGGCAAAAAAGTCCAACAGGGTGTTAGCCTAATGGGATAAAACTTGAAATCGTTTACTTAGATATCCTACTTCCATGACTCAATTAAGAGAATCGCAGCCCCGGATCTAGGACTGTTCCGAGCAGGGGCAAAAACTTGATTTTGGCGCCCCTCCCCTCCAACGGAGTAGTAAGAATGTTTTCCCAGAGAAGCCAGGTTCACGTTTTAGTTAGGTCGTTGCAATAATACTTACCTAAAACTTAGAGGGAGCGAAGCGAGCTCGAGATTTTTACTGCAATATGATTAGCTCGTCGCAATAATTATGATCCAAAATATGGTTCGAATTCTGCAATGGGTATGACAACATAACTAGGAAGCTTTAATACAGTAAAAAGCCAGGAGCCGATTTCTTTGCAATCTTTTAAGCTATAAATTATTTGTCAAACTCTTGATTTTGGCGCCCCTCTAACCTTCCGCCCGGGGCGTGGGCCCCGGTTTGACCCCCCCTAGATCCGGGGCTGGAGAATCGTTACAATATCAAAACGTCAAAACTTGATGCTGCAGCAAAAATAATCATTAGTCTGTGCTTTATTCAGTGGCGCAGTGTAATCCATCATAATTATGAAGTATACTGCTGTAAAGGAACGCAGCACTTCTTTCCTACCGATAGAAAGCTTACATTTCCTGACGTAGGTAATACTTTGTAGAAATTAATTAAATTTGACTGAAGCACTGAATGTTGTTTTTTTGGCAAGAAAAATAAAGCTGAATTTAGTAAATATAAATTAAGTGCCGAAGTATATTTAAATTCTATCGTACCTAATTGTTTTAGTTTATACACTTTTACACAACTTGGGAAGGTGTTAAACCGCCCCAATTCAAACTGTAATAAAATAAACAAATACAGTCAATGTCGTTACATCAAGTTTATAATCTTCATGAGATAAGTAACCAGTCGGTTGCTTAATCAATTAGCCAAGCGACGAATAACATTAATTACAATGTCAGAGCGCATTTGTGCAATAAACTACGTTTGACATAACAATCGAGAGCATGAAACCGTTGATCTGTCAGTCTGTCACGGTGACAACTGTCAGTTGTCACCTCATGTCAGAAAACCTCGATCCAGAACTTGACACCTTGTTATTGCTGCATAAATGGGCACACGATGTATAAAACCGAAAATTATTTTACGAAAACCGATCTGCACCGAAATAAAAATCACAAGCACATCACAAAATCACCAAGAAAACAAACCAATATTCCCAGAAAAGTTCGTTAAAAAAAGGAATAAGATTATTCAAATTTCGAATTCGTAACGTTCGATAGAGCGACGTCGCGTCGTAGGCGCGTGCGCAGAGTTCGCGGCGTGGATTTTAACTGTTTGCTTGTGTCTTGTCTCTAAACAGCCAACGAGTCGCTCCTGACATAATAAAGTTTTGCTTATTTTTGTTTTGTGATCTACTATGCTTGCATACATTTCTATTTGTGTTTGAAGTTTGATTATAATTAATTTCATCAAAATTCACTGCCAAAAATCACATGATGGTTTAAGTTTAATACGATCTTGATTTTACGATAATGTTCGTTGAAGCGAACAACCATTTAAAAAAAGACTAACGATGATTTAACAATTTGTTTAGTTTTTATGTATTATTTTGATAGCTCCGACATTTTATAAAACGAAAACTAGGTACCTATACGGTATAATAAAGGAGGCATCTAGGTTTAAAGATAGTGTATAAATATTGAGCATCCACGAGTAGGCTTTAAGCTACCTATTTTATATTGTTAACCCGAATATAAAAATTATTGCAGGCTTGCATTTCAATGCAATGCAACCTTCTGCGATTACGTTTATGTTTTTCTCACCGCGGTCCCTGGAGTACGATTTTTGAATCTCATTCGCTGAGTTCAGCAGTTTAAAATGTCAAAATTACTATGGAGATATGCATCTTTCTACTGCTGATTTGACTTTCAAAAATCATACTTCAGGATAGTGCGATTTTTGAAAGTCAAATCAGCAGTAGAAAGATGCGTATCTCCCATAGGTATCTCCATAGTAATTTTGACATTTTCAACTGCTGAACTCAGCAAATGAGATTCAAAAATCGCACTCCTGAATATGAAAAAAAAACGTAGTGATTACTTGCTCAGTGATGAGATGAAAAAAACAAATCATTATCACTCGTACGCGTACGTGGGTAGGTACTTTGTTTATGATTGAAGCTCTCGATGTAAATTAACTTATAATGGACAAGAGAGCGGATACACAGTCGATCGGTCGCCACCCCATCGTTCCATATCATTGGTGACAAATTGTATTCTCTCCTAATGTACGCACGGCGACACATCAAGCTATACAAAACCAAAATAAGCTGGCCGCGCGTAGGTCGAGTAACGTATAACGTCGCGCGGCCAGCTTATGTTGGTTTTGTATAGCTTGATGTGTCGCCGTGTGTACAATATCATATGGGACTACGCGGAGTGCATTGTGGGTAGGGTCACCAGGTTAATAATGATTAAGGAAGATGTTCTGTAGTACCTTTGGATTATTATACTAAGAATGGCAACTCTAACTGTTAGCTTAAAAGATATGGTTCGTAAATCGTAACTACGAACTTCGCGACGATCGTGGTCTTGAATTTATGCAAGGTCTTTCTTAATATACGCTGACGTTTTTTTATGGGGATGATCTGGAGTGCGATTTTCGAATCTCATTCTTTAAACTCAGCAGTTGAAAATGTCAATATTACTATGGAGCATCTTTTTTACTGCTGATTTGACTTTCAAAAATCATACTTCAGGAGTGCGATTTTTGAAAGTCAAATCAGCAGTAGAAAGATGCGTATCTCCACAGTAATTTTGACATTTTCAACTGCTGAACTCAGCGAATGAGATTCAAAAATCGCACTCCAGAAGTCCAGACCTTCAAACGGAACAGCTTTCTCTTTGGGACTAACGTATGGAACAGGCACGGAACAGGTGATTTTTATATTCGCTATGGCCCCATAACATAGATAGTCGTTCAGTTTAATAGTCTGATCACCTTAAAAAAAACCGTCTGTACATTATGAATGTAAGTTCTGCAGTCACATGATTTACGATTTATAGATAGAATAATGTGTGGAAATAAATAAGCAAGCTGTGCAGTTTGGCGTGTTATCTGTGTGGCACGTCTTATAGTGCGAGAATAATCTTCATTTCCTCGCAGAAATTATAACATGTTTTGAAAAAAACGAAGGTGGAACTTCTTGTTTTGGCTACAGCTTATTTTTATGTTTTTACTCGACTGCGCCAGAAGGAGGGTTATTTTTATTTATTTTATTATTTTATTTATTAAACAATTACACAGCTTCACAGAGGAACTCCAATACGCTATGTAAGTAATTATACAAATCAAACAAGAATATTAAATTTTCCTCCAACTTAACTTAATCTTACGAATTAGACATTCTCAGAGAAGGTCAGGCATTCTCGTAAACAATCAGACCAGCGGTCAGCAAAAACGTCAAACTGTGGTGAGTGTTGCAGCAGCGTGGTGAGACGTCTGAGGGCGAGGACGAGCGGAGAGTGTTGGTTATGTTTTTCGAGCGTATGTATGTATGTATGTATGTATGTTTGTATGTTTGTATGTATATTGCTTTGGCACGGCCTACAGTCTAAACGGCTTGATGGATTTTGACGTATGAGGTGTCGTTAGATTTGTTAAAATCGTGAGAGTGACATAGGCTATATTATATTATATACAGCTCGATCCCCACTGACCCAGATAGATAGATAGATAGATAGATAGTGACATAGTTGTTCTCCAGGTTCCCCCCCAGGTGGAGGGATGGCATTCGGGGGTCATATAGAGGGTGCTCCGGTGACCCAGGGAAAACTCCGACTTTCTCCGAAGGTCGACTCCTCCTCGGTGTGGTCAACGGCCAGCGGAAACTATGACAGATGGGGGTATGGACCTTTAACAAATGTCATAGAGGAGCATGGGCAGATTTGAGTGGCGACGAAAAAAAAAAAAAAAAACGAAATTCAAGATGGCCGCCATACAAATTTCAAACGCCCGTATCTTTTAACCGGTAGGAGATAAGTACAGGGTGTTTGAACAAATGTCATAGCGACCGAGGTCAGCTATATGGATGACGTCATGAAAATCCAAGATGGCGGATAAAGGATGATGGCCATTTTTCAAGTTGCTCCGAACCGACCGAAAATTTGTATCCGGGGGTTTTTAGGGTCCCCGATTCCAAATATGAAATCCATTTTTTTTTATCTTCATTTTTCGAGGGGGTCGCCATACAAATATTTTTTTGGGCGAGCCCGAAGGGCGAGCTGCGTGACCGAGGCCGCAGGCCGAGATGTTCAAGTATCTTAATGCGAGCCCGAAGGGCGAGCCAAGTTAGCGAGCCCGAAGGGCGAGCTAAGCGATCGATGGCGAGGCCGAAGGCCGAGCTACGCGTAGGCGCGTGCGCCGAAGCGTCCACGGTGATCACCATCCATTTCCCTTTTCCCGTGTAAATTTTGCGAGGCCGCAGGCCGAGCCGAGCGCGAGGCCGAAGGCCGAGCTACGCGTAGGAGCGAAGCTCCGAAGCGTCTCCCCTGGAAGCCTGGTGGACCTGGTCTCCGGGGTCAGTCTGCCGCCAAGCGAGCCGCAGGCCGAGCCCCGCTCGGCCTGCGCGAGCTTGGCAGGCAGGCTGACCCCGGAGACCAGGTCCACCAGGTTTCCAGGCGGTACGGCCCGCCCCAACCCCAACCGAACGAGGTGTGGCGCCTCCACCCCCTAACGTCAGGGTCCTCAGTCACCTTCTCATCCTTCCCTTCCCCTTTTTTCAGCAAAATTTAGAACTCCACAACCAAAAAACCATGCGTAACTGCATCTACTCCCCCCTCCCCCTCTTTTCCTTTTCCTGACCGACTTCTTCTTCAGACACTGAAAATTAAGTCCAACTGCCTCTCCCCCCCATTCGCGGCGACGCCGCCATACACCGCGGGCTGCAAGCCCGCGGCACAGAGCAAAACACTAGTCTAAACTATTATAAAACTGTAACAGAAAATGTGTCTGTACATTGAAGATATTAACAAAAAAAAATTACGACATGGGTTTTCAATGTCCCTGATTCCAAATCACAAATTTTTGGATTTTTTGTCTGTCTGTTTGTTTGTTTGTTTGTTTATTTGTTTGTTTGTTTGTTTGGGTGTTTGTTTGTTCGAGTATCACGCAAAAAGTACTGAACCGATTTTGATGAAACTTGTTTTGTTTGATAGCTTATCATCTGACTTAAAATCTGGTATATAATTTATGCGGACGAAGTCGCGGGTAAAGGCTCGTTATTTTAATAAGGCGGTTGCGAATTAAAAAAAAAAGAGAGGGATAATTTTTTTTTGTAAAAAATTACAATATGGGTACCTATCAAATGACAGATAGTGAACAGACGATTCCAAAAATATTATAGTGCTTTTATGCTACCATTTAGACACAAGACTAAAAAGTATGAAATAAACGAAATTATTAAAAAAACAAAAAACCCGACTGCATAAAAAAACTATTAACTGAAAAGAGAAAAACAAGCTCTTTAATCACTAATTAGCTATACCAACTTTGTTTTCTTGAGCAAATATAATTTCAATGTTATTAGGTAGGTAGGTGTTGCAGGCGGGGACAAACCAATATGTAGGTAAGTTTTATTTGACAACTTTGTTACTGAGCATTTATCAGGTCCGCTTCAGAAATATACCGTCGATGCAGTTCAAACCTAAAAGATAAATTAATTAAACTACTTATTTCAACATTTACGTGCACACAAATAATCCTGAGAAGAAATCTTCAAAGAAAAGATCCGAACAGCGATGCAACGCATGAAGTTAATTAGTAAGGAATCCATTATATACTTATTTATAGAATAATATGGCAGCACGGTGGTTTTGTTTTGATTTATATTGCGTTTAAAAGGAATTAATTGACTGGAGATAGGGATTACAGAGATAGGAGGCGTTGCTGGCTAATTAATGTTTTAGTCAGATGGACAGTCGGTCTGTTTGTAAGAGTAGGTTGATATTTATATTATTTAGGAATAATATATAGGGGGTTTGGGTCCACTGTAGGGGGTAGGAATCAACTGCGCAAAGACCTAGAAGTGCTAGAACTCAGATTACCCATCGGCACAGTATAGAAAAAGAGGAATGAATGAATGAAATGAATAATATATACTTTATTTACACCGATAGGTAGGATAGGTATACATAGTTGAAATTTACACAGAATGTGCGTTATTACGGGGGATTTGCTAACAAATAAATAATAATAATGATAAAAAACGGTAAAGTGCAAGCCGGGCTACTCGCGCACCGAGGGTTCCGTATCACACCACCACACAACATATTAAGGTAAAAACATTTTTTTTCTCCTGACCTTTAGCACGAGACCGTCTCACACTTGGCCGGTTATTATTATTTGTTGTTATACTGTAAGTTTGCTCTATAATCACACCAAGTTTGACGCTTTTATGTATTACCGTTTTTACCATAGAGCGAGAAGAAAAAACGTTGATAAAAACTAGTTCCTTGTATGAGGACCCCCCCCTTAATTTTTAACTTTTTGTCATTTTTATTATTTGTTAGCAAATCCGCCGTACTAACACACATTCTGCGAAAATTTCAACTATCTAGCTCTTATGGTTCAAAAGCTACAGCCCTAAATAGGTAGGACAGACAGACGGACGGACGGACGGACAACGTAGGCTTAGTAATAGGGTCCCGTTTTCATCCTTTGGGTACGGAACCCTAAAAATTACAAAAAGTTAAAAATTAAGGGGGGTCCTCATACAAGAAACAAATTTTTATCAACTTTTTTTTCTTCTCGCTCTATCGTAAAAACGATTATACAAGCGTCAAACTTGGTGTGTTTATAGAGCAAATTGTACAATATAAGAACAAATAATAAAAACCCGCTAAGTGTGAGTCGGTCTCGCGCTAAAGGTCCCGGAGAAAACAAAACTTTTCTGTAAGTTAATATTTTGTGTGGTGGTGTGGGTGGTACGAAACCATCGGTGCGCGAGTAGCCCGACTCGCACTTGACCGTTTTTTTACAGAAACACACGCTTGAGCCACCACTAAATGGTGGAGCTTCGTGGCACGCCGGAGAGCAGGCAAACGACACGCGACCGCTCAGTACCTAACAGACCTGCGTGTCCCAGACCTAGGTATGTCAACTAACTTTAGTTCTCTGACGTATTACCTCATTCCTGTTGCGATCTCTCAGAGAAACACCGAGCATAGCTGCTCTTTAGCAGAAATGTCAGAATAAAAAGGATATTTTATTTTTACATACACACATCTAAACTATTATAAAACTGTAACAGAAGTGTGTCTGTACATTGAAGATATTTACAAAAAAAAGATTACGATATGACTTTTAGATGTCCCTGATTCCAAATCACCAATTTTTGGATTTTTTGTCTGTCTGTTTGTTTGTTTTTTTGTTTGTTTGTTCGTTTGTTTGTTTGTTTGTTTGGGTGTTTGTTTGTTCGAGTATCACGCAAAAACTACTGAACCGATTTTGATGATTTTTTTTTTGTTTGATGGCTTATCATCTGACTTAAAATCTGGTATATAATTTATGCGGACGAAGTCGCGGGTAAAAGCTCGTTAATAATAATAATCTTTATTTCAGACCGGAGTCCATAATATTAAGCTCAAGCCTTTGTCCCACTACTGGGGTAGGCAGAGACAACAGATCGCCACATGCTACGATTCTGACTTACATCTCACGCCTGCTCAATATTTTAATTTTTTTATGTTTATCTAAAGCATCTCATTTTTCACATTGTTCATTGTTCATACATGTAAGGAATTTATGTGTAGGTACCTACTTACAATCTTAACAAAGAAAAGAAGGAAGAAAGAATTCACCCAAAAATCTGGGCTATCTTATCAGTGCTTCCAGAGATTACCTACACATTGTTCAAACAAACTACAACGAAGCCAAAGAGCTTTGACACCGTAGGTAGGACCTGCTGATAACGAAAGTAAAGAAAGTAAAGATTTTGATATAATTAAAATAGCGGAAGATAGGTGATGTTCTTGCATTACGTACAGGAGTGTGATTTTTGAATCTCATTCGCTGAGTTCAGCAGTTTCTGATTTGACTTTCAAAAATCGCACTTCTGAAGTATGATTTTTGAAAGTCAAATCAGCAGTAGAAAGATGCATATCTCCATAGTAATTTTGACATTTTCAACGGCTGAACTCAGCGAATGATATATTCAAAAATCGCACTCCTGGAGTGCGATTTTTGAAACTCATTCGTTGAACTCAGGAGTTGTAAATGTCAAAATTACTATGGAAATACGCAGGAGATACAAACTACATTCAAAACTCATACTCAAGGGTTGCGATTTTTGAAAGTCAAATCAGCAGTAGAAAGATGCGTATCTCCATACATTTTCAACTGCTGAGTTCAACGTATGAGATTCAAAAATCGCACTCCAGGAGTGCGATTTTTGAATATCATTCGCTGAGTTCAGCAGTTGTAAATGTCAAAATAACTTTGGAGATATGCATCTTTCTAATTCTGATTTGACTTTCAAAAATCATACTTCAGGAGTGCGATTTTTGAAAGTCAAATCAGAAGTAGAAAGATGCGTATCTCCATAGTAATTTTGACATTTTGAACTTCCGAACTCAGCGAATGAGATTCAAAAATTGCACTCCTGATCTGCTTATTTACTTACGAGGTGAGTGAAGAGTAATGCAGTGTGATTTGCTTTTTCTTTTTGAATCATTTGTACAACGAGTAAAAGCATATGGGACCAACATTGAAATCGCGAAAAAAGCGGCTATGTTCCATACAAATATGAGTCGAGCAGCCCGAGCAGGGGATAGGTACAATTCGGAGCGCGCTCCATACAAAATTAAAATATTTAAATTCCACGATAGCACCGCGCCCATAGGTGCGGTAAGCTGCAAGTTGGTGTTGGAGACCAGCACTTCCATTCATCAGCTTGCAATCCCCAAGCAGGAACTGCAACCTGACGTCTGACTTGGTCTTGCTGCAATGCAGAGGTTCACAGCACAGCATGATTACGCCATCTAGCGATTATTGATAGCACTAATAGTTTAAGTGTCATCTAGCGACAAAAAGAAGAAACATAAAAGTCTACAAAAATTACACGAGATGGCGTAGGTTGCGTTTTCAGCGCCACCTATGAGCGAGTAGCAAGTACTACAAAGCGCCTCTGCTGACGCGTAATTAGAGTAAGTACAGCTATTCCCCGCTAGGGCGATGAAAAAACGACCAATGGAAGCGCGTGACGTCGTGCTGCGCAGCTCGGCTATTTTCGTCGTGATAGGCGGCAGACATTTTGTTTTCATCGCCGTGACGCAGACGGGAATTGGAAATGCCTTTGAACGCCTTTGGTTGGACGACTGAAGAGGACGAAAAGCTTGCAGAGCTCGTGCAGCCCCATACACATTTGTATAACGTGCTAGATCCATCGAGGAAGAATATACTAGCCAGGGAATCAACATGGCAGGAAATCGCGCAGGTTCTTGCAAAGCCAGGTGAGTGCATTACTTGGATTTCGCGATCGGTGCAAAAAAAAATGTTGTGCTGCATAATGCGACTGCAAAAGGTTTCATAATAAATCAGCTGTTCATAAAATATAGAGATTTTTTTTTTTATGTACCGAAGTCAGAAGCTATGTTTATGAACCAATACCTAAAGATAAGAAAAGTACAAATAAATTATGCTTGAGTATACCGGAAATAGAATTTAATTATCCTAAAGTACTGGTGCACTTCTAGTGCATGATTAACGAAATGTTGTCGAACATGAACAATCATATTCCATTTTAGGATAGTCAGAATCTATGTAACAACTAGGTACTTTCCAGATACCTTTTTAGGAGAAAAATTAACTTTGGTATAAAATCTGTCGTTGAATAATTATCATCATCATCATATCAGCCGATAGACGTCCACTGCTGGACATAGCCTCACCCAAAATGGGGGTATTTGCCATAATCGCCACGCTTGGCTGGCGGGTTGGCGATCGCAGTAGGATTGAATGTGTGTACTCAGCGGATGCTGCTGCCCATCCTCCGGTAGATCCCTTAGTCACCTTTTACGACACCCACGGGAGGAAATGGGGTGGTGCTATTCTTAGCCGACACCACACGGAGCTATGAATAATTATGTATACAGTCAATCAATGACCTCAGTGTATGAATGGAACAAAAAAAAAATTAAACCCCAGAATAAAACCACACAACCCATATTTTCTCAAATTCCAGTTGAAGAATGCAAAAAACGCTGGCGTGGCCTTCGCGATGGCTACATGAGAAGCAAACGAGTTGGTGCCGTACACAAGAGCAAGGAGGGAGTCTTTGAGAAACTCCTGTTCCTCGAAGGAACATCCCTGGACGGCATGGAGGAGGTTTCAGAACCAACAATCATGGATGACAGGCAGACAGATGAGGAAACAGGCATCGGAATGGAGCAGCAGGTTATTACTGATAACCAGGAATATTACGAGGTGAGAACTGACGGAAATAAATGGCATTCCCCATAGACTATGACCCACCTCATATCCTGCCCGTCCTGACACTGCACGCGAACGGAGCTTATGGACGCTGCCGGCAGTGCTATCCGTGTGGCGAAATACTGGGCTGGAAAATTTTTTAACGACTTGCCATCAACAATAGAAGAAGAATAATTGAATCAAGCGGTACTTTGCAGAAATCCATGACTAATATATAGGGTGAAATTGATATCATTGGGATCCTTTTAAACTAAGAGTCTACCCATCAAACTGAACAAGTTTTACTATGGGAGCAAACCGATCGGAGCAAAAAAGAAAATCTGCTGTTGCATACATTTGAGTCGAGTAGGCATTGCAGTTTAGTATGGAACAGCTGATTATTTTGTTGCTCCGATCGGGTTGCTCCCATAGTAAAAGTTGTTCAGTTTGATGGGTAGGCTCTTAGTTTAAAAGGATGCCAATGATATCAATTTCACCTTGTAGATAACAAGATTGTATCAAGACCTCAGACAGCATTGGGCTGTTGACACAGAGGTTGTGGGTTTGATTCCCATGGGGACACCTAGTGATATGTCACTTTGTACGTTTTTCCCCAGTTGGTTAGGGTATTGCAGGCTGAATCACCTGGTTGTCTGAAAAGAAAGATGATTCCATACTTCGGATGGCACGTTAAGCCATTGGTCCCAGTTACTATTTCTGGTGGTGGCTGTGCCCACACAATTTTATAAACTAGTATATTTATTTGTTTATCTTATTTTATGTATCTGTATGAATCTATGTAAGTATATAACTGTATCTTTATATAATTATATTTATTTATTAATGTTAAATACTGTTTTATTAGTTAAATGTGCACACTATGCCTGCCTCACTTTATATGCTCTCTCTCTCTTAGACGACCCGGTTGGTGTAATGGTTACCACGCCGGACTGCCAAACCAGGGTCCTGTGTTCGAATCCCGGTTCGGTCATGGATGTTTAAATGTTTGTGCCGTCGTTGTATGGTTTCCATAATAAACAGCCTATAAATAGTGCTTTCTTGGGATCATTACAATGTGAGCGTTATTTCTTTCACGGGTTTGCTGGAAGAAATCTCTTTAGAGATAAGCTCACCCTTTGTAATTGTCTATGATGCTGTTTTTATTTATATTTCCGTGTGTACAATAAAGTGTTAAAATAAAATAAATAAATAAAACACAATAAGAAGAAGAAACAGACAAAATTGCATTACATCATGCAATACAACCTGCCCGATCATCATTCTTTGGTCTTACTCCTGAGGATGCTCCTTGGTGGAGCGAAACACATGTAGAGTATAAATTATAAGGTGGGCAGATTGTATTGCATAACGTAATACAATATTGTCTACTTTGGAGTTTTTTCTTCAAGAACACGTTTAGTTAGATGTTTGATTTTATCTCTAAATGATTACTTTAGTTATAATCTGTAGTTTAAAACAAGAAAAACAACTGTCATAAATTGTTTTTCGCCATACTAGCATAGCGTATTTTTCCTGGGCTAATTCACGTAAAAATGTCTCACAAAATGGTATTTTACGTTTCAGATTACAGTAGTGGACGGACCACAGGTACAAGATGTCAAGCCCATGATCAAAATACTGCCAAGAGTAGACACAAGTCACGACGAACCACCCAAGAAGATTGGCAGGAAAAATGCTGGCAGAAAGAAAGCCATTCCCTTCCCTCGAAACATAACCCCTGTTAAAATACTTCCTAAACCTATACTAATGAATGGACCTAAGATAGTTCGATACATAGAAGACCCTCGAGTACCAGAAAATAAGTCGCAAACTATGGATAAACTCATTGAAAAAATGTTAAGGGAAAATACAAATGAAATAGATGTGTTCTTTAGAAGTATGGCAGCTAGTGTTAAAAAATTGCAGCCGAGTTTAATTCCTAAAGTCAAAATGGAAGTGTGTAATGTTATTGCTAAATATGAGATGCAGTGTTTTGACAAAAACACGCAATAAACTAAACTGTGGTAACTTAACTGTTTTATAAAAATATAAATTAGTCTACAGTTGTGATAATGACTTTGTTAAGATAATTATGTGGCTAGAAACTCGTTATGGAGTTACTGAGATATTAAATTCATGTAATATTTGATTCTGTTTAATAAATGTATGTAATATACACTAAAACTTTATTTAATATGGTTTTATAGTGTTATAATAGATAGATATTGTCTGTTATAGCGTCATAATTTATTTGATAGATTTGTCTGCGAAATTAAGATAACAGGCTGGTTTGAATTCCGCTAAAGCAAGAGTTATCTGATGTTATGAATGAATCATGATATATTAATGGATGAATACGATCATATTTAGTTCAGGTTATAGAATTCTTATGGTCTCATTATGATTGTTCTCAACATAGGCGTGACTGGGGTAGGCAGAGACAAGAGATCGCACATCTCTTGCCTCTTTCACATCCATGGTTCTCAATCTAAACTATTATAAAACTGTAACAGAAAAGTGTCTGTACATTGAAGATATTTACAAAAAAAAAATTACGACATGGTTTTTACCTGTCCCTGATTCCAAATCACAAATTTTTGGATTTTTTGTCTGTCTGTTTGTTTGTTTGTTTGTATGTTTGTTTGTTTGGGTGTTTGTTTGTTCGAGTATCACGCAAAAACTACTGAATCGATTTTGATGAAACTTTTTTTGTTTGATAGCTTATCATCTGACTTAAAATCTGGTATATAATTTATGCGGACGAAGTCGCGGGTAAAAGCTCGTTCGTGATAAAACTGTACATATCAAGAACATTGTATATAGTTTTGGTACATATGAATCTTTCTTTAGTCTATGGACTAGCTGCTGAGACATCTATGTTACCGCTGACCGCTCACATTCATTAGTTTTGGTATATTTCAAACTTCATCAATATCTTATTAGCACCAAAAACGGTAACAATTGGACTCTAAGGGGATTAACTTGGCAATACACAAGCGAGCGGAAACCATTAAATTCGCTAATACTCGGCTCATTGTGGTGGCACAGCCGTGGAGCTGCAAGCTAATTAAAATTGATGTTTATTCCCCCATACAACTGCTTTGGTGAATAGCCACCGGTCAGTTGAATGGGTGTATTGTGCGTGCTCTTAACTTATTTTATTTAGTGACTCTTTTGTTGGTAAAATTTCGAATTTAGTCTGTATTGTCATATTGTTTAGTGGAGTATATTTATCAGCATTTGATCGGATAAATACCCTTTATCCAACGTGTTAATGAATTAACGCAAAACTAGAAAGTTGTTTGTTTAGAATCAAGAGCAGAATCGAATTATCATGGTTTCAACATAGGTAATTTTTTTCAAAATATTAAATAATTTTTTTGCAAAATTTTAAATTTACTGAGCCCGATGACAACCCACCGCACGGGCACACTCACCCTACTTACTACCAAAACAAGATTATAAAAATGTATCCATGAGTACGTTAGCGCTTTCATTCAGTGCTGAAATGATAACAAATCATTTTTGCCTCAAAACTTAATATACGATTAATTTTAAAAACTATCAAAATAATGAAATTATTGTTGCAATCTAATTATTTTGTTATAAATCAGTTGGGGAGTATGAGGTTTTGCGTTAATTCATTAACACGTTGTATGTAGTAAAGATGTTCTGAAGAAATAAATCAAGCACCCGAAAATACTGGACCTTTCTCTGAAAATCTGCTATTCCCTACAATACAGAAAACCTACTACGTAAATGAAATGGGACGGTATTTTATTTTTAGCGATTTTGATTTTAGTTCCATAGAAGCAAGTTGTTCAGTTTGATGGTCTGATCGTCGACTTAAAAACCGTCAGCATATTAATATATACTGCCTTTTAAGAGCGATGATAGCCCATACGGAAGAGAGCTAGCGCCTCAATCCAGAGGCCGCGGTTCGATTCCTGGCCTGTACCACTAAGTTCTTCGGAATTTATGTACGGTTGTATTTATCATTTACTAGCTCGGCGGTGAAGGAAAACATCGTGAGGAAACCTGCATTCCCGAGAATGAAAAGAAAATACCATAATTTCGGAGGTATGCGTAAATATGGGTGAGCTTGGGGCGAACACAAAGGACCAGCGCTGGTCTCTGTGTTACAACGACCCTTGCTTGCAATAGCCCAACCAAAAATAATAAAATATACTGCCTATTTTTTGATAAAATCTGCAATTTGGGTTGTCTGATTTTCGAGTTTGCAAAAGTCGAAAAAAGGGAATTTTTAAAAAGAAAGTTGCATTGAAGTTGCATTTTTTTCGTCTTTTTATAGATGGTGTTTAGTTATCGATTCCTTTCTATAAAAAAAATCACACTAACAACCAATGATATTAATGTAACTACTTTTTGGCTACTTACTATAAAGAAGACTGGGCAAAAGCAAAACAAACAATAAATACAAGAGCTGCAAATGAGGTTTGAATAGAATAAATCTGGCACTGCGCCACTAGCGGCAGTTATTATATTCCAATAAGGAAGATAGATAAGTATTATAAATACATATCCAATTATAGCCAACAAAATACAAGTAGGTAACCTATTGCTTAAAATCTGAACCATAGCGAATATACGGGACAGGACATTGTGGTTTATAAAGTTTGAATATAAATGTGGTTTGCATGCATGATTATAATTATGCCAATTTATTTAATAAAATGCGCTTACGACACTGTTGGTGTCTTGCACCTAAAGTACACAGGACAATGGACACTTAGCTGCCACTTCGTGCAAACGGGAAAAATTTACAAGAGGTAAGCATGTGCGATTCTGAGTGAGTCCAAACGAGACAGGAATATGCCTTAGCCTACATTTTCTGCCACGCTTCCTAGGTACCAAGCGGAAGTTTTTTTATTTTTATTAACTATGGGTAAGTTTGCTCTTGACCTCAATCCAGTCCTCAGGACGAAGATGGGGTCATAGATGTAGCGAGCTTACCAAGAAGATGCCTATTCACTCGTACTTTAAAGGAATTCGGGTTTTAAGTGAAGTACTGTAACTACTTACAGTACTGGATAGGTACTCTTTCTCATACTGTACCTAAAGACAAAACAAAATACAATTATACAAATGGCACCATTAAAATTAAATTAAAGATTTCCCTTTCGGACGGTCAAACAAATTGCATGAAGTGCACGCTATGGTAAAACCCAGAAATATCAACAATATTCAAATCAAAGACTGCTGCAGTAAATAACGAAAGTGTAACGACCTCCAAGGTTAAAGGGTAAGGGTAGGGGTTTTAGAGGGGGGTGTCTAGACGGCCTATCTCGGTTCGGTTCGGTGGCCGCTCTGCGTTCCCGCACCGCACACCTGGGCTGCGCTTTCATTGAGCTGAAAATGTTGCAGTATTTTCAGTTATTTTTGTAATTTGAGAGTTGTTTTTGTACCGGTCCCTGCATAGTTATGTACCTAAGAGGTTTAGCTGTGTATTGAAGTTAGCCGGTAAATGCTTCAAATTAGCTTCTTTACAGAACAAACCCAAAGTTAAATATTTCTACTTGTATAATTTAATTATTCGTTAGTGGTGTCATTGTCATGTTTTTAAAATTCAGGATTTTCGCATTCTAATAATTTGGATCTGAAAAAATAAAAAAGCAAGTAGGTATTAATAAGAGAGTTACGTTGCAAGTTTTGCCGCAAGCGGTTGTCTCATTCGCGTGGAGTTCGCGCGGTTCGCGTTTGAGCTTGCCACGAGCCCCCGCCATCTCTTCACAACTGGGAAAAACAAATCTGAGACTGGGATAGATACTTCCCACAAACTACTTGACACTGGCAGAAATGCAGTGCTTACGCACAAGCTTGAATCCATTAATTTATTAAGTAAATACAAAAAAGTATTGTAATATAATACCTATTTGATGAAATAATAGTTGATAATTTGTAAAAATACCTACATAAAAATTATTACCTACGTAATATGGGAACTGGTTGTCAGCATCTGACCACTAATTTGTCTCTCTAGAAATCAAGCTATAAGATCTCAAAAAAAAGGAAATAAATAAATAAAATAAAATATAATAAGTAATAACAGTACCTTTTTAAGGATTTTTTTTGTATTTCGAATAAAATTAATGTATTAATTAACGTATTTGTATTTATTTATTTACCAGATACTTACATGAATTGACACGATTTAAATAATACATCACATAAACCTAAAGAGATTTTAGGTGAATTTAGGTAATTGCATTCCCAATGAAGGTTAATGATAGTCAGGCGGCTGGACGTAAAACTTTTGAAAAACCCATTAGCAATATGGAGTATCTACCTTCTACCTAGTACATCCAGTGCACTGATCCCAAATAATGGGATACGTGATATAGGATAGATAGTTTTTATACTAGAAAAAGTACACACAGTACAGTACAGACTAACTACACATCCGTGGTCGAATGGTTAAGAGCATTGGGCTCTTGACACGGAGGTCGTGGGTTCGATTCCCACGGGGGACTCCTAGTGATATGTAACTTTGTGCATGTTTCCCCAGTTGGTTAGGATATTGCACCGGCTGAATCACCTGATTGTCTGAACAGAAAGATGATTCCGCACGTTAAGCCGTTGGTTTGATGGTGGCAGTAGTCGTTATACTATAAAAACCACGTCAGAGGCCGTAAGGCGATCTGAAAAAACACTGACACCAGGGTTCGCTGCCCACACCATAAGAACTAGAAAAACAATACTAAAGGATGTTTTTCACTAAATGCACTAACGCTCCAGATTTGCCTATAACCCTTAGACAATTTAATAGGGACGAGTTACGCGTGTCATTCTACTAAGAAACATTTCTGCCACTTTTTGCGGGGGGCGAGGTAACATGAAATCCGCAACTTTGGATTTTATTCCCCATAAGTTTAGATTCAAACTTTGAATGTTAAAAATCATGAAAAGTAGTCTCGTGTGAACTGAACCCCAAACGTTCTAAGTTCAAAATTATTGTTTCGCTATTAAAGGCGGTCTTGTTTAGTGATAAGGTATGAAATTGGGTGTAAATGCGCAAGATTAATTTGATCTAATACCGTGGCAGAGGGGAAATGCTACCGCAAGGCGAGTCCCTATTAAATTGTCTAAGCTATAACCCTCAAACCAACACAGCTCATAGACAGACTTGTTAACCACCACATCAAAGGCGCCCCCTCAAGTTACGACATGGGGCGACTACAATGTGGAACAAGTGCTTGGAGACACCCCTACCTACTAGCAGGATTCAATAGTGCTAGTAGTATTCCCACTGTTGTTCTAATGAGCTACGGCTGCCTAGGTTTAGGGCTGTACAACTTTTGGGGCCGGATTAAGAAACAAAACTAAATCGGGAAAGATAAAAACTTAATTATTAAGAAAAACAAAAACCCGACTGCATAAAAAAAACTATTATATTAACTGAAATGAGAAAAACAAGCTCTTATATTAACTTTTATTAGGTAGGTATCGCAAACGGGGACAAAGAAGAATTATAAATCAGCATGCCTAGGTTTGTCCCCGCCTGCAATACCTACCTAATAACATTTAAATTATATTTGCTCGAACCAAGTTGTTATAACTGATTAGTGAATATAAGAGCTTGTTTTTCTCATTTCAGTTAATATAATAGTTTTTTTATGCAGTCGGGTTTTTGTTTTTCTTAATAATTTAGTTTATTTCTTACTTTTTAGTCTTTTGTCGAAATGGTAGTATAAAAGTACTATAATATATATGTCGGCGCGGCACTCATAATCGACCGCAAACAACACGTGCGCGCGCGCCCCACCGGGCGAACACGTGACTCGTCGTGCACCCCCACCTCGCTCAGCGCTATATAAGCGCTGTGCGACAGTGTACGGGCGCATTCACCGTCGGAACGTTGGTCGAGACACATCAAGTCCGACCAACTTATTTTCTAATAAATTGATTGTGCAAAGTGATTTATGTAATTTGCTGATTTGATTACGTAATAAAAGTGAAAGTTAAATTCAGTGGCTGTTTCAATTAAAAAGCTGAGAATGAACCCTTGTGATGGATGCAGTGCTGATGATGACCACAATCACGATGCCCAGCCTACTTCGAACCTGACATCAGAAGCGAGTCGAGCCCACCAGCGCCACGCAGCTTCCAGATCACCAGTGATGAATTTGCATTCAACAGCATCGAACAGAACCACCACGCAAGTACCAGTTGTATTTTTTAATCAATTAATGTCCATGATGCAATCCATCACTGACAAGATTGCTGCTCCAAGTACTAGTAAAGTAAAGATTACAGACATTTTTTTGCCCTCATATGACCCTGACAATGATACCAACATTCGTGACTGGTGCCAGCATATTGATAAAGCCAAGGAAAAGTATAACCTAGAAGATTTCGATTTACGCATGAAAGTTACGAGCCTGCTGAAGGGACGTGCAAAAAAATGGGCCGATAAATGGCTTGTATCAACCGCAACGTGGGAAGAGTTAAAACGTAATCTCATTCTTACTTTCGAGCCTGAGAATAGATATTCTCGAGACGTGATGAAATTCAGAGAACACAACTTTACTCCTGATAAAGATATTTCAGAATATTTGAGTAATTCCTGGTTCTTATGGCAAAAAGTAACCAAAAATCGGCTTGATGAAACAGATGCCGTTGAAGCCGTCATTGGTACCGTCTCTGATGAGACCCTCCGTATACAATTGATGAATGCTCGAGCCAAATCAGTTCCTGAACTTATTTCAGTTGCTTCCTGTATAAGACCAAAACGTCCAAATGCTTTCGATAGTCCCACAGCCCCACCCCCTGCTAAAAAGGCCCGAATGACAGAACAACGTCCGATAGGAGATAGGAAGAACCCCAAACATTGCAACTACTGCAAAAAGCCTGGTCATAGCGAGGATAGTTGCTATTTTCGACCCCGAAATAATGATACACCCAAAACCTCACCGGAAACCCCTGAGATCGTGAAGAATTCTTGTTCTTTTTGTCACGGCATAGGCCATAATTTTGATGCCTGTCGTAAACGTATAAGGGCGATAACTTCAGGTAGTCCAAATAAATCCTGACTAGATATCTCAATTGCAGATTTAAACTTTAAAGCTTTATTTGACAGCGGTGCAGATTGTTCTGTAATAAGAGAATCTGTTGCTGAAAAACTTCCAGGTAAACGCTCTACTATTACTACCTTCTTAAAAGGAATAGGAATAGGACATCCAGTTCTTTCAGTACAAACTCTTACTACACCTTGTGTGATAGATAATGTCAATGTTGATCTTAAATTACATGTAGTACCTGACAACGATCTTTCTTTTGATATATTGATTGGTACAAATTTGTTGGAAATTGCTGGCCTCAGTGTCAATATAAGTTTGGATGGTGTGAAATTAACCTACCAACCCTCAGTAATGCACGTTGTTGCAAAACACGTTGATTTGGACAAAATTATCACAGATTTGACAAATGAATATGAGATTCAGCAATTGAAATGTTTGCTTAACAAATTTTCACATCTTTTTATAAGAGGTTTTCCGAAAACACGCATCAATACTGGGCAGTTGGAAATTCGCCTCAAAAATCCAAATAAGTATGTGGAAAGGCGACCTTACAGACTTAATCCATTTGAACGAGAAAAAGTATCCAAGATTGTAAATGAACTTTTGGAGAACAACATCATTCGTGAAAGCAAATCTCCATTTTCCAGTCCAATTATACTTGTCAAAAAGAAAAATGGAGATGACCGAATGTGTGTCGATTTTAGAGACTTAAATTCAAATACAATTAGGGATAATTATCCACTTCCTCTAATATCTGACCAAATAGATCAACTTTCGGATGGACATTACTTCAGTTCACTGGATATGGCTGCGGGTTTCCACCAAATTCCAATTGCTGAAGGCTCAATAGAAAAGACAGCCTTCATAACACCAGATGGCTTATATGAATTTTTGACAATGCCTTTTGGTCTCTCAAATGCGCCGTCAGTGTATCAGAGATGTATCAATAAAGCCCTATGTAACCTATTAGGAAAAGTTGTTCAGGTGTACATAGATGACGTCCTTTGCAAAAGCAAAGACTTCGCTGAAGGTCTTTCTAGTTTGGAACAAACTCTTCTAGCTCTTGAAAAGGCAGGATTTTCTTTAAATATCGATAAATGCTCATTTTTTAAACGATCTATTGAGTACCTTGGTAATATTGTTACGGATGGAAAAGTTCGTCCTAGCCCAAAGAAAATAGAAGCTCTTGCTAAATCCCCTGTCCCAAACACTGTTAAACAGGTTCGGCAATTTAACGGTTTAGCCGGATACTTCCGTCGGTTTATCCCAAATTTTTCTAAAATTATGGCGCCATTATACGCATTGACAAAACAAGGTGCAAAATGGCAGTGGACACACGAACATGAAGAAACTCGTAACCTTATAATTTCTTATTTGACATCTGCTCCAGTCCTTACAATTTTTCAGGAACAAGCTCCCATTGAACTGTACACTGACGCCAGCTCACTGGGTTACGGCGGCGTTCTTATTCAGCTCATCAATGGGCGACAACATGTAATAGCATACATGAGCCAGAGGACTAGTGACGCTGAAAGTCGATATCACTCTTACGAGTTGGAGACCCTGGCAGTGGTAAGAGCTATAAAACACTTTCGTCATTTTTTATATGGAAGGAAATTTAAACTAATCACTGACTGCAACTCTTTAAAGGCATCCAAGACGAAGAAAGATCTCTTACCACGTATTCATCGATGGTGGGCATTTCTGCAACATTTCGATTTCGAAGTTGAATACAGAAAAGGAGAACGATTGCAACATGCAGATTTTTTTAGTCGGAATCCTGTAACGATGTCCGTGAATGTTATGACCAACAATGACCAGAACTGGCTACAGGCCGAGCAATATAGAGATTCAACTCTTCGACCCATTATCGAACAACTTAGCAACGGAGGTAATATTGAAAACTTTGTTCTTGAGTCTGATGTATTGAAATACAATCATCAAGATAATAATGTCACTGGCATGCAAAAGTTGACTGTTGTGCCCAAAGCATTTCAATGGAGTCTAATAAACTCGTTCCACACTGCTCTAAAACATTTGGGCTGGGAGAAGACTCTTTTAAAAATCAGAGAAAGTTACTGGTTTGATAAAATGAACACTGCAGTCAGGAACTTTGTAGAGCACTGTGTGATTTGCAAATCATCTAAAGGACATTCTGGAGCCATACAAGCGGAATTGCACCCGATACCGAAACCCACAGCAGCTTTTCAAGTAGTTCACATGGATATTACTGGTAAGCTTAGCAAATCCAATGATCAATATATAATAGCTAGCATAGATGCTTACTCAAAGTATGTGCTCTTATATCATGCAAATGACAAAAGCCAATACAGTACGTTGGCCGCTTTGAAACAGTTAGTCCATCTTTTTGGCGCTCCAGCACAAATCATAGTGGATGGAGATCGCGCCTTTTTGGGAGAATTCCAAAAGTATTGTCAGTACTTTGGCATAGAAATACATAGTATTGCCCCAGGAGTAAGCCGAGCAAATGGACAAATTGAAAGAGTTATGTCCACTCTAAAAAACTGTTTGACTGCCATAAAAAATTATGAAACTGAAGAATGGCACACAGCTTTAGGAGGACTTCAAATTGCACTGAATTGTACTGCCAATAAAACAACAGGACTTTCCCCATTAACCATAATAACTGGACGGCAGCACTGTGTACCAGCAGAGCTCAGGAAACTTGTTAATTTAGAAGAACAACGAATCGATCTTTCACTTCTCCAGCATCACGTACAGAGACGAACCATCGAAGCAGCATCAAGAAATAAGCAGAGGTTTGATGAAACAAAAGCTAAAATTTTTCGTTTTCACCGAGGAGAATATGTAATGGTAAAAAACAATCCTCGTAATCAAACTTCCTTAGACCCAAAGTTTGCCGGGCCATACGAAGTTCACCGTGTCCTAGAAAACGACCGGTATTTACTGCGACGATTTACAGGTAGAGGAAGACCCCGCAAAGTAGCACATGACCAACTGCGTCGAGCACCTTGTCCAGGTCAGCAGATAACCGTGTCGGCGGACATTCATGCTCATGATAAGACTTCTAACAGTTTGCCTGGTACTTCTTCCAGTGCTGTTTCTAATACTCGCTCTTTGAGGTTACAGAATCCTTCCGATGACTCCGTCTCCGTAGCATCGAGCTGTGAGTCCAATGATGAACATCTCCATTAGTCATAATTTGGTGAGTGTTGTCAACTAAATTATAGACATAATCCTAAGCAGACTTTGTGTAACACGGCGTACAGGACCGCCCAGAGCACAGTAAATAAAATTAGTGATTCTGTAGGTGGACTACTGGCCACGACACAATCTACTGTGTAACACGGCGTACAGGACCGCCCAGAGCACAGTAAACAAAATTAGTGTTTCTGTAGGTGGACTACTGAACACGACAACATCTACTGTGTAACACGGCGTACAGGACCGCCCAGAGCACAGTAAATAAAATTAGTGTTTCTGTAGGTGGACTACTGAACACGACAAAATCTACTGTGTAACACGGCGTACAGGACCGCCCAGAGCACAGTAAACAAAATTAGTGATTTTGTAGGTGGACTACTGAACACGACAAAATCTACTGTGTTACGCTGTGCACGGCCAGTGCCTGAAGTGAAACAATAACACATTAAAATGAGCACAGTGTAGCTGCTGCTCCTATTAATCAATTTACCCAAAAAATCATTTTTCTTTTATTTCAGTATGGTGCAGAGCACGCACCAATCATCAGAATGGCCGTGTCGGCGCGGCACTCATAATCGACCGCAAACAACACGTGCGCGCGCGCCCCACCGGGCGAACACGTGACTCGTCGTGCACCCCCACCTCGCTCAGCGCTATATAAGCGCTGTGCGACAGTGTACGGGCGCATTCACCGTCGGAACGTTGGTCGAGACACATCAAGTCCGACCAACTTATTTTCTAATAAATTGATTGTGCAAAGTGATTTATGTAATTTGCTGATTTGATTACGTAATAAAAGTGAAAGTTAAATTCAGTGGCTGTTTCAATTAAAAAGCTGAGAATGAACCCTTGTGATGGATGCAGTGCTGATGATGACCACAATCACGATGCCCAGCCTACTTCGAACCTGACATATATATTTTTGGAATTGTCTGTTCAGAAGCTTTCATTTGATACCCATATTGTAATTTTTATTTAAAAAATAATTGTTTATTCCCCCTCTTTTTTTTAATTCGCAGCCTCCTTATTAAAATAGTATAGCCTATGTCACTCTCACGATTTTTACAAATCTAACGACACCTCATACGTTAAAATCCATCAAGCAGTTTAGGCTGTAGGCCGTGCCAAAGAAATAGACATACAAACATACATACATACATACATACATACATACATATATACATACATACGCTCGAAAAACATAACCCTCCTTCTGGCGCAGTCGGGTAAAAATAAACAATATTAAATGTTTCACTGTTCCGTAACAAAACGTCGAATCGGAACACTTCAAATCAAATCAGTTGATTGCCCTATTTTTTATTACTAGAAAAGGGTGTGTTCAGATAATGAAACTCAAAAAGGATCAAAAAACAAGGATTTTTTTTTACCATGTTCCTTATGGAAAGTAATTGTTGTTTCATAGGATTAGTAATAAAAAATAGTGGTGGATAGGTGAATAAGTTTTTTCCATAAGTATTTTCAGTTTATACTTCGATGTTTATTTGCCCACCTGTCTATGGTATCACTTTGGTTCATTGGCTCGTCTCATCATCTTCCTGCCCTTATCCCATTACTTGGGGTCGGCGCAATATGTGGTCTTCCTCCATTCATCTCTTTTAGCCGTCATCTCAGCGCACACTCCCTTCTTACACATGTCATCCCTCACACAATCCATCCATCTTTTCTTTGGTCGTCCTCTCTTCATGCAGCCATCCACATTCATATCTAATACTCGTCTTGTAATATGACACTCCTCTCTTCTCATCACATGCCCATACCATGACAATCGGTTACCGCGCAGTTTTTCATTCACAGGTGCTACTTTCAAACTTCCTCTAATATACTCATTCCTAATCTTATCCATTCTAGTAACACCACACATCCATCTCAACATTCGTATCTCTGCTGCATGCAGTCGCTTTTTATCCGTCACTTTAACGGCCCAACATTCCGAGCCATACATGACGACAGGTCTTATGATGGTTTTATATATTTTCCCCTTCAGTTTAAGGGGTATCCGGGAGTCACAGGTCATTCCTGTGACTTGTCGCCATTTCATCCACCCGGAGTTGATTCGGCGTTTCACGTCTCGATCAATATCGCCATCGCTTTGTAAAAGTGAACCGAGGTACCGGAATTCGGAGCCTCGTCTATCACATGCTATTTTCTTCTGAACTACCCTGATGTCGTCATTGTACTACCTACCTATTTTCATAGTACTTATTCCATAGTGATTCCATAATGTCCTTCTTCTTCTTATCGTGTGGGCAGAGCCCTGGGTCAGAGTTTTTTCAGACCGCCTTACGGCCTCTGACGTGGTTTTTATGTAACGACTACTACCACCAGAGATAGTAGCCAGGACCAACGGCTTAACGTGCCATCCGAAGCACGGAATCATTTTTTTTCAAACAATCAGGTGATTCAGCCTGCAATGTCCTAACCAACTGGGGAAAAATGCACAAAGTGACGTATCACTAGGTGTCCCCCGTGGGAATCGAACCCACGACCGTCGTGTCAAGAGCCCAATGCTCTTAACCATTAGACCACGGAGACAATATCTATAGTGTTAACCTGAAAAAAAACTGTTTTTGTCAGTCTTGTTTTGTTTTGATGAAAGTTTTGAGCTAAATCAAGAAGTGCACGGAGGCCACCAAATGATCGGTGGTGTTCCTCACTCCGACTCTGCTCAGGAAACAACCCTTCGAGCATAGTGGCTGGATTCAATAGCACTCACTCGCAGGATTCCGACTGTTATGCACTAATGAGGCACCAAGGCTTAGTGCATTCGAATGCATACGAGCTTACACGTCGCGTTGAGCGTTATTTTTGTTACTAATGTAGATTCTTCCCGCGACTTGTACAAACGATTACACCCTATTAAAAAAATACATCCCTACATCTGTGAATATCATTGTTTATTTATTTTTTATTTATTTATTTATTTCCTTTTTGGAGAACTTACAGCTAAACAACAGTTTTGTTTCTACAAAGACAAATTGATAGTCAGATTCTGACAACAATTTCCCACATATAAAAATATAGAAAAAAAAGTCTTATAATTATACTATTGACCCGTCCCGGCTTCGCACGGGTGCAATGCTGATATAAACCTTACTCTTGAATCATTCTATCTATTTAAAAAAACGCATCAAAATCCGTTGCGTAGTTTTAAAGATCTAAGCATACATAGGGACAGACAGACAGCGGGAAGCGACTTTGTTTTATACTATGTAGTGATAGTGAAATTATAAATAACACAAATCTTAAAAATCTAAGGTAAAACAAAATTACTATACCAAATATCATTTTTGTGTCTGTAAATTGTCTGTCGGTCAGTGACGGAACTGTTTTATATGAATAGATAATGAAAATGCAATTTAAACTTTACTTCGACCACACTCTGAAAAACTGTGTGAAAGGAATTCAATACTTTTTAATTGTAATTACGTTGTAGCGACACCATAACGTTATAATGAAATTGCCGGCAGTTTTACTGAAGAGGAAATCGATAACAAACACGGCATTAGCCCACTGACTGACAGTAAATAAATGATTTTGTATTTGTATTTTGTATTTGTAATATAATACTATAGCTGATGAATAACCAGGATCAACAGCAACGTCCATCCTAAACTAAATTATAAAACTGTAATAGAAGTGTGTCTGTACATTGAAGATATTTACTAAAAAAAGATTACGATATGGTTTTTAGATGTCCCTGATTCCAAATCACAATTTTTTGGATTTTTTGTCTGTCTGTTTTGTTTTTGTGTTTGTTTGTTCGTTCGAGCATCACGCAAAAACTACTGAACCGATTTTGATGAAACTTTTTTTGTTTGATAGCTTATGATCTGATTTAAAATCTGGTACATATATAATTTATGCGGAAGAAGTCGCGGGTAAATGCTCGTTCTCAATAAAAACAAAGTCTGCAAATATCTGGGGATACTCTAACTTAAGCTGAACTGTGTCAACTATTACAATAAGCTTAGGGACTTATTACACAAGCGATTTTTGAGCGTAAGCGATGTCGCAACTGCACTGCAACTACAGCGCAACTGTATCGACACGACTTTACTACTGGATCGCGATTGTTAAGGGGCTATGTGAAAAAAATAGGATTCTTCAAAGCTTCATATATCATGAAGTACTAACAGTAGGTGTATGATTTTCGGATATGTGTAAATTGAACATATAATTGAAGTTTTGATTAGAGCCAAAACACGATTAAGACAAATTTTCTCGATAGAAAAACAAGCCAAAGTAGCCTCCGTTTTTATCTGTAAACGCTTGGAACTGCTAAACGGTGAATAATAGAAACACAAGACTTGATTTAAAAAAAAGAGAATGATATTTTCTAAATTTTGATTAGAGCAGAATTGAAATTACATAAATAGTACAATCACAATTCAATAAAGTTTGATTTGGCGCTCGATTCGTTTCAGGCGCGCGCGCCGCCCCATCTCTTTCTCTCGCATCAGGCCGTAATATAAGCTATCCCACGCCTGTTTCGCTTAAATTATTTTTCGACATAGGCTCTTAAGCACAGGCGTTGACTGAGCATTATCGCTGCCACACTGATTGATATCGCAGAAATATCGCGGCGACACACCTTGGACACTTAGCTGTCATTTCATACAAATGGAAAATTTTTAAAGAGGAGGTTAGCATGTGCGATACTGAGTGAGTGCAAACGAGAAAGGAATACGCATTTGTTTAATATTGGTAACTGCCGAGGTCATAAGAGGGCAATAGAGGGGGTGAGGTAAAAAGTTGGTGGGAGGCAGGGAGTATCCGTACTGTATTGTATCTAATAATAGATACTCTTTCTTATACTGTGGAGGATATCGTTCCAATCCCAAAGTTGCTTTATACGGCCTTTAGGGGTTACAAAGACGACCCTAAAACATAAAAGGTACACTACTTCGTCCCGCATGGCCCGTTACACGCATTTAACGTAATCACCACAAATTATCTGACCGCATCTCATCGACCGATATAAAACAGTCGTCAATTCTACTACAGGCAGTGACAAGTTCTTAATGGGCGTCGGTGGACTCCATTCAATCAGCCGGGCACGGCCAGACTCCCCTACTGTTTCTTCTACCCACATAATGAACGCCCTGGAGAAAGCGCTTGCAGCTACATATTAGGTGCCAAAATGGTTTGGTTTGTGGGACTTTATATGAGAAGGAAATTTTATGTGTGAGTCATTGTTATTTGGGGCATTACTGGGGTCGCTAATCATTGTGGGGGTCGATCTCGATATGTCTTGGTTCACGTCCAGTGCGGGGTTTTACACGTAATAGCACTAACAACTTAAATGGGTGTATGCACCCCAACTTTTGGCAAGGCAAGATTTACTCATGTTAAATGCAGCAAAGTAGTTAGAGTTCTAAACATTCCGGAATTTCCAATATGCAGAAAAATTCGTCATTGCACTTCACAGGTAATTTACCCAGGGTTTTATTTTATTATCCGTAGTCCGTAGGTAGGTATGCAAATATAGGTATGTTCAAGGAAAAGTTGAATCATTTGTTGTAACAATTCATGGCCTGGTTGGTGTCTTAGTTACCGCGTGAACTGCCATGATATAAGTCCTGGGTTCGAATCTCGGTCCGGATTTATGGATGTCACGTCACGCTGGTTCTATTAAAAAGGTATTAAGGCCTCCATTCTATTCTAATTTTAACAATGTTGCGTCGATCTTAATGTTGATGATTTTGCAAATATCTAGTTTAAATAGCAAAAGTGCTTGACTTACGGTTATAAATATTTGGTGAAATCAAGGGTTGTTTTTTGTAAAAACGCACTATCTCAAGCCACTATGCAATTAGAGCTTCGTTGTAGGCCGAAGCAGCCAACAGACACGCGACCACCTAATATCAGACCTACAACGCGACCCTATTATGGCCCTAATTTGGTATTTCAATTGTGATCTTTATTTAATTCATTAGCTAAACTTACACTCCCAATATTCCTCAATATTGGGAGTGTAAGTTTAGCTAATGTTCAAAATCAGAAGCAATTCGAATACTAACAAACCTGATCAAAACGACAATACGTGATTGAGTGCATACTAGCAAAACTGCTGTGGAGTTAGTCGGCCTTGTAATTCCAGAATAATCATCCCTATTTCGAAACGTCCCAATTCCTGACAATCTATCCCAGTCACTGCATCACTAACAATAGCTCCAGCTAACAACGTTTCTGCTAGAACTAGAATGTCATATCAACTTGATTAACCGAGTAACCGGTTGTTAACCTCTCACATAGTATTTTCAATGACGGCTGTGTCACAACAGTGCACAAACCACTTGCGGCGGGAACCATTGGCGCCAATTGACGGAGCCGTCGATCGTAGTGGCGTGAACAATGATTATGTAAGCCGATAATGTTATGGATATCTTTGGAGATAAAGGTCACGATTCATGAAACCGCATGATTCTGTGATGATTACAAAAGGGGCATGGTCTTAAAGCATTAATTCGTTCAAAGGTAATTGGTAGGATGGAATGATCTCATAGCCTCTTTCGGCTTTTTGGATTGCCTCTTTTATCCGCGGAGGTACACGAAGACTTTCCTTCCCGACTGACGTCATGAACCCCTGATACGACCAGCGTATTCTGGGCAATCAGCAAGCCGCTGAGGCTGATTGGGAAATCTCTTAACCACTATGGCAAGTCAAGCTGCCGAGCATGCGGAGAGGATGAAGAGACCATGGAACATATCCTTTGTGACTGTGATGTCTTGGTGGCTAAACGCATGAGCCTCCTCGGGGATGGATACCCAAAACCGGGAGATCTTAGGTTTCTTCCCCTCACTGGTATTGCCACCTTCATTGACTATATATTTGAAGGGTGAAGAAAGCAAAAAGTATTGTGGCTAACACAAAAGATCCCACTGGGTCGAAGTGTTGCTGGCTTGCCAGCTCCCACAACAAAATAAGATAAGATGGCAAGTCAAACTCTACGACATGCCATAGACTCAACAGAAATGAAACGCCATGATTTAGAACTTTGTACGACAACCTTTTGATTATGTTGGTATTGTTAGAGATATAGTATGACCAAGAAAGTAATTCCACTCGTCAATCTTCGTTTGCACAGAGCAGACCAGAGTCCCCGTGAAAGCCCGAAGTTATTAAGTAATCAAAGGGAGCAAAGACAGATAGCAGCGAAAAGGGCGCGAAAACAATTAGCCGATAGCGGCAAGGGGTTGAAGGTGGCACATCCAGATTGATCAATTATTTTCGCGAGCTTTTAAAATTTGTCAACTGCGCAGGTCCATCGATCGGTAAGACTTATAAACCTGGTACTACTGTAAAGCCTTGGCTGGAAATAGCCTTGTGTTATAGACAACGAAACTATTGCAGGTTTCAGGTCCTAAACCTATCATTACTCCTCTAAATCCTACGCTACATTCTCGCCGAGAGCTGCCGAAAAAGGTCGGGTGTGAATGCCCTTCATTGTTGTTGCGGCACGTCCTAATCCCTAATATCTGAAGAATAATCTGAGAATTTCCTGGAAGTTCTCGCGAGAGTGTAGTGCCTGCTCTAGGCATCAGAACGCCAGAAGACCTAGAGTAAGCCATATCACCTACCTGAGTGCTAGTAAACCGTCGACTGCCGGAGCGGCTGAGTGTGCCGCCTCGAACGTTGCTGTCGGACAGGTCGACGTCCCCGCCGCCGTCCGCAGCGCGCCTGCGCGACAGCTCACTCAGCTCTGCTATTGGTTGCACCTGACAGGACACAATAAAGTATTGTTTTGTTTTGAATTCGGAGACTAGAATATTACAGTAACAACGAATTTCAGGCGCGCGAAGGTGGCACATCCTGATTGGTCAATATAATTTCGCGCACTATTACATATTTGAACTGCGCAGATACATCGGCAGTGCTTCTGCAGAGCGTCTGGCATTTGTTATGCTCATGTCGATGGATTTCCCACTACGCTCCGCAAACGGAGCTGCTCGCTCCAGCACCAATAGCATCCTGAACATGGTCTCCAGTAGATACTGTGACAGTAGCTTTATTAAGCACTGGATCGGTCTACACTTGATTGTTTGTACTAACATAATTATTTAAGAGGACTTTTCGAGTCCAGTGGCGCCCTCGTCACAATAATAAAGATTTCTCAATAAAGAAAGCCTAAATGAAAAAAGTGCCCACTTGACAAACTACAAAAGCCTTCAAGCTATTTTCAGGTCTAAACATACAAATTTTGAAAAAAGAAAAACGGCCGCTTTTTATTATTCGCAATTGTCTAAAAGTGGAATGTTTACAACCTTTAAAAGTATTGTATAACAATGGCTTGAAGGCTTCTTTAGTTTGTCAAGTGGGCACTTTTTTAATTTAGGCTTTCTTTATTGAGAAATCTTTATTATTGTGACGAGGGCGCCACTGGACTCCGATAGCCCTCTTAAATGTGATACTAACAACATATGGATGTAATGTACAAAATAAAGAATTTTATTCATTATTTTATTAGATAATAGTTGTATTTTGTACTGTTTACCTTATCACCTAACAGCGTGAATTTTCTACCTAACTAAAACCCGAGCATCATCTTATGGATATAGAGAAGTATTGCTGTTAGGAATGACATGGATGATACGGGTGTATGAAAGCCTAAGGCGCTGTCCTATTGCCATCGCTCGCGCGATCATGCTTTCGTCCGACGAAAATCATTGTGCCACTGTGCGTTTAAACATACTTATATCTGAATAAAAATAGAACAATTGGATCGCATCTCATGATAGCACGACCTTCTATAGATATTCCGCAGATATAAGTATGTTTAAACGCACAGTGGCACAATGATTTTCGTCGGACGAACGCATGATCGCGCGAGCGATGGCAATAGGACAGCGCCTAAGAATGGCTTATCAGAGAAAACAATAGTATTTGTTTAGGGATAGAGTTAAGGTTGAACTCAAATATCGTAAGTAAACAAAGTCGAAGTCCAGTGGCAATCAAATAAGAAAATACGTTCACTAGCACTTGACGATAATCCCTCATCATAGGTATTTATTTATTGATTATCTACATTATCTATTTAAAGTCCACACAAGTGGAACATGAAAGTGGCTTTAGCGGTAAAACATTAGAGAAAGTCGAGGTAAAGGCCTACACACGTTTAAAATATAAGTCAAGAAAAAGAGAGAAATTTAAATATTGTACTACAAAATAATTTATACACATTTAAACGTTTAGCCACCACACCTATTGCATGTTAATTAACTACAAAAGCATACTTTCGAAAAATCTGTAAACAGTTACGACTATGTGATAGATAATTCATTAAAAAAAAAAGAATCATCCATAATCTCAAATATAAAAAATAAATTATCGCCGACAATAAATTATGTATGGATCAGAATGTTGGGCCACAAAAGGGACGGATGAGAAACGACTGCATGCAGCTGAGATGCGAATGTTGAGATGGATGTGTGGTGTAACTAGAATGGACAAGATTAGGAATGAGTATATTAGAGGAAGTTTGAAAGTAGCACCTATGACGGAAAAATTGCAGGGTAATAGATTATCGTGGTATGGGCATGTAATGCGGAGGGATGAGTGTCATGTTACGAGACGAGTGTTAAGTATGAATGTGGATGGCTGTGGTAGGAGAGGCAGGCCGAAGAAAAGATGGATGGATTGTGTGAAGAATGATATGTGTAAAAAGGGGGTGAGTGTTGAGACGACGGCTAAGAGAGATGAATGGAAGAGGATGACATATTGCGCCGACCCCAAATAATGGGAAATGGGCAAGAGAATGATGGAGTTAACAACATGTTTGGTTGTCAGTTAAATGATGCGATAACTCTTAAATCTGATAAATTGACATTTAATTGATGTTCTCGACTCGAATATTTGAATTATATCCAGTAAGTATAAGATTTGTTCAAATCGTAGCTCAAAACCGTCTAACTGTCCGTAACGGTTCGCGGCCCATTTTAACATTTTATTTCTCATTTAATAGTTAAAGTTAATTACTAATGCTCTTCAAATCCAATTCCATTAAAATCTAAAAGCTATAGTTAAAAAAGTTCACTCACCTTGATAGTAACAGAATCTTGACTGCCTTTGATCAAGTCAATGACCTCTTCTCTGTTCTTCCCTTCTACACTGACTCCATTAACTTCCAGAAGTCTATCCCCAGGAAGCAGTCCAGTCTCACTTGCTCCTGGGTAAGATCCCGGTTCAGCCAATATCACAGCTTTTTGGGTCAGTTTGCTAATCAAACCGCTGGAAATATTGCCATTGCATTTGCTATCGCCATTGGTAAAACCATTTTCTTCATGGCCATTCAAATCTTTAACATCACCAATAAAAACCCTTTCCTGAATGACTGCACGCCTGAGACTGAACCCAAAATCATTTCTTGGTGCTTTTTGTCTCTGGATCGTCAACACTCTAGGCTTAGGTAATTGAAGTGGTTTCAACGGTGGCAGAGGCAGATATACATCCTCAAAATTGCTGGTTCTGGACCATCTATGGAAGCCTTGAGATTCACCAACAGGAGAAGTAGAAAACGGCGGAGTCGCAAATGAAGAATTTGTTGTTGTATCAGTTAATGAATCAGCACTTGGAGACGTGGATGTGACTCCAAGATAGCTGTTACCGTTCGTCTTTGGCAGTTCATCGACGTCCTGCGTAGTAATCGTAGGATTGGCATTATTCTTATAGTTTTTATATTGATTTTCGACAGGGCTATGAATCACTTTCTTTGTGAAATTCTGTACGTGTTGCATGTCGTCACTGGACGACGTACTTTTTGATGGCGGGATGCCATAACAAATGACTTCATTTTGCTGAGTATTTCGCGCTAGTTGATTAGGATCTTGACCGTTCACGTAATCAACCGTATCATTACTTTGGACGTTGCTCTCCTGGGAATTAGAACTAGTATTGCTTAGACGGGGACCTTTGAGGATCCCTCGCTTTGGTGGTCGCGGTGGTATCGGAGGTAGATTAGGCGGTTGTCGGGGGCTGGTGTTGGCATTATTAGGGTTGTTCAACGAATTGAGTGATGTTTCCGAACTATCAGACTGTAAGACGCCTTCTCGTTTGTTCCAGCTGTGAGTAGTGGGGTATACGGGCGACACGTGGTTATTTTCATCGCTGAGGTTGGAGTTAGAGCCGGAGGTGGGTATGAGCGGGTAGTTAGAATAATTGGAGTCTTGTTCGAGATGAGCGAACAATGAAGCTGTGTAGTCAGCTGTGATGCCGGAGGGTAGTTTCTCCTTTTCCTTGCGCCTTCCCCGCAATTTGAGAGACCGTCGGACCTGAGAACAATCGAAATTTACGGTGTACAAATTGTGGCTTATAATATTGAAAGTTACGGCTCACTGAGCATGAAGGTCAGATTTAACAAGTGAATCGGCTGGTAAATCAGCCGGCAATGACAGGACATTTGAATAACATTATTTGGGTGAATGGTAATAAAATCACCTTGAATAATTACCCAGGCATAATTATGTGGAGCTTCCTATCACTTATCAAACCAATAACAATTAATAGTATCCTTTACTACACGTATACCAGAGTATTACGTAATCATTAAGCTAATCATATAATCAAATATAACCTTTGTAACAACGAAACAAGACTTTATATAAATGTCAATGGAAATGAGCTTGATTGACTCTCGGTTTCGTACACCTCGTAGTAGTAGCAAGACAAAATAACAGTAGTAGTAACTGTGATGTGATGAAACCCGTCATGTTCCTGCAATTGCAAAAAGCCGCATTCCGAACGTGGAGCGTGCAAACAGAGCCTTCATCGAGACGGCTTCATCTTCCATAAGAAGTCCTTTGACATAGCATTATCGCCAAGCCATAAGTGTGAAAATAACTTGATTAGTGGAACTTGATTTTTAGGCCGAACTCTAATGAAAGTGCAACCGATCATTTAAAACCAGTTCCAGCTACTTATAATCCTGGTGGTTAATTGTACGGATTTATTTGTAATTGAGAATTTCAGGTAAGTGGGTCAGTGGAACTTATGAAACTGTTTCCGATAATATTAAAGCACGCATAATATTACAGCACGATACGTAAGTTGTAATGGCAATTAAGTAAGATATTGGTGTACGGTATCTGGATTAATCAGGTCTGGCAATTCGAGTCAACGCCAAAACTATTATGTAAATACGTACTCACTGAGCTTCGTATTTTTTATTCTTGTTTACTTTTACGTAATTTTATCATAAAGAAGTATGGCGGAAGGTCATATAATGAGAGACCCAGACATATAGGTCCCGTACATGAATGAAACGTAGTAATACGTGTAGAGTTAAACAAAACTAACAAAAAAGGAAATTGGTTGTAATCTGTAGAAGTTGGGGGAAAGGTATTTCTCCTTATGATACCTTTTGTATCAAGTATGTGAAACTTATAATCTTTCTTATTAGATAGCCCACTCAATCTTCTACGCATTCATTGTGTTTATTTTAATGAAAATTCACGATAACCGTACAATATTATGATAATGGAATCAAACGAAATCACACGCACTATCAGTTCAATAAAGCCAAATACGTTCCTAACGTCCAAAAACGACCTCAGTGATAATATTAGATGAAAATAGCTGTCATGGTTGCATTTTGCTATTGCTTTTTGGATGATTTGTCTATTTTACTAGTAATTTCTACTTTTGAACCCGGACTTCTAGAGATGAGGAAGTTTTTTTAAAAAACGCCTTAATTTTTTCTGTTTATAATAATTATGACCGCCGTCCTGAAGGCTTTTAGTTTTCGTAAAAATGGCTGGGTCCAAATTCGCCAAAGTTCTTTACTGGCGCAAAAAATTGTCGTCGTAATTTCATTCACTGTAGTTTTCTCCTATAGTAAATCTAGATTTTATGATTTTATTACTGTTTACTATGACGTTTATTTAAAGTAAATAGACATTTCATTTGACCTTAGCACGCACTGTAATTGGATAAAAATCGTAGAAGACCTATCAAGGCTGGAGGTTCAACTATCAAGTATTTTCTACACGAATGATATAAGTAGTGGAACACATTTACGCTCTGAAAAATACGAACACAAGTTTAACAGTGAAAGGAGTACAATAGACAATTAGTTCAGACGCGCGCGGCCGATGTCTATCGCATCGGCCGCGGCCGCTATGCTCTGACGTCACGCAGAACAAGAATGTTTGCCAGAAAATTTGCTTAATTTTTACTATTTTATTTGTATTTTATTATCTGCAAGGTCGCTCATCCACGTTGCGATAACACCATCTATCGAGCCACTTGAAAGTACTTTTTCTTTTTTCGGAAAATCTCTCTTGCCTACATAATTATTAGCTAGACAGCGATCCATGTACAGGTTAAAAAGCCAAGGGTCTAATTACTCCCAAAAATGTATTTTCGCATAAACCCTGTAAAAAAAATGCATTCATATATTCTCTAAACCTATCAATCTGTCAATCAATCAAATATTTTTTATTAAAATATGTATCGGTTTTTTTGTTTGTGTTTTTATGTTTTTGTTTAAGCACCGAAACATAAAAACATACCCTAAATTTCGGGGAAAATACCCAAAAGTGATAACACTCTGTACAATAGGCACGCGTCAGTCGCTGACCTCGGAAGTGAGGTCTGTCGTCGGCCGCGCGCGTCAGACGCGCGCGTTAGACGCATCGGCCGCTGGCATCGGAAGTCCACCTTTACCCTACTTACTACCAAAACAAGATTATAACAATGTATCCATGAGTACGTTAGCGCTTTCTTTCAGTGCTGAAATGATAACAAATCATTTTTGCCTCAAAACTTAAAATGCGAATAACTTTAAATTTTAACTATCAAAATAATGAAATTATTGTTGCAATCTAATTATTTTGTTATAAATCATTTGGGGTGTATGAGGTTTTGCGCTAATTCATTAACACGTTGTATATAAAAGAAAGTCGGGTTTGTTCGAACACTTATAACTCGAGAACGGCTGGACCGATTTTCATGATTTTTGGTTTGTTGTATTTGTCTCCGTCCGGAATAGCAGAATAACTATCAAAAACATTGGAAAATGGACGAAAAAATAAAATGTTTACGCGTACGAAATCGCGGGCAAAAGCTAGTAATATAATAAATTATGTATTCTTGGCGTGGATGCACATGGAACATAATATTTGCAAAAATATTAATTCGGGGCGTTTAGGATACGTAATGTAATACCTACATAAGATCCATTTTTAGAATTTTTGTCTATTTGTTTGTGCACACATTATTAAAAAACTATTTTTTTATTTGTATGGGGTTTTCACAAAAGCATGGGGCTTAGTTTGGATTAACATTTAGGCTTTATTTCATCGCAATCGGTTAATCAAATCAAAAGTTATGAATATTAAAAGTCACGGTTCTTGCGCGTACGAAGTCGCGGGCGCAGCAAGTTTTCAATAAAACTGTAGTTTTTTAGAAACCGAACCATTTTTTTTATAAAAACTCAGAAAATGACTTTCAAGTCCTGAATAACGGTCATCATCGTCATCGTCCACTGCTGAACATAGGCCTCAGCGCGTTATCGGCCATCCTCATCCAGTCGCTCCCCGCTACCTTTCAAAATCGTCGATACAACGGTATTTACCACTTTAGATAAATAGATAACTCGTTGATTTCATAAGAACAATACAGGACAAACAGTGACTGACAAAGGTAGCAGGTATAGTACGACCAGGAAAATAATAACCCTCGTCGATCTTCGTTTGCACAGACCCCCCGACAAAACCCGAAGTCGTTTAGTAATCAAAGGGTGCAAAGATAGCAGCGAAAAGGGCGCGAAAACAATTACCCAATCGTGACAAGGAATTGAAGGTGGCACATCCTGATTGGTCAATATAATTTCGCGCGGTATTAAAATTTAACAACTGCGCAGGTACACACGGCGACAGGTCAGGTTACCCTGTTTGGACTTTGAACTATTAGAAGTTGAACGCTGCGAATCGTGCGAGAGGGTGCGGTATGTTGTTGTTGTTTCGTCTCACATCACGCTGCGCCCGCGCCGGCAGCCGCGTCTATGCAGGCTCTCTACCGCCCTATTTTGTGTTTTGTACGTAGCGTAATTATGGGTATATAGGGTGCGTAACCTGATGTGTCGCCGTGTGTACATCGGGGGAAATTATAAATCTGGTACTACTGTAACACTATGGAGTCCGTATTAAGATCGGCGCAAAACTGCAACAGCAACAGAAGAATTTAACATCACACACAACAGAACACAAATTAAGAACACTATCCTCGTTCCTTTTATAAATTTTATCACACACACGAAGATTAGACGAAACGAGAATCGTAAAATTACCAAAGCAGTCAAAGCCAATCCAATCTTAATGCCGCTGGCTTCAATTTTATAAAATTTATCCATGTTGATCCGTCCGAGCTACGACACAGACTATCTAATGCTTCAAGGTAATTGACAATGGCATGACAATGACAATATAATTAGATTTATGTTGACAAACAAAAGAGTAAACATCAGCAAATCTCGATTGTTTCAGTCTGGTGATGAATGGATTTGTTTGCAAATTCGTTTGTGTTGCTAAAATTGCAATTGTCGGAGAACATGTTTAAAAGACTTGGGATCAGAATGATAATTGTCCATTTGGCTTGCATTTGGGTCGAATAGGAATGCAGATCCAGATTTGTATGGAACTGCATTCCTATTGTAATTGTAATTTTTTTCGCGATTTCGCCTTTGGTCCAGTAGAGAAAGGTGTTCAGTTTGATGATCTGATCATCCCCTTAAAAAACCGTCAGCATTTTAAAAAGGCCCCTATATTGCATCCAGGAATACGATTTCTATACGATATTTCTTTCAATTCTTCAAATTTCAATCTGGTCTTTGACTGAACATCAAAAATCCAGGATTTTAGGTGTAAGACTAACTGATCGAGTTAGAAACACGGAACTGCGCTCCAGAACTGGCATAGCGGACGTGAGGCGCAAGACAGCTCAGCTGAAATGGGACTGGGTCGGACATGTCTGTCGCATGCATTCAGAAAGATGGACCAAAATGACCACAGACTGGGTTGCCCAGGATGGTTGCCGGAGTCGTTGCAGACCCAGAAAAAGATGAGGAGATAACATGGATGCCTTCTTGGAGAGTTGGCCGGAAGTTGCACATAATAGAGAGGATTGGAGAGTAAAAGGGGAGGCCTTTGCCCAGCAGTGGGACATTGAAAAGGCTACGTAAAAAAAAAATCTTTCAATATTTAAAGGTATAATATTATTTAGTACAATATTTAGTATAATATTAGTACAATATTTAAATATATAGTATAATAAGGCTTAAGGCTTTTATTTTATTTTATTTATCTTCTAAGTTCTAAAAATGTATCAGTTAACTAGACTCTATTAGTTAACTTATTACAAGACTTGTAACTTGTAATTTAAATTTCTCAACGAAACCATCTCTCGTTACTGCTTGCTTTCGCCTTCTCTCTCCAAGCATCAACATCAACACCGGATCCGCAAGCAGTCACCGTATCGTCCATTTAATGAGGGAACTTAAACCTTGCGTTTGTTTCGTTACAAAAAACCCAACGCTTACATACAGCTGAGAGCATTGTCTTGTCTTCGTTTTACTTTTCACTTCAAAATTTACGGTTAGGACCAGACATTAATAGGGTTAGAAATTTAAACATTTGCTAATCATTAAATATTTAAAGAGTAGGTAACCAATCTTGGAAAAGATGGTAGACTGACGTATGAAAGCGTGTAAGTGGAAGTTGGAACAGTCAAAAAAGGTATCTGAAACCGACGAGCGTTTATGAAACGACTTATGACTGTGGAAGAGGCAAAAGAGATGTGTCAGGATCGTAGCTGATGGCGATTCAATCAATCGATCAATTGTCTCGGCCTATAGGACACAGGTGTGAATATATGTAGGTATATTTTCATGTAACTAGTCGGTTTAGGAGATACAGCCGTTTAAAGGTCGAAACTTTGAATGGCTGCATCTCCTAAAACGACTGACAGAACGTGACAGTTTTGTACTATTCACAGAGCTACAGTGCATATTATAATAATATCCTATGATCAGCATTGCAGCTGATCGTTCATTTGATACAGACCTTTAAAAGGCTGTAACTCCTAAACCGACTGGAGTTATGCAAGCAGACCTGGTCCATCCCCATCACAGAGAAGCTCTACACCCTATATGAATACAGAAACAGCCTGGCAGCTGATGGTTACCAAAATTCCTCTTATCTCTTATACTATTATAAAGAAACTATTGATGAAATCATATGCGAAGTGTTTGGACAATGGAACATCCTAAACGGAAAATGTCCCCAGTATCCGATGAAAAGAATGAAATTGTTGACATTGCATTTACAACCGATCGGATGTAGCGACGAGCGAGTAAACTGATTCGCGGAATCATTATCCATTCATTGTCTCACGATAGTGAGAGTGAATGGAAAAGTGGGCGAAATAACATACTAGATTTTCTACTACACAATTCTAATTAATACAAATAGGCACGTTAGATACAACCTGAGGAGTGGACACAACAATAATATGTAAGTAACCTAAGGTCGTACGTAACCCCTAAGCCCTAACCTAACAACATTATACAGGGTGTAACAAAACACCCCAGTAATACTTAAGGGGGTGCTTCAGACTATCAAACTGAACAACTTTCACTATGGAGCCAACATCGAAATCGCGAAAAAAAAATCCGCTCTTTCATATCAAATTGCAGTAGGTACCGTCTCGACTCAAATGCCCATACGGCAATATTTTTTTTCTTTAGTGAGCCCAACGGCACTTAAAATGGACAGCGGATACAATAAATGCCTCGAAATTGAAAGCATGCAGGTTTCGTAACAAAGTTTTCCTTCACCGAAAAGTCTGTGGTGTTACAAATCTTAGTACATAAATTGTGAAAAAGTAATCGGTAAGAGTCGGCCTGGACGGAAAACGTACCATCGACGCCTCATAACAGGACACAGTCGCAATGAAATGCTCATTTAAGACTGCAGGTGCAGGCGCTAATAAGGTTAACATATTAAACAGTATTTTGACTGTCAATGTCAAAGAACCAGTTGTAAAGCAATCAGCCGAGCCCCTCGGTTATCATGACGTGATTGAAATCTATCGGCTAATGGTAACCATTAAAAGCTATCGATTACCCGCGGAGCAGATAAAGCTCTCGATATCGGAGCTGACAGATAAACATCACGATTTGTTTGTTTTAGATATGATATCTTTAATCGATATCTATACTAACACGTCAATGACCAATAGCTACCGCGCCCAGCACTGGTAGCATGCCAACCCGCGATAGCCGTGATACGGCTTTATCACGTCTTTTATCTCGTTCTTTTGTACGCGAACGAACGAGATAAAAGACGTGATAAAGCCGTATCACGGCTATCGCGGGTTGGCATGCTACCAGTGCTGGACAGATCTAGCTGTACGGGGGGGATAGTGGGATTTATCCCCAGCGCTTTTTCTTTTTCATTGTTTTTCTATGAATATCCCTCCCCTCCCCCCTGAAACAAAAGTCATCATACTCCGCTCACAGTAGACAATTTGTGTACCAAAAAACTCAACAAAAAAGTCTGTCAAAATCGATCTTCGATAAAATTAATATAAAGCCCTTCCATCCTTCCCGGTTTTCACACGTTAGTGGGACGGACACGTTTTTTCGTCGGCATACAAGTCAGGATAAGACCTAGCTAGATGTACCTATAGATACGTTGGTTATTTTCCTTTGTTTGTTACAATAATAACAAAAAAATTAAAACCGCCTTCAAAAAACTAAAAAGTTAAAAAATAATATTGCAGCCGATGACTTTTTCGTTCGCATCATAAGAACATTAATTTGTTTTATTGAAGTCGCTGTCAAGCCGGTACGATTCGCGACAGGGCTTTCATTTTTTGGCTTGGCTTGACACCGACTTCTATAAAACAAATTAATGTTCTTATGATGCGAACGAAAAAGTCATCGGCTGCAATATTATTTTTTAACTTTTTAGTTTTTTGAAGGCGGTTTTAATTTTTTTGTTAAAATTTTGTTTATTTCACAATTTTCAGTGGTAAATTCATTAGTTCGATTTAATAGTAGTGCTTTAAATTAACAAACGCACTAGTCGGCACTACGATTTTCAAAGGTTCCCCTCGATATCTCTGGGATCCATCATCAGATCCTGGTTTTCTTATCATGGGACCTCACTTGGGATATCTCCTTTCCAACAAAAAAAGAATCATCGAAATCGGTTCATAAACGATGAAGTTATCCGCGAACACACATAAAAAAAAAATATATATACGGTCGAATTGAGAAACCTCCTCCTTTTTTGAAGTCGGTTAAAAATTTTATTATTGATAGTAGCTACAGTCAAAACATAAATCCGCAAAACAAATCTTGTTGAGACAAGGCTATCAAATGCACATAATTCAGTAACAAATGCCAATTGACTTTTGGAAACAATCCTTAGTCAAGAATACTAAAATGCCAAATGATGGCGCAAGTTGACCTATTGCGACAGGTGCATGCCATCGACATAAGTGCAGTTAGACTAGAGATCATATCTGAAGACCGATGGGAAATGCTGACATTTTGAAGATGAACTCTGAAGGTAAGAGGTTATTATATTAAGCATTGGACAGTTAATCAGCGGTTGAAGTGCTCTATCATTGCTAGAACTAGGTTATCAAATTCATGTACTTAGCCCAGTCATTTTACGGAGTTTTGTTATTAGGGCTGGGGAGTACTTATCAATGGGACGTGTGGGACAAATGGGAAGTGACAAAAAGACTATCTGAAAACATATTTTAAAAAAATCGCTACGCAACATAGAAATAAAAATTGTATCTCAGGCTTTTAACTTAATAATTATTATTATCAATGCACCCATTTTAATTAGATTTAACAATAAAAAAGTTTGAGCCATAAATAGGCAACTAAATATTAAAAAATGAGGTATTCATTCGAAAATACTAATGTATTTTTCAAATTAGACAAAAATATTAACACCATGTTTGAAGTATTAAAGCATTAAAAATGTGCAAAAAAAATTTATCATTAGGTTTTTTAGAACGAGATAAATGTCAATTTTTAAAGGGGCTGTTGCTGACGTTTTTTTTTATAAACGTCCCACTGCACAGACCTACCCTCAAAATCTTCAGCGTATGCAATTTTCTTTACGATGTTTTCCTTCACAGTTTGAGAGCAATCGGCATTACACCCATAAGTTAGAAAGACTCATTGCATATCGTCCGTGCGGATTCGAACCCGGACCCTCATGATTAAGTGTCCAATTCCATACCTCTCCGTAACACGCCACCGACGCTCCATTGTAAATAATAAATTGTCCATTCCAATGAAGGTACAAAGTACGAACTAATGCTTGATGCATTATCCCACTCCGTAAAAGAATATTTTGGCTCACGAATAATTATTTATCGATGATCTTCTTAGAGGCCATCGTAAAGCAAATAATTTAGTATCCTCATTGGTGACCGCTCCAGTAGTATTTTCATCGAAATGCACGTAATCTAGCGGTAATCGCTAAATGAAATCTCAGATTGGCGGCTTGAATAAGCTGATGGTTCGATTAACTACTCACCACAGACACACCTAATAAAAATCTAACTTGAGATTTTCACTGCACGTAATTTTTGATCTGGGTTAACAGGTACCTAATCGTTAATGCCAAGGTCCTTTTGCACTTGCAGTAGCGTAGTAGAGTCGAGGTTAAGACGCACACCTGGTAAACGCTGGCCCGTGTCATATTTTGCTAGTTTTAGGAACCTATCTTCTCGTTATTTGAATTGCTTGGATTAGAAGGCACCACAGTGTCATAATGAAGGACAAACCAGTTATAAATAGGTATACCTACTAAAATTACGTAGTTTAGTATTAGTTAGGCGGCTCTGAAAGGGTCAAGGTCTAAGAGCAAGGATCTCCTTTATTCTTAAGGCATAGAGGGAGCCATAGCATTGCAAGAATGTCCACTTTTTTGACGTTTGTGTTTAAAGTGTTTGGTGTCAAGTAGTATGGACAAAAGAGACCAATTAGACCAATCTAGTACAAAAGTGAAAAGTGGACAACCGGATAAACAAAGATCTATAGTTCTGTCTCCTGCTATTTAAGGTACGTCATAAGACAAAAGACACTTAACTACAATCGTAAATTGATGCGGACTTTTTTTGACGTTTGTGTTTAAAGTGTTTGGTATCAAGTAGCATGAATAAAAGAGACCAATTAGACCAATCTAGTACAAAAGTGAAAAGTGGACAACCGCATAAACAAAGATCTATAGTTCTGTCTCCTGCTATTTAAGGTACGTCATAAGACAAAGGACACTTGTCTTAATTACAACCGTAAATTGATGCGGTCTCTATGCTTTTGAATAAAGGAGATCCTTGCTCTTAGGTCAAGGTCGTTCAATGAAGAATACCTCTTGAACGGTAGTAGCTTCGCATAAATATCAGTAATATCCAACTTTTTTGGAGAATCTGTAGAAGCAATCAAAGCAGGCAAGCTTTAGAGTTCTAGGATTTAGAGTGAAGGAGCAATATACGATTTTAGAACTCAAAAAGTTTAAGAACATAGGTACAACTCTATAATAAACTAAGATAAAGGATGACATGGTGAACAATGGCGGGTTCGCATTGGATCAGATTAGCACAGGATCTTGAAGAATGGGGTAATAAAATAATAATAATAAATAACGCTCACAGGCACATACATTGTAATGATCCCATGGTAAGCCTTAGGCTTTTTGTTATGGGAATCATACAACAACGGCACAAACATATAACATCCATGACCGAACCGGGATTCGAACCCAGGACCCTGGTTTGGCAGTCCGGCGTGGCAACCATCACACCAACCGGGTCGTCGGGTCGTATAAAAGGGAGGCCTAAGCCCAGCAGTGGTCTAATTTGATTGATTGACGATAAAGGCAGCTAACATTCATAACCGTTGTTGAAGATCAATGTATTGACAGTATTGTCGGTTAAGTAAACGATGAGTAAGAAATGAGTAATTTGATTTTGATGCTGACAGATATTTACATCTCAAAGCTCTGGAGCGCAACTCAGAAATGTTTACATTCATGCTTTTGAACATTATACAAACGAGACTTTGATCTACAATCACGATACAGATTTAGCCAGCCCAGACCTACGGATAAATCCATAGATCTATGGATTTTTGGCCTTTCCTACAGATCCAGAGATATCAATGGCAAATCTACGGATGTTAAGACATTACCTAAATGTCTTCCATAAAATGAGTTTTCAAGTATAAAAAAAGAAAAAGGAACATTAATTTGCTACGTAAAAACTAGTCCGTGCTCCTTTCTTCTACATTCTGTTCCTATTACAGACAAGAAAGCAAGAATTAAAGCAGAATTAAACAGCCTGCTAAGGTAAAAATTAATAAAGGAGTGAAAAAGTACGGACAGACTGACACAGACAGTGAACACGAAATAATATACCCTAATTAAGTTAGGATGGAGAATATTTTTTTAATCTCCTTTTGCTTGGACATTAATTTCGCTTAAACTCGTTTTAGCTTCTTATTTCTTTTCCAATTTTGAAGTTATATGTCATGGTTCAGATCCCTTAAAATAGCCAGAAAAATAGGAAGACTTTTCAAGAGGTAATAAATAATCTACGGATTTTTCAACCAAGACCACAGTTTTTAAAAAAATCTGATCTGGCAGCACTGGATTTATCTGAAGCTGAATGCAAATCGGGAGATTGTATCAGACTTAATAATAATGTCCAACAAAATATCCTTGGAAACAGTTGCAATTTGAATTTGATTAAAATACCGTTTTACGTTAAAAAAAACTCGATAACAAAACCGGGAAATCAAGTTTTTACGATGGCAGTAAATTGAAAGCAAGTCTGTTTATTGACTACATAACTGTAGAGTTTTAGCGAATAACGTTTATTATGATAATTATGAGCAATAAAAACAAATAATCAGTGATTTAGCGACCATGTGATGTATTTCATCTGTTGGTATATCATTCAGAGCAGGTGTAGTTTAACTTTCTCGGATTTCAATGCAAATAAGTATCATAAATAAGTCGTGTTTGTTTTTATGTCCATAATAATGAGTACTGAAATAATATTATTTTCTTAACAGTCTTTAAGCCAAGCTTCTGGCCTTAAATCATAACATAAAATGTAAATGGGTCAACAATGTATTCGCGCGAGATCCCCTTTGGAGTGCATAATACGTAGGAAGTACGCCAATAGAGACGATGAAATAAGCAAAATTACATAGAATCACTTTCCTGAGATGCAAAAATGCGTGTTCCACTATTTAATTATACCAACCTATACTTATAGCTTCCCTTAAGTTCCCTCCGAGGCTATCACATTTTCTATCGTATTATCCTTATAATATTTCTGAGTCTACCTACTCCCTTTAATAATTTATACTCATAAAGCTCAGGTCCGATCCTGTATGGAGTACTACTGCCACCTGTGGGATGGCTCAGCCAAGTATCAACTTGCCGCACTCGACTCGGTTGAACGCAGAGCCAGGAGGCTCATTGGCGACAGTAAGCTGGTGGAGACCAAGCTTCATAGCCTAGCTCACCGCCGCGGAGTGGCTTGCTTGTCGGTCTTCTACAGATTGTACTTCGGTGAGTGTGCCCAAGAGCTACATGAGCTCATCCCACCTTCCCCTTTCTACTATCGGACTTCCAGACGCACCGCGGAATACCACCCCTTCTTGGTTGATATCCTACTTATCCGCACTCAGCGCCTTTCTGAATCTTTTATAATGCGCACAGCCAAGGAGTGGAATGCCTTACCTGCGTCAGTATTTCCGAGCACTTACAACCCGAATTCCTTTAAAGTACGAGTGAATAGGCATCTTCTGGGTATGCTCGCTACATCTTCGACCCCATCTTCGTCCTGAGGACTGCTGGATTGAGGTCAAGAGCAAAATATCACTATTCGTTGTTTCATTCACCTCTCCTTGCCGATTCCCCTTACCTCTTCAAGTCTCAACGGCTCCTCGAGCCCGGCAGCAATGCGCTCCCGCTTCTCTCTCTCCTTCCGCTCCTTCTTCTCCCTTTTCCGTCTCTCCTTCTCCCCGTCGCGCTCCTCGCAGCCGCCAGAGTCGCCGCCCGCCAGGACGGTCGACTTTTTCATGAAGTTGAACATGACGGCTGGAGGCTGTAACAAAAGAGTTTGGTTAGTTGTTGTTTCTGTAGGGCTATCTTACCAATTTAATGTCTTACACATCATCATTCTCTTGCCCATTTCCCATTATTTGGGGTCGGCGCAATATGTCATCCTCTTCCATTCATCTCTCTTAATGTCTTACACAGACCTCTATTAATACAAGTACTACACTGAACTGGATATTGACGACCTGATATTGGAGCAATTTGACTATAGCATTTTGGCGCTCATCGCAGTGGCAGCAGCGAGCGTACTTGGTACAAATAATATGTCAAATTATCGTAGAGGCCAAGAAGCTTACCTACAGAAATGGAGATTGCATTTCAAACATCTTTTTGAAGCCAGAATCTATGACATTTATGACGTCACTGATGTTTCTCATCCCATTTCCTCTGTACATGGAGTTGTCATTTAATGACCTTCATCTGGCCTCCATGTAAAGAATAAATGAGATGGGAAACATCAGTGACGTCATAAAGGTCATAGATTCTGGCTTCAAAAAGATGTTTGTAATGCAGTCTCCATCTCTGTAGGTATGTAAGCTTCTTGGTAGAGGCAGTACTACGACGAAGTGTCAATTTTAACGCTCGGTGGGGCGCTTTGAATCGGCACAAAAAAGAACTGTGATATTTTATTGCACGCGCACGGGCACAGCCTGTCCAGTACTCGTACTAATAGAGGTCAGTGTACACAGATGATAAAAACAGTTCGAAGCGTCATCGTCAATGAAGTACCTCTATGAGGTAACGTAACGCAAACATTCTGTGCATCGAATTCTACAACGTGTTAATGAATTAACGCAAAACTAGAAAGTAGTTGGTTTAGAATCGAGAGCAGAATCGATTTTTTTTCAAAATATTGAATAATTTATTTAGAAAATTTTTAAATTTTCTGAACCCGATGTCAACCCACCGCACAGGTACACTCACCCTACTTACTACCAAAACAAGATTATTAAAATGTATCCATGAGAGTACGTTAGCGCTTTGCTGAAATGATAAAAAAATAATTTTTGCCTCAAAACTTAAAATGCGAATAACTTTAAAGTTCATCTATCAAAATAATTAAATTATTGTTTCAATCTAATGGGGTTGGGGTTGGGGGCTATTTCAAATCAGTTGGGGTGTATGAGGTTTTGCGTTAATTCATTAACACGTTGTACACTGTTTTTTTTTTCTCGGACTCTCCATCATCGTCAGCGTTGGGTGAAATTGGAGAAAATTCTAAAATATTTATTATATAAAAATACGTACATTTAACGAGCAGTTCGAGTAAAATACAAAATATTTGGTAGAAAGAGCTAATTGTAAGTGATAATGATAACAAACCACGTTTGTTTGTAAACATAATTCTTGAGACGCAATGAAGCAAAGCTTATGAATCATTCACTGAAACTTTCACTGATTCACTAAACAGTACCAGGAACTGAGCGGATGAGAGTACTAAAGCCTAAGTACCTGGGTACAAGCAAAACTCATTCAAAATACTACCAGCAGTTTCGACAGCTTCATGGAGGTTAATAGTTTTGCACAAAACTGATTGAGACGCCAGGCCAGGTAGCCACACGCACCACTTTATTTATTTACAGACATGACCAGACAATTTACTAAAGCCTAAATTTATTATGACACAGAGACTCACAGAAGAGAAAATCCGAGGAGACAGATAAATAATCCGTTCAGAATAAGTACAAACAAAAATACAAGTTCTCACCGCAACAAAAAGATTGTGAGACTTAATTGAATGATTCTTTTACCAGATTTAAGACGATGCCTGTTTTGAAAACATCGGGAAATCGCTAGCAAAATCGTTAGGTACCACAAAGACAGAGCTAGATATATTATTTAGATCAGCTCAGCAATTCAAGAGCACTGAAGAGACAAATAGAGTGACTTATCCATTTTGCAGACAAACCATAACCATTAAGCGCAATGTAGTGGAACTGTCACAAATAACAACAGAACCGTTAGTTGCTGGAAACGATAGCGATCCCATCTAAGCTAACTGTCAACACATTCTGTATTATTGTGTGCCGTGAATTAAACGAGTCTAGCAAGACGTGCATACAAATCGAGTCAGGCAATTGTGGCATTCGTGGCACAATGGTGATCGGGCTCCAGTCGGCCCAACGCATCTCATTTGCGGGCCTTTCTTCTGACGTAGTCGTATATGGCCTGCATAAGTTATTGGTTGACGCAGAACTTATATTGGCGAACATCCAAAATGTGATTGCATTCCTTTGAAGATTGCACTTTGGTATTTTGGAATTGCTTTTGTATCTATAGTTTAGTTTAGATTTGATAAGACTTGCACGATCACAACAGAATGATTAATACGCAAATTAAAGTAAAAAAAAATTTTTATGTAAAAGTATGAGTATGATTTCATGCCACAACCGCTTTTAAGGGTGGAGGCCCTTGGGGGTCGATGCCAAGGACTTTGTTAGGGAGATAGGGCAGCGAATGCAGATTAAAGGGTGGACCCACGCTCGGGAGCCTTTCTGGTACAGATAATCTCTCTGGCCATCCAGAGGGGCAATGCGGCCAGCATCTTAGGGACCTTTGAGCCGGGGTTGCGCAGAGCAGTGCCTTTAGATTAGTTAGTTATAGTCTGACGAAGCTTGTAAAAGGATTTTATCTTGTTGTGCTGCCATTGATGAAGCTTGTAGCGGATATAGATAAATGTGATAAAGGTTTGACGAAGCCTGCGTTGCGTTTGCGTTTTGATATATTGTTTTTAATTTGAATAAATATTTGATCTCAAATAAAAGTTAATAAAAAATTAAGTTGATAACAAGGTGCATTTAATTTAATCATATGAATTGTAATATCATATCTATCTAGCTAAATAACTCGTTGCAAGATTTCCATGCACTGCAATGCAGGGCACTCCTTTCGTCTTATAGATAAGGTCATATACCTACCACATTATACCACGATCGCCCAGTGCAGTTGACTAGAAGCAAGTTAGTGGTGACCGTGCTCTCATAGCATTATTCTTCCAAAGGACATCTAACAGCACAAAAAGCTGATAATTATGTAACCAAAGGGTCACAAGAACGATTATCAACAGCAGGACCCAATTTTAACACGGTTAATAAAAAGCCGTGGTGGTCCAGTGGCGAGTAACCTTGCCTGCCGTGCAGGAGGCGAAGGTTCGATCCCCGTCCAGGCCGACTCGTACCAATGAGTTTTTCGAAATTTATGTACGATTTGTAACACTGGCTTTTCGGTGAAGGAAAACATCGTGAGGAAACCTGCATGCTTCAATTTCGAGGCATGTATCGTACCTACTGTCCATTACAAGTGGCGACGGGCTCACTCCCCTTCACACTGGACAGAGTTTCGGTACTACTAGTGAAACGTGGATGTTCTGAAGTTTCAGAATATCTCTGACTACCCCCTCGGGGAATATAGTCGTGAGCATATGCTATGCTATGCTAATAATTAATAACACTGTTTCTTAATAATATTAAATAGAAGCATTCCTCATCAGAAGACGTGTCTTGTATAATAATCAGAGAATATATTACGGTCAATGGGCATCGACCTGAATAGCGCGCGTTCCAGACTAGACGACGCCGCGCACATTTGATTTGTGTGACGAGCCTTTGGGACCCTACGAATCGGTTACGGATACATTTCTAAGCAAATCAATGCAAGTCAAGATCTATTACGGAATTTCTATAGTATCTCCGTCACATGAAAGGAAAAAGCTTCGCAATATTATACAAAAGTGAAGTAGAATTTTTTTAATATCTTTTTATGGTTTTACTTTCGTCAGTGAGTTAGTTATTATTGATAATGATAACTAACTCTGCGTAATACCGACTGCTCTCAAACGGTGAAAGAAATCATCGCGAGGAAACCTGCATCACACACAGTGAAGAAGAAATTCTGATGTGTATGTGAAGTCTACCGTGGTGTACACGCGTAGTGGTCTTATGCCCATATATACTCGCCCTGAGGGTAGGCCTGTGCCCTGCAGTGGGATGTTTATAGGCTGATGATGATGATGATGAACCCTGCTACTCCCCATTCTACTTAGGTCAAAATCATCTTATTTAAGAGCTACGCTCTTGTCGGTGGAGAATTCGCCAATCCAGTCTCTTTTCTGCTTAGTGTCTGAGTTCTTGATACCACACCATATCAGCCTTTTCCTTCACTTCTGCTAGATAACTCTATCTAGGTCTTCCTCTGCCTCTCTTCTCCTCTATTATCCCTTACAATATAGTTTTAAAGAAATTGTCGTGTGTCGTATCAAATTACTTAGGTAATCCTAATAATTTCCAAACAAAAAACAGATCAAGAAGCCTACGTCAAAGCACAAAAAGTAAATAATATGAAACAGGAAATGAGAAAAGGCTAGTGGAAAAGGAAGGATACTATACCGTAAAGACAAAACAACAAGAGGGAAGTAGTAAATGATACTGCAACCATAACCGACGATATGGCAAATGAATTAGATCGTAAGAAATGCGTCAACACGCTCTTAATGACTCCCCTAATGGAATTAACTGACATAGCACCTTTTATAACGATACCAATGTCACATAAATCAAAGTAATTGGATAATTTGTAGCACTTAGTGACCAATAAGGTCGCTCATAAGAATAAGATGAACACCAACGACTGACGATAAAAATTTCTATTCCGACAGATTTGAATCTCTCACCGATTATTCGTCAGGCATTTAAATTGTGGTAACACTTCAATTGTTTTCATAAAGTTATTTTCGCGTTTAGGATCGATCTCAGTTTCGACGAAGCGATAAATGGCTGCAGTCATATTGAGATCCCATTCAATTAAATTGAAACCTTTTTTGTACACACGGCGACAGATCAACCTACCCATAGTTCGACCTTATGTCCATGAACATAGAGTTCAACTATGGGTAGGTTGATCTGTCGCCGTGTGTACATTATAGTTCGTGGTAATGAGCAAGCTTAGTGTCATGGGGCAAAAAGATGTATTGTTATGCGTCTCGGCACGACGTTCATTGATGTAACAAAAACCAACTAGTAAATTAACACTTTTTGTTCCATTCAGACCAAACATTTCTGCACCTATTTTCAGACAGTTTGGTATTTCTTAAAAGCAATATTCATGAAAAAAAAATTGTTTCGTTGACTGGTGTCATTGGTGGTGGTGACCAAAGTTCACAATATTGCATTCAACTATTGTCATTCAGTTTAGGAATGTTTTTCTGGGATAGTATCCTATCTACTTGCTTCTTGCTATGCCATCTCTTATCGGATGTTGTCTACAGGGTGAAATTGATATCATTAGCATCCTTTTAAACTAAGAGTCTACCCATCAAACTGAATAACTTTCACTATGGAAGCAATCCGATCGGAGCAAAAAAAAAATCTGCTGTTCCATACTAAACTGCAATGCGTACGCGACACAAATGTATGCAACAGCTGATTTTTTTGTTGCTCTGATTGGTTTGCTCCCATAGTAAAAGTTGTTCAGTTTGATGGGTAGACTCTTAGTTTAAAAGGATGCTAATGATATAAATTTCACCCTGTATAATGACAATGAATGATTCATTCATTCACTCATTCAACTTTTAACTATTATTAGAACTAATTTTATCCTGGAGACAGCCAGTAACAAAGGTAGTCTTTATACCGAGATAAACTTCTTATTCTTCCAGGCGTTCGTCTTTAAAGAAATTTCCTTGTAAAGTGATTAGTTGTTAGTCAATTTTAGCTGGCCCATTTGGACATACTCAGTCAAAGCCACGTACAGAGTTATTTGCATGTGACTTTCTTGAAAAAATTGCTTATTTGAGATTCCTGTCTTCACTACCTTAAAGACCGTTCTTATTAGAATATTGTTAGCGAAATGCTAAATTTAACTGTCTTGTGTCTTGACATGTAATAGGCGTGTCCAATTCAATATTTAATTTCAGATAGCCGTCCTACGATACATGGAATTAGTCATTTTCAAGGTAGACTTACGTTCTTACAACAGTAAACACTGGGCCGTATTTGCTCTGACGCGATCAAATAAAATTACACCTTTATTTACTTTAGTTTTATAAAATGTGCGTGTAATTTCACATAACGGTAACCTAATTGTGTAGTTGTGATGCGAAAAAAAATACTACTTATCTGTTTACGTGTTCTAAAAGACATAATTATCTAGAATTTAATTTCACTGTCTTTATGGTTCGTATTTACATAAATTCAATGGGATTGGGAACTCATGAACCCGTGTTAGCGCCAAGTTTCAAATCATGGATTTAGACTGATACAATTGATTTTGATAAGGTTTTCAATTGTTACTTCTGTCTAGGATGGTGTAGTGGTTTAAGGTGAAACGAAAAGGAACAGAACGCAAAATTTTTACATTCTTTTGACGTTAGAAAGGCCAGTAACTAAAAACTAGAAGGAAGCTTATCTTTCTTTTCAGCCATGTTCAAGGTGAGCAAAACATCTGACAAAATAAACTTTTCCGTAAAACATTTCGTGACAAATGCCAATTAAAGCCAAACAAAAGCACTAAACTATTAGCTAACGTACACGATATAAAACATAAAGCTGAAACACGAGCGGCACGCGCGACCGTCGCAGGCGCACCGTTCAACAATAGAGAGGAATGCGGGGCGACAACATAACGAGTTTACTCTTAATTACCATCACATACTCATAAACACTACTACATTATGTAGGAAAGTTGATTGTTTATGGTAAATTACCTTCGATAACAATGTTGAAATATTAAAGTATGAGTCTTGTGCTTTTTCGGTCACTGATCAAATCATTAGGCAAAGTTCACATCTTGCATCTAACCTTTAGCAACGCAACAGTTCCTCAAAATGTATTTGAAATATGCGGAGAGTCCACACCACAGTGAAACTTCTTAAATCTATCTATATTTCTTGCATTTTAGACAAACGTATCTGAAAAAAATAGGATTCGGTTATCGATCCATTACTTTATTTAGTCTACTTCAGTGAAATCCACGAAGGTAGTGCCAGTCAATGCAAGTATGTCCAACTGAATCTGATATTAAGTCATATTTTGTGTTCAGAGTTCTTCAATCCATCAATAGCCCTTGATCACTCCGTCTTCGGCCTCCGTTAACCTCCTCCGTGATGTTCTGTATTTAGAGATACATGAGGTCTAAATCCGGTCGCCTCAAACAAATACTATCCAACAACCTTAACCTTGGTTGGATTAACGTAAGTAACTACCTACTTATTATGTATTTTGGTAATTTGTACAGTTAGGTCTTTAACAATTTCCAGTCCATGTTCGTTCGTATTCGTACTGTTCGTATCATGAAAGGTCCAATTGCCGAGTCTGCGAGCTTACAGTCTAAGCTTTATCGGCTTCACGCGTACTCCATTACAACCACAATTCGTTTCGCACGTAATATTGTATGGCAAGTAGGTAGTACAAATACGCAACTTCTTGGGTTCAATCACCTGATTACGCAATCGACCCGTGCCTCGGGCCGATGGTTCTTTTTTTCATTAGCTTTATTTGCTTCTACGGTCATAAAGAGAACGATGCCTTTAGTGTGTATAATCACTTAACCTTCAATAGTTTGTTAAGCACAATGACCACAACATTCTAGTCAATATTATGTATTTATTGGATTAACAGTTCTTGTTATTTAAAACAAATCTCCACCAACATCATTTATTTTATTCAGTTCTGTCTCTAGATTCTTGGAAAAACAATAGATTAACACGGTTTCTTGTTTTCTTGAACTTTTCTGTCATGTTTGTAGGTTGCCTGTCTATAGCCGGAAGATATGCGTCAAAGCGCTTTACAGATTGATTGGCAGGTCAGAGGCGGTGTAACAAAATAGGAAGTGTTTTCTTGCAACTGTATCCGAGCGAATGGTTCCGTGGCGCCAGAGATTGCCGCATGCCTGCGAACCGATGAGGCTGAGAGAAAACATGCGTGTTAAGGCGTATCAAATAGGATCGAGATGAGACGCCTCTTCAAATGGTCTATCAAGAATGGGAAAGAACCCCAAACGCAAATACAAATATTCGTGTATTCGGACATAGTAAACATTGGCACTGTGCCTAGACACATACATTGTCTTGTTCACGTGCAAAATGTCCTTTTCTCTTTTCTAGGTAGTTAATAGTTTCCTGGCAGTTAAAAGCAGTCTGTTTCTCAAATATCGTATTACATTTTCTGAAAAACATTGAACCCGGAAAAAAGTTCGTTTCTCTCATTTCATCATCGTGGCAGAGCAATTTGTGGCGAGGAACACAATACTGAATGAAGGTACAATATTTAATTGGAACATTTACGCCCAGCGCTACAGAAGTGGGTGGGCGATTAGCGAAGCCCTTCATTAGCTGTAATAGTCCATGGGAAAATGGACGACATTATTTTCAACGTAAAATTAACATGATTGCAAATGTTGAAGATCATAAGCTTGGTGTTGAGGGGTGTAACTTGTTTTAAACATGCAGAGATGTTTAGCAGTCATTATTTCGTTCATTAGCCTCAAAGACTGATTGGCAATTTGTCGAGTTTCATTTAAATGTAGTATAGTTAAACACGCAAATTGCGCATCAGACGGATACTGCAGCCCCGTTAGATATCTGTGTGCATCCGTCCGGAGTCATGGCAGTACCGCGACTGTTTTGATGAGGGTCATTGTACGCCACGCGCTTACGGAAGACAGGAAGTAAGACAGGAACAAGCTGGGAATTAGGCAGAGGATGGATTCGACTATCGATTGTTAATATTTACGTTACGCTGATGTCACGGCATTCGAAATTATGGTCTATGAAAGGTGTTTACGGTTCATTAAGGCGGAAGGCGATCTGAAAAAATTCTGACACCAGGAGGGCTCTGCCCACACTATAAGAAGAAGATGGTTCATTTCTTCATCAGAATAATTCGTAACATGCAAATTATTCGTTCACCCTTTGCATCAAGCATAAGGACTTACAAGATTCTTAACTTGGATTGGTTCTTTTATGCATGCAAAGACTAATGCCCATAATTTCCTTTATGAGTCGCCAGAAATCATCAGCAGCGAGGTATTTTTATACATCCAACAATGACTGACGTCAGTCACAGATTTGCAGTATGCAATTAGTTAACTCAAACATTTCCACGTTTTCAAAACAGTCGTCTAGGTATTCATTATAATCTAGCCATCCTTTCACTTTTCCCATGCTATCATTCTCACACATCATTTTGCTCTGTTCATCTCATCTCATCGCACAAGATAATCGAGTGCAATATAAGTTTACAACCGGTTCATGGGTGTACTATTACATTATTACAGCATGATGGGACGGTTCTCATGATATGTAAGAAGTTACACTTGGAAACAAGAAATAGAGCATACACGTTACGCTTCACAACTGGATAGGTAGTTTCGTAAGCAACTAGATAATGTGATATTCTCAGGACAAATGGACTTTGTTGTCGGCATGGAATTATCAATGGATCCAGAATCTAACTAAAACTAACGAAACTAGAACCGAAAACAAGGTCCCTTCTTCCAAAGAACGTCACACATAGTGTCTACTAAAGTAAATAATATTCGGAAGATTCAGGATGTCACTTTTACGCACGACCGTGATTTACTAAAAATACGTTGTCACACCGATTCACGCCGATTGTCTCACCTTGTCTTACTTATCTCTAGTGATCCATCTTATCACGCCGATTTTCGCAACTTTTCTTACCTACTTTTCTCTAGAAATTAATCTTATCACGCCGATTATCGCATTTTGTCTTACCTAATTCACTCGAGAAAACACGCAACTTTTCTTACCTACTTTTCTCTAGAAATTAATCTTATCACGCCGATTATCGCATCTTGTCTTACCTACTTCACTCGAGAAAACAATCTTATCACGCCGATTATCGCATTTTGTCTTGCTTATCTCTAGAAATCAATCTTATCCTGCCGATTGTAGCATTTTGTCTTATATATCTCTAGAAATCTATCTTATCTAGCCCATTGTCGTATTTCGTCTTACTTATCTCTAGAAATCAATCTTATCACGCCTCCGATTATCGCAATCGGATGTGCAAAGGCGAAGAGACAGTAAGCAATAGTAGCTATTTCGGTCCAAGAAGGTCAATGTCTGCGGTTTTATGGCCTCACACGCGGACAGGCGCGAGTGATTGTATCGTAAAACGTACGTCGTCTTACATATTAGCGCATATGATATGTATGACTCATGTACGCGATACATGAGGGTAATGCAAAATAGTAACGCGTCAAATAGTCTTAATTAAAAACTGTCTTTTTTTAGATGACTGATAAGATCCATACGAAACAAACTATTTTTGAGCGTGCGTTTCGGTGCAGCTGCGAGACATCGCATACGCTCAAAAATCGCTTGTCTTACAGGAGACTTGTGGCCAGTTGTGGCCAGAATTGGTTCAGGAGTGCGATTTTTGAAACTCATTCTTTGAACTCAGCTGTTGAAAATGTCAATATTTATTACTATGGAGACGTGCATCTTTCTACTGCTGATTTGACATTAAAAAATCATACTCTTTGAGTGCGATTTTTGAAAGTCAAATAGCAGCAGAAAGATGCGTATCTCCATACATTTTCAACTGCTGAGTTCAACGTATAAGATTTAAAAATCGCCCTCCAGGACAGTTATGGTTGGAGAATTAAAGGAGAGGCCAAAAATACGATGACATCGCCCAAGAAAAAAAAATACTTGTAGTAATAGGAACGCCTTTGTGCAATAGTGGGACAGCAATAACAGATCTTGAATAACTGATATTGTATTCATGGAACCATTATGTTTGCGCAGTCGTGTGAAAAGTGTAATTAAATCTATCAATGTAGTATTATACATTTTATCGATCACGGTTTTGTGCTAAGTAAATTGATATGGGTTTGATTCATATAAAAAGTTCATTAGGTTACTTTGTATTTAAAACCTTTAATGTTGGATTAGACGAGTTTATTAAATAGTAGTAATTTTTTTTAATGCAGATCGATTGAGGAAATCTGAAAAAAAAAAAATTACATACTTTCTTACATAAGCGCACGCTATGGTAGCATGGTACAATAAAATACTGCGCCTGGTATTCTCTTCTGTCTGACCATGTGACTGACACAAGTCTACGTCATCATACCCTTTTAACATGTTTAGCGGCCATTTTTTTTGACGTAGGCTTGTGTCACTCTGGGAATAGAAGACCTTGTTTTTTTAGACCATGTATGGTAGGCAGAGACTACGGACTGCCTGCCACACGTTACGATTCTAACCTCATTCACTTTCATACATCTCTTCAGGCACTACCGTCGATCGAAGGTGCTACGCACTCGTCCTTTTCAGAAACTTAACCTTCGTTTCATATTTCATTCGTAAGTCTTTTCTTCTAGATACCGCATAATCCTTTCACTTCACAGACATTAAGAGGGCTATCACAGTCCAGTGGCGCCCTCATCACATTAAATAAGATTTCTCAATAAAGAAAGCCTAAATTAAATAAAATCGGTCAAGTGCAAGTCGGGCTTCTCGCGCACCGAGGGTTCCGTACCACACCATTACAGACAGAACACAACATTATTAATTTAGAAAAAAAACTTTTTTTGTCCGGGACCTTTAGCGCAAGACCGACTCACACTTGGCCGGTTTTTAGTATTTGTTGTTATTCTGTAGAGTTTACTCTATAATCACACTAAGTTTGACGCTTGTATTGTATTACCGTTTTCACGATAGAGCGTGAAGAAAAAACGTTAAATAAAAACTAGTTTCTTGTTGAGAACCCCCCTTAATTTTTAAGTTTTTGACATTTTTATTATTTGTTACGACGGACGGACGGACGGACGGACGGACAACGTAGGCTTAGTAATAGGGTCCCGTTTTCACCCTTTGGGTACGGAACCCTAAAAAGTGCTCAACACGAACACTACTAAAGCCTTCAAGCCATTGTTATACAATACTTTTATAGGTTCTAAACATTCCACTTTTAGACAATTTCGAATAAAGACAAAAGCGGCCGTTTTTTTTCTTTTTTCAAAATTTGTATGTTTAGAGTTTAGACCTTTAAAAAACCTATAAAAGTATTATATGAAAATAGCTTGAAGGCTTTTGTAGTGTTCATGTTGAGCACTTTTTTAATTTAGGCTTTCTTTATTGAGAAATCTTTTTTAATGTGATGAGGGCGCCACTGGACTGTGATAGCCTTCTTAATTCTTTATCATTATTACACTGTTCTTGATTCGGTCAGGATATTATCTTTGGACATCATCATCATCTTTCTTATTGTCTTTTTTCATATATTGGACTAGACGAGCTTGTGACTGAAAGCACATAATAAAGGAGAGTTATTCATTTAAATACATACTCACCTACACTCACGACCCAATCCCTATCGGGGTAGTCAAAAGCTATACTATATCTACCACTGTATAAATATTAAGTGAAGTTTGTATGCACAGGTGATGTACAGGCACAGTATGTACATACTGAAATGTTTATCTGCATGTAAAACTTTTCTATGTAAATCCTTCAATCTAAACTGTTATAAAACTGTAACAGAAATGTGTCTGTACATTGAAGATATTTACAAAAAAAAATTACGACATGGTTTTTAACTGTCCCTGATTCCAAATCAAAAATTTTTGGATTTTTTGTCCGTCTGTTTGTTTGTTTGTTTGTTTGTTTGTATGTATGTTTGTTTGTTTGTTTGTTTGGGTGTTTTGTTCGAATATCACGCAAAAACTACTGAACCGATTTTGATGAAACTTTTTTTGTTTGATAGCTTATCATCTGACTTAAAATCTGGTATATAATTTATGCGGACGAAGTCGCGGGTAAAAGCTCGTATGTCTATAATTTTACAAACACAACGTTAATACTTCAATGCTAAGTTTTAATGTAAAATGTATGTTTCGAATTGTATCTATCTACCTACTTCTATATCTAGTATAAATTTCTATAATGAAGTAAATAGATAATAATGGGTAGTCCACAACAATACTAGTTAATGTTAAATAAACATTAATCAATTTATTAATTAGTAACACTAGGTCACCGGTTTAATTCCATTTACCTAACGTAAACAGTTATTATAAATGCATAACGAGAGATACATTTGTTTTTCCAACTGTATTTCTTTCTTTCACTGAATTCGTTGCGGGTTCCAAGACAGATTAAAGTCATTTCCAGTTATGTGAATGGTCTGAACGAGATGGGTAAATGCCAGATAAAAAAAGATACCCATACCTATTTGTAGTGTACCTACTTCCCAAATTCCAATTAAAGTAAACTTAAAATACTACTTACAAAATACTTGTTTACATAACCGTAAGGTCATTAGGCCCGATAGAGATTTTTTTATAAATTCAGGGTTTAAACTTAAATGCGAGGTAGATACATATTATTTAAGGGGTGCTTCAGACCATCAAACTGAATATATATCAAAAAGGGACCATGAAATCGCGAAAAAATAATCTGCTGTTTCATACATATGTGTCGAGTAGCCATTGCCATTTTCCATGAAACAGCTGATTTCTTTTTAGCGATTTCAATGTTGGTCCCATTTGATGGTCTGAAGCACCCCTTTAAGTATTTAACGCATTAAGTTTACACCCTGTTTAAAAAGACAGAATTGGACTACAAAAACAAAATCCTTATTTGTGACTTTGTGTCTTATTTTATTTTAATATTTATTACACGCAAAACGTGGACTACTCTCCATCAATAACATTCATAACATAAGGACATTATTAATAATGCTTATTCGACCATTTAACTTATTAGCTTTATATCCTGGACTGAACAAATCATGAAACGGTGATATAATTAAGTTCAGGATAAACAAACAAATGACTTATTGGTTCGTCAGTGTGTTTTATTAATGTTTAATATGAAATCAACTTGAACAATCGGATTTGTTTGTGATATTGAAACAGGCAGTTTGACAGTTTCAAGTGATTCATAGTCATAATCACTGTTAAGGAAATCACTGCAAAGGAATGAAACAAGAGGTGATGCAGGAACATCTTCCATTCACGAAAGAAAATGTTGTTCTATTTGAGTAAGCTTTTTTTGGTAAAAATTTTTCATAAGAAATTTTATTCTGATTAAATGGCCTTTCTTTATAATGCTGACGGTTTTTTGAAGATGAAGATACAGGGCATAAAACTGAGCAACTTTCTCTATGGGACTAACATCGAAATCGCGAAAAAGAAATCAGCTGTTCCATACCTACAAAACTGCAAACTTCGACCCAAACATAGGACATCTGTTATAACTAGAGATCGGATGCATATTTACCTAAACTTTATTTTTGGCTATAAAATTATGGAAGAGGCTTCTTAAAAATATATTTTTTAAATATTTTTCGGGATGCCAGGAAAATGCGGAAATGCATAAAAAATCGGATGCATAGTAGGGAAGCAACTTCTTAAAATTATTTAATATAGAAAAGCTTTTTTTTCGGTAAAATAAATCCTGGGATGTCAGGAAGTCCGGGAATGCATAACTAATCGGAGGCATAGTATGAAAGAGACTTAAAGTTTTTCGTTACAAAAGTGTACTCCATCATAGCCTTCAACTTTAGGTGCATGCATCCGATTATCCGATCTCTAGTTAAATTTATAACAAATAGGACATCTGTTTTTTTTCGCGATATAGATTTTAGTCTTGCAGAGAAAGTTTGATGGTCTGGCCCTGTACCCGGACTTTCGATGTTCGATATATCGCCACTGTTTCGGTCCGCACTTCATTGTAATAGAGTTGACATTGGAGCGAAAGCGTTCACGCAATTGCGAAGTTTAAATGTACTATCGCGGACTTTTCCGCCTGACCACCACTAGGCTCATTTTTGCTTGCATACTAAAAAATAAAAGCGATGTCTTACCCCGCCCTATTGATGAATAGACCAATTAATAATAGTTTCTAAGCAATACATTTTGGACGAAATTATGCGATTTTTTTCTTAAGTGGTCAGGCGGAAAAGTCCCCGATAGTACGTGTATTGGTGTAGAGGCCCTGATTATCCCCAGGACTAGGAGAAATGGTTTTCAGGTTTTACCTACATTCATTCATTAAAGGTGGTTAGCCACCTTTTACAACAGCCAAGAACACAAACTATTAATTGAAATACCTTTTGAAACTCTTCTTTATAATCCGTAAACGAGCACGAGATTACAAAGATTTCATATAATGACTTCTACTTTTACCACAAAATAGTTTGAATGCCATCGTAACAAATAATAGTAAGCAATTCGTAACAAGAATTTGCCCACTTTACGTAAACGTTCCTAAGTGTTGCCAACTAGGTCAATGGGCAGACACTAGGCTTCAAAACTGCGTGTCTACGATGCGCTACATTGCAGTATGCACCTGACATGCTTATGACGTCATTTTGGCATGTCAACTACATCCTCGCATATTTCGATCTCTAGCACAGCATATTAGTTCAATGGAAACTAGAGTACCGCGCTCGGTCATAAGGTATTATGAAAAGTGAAAAATTCCAATTTCTCCAGATTATTCTGCAGGCGAAAATTTTGAGAAGACGAATTTCTGGTAGAAGAAGAACTTCCTGGCTTAAGAACCTGTGTCATCATCATCATCAGCATATTACGTCCCACTGCAGGTTACAGACCTACCCTCAGGGAGGGTGCATGGGCGTTAGACCACCACGCGTTCCTAATGAACTTGTGTGAATGGTTCGTACCACACTGTTCAGGGCTGCATTTGAGACAAAACCTTGTAAAGGGTCACATTCGAAGATACAAGTAACCAATGTGATAACTTTGTTTTGTGAAATATGACGCTTTACAATGATTTTCCAAAGAACATGTATTGTTCGCTTGACGTTAGCTATCGATTTCTGTAAAAATTATCCGGGGACGGTTTTTTATTTATTTTTATTTATTAAGTATGGGTTTGCTCTTGACCTCAATCCAGTCCTCAGGACGAAGATGGGGTCGAAGATGTAGCGAGCTTACCCATAAGATGCCTATTCAGGATTCCGGGTTGTAAGCGCTCGGAAATACTGACGCGCTGGCATTTTACAGAATAGCGGTCGGAAATGCGGCCAAAACCTTCGTACCCCTTTAAAATTAAATTAATGTTTAACAAACCATTATTTTGCTAAGTTTACTATTTAAAAATAAAATTAATAGCTCGAACATAATTTTGAGCATGCAGAGACCATTGATCGTCACCGAGCCTCTTTAGCTTTTTACGAGTCTAAACATAAAGCATGTAATATGTAAGCAAGTTATTTATTTGTCAGTAATATGTTATGTTGTTGTGTCACACAACACAACACAATACTATAAGTTAAGAACAGTTTTGCGTAAGCGTTGCAAAAGTTGCAGACAGGTGAATACAATTCGATTTATTACTCTTACGAGCATGCTACAGAAAATTGCTTTGCTACTTTCAAATATTACAACACTAATTGCGTTATCTCGATGCTTAAAGGGGTTTATTGTTGTGATATTATAGCACAAGCTGGTCTTCTAATTCTAACCGAGGTTCACCGCGACCTGCATGGGTAGCATGACAACCCGCGATAGCTGATACGGCTTTATCGAACGAGATAAAAGACGTGATAAAGCCGTATCACGGCTATCCCGGGTTGGCATGCTACCCATGCTGAACTGATCCAATGTAACCTACATATCTTCTTTTGTCGAGTTGATGGCAAGTCACTTTTTAGCTTATTTTAAATGGCAGGCATAGGCCCACCACACGACACGTTCCGACCACTGTAACTCCTGTAAACCAGGATCAATAGCGGCGACCATTCTCAACACAAGAGAATGAAGTCTAACCAGCACGGGGGATGACTAATTCTAATCGCGACTTTGATCTTAAGAATATCGCAGCGACATAGCCACGACATTGTTCCGTCAACGCCTACGCCGCCCAAAAATTGCTCGTGTGATACGGCCCTAATATTTATCTCTTTCCAAAAGGGAGGCTAGGGAATGGCCCCAGCATGGTTTCTCTGCTCGCGCGCGACGCGCCTTTGCTGCATAGATAAGTACCTCTCGTCTCGCGCTTTTTAGAGAGCGAAAGCCGCTTGCTGCGACATGTAGTATGGAAATCATACTAAAGGGGCTGCCTGTACCTCTAGTGGATATATATTTAGTTATCTAAAATCTAATATTACAATTGATTTTTTCAGTGATTGTCAGGCTGTTTCTGTTTACAAGACGTAGGTACTGTTCGTACAGAAACAACCGTAAAACCTGTGGTAAAACCCCACGCAAATTCTTCCCAAATCTTTAGGCATATATTATAATTTACAACACAACTAGTTCAGTAGCATCATAGTCAGCAAGTCATACAAAAATCTCACAATTAAATTCAATTAGCTCATACAACAGTACGGTTAGGCAGTCGAATTGAATAGCTGCATTGTCCGACGCCATCATGGTGACGTCATCATGGCAAGCAATCTGCAGGGCATGTGTTTAGTACTGCATGAGGACGACATTAGGATAATTAATGCAGTCGTGTCTGCAGTATACTCTGAATGTTTTGTATGTACTATGTACTCAGGCCTTTCCCATTGCGGTACGAGAATGTAGTATTTTATGAGATTAATTGAGTAAGGTTCGTTAGAGATAAAACTTGCGAATTTTTGAATGTTCGGCAAATTACAAGTTGTTTGATGCTGCAGCTCACTTAACATACCACCAGCCAAATATACCATACATAAAATACTACATTATATTGTCTAACTGTCGTATGTAACGTAAGAAAAATGTTACAAGGCAACATTATAAAAAACAACGTAATAGTAATTCGATGCCAGTACTACATACGACAGCTGTGCTTGTGGCATCTCATACATAATGGCAACCGATATAAATGACGATTAGTGGTGCCCACAGTGGTGACCACAAGCCCACCTCAAGAGCCGAAGGAGCTTCCAGCGCTATACGACGGCTATAAATGGTGACCCGTCTGCTACAAAGTGCACTCTGTGGAAAGAAAGGGTACCCTCACCAGCTAAGTTCATTTCCCCACAGGAACAACTACCTCCCGGACACAATCTGCAATGGCAAGTGTGGAAATCCTTGAATCGGCTTCGCACTCAGGTCGGCCGTTGCAGACTAAACCTGTGCAATTGGGGGTATAGGGATCCCGGTCTAACACAGTGTGATTGCGGCGAACCCATCCAGTCGATCGGTCATCTGCTGGAAAGTCCGCTGTGCCCAAACACATGCACGAGAGAGGATTTAAATACAGCTGCTCCTGACGCTGTCAGGCTTGCCGAACATCTGGCTACTAAAATATAAAAACACCACTGAAGAATCATTGACACGAAAAGAAGAAGTGGTGCTTTTTCGCCGAACTAAATCAAATAGGTACAGTATGTCCTGTCCCTCTCTGTTTTGACAAAAATTTTTGATACTACAGTAGGTATACGAGGGACGTCATACAATACTATAAACTCACGACCATACATCGTTTCGAGATAGTAATAACATTTTCTGAGACAAACGTTTGCCCGCGACTTCTTCCGGGTGGATTTCGAAAAACTTGCTCCTGTTTTAGGAATAGATTTTCGAAAAAAAACCTTTCTTAATCTACTACATGCTCTAAAAATATATCCAAATTTCATGTTTCTATCTCCAGAGGTTTCGGCTGTGCGTTGTCTGTCACTCAGTCAGTCACGGAACAGTTTTAATAAGAATACAAGATAAGCACGGACCTGAAAAAAAGACGGACGGAATCTCGTCTAATCAAAAGTGAAGCACCCATTTATATGCGTGTGCGTGCCGTCGCCCTGTTGCGCGGGACAAAATGGCGGCGGGTTGTCGCACCTGCGCCTAGAACTGGTGTATCTGTGTGAGTGTAGGTGCTTTGTAGAACAAACGAAATTGTAGCACCTTGCGTGCTTCACCTCTTTTTAATGTGACATTACGTCCGTCTTTTTTTCAGGTCCGTGAAGATAAGATATTGGGTAGACTTTGACTGCATAAGAAGCCGTATCCCTTAGCCGCCTCGTAATCATAACACACCGGAAGAACTTTAGATAAACACAGATAAATCTTACAATGATTACAAGATAATCATTATAACATCTTGATTAACAAGATAAAGTGAACTGAAGACTAAGTTTCGGCAAGTGCATGCATAATGCAGAATGCACTAGGGCACAGCTGACGGGGCAGCCGGCCGGGCCGCGCCGTTCTATCGATTAGACCCCACGCCCCAGCCACCAGCGCTCCTTCACAATACCATAAGGACGTAAGCGACATATTCGGGCAGAAATAATTGGAAGTTGCGAATGAAGATTAGATTAAGATCTTGCACTTGAAAATTGTCACTGTGGATGGTCTGCTGGGGGAAATATCTTTAGAGTGCATAGATCCTTCTTAATATGCAGACGGTTTTTAATGGGATGATCAGACCATCAAACTGAACAACTTTTTATATGCGACTAATGTCGAAATATGTATATTGGGAAGGTTTGCAATTTTGTATAGAACAGCGAGCTTTTTTTCATGATTTCGATGTTAGTCTCAAAAAGTTATTTAATTTGATGTTCTGATCTGATCATCTCCTTAAAAAACCGTCAGCGTATTAAGAAATTACCCTGTATGTCTGTATGTCGCAAACTGAAGTTACAAGGTTTTTTTATGAAAACAAGACAACAATAACACTAACATAACATCCATTATTAAACTGGGATTCAAACCCAGGACATCTAGACCGGCAGTTTGGTGTAGTAATCATAGGGTCTTCGTACCCATGTCTGCTCCGTCTGTGTAAACAATAAAAATTTTAAATATAAATTATACCTATTGTGTATTAAAGTGAGCTCAACTCAAATAAGTTGTCTGAACCAACGACCAATAGCTGACAATAATAAAAACCAAAGTTGAAGGCAAAAATATAATTTTATAAGCCTTGGGATTAGATGTTCAAAAAATAATGCAGTAGTCTCAAACTTTAAACATTTAATCAGGTGGTATGTCTGACAGTAAAATATTCTAATCTAAACAGACCTTGAATGACAGAGATAGGTATTTTAACAAAAGTTTTAGAAATATGTCTTTATGATTACTTTTCTTCTTCTTTAAAATAACACCACTAACTTATCGGGAAAAATATACATATAATTATCTACAACGTGTTAATGAATTAACGCAAAACCTCATACACCCCAACTGATTTATAACAAAATAATTAGATTATAACAATAATTTCATTATTTTGATAGTTAAAATTAAAAGTTGTTCGCATTTTAAGTTTTGAGGCAATAATGATTTGTTATCATTTCAGCAATGAATGAAAGTGCTAACATACTCATGGATACATTTTAATAATCTTGTTTTGGTAGTAAGTCGGGTGAGTGTGCCTGTGCGGAGGGTTGACGTTGGGTTCAGTAAATTTTAAATTTTAGACACAAATTAATTAATATTTTGAAAAAAAATACCTATGTTGAAACCATGATAATTCGATTCTGCTCTCGATTCTAAACAAACTACTTTCTAGTTTTGCGTTAATTCATTAACACGTTGTATAACATCACGACTCTTTCGGGTAGCCAGTCAGGTAGTCAGACACTGGGGCCGCCAGGGCGGGCCATCGTGAGGAAACCTACATGTTTCAATTGCGAGGAATGTATTTGGTGAGCTACCTATCTAAAAAAATGTGAGATGCTCACTACCTATCAGATACTCTGTCCAGTGTTTGAGCATCTGATAGGTAGTGAGCATCTCACATTTTTTTAGATAGGTAGCTCACCAAATACATTCCTCGCAATTGAAACATGTAGGTTTCCTCACGATGGCCCGCCCTGGCGGCCCCAGTGTCTTTAGTAGGTACGTAAGTATAAATACTTACGTACCTACTAATGTCAAAATGTTTAGTTGGGTTGGATTCCTGCAAATTCTTGATTTAAATTAAACAGTTCTTGTCTCAATTATTCCCAGTCATACTTCAATATTTAACTAAGATTGAACATGGGTATATTTTTTACAAGGCATTTTAAAGACTGTCATTAAGTTTTAGTGAGCTAGTAATTGGAAATACAGACAAACTTTTGACAACCTAATTATTATTGCTATACTTACGTACAAGGATAATTGACGCGAGGAAGTTGGTTTTTGCTGCATTTAATTGATGTTAAGCCTGACATGTACTGTCAACCTCAAAACGATGATTGTTAATAATAAAGATAAAATCGGCACTCCCTACTGAACAACATTGTAACCTACTTTTTAAAACTGTGTAGAATCAGCGTATCTCAAAGTTAATAGGTAAAAGGAGCCAAAATTTGAAGCAGGAATATCATTTACTTCCTTGGTTTACATGTTTCAGGATCGGCCTAGATCCAGATTTAAAAAAACTCTGAATAGGCTGTGCTATCCAGAAAAATGCAATACAATGTTATTCCTGTATTTCCTTTCTTTCCTAAATACTTTTTAATTTAATTTAGAGAGTAAAAAAAATATTAGTAATATTTTATCAATATTAGAATTTGAACACTTTTTAGGGAGCATGCTATACTCCGCAATGGTGATTGGTGGGGACATTCATGATCAAAATATAAATATTATTTTACAGTAAATTAATAACTCTCACAGTCATATTAACTATATTGTTTAACCCTATAAATAAAACAAGAAGGAATTTATTATGGGAACCTAACAGCAACAACAGCAAAATAATTATAACATCCTTTGGTTTCACAGTTATTATAATTTTAACTACACTCAAATAAATACATATATACATACATAATATGCTCAAGCCTAAGGCAGTATACTCAGTCAGACAGACTCCAGTAGAACATTTGTACCCGATAACAGTTGTTTAATGTATTGTGTCTGGTATAAGAGCTTGATGGGATAGACTGAAATGAACATGAATTACTTGTAGGTAGTTGTGTACAAGTACCTACACATTGTAGATAATTTTCATGTGATTATGGCTCATCCTGACAAGAAAAAAGACTTTATTATCCATAAAATATTTTGATGGTTGATGTGAGAAGTACTATTATTCATGTTCATTTCAGTGTATCCCATTAAGCTCAAGCTAATCCCTACACCAGACACAATACATAACAACTGTTATCAGGTACATGGTGTATTGGAAAGACCGAAAGACACATGATGTAGTGGAAAGACACAATGATGCAGTGGAAAGATTAACCATTCAGCATTGGTCATCTCGAGGCTGACTGCCCAGATACACCAGACAAACTCAGGTTTTGTCATTCGGGAAGGCTCTTTCCTTGCAGCCCAATATAATACCAAATCTCAGAAAGTCTGTGTATGAAGATGAAGAAAATCGTTAAATATTTGTGTTTTCAAATGGGTAATTACTATTGGGTAGACAAAATGCTCAGCTGCTCACACACATTTTAATCTTACACTTTGTAGTCTTGGTTGCCATCCCACACATTATCTCTTTACACTCCAACACAACATCTCTAGGAGCAAGGGCAGGGCAGGGCTGAAAAACAGCACTGCTTACTGTCAGTTGCACTGACTAGCCAGCTTAGCCGAGTCCCTGTCCTCTTGCCAGTAATTATGTTTGTCTTTTCTTTTGGTTTTAATTGCATGATTTTTTATTTTTTTTATTTATTGTATGTTTAATTTTGTTTGTTCTTTTTTAGTAATAATTGGGATTCAAGCAATTTTCTTTCTTTCTTTATTATAAAATTGAAATATATTACATATAACATACACATACATTACATTGTATTATATTATATTATAATATAGGAAATAACTGGTTGGATATTAATACCACTTCATTGTAATATTCAAGGCTGCAGTTTTCAGGGTTTGATTTGAATAGCTCTAATGATAGCCAACTTCAACACCACAAGAAGAAGAAATATTTTACCTACTTAGTTTATTATGAAAAGTCTAAAATGTTCAGAATGTAAAAGAAGATACTTGAATAAGATTTCAAGAGTGCAAGGGTCAACTCAGTTTTGCATCTTTTTTGTTGGTTTCACGATTTGGACTACAGTGATTGCTTTTATGAGAAAAGTAAGGTAAAAGGTGTGCAGGGTATTATTAGTTCAGAAATTGTCTCTTGCATGACTAATAACGACTCTTCTATCTCCATTTGTTGATGATTTGCATTAGGACAACCACAGACTGACTCGAAGCTGCAATGGGGTCCACATATAGAAACCCTAGCGGGTAGGCTGAGCTCAACAGCTTATGCCATTCGAAAAATTTTATGGCTAACCGATATGTATAGCTACTGCGAGACTTGTCAGCTACTTTCATAGTGTCATGTCTTATGGTATTTTGCTGTGGGGCGTACTGGATAAGGGTGAGAGGAGGCCTTATCCTTTCCTGGGAGAGGATGCAGTGCGGATTGGTGGAAACAAGATATTGATAAAAGACTGCCCACGTGATGAAGTGTATTCATTTCGCAGCTGGCGAATGTGTATGATCAAAGAACACATACAAATCATAGGATTGCTGAAATTATACACAGGATAGGACGAATATCGTGCTTCCCAAGGAAATGGAAATTATCCTTTTCAATCATGCCATTTCTTATAAAATTAAAATTCATATTTACCAGTTTTGTAGGTGAAATAGGATTGTGCGATTTCTGTTAGAACTCTGTAACTAATTAGCTTTTGCCCATGAATTACATCTTCACCAAACTTTCAATACCCTGTTGCACCCAACAGGAATTTAGAAAAATAATTGGAGATATTAGAACTCTAGAATAAGAATAATAATATTGTATACCAAAGACAACAGAATGTAGTATAACTATACCGCCAAGTGGTATATACCTAAGCAAAGTTAATTCCCATATAATATTTTGTAAGTTGCAGAGTTACGGGACATGAAACATGGATGTTCTGAGGTTTCGGAATATCTCTGACTGGGTCCCTCGGGGAACATAGTCGTGAGCATATGCTATGCTGCTTATTTTGTAAGTCAACTTTTCAGTTAAAACATTTAAAAGTTTGAAAGGTAAATCTTCAGTAGTAAGTTAGCCAAATAAGACCGCCTAGTTATTAATTTAAGTTAAATTTAAGCCCAAAGTTGTCTCTTACAGTTAATAATGCATCTCAGTGAAACAGCTAGATGCTATTTCACTAAACAAGACGGTAAACTTATAAATTTTTAATTTTACTCTTGCTTGTAGAGGTAGGCTGGTTTCTGAATAGTACACGCACCAAATCCCTATTCTCTCCAAGCAAACGCTACCATACTGTTTATATCTAAGTAAGAGAAGCAGATAAAGTAAATATTTACTTACTTGAGCGTATTTTTACTCCAAAAAAGCAACTGTGTAATCCTTACAAGTGGCACCAAGTTTACTACACAGAAAACACTATAGAACCACTGATTCTTAGCAACATATTCACATAGTCCAACGATATGTCGTATATTGCACAGTATCACATCAGCATTGTAATTAAAAACACAAATATTTAACGAAACTCATATCGTTTTCATACACTGAATTCCGGAGATTTGTTTGACAGATGTCGATAATAAAATCGCGTTCCGAACAACGTATCCACTACAAACGCGATCCGGGCGAACTAAACAACTAAACACAAACAACGAACGAAACGGAACGAGAATTTGGTTGCATACTTTTAAAATCCATATAATTCAAGAAGTTCATACGATAGCACCCAAACCCAAGCGTTTTGGTTACCATTGTAATTTTATCGCATAATCGTCAACAACCTCTACATTTTGGTTTAGCGCCATCTATCGTCGAATAGAATTATTAAAAATATTTAGTTGTCTATAGAGAGAGAACGCAGATCGCTGTCTGTCCGATGTAATATGTTGGCCCGCAGATTCGCACATTGTACTGAGCCAGTAAAGGTCACGCTTTTTAAAGCGTACTGCCAGTCTTTTTATACGTGCAGTATGTGGGTTAACTTTACGCAGAGGGCATACAGCGATCTGCGAGTCCAGTATAACAACGCGTTCAGGGCATTGATGGGGCTGCCGCGGTGGTGTAGCGCGTCGGGCATGTTCGCGGAGGCGCGCACCGACGGCTTCCACGCCATCATGAGGAAACGTTGCGCGTCCGTGCTGACCCGCCTGCGAGCCAGCTCCAACAGTGTCCTGAGCGTGGTGGCAGAGCGATGGGACTCCCCTATGCTGAAGCGTTGGATACAGCTGCATGCTGTTAAAATGTAACTGTACCTATTAAAATATTCTGTGCCTACTAACATTAGTTTTCTAAGTTTTTATTATGTATACTAACAAATTTTATGGACTCCATGTCTGAAATAAACTATTTTATTATTTATTATTATTATTATAGCGCCATCTAGCGTCGAGTAGAAATTTTACGTGACTGAACGTAGTCGAAACAGTATTGAATGATTACAATAGATGGCGGTTATTAAAATAGTGCTGCCATCTAGTGACGATTGGATTAGTTCTATATTGCATAATAGATGTCGCTATGTCAATGTCGCTATGTCGATGGCGCTGTCTTAACTAAAAATAAAGGAAATCAATTTTCTCGGGGATGTTTTTGCCCAGAGCCTTTTATAAAACGTTTTAAAACGATTTGAAACCGTTAATTATTTTTTGCATTGTTGCTCCCTAGTTGTTCGACAATTGAACGTGGTTCATTTTCGTTCCATTTCGCCATCGGCATCGATTTAATCTAGTTTGAGGTGTCATGCACGAACGACTGTCCACCCCCGAGGGGGTAGTCAGATAGCTTTAAGCTCCCTTTAGACGGGCAACTGATGGCTGCTTTCTGTCAAGGCCAAATAGCAATTTTTTTTGGAGGGGATCAATGCGCGCTCCGTGTTGGCTGAGACCGGATTTGCGATCATGCGATCCGCCTTTAGACGAGCAATAAATCTGCTTTCGTAGGTAGGTAACCTATCTTATAAGGACTCACTACCCATCACACTGGACAGAGTGAGGGCACTTTCTACTAGTGAAACGTCGGAGGTTTTAGAATATCTCTGACCACCCACTCGGGGAATACTTATAGATTAGTCATGAGCATAATAGCTTACCTACGTCAAAAATTTCAAAACTTGATAATGTGTAGGTATGCACTTGCACGTGTGTAATAAAATAACTTAAGCTTATACAACGTGTTAATGAATTAGCGCAAAACCTCATACACCCCAACTGATTTATAACAAAATAATTAGATTGAAACAATAATTTCATTATTTTAATAATTAAAATTTAAAGTTATTCGCATTTTAAGTTTTGAGGCAAAAATTATTTGTTATCATTTCAGCACTGAAAGAAAGCGCTAACATTCTCATGGATACATTTTTATAATCTTGTTTTGGTAGTAAGTAGGGTGAGTGTGCCCATGCGGTGGATTGACATCGGGTTCAGAAAATTGAAAATGGGGAACACAAAAGGGTCAAAATATTACTAAAAAATACACTTAAAATCTTAGCGTAGATCATGTACATTGCATTAGTTTTTATTTCACTTCAATACATGCAGTATTTCCGAAGTTATGACGACGAGAAGTTTAAGCGCTTTTTAAAATTTCCGAGTTTACGCGCGCTCACGCTTTGACGTCACACCCCCGCTCAGCCCGCGACCGCGACATAGCGCGGCGCTCGGTCCGGTGCATTTTGTTTCGTTTGTTCGTCAAAAATTCGTTTAATTTCTTTTATATGCTAGTATTTCAAGGAAATAATACATTTAACATTAATTTTATAACCGATTACACTAAAATAAACCGTGTGGTGTGTAGAATGGATGAAGGTTTTCAAAAAGGTGTGTATGTTTTATGTAAGCATTACCTACTGTCGGGTAGGTATTTGGGATCAGCTTTAGTATCCTGCGGCATGAATTTGGGGGGGGGATGGGTGGGGGGTGGGGGTGAGCGTAGGGTGGGGGGGGGTTCCCACATGCCCCCCTAAAGGGAAAAGTGAGGAAACCCCCTTTTTTATTTAAATATTTGAAGTTTGTGGTTATGGTAATGGTGGTGAAATTTTTAGTATCCTGCAGTCCAAAAATAGGTGGTAGGGAGCGTGGGAGGAGGGGGAGCCCCCCTCTGCCCCTTCTTCCCCCCACCCACGCTGGGAGGCAAAAAAGAAGTGAATAAACGAAAAATTTTGTTTTCTTTGTAATGGGCATTGAGAGGGGGGGGTGAGCGAGGGGGTGAGCGAGGGGGTGGGCGAGGTGGTGAGTGAGAGGGTGAGCCAGGGGGTGAGCGAGATGGTGGGCGAGGGGGATAGTGAGGGGGTCGGCGAGGGGGATAGCGAAGGGGAGGGGGAGGGGAGGGCCCCCGTGGGGTCTCCCACAAAAAATCATACAACGAGCATAACCGCAGTGAATGTCAAAAAACCTTTCTGTACCGGCATTGGCACCGGGCCGTAGCGGAGCGGCGGAGGCCTGGCCCCTTTTTGACAGAAGTAAGGTGTGTAATAAATAAGTGCGGAGCGAAGCGTAGCGGAGCGGAGCAAACGCGTTTCGACTTGTAACAATGCCTTTTTTGCGCTTCGGGGGGGGGGGGATAGAGGGTCCCCCTCCCCCACCCCTCCCGCTCCCTTAATATATATATTGTATTTTGCACCCCATTTAAAAGGGGTTTTGGGGTGGTAAGGGGAGTAACCCTCCCCCCCCCCTCTGGGGTTGTAAGGGGGGTAGCCCCCCTCCCCTCCCCCAAATTCGTGCAGCAGAAGTGCGATTTTTTGAAAATCATACGAGCGACTTGGCAGTAGAAAGATGCATAATCTCCATAGTAATTTTAACATTTTCTACTGCCAAGTCGCTCGTATGATTTTCAAAAATCGCACTTCAGGACACCAAAAATTGCACTTTTTTGCTAATTATAACCTCAAACTTCAAACATTTAAAAAAAAGGGGGGGTTTCCTCACTTTTTCCCTTTAGGGGGGGGGGGGGGTACCCCCCCTACCCCCTCCCTCCTCTCCCCCCCCAAATTCTTGCCGCAGGTTACTAAAGCAACCCCGGTATTTGTTCAAGCTTAAACCTTCCTTAAAGTGTGTCTGTGTGTGTTTTATTTAGGACCTACATTATGGACAACGATTTAAAAAATCTAGGTAGGTACTCGCAATCGCGATCCACATCTTGCTCGTACAAGGTTGTTGTTGTTGATGATTATTTGTGTTTTATTAGTTTAAAAACATCGAAATGGTCTTCACAGCAGTGCGCTTTAGTTTTAGGCCCTATTGCATCTACTCTTTTTATGGCCTTCATCCACTTCTTTTGGGTCCTCAGGCACATAAAAAAAGAGTTATCGGGTGTTTTCACAGTTGAATTGAAACACTGAGGCACAATACAATACTTTTTTTCCATTTTCACTGAATAGAACTCGATGTTTACTGCACAGCAGCGAGCGTACGAGAGCGCGACTGACGAATGACCGGGGGTGTGACGTCATCGGCTAGTGGGCGCCCGCCCGCGTTTTTAAAAACCTTCGTCCGGAAATACGCAATTTGATCGTTAATATCTCAGCCATTTTTGAAGATATAAAAAAAGTAAAAACACAGTTTTTTTCGAAATTTTTTGAAGATTTATTTGACATGTAAAGTGAAAAACGTTTGTCAGACCCATTTTGCAAACAAATTATTTAATATTTTGAAAAAAATAACCTATGTTGAAACCATTTTGGGAACTGCGTAAGGTCGCTGGGAATAAGACAGTTCTTCCAATACAATACAATGTTTATTGCCGTTCTCGACTACTTGCAAATAACAGGGTAATTAATACAATCGCACCCGACTCCGAGCGTTCTAAAAGACCTCTCAAGTGTCCCTGTAAAAATCACACCAGAGAGTCAGGGAGTATAGCACACCCCGACCAAGGAGGTGTTGCTACACCACCCCCCCACCGAGTGAGGAACACTAAAGCGGAGAAACAAACAAAAAAAAAAAAACATAACCAGCAGCGTTACAAATCAAACGGAACTGTGAAGCGAACCCTTCGTCCAGACCGTGTAGTATACCCAGGTGGTTCGGAACCTGATTGCGTTGTTGAGGGAGGCGAACCTGAAGGCGGCGTTAATTTCGAAGAGGCTGGTGGCAAACAGGATGGCGGCGAAATTAGAGGGGGTGATTTCACAACTGTCCGCGGTGTGGACCCACCCGTAGGGTTGTCGTCTAACTCGACATACGCTGGTTTGAGACGATCCACGCTGACATTTACCTCTTTTACGCGGATATCAAGAGTGAAATTTTTGTCGCCTCTCTTAACCACAGCATATGGACCTGTATAAGCAGGTTGCAGAGGTCGACGGACAGCATCATCTCGTAGAAAAACATGAGACGCTGTTGATAGATCCCTAAAAACAAATGAGCCTACTTGGCTGTGCCGTGAAGCTGGAATAGGCCGCACCAATGACATCTTATTTTGTAACCTTTTGACGTATTCCGAAGGGGACTCTTGACATGACGAGGGCGTGTACAGCAACTCGCCTGGTAGCCGAAGTGACTCTCCGTATAAAAGCTCGGCTGATGTGGTTTTTAGGTCTTCCTTTAGAGCCGTCCGCATCCCCAGGAGCACCAGCGGCAGCGCTGACAGCCAACCGACTCCGTGACATGTGAGCGCGGCCTTAAGCTGCCTATGTAGGCGTTCTACCATGCCGTTCGCGCATGGGTGATAGCTAGTAGTTCTATTCTTTTTAATTGCGCAGTATCGCATGAGACTGGCGAAAAGGACGGATTCGAATTGGCGACCCTGGTCAGTAGTGACCAAAGCGGGAACGCCGAAACGTGAAACCCACCCCGAAAGAAACGTGTCTGCCACCTCTTCGGCTGTAATGCCTATCATTGGCCAAACCTCCGGCCATCGTGTATAACGATCGATCGCAGTTAAGCAGTAATTGAAACCACCACAGGGAGGAAGTGGGCCAATGATATCCAGGTGGACATGTCTCAAACGTTCAGATGGATTACTAAAGTGGCCCAGAGGCGACGATACGTGCCTACTGACCTTGCTCTTCTGACATGGAATGCAGGCACGGACCCAGGCATGACAGTCTTTTTGCATTGAAGGCCAAACGAAGCGATCAGACACTAAACGTGCGGTTGCTCGTGCGCCGGGGTGACTGAGATTATGCAGCTTGTTAAAAAAAGCTCGCCGAAAAGGAGGGGTTATGTACGGTCGAGGTTTCCCGGTGGACATATCGCAAGTCAGTGACGTTTGGGTTCCTGGTACGATAACTTGTTCCAGTTGTAGCGAAGTGCCGGATCGAACTTTTTGAAGCTCGTCATCCAACCCTTGAGATAGAGCGAGGGCTGCATAGTCTTCCTCTAACGATATCGCATCGATCCGCGAAAAAGAATCGGCTACGATGTTTTCAGCGCCTGGTATGTATTCAATGTCTGTCGTGAACTGGCTGATGAAACCCAGTTGGTTCAACTGAGAAGGCGGCAGCTTTTCCCGGCGTTGTTTAAAGGCGTATATAAGGGGTTTGTGGTCAGTATATATTTTGAAGTGCTGGACTTCGAGAATGTGCCTAAAATGCTGAACACTTTCATACACCGCCAACAGTTCTCTGTAATAGGCAGGCCATTCCACTTGTTTGGATGTCAATTTTTTACTGAAGAACGCGATGGGTTGCCACGTTTCATTTACCCGTTGTTGGAGACATGCGCCAATTTGAGTGCTCGATGCATCGGTAAATAAACCGAGAGGAGCGTCAGCCACTGGATGCGCCAACTGAGTAGCGGTGGAGAGGCTTTCCTTACACGCTTCGAAACACTGCGTCAGCTTTTGCGTCCAAGGGAATGGTTTCGCACCCTTATCTTTGGTTGCTGCTAAGGCGTCGATTAGCGGTGCTTGGAGGGATGCCGCGTGAGGTATAAAACGGCGAAAATAATTTATCATACCCAAGAAACGACGCACCCCTTGAATCGATTTCGGTAATGGGAACTCTCGTAGCGCGGCAATGCGATCCGGGGGCGGTTGAATACCTGTCGCACTCAGGAGATGTCCTAAGAAAATAACTTCGGACTGGCCGAACTTACATTTGGACGTGTTCAAAACAACGCCGTAATCTTGAAGACGTTTAAACAGAATGCGCAGATGCCGATCGTGTTCGGCAGCATCACGAGAAAAAACTAAAATGTCATCGACGTAAGCAAAACAAAAATTGAGGTCTCTGACGACCTCGTCGATGAAACGCTGAAAAGTCTGTCCGGCGTTTCGTAGACCAAATGTCATATACGGAAATTCGAAAAGGCCGAATGGAGTTGTGATAGCGGTCTTGCAAATATCTGGTTCAAAAACCGGTATTTGTTGGTAAGCCTTGACAAGGTCTAAGGTGCTAAAAATCGTTGAACCAGAGATCTGCTGGTTGAAATCACCAATATGGCGCACAGGGTACCGGTCCGGTACGGTTCGTGCGTTAAGGGCGCGGAAATCGCCGCAAGGGCGCCAGGTGGAGTCACGCTTGGGTACCATATGCAACGGTGAGGCCCAAGGACTTTTAGAAGGCCTCGCCGTTCCGCACTTCAACATATCCGAGAATTCTTTCTGAGCCGCAGCTAGTTTTTGGGGACCCAAGCGTCGTGGTCGGCACGACACAGGTGGCCCATCGGTAGTCTTGATGTAATGCACCGTATGATGTTTGGGTTGTCTGAGAATTCCAGGGGGCCGCGTAATATCTGGAAACTCGGCAAGCAATTTAAAAAAAGGTGTAGTTGCGGAAATTGTCTTGACACTGGATTGCGAGTTTTTTGCCATTGGTACCGGGACGGATAACCCAGTGCTACCATCGAGAAGGCGTCTATTCCGACAATCAGGAAGCAAATGGTAATAGGCGAGAAAATCAGATCCAATTATTGCGGTGCTAACATCTGCCACCACAAAATTCCACGTAAAATCCCGTCTCAGGCCGAGGTTAAGCGTGAGTGATAGGCTTCCGAAAGTCTTTATGTTACTTCCGTTAGCGGCGCTCAGGTCAAAGTCAGTCGCTTGGCGACGATCATGCAACAATCGCCGAGGAAAACAACACAAGTCAGACCCTGTATCAATTAAGAATTGGCATTTGGAGCTTTTATCTGTAACAAACAAACGACGGCTAGGACGTAAGCAGTCGGTCGCCGCCATCACTGACTGCTGGAAGGGTTTTCCGTTGGTGCAACCCAAGAACAGGGTTTGGTGCATTTAAATGCGTTCGACTGAAAATTCCGATGGTACCAACAAACTCCGGTAGCCTCGCCAGCCTTCGGATTCGGAGGGACTTGACGTCCAGACCTGGAGTTAGATCGAGATCTGGATCTGGGTCTGGAATTCGATCTTTGGCGTTGATTCAGTACCGACACCTGGCCAGCGAGGTCACTCAGTTGTTCCTTCAAGTCCTTAAACGGATCAGGTGGGCCCGCAGTAGCATGTACAAAATTCGACGTCGCGGTAGGAGACACTTCCATAATTTTATCCGCTATCTCAGCCACCTTATCTACAGCCAGCTCGGCTTGTGCTGCGAGGATCGCCTGAATATGACTAGGCATTCGGCGCAGCCAAAGCTGCCTAATAATGTTGTCGTCGGACAGAGTCGAACCTGCGAGCGAGCGAAGATGTCGGAGGAATTGAGAAGGGCGCCGATCGCCTAGCTCTTCGTCCGAAATTAGCTGCCGCACGCGCTGCTCTTCAGATGTAGACAACCTTTTGATTAGCTCTTCTTTGAGCCTGCTGTAGCGGGAACCTGCCGCTGGCGGATTTATTATGATATCCTGAACCTCCGCTGCTACCCTCGAATCCAACTGAGAAATTACGTGATTATATTTGGTTGGTTCGGTTGTGATGCCAGAAAGCTCAAATTGAGCCTCCGCCTGGGCATACCACACGGCCGGTTTATCCGCCCAAAATGTGGGGAGTTTAACCGACACTTTGGAAACCGAAGGCACATTCGGAGAAGGGGTGGTGTTTACAATACTGCTGTCCGACGTAGCGGATTTCAACTGTTCTTGTAAGGATACATTTTGTTTATTCAAAGCCTGGTTCTGTTCTAGCAAAGATTGCAAAAGATCTTTAAGGCTTTCTACGGTCTCTTCCATATTACTGAACTTAAAAAAAAAACTAATACACATGCGCCTTAACCACAAATGAAATAGAGCCGAACAAAAAATCGGTCAGAACTTAAAAAAAAAAACTTACATGCCAATTATAAACCTGTTTTGGATAGCACTTACACTTCGTATCAACAACTAAACAAATTGAAATTACACTATGGCCAGTTGTTTTAATAGCTAGGTATAAACTGAACAAATTGAAATTACACTATGGCCAGTTTTAATAGCTAGGTACATTTAGGGGGGAAAACATCTTGATAAAAAAATTTATAAACAAACAAACAAACGACCCAAAACGAAAACGGGTACGTTACAGATTGTGCCGTATAAATAGTACAAAAAAGGGATACGTTACAGGTTGTGCAGTATAAATGGTACCGATGGTCTTGCGTTTTGAACCACGCATCAGGTCCCTTGTAAATTGACGTGCAGAGTAAGTCGTACAACACGGGCTGGCGCTGTAGTACGGACAAAGTCTTCAACAGCCACTCAACAGCTCATAATAATATAATATTGATTGATGCGACTGTTCTGGGCTCCGTCGCTAGTTAAGAGGACTTATCAGGCCTGAGGAAGTCTTCTGACGAGCGTGACGAAAATGGGTTCAAGGAACAAAAGACAATCGATCGTGAGAAATTTTTCGGTTTCTTCACTTGGCGGTCACCAATTTGGGAACTGCGTAAGGTCGCTGGGAATAAGACAGTTCTTCCAATACAATACAATGTTTATTGCCGTTCTCGACTACTAATACAATCGCACCCGACTCCGAGCGCTCTAAAAGACCTCTCAAGTGTCCCTGTCAAAATCACACCAGAGAGTCAGGGAGTATAGCACACCCCGACCAAGGAGGTGTTGCTACACCATGATAATTCGACTCTGCTCTCGATTCTAAACAAACTATAGTTTCTAGTTTTGCGTTAATTCATTAACACTTATCTTATAGCTAAGTACACATAGTAGCAGGAAAACTTCTTGAGCAAGGTCTGCACTGCACAGAAATAAAATTCCCCCCAGAAGGCCCCGACACACCCCCGCATTTTTCTAGATATTTGCCGGATTGCCGGGTACCTACCTACTGTAACCAGAAACTCTAGAAAGAAGTTTGATTAGAATCGATAGCAGAATCGAATTATCATGGTTTCAAAATAGGACATTTTTTTCAAAGATTAAATAATTTGTTTGTAAAATTTAAAAGGACATCTGGCACATAATACCTAAAAATGTATAACCGACCTTCTATTTTTATTATGGACTATGGAACACTAGAAACCATAGAGAAAATAACGCGCTCCCCTGGGGTAGAGATGTTGTATCGAACTGTGCACAGATACTCAACTGGGCCTGACGTCATATCATACACATCTAGCGGGAAGTAGCGTATTTTAAATGTTAACCCTCCCCTCACCCGTTTTTCACCCCCTTTGTTGGCGACAACATTTTCTATAGAAACAAGCCGATATGCCATCTCTTCTTACTCTATGCTAGAAACTAACTGCAGGCATTAGTTTATTTTATAATGATTTATTACTTTTTATCATTTTTATATAAAAGAAACATTGTGCTTGCAACACCTCCTACCTCCTTCTACTAAACAACATTGACAGCCATGTCGGGGTTGCTGCTTTTTTATAATTTATTAATAATAAATGATTAAATAACTCGTTAAATAAATATAAATGATATCTATAATATATCTAATAAATCTAATATATATCTGAGTCGTTTTTATAAAACCTCATAATTTATTACACATTTTACTTCAGTCAAAACTTCTATACATTTTAAGGTATTTTTTCAAGGGAGAGCGGCGGTTGTCCTTTACTGAACTTGATCTAAACCGACCACACAGGCACACTCACCCTACTTACTACCAAAACAAGATTCTTAAAATGTATCCATGAGCACGCATTAATTGCTTGAAATGATAAGAAATCATTTTTGCCTCAAAACTTAAAATGCGAATAACTTTAAATTTTAACTATCAAAATAATGAAATTATTGTTTTGTGTTATATTATTTTGTTATAAATTAGTTGGGGTGTATGAGGTTTTGCGCTTTTTCATTAACACGTATTATAAAAATTTCAAAATAAAATTATAGCTTTCGAGCTTAGACCATAAGTATGCATGCTTTCGAGCCAAAGATTTTTTTTGGTCTGTCTAAAAAATCTTTGTTTCGAGCATCACCCAAGGTATGGTCGATTTTTCGAATGTTTGACTTAGACTTTAGAGTTTTCGAGCTTTCCAGTTTCCTTGTTTCTCAAGTTTCCTATTTATGTAAAACCAGGCACAAGAATAATAAAAAACCAATCAGTTATTGTAATACAAAACGATTTTATTTAAATATGCACTGAAAAACTTATACAACTGCGTTTTAACGTTCGACAACCATAAAACTAACTTTGGCAAAATACACTGCGTACAAAAATAAACTTTATGCTGATGGATTTTAGAACAAACCAAAGTATTCACGCTTAAACTAATGTTGGCGTAGACGGAACCATCAAAAAAAGATTGAAGACCTTTAAAAAAAGATATTTTCAGCTTAAAAAAAAAACGAATGGTTACGCCAACATTTCACAAATCCTAAATAAACATAATTTAATGAAACAGTTGTGCTTTATTATAATAATAGGACATAATGTAATGTAAGGGCACAGCCCTGCAGTCTTTAGAAGCTTCCTTATTGTGCCTTGTAAACTCGGGTGCAGGTTATATCGTTGACGGTCATTACCTGGAAGAGATCACATGGTCAGGTCAGCTAGCTGGCAACCAGGTAGAATATACAATAACAATTGAAATGTAAATTACAGTGTTGAAGTCACGCGATGTTGATTTCAAAAGATTAGAGACGTGAGTCATAATAAAACCGGCCAAGTGCGAGTCGGAAACGCGGAGGGCAAAAACATATATCTTTTTCTGGGATACAGTTTGACGCATGCATGAACTTCCGATTTTACGAAAGAACAAAAACACTAAACTAGGATAGATGGACGGACGGATGGACAGTGTATCAACATTTTTTTAATTAGAAATAATATCACATAGATATAGCTTTCTAACGTCATTTTTTGACTCCACCGAAGGTGTTCCGTTGAGAGAAGATGCGGCCAGATACTCTACAACACATATACACTATGTAATTCAATATATTTTGTTTTAAACAAAACAAAATATATTGAATTACATAGTGTAACAATGGCCCCGATTCGGACTGTGCCACGACTTAACTAAATTTATTCCTGTCACTTTCTAAAATAAGATTAAGAAAAGAGACAGAAAACCAACAGCTGACTTTAGTGCTGTCAAAGTGACGTAACACGCCCAAAATAAGATGCCATCATAATGTACGCCATTTTATTTAAGGCGTTTTTGGGCGTGTAACGTCACTTTGACAGCACTAAAGTCAGCTGTTGGTTTTCTGTCTCTTTTCTTAATCTTATTTTAGAAAGTGACAGGAATAAATGTAGTTAAGTCGTGGCACAGTCCGAATCGGGGCCATTGTTAAGACCAGACATTTTAGCCATTCAAATAATCATCGAGTATAATTTTAACCTTTTTTACATAGGACTTGTTTACGTAGCTATGTAACCCTTTGGGTACAGAACCCTAAAAACAACATTATACATAAAATCTAACTGCCTATGTCAATGATAATACGTGCCAACCTCAATAGCCTAGGTATGTATGCCTTTATTGCAATTAAGCAAACAAACTGGTACAATAATCAATAAGTGGGTAGGTTAAGTTTTGTTCTCGTAATTTTATTACGATAAAAACTTGTTGGTACCTAAATGTTTTGGAAGATCTACAAGGGTGTAAGAAAATAGATTATTTAAAGGATGGTTTATATTAGAATTAGACCATCAAACTAAACTAGGTACAGTCGGTCGGCCGCAATAAGTTGTAAGTATACACTTTTGTTCTACGTCGGTCGTAGTACTAAAGTGTATATAACTTATTGCGGCCGACTGTACTTCCACAATAGAAAAAATTAAAAAAATCATCTGTTTCATATAAAACTGTACCTACTCGACTCAAATGTACAACAGATTTTTCACCAAAGACAAGGAGATTATTATTGACTTTTAATAGGTTAATATTGAAAACAGGATCAAACTTTGTATGCTGGGCGCGCACGCAAGTTCTTATAGTTATCCTCTTAAAGACAAATTATTTAGAAATTTAGAATTTACTGTCTTAAATAGCAAAGATACTTAGTTAAGCTATAAATTACAGCTTTCTCCCCAGGGCTGAACTCGCGGGTGTAGGAGACCTCCACGCCGTCGGGGGCCTTCTGGACCTACTTCAACACGCTGCCGGCGAACGTGCACATAGACTGGTACTAGTTAAGTTATAACTTACAGCCTTCATCCCTCAGGGCCGGACTCGCGGGTGTAGACCTTTAAGCCGTCAAGCGTCTTCTGGACCTGCTTCAACACGCTGCCGTCGAACGTGCAAACAGACTGCTACTAGTTAAATTATAACTTACAGCCTTCATCCCTCAGGGCCGAACTCGCGCGTGTAGGAGACCCACACGCCATCAGGCGTCTTCTGGACCTGCTACAGCACGCTGCCGTTGAACGTGCACACAGACTGGTACTAGTTAAGTTATAACTTACAGCCGTCATCTCCTCATGGCCGAACTCGCGGGTGTAGGAAACCTCCGCACCGTCAGGCGCCTTCTGGACCTACCTACAGCACGCTGCTGTCGAACGTGTACACAGACTGGTACTAGTTAAGTTATAACTTACAGTCTTCATCCCTCAGGGCCGGACTCGCGGGTGTAGACCTTTACGCCGTCAAGCGTCTTCTGGACCTGCTTCAACACGCTGCCGTCGAACGTGCAAACAGACTGCTACTAGTTAAATTATAACTTACAGCCTTCATCCCTCAGGGCCGAACTTGCGGGTGTTGGAGACCTCCACGCCCCGTTGGGGGCCTTCTGGACCTGCTTCAACAAGCTGCCGTCGAACGTGCACACCGACTGGTACTAGTTCAGTTATAACTTACATCCGTCATCTCCTCATGGCCGAACTCGCGGGTGTAGGAAACCTCCGCACCGTCAGGCGCCTTCTGGACCTACCTACAGCACGCTGCTGTCGAACGTGCACACAGACTGGTATTAGTTAAGTTATAACTTACAGCCTTCATCCCTCAGGGCCGAACTCGCGCGTGTAGGAGACCCACACGCCGTCAGGCGTCTTCTGGACCTGCTACAGCACGCTGCCGTTGAACGTGCGCACAGACTGGTACTAGTTAAGTTATAACTTACAGCCTTCATCTCCTCAGGGCCGAACTCGCGGGTGTAGGAGACCTCCACGCCGTCGGGGGCCTTCTGGACCTGCTTCAAAACGCTGCCTTCGAACGTGCACACAGACTTCACCTGCAAACACAATCATATTTTACGATTTTAGTGTGTACGCGGCTTTAGTATTTCTATCTACACATAATTATTAGCCACTGACATACAGGGTCAAAATGACACCCTGAAACTGACAGCCCTCGCCTCCGCAAATTGAAACGGTGAACTCAGAACATCCATAGAAATATTAATTTACTACGTAAAACCATTATATCTATGAGAACATCAAACTGAACATCTTTCAATGGAGCCTACCTCAGGAAACGCGAAAATTATCAGCTGCGTCCCATACATTAGAGTCGGGTAGGAACCTACATTAGTTTTGTATGAAACACAAACAGTAGATTTTTTTTTGCGTCTCCTCGAGGTAGGCTCAATATTGAACGTTTTTCAGTTTCATGGTCTGGAGTTTGCCGTTTCAGTCTTTTTTTTAAACCGACTTCAAAAAAAGGAGTAGGTTCTCAGTTCGACCGTATATATTTTTTTTTTTTTTTTAATGTGTGTTCGCGGATAACTTCGTCGTTTATGAACCGATTTTGATGATTCTTTTTTTTTTTGGAAAGGAGATATCCCAAGGGTGGTCCCATGATAAGGAAACCAGGATCTGATGATGGATCCCAGAGATATCGAGGGGAACCTTCGAAAATCGTAGTGCTGACTAGTGCGTTTGTTAATTTGAAGCACTACTGTTAAATCGAACTAATGAATTCACCACTGAAAATTGTGAAATAAACAAAATTTTAACAAAAAATTAAAACCGCCTTCAAAAAAACTAAAAAGTTAAAAAATAATATTGCAGCCGATGACTTTTTCGTTCGCATCATAAGAACATTAATTTGTTTTATAGAAGTCGGTGTCAAGCCAAGCCAAAAAACAACTGCAAGCCCTGTCGCGAATCGGCTTGACAGCGACTTCTATAATAGTAGATTATGTACCAAGGGGATAAAGCAGTGTCTTTCATCACGGGCGCGATATTGAATCCCGAGCGTAACGAGGGATTCTAGGGTTAACTCCCGAGCGAAGCGAGGGAGTTAAGACTAGAATCCTGAGTGAAGCGAGGGGTTCAAGCTCGCCCAAGATGAAAACACGTTTATCCCCGAGGACCATACTCTACTTTTCACACCCTCCGCGAGAAAATAAAAAGCAATACTGTTAGAAACCCAGGGGAGCGTGTAAACTCTCTATGGTTAGAAACCAATTCTTTTATTAGAGTTTATAAGAAAGTATTAGTGTTCAATAGTATAGTATTTAGAAAAACTATTTTATTAAATTAAAAGTGAAAGTAGATATTTGAAACATTAGACCAGGAGTGCGATTTTTGAATCTCATTTGCTGAGTTCAGCAGTTGTAAATGTCAAAGTAACTATGGAGATATGCATCTCCATACATTTTGAACTGCTGAACTCATCGAATGAGATTCAAAAATCGCACTCCTGGAGTGCGATTTTTGAAACTTTCTTTGAACTCAGCAGTTGAAAATGTCAATATTACTACGGAGACGTGCATCTTTCTACTGCTGATTTGACATTAAAAAGTCATACTCCAGGTGTGCGATTTTTGAAAATCAAATCAGCAGTAGAAAGATGCGTATTTCCATAGTAATTTTGACATTTTCAACTGCTGAACTCAGCGAATGAGATTCAAAAATCGCACTCCAGTTGTGGAAAGACAATGTAATATTTTTTTATTACTTTGTTCGTAGCAATAGGAAGGCAATAATAGGTACAGAGCATAGACGAAGAATTTTTCGCTTACGGTACAGAGCAAGTACAGAGATATGCAGTATTCGCGCCATAAAGATGATACCTTTATGATTCGCGCCTTTTTTTCTTTTTTTGTGTTCAATACTCGTGGTGGCCAGTTCAAATTTCGAATTAAGTTCTTTTTGGTGCCTGTCTCCATAATTAGTTTTCATCACAGGTTTTCATACGAATTTTAAGTAAGGATCGTAGTAACTATTAAATAATCTGTGGATGCGGTTCCATATTCAAATCTCATTATTGACCAGCGGGTTATAATGAAATTCAGTACAATATTATTGCCCGGCTAGGCCCAGGGCTATAATGACTTGCTTTAGGTTCGAGTTACATGACATATAATGTTCCATTTTCGAGCGGGTGGTGTGAAAAACAAATTAATGTTCTTATGATGCGAACGAAAAAGTCATCGGCTGCAATATTATTTTTTAACTTTTTAGTTTTTTTGAAGGCGGTTTTAATTTTTTTTAATAATTAAATGGACTCTTGCTTGTGCGTTAGCACTGCATTTCCGCCAGTGTCAAGTAGTTTATTGGGAGAATCTATCCCAATCTCAGGGATTGTTTTTGGACAAGAACAAGAAGAGATTGAGGAATGTGGAGCCTCGTGGCAGGCGCAAACGCGATGCGCGAAACCACGCGAGACGTGTACTCGGGTCAGTTCCTGCAACGTGACTCCTTCAGTCTTTTGAGGGCTGTCCTTTACACCCTTTATAAATATATATCAGAGATTGCATTTTTTTTAACGTCAAATTCGCGTAACTAGGTGTGGATATATTTCTTTTCTGAGTGAGCTGATTGCGATGAAACAAAAACTAAGTAAACCCAATGTTTTTTTGAAAAGTCAGTATCTACTATCCGGATTGGTTCAGTACCTAATGAAATTATATGCGTGCACAACAATCCAAAATTCAAAAATGTATCCCAATTACATTTTTACTGTTCGTTTATGATTTGACCAATATTCGTTTTTAAAAAACAGCTTAAGAGGGTTATCGGAGTCCAGTGGCGCCCTCGTCACAATAATAAAGAATTCTCAATAAAAAAAGCCTAAATTAAAAAAGTGCCCACTTGACAAAAGCCACTATACTACAAAAGCCTTCAAGCCATTGTTATACAATACTTTTATAGGTTCTAAACATTCCACTTTTAGACAATTTCGAATAAAAACAAAAGCGGCCGTTTTTTTCTTTTTTTTTAATTTGTATGTTTAACCCTTTAAAAAACCTATAAAAGTCTTCTATGAAAATAGCTTGAAGGCTTTTGTAGTTTGTCAAGTGGGCACTTTTTTAATTTAGGCTTTCTTTATTGAGAAATCTTTATTATTGTGACGAGGGCGCCACTGGACTCGAATAGCCCTCTTATATCTACGGGGGCTTTTGGGCCCAGAAACCGATCTAGTTACGTGCTTCTCAGTATTATAAAGGTAACGTTTTGATTGTGCACTGCAAATTACAATAAAATGAATAGTAGGTAGGTAACTAGGTACCTACCTAACTATCTACTCAACTAATTATATGCCAGCACTTAGGTATACAATGTCAATACAAAGGTTGTTTTTTAATAGTTGAAAATAATCGCAGTTTAATGTTAATTAACTTTGTGACCGTCATGGTTCCGTGAGGGTCAATACCGCGTTGGTATGAAAAAAAAAATTGTCTTTTAGTTTTCGTCATGTAATGCTAAACATCTGGTAGCCGCATGATAGTGGTTGGTGACCCAATCTAGACTGTAAGTAAGTATAGGCTTAATTTAGTAAAAATCATGTTACTAAAATAACTAATAATCATAATATTCAATTAAAACTAGATGAGTAGGTAAAATACAGTAAAATAAAGAAAATGGAACTAATTTAGCTTTTCTCTTAGGCACATGACCTATGCTAAGGGTGTGTTTCGACGAGACATGCATCTGATGTCGACTTTAAACTTTCTATTGACCCATCCCTACACTGAAAGAAATGTTTTGTTATATTCAACCAAACTTTAGTGACAACCAAACTGTTTTGTAGTACATAATCAAACATTTGGTTATAAATAGCCAAATGTTTGATTATGTACTACAAAACAGTTCGGTAGTCACCTTAGACAATTTAATAGTATAAGGACTGGCCTTGCGATAGCATTTCCCCTCTGCCACGGTATTAGATCAATTAATCTTGCGCATTTACACTCAATTTTATACCTTATCACTAAACGAGACAGCCTATAATTGCGAAACAATAATTTTGAACTTAGAACGTTTGGAGTTCACACGAGACTACTTTTCATGATTTTTAACATTCAAAATTAGAATCTAAAGTTATGAGAAATAAAATCCAAAGTTGCGGATTTCATGTTACCTCGCCCCCCGCAAAAAGTGGCAGAATTTTTTTTTAGGAGAATGGCATGCGTTACGAGTCCATACTATTAAATTGTCTAAGGTAGTCACTAAAATTTGGTTGTATTTAACAAAACATTTTTTCCAGTGTACATTTCTCGTCTCCGCTCCGCGCTACCCTTTTTTACAGAAAAACGCGTCCTAACAATAACTATGATCTAAACCCACCTTGGCACCATCAGCGCGGTCCTCGTCGAACTCCTCCCCGGGCTTGAACTTCATCTCGGTGGTCTTGAAGGTGGAGGAGGTGACCAGCGTGAATGTGTCGCCATCCTTGCGAAGCTCCACCGTCGGTGTGACGGCGTTGGCAGCCTTGCGGGTGATAAGGCCGACGCCTGCAATACAATAACATGATAACGTTAATTTTGCAGAAGAAAACCTTTTTAGCGATGAGACCGCTTTATTTTGTAACTTATTGTACGAATATTTTACAGGTCTGGATCTAGGGGGCCGGGCGGCGAAAACTGGGGGCAGTCAGCCACCTGCCAATCTCGCTGTACGCGGTTTATAGGATGCACTTCCTTATTTGAGTATCATCTGATCAGCCGACCGATTGAGCATATAGCTAAAATTAATGCAACCCTACCTACAACATCTGCATCATGTGAAAGAAGCTTCAGCCTTCAGCACAATGAAGCTCATCAAAAAAATCTTTATTTTCCACAATGTCCCAAGAGCGCTTGTCGGGATTGGCAATATTATCGATTGACAGCCAAATAGGCAAACAAATAAACCTTTAAAATTATTTATAACATCATTACTAGGTAAGTACACAATACAATTTTGTAAAAAAAAAATATTTTTTCAAAAATTTTGCCTAGGGGGCGACAAATTGATATTCTGCTCCCTTTTAAAAATGTAGATCCGTGGCTGATATTTTATCGTAAGAAAGTATTTTATGGTGTAGCAAGTAGCAACTGTAGCATAAAAGTACCTGCCTAATTGATTGATTGATAAATGTTTGCTTTTGCCCGATCGATGTGTGAATTTATATGCCGAACTTCCTGTTTGCCGAGTTTCAGTCACAGAACAAGGAAATGTTTGATCGAATCATTCAGCCTAGTAAGTATTTAAACTTCCCCATTCTAAGTTTACTATCTTCATTTGTAAAAATATTTAAAGTATTAAGGGATTATACAAAAACATTGGACCTTTCATCAGGTTTAAAGGTATATAAAATTCATTAAGTGACATGCGGTAATTAACTACCTATATTAATGAGTTTTTCCGCATCATGCGATACCTATTATAAAGTAGTGCTATCTCTGGTGGACGGAACTGAATTTTTTATGAACGTTGTAGCCGATTTCAATATACTGTACCTACCGTATTCCATGAATTTTCCAGTCTATGCATCCATAGATCTCTTAACCCTTTATCACATAAGTAATTATAATTAAGTATAACACATAACAATTTATGTATTATAAATATTATGATATTTGAAATTTCTGAATATATCGTACGTAATGTACGTATGTAACAGAAAAGTTTTACAAGGTAACATGTGTATAAAAGTAACGTAAAATAAAATAAAAGTAATTCGTTGTCTGAATACCTACACACGACAGCTGTGCATATTGTGGCATCACATGCAAATAACGGCAACTGATACAGAATACGAGAATTAGAGTGGTGCTTGACGCCCATCGAAATCAAATAAATACCTACATAATTATGTCCCTTTTAGTGGTGTTTTTTCGTTCTTGAGATAATTATAAAGGCTTGAAGTAAACATAATGAATATATTTTCAACTTAAAGCCTTTATATCTCCGTTCAGACTTACTTTAAGGATATACATGTAATAACAAGTTTTGTTTGTTACTTTATTCTGAACTAAAATATTCAAGTTTGGTTGCTGGCCGCGCCAAAAATAGCGTCGAAAAATAAGGCCTTAAATAATACCTTCCATAGAAAACACGCATTGTCTTTTTTGACGAATATAAACAAAAAAGCAAAACATACAGACATAGCAAAATTCTTTCTCATATTATTCTTGTAAGAATTATTAAAATCGGTTTTGTTTTGGAGGAGGAATCAGGGGAATACGAAATGCTGATTTCGTCGATTTTAATGTAGATAAAATCGGTCTGAGCTGCAGTTGTTTCAATCGCACTCTAGTCAGCGGGGTGTGTGGGAGGAGCGGATAGGATAAATACGTATACAGTCGGAAATGTGACCAATTCTCCAAATTTCCATTTCAGCCGTGTCCGTATCGCTAGCGTACACATGAAAGGGATCTGGCTGGAATTGATGCCAATAAATAGTGCCTAATTAGTACCTAGGTCAAATAAATAGTGCCGCATATCTCCGCGTATCTCCGCTCCCTGAAGACCTAGCCTCATGAGATTTTGGATGCCTAGCGCACTAAATGAGCACTATTTTTGAGTGTAAATTCGATGCTGCAATGCAAGCCGTTTTAGCCACAGAAAATCTGTACGCTACCTTGACCTCAAGCCAGCTTACCAGGTAAAAAAAATCGATATCTCGTAAAGTATAGAGGCACTATTTATTTGACCAAGGTACTAATTAGGCACTATTTAGGAACTATTTATTGGCACTAGTCCCAGCCCTTTCATGTGTACGCTAGCTATACGGACACATTTCAGCCCACCTATCCTCTTAAATTCTGTTTTGGCTAAAGTTTTATTCATAAGAGGGATGAATTTATACGGTACGAATGGTACGATAACTACAGTTTATGAGGTCATATTTAGACAAAGACATATATATTACTAGCGTATAATATATAAATCTATGTATTTAGATGAAATGTGATAAACATCTTATCTCAAAGGCGCGACCATGGATGGGCCCGACTAAAATATTACTCAGAAATGCCATCATGCATGCGATAAGAGGCAGTTCAAGGAAGACATATCAATGATAGCGCCCGTACCTAGATTTTTCATAAATTCATCGAAATTTTCCGACGAGACCAACTTGTACTGTTTACCATTCCACGAATGCATCTTGTGTAGTTCTACCACAGTTCTACTGACACTTTAGACGCTTTAATAAAAATGCTTTTGCTTGCCGATCTTGCTAAATTCACAAAAGTTTATTAAAGCTTATCTACGTCCCTAGAACGTAGTGATTACTTGCTCAGTGTCCCTAGACTTAAAAAATATGGTTCACATTTATCTTTACCGTATTTTTCATCTCACTGACATAAACAAGACATAAAGTGATAATGATAATACTAAACGTCAGTCTGACAGGAAATTATTTATTATTAAATTAATAAAGAGATCCTTCCTCTGATACCTTCAACTATAGCTTAGTGAGTTTCTATTTAAAAATAAAACCAAATGCAGAACCATAGACATTATTATACTACCTACCGTGCAGAACATGTTCAATGGGGCATATTACACTATCAATAATATCACGGTATCGGGCATAGATAAGCTACTAATAGAGAGTACATATGTTCCTTGCTACTAATTTTACAGGAAAGTTCAGGAAAATGCGTGAGGAGTACAGAATTCACAATATTTTAAGATTGTTAGGATTTGGTGCCTAGCATAAATGCTCACGATTATATTCCCGGAGCGGGTAGTCAGATATATTCTGATAACCCAGGCCTTGTACCCGGACTTTCGATGTTCGATATATCGCCACTGTTTCGGTCCGCACTTCATTGTAATAGAGTTGACATTGGAATGAAAACGTTCACGCAATTGCGAAGTTCGAATGTGCAGATAGAGGCCCCGAACATACACGTTTTTCTAGTAGTACCTACCTATCACAAAATCGGTCCCAATGTGACGGGGCTTTGGCTTTGGTTCTGTGCAAAAAAGGTAAAGTAAAAAATATACAGGTTATTAGGGTAAACAGTTGCATTACTTTAAGGGGTGATTGTACCCGTTGTACCCATACTGAACAACTTTCCCTAAGAAACGAAATATGAAATTAGCAAATTTCTTTTTTGACTTTTCCAAACTTTCGTGCAGCTGATCGCATTTAGTATGGAATGTCCAAAAACTTTTTTGCGAATTCCTAAAGGTTTCTTGGGGAAAGTTGTTCAGTATCATGGGTACAATCACCCCTTAAAGTAATGCAACTGTTTACCCTAACACCCTGTATAGGTCATATAGATATTGGCCTCGATTCGGAGTGTACCACGACTAAACTAAACTAAATGTATTCCTGTCACTTTCTAAAATAAGATTAAGAAAAGAGACAGAAAACCAACAGCTGACTTTAGTGCTGTCAAAGTGACGTTAAATGCGCAAAATAAGATGCCATCATAATGTACGCCATCTTATTTAAGTCGTTTTTGGGCGTTTAACGTCACTTTGACAGCACTAAAGTCAGCTGTTGGTTTTCTGTCTCTTTTCTTAATCTCATTTTAGAAAGTGACAGGAATACATTTAGTTTAGTTTAGTCGTGGTACACTCCGAATCGAGGCCATTATACCTTACGGAATAGAGAAAGTGACATAAGTTGTCAAATGTAACCGTTTTTGGACGTTTTTTGGAGTCCTCGGCAGGGTAAAAATTCGATTTCTGTGTATAATTCTCAATCTAACGTGAAATGGTGAATTATTTAATGAAACAGTGTTAGTATATTTCACAAAATTATCTACGATTTCACTTTAGGTTCACGATTATTCACAGAAACCGAATTTTTACCAGGACTCCAAATCCCCAAAAACGGTTCTATTGCCTCGCGTCACGTATCTCTTTCTATTATACAGGCACGCCGCTAGGTACATCTCGCTCTCTCAGTTGTCACTGTCTCTCTTACGTAGTATATAATACCTTTATGGTATAGGTACTTGTACTTGCTTACATTTAGTTCAACTTTCTTATTTAAATAAGAATAAGAATAGAATAGAATAGAATAGAATAGAATAGAATAGAATAAGAATAATATTTATTAATCACAAATTTATGGTATAGGTACTTGTACTTGCTTACATTTAGTTCAACTTTCTTATTTAAATAAGAATAAGAATAGAATAGAATAGAATAGAATAAGAATAATATTTATTAATCACAAAAAGCCATTTTACACAAGGATTACTATTATAATTTTGTTGCTCTACATTTAAATATTAGGCTAGGCATATTGGTAGGTACAGCTGATGCCATGAAAGGCAGGGACTACCTGCCTGAGATATTGACATCAGCTATAACTGTCATATAGGTATAATAGATATGTCACCTGTTAAATGTACAAATTGTGTAGGTACTTGTAAAATGTGTGGTTTGTATTTGTGTGTGAATAAGTAGGTGTGTGTGTTTATGTGGGGGTGTGAGAGAGTGTGTGAAAGAGAGGGAGAGGGTGTTATGTTATTGCTTATTCAGGGGGGAGAAGAAGAGTTTCTGTTTCGTTGTAGGATAGATTTTCTAACCAATTTTTTAAGGAAATTTTGCATTGTCTATTGTTAAGAGTGTGTATGTTTAACATGCTGTTATATATAGGAATGGGCCAAGAAAACAGAAGAATCTATGACTGAAGGTTGTGTTGTATACTTGTATTTAGTTCAACTTTCTTATTTAAATACTTAGTTCTTGTTTACACCTGATAATCCTACTGGATTAGAATATACATTGATAAATTAACCAAATTGCCTACTGTAAGCAGGGTTCTGGTACCATTAATATGCCATTTAAACATGGTAATGAGTCACAATGATCAACTAAACCTTATAAACTATTTTTTATCACCGACTTCTGCGCACAATGCAATGTAAATAAAATGCAATAACGATCCTATTTAGTATGGACTATCTATCATTCCAATCGGATCGGATGTAGGTAGCTCACTCCCCATAAATGGCTGTAAGTAATATCTTACTTGCTAATATATGAACCTAGCTCTTAATCCCGTGAGATAAGAACCGGATTGCCTTGTCCTTGATGAATAGAAAAGTGATGAACGTGACTTGGAATTTAACGGTAGATACAAAGGATTCATATTTGCTGACAGTTGCTTGGAAATTCTTTGCGTTTGTTGACAGAACTTTTGAAGATGGATTCCTGGTGTTCAGTCAAACTTGACTAAAGGCACAGCAAGAAAGAATTTATCTGTAGACAGGGTGTAAGTGTTCAATCGATAACTCTATAAATCTATCTATCTATCTGGATAAAAATCAATTTTATGGGTTTTGTTTAGCAAGAAATACAGAGTGTAATTGACAGCCTAGCAAATACTGAAACGGTGAACTCAGACCATCAAACTGAACAACTTTCACTATGGAGAACACTCAGGAAACAGGAAAAATAATCAACTGTCCCATACAAAATTGCCGTCTCTACCTAACTCAAATGTATGGGACAGCTTTTTTTTTGCGTTTCCATAGTGAAAGTTGTTCAGTTTGATGGTCTGAGTTCACCGTTTCAGTATTTGCTAGGCTGTCAATTACACTCTGTATTTCTTGTTAAACAAAACCCACAAAATTGATTTTTATCCAGATTTATAGACGTATCGATTGAACTTTATCGAGTTGACTGGATGCTTCTTCTTCTTATAGTGTCGGCAGCAACACCCAGTTTTTTCAGGCCGCCTAACGACCTCTGACATGGTTTTTATGTAACTACGAAACCACCAGAGATAGTAGCCGGGACTAATTAACGTGCGATCCGAAGCAAATCATCTTTCTTTTCAGACAATCATGTGATTCAGCCTGCAATGTCCTAACCAACTAGGGAAAAACGCACAAAGTAACATATCACTAAGTGTCCCCCGTGGGAATCGAATTCACGACCTCCGTGTCAACAGCCCAATGCTCTTAACCATTAGATCACGAAGGCGGTTAATCAGTACGACTGGATTAGCATGCATGGATGCGCCTGCGATCAGCAGAGATACCTTCTACTTGAATGGATATACAGGGTGAAATTGATATCATTAGCATCCTTTTAAACTAAGAGTCTACCCATCGAACTACACAAGTATGGCAGCAAACCGATCGGAGCAAAAAAAATTTCTGCTGTTGCATACATTTGAGTCGCGAACTCGCGCGTCGACATTGCAGTTTCGTATGGAACAGCAGATTTTTTTTTTGCTCTGATGGGTTTGCTCCCATAGTAAAAGTTGTTCAGTTTGATGGGTAGACTCTTAGTTTTAAAGGATGCTAATGATATCAATTTCACCCTGTAGATACTCTCCTACTTATATTTTTTATCTTATTGTCGATGTTTCATTTTCAATAGCAGAGTTACATGATATACGGTATGAATACAGAACCTTGTTTATACCACGTATCGATTAGCATTATTCGATGATGATGTTAATTGGCCTTGTGTTATCGCGTAGTCCTCTGGGAGGCACTACTCATTTGAGATAAGGTCTAGATTGCAATGACCTTGGGACGCTTGGGGCAATGACTGTACCAGACTAAGTATGTTCTCTGATAATGCATAGTAGATAATGTTGTGAAGGTTAACTGTAGCTGCGCAGGCGCATTACCACAGAGTAGAGATATACAGTAAAGCAACTTCATGCAAGCGTCCGAATCGACGCATGCACACAGACGAGCGCCACGTACACGGCCCGCTAAGAAACTTCAGTAGGTACAGGAACCGATCGAGCTAATTTAAAAGATCAAATTTCAATCCTTATTCAACTTCAGTTCTAATCACATTGCAATCCAATTACTATTCAACTGTGTTTTGGAGAAACTTGACTTATTTACTATGTGATTGACAGCGGAAACGTTTGAGTGATCGATCTGTCAAACGAATGATTAGAGCGATACCCAATGTTTAAAAAAGTTTAGAGAGCTTCGCACGTGGTCCAATCACGGTTCACTGAAGATTTATTTAGCGCAATCGAGGCCCTCTGGCCATATAGGTACTCAGACTTTCGATTTTCGCTACACGTAGGTCATATCATATATCATGACCGTATCTTTAAAAATTTCACTGGAATAGAGTGGACATTGGAACGAAAACGTTCACGCTTTGGCGAAAATCTAATTTCGTGGTAGACCCTCAGTTGCGCCCCGAAGTACGCTGGGCCTCAATCGCCCTAAGTTCAAACTTCAAACGATACTACCAAAACAAAACCACAACCAAAAACGTTACGTTATGCAAAATTCGTATCGCGCAAATTATATTAACGGTAACGATTTAGCTTTATTTCGGAAGATACGTTGGCGTAACGTTTGATGTCCGTTCGATCGAATTTTCTGTATTGTGCGATTTAACCGTTCAGAAAAAAATAACGCGATAGTTTTTTTACTTCAGCTAAACCAAATCTAAACCAAACTAAACCAAAACCAAAACCAAACCAAAACCGTATAAAATTGCGCAATTGAGGCCCTGCCTGGCCCTGTAACCGGACTTTCGATGTTCGATATATCGCAACTGTTTCGGTCCGCACTTCATTGTAATAGAGTTGACATTGGAACGTAAACATTCACGCAATTGCGATGTTCGAAAGTCCGGGTAGACCCCCTGGTCTGAGTGCGTGCATCATCGGTTCGGACGCTTGTTGCAGTTGTTTTACCGTCTATCTCTATTCTGTGGCAGTACCTAGCGACCTGTGTCTAGACTAGAGCTCGAGTTCTAAGTGTATTGCGCAGGTGTCGACAGGTGTTAGTTGTGTAAATCATAATTCATAACATACAACTTGTATGTGCTTGTATTGCCCACAGAAGTAACTATTAGTTAATCTGTTTCTGTATACAACGTGTTAATGAATTAACGCAAAACTAGAAAGTAGTTTGTTTAGAATCGAGAGCAGAATCGAATTATCATGGTTTCAACATAGGTAATTAAATAAAAAGAGGACATCAAGACGATCTGTTGTATGCAAGAAGGAAGGCGATGTAACGCTTAGTGAATTGCACTCCTGTTATCCTTTTTTTTAAAGAGAAGTTTATTCCGAAATCTCCCGATCGTGCTGCATACAAACTAAATTCCGTCCTATTTTCTATATCAACCAATTAAAGTCAAGGATATATTTTTGAGCGACAGTGAGTGTCACATGAAATCGATTATAAATTAAATTAAAATTCGCACAGTGCCCAGTTGGTGCCGTGTCCGGCTAAAAAGTTTTGAGGGCCTCGTCGGAAGTTGACGTGCATGGGGACTGGCCCATGAGCGGTGCTATTTTTGTGCTGCGCAACATTTTATTTTATCTGAAGCCCGATTGCACTTGACAGATAGCCCCCCATTGAAAAACTGTTGCCTAGCAACCGATTCTCGGTTGCCGCAGTAACCCAAATGGTTGCTACAACAAATGTAGCCGAAACTACGCGAAAGAAGGCCGAAGCATAGCAGAAACCTGACGTAACCATCGACCGCCCGTCTTCGGCCACCATTCGGCCACCCTTCGAGCGTCCTTCGGGTCTGCCATCGGCTAGCCTTCGCAACCGTTGTTTTGAACTGCCAAATCAAGTGTCAGTGTAAATATTTTCTATGCTATTTGTTTTTTTACTATTTTGGAATGACATTTTTAGGATAAGTATCATTGTAAGTAAGCTGAGAGCCTATGTCTCAAGCGCCCACACAGGCAGACCACACCAGTCAACCCGGCAGCGACCCGTCATCGGAACTCTACGTTAAATGTGATCGTTGTTCCCAGCCGCGTTACTTTCGAGGTGCGCGAGGTCTAAAAATACATGTGGGGAAAACGCATAAAAATACCGTCCAAGTAAGTCCTTCGGCCCCCTCCCCGAACGCACCACAGTCCACCTCAACACCGTCAACCAGTGACGGAGTTACTCCGTTCTGGCAGAAACTGAGTACTCTAAGAGCCAACTACCCCCTGATTAAAAGGATTCCTCGGGGAGCTCGAATCTCAGTCGCCAGCTCCCTAAGCAAACGCATTAGGAGAGTAGTTAACGAGAACTCGAGGGATAGCTGGGAACAACTACTCACATTTTCGTACTGTACCCTTCATGCTCCAAAAAATGAGGCCAGCAGTAGCAGCTCCCTCACCCAAAAAATTAAAGACAACTGTTCGAACTCTCCTTCCGTACTACCTCCATTCGTTCCTCAAACTATAACTAAAAGGAAAACCTTAAATGTCATAAAAAAAATTGAAAGTAAAATTAGCGATGGTGATCTGAAAGGAGCTGCCCAGCTGCTCTTCTCCGATGACGAAGTCGCCCCCGACTCTGCAGAAACTCTATCAGCCCTACATAGTAAACACCCTCAGCCATCCGCTTCATTACACCTTCCCCTTCCCCCCCAGGCAGCTGACCCCATACCACAAGCCACACCGGAGGATGTCCTTGCAGCCATTATGTCATTCAAGAACGACTCTGCCGGTGGCCTCGATGGCCTCACTCCCCAGCACTACAAAGATCTCTTGTGCGGAGCCACGGGAGACAGCGGCAGGGCCCTTCTGATGGATCTTACTGGCTTATGCAACATTATGCTAGCCGGAAAAGTACCCAACTGCATAACCAGCCTCCTTTATGGCGCAAACCTGTGCGCGCTTAAAAAGAAGGACGGTGGTATTCGGCCAATTGCAGTGGGCACGACAATCCGACGTATTGTGTCCAAAATCTGCTGCAAGTACATCCTACCACAACTGACATCAACCTTCCAACCTGTGCAGCTCGGTTTCGGTTCAAGAGGGGGCTGTGAGGCCGCCGTGCATGCGACCCGCACCCTCCTCCTGAACAATGGAGCCGAAGTGCTGTTGAAGGTTGATGTCAAGAATGCATTCAACTCCGTAGACCGAGGTACACTACTCACAGAAATCAAAACCAACATCCCACAGATTTTACGTACCTTTGGCAGTGTTACAGCTCCCCCTCAACCCTTATACATAGACAACATACCCTACATTCAGCGGTCGGCTGCCAGCAGGGTGATCCGCTCGGACCTGCCATTTTTAGCCTCGCCATCCATCCCATTATATCCAAACTAAATTCTAAATTTAATGTTTGGTATCTGGACGACGGAACCTTTGGAGGCGACGTGTCGTCAGTACTGACCGACCTACAAACTTTAATCACGGAGTTCGCCTCCATCGGCCTCGAGCTAAATTTTTCTAAATGTGAAATTTTTATCCCCCAATCAACTGACCCCGCAAAAAAATCTGGAATTATTTCTAAATTCAATGTTTTGGCCCCCAATATAACCACGGTCGATGAACAATGCCTCAGACTTTTAGGAGCCCCCATCTTTGGCAGTGCTGTCCCCACCTTTTTATCGGACCAAATGTCTAAATTTAACCGTTCATCGAACCGGCTTCACCAAATCAATTCACACATGGCTCTTTTTATCATCTGCTTCTGCCTCTTCGTACCAAAATTCACATACATTCTCCGGTGCTCTCCCATCTGGCAACATAATGATCTTCTAATGTCTTTAGACAAAATGATACAAAATTGCCTTACTGAAATTCTAAATTGCAACATTAAAGGGAGAGCCTGGACCCAGGCGTCCCTTCCGATCCGCCTCGGCGGCCTGGGCATCCGCAAAATTTCAAGTGTTTCTTTGCCTGCGTTTTTGTCATCGGTCCACAGTACGCTCAACCTCTTCGGGAGAATCATCAACCCGTCACTGGGATCCGTAGAGGTGGCTTACTTGGCCGAGGCCAAACTCGCTTGGTCAATGGCATGCCCGAGCGTGCAACCGGTTGCTCCTCAGTCCCAGAGACAGTGGGATGAGCCGCTCTGCCTCCAGATCCAGCGTGATCTTTTAACGACTGCTGAGAACGAGACGGACCGCGCTCGCCTCCTCGCTGTCTCTGAGAAAGAGTCAGGCTACTGGTTGCAGGCAATACCCTCCCCAAACCTGGGCACCCTACTAAGCAACTCATTCCTTTCAATATTAGTTGGTCTCCGTCTGGGCGTTCGGACAACTAAGGCTCACCGCTGCCAATGCGGCGAGGCCGTCGACGAACTCGGCCACCACGGACTCTCCTGCTCCAAGAGCGCTGGCCGCTTGTCGCGCCACGCAACATTGAACGACGTCATCCGTCGGGCTCTTGTAACCGCCAACATACCCGCGATCTTAGAGCCAAAAGGGTTATTCCGGAGCGATGGGAAGAGGCCCGATGGATTGACGCTCGTTCCATGGAAATTGGGGAGGTCGCTGGTCTGGGACGCTACCTGTGTAGATACACTGGCACCGTCCCACGTCCATGCGACCTCATCCAATGCGGGTGCGGCGGCGGCCACCGCGGAAAACCTCAAGCGGCGCTTATATGTGGCCCTCGGCGAGGGTTACATATTTGCATCGTTTGGGGTTGAGACATTGGGTCCGTGGGGGCCAGAGGCGCGCCGATTATTTAAAGAATTATCGGCGCGCCTAATCGAGGCCTCGGGTGACCAGAGGGCTGGCAGCTACCTTGGCCAGCGAATCAGTCTGGCCATACAAAGAGGCAACGCTGCCAGCCTCCTGGGCACCCTGCCACCAAGCGGCGGCAATTTAGAAGATATTTTTTATTTATAGTAGGTATAAGTTTTGTTTTTAATTCTTTAATTTTTCTTTAGGTTTAGGGTTATATTTGTACATGTATATATTCTGTTGTAAATAAACGAGTGATTACATAGGTAATTTTTTTCAAAATATTAAATAATTTTTTTGCAAAAAATAAAATTTACTGAACCCGATGACAACCCACCGCACGGGCACACTCACCCTACTTACTACCAAAACAAGATTATAAAAATGTATCCATGAGTACGTTAGCGCGTTCTTTCAGTGCTGAAATGATAACAAATCATTTTTGCCTCAAAACTTAAAATGCGAATAACTTTAAATTTTAACTATCAAAATAATGAAATTATTGTTGCAATCTAATTATTTTGTTATAAATCAGTTGGGGTGTATGAGGTTTTGCGCTAATTCATTAACACGTTGTATAAACCGAGCTAGAATTTGAACATTCATACATACACATATACTCACACCCGAGTCCCATTGGGATAGGCAGAGACAAATGATCGCCATCGGCTACGATCCTTACACATCTCTTTTGCCTCTTCCACATTCATAAGACGTTTCATACACGTTTTTCGGTTTCGGGTGCATTTAATCTGACCCTTCTTAAGCACGCTGCCACTTTGTGCAGCATACGTACATTTAGGGCGGCCCTTTGCGACTGTTCCACCACAGCCCGGACACTGCATACATAAAATTTAAATTGACAAGATGACGTCAGCACATGTGAAACCAAAGAAATTGACTTAGGTAACGAGTAAGAGGTAAAAAGTTGGTGGGAGGAAGGGAGTGTTCGTACTGTAATAGATACTCTTTCTTATACTGTGGTTCCACTCACACTCGCTACAGTTGGTAAATTACTAACAGTTTATTCTGGTAGAGGAGCATTAATCAAATGTTGGTCAGCAAAGAAAGATGATGTCTGTGTAAGTGTAAGGATATTTTAGTTTTTTTTCGGAGCCGAGCGAAGCATGAACGTAGACGAGCTAAAGAAGTTTGGCGGAAGGCCATATAATGTGAGACCCAGACATATAGGTCCCATACATGAATGAAACTTAGTAATACGTGTAGAGTGAAACAAAACTAACAAAAAAGGAAATTGGTTTTAATCTGTAGAAGTTGGGGGAAAGGTATTTCTCCTTATGATACCTTTTGTATCAAGTGTGTGAAACTCATAATCTTTCTTATTAGATAGACCACTCAATCTTCTACACATTCATTGTGTTTGTTTTATTGAAAATCGACGATAACCGTACAATATTATGATAATGGAAGCAAACGAAATCACATGCACTATCAGTTCAATAAAGTCAAATACGTTCCGTAACGTCCAAAAACTACCTCAGTGATAATATTAGATGAAAATAGCTGTCATGGTTGCGTTTTGCTACTGCTTTTTGGATGATTTGTCTATTTTACTAGTAATTTCTACTTTTGAACCCGGACTTCTAGAGATGAGGAAGTTTTTTTTAAATGCCTTAATTTTTTCTGTTTATAATAATTATGACCGCCGTCCTGAAGGGCTTTTAGTTTTCGTAAAAATGGCTGGGTCCAAATTCGCCAAAGTTCTTTTTATAAACGAGCAAAATTTTTATAAACTTCACCAAACACGAACAGAACTCAAACGTGAAACTGCAATATTAATCTCGACTAATCTATCTGCGCAGTTAGTTTCAACCAATCAAGTGACTTATCCATTCACGGCCTGTTGCACACCCGCATTCCTTCAAATAGGGTTGTCAAAATGTTTGCCAAATACACCATTCTAAACAGCTTGCCGCTTCTTAATGTGTGAACAAGGTTGAAAACTTTACCTAGAACAGAGATCAACGAAGGAAACATTGAAAGACAAGACAATACAAGACTTAGGGCCTGTTTCACTACTTCTTGGTATGTTCTGGTTAGCGTGCATTTGCGACATTATTTTGCATGAAAGATGTGAAACGATCTGTAGGATAAGTGGGATCACACACGGAGCGGCAGACGTCAGTCCGTCATTTGTGAAGCAAAGAGTTGTATGAAACCGCACGTAGAACACACGGTGACGGATTCACGCACCGCAGGTAGTCGACCTTCCGAGGAAGTCAAAATTTTCCCTGTTTCACCAAGGCATCCCCATATGATGATCCCCAAATGTCAATGTCATCTTGTACAGTAAAGGAAACCTGGAGATCAATTGGAGGTATCTGGTCGATCCCCACCAATTTCCATAGATAGTAGATAAATATCCGCATAATTGTTCACTTTCTCGGCCCTGTAGTCCTGAAAGGTTAAGTCCTATGACAAAAATTCATACTACTTGTTTTGTAGGAAATTTTATCAGGTTTAATTTGTACCTGCAAAACTTTTCGATACGAATAATACTTCAAGATGTAAGCAAAAAACAAAAAAACGGGATGGTTTTTCGATTGCTGCAAAGTTAGCACAGGTCTTTCGAAGCTGCAAACTTGGATATACACTACTGGTAGTGGTCCTAACAACTTAAAAAAAATCAGAACTAGACGTCAGTATGCGATTTTAATGTTCGATATGACGGGCCTAGTTGTTAAAAGTACCTAAACTTTACGAAGAAAAACACGTCTTCCTGAATTCCAGGCTATTTGGCAGCCCTATCATACGGCGGCGCAGGTCCAATGTGCAATAGTGCACGAGACCTAATACTGTTAGACATGTTTATTTATAAACCTAGGACTTGAATGGTTGACTACTTTCATAATACGAGTCTGGATTTAGATATAGGAGAAAACGTATACTAAAAGAATTTCTAATCTCAAAAACGAAGCAAGAAATAAGCACGTACCTTATAATTGATGAAAATTAGCATTATCTTCCTTATTTGATTGTTAATTATTTTCTTATAATTATTATGTAAGTAATTTCAATTTAAGAGTCTCTTTTTCTGTACTGTACCTAACTTAAATTAATCTTGAACATAGCCACGCCAGCCGCAGTATAGGTATAGTTAAGTATTTAATTTTTTTACCGTCATTAAAAATATATGATTAAAATGGATTAAAATACCCTTTCAAAGAAAAAAGATTTTTTAAAATTTGGTCCACAATAAAAATGACGAAAATGTTAGTGAAAAAAAAACATAGCCGAACATAAGGCATGGTTTATACAGAATAGACGTGAGGCGGTGTGGTGGATAGTCAAAGTAATACAATATAAACCTTATAGGTACCTTATAGTACGTAGCATAGCGTCGTTTGGAGAATTACGCCTCTTCTGTATAAATAAAACCGCGCTTAAGATCCTCCTCCCTTTTTGAAGTCTGTTAAAAATAAGAGATACCTAGACCTACTTACGAGAGTAATTTTAATTTTTCTACTTTCATTTTCTGCAAAAGTTAGTATTCAAGGAGCTGTATAATAAAAAAAAGTTATTATAGGTACCTGTATAACTTTATGGGAGAAACAGACAACTAACAAACGCGGATAGCAACTTTATTTTATTTATTTAGTGATATAAATAATTTTTTTAAAATTTCTCTTTTATTTAGGTTTGTTTTTCTTTACCCACGAGTTAGATTAGGTTAGATATTAAGTTTTATTGCGATGTCTATGTTAAATATACCTACCTATGTTGTTGGGTAAATACATTATTTTATGATTACTACAATCATTATCTTGCTATCAATAAATACTTATTGCATTTTTGATAATTTTCAGATCTGTATAGTCTATAAATAAGTACGTTACCTACCTACTTATTTACTTAACAAATTACTCATGATAAAAACCGCTCAGATACTGTTTTTATGATCGGTACCTATCATTATCATCATCATTATTGATAAGTGGGTATAGTAACTTTTTTTTATTATTCATACTTACATATTATTAGTTTTTTTTTCGCTCCCTTCGGAGCAGGCCAAGGTTGATAAACCATACCGTCTTACATATTATTAGGTAGGTACCTACCATTGCTTCATTTCAGAGTCAATGTTCGATAATGCCTCAATACCTACCTATAGAAAGATCTTATACTGTGCTATAGATCTCCATTCCCAACCGAAGAAACTGGGGTCGATTGACAATAATCCGGACAATGATTATAAATATTATAATCTTAATATTAAGGTTATGGCTATACCTACGTATACTCGGAAAATTTTAATTTTATGTTTCTTTTTAATTTTTCTTAATTTTATGGCAATATTATACGTGTTAATGAATTAACGCAAAACCTCATACACCCCAACTGATTTATAACAAAATAATTAGATTGAAACAATAATTTCATTATTTTTAGAGTTAAAATTATAAGTTATTCGCATTTTAAGTTTTGAGGCAAAAATGATTTTTTATCATTTCAGCAATGAATGAAAGCGCTAACGTACTCATGCATACATTTTTTATAATCTTGTTTTGGTAGTAAGTTGTAGGGTGAGTGAGCCCATGGGGTGGGTTGACATCGGGTTCAGTAAAATAAAAATTTTACCAAAAAATTATTTAATATTTTGAAAAAATCACCCATGCCATGTACCAATGAGTTTTTCTAACTTATGTACGTAAAACCGACTGCTCTCAAACGGTGAAGGAAAACATCGTGAGGAAACCTGCATACACTGAAGAAGAAATTCTGATGTGTATGTGAAGCCTACCAACCCGCATTGGGCACGCGTGGTGGACTAATGCCCATACACCCTCCTTGAGGGTAGGCCTGTGCCCTGCAGTGGGACGTTTATAGGCTGATGATGATGATGACCCATGTTGAAACCATGATAATTCGATTCGGCCCTCGATTCTAAACAAACTACTTTCTAGTTTTGCGTTAATTCATTAACATGTTGTATAGGGTCAACTTAATATGCTGAAACTTTTTTAAGAGGATGATCAGACCGTCGTACTGAACAACTTTCTCTATGGGACCAACGTCGAAATCGCAAAAAAAATCTGCTCTTCCATACAAAACTGCAAGCGACCCAAATATTATGTTATGGGAAGCTGATTTATTTCGCGATTTCGATGTTTGTAGAGTAAGTTGTTCAGTTTGATGGTCTGATCATCTCATTAAAAAAGTGTCAGCATATTAAGAAGGACCCTGTATAAAACTCAAAAATTACAAAGAAGCTGTAGAAAAACCTGTACCTAAATACAGGGTGTACAATAAAATGGGACAGCTACTCAAAGGGGTGCTTCAGACCATCAAACTGAACAACTTTCTCTATGGGACCAATATCCAAATCGCGAAAAAAAAATCCGCTCTCCCATACAAAACTGCAAACATAACTCGACTGAAATGTATGGGACAGCAGATTTTTTTTTCGCGATTTCGATATTGGTCCCATAGAGAAAGTTGTTCAGTTTGATGGTCTGAAGCACCCCTTTAAGTAGCTGTCCCATTTTATTGTACACCCTGTATAACCTACTTACCTACCCCGTAGCCGCGCCCCGGAGCGCTACCTATCGGAAAACATTCACAAAATATCGTTTCTCCATTATTTAACATTGGTCCACAATTGACGAAAATATCGGTGAAAAAACCAAACTAAACCGGACCATGTGGATGATGGGGGACCGGCCTGCATCGGCATTCAGGAATCTAACCTGTTGCATTCAAGCGGACCTCGGGCACAGATATTCCTAGGGCCTTGTCTCAAACACCCGGGAAGCGCAAATTGTAATCAGCCACGCTACACGCCGAGCGAGATGAAATCGATAAATAATACAGCTCTCCCATTGGCTGGCCAAAGGGCGCGGCGCGACGCTATTGGCTGGTCGGAAGTGGTGTGACGTCAAGGTTAACGACCTTTGTGCCCGCGCAATTTTTCAATTTAGAATACATTGATGCTGATGAATTTGACCAGCGGAGGGCAGAATAGAAGGAACATAATAATTTGCATCTTGCAAGCACTATTCTACCTATTTTTTAGCATTTTCATTACAAGTAGGTAAATCAAAAGTTGAATAAAACATCACGACAGTAGGTAATTTCAGTACGAGCATATAACAATTTAAAAAATCTGAAAATCAGCCGCAATGGTAAAAGTACGTAACTCAAGAAACATATTTTATTCCATTTGATAAGAAACGTGCATAGAAAATAAACATTAACCTTGTTCTGAAGTTCGCATAAAAAAATAATAAATATTATGCAAGTATTATGCCCCAGCAGCGTATACAAAAACGTAACGGAGTCTGTCAGACGCTGTGAGATAATAATAGAGGTTCAATGTCCACTCGCAACAACTAACAGTGTCACTGTCAACGTAATCGCTTTATTTTGTTTTTTTACTGTTCCATACTTCCATGCATGTTCAATGTTTCATTTAAAACTAAACTGAAAGAACTGTAGTGAGATAATCTCACTATTAGCACTTAATTCCATCCTGAAACCGAAATATGAATAAAAAAAGAAAAGTGAATCTAGTGCTCGCTTGTATCTACTTGTAGCAGAATTTTCCCCCAAAAACCTAAAAAGGCACTAGGATCATTAAGTCTATGGATGCGAGTCGATTAATAGTGGTTGCATTTTAAAAAACTTCAAGAATTCTTGCGAGTTAATTTATGCTAATGAATTGACAGTTAATTATAGGTAATCTTACACATTTTAATTATTCAACGCTATTGAGCTTGTTTTTGAACTTAGGTCAATATAAGGTAAGAGTCATATCGAATGCGCCAGCAACATTTACTGTATCTACTGTCTGTGTTTAGTAGGTACTAGGTATGTCATCAATCAATCAAACCAATCAAATATACTTCATTCATTCATTCATTTAGTCATCGTCATTTTCTTTCCCATTTTTTGGGCGCAATATATCATCCTCTTCCATTCATCTCTTTTAGCTGTCATTTCAGTACTCACTCCTTTATACATATCATCTTTTACACAATCCATCCATCTTTTCTTCGGCCTTCGTCTCCTACTGCAGCAATCTACATTCATACTTAACAGTCGTCTCGTAACATGGCACTCTCTCCGCATTTGCCCATACCACGATAATCTACTACCCTACTATTTTTCCGTCATAGGTGCTAATTTTAAAATGTTAGTATGGGAAAAGTGTAATTTACGAACAACAGAATAGCGTTGCATGCAGCAGAGATGTGAATGTTGAGATGGATGTGTTGTGTTACTAGAACGGATAAGATTAGGAATGAGTATATTAGAGGAATTTTGAAAGTAGCACCTGTGAATGAAAAATTGCGCGGCAACCGATTGTCGTGGTATGGGCATGTGATGTGTGTGTGTGTGGAGTATCATATTACAAGACGAGTATTAGATATGAATGTGGATGACTGCATGAAGAGAGGACGATCAAAGAAAAGATGGATGGATTGTGTGAGGGATGACATGTGTAAGAAGGGAGTGTGCCCTGAGATGACGGCTAAAAGAGATGAATGGAGGAGGACCACATATTGCGCCAACCCCAAGTAATGGGATAAGGGCAGGAAGATGATGAGAATAGCGTTGCACAAATACAAAATGGCAACAAACAAAAGAGTGTTTTGAAAAGACATTGTCCAAGGTCCACGGGGCTAACAGAATTCCTGATAAAGTATCGTAATTTGCTAAGCCTACAGAAATGTCAAGACCACATGAAATTGATACAAATTGCCTCCACAATCGAGGTACATAGGCGTAGGCATAACACCAACGACATCCGTCGTCTGTCTGTTGTACACGGAATTATTTATACGTCAATTACATACACTGGAAAGTCTGGGAATCTACCGCAGTTCAGTATTGCGTCCGGCCAGCGTACCCTGGACAACAAACAAGCATCTAACGCTAACCAGCAAATATCTTCACCGCGATGGCAAGTCGCACTCAATGATAATGCCATCGTCAGCTCGAAAGAAGTAGTTCAATCTGAGTCATTAACCAAGAATTTTCGACGATCTGAGTGAATTTGAAAGAAAATGAAGGTCATAGAGACATCCTGGTGATTTATATCTAATCTTATCGCAAAACTTATGACAAATGATATTTTAAAAGAATCAAATCAGTAGATTGATTTGGACGTCATAGCTATTTATGGAGTCAATTTTTCCGAATCAATCTCAACCGGAACACGTGATCAGTATCGTTATAGAAAACGGTTGAGTCTCAACAAACCGTCTCGGGTTATTGACGACAATTGGAGCTGATTGTTGTCCATTTTACGACAATTGCCCGACAGTCGGCCCGTCCAGAGCTTAATCGCTAAACTATGCCGGGATATTCTCATGCTATTCTCATAATTAATTGAATGGATCATTCTATGTTGCGGTAGGGCTTTTGTGGTCTTTTTATGATACCATGAGTTTGCACTGTAGTAAAACTACAGTAGTTTTATTCCCCTTTTCGTATTGAATGTCATACAGCGCTCCTAGTTATTAGTTTCAGAACTGATTTTGATATAAAAAATGTGCACTGTAACTACAGTAGTATACTACAGTGTCAACTTATGGTAGGCCTACCGAACATGTTTATTTTACGTTATATACTTAGTTGTGCAAAGTCTTATAATTTCCCATGTTTGCCAGAGAAAGCAAACGAACTTTACTTTTAGTTTTTCTTCTCATTTCCTTCAAAAATGCAAATTAAAATTGTATTGTTCTTTAAGGATTAAGTTCAAGTAATCCAATCCGATCTAAGCTACAAATTCATAACCTACATAATAGTTACGCATAGCAAGCGCGACCACAAAGATATCGGAATATTGAATCATTGTATTAAAATATCGATTGCGACCTAAATATGTGCCCTTCTGGTACCTATGCAATTTAAGATATTTATTAAAGTTAACAAAGACCTACAAGAAATGCTTCTTGTGTACTTAAAAGTACACAAGTATTCATAAAATGTCGTTGAAAGCTTTTAATAAACGATGTTTGAAAAACGTTAACCCCATGTATTGTACCTAATAACCAAGGAAAGCTATGTATAATTATAAGCCCTGTTTCTGAAGTGCGCTTGATATTTATATACAAAATACAAATATAGTTATTATAAAGTATTGAATAAATAAATAAAACAAAAAAAATATGAAATGTGATCCATGTGACAGGTGATTTTTACACGTAACACTAAAAAAATAATGACCCAAAATTTTGCAAGGTAACTGATAAAACTAATCGCTAGGATTTGTTTGCTGCAAATGGAAACGGTCGATGACTAATCCATTTAAGATAAAAAAGGATTATGTATTTGTGACATGCAATCTAGTGCTCCCAACAATATCAAAATGTGATAATACAGTAGGTAATAAAATGAAACGCTAAGCAAATGTTTCAGTTTATGTTAATATTTTCAGTTGATTCATGCAACTGATGTTGGCAGGTGTCCGAGTATAGATTTCAAAGTCAAAGCCCGGACTAAGTCCAAGGTCACTGTTCTTGCACTTCACAAAAACCGTTCATTATTTTTTTTATGGGAACTATGTTAAGTATGTACAGGATCCTTCTTAATATGCTGACATTTTTTTAAGGGGATGATCAGACCATCAAACCGAACAACTTTCTCTATGGGACTATCATTGAAATCGCGAAAAAAAAAATCTGCTGGCCCATACATTTGGCTCGAGTAGGTTTGCAGTTTTGTATGGAAGGGCAGATTCTTTTTCGCGATTTCGATGTTGGTGCAATAGAGAAAGTTGTTCAGTTTGACGGTCTGATCATCCCCTAAAAAAAGTGTCAGCATATGAAGAAGGACCCTGTATGTATCCAACCAACATCCCATACAAGATACGATAATCTTCAGTAGATGATGGCATTCAGTTACAAGATGCGATTCTGTAATGTGATCCTAAAAATTTTGAAACGTCGTAGATGATTACTTACAAAAAGGTAACTTCTTGCTCATTAATGCAATAATAATGATAGTTTACTAACTGAACAAGAAAGAGATGGAATAATAGGTTTACAAAAAGGATCTGAAGAAATAAATACACAAGTTTGTGAGGTTTAAGTCTCTTGTGCTTATCATTTAACTTAGGTTAGTTACCTATCAACCTTAATAGAGAACTAAGTTTCAGGACAAAACAACCATTAAATATACCATTTACTATTTAATATAGTCTATCTATACTATCAAGTATAAACTTAATTAGAGAACCAAGTAGTTTCAGGAAAAAAACCATTACATAGGAATTACACGTATTTGGTAAACCGTGTTTTCAATGTGATTAAAGGAAATATAGTCACATTGCAAACATTAAAGACTTTCACGAAAAGCAAATAAGCATTAAAGATGACGAAGTTCCTGCCATTTATGTCTCTATATACCAGACGGTTAAAAATATTGTAAAGCTGATCACGATAATTATTATCTATTTTATCTGGTAAAGTTACAAGTCACAACTTACGGTGTAGGTATGGTGTAGGTAGTAATAGGTTTGGCCACAAAAAAACGTCTGCTTGGTAATTTGAAGAAGTCATACAAAAGGAATGCTTCAATTTATACTATTTAGCGAATTGAAGAAACGTCTGATTCATACGTGTTATCAATCAATCGTCATACAAACGCAAGCATTGAAACAAGGAAACTGTAGAATTCAATCCTCTATGAGCTCTTTCGAAGAACATGAATAATGTCACGATTCATAACATTCTATTGATATAATATCTTACTGGGCACGGTTAAAATGCTAAAAGGTTTTTTGTTTCTCTTATCAATCAGCTATATAATTTACAAGCAATAACCATAATCTTTATGGTTCTGTTTGTATGTGTCCATTTTTATAACGAGTATAAAATGTATTTGATCTTTGCACTTTGAACGAAGTATTTTGCTCTTCGGCAATAAATGGCTAAATGTTAAAGGAATGACTAAGATGAACCTCACATCGATAAATGTTAATGACATATGAATTCTACATAAGACCTTAATAATTATTTATTTTATTGTAGTAAATTAATGGTGCTATTTTAAATAAATAATATAAAATCTTTATAAAGGTAATAATTTAGAAATGGACATAAAAAAATAGCAGCAGAGCAGTTAGTATTATGCTGAAAATTCCAAGCCGGCACAAGAATATTCGCACAATGAGAACGTCCGTCAAGCTGAATAAATATGAATAAATTGGATAAGCTAGCGTAAAACCTAGCCGTTAAATACTTGATGTTATTATGTTCGCAAAATAATAAACGATTTGTTAGCTTATTTCAAATGCCTCCAATAAGAATCAGCCATAATATAAAGTAAGATATAAAGCAATCAATAAAATGATCGAAATTCTTCGATAAAAGTAATTGAGCTAACTATTTCGATTGATTGATTGAAACTGATTGACATAAACGTAAACGGACTGATTATTACAGAAGACGGGGCATTGAACTGATTTAATTTATTACTATTAATTAATATTTACTGTCAATAACCCCATTTATAACAAGATTAAATACTGCAATGACATTATAGGTGGGATCGACAATGCGAAAAATATGTTGTGAAAGTGTCATATGAATTCTAGGTACATAAGATATTAATAATTATTTATGTTATTGTACTAAAATAAATTAATTATTTTAAATAAATAATATTAAATCTTTATAAAGGCAATAATATCGAAATGGACACGTTAAAAGAATTTGGAACATTTTATGAAACAAACGCTTTTGGTTCAGAAATATGAATAATTTCATGGAAACGATAAAACAATTCTTTCAATAAAAATGTTCAAAATTGTTTTTATCACTGATAACGGGCAAATAAACATGACGGAGTAGGCAGCAAAAGTGAGAGTTGTCCGGACCCCTTCGGCCCTAGTTCACTACATGAGTGGATCAAATGAATTTAAATAGACTTAATGTATTTTAAATTATGTATCATCTATCTATTGTGTAGTTAAAAAATATATCCATTCATGAATTATTCCTATAAGTATCCAATTAGATGCCAGAGTGTGATATCAAAGAAACTTTTAACATTTTAGTTTTAATTTATTTTGTAATTTTTGAAAATCTTTTTGGTATAGAGTAAACAATGGTTAGTGAAGCTATTTTTAGATTTCTCAGTTTGACGATTGAGAGGGAAGCATGTAATTTTAGTATTTATTCGTTTAAATTGTCAGTTGGCGGGTTTTATTTGCAATTACACTTTATTATTCATCATCATCATCATCATTATCATCAGCGTCCTAAGGCAAGGCACATGCCTCCTGCCCCGAATAAGAAAAAGAGGGTGGGGAGTGGGGGGGGGATTAGGTATTTGATTTGTCAATTTCCAATAACAGTTCCAGTTATTTACACTTTATAATTAATTAGTTATTAACTATATTTTACACATGATTAAGAATCTAAAAAAGTAAAAAGAAACCAATAAAATAGTAAAAACATGTTATAAAATTATTACGCCTCAAAAATTTTAATTTTTGACATATGTACGTCTTGTACCATTAAAAAAAAAGTACTTAAGTAACTGATTCCTTCCCTAACTCTTTCACAGTATTTGTACTTACTGTACCTATTTTTATTATGTTGATTGAATTAACAACATAAATACCTAGGTACTTAACTACCTACCGACTAATTACGTTTATTTCAAAATACCCAACACCGAAAAATTTCGAATAATGTGGCTTGGTGGCACTGTAGTCTGTATCAAATTAAAGATTGAAAAATTCAGTCTCGGGCGGGACTTGAACCCGCAATAATATTTGAAATTGTAGTCTGTATGCTATAATTATTAGAAGGTAATTTCTCTTTCAAGGTAAATGCAATTATCAGACTTAAATTGCAATATAAAAAAGAGAGTCCACTAAAAAGGGCTGTGTATTCAACAGGAAAAAGAAAATAGAAAACCGGTTCTGCAAAATGCCGGCCGGCGCGCGCGGAGCGCGAACGCAAACTTCGCAGTTAAAAAAAAAATCAGATTTAACTCACCGATCGCCTTCATGAATTCATCGAAGTTCTCCGAAGAGATCATTTTGTATTTCTTGCCAACGAATTCCATTTTTGATAATAATAATTTTTTTAGCGGAGGTAAATAAAGATATATGAGGTACTCTGCTGCCGGCTACAACTAGAATGAGATGCGGCAAACGGCAAGTGGTCGGGCGCTGCGTCGAGGGGGCGCATGCGTAACTGAACGAATGAAACTCGCTAACTGAATGGCAATACGAACGAGCGAATGACCGGCAAATGACTTCACGTAGGCAGTAGGCGCGCGTAGGGTTGACTTTTTAGATTTTATTGGGGCTAAACAGTTTTTTTTAAGGTCTTAATTTTATTGCTATTCTTCGCTCTATTATTCTATCTTTAGCTCCTAGGGTTCAGGCATCTAGATTAGGAGCTAGGGTTTTCAATGTTCTGTTCTTACTGAAATACAATAAAACAAATTTTATTATTATTTTATTATTCTCGATATCCGAATTTAGCAACGGAATTGCCTGGAATGGACTTTGACCTAAAATATTATTATACTTAATACTTAATGGAATGGACTTTGACCTAAATATTATACTTAGTTACATCAGGGAAAAAACTGAAATAAATCATACTATTAGGTACCTACCTAGGTAGTTCTTCTTTAATAATCGTATAAAGGTGGACTTCCGATGCCAGCGGCCGATGCGACTAACGCGCGCGTCTGACGCGAGGTTCTGTCATATATGACAGAACCTCGCGTCAGACGCGCGCGGCCGATGACAGACCTCACTTCCGAGGTCAGCGACTGACGCGTGCCTATTGTGCAGAGTGATATCACTTTAGGGTATTTTCCCCGAAATTTAGAGTATTTTTTTTTATGTTTCGGTGCAAAAACATAAAAACACAAACAAAAAAACCAATACATATTTTAATAAAGAATATTTGATTGATTGACAGATTGATAGGTTTAGAGAATATATGAATGCATTTTTTTTACAGGGTTTATGATAAAATACATTTTTGGGAGTAATTAGACCCTTGGCTTTTTAACCTGTACATGGATCGCTGTCTAGCTAATAATTATGTAGGCAAGAGAGATTTTCCGAAAAAAGAAAAAGTACTTTCAAGTGGCTCGATAGATAGTGTTATCGCAACGTGGATGAGCGGACCTTGCAGATAATAAATTTACAAATAAAATATTAAAAATTAAGCAAATTTTCGGTAAAAACTTCGTAATATTTCTGGCAAACATTCTTGTTCTGCGTGACGTCAGAGCATAGCAGCGCGCGGCCGCGGCCGATGCGATAGACATCGGCCGCGCGCGTCTGACGCGCGCGTCAGTCGCTGGCATCGGAAGCGGCGCCATACGATTTCATAGTAACTAGTATGGCCGCATCGGCCGTCGGCCGCGAGCCGCGCGCGTCAGACGCGTCGGCCGCTAGCATCGGAAGTCCACCTTAACAGGATTAACCAGTCAGCAATGGTCGTATCGAGGCTGACTGTCCAGTAGGCTTAGCATGCCACCCCCGAGAAAACGACAAAAATCGAGACGTGCCTCCATCTTTATTATTTTACGTATGCCAAAAAGAGCGCGCATGACGGTTTTCTCGTTTAAACGCTTTGTCGTGGGTGGCATGCTAGCCGTGCAGGGTGCATTAGACGAACTCAGGTTTCGTCACACGGCGGGAAGGCTCTTTAACATAAGAAAATAAATTAAAATTAATTATTCTTTACGTATTATCTTATTACGTGGCGATCCTTGGGGAAGGCCATGTCCAGCAGTGTGCGTCTGCTTAGATAATTTAAGTAAGTATTGACAAGTTATTCGTGTTATTCTACTATACATCTTTTATGCCACTTTTTCCAGGGGAAGAGGTAGCATGAAGTCCGCTGATCTTTGGATTTTATTACATTACTTTAGATTATAATTTTGATTGTTAAAAATCATGAAAATAGTCTTGTAAGCAGGTACCTAAACCCCACACGAGACTAGTTTGAATTTTCGTTCCGCAATTAAAATAGGCTGTCTCGTTAAGTGATAATGATAAGGTACGGTATAAAATTGTATGTAAATGCACTTGATCAGTTGGTCTTGCTTGTACCTTGGCAGAGGGGAATGCTAACGCGAGGTTGGTCCATAGTTAAATGGTCTAAGATCGGCTGATATGATGATGATGATTGTCATTAGTAATAAAAGATCATGCCCAATATTATATGAAAGTTAGGCTGAACTTGAGTCTGGCCAAATTGTCAACTAAAGATAGGAAATGTATTAAGAGGGCTATCGCAGTCCAGTGGCGCCCTCATCACATTAAAAAAGATTTCTCAATAAAGAAAGCCTAAATTAAAAAAGTGCTCAACAGATAAACTACAAAAGCCTTCAAGCCATTGTTATACAATACTTTTATAGGTTCTAAACATTCCAGACAATTTCGAATAAAAACAAAAGCGGCCATTTTTTTTCTTTTTTCAAAATTTTTATGTTTAGACCTTTAAAAAACCTATAAAAGTATTCTATGAAAATAGCTTGCAGGCTTTTGTAGTGTTCGTGTTGAGCACTTTTTTAATTTAGGCTTTCTTTATTGAGAAATCTTTTTTAATGTAATGAGGGCGCCACTGGACTGTGATAGGACTAGAAGCATTATTATAACGAGAAAATCGTTAAATATTTGGTGGAAAATATTTAAAAAATAGACAGGATATAAAAACAAAAGCATTTTTTCCTTACAAAAAATTACTATGAAATTGTATTTTATTTTTAAACCCCCATTCCCACAGGGCTAAAAATATATATGAAGGGATTCAAATATTTTAGGTAAATTAATGATGATGACGCATTGATGACACATCTTTAGCCTGGTTTTGGGCATTGTCTTTTAGACGTATACCTACCTCGGTTTCTCCGCCTATCGATTAAATGTGACAGCCCTACACAAGTGAATGAGTTTATAAATACTATTCGTTCTCCTGAATTATACAGCACTGGGCGGAGACAAACATTTAGGTTAACAGGTTCCGGCATGAGATAGGTAGGTTACATTGCTTAGTTCACAAAGGACCAGCGATGGTCTACGTGGCACAGGCGCTTAGCAAGTCTGTCAAGGCACAAAACCCCCCAAATAATAATAAAATACATTGCTTAATTCCATATTGCAGACAGCAAATACAGGGTTATGTCATGTTTAGTGCGTGTAATCAACCTGAACAACTTTCTAAATCGCGAAAAAAATCAGCTGTTCCATACAAAACTGCAATCCTACACGACCCAAACGTATGGGACAGCTGATAATAATGATGATGATGTTGTTGGTCCCGTACTGAAAGTTTGATTGTACCTATCTTAGACAATCTATCTATGCTATGTATGATACTGAACAACTTTCTCTAAGAAACCTATTGGCTATGTGCGAAGTGGGTGTTGGGAACTGTCAAGTCGATCGCAGCGCACGGGGTGGCAGAAATTTGTACTGTTGCGGGCCAAGCTGTGAAAATATGCTTGAATCTATGCAAAACCACACACTAACTAAACACGAAATCTCCAAAACTGTCTAGACTACAAACTTAAAATTTGGCATGGAAGTTTCTTTTGGCATCTAGATGCTCACTTAAAAAAGTGTGCACGACAGAACATAACTTCGGTCATTTGTACATAGTTTTTATCAATTTGCCTTGATTTACATTGTTTTTTGTATTGTTTTAGTTATAGGATAAGTTTCTATTTTAATAAAGCCATAATTTCTTATTAGGATTAGGGCGTAGTACATAAGTTATGTAAATAGTTAGAATAGGGCTTGTATTTCATTCTTTAAGTGATTTCCCTTGAGATTCCTACCCCAGTTAGATAGGTACACATTTCCCTAGTTAAATTAGCACATAGTTTCATCAGATTTTAAAGTAAATAACACGATTAGCTTACATAATTCCAGTTAGAATTTACCCTGATTAGACTTAGTATCTCATTAAAAGGGAGGAACTTGAGAGAAATCAACGATAGAAAGAGACAGTGCAACTGTCCCTGTCGGCGCATACAGGCGAGCGAGGGGGGCCCCGACTCCCGCGAATCCGCGGTATGCGGAAGCGGGGGACGGGGTCATATAAATATTGAAATCTTTCGCGCGCGCTCCTCACTCTGTTTTGCGCCGGCAGACGATGAGAATGACATGTTTAGATATCGAAAAATAGGTATGTAAGTAATTAAAATTATTTTGTAACCGTAGAATGTAAGTTTAAGTGTGAAATAAAGAGATTTAAGTCAAGGGGAAGAGTGCGGGGTGAAGAGGGGTGGTCGCTCGAAAACTGTATAAAAGAAGCGCCGATTCGGCGCAGATTCATTCCGGATCCAGCACTCGAGAAGAAAACATCTTGAAGAAAGAAGACTCTCTGCGACCACTAGCCCTCTCTGCCCCACCCTCCAGCCTGGCTCACATTTGGAAAACCGCATCGGCATTTTCACTCAAGAAAGAAACCCCTATTACAGTCCACGCTCCACATTTTGGTCCTTCTGAGGCCGAATATTGAAGATATTGAAGAAATTTGAAGAGATTTTGAAGAGATTTTTGAAGAATCGAAGATGCCGATTACCACACGCAGCCAGTCTGGTAGAGAGGGCGACGGGTCGCAGACCACGTCGCGGAACGCATCAAACCCCACCACGAGCGCCGAGTCAAGCGCCACCGGGTCCGGAACCACCACGACGGCAACGAACACGACGTCGTCGGGCACCGCCGCTACGTCGTCGGGCACCGCTGCGACGTCGCAAGAGACAATGAAGCCGCCGTCAAAAGCGCCGTCGAGAGCACCGTCACGTCGTTCTACCGCCTCCCGCAAGAAACTCCTCGCGGAGCTGGAGGCCAGGGAGCGCCTGGCGGAGCTGGACAGAGAAATCGCGAAGCTTCGTCTAGCGAAGATCCATGCAGAAGCTGAATCGTCGGACGAAGAAGAAGAAGAAAACCAAGAAAAAGAAGAATCCTCCGTTCGAGTCGAAGAATGGTTGAAGAAACAAGAAGAAGAAAGAAGAGCGACGTCACCCCCGCCCCGCACGCAGCGGGAAGCGCCACGGAAGGATGGACGAGGACAGGGCGATTACCGCGGTGATCACCAGGGCAACGAAGAGCCCCGGCCTGCGCGTCAAGACATCTCTGAACTGGCGGCGGCCATCACCCAGGCCATGAGATCTGTTACGAGGGAGGCGCCGAAGTACATTCAAGAATTACCCATCTTCAACGGACAATCGAACGCGTGGCTGCCATTCAAAGCGGCGTACGAAGACACGGCAAGAGGATTCTCCGACACCGAGAACATAGCAAGACTAAGAAAAAGTCTCCGGGGCATCGCGCTAGAAGCGGTCCAGAGCCTGCTCCTATCCAACCCGGAGCCGAGCGTCATCATCGCCACGCTCGAGAGAAGATTCGGTCGCCCTGAAGCTATCGTCATGGGCGAAATGGAGAAGATCAGAACACTTCAGAAGGTAGGAGACAACCCACGCGATCTCATCGTGTTCGCTAACAAGATAGCGAACATCGTCGCGACCGTAGAAGCACTGAAGAAAATCCATTACCTGTACAATCCCGAAATGGCGCGAAACGTGATTGAAAAATTGTCTCCAATCATCAGAAGCAAATGGTTCGACTTCGCCGCCCGAAACAAAGAAGACGTTCCTGAGCTGAAGCGACTGGCCACCTTCCTGAACGAAGAAGCAGACAAATGCGGCGCCTACGCTTCACTTGAGACCGTCACAGAAGAAAAATCGAAGAAAAGACAAGAAAGAACATTCAATGTGAACACGCTACGCTGCCCAGCCTGCAACGGACCACACAACCTACCTGATTGCAAGAAATTCGTAGCTGCCAGCACGGACGAGCGGTGGGAGATAGTGAAGAAAAGTCGTGTTTGTTTCCGCTGCCTGCGCAACAACCACCGCCACGCCGACTGCAGAGCCAAGGTATGTGGTCATCAGGGTTGCACCATATCGCATCACAAGCTTCTTCATCAGTCAAGACCGAAGATCGAAGAACCACGTAGCGAAGAACCACCTCGTCGCACTCAAGAGCCGCCGCATCGCGAAAAAGTCGGCTCTACGTACGAAGACACGAATAACACAGCGAGCAACGGCACCGCACGGCGCGCCTATTTGAAAATTGTTCCTGTAGTTCTCACCGCAGCCAACGGAAATGAAGTTGAAACGTTCGCGCTACTCGACGAGGGCTCTACAATCACCATCATCGACGAGAAAATTACACAAGAACTCAACATCGACGGGCCCACCGATCCAATGCGCGTCCGTGGTGTGAGCGGGACAGAGCTACAGTTCCAGAAAAGCAAGCGCGTCGACCTGAAAATCCGCGGGAAATACGCAGACGAAACTTGCGATCTACGCGGGGCGCGCACCGTGCGAGGGCTCGACTTCGCCACTCAGAGGGTCGGCAGAAGAGACATCGAAGATTGCCCGCACTTGAATCAGATTCAAACCGAGCTCGTATACGAAGAGGCGCATCCGAAGCTACTCATCGGGCAAGACAACTGGGATTTAATTATCTCGGGCGCGGTGCGAGCGGGACGGAAAGATAAACCCGTCGCATCGTACACAAAGCTGGGATGGGTTCTTCACGGCTGCCGCTCGTCTATGGCGTATCCAGTCACCTTCTGCGGTCACATCAGCCTCGAGGAAGACAGCGAAGTCAGCATGGAGAAGATGATGAAGAATTATTTCGAGTTAGAATCCATCGGGATAGAAAAACGAATACAGAAGAGCGATCCAGAGCAGCGCGCATTGAAAATATTGAACGATACGAGTCGCCGCCTGCCCGACGGACGCTTCGAAACAAGACTTCTATGGAAAGAAGACGACGTGAAGATTCCAAACAACTACGAAAACTCACTCAAACGGCTGCACAATCTAGAGAAGAAACTAGACCGAGATGAAGACCTGAAGATGAAATATGAAGAAAGAATGCAAAACCTCTTCACTTCGGGCTACGCCGAGGAAGCAACTTCACCGCCGGTACCAAATAAAACATGGTACCTACCCCACTTCGCGGTCATCAACCCCGCGAAGCCGAAGATAAGGGTCGTGCACGACGCCGCTGCGAAGACCGCCGGACGCAGCCTGAACGACATGCTGCTCTCCGGGCCAGACCTGCTGCAGTCGCTGCCGGGAGTCGTGATGCGCTTCCGTCAACATCAACACGCCGTGTCAGCTGATATAAAAGAGATGTTTATGCAAATAAGGATTCAAAATGAAGACAGAGACGCACTACGGTTCCTATGGCGAGGCGACGAGAGAGGCAACGGACGACCGCGAGAGTACCGCATGACATCGGTGATCTTCGGAGCAACGTCGTCACCGTGCACCGCGCTGTATGTGAAAAACAGAAACGCTTCAGACTTCAAAGAGATGTACCCCGCAGCCGCGCGAGCCATCGAGAAAAATCACTACATGGACGACTACATAACAAGTTTTCCAACCGAAAATGAAGCGAAAGAAGTATCGAAAACAGTCGACTACATACATCGGCAAGCCGGCTTCGAGCTACGCGGATGGGTGTCCAATACAACTTCGGTAGTACAGCAGTTCGCCGCCGACCCGGGCGGCGCCACCGTCGCCATCGGCGGGAGCGAGACAGAAAAGACACTCGGTCTCTTGTGGGACGTCAAGACAGATTGCATCGGTTTCAAGCTAAACACACTCAAGACGCCTAGAGAAGTTCTCAGCGCCGAGCGACCGCCGACAAAGAGAGAGGCATTAAGCATAATAATGTCTCTGTTCGACCCGTTGGGACTCGTCTCGCCTGTCACAACCCCGGCGAAACGAATAATGCAAGAAACGTGGCGCTACGGGACAAGCTGGGACGAACCGCTGCCGGTCGAGCTACAGAATAAATGGTACGAGTGGCTACGAGTGCTACGAAACATAGAAGAGCTACGAATCCCGCGCTGCTACGACATCGAGCCGGCGAGCGCGCGCGACCTACACACGTTCGTAGACGCGAGCGAAGAAGCCTACGCCGCCGCCGTGTACTGGCGGATCGAACGAGCCGACGGGAGCGTGCAGGTGGCCCTGGCTGCGGCGAAGAGTCGAGTCACACCGCTGAAACCCATCTCCATCCCTCGGCTGGAGCTGCAGGCCGCACTGCTGGGCGTCCGCCTAGCCGAAACCACCGCACGCGAGCACGAGTTCGACGCGAGAAGAAAGTACTATTGGAGCGACTCGCGGACGGCGCTAGCATGGATCCGGTCAGAGCCGCGCGCGTACAAAACGTTCGTAGCGCACCGCCTGGCTGAGATAGAAGATCTCACGAAGAAAAACGAGTGGAGATGGCTGCCTACGGCTGACAACGTAGCCGACGACGCTACGCGCGCTACGCCGGCCGGTTTCAACGCTACGCACCGATGGTACAACGGGCCGAGCTTCCTGCGCAAACCCGAACGAGATTGGCCGCAAGAAACGAAGATAGAATCACCGAAGACAGGAGAAGAGAGGGAGACATGTCACGTCACCCACCAGCGACCTGACCACGCTCACCTCCCTCGAGTCGAGCGCTTCTCGTCGTTCACACGCTTGCTACGAGCTACGGCACGCGTGCTACAGTTCGTAGACCTATGTAGGCGTAAGAAAAATGAAACAGTGTTGGCTACGAAGCGAAAACGAACGCGAGAAAACAAGAAAAACGACTCCGATTGGAAAACTGATAAGAAGACTGATAAGAAAGCACGCAAGAACGAGACGACGCACGCGAAGAAAAGAGATAGCAACATCATCGGAATCGAGGCGCACTATCTCATTCGCGCCGAAAAACTGTGGTGGAAAGCGGTACAAGAAGATTGTTTTTTCGAAGATTTACGTCGAGTGAAGAGTGGCGCGGCGCCTCAACCTGGAGACAGGCTATCGGCGCTATCAGTAGTGGTCGGCGAAGATGGAGTTCTGCGCCTCAGGGGAAGAATCCACGCTTCGCCTGACATCGACGAAGAGACGGCCAGCCCGACTGTACTCGACGGGAAACATCTTTTTACGCGACTGTACATACATCACGTACACGAGCGGCTACACCACGGCGGCATCGAGACGGTAGTGAACGAGCTACGACTGAGAATGTGGATACTGAAAATACGACCGACGGTGCGTGACGTCATCAAGCACTGTCAGCGCTGTAAATTGAGAAGAGCGAAGCCTACGTCCCCGGCGACCGGCGACCTGCCCCCGGCGCGTGTGTCTCACCACGCGCGGGCCTTCAGTTTTACAGGCCTAGATTATTTCGGGCCAGTGGAAGTCACCGTCGGACGGCACCACGAGAAGAGATGGGTCGCGCTCTTCACCTGCATGACATCACGAGCCGTACACCTGGAGGTCGCCGCCTCGCTGAGCGCCGACTCGGCGATCTGCGCCCTACGGCGGTTCGTGGCACGAAGAGGAGTGCCTAAGGAGCTGTGGAGCGACAACGCGACGTGCTTCAAAGCTGCAGAGAAGGAGCTCGCCGAGGCCGCGCTGGCGGCGATTGGCGAGGAGGCGACGGCGCGACGCATCGCCTGGCGCTACGTCCCCCCGGCCTCCCCCTTCATGGCCGGCGCGTGGGAGCGCATGGTACGCACCGTGAAGGAGGCACTGCGCGTCACACTCCACGAGCAGTACCCTAGCGACGAGACACTGCTCACCCTGATCGCCGAGGCAGAGAACACCGTCAACTCCCGCCCACTCACCCACGTGGCGGTGAGTCCAGATGAACCGGAGGCGCTCACACCCAACCACATCCTGTTGGGACCCAACTCGCACGTCCCACCACCTGGCGAGTTCACCGCAGACGACCTCACCGCGCGCAAACACTGGCGGCGCGCACAACGCCTGGCAGACATCTTCTGGAGCCGCTGGGTCAAGGAGTACCAGCCGCTACTCCAACATCGGCGGGAGCCTCGCACGACCGGCGCGCCACCCGCTGTCGGCGACCTGGTGCTCATCTGCGACCCCAACCTGCCGCGCAACACATGGCCGAGAGGACGCATCATCGCAGTCTACCCAGGGCGAGACGGCGAGGTGAGGATCGTGGACGTCGAGACCAGCAACGGGCACGTCCTCCGAAGACCGACCAAGAGGATCGTCGTGCTACCTGTTGGATCGCAGAGCTGCGACGGCGGGAGAAATGTGCACGACAGAACATAACTTCGGTCATTTGTACATAGTTTTTATCAATTTGCCTTGATTTACATTGTTTTTTGTATTGTTTTAGTTATAGGATAAGTTTCTATTTTAATAAAGCCATAATTTCTTATTAGGATTAGGGCCTAGTACATAAGTTATGTAAATAGTTAGAATAGGGCTTGTATTTCATTCTTTAAGTGATTTCCCTTGAGATTCCTACCCCAGTTAGATAGGTACACATTTCCCTAGTTAAATTAGCACATAGTTTCATCAGATTTTAAAGTAAATAACACGATTAGCTTACATAATTCCAGTTAGAATTTACCCTGATTAGACTTAGTATCTCATTAAAAGGGAGGAACTTGAGAGAAATCAACGATAGAAAGAGACAGTGCAACTGTCCCTGTCGGCGCATACAGGCGAGCGAGGGGGGCTCCGACTCCCGCGAATCCGCGGTATGCGGAAGCGGGGGACGGGGTCATATAAATATTGAAATCTTTCGCGCGCGCTCCTCACTCTGTTTTGCGCCGGCAGACGATGAGAATGACATGTTTAGATATCGAAAAATAGGTATGTAAGTAATTAACATTATTTTGTAACCGTAGAATGTAAGTTTAAGTGTGAAATAAAGAGATTTAAGTCAAGGGGAAGAGTGCGGGGTGAAGAGGGGTGGTCGCTCGAAAACTGTATAAAAGAAGCGCCGATTCGGCGCAGATTCATTCCGGATCCAGCACTCGAGAAGAAAACATCTTGAAGAAAGAAGACTCTCTGCGACCACTAGCCCTCTCTGCCCCACCCTCCAGCCTGGCTCACATTTGGAAAACCGCATCGGCATTTTCACTCAAGAAAGAAACCCCTATTACAGTCCACGCTCCACAAAAAGGTTTGTCGTATTTCAACCCCCAAAGGTTAAAACTGAGGTAAAAGTTTGGGAATGAGCGTTTTTCTTTTCTTTTTTAATTTTAGTTCCTAAAAAACTCGACAGATGACATGATTATCGCTCCATAGAGACGTAGGCCTGATCCTGTCAAAATCATGTCAAGACTGTGCCTGACTTTTTTTAAAGACCAAGGGATCGAGCCCATACAACAATGTCAGACGGTAGGTCAGACGTAAAAAGTTTAATATTTTCGATTAAAATGATTCGTAAAAAAGATGAGTTGGCATCTTTTTGATCATCTTCTCCCCCTTTATTATTTTAAAGAAACACATTTTGATTTTTTGACTTTTATTCGCACAGACCGTAACGCCATATATCGATAAAATATAAGCTAGTTTTTATCCCTAATATATAAAAAGTTTTATCAAAATCGGTCCAGTAGTTTTGGCAGGATCCTCGAACAAACACAGAGTCTTTACAGTACTAATATACTGTATACATTTTTCTATTCTATTCCTTGTAGAAGATCATGGAAAAGAATGCGGTCATTTCTACTAGACCATTGTGATCACAAACTTGGTGAGTTAAGTAGTTGTCCCACTACCCACAACACTCCAGCCAGAAAGATGACAAACATTTTGTTTGTATTTGTATTTTTTGTATTTATTTATTTACCAGATACATGAATTGACACGACTTAAATAATACATCACATAAACCAAAAGAGATTTTTAGGTGACATAAATAATTCTGCACAGTTTTTACAAATCAAACAGTAAACAGTACATTAACTAGATACAAAGCTCAGTTATAATAAATATAAATAGAAACATGGTAAAAGTTTCCTTCCATTTAACTTAGTTGGGATATGAAATAGGTTTTTAGTTTATGGTTAATGTTATTTTGAGATAATGCGTCCCTAACGTCGGTAGGTACAGAATTAATCAGTCGCGGGATCAGGTACGCGCTAGTCCGCTCGCCGTAGCAGTTTACGTTCGTCTTAATCTAAACTCTTTAAATAAAATGTGTAAAGGTTCGTACTGGTGAAATTTTAACCATTAAGTTTAGTACATTTTGACCCTTTGGATGTTCAGACATCTGAACAGCCATATCCCGGAACACTGGTGTAGTGTTAATAGCTGCAAACCTGTTTTTGCAATACCTAACCTAAGCGCCAAAATGAGAGTGGCACGACAGAAGGCGTGGTTGTTCACAACCGATGTTGATTGATTATTATTCGGCATGTCGTGCAAAACCGGCACATGATTGAGCTTTAGTAAAGTTACTATCTTATCTTTGTATATATGATAAGATAGTAAATGACGGCAATGCACTATAAATAGTTATTTATGGAATAAAAGCGTGGATCTTTTCGCGTCTATAAGTAGGTAACACATTTTCTTGCTAAGTGTCAACGTACCATATTATACCTCCTGTCTATACTTCATTCCATATAAGGATGAAAAGATATAATTCTATTCGTATTCCGATTCCGATTCCTGAAGTGCCATTTTTTTGAATCGTGAGTTTCGAAATTATGACCGAATGAATACACAAACTTCATAGGTACCTACTATTTTTATATTAGGTCATTTCAACGTTTGACTTTGAATTTGGATCGCGAGTTTCAAAATCGTATTGGAATGATGCATTGATCTCGATCTCAGAGGAATGATCTCTTTATTCTATTCATCTCTATAGTAATTTTGACATTGCTAATTTTGGTATTGCTACTGCTGATTTGAACGTGTGACTTTCGAAAATCCTGGAGTGCGATTTTTGAATCTCATTCGCTGAGTTCAGCAGTTGAAAATGTTAAAATTACTGTGGAGATACGCATCTTTCTACTGCTGATTTGACTTTCAAAAATCGCACTGCTGAAGTATGATTTTTGAAAGTCAAATCAGCAGTAGAAAGATGCATATCTTCATAGTAATTTTGACATTTTCAACTGCTGAACTCACCGAATGAGTTTCAAAAATTGCACTCCTGGCCAATTCTGATCAGCAAGTATTATCATTTATTTATCTGAAAGATATACCTACTATCCGACATAGATATCTAGGACGTTACACTGTTCTAAGAAATAGTAAGTGTTTCAAAACCCTGTTTTTGTAACTAATAAACGACGAAGTTATCCGCGAACACACATAAAAAAAAATATATATATATACGGTCGAATTGAGAAACCTCCTCCTTTTTTGAAGTCGGTTAAAAATAGCCTTAAAGGTGCTATTTGGAATGGAGTATGGACAAAGAAAATATACTACCATAGATACAGTGATACAGTCAATTAATTGTAAATATAAGCCACTCTAGAACCATGTTACAATGAGACGTATAGGTATTACATTATATTAACGTCATTAAGTTTCTGTTAAACATAACTGTTAGGTACTGTTGAGTAACAAACATTCATCTATTTTCCAAACACGCTAACTTTCAAATAGTAGCAGAAATTCAAACTATAATAAAGTTTGCAGTCAAAGTTTTCACTCGCATTCAACCAACTCAACTGGTTCCAAACGCCTGAACAACTTGTAATAGCAAGGTAGTCGGAAGGTAATGCATATTGCTGAAACAATATGTTTGCCATATCTTATATAACAGGAGCAAGAAGAAACTTATAAAACTTACTTGTTATAACACTTCTAGTTATTTTTACGGTGAAATCATTAAAATGGCTATGGGTTGGTTATGTTGCTGCGAAAGTCAACACTTAGATTAGATTGTCGTTTCATCGAACACTGTTCATCGTATGTCTTGAAATCGAATGGTTACTGCAACCATTTACAAGGGTTACATTATCGACAGTAGTTTATATCGAAAGGTTATACCGTTTTAGTCGGTTACGTGTTACGTTAATATCATCTGATATGGGGTGAAATTGTAATCATTCCGGCTTTGACAACGTTTTTTTTTTATATTTATAATTATAAAAATGTACAAGAAACCCATAAATAGTGAAAAAAAAATAAAAAGAAAAAAGAAATATATAAAAAAAAAAAAAAAACATGTACCCTGTATAAATAGTTATACAGGGTGTAAGGAAAAGTATCATTAACCTTTAAACCTAAACTCTACCCATCAAACATACCCATCATCACCCATCTGAACAACTTTTACTATAGGAGCAAGCCTGTCCGAACAAAAGAAGTCAGCTGTCTGATACTTTTGAGCCTTGTAGGTATTGCAGTTTAGTATGGAACAGCTGTTTTTTTTTGCTCTGACAGGTTTGTGCACATTGTCAAAGTTGTTCAGTTTGATGGGGAGAGTACTTATGAGGTTGATGATACTTTTCCTTACACCCTGTAGAACTAATTCATCCCTTTTATTAGTGCATATAGTCCCAAATGGCACATGTTGCATTATAAGAGACCACTTTTGGTGTAACTCGGAATTTGTTGCATTAATTAACACTTAATAGGGTTCAACCGAGAACTTAGAGCTGCTTATTACGCTTCAGTCTTTATAATAGCATTATAAGAGCAGGAACGGATACTATTGTAACGGGATCAGAGTTAGAGCAGCTGTCAAAAATGCCTTCTTACAGCCTATATCGCATTGGTTGCTTAAGAGCATTATAGTGGCAGTAAAACATGATTATTGCTGTATAAAGGTGTAGAATTATACCACTGTAATGCTAGCATCTTAAAAGAGTCAATGTGAACTACTGTACAGCCAATAGAGTTAAAGTGGTGTACACGTAAAGTGATTTAACGCTTAAAGTTCTATATTGGTTCACCTCAACTCTGTTATTATTTATTAAGCCTCTTTTTCAAAGCTGCTTAAAGGTGTTATATTAGCACTCGTGAACACCAAAGGTATTCCGAGATACTCTTGTAACTCAGAAATACAGCATTTGGCAGTAAAGTGGTGTACACGTAGAGTGATTTAACGCTTAAGGTTCTATATTGGTTCACCTCAACTCTGTTATTAGCCTCTTTTTCAAAGCTGCTTAAAGGTGTTATATTAGCACTCGTGAACACCAAAGGTATTCCAAGATACTCTTGTAACTCAGAAATACAGCATTTGGCAGTAAAATGGCTGCAGGAAATATATTGCTTCCACTATATTGCTTTAGTCTGCATAATGGCGTTTAAGTAGTTCACATGAATGGCTTAAGCGTTGATGTGAACCATAATAACACTAATATAAGCCGACAGGCTGCATATTGGTTCACTTGAACTCTTATTTACTGCAATAAGCGTAATAGAGGAACCGGTGTGTTGTGTACTCTTGTACAGCCATAGTCGTTAATTCAGGATTATAAGAGTTCACATAGGTTTCTTAAGAAAGTTCCATTTTGTTATAACTTTATAACCTAAACCATATGATAAATAAATTATGGTGTTGTTTATGTTTTACTAATGATTTCTGCTTTTATTTACACGTAAAACACATATTTATTATAATATAAAATAAAACTTTGTATGATTTAATGTAAATCAGACACAAAAAATGTACACATACTTATATTTTGACGTGTAATTATTTTCATAATATTTCTAATTAAAAACGAAATATTTCCGAGGCGCGTTAAAAATTTGTTATAAAACCACATAAACATTCACAATGAACTTGCATTCCCAAATGTTTTCACAGGCTAATATTATAAAAGTGTACTTAACTAGGTTATCACAAATTCTCAATAAAACTTCACTTCACGCCATTAATAACCAACACTCACGGAATTTATTTAAAGAATTTAACTCTACTAATAAAATAAATTCAGGTTTTTATGTACACACTCTGCTGATGCTCGAAGAATAATGTAGAACCTCAAGCGTTATTTAAGTATAGCAGTAACCCCAATATAATGGCTTAGTCTGTATAACAGGACACTCGTATTCTGTTAAGCAGCTGATATAATGCCTTGTGGCCCATTATAAGTCCAATATAATGCTACTATAATGCCTTTATGGAGAAATGTGAACTAAATTAGAACCTTAGGCTGTATAACTTGTGCACAAATAAGAGTTATATCGGTGTTAACAGCGCTGTTAACACCATTGTAACACCATCTTATACAGCCTTTAGTTTCCGTGTACACCAAAAGTGGTCTCTTATAATGCTACATGTGCCATTTGGGAGTGTATATTCGAGGTAAACAAGTCTACGTTAGCTGAGTATGTACATAGGCTTAGATTAATCTTCGAAAGAAACTCACAAAATACAGGGTATAAGTCTGTGTAAGCCATGTCTGAACTTAATAGGCTATGAAAGTCGAAGAGTAATCCTTTTGTAACGTACTTTTTATTTTTCTGGGCAGTCTGTGAAATTAAAAAGCTTTTGGGTCGGCAGCCACACGTTGAGGGCATCAGAGATGTTGGCGACGTCATCTTGCAACGATATCCGTCTGGGTTGGTGATATTCGAAGCAGGAATGTCACATAGTATGTTGGAACAGAGTTTAGATTCGATAAAGATTGACCTCTAGGTCTATGTCCAGTAGCGAACGCCCATCGGCTGAGATAACTGCCTCCGTGGTCTAATGGTTAAGAGCATTGGGCTCTCGACACGGAGGTCGTGGGTTCGATTCCCACGGGGGACACCTAAGTGATATGTCAATTTGTGCGTTTTTCCCCAGTTGGTTAGGAAATTGCAGGCTGAATCACCTGATTGTCTGAAAAGAAAAATGATTCCGTGCTTCGGATGGCACGTTAAGCCGTTGGTCCCGCTACTTCCTCTGGTGGTAGTAGTCGTTGCATAAAAACCACGTCAGAGGCCGTAAGGCGGTCTGAAAAAATTCTGACACCAGGACTCTGCCCACACGATAAGAAGAAGAAGAAGACCATCATATCAGCCGATAGACGTGCACTGCTGGACATAGACCCCTATAAGGATCGCCAAGACGACCGGTCCTGCGCTGCCCTCATCCAACGGGTTCCCGCCGCCTTCACCAGGTCGTCGATCCACTTTGTGGAGGTACCCACGTAGCGCTTTCCGGTACGCGGCCGCCACTCGAGAACTCTTCGGAACCAACGGCCATCTGTTCTGCGAGGAATGTGCCCCGCCCGTCCAGCAATTCTTTGGGCTATGTCGGTTACTCTAGTTCTTCTGGGAATCTCTTTATTTCTGATTCGATCTCTCAAGGAAACTCCGAGCATAGCGAGCTTTCTCCATTGCCCTAGGCGTTGGGTTACTTCCAGCCTTTGTATAAGGCCTTGAGTGAGCGAGCTCGGCTCAGTTCCATATGTAGTCACTATACAATACAATACAAAGATTTTTACAAAAGTTTTGATTGCTAATAACACGCTTGCTGACAGTAAAAATGTTCTTCCACGTTGTTCAGTATTACAGTTTACTCATGGTCCTCAAACTAGTAAAGTTTGTAATATGAGGGCCAGTTATGTACGATTACCAGGTAGTTACAGGCCAATTTAGACATTATTTTAAGGTTGAAGTTAAACACACTATATTTCACAACGAGAATAAGACAAGAACACAATAAAACTAATTATTTCTCTTTTTGAACAAAATAAAACATTGTCACACGGAAACTAACTGTGACACTAACATTGAATTCACACATGCACCATACAAAACTATACCTATTCTCCGTTTGCACACTAAAAACATACAAAAACAAGCAAACAATTGTTTATAAAAGGCGGTCATATGATGATGATGATGATGAATGGAGAGGAATCCTGTCTGGATAGCAAACAAATGTTGGGTCTGCGTAGACAACAAAACCGTGTGTCTATAACTCTCAGAATAATTTGTCTGTGAATGTTGTGCCCACTCTAACTGGGTTATGCATTGATCAATATTGCGGTAATGTGCAAACTGTTGGTGAACCTAATAAGCAAATTAAAAATTTTTATTAACCACCCGAAGAAGAAAAAAAATAGACCTATCGCGTAGCACTACGTAGCAGGGTAGGTCTACGATTCCTCGTAGCATAGTGCAACATCGCTTTTCGTAGATTCGTTTGCTACGCGTCTACGAACAGCATAGATATAAGTAGATAAACAATGATATTATCAATGCGTAGACGTAATCCGGTAGTGTATATAAAATCTATATTGACACCAAAGGATAGATCAATAGTACAGTTTAAGTATAATTATTTATATTTAAGGCAGTTCGCATCCAAATAAAAAAATATACCCGCGATCCTGAATTCCTGACACACTAAGTATACCTATATATGTATAACGTACATGCAATATGCAGGTGTATTTTTTAATTTGGATGCGAACTGCCTTAAATAAAAATATAGGTACTTAAAATGTACTATTGATCTATCCTTTGGTCTCTATAGATTTGATACACTACCGGAGTAACGTCTACGCATTGATAATATCAATGTTTAATTGTTTATCTACATATATCTACTATGCTGTTCGTAAACGCGTACACGGAGAAAAATTTCTGTGACAGCCAGGTGACAGCAGTTTTATTTTGTAGGCTGTACTAGAAAAAGTGTTGTTGTAAATCTAATTCTAGTAAATTTAACTAAAATTTACTTTCAACAACACATTTTCTAGTAAAGTCTACTAAAATTAAATAGTTGTCACCGGTATTTTTTTTTAGTAGACTTTACTAGAAAATGTGCTGTTGTAAGTAAATTTTAGTTAAATTTACTAGAATTAGATTTACAACAACACTTTTTCTAGTACAGCCTCTAAAATAAAACTGCTGTCACAGAAATTTTTCTCCGTGTAGACAACAGTCTTGCCGCTCAACTCTCGTCTTGAGATTAATTTAGCTCCCATCTGTTAAAGTTATACTATAAAGGTAGCCCGTAAAATACCCCTATTTGTCATCGCACCAGTCTGTCTATTATTTTATTTTATTACACCTCCTTGTGAGAAATGGGCGCCCGAAGCCGTGACGGAATACCCCTTCACTCGTACAAGTGTAATTGCTTGTATACGTTATACATATTTACCTACATTGTATTGGATTAAGACCAGTATTCACGGCGACGATTCGATATTGTTGATATTTCATGTTTTCAGCCGATAGACGTCCACGCTGGATATAGGCCTCCCCCAAGGATCGCCACAACGATCGGTCCTGCGCTGCCCTCATCCAATGGGATCATCAATCCCGCTTCCTTGACCAGGTCGTCGGTTCAGCTTATGGGGCCTACCCACGCAGCGCTTTCCGGTACGCGGTCGCCAGTCGAGAAATCTTCGGCCCGATCGGCACTCGGTTCTGCGAGCAATGTGTAGCCCATAAAGTTTTCACAAAAGCCCTGATATATTAATACGACTAATTTCAAATCAAAATATCAACTGGAATATACTTGTACTCTACAATAGTATATTATATACTTATAGAGTACAAGTATATTTCAGTCCATTTAGAGCTAACCGAAGTTAAAATATTCTGTAGATATTTTTTATCGCCGATTGTATTTTGTTTTGTTTCGATGTAGGTATAGCAGGTGAGCTGATATTTCTAAATGTTCAGATATTGGTTTGTGATTTTACGTACCTAATTAAATTGTTTGAGAAATTTAAATTTTCAAAAACTTTGCTTGCTTTGTCAGTCGCAGACCATACCAATTTACCATTCGTTGTTTTATGAAGCTACAAAAGGCAAAGGGTAAATGATAACTTTCAGCGGGAATCAAACAAAATGTCAGTAGTAACTAGTAACAATTTTTTTTATTGTGTGTTGTGTGTCATTAATTCAGGCATTAAATAATGTAGGCGGAAGGCTCACGAAGCGGGAGTTCTGGTGAGAGGCGGTGTCCTATTGCCATCGCACGCGCGATGGTGCGATGCGATGTGATCGTACTGATGGGTAATTCTCCGAAATTTTTCAATTTTTTAAATTTTTCTATGGAAAAGTTTCAACGATTTGTAAAATTTCGGAGAATTACCCATCAGTACGATCACATCGCATCGCACCATCGCGCGTGCGATGGCAATAGGACACCGCCAGAGTCCGCTTACGTCCTATACTTGTCGTCGTCCTTACATAGGAATTATGTTGGCTATCGGCAGAACTCTCACTTTGTCAGCCTTATGCGAAACTCTGTCGTTGCGTTTTAGTTTCGGTGCGTTTTGCAAACGCACCAGCGAAACTCCACGTTGACTTCTAACCTGAAACACGCATGCGTCAGATCTGACTCTAGCACTCCTATCCAGCATCCACTTTGGCATCCACAGTCAGTGATCTCCGTTCTGCCTCACACACGTGTGCACACGGCTTGTGAGGGAATCATCATTAGAATCCGACAGAAAAATAGTGTAGTGTTTTTATTCGGAAAGGTAATAAACTTTCATACATTTCAATTTTTGCATGTTTTTTGCGTAAGTTTATATTGTCGTAGAATAAATTGAATTTAATTCGAAAACCGGAGAGCGTTTCGAACGGTATTTGAATACGAATTATAATCGCTTTGTATTGCAGTGCGATTTCTAGGGTTCCGTTTCGAGAACCATTATTGTACAATTTGTACAATATTTTCGACAGCATTTCTTGAAATTTTACAGGGCACGTGCAAGAGTTAATTTTCGTATCGAAATCGTTTATATTATCATCAAATCGTTTAGGTATAATGCTTTAAAGTTTTTTGTATTTTTTCGTTCGTTGGAACTTCGAAAATAATATGAACCGTTCATTATTTTGAGGGTGGTATACAATAACGTGGAGTGAGAAAAGTAAAAAAAAAAGTCATAAACTCAGTTAAGAAGGGTAAAGACTTAAAATACCACTTGACTGTAGGCACTAATTAGGCACGATTTAGGGACTACTTCTTCTTCTTCTTAGCCGTTTTCAACCATAATGGTGTAGGCCTCCTTCAGTCTATGCCATCCTTCTCGATCTTGTGCTGTCTCTAAGGGACTACTTATTGGCACTAAATTAACCCTGATTCCATTCATCTGTGCGCTTGCTATAGGTAATTAAATTAGGTACGGACACGATATGTGGAAGCACCATGTGAAACATGTCGTTCTATCAAATCATGAAAAGCGTTTGTACAGAACACCCCGACGTGGCGCGGCGGCCTTTGTAGAAACAAAGTCGGTAAATAAAATAAATAACTGACGATTTATTTCCAAAACGCATGCATTTATAGAGTGAGTAGATCAGCAGTTATAGTATCAGTGTGTACAGGGTGTATAAAGTGACAGCCTAGCAAATACTGAAATGGTGAACTCAGACCATTAAACTGAACAACTTTCACTATGGAGCCTACCTTAGGAAACGCGAAAAAAATCTGCAGTCCACTACAAAACTGCTGTACCTACTCGACTAAAATGTATCTTTTTGTCCGTCTGTCCGTCCGTCCGTCCGTCTGTCCGTCCGTCCGTCTGTCCGTCCGTCCGTCCGTCTGTACCTATTTAGGGCTGTAACTTTTGAACCATAATAGCTAGATAGTTGAAATTTTCTCAGATTATGCGTTATTACGGCCGATTTGTTAACAAATAATAAAAATGCCAAAAAGTTAAAAATTAAGGGGGGTTTTCAACAAGAAACAAGTTTTTATCAACGTTTTTTCTTCACGCTCTATCGTAAAAACGGTAATACATACAAGCTTCAAACTTAGTGTGATTATAGAGCAAACTCTACAGAATAACAACAAATACTAAAAACCGGCCAAGTGTGAGTCGGTCTTGCGCTAAAGGTCCCGGACAAAAACATTTTTTTGTCTAAGTTAATAATGTTGTGTTCTGTGGTGGTGTGGTACGGAACCCTCGGTGCGCGAGTAGCCCGACTCGCACTTGACCTGTTTTTTTTGCTACGATCGGTTTGCTCCCATAGTAAAAGTTGTTCAGTTTGATGGGTAGACTCTTAGTTTAAAAGGATGTGGTATGGTACTTGGAAGGCAATAATAATTTACTGACGATCTACAGATATTATACAACGTGTTAATGAATTAACGCAAAACTAGAAAGTAGTTTGTTTAGAATCGAGAGCAGAGTCGAATTATCATGTTTCCAACATAGGTAATTTTTTTCAAAATATATTTTTTTTTGCAAAATTTAAAATTTTCTGAACCCGGTGTCAACCCACCGCATGGGCACACTCACCCTACTAACTACCAAAACAAGGTTATAAAAATGTATACATGAGTACGTTACCGCTTTCTTTCACTGCTGAAATGATAATAAATCATTTTTGCCTCAAAACTTAAAATGCGAATAACTTTAAATTTTAATCATCAAAATAATTAAATTATTGTTTCAATCTAATTATTTTGTTATAAATCAGTTGGGGTGTATGAGGTTTTGCGCTAATTCATTAACACGTTGTATTAACAAGAAATCTATTTTTGACTGAATGACTTTTATACAAACCATGTTCTATTTGAATCAAACCATTAACATCAATTTTCTAGACGTAAAATAATGTTCGAACTCCCGTAGTCAAAATTCAGAAGCTCAAAAGATTAATCTCGGCCAAGTGAATGGTTCTTTTGCAATTCTGGGAATAAAATATTTAGAGTACAAAATTGTTTAGACTATAATTTTGTGCGCATATTACGAGTAGGTATTATATCTTGTTGTGTTGTAGAGGTTACGTCGCATCGGAACAACTTCCGACGCTGTGTGGTAGTATCAAAAAATTACGTTCGAAAGCTCTCTATATTATTTTAAATACAAAATGTTGAGTTTTTTTATTAGATTTAATTTAACTTTGTCAATAAAAATCGTGCATAATTATTACCTATTAAAAGACCTAAACAAATATTTTTCAAAATTTTATTTTACCACTTTGTCGGCGTGATTATAATACCTATGTATTTGTATACCCATGCCACATTATAGCTTTCTAGAACTAAGCATCTCCGAGCTAAGCCGTGGACAGACGGACGGACATGGCGAAACTATAAGAGTTCCTTGTGTGCCTATAATCTAGTTACTCCGTATACGATTTTTAGCCCAGTCATTTTACGGTTTGAGCCGGGACTAATTACTAATTGCATTTTTTTTTCGCTATAATATTGAAGAGCCAATTTGAGCTTAAGAATGTACCAAAATTAAAAAAAAATCACGTCTGCAACAGTTCCAATTTTAAAATTTCGATATTAACTCGTTCTAAAAAACCTGAGGGTAAATTTGTTTTGCACATATTTAAGGCTTTACCATCATACATACTTCAAACATGGTGTAAATATTTTTGTCTACTTAGAAGGTTTTGAAAAATACATTCGTATTTTCTAATAAATACCTCATTTTTTTAAATTTTAATGCCTATTTTATTGATCAAAAATAATGTATATTGTTAAATCTAATTCAGATGAGTGCATTGGTATTAATATTATTAATTTAAAAGCCTTCTGGGACACACAATTTTGATTTCCATGTTGCGTAGCAATTTTTTTTTTAATATGGTTTAGTATAGTATTTTTGTCACTAAATGGTGCCGGTTACAGTTTAAAAGTCCAATTAATAATTACTCCCCACCCCGCCTAACAAAACTCCGTAAAATGACTGGCCTATTTGTATAAAACATCTGCCCTAATAACAACCAGAAGCAGCCCATAAAGATGTCTCGAATGTTTATTTTGTTCGCAGAGTGCGGGCGTGTGACCGCGCCTGCTACAGCGAGTCGAGCAAACGTGCAAACATATTTTCCGCAGTGAACAACTTCTTCGCTGATTCACCACTGGTGAATCAGCTAAAGGTGATCATGGTAAGTTTGTAAGGGAAATGATGAGGAGTTAAGAAAAGTAGAATGTAGGTAGGTAACTGATCAAAGTCTGAACAATCACATACTTGTTACAAATAGGCCTATAGCTTCTCACCCCCGAGAAAACGACAAAAATCGAAACGTGTGCCTCGAATTAGTGTGCCCTCTGAAGTGCGATTTTTGAAAATCATACGAGCGACTTGGCAGTAGAAAATGTCAAAATTACTATGGAGATTTATGCATCTTTCTACTACCGAATCGCTCGTATGATTTTCAAAAATCGCACTCCTATCTTTGTTACTAGGAAAACGAGCGCGCATTGACGGTTTTCTCGCTTTGTCCTGCTTGGCATGCTAGCCCTACAGGTCACAGGGTCAATAGGTCAGATCAGATATCATAATCATAATATTTAGGTAGTGCACCTACTTAAGAGCCTAGCGTACCGAGCCTATTGTGCTGCCCCCAATCGTATTTTTTTTATTTCTAAACAATTAAACAACATTTCCAAAAAACAAGAATGTCGCATTGTAGTCCTGATTGGCTTTCAATTTATCGAAACATTACGGATTACTATGTTTCATGCTTGTAGCTATTATCGTTAAAACAAGTGGCTACTTTTGGCGGTTTTAACGATAATAATATAACTACAAACATTATAAAAACGATACAAACAAATCCGCAGTGACCCGATAAATTGAAAATGAGCAATGAATGTGACATTCTTGTTTTGTGGAAATATATTGTTTAATTGTTAAGAAATAAAAATAATACGATTGGGGGCAGCACAATAGGCTCAGTACAGCCTTAAGTACTTTGAATTTTTCGCCTCAACCAAAGAAAATATACTCTACCACGACCGATATTTCCCCCGGGATTTTCCCCATCTGACAGAATGTTGTATTGGGCCCAAGAAGCTTGCAAGTTCTGTATAATATAATTATACAGGGTGTAACAAAACACCCTAGTATTACTTCAGACCATCAAACTGAACAACTTTCACTATGGATTCAACATCGAAAAAAAAATCCGCTCTTTCATACAAAACTGCAGTACCGTCTCGACTCAAATGTATGGGACGGCAGATTTTTTTATTTTTTCTCGACGTTGGCTCCATAATGAAAGTTGTTCAGATTGATGGTCTGAAGCCCTTAAGTATTACTAGGGTGTTTTGTTACATCCTGTATAATTTATTATTAGGCTCATTTAACAAAAGACCTAAGTACGTTCAGAATAGGTCACAAGTGCAGTGGCGTAGCTAGAGGGGCGGTGGCCCGCACCGGGGGCCACCCCTATTGGGGAGACAACTGAAAGAAAAAAAAAATCCAGAAAGCCCACCCCAAAATTAAAAGGAATAGACAGTCATCTTCATTAGAAAACCGATTAAATAACTTTGAAATTGTGTCCAAAACATTGGCTTTAGTTCCTTAGGGAACAGCGCTATCTAACTATAGGAAAATAAAGACTACCTACCAGCATCCTCTAAGCTACCATCTGCTACCATCCAACAAAAACGTTCCTACTCCTACTTTTTATTATGTCGAAATGTTTTTTTTTAAGTTAAGTAATTCGTGCCTGTGTCCTTTAAGTGCGTTTTAAATTCTCTTTGGTGTCCTTCATGTATTTAGACGAGACAAACGAGCAGTGGTGGTGGGGAGCCAGGCCCGCCCGACGAGGGGTCCCGCCCGGAGAGCAGAGGACCCCCCGTCATGGCAATCAGTCCTTCGGAGAGGTAAGCCTATTTCACAAAATTTTAACGACATGTACATTTAATTTTGTGAACCGGTAGGTGATGTTGCGAAAAACAAACTCTTGTTAATCGGAGTTTCGGAGTTTCAGCAATGTTTCGACATTTTACTAAATTGATTGATTGAAAGAACGGAAAACCTAAACGAAACAATTAATTCGAAACGATTGTTTATTGTTGAGTTAATCTACCAGATTTTGCTTGGAGGTTTGCAGATTTTTCTTTGTCTATCTACATAGACATAGTGTAAGTGGTATCCAAGTATTAATTACCGTGATGTATAAATTTATCCATTGATTGTTATTCGAAGTTGGTTGATTGTCTAGAAAATAAACTAAATGTTTAGTCTATAGATTGAACAAAAAATATACCTAATACTAAAACAATCGACATTTGAAAATACAATGTTATACATTTCGTACCTACCTATAAGATGGCAATATAATCTGAATTTTCGGGCTAACATTATTAAATAAAATAAGACAGAACGATAGATCCGTTTTATCTACGTTTTCACGACTCGTTTTACAGACAATAAAAGGCAAACTTTTCATATAACAGACAATAACCGCTACGGAAAGGGGCTGATAGAATTTATATCGATTGCTTTTACAAGGGCCAATTCAAAACGGAATCCATGAAATTTATTTCGAGCTTTTTATTGCCAGCTTCTTTTGTAAGGCACACGTCAATATTAGATGCCTGCTTTAAATTCTTGGCAGCTATTACCTACTCCGTGAGATGAGAACCTAAGGTTTATGCTGAAACCCTTTTATAAATATCAATAATAAAACTTGACGCAACTGAGCAAGACTTCAGAATGATTCAAAATGAATAACCGGCCAAGAGTACTCGTATGTCGGACGCGCCTATGATAGGGTTATGTACCACTGGCCCCGATTCGGACTGTGCCACGACTTAACTAAATTTATTCCTGTCACTTTCTAAAATAAGATTAAGAAAAGAGACAGAAAACCAACAGCTGACTTTAGTGCTGTCAAAGTGACGTTACACGCCCAAAAACGCCTTAAATAAGATGGCGTACATTATGATGGCATCTTATTTTGGGCGTATAACGTCACTTTGACAGCACTAAAGTCAGCTGTTGGTTTTCTGTCTCTTTTCTTAATCTTATTTTAGAAAGTGACAGGAATAAATTTAGTTAAGTCGTGGCACAGTCCGAATCGGGGCCACTGTACACGTATTGACCGTATTGTAGTAGGAAAAGTGTTAACAACTGTTTTTGTTATTTAACGAAATGTAAGCGCGCTATCGATAGCGCGTTTTAATATGTTTCCTGCCAATAAGTACAAAAATGATCGGGTAATTTTATTGAGGCGGGGCATACGAATGTGAATAGTGAAAGTATAAGGGTTTCTTGTTTGACTACGGAACCCTAAAAATGTAGATACTTACCACCTAGGTACCTCATAATTATTACCAAGAAAAAACCTGAAACATTCCATCGCGTCGTCGATTTTCTTGCATTGTTCCGTTATCGATTCTGCACAATTCGGTTTTTCAATTACAAGCCTATTATACTAAATACCTTTTAAAAAAGCTCGCTCAGCTCTCTTAAAGAAAGGTTAAGTAAGGAGAAGGTCATTTCTCTCAGGGAGATGATAAAGGCATCTTGGAGTCCATTAAAGAGGGCTTAAGAATACGCTTCAGGCTTATACGTTGTTAATTTGTTGTTGATTTGTTGGGCTAATTGGTTACAATACAATATCATTATAGGTGAGACAGGGCCCAATCCTGACACAAAAGTGGAAATTTGTGTCTGCTTAGACGTGCCACACACATATACGGAATTTCGATACGGAATACCGAACCAGGATTGTGATTTTGTATAGGATTTAATACCTCCGCAATTCTGAACGCAATTGCGGAGGGGAAAAATCCATTCAAAATCGTAATCCTGATTCGGAATTCCGTATCGAAATTCCGTAGGATATGTGTGTGGCACGTCTAAGCAGACACAAATTTCCACTTTTGTGTCAGGATTGGGCTCTGTCTCACCTATAATGATATTGTATTGTAACCAATTAACCCAAAAAATCAACAACAAATTTAAATTTAAATAAACATAAACGTAAACATAATTTATTTAGCAAATATATAATACTAGCGACCCGCCCCGGCTTCGCACGGGTGCAATGCTGATATATAAACCTTCCTCTTGAATCACTCTATCTATTTAAAAACCGCATCAAAATCCGTTGTGTAGTTTTAAAGATCTAAGCATACATAGGGACAGACAGACAGACAGCGGGAAGCGACTTTGTTTTATACTATGTAGTGATGTTTCTGATTTAAAAATTCATAAACTTCAACAGGAACTCTGCACGGATCTGAATACATTGTTAATGTGCCGTAGGTAAGGTAGCATAATTTCTTCGAATAATTAACGATCTTCCTGAAAAATTCTCTCGCATTTCGCCTTCCTACTACAGAAAAATACGGAAAGAATAATAATTAAAAGTAAAACTGTTATTTCATGTCGCAGTTTCTATTAGGTACCTATAATATAATTATTTGTTCTTTAGTTAGTGATTTTCTTTCATAACTATTTCGTAGATGTGTAATTCTATTCTTGCAATTATTTTTGCTTAGAAAGTTTTCCTACTTTTGTTAGAAAAATGCTTAAATACCTTGCTTAAATGCTTAAAAGGATGCTAATGATATCAATTTCACCCTGTATATCTAAGTGTTTGCTTTATAGTGTGAAGGAATTCAATTTAAAAATTCTATTAGCGTCGTCCGCTCGATTTGCTGGAAGCGAGTAACGACTAACGAATAACGAGAATAAAGAATTTCGGACGGACGAAGGCGCTTTCTTCAAATAAAACTCTCAAGGAGATCAAGGACTCAAGCTATTGCTCAACTTCTTTTATCTTATAAAAAAACGTAAAATACTATCTCGTAAAATATAAATGAGATACCTACATTTATTCGTAGTCTTACCAATATGGTAGAATAGAACCATGCCAAAGTTCATTCAGCTGTTCTCGAAAAATAAGCACAAGAACACGTGGATATAATAAGCAGTATAGGTACGAGTAAGTAGGAAATGGATATACCTAAATACCTTAATGATGTGATTGCAGCGTGCTCTCAGACCGATCGGTGACTACATCAAGGCAGCAACAGCAGCGCCAAGTCACCTTCCTGAAGCCTGCCGCAAACACGAACCTCGACAGAAAAGCTTCCATAGTCGATGAAAACACCGGTATTACTCGAACGCAGATGAAAGGTACAATTATATTTTCTGGATAGAGAAATTATTCATTTTCTTATTTTGCAGCCTAGTTTTTATACTGTGGTCTGTTCAGTCTCGAAACGAACTACGTCTCCTTCTCTTTCTTCAAACAGAGAGGTTCGTTGCGTGTAAAATGTTGACATACTGCCTTAGGAAAGCATTTGTATGTCCATCTTTTCTGGGTCCCGACGACGACCGCCTTTTTGATTATCTACTGATATAGTTTCCTGACCTAAAGTTGATCCTCATTGTATTTAGACCCTAGTCTAACTAAGTATAATACTGGCACGCACAACGTAGTGTGTCACCAGACAATAGGCAACATTGCAACATTGATTTCTTGTACAGAATTCCGCGAAGCCTTCCGCCTTTTCGATAAGGATGGAGACGGAACAATAACCAAGGAGGAGCTGGGTCGAGTCATGAGGAGCCTGGGGCAATTTGCGCGTGTTGAGGAGCTTCAGGATATGCTGCAAGAAGTTGACAGTGATGGTAAGAAGTACAAAATGTCTTTAATTTAAAAATGCCTCCGTGGTATAATGGATAAGAGCATTAGGCTCTCGACACGGAGGTCGTGGGTGCGATTCCCACGGGGGACACCTAGTGATGTGTCACTTTGTGCGTTTTTCCCCAGTTGGTTAGGACATTGCAGATTGAATCACATGATTTTCTGAAAAGAAAAATTATTCGGTGCTTCGGAAGCCATGTACGTTAAGCCGTTGGTCCCTGCTACTATCTCTAGTGGTAGTGGTCGTTATATAAAAACCACGTCAGAGGCCGTAAGGCGGTCTGAAAAAACTCTGACACCATGGCTCTACCCACACGATAAGAAGAAGAAGATTGAAGAATTCGAGTACCTATCTAAATGATTTGGAAATAATTTACTAACTGGTTTAAATTTTAGGCGATGGTAACGTAAGTTTCGAGGAGTTCGTCAGCATCCTCTCCAAGTCCATGTCAGGAGCTGGTGGAGGAACCAGTTCTGCTGAACAAGAGGAGCGGGAGCTGAGGGATGCCTTCCGAGTATTTGACAAACACAATCGAGGCTACATTTGTGCGTCTGACCTGAGAGCCGTTCTGCAGTGCTTAGGAGAAGACTTGTCCGAGGAAGAAAGTAAGTAACCCATGTCTTAATCAGGAAGCTGGTATAGGCATTGGTCATAGAGCCTAGATGTTCTGTTTTTAGGGCTCCGTACCCAAAGGGTGAAAACGGGACCCTATTACTAAGCCTACGTTGTCCGTCCGTCCGTCCGTCCGTCTGTCCTACCTATTTAGGGCTGTAACTTTTGAAACGTAATAGCTTGATAGTTGAAATTTTCTCAGATTATGCGTTATTACGACGGATTTATTAACAAATAATAAAAATGTCTAAAAGTTAAAAATTAAGGAGGGTTCTCAACAAGTAACTAGTTTTTATCGACGTTTTTTCTTCACGCTCTATAGTAAAAACGGTAATACATACAAGCGTCAAACTTAGTGTGATTATAGAGCAAACTCTGCAAAATAACAACAAATACTAAAAACCGGCCAAGTGTGAGTCGGTCTCGCGTTGAAGGTCCCGGACAAAAAAAGTTTTTTTTAAGTTAATAATGTTCTCGGTGCGCGAGTAGCCCGACTCGCACTTGACTGCTTTTTAAACTTGGATAAAGGGTTCGACAAGCCAAGGGAACAAAAAAAAGATGATTGTTGACAAAGCATTAAAGCAAAGAATTTGACTGGTCATCTAGATGGGCAATGAGGCTAGAGTTTGAAGGACTTTGAGCCAGGATTGCTCATAAAGATAGGAAGTACTGGATGGGGTTGCGAAGGACCTTTTTAGGGTTCCGTACCCAAAGGGTGAAAACGGGACCCTATTACTAAGCCTACGTTGTCCGTCCGTCCGTCCGTCCGTCCGTCCGTCTGTCCGTCTGTCCATCCGTCCGTCTGTCCTACCTATTTAGGGCTGTAACTTTTGAACCGTAATAGCTAGATAGTTGAAACTTTCTCAGATTATGCGTTATTACAGCGGATTTGTTAACAAATAATAAAAATTTCACAAAGTTAAAAATTAAGGGGGGTGTTCTCAACAAGAAACTAGTTTTTATCAACGTTTTTTCTTCACGCTCTATGGTAAAAACGGTAATACATACAAGCGTCAAACTTAATGTGATTATAGAGCAAAGTCCACAGAATAACAACAAATACTAAAAACTGGCCAAGTGTGAGTCGGTATCGCGCTAAAGGTCTCGGACAAAAAAAGTTTTTTTTTCTAAGTTAATAATGCTTGCTGTCTTCTCTGGTGGTGTGTGTGGTACGGAACCCTCGGTGCGCGAGTAGCCCGACTCGCACTTGACCGGTTTTATTCTTTATTTAGTAGTGTTTTGACGAAGCTTGCAAGCGGATTTTATTTTGTGCATTACCTACCATTGACAGCGTCTGTTTGTTTCAGTTGAAGACATGATAAAAGAGGTTGACGCTGATGGTGATGGACGAATTGATTTCTTAGGTAAGTTCTCTACTCAAAATCACGGACCTGAAAAAAAGACGGACGGAATCTCGTCTACTCAAAAGTGAAGCACCCATTTATTTATACGAGTGTGCGTGCTGTCGCCCTGTCGCGCGGTACACAATGGCGGCGGGTTCTCGGACCTGCGCCTAGAACTGGTGCGTCTGTGTGAGTGTAGGTCCCTTGTAGAACAAACGAAATTGTAGGACCTTGATTGCTTCACCTCTTTTTAGTGTGACATTACGTTCGTCTTTTTTTCAGATCCTTGCTCAAAATAAAATCGTGATTCAAGACTACGAAACAAGTTCTCAAATATTTGTTTATTTTAGAATTCGTGAGAGCACTTGGCGAGCCAGAAGATGCGTGTGATGATGAAGACGACGAGGATGCGACGGACTGCACCGACATACTGCTGCCAAGACCAGTCGCTGCCAATTAAACTAATCTTCAAATATTTACAAATATACCTATCGCTTTCAAGTTCATCACTCTATGCAATCTTTTGAGATGCAAATTGTATGGTTTCGTTGCAAAAGCTTTTGAATATCTCCAACCACCGTTTGTTTTGTGGGTAGGTAATCAATTGGAGTGAAGTGAATATCTCATGTAAATACATTAGCTTTACCTGCTTCCTAGATATTTTATGTTTTGAACTAGACTAGGTATAAGATATTATGTCCTATAAATTCATTATGGAAAAGTAGGTCATTTTCGATGTAAGTCATTTTAAAACGTATCAGACAATCCTCTGTTTTGCACATAAAGGTACTACGTAAGAGAGACGGTGACAGCTGAGAGAGCGAGATGTACCTAGCGGCATGCCTGTATAATAGAAAGAGATACGTGACGCGAGGCAATAGAACCGTTTTTGGGGATTTGGTTTCCTGGTAAAAATTCAGTTTCTGTCAATAATCGTGAACCTAAAGTGAAATCGTAGATAATTTTAAAAATATACTAACACTGTTTCATTAAATTATTCACCATTTCACGTTAGATTGAGAATTAATACACAGAAATCGAATTTTTACCCTGCCGAGGACTCCGAAAAACGTCAAAAACGGTTTCATTTGACAACTCATGTCACTTACTCTATTCCGTAAGGTATAATATCTTTATGGTTTTGCATGAACAATCTTTTGTCTCAAATCTTGAAAGAGTAGTAATGAAATAATGTTGTGCCCAACCGGGTTTCATGTCAGAAACTAAGTATTTTATGAACCTATGTACAGGGTAAAATTGATATCATTCATTGGCATCCTTTTAAACTAAGAGTCTACCCATCAAACTGAAAAACTTTTACTATGGGAGCAAACCGATCGGAGCAAAAAAAAATCGGCTGTTGCATACATTTGAGTCGAGTAGGCATTGCAATTTAGTATGGGACAGCAGATTTTATAGTTGCTCCGATCGGTTTGCTCCCATAGTAAAAGTTGTTCAGTTTGATTGGTAGACTCTTAGTTTAAAAGGATGCTAATGATATCAATTTCACCCTGTATAGGTTAGGTACCCACGAAAGCAACGAATAAATGAATAGGGATAATAAAACCTATTATGTCCAGCATAAGCGAAAAATTCTTCGTCTATGTATTATGTACTCATGGGTGTACCAAGCTTTTGGCCTGGAGGAGGCGTTGTAAGTTAACTGGAATTTACTGTATTTTGCGCCCCTGGGCAAATATATTTGGCCGCCCCCATACATGCAGCTTGCAAGCTGGTCCGTAGGCGTAGCCAATATTTGTGCCAATGAAGGTTCTACACTTCTTCCAAATATTTCCAAAGAGTTGTAGATAGTACAAAATGTAACTATTAGGTATCTATCTACGGTTATTTCATTAGTATGACTGTTTGTCATGAGTTCTATCCAAATCTACAGCGACAGAAGCGAACTGTGTAAATCTGTATAGTCGCACTAGTAACCAGAGTCAGCCGAGCCAGCTGGAAAATATCAGCATCTTTTAATCATAAATTAGGATTAAGTTGTAAGTAGGTATCTTAATTTATAATTAGGAGCGAGCTCGAAATTTCTCAGCACCGTGACTTGGCTGGGCCAGAACTCTGTCGGTCCATTATAGCATGCAATGCTGCTAAGAGAAACCAGAGCGAGCGAAGTGAGTTCGTTTCTTAGTATAAGAGGGAGGTTACACGGTCAGTATTTCATCAGTCTGGTCCATCAGTCTGGTCATGTATATTTAATTTGAAGGGAAACTGACTCGAGATTGACCCGACTAACATGGTGCTTCAGTATATCAGTTTCCCTTCAAATCAAATAAACATGACCAGACTGATGAACCAGAATGACGAAATACTGAACGTTTAACCGGGCTCTTACGACTTGCCGAACTCTGTCTGTAAACCGGCGCCCTTAGCACGTACAGGAGGCAGGGTACCTACGCCAGGGAAGGGTAGGGCAGATCTAAGGGACTAACTGGCTCCCCCTCCCCCCTGTTACCCTCGGTACGCCCATGGGTACACTTTGTAAGTACCTACCTATCAAATAACTGACAGGAACGTTAAAAGTTAAAAATAAGGAAACAGTGACTTGCTTCGTCGTAGCTTTTTCGGTGGGTACCTGCAAAAAGGCCTGAAATCATTATGGACCATTTGCTTTGCGCTTCTGTCTGATAGGTAAACAATAAGTAAATAAGTACAGTCGCCATCAGATATATCGTAGCATACAAGGTGTCAAAATATTTCTGAGCAGTGCTAATTTTCATTAAAAAAAAATTCTAGTAAATGTTACCAATTATATCTAAACGTGTATTTTGTCATAAATATATGTGAACAGATAATTTTCAATAATTTCTTTACAATGTTATTTAAAATTAACATGTAAAACAACAGAGTAAGGTTTTTATCCGAAACTGTTCAGATGTTTATGGCCACCATGACTGCGTCGATATATTTGATGTTCTCGGCGTTCCTATATTTTTGATTGACTATGAGTAAAGAAATTATTGAAAATTAGACCTGCTTAGAAATATTTGACCACCTTGTTTGCTACGATATATCTGCTGGTGACTGTACCTACCTAATAAAATTTAGTAGCAAATATGTACTAGGTGTAGATTTGATCATTCCTTCAATTTACTTACCTATCTTTATCTTCAAACATAAAGATTTAAAAGCTACTTTAATAATAAAATATTTGATCCATTTTTCCATTTGTATAAAATATCGTATTGTAATCAAGAGTGAGACAGATGCAACGTAAAATGTACTACCTTGCTTGTGAATCGAACAAGCATAAAATTATTAAGTAATCTACAATCTAACTAATATATCGATGTCATCACGTCAATAATCTACTCACTGGCGGACTAAGGGGGGGGGCGGAGGGGCGGTCCGCCCCGGGCCCCCAGTCCTGGGGGGCCTCCGAATCTCGAGAAGAGAATCCCTTTTTAATCAAAACCAAAATAATGACGTTTATATAGCAAGTACAGACACAGTTTAGAGTTGGAGGCCCGGGCCTCAGGAGGCCAGAAGCAGAACAGGTTCTGAGACTGCAGTTTGAAGTTGGAGGCCCCGTACGTTAGTCATTGAAAGTCAAGAAAAGAAATAGAGTCAAAAATACTGCGAATTAGCGAGCTCGCTTCGCTCGCTAAATCTTTTTCAAGTTGTTATGCAGTTAGCATAATTATGAGTTCGCTTCGCTCGCTCCGGAGGCCCTGGCCTCCGGTACTGGGACTGCAGTTTGAAGTTGGAGGCCCCGTAAGTTAGTCATTGAAAGTCAAAGAAGGAAATAGAGTCCAAAATATTGCGAATTTGCGAGCTCGCTTTGCTCGCTCAATCTTTTTCAAGTTGTTATGCAGTTAGCATAATTATGAGCTCGCTTTTTGAAAGGTCAATGTGGTTGGAATTAGAATGTGTTTCGAAAATTTGAGCTTGCTTCGCTCATTTGGTTTTTTTGATAGCTTTCTATGCTTTGAGATTGAGTTCATGCTACAACCCAGTCATAATTATAGAATCGTTCGCTCCCGTTTTAATTTTATACGCCAATATACTCACCTACTCTATTTCAAGATGAGCTCTACAATCGAGTTATTATAAGCATTATATTATAAGCTCATTTCAGCTATTTGTTTAATGCATCAATCGCCTCGATTTCGGCATGAGCTGAAAAAGTCGAGTTATAATGAAGCATAATCTCGAGCTCGCTCCGCTCGCTCCTGGCTAGACACATTGCACTAAAATCTTGAGCTCACTTTGCTTGCTCCAGAATTCAGTGAAGTCTCGAGCTGGCTTCGCTCGCTCTTGGTTTTGGATGGTACCTATGTCTTTTCATAGTATACAGTTGCAGTTGCACTGGTGGTGTGCAGTTAAATCTTGAGCTTACTTTGTTCGTTCCAGATTTTAAGTCGTAAAAAGCTCGAGCTCGCTACGCTCGCTCAATGATTTAAATTTTATTCCACTGATTTCATTATATTGCAGTAAAATTTCACTTAGCTTTGCCCGCTCCAGAATTCAGTGAAATCTCGAGCCCGCTTCGCTCGCTCTAGGTTTTACATTGTACGAATGACAGGCTCGCTTCGCTTGCTCCGTGTTGTAGGACATGGATCTCCCTGGGACAAAATACTTGCTACCTATGCCTATGGAAGGAAGGGGCTCCGATGTTAAGTTTTTGCCACGGCTCGAAAGAATTGTAGATATCAATTTCTGGAAAGACCGGGGGCCTCATTTAGTTTTGCCGCCCCGGGCCTCCGGCGGGCTTAGTCCGCCGCTGAATCTACTGTTATATTATACCAACGGTATAGGTAGGTATAGAAGTTATACCTCAATTAAAGCCTTCTTAAACAATGATAACAGACATTATCTATCTATGAGATTTTTAATCATGATAACATTGATATTTATAACACACATATCTATCTATGAGAATTTATCAATTGTACCTATACCTTTCAGACAACTAGAAAATATCCTCCCTAATAGCATTTATTGCTAGCATTGGGTTGGGCCACATGTACATTGTATATCCCAACAGATCCCACTGTGGGGCTGTGTGCCAATGGAAGCCAACGGAAAATGCTACTAGAGCTTATTTTATCCCACGAAGCAACTTGTGGTTTTACGTTTACTTTCATGATGAGTATTATGTGTGGTATATTACTTACGACACTTTCTGGGCAGTCCTGCGGTCAAGAAAAATTAGAAAAGACACACATTAGAAAAGATATCTTAGGTAGGTATATCCTTGGTACATATCTGTCCATATCTTAAACAGGTAAAATTATATATTCGTTCCATACTTGCGTACATGTAACACATTTAATTTCACACGCTGTATATCTGTGACTCTTTGACCTAACTTCGTTACCACAAGTAAAACGTGCATTCGGGAGATAATTTATAGTAGGTACTATAGGTACAACTCGGGCGAATTAACTTGGCACCTGGCTCGCACGTGGCTTGGAATTTGACATCCCTCCTGCTTACCCCCGCGGGACCTCGCCATCGCCGTGCGGGGCTGTACCATAGCATTTCAGTTACCGTTGCACGTGTCCCTGCGCTTTAGCATTTTCGCGTTATTCTTTCCGAGTTTTCCGAGTTTTTTATTCCAAGCCACGTGCAAGCCAGGTGCCAAGTTAATTCGCCCGGGTTGTATCTCATTTGTTATAAACAAGTAGGTAAGGTACCACGACGAATTATCATGAATCAATATAAAATAAGTACCTACTACCTACATATTAGTAAAAAAATAAATCTTTGCAAAATTAACTTACTACCTACAGTGGCCTCGATTCGGAGTGTACCACGATTAAACTAAACTAAATGTATTCCTGTCACTTTCTAAAATAAGATTAAGAAAAGAGACAGAAAACCAACAGCTGACTTTAGTGCTGTCAAAGTGACGTTAAACGCCCAAAAACGACTTAAATAAGATGGCGTACATTATGATGGCGACTTATTTTGCGCATTTAACGTCACTTTGACAGCACTAAAGTCAGCTGTTGGTTTTCTGTCTCTTTTCTTAATCTTATTTTAGAAAGTGACAGGAATACATTTAGTTTAGTTTAGTCGTGGTACACTCCGAATCGAGGCCAATGGCCGGCAAACATCTTGAGCAAGACCTTGACTGGGCAGAAACAAAATTGGTAGGCGAAAATGCTACTGCATAGGCCCCCTCATCCCCGGCCCCGAATTCATCAAGTGGTTTGCCGGGTACTGTACTAGACTGTACTACCTACCTACCTAAGCTAATAAAAATGACATTGGTTTTTCTCTACAAACGAAGCAAAAAAAGAGTTGGCAAATAAAATTTACTTACCTACCTAAAGAGAGTTTTAATTTCCAGATTTTTGCCATTTTTGACATCGATTTTTCATGCACTGTGGGAAAAGGGGGCGCTAGATTTAAAATAAAAATTACCTTATGCTGTCTCTGTGTATATCTCTTTTTTTTTAAATTCAAGGCAAAGAGATCTAGCCCATACAGCCGATATCTTTAATGAGTTTTGTTAAAAAAAAAAAAAAGGAGATCGCGATCTTTATCGGCGTAACCACTTTTTTGCAGGGACGTTTTTTTATACTACGGCCACCTGACTCAAAACTGTTATATCACTTCATATAAATTGTATAGGATTTCATGCTGATTTCATGAGTATCGCTATCTCATACCCGGTTACACCGACATTCCGTCTACCAGCGCAGCGTTGTATATTTTGATATTTTCTTTGGCGTAAGCGAAAAATTCTTCGTCTATGCTTTTTTCACTATTTATATTCCGTGACTAGAGTTGTAAATGCTACGTAGCCTACCACTGCCTACGGTAGTCTACCGGTAGACTATGGTAGACTACGGTAGACTACCGATTCATACCGTAGATTATGTAGATTTCAAATAAAAAGTCGTCGATTTTTTTTTTAAAATTATGATTTTTATTAATGTAATATGTAATATTAGAAAGTACTAATCAATACAAATTAATTAACTTTATGTAAATATTTGAAAATACCAACAAAAGACGATTTTAAACTTTAAAGATTTTAAATTGTCATTAGCCTATAAATTGCCCCTCTTTTCGGACATGAAGGTTTCCTCACGATGTTTTCCTTCACCAAAAAGCCAACGATAATTCTTTAAAACCGTCCGTACCGACATGAAATATAAATTATAAAAACCACATTTCAGTAGTACGTATGTGCCCTGGGGATCGAACCCATACCCCTAGGAGCTAGGCTATCGTGGCTTAGTGCATAATGTCACATTTTAAACAACCTTTTATAAAATAGTGTATTTCAATGTCCTTTTTTCGCGTTCTAGATTGATTTTGACTTTCTCTAAAATTATTGCCGAATCTCTCTTAGCTTATTTATCACAAATAATAAATGGCAGCCACTTTAAATATTGTGAAATGGCCAAAATTTCTACGACTGAATAATCTACAATTGCTACCGTAGCTTATGTAGCCTACCGGTAGTCTACCTCACGATTTGGTAGACTACGGTAGATTTACAACTCTATTCACTATATGGACAGCGCTCGATTAATTTTGGGTCTGGCAGCCCTAAAAGCAGCTGTCTTGTCAATGTCACTGTCATTTTCATGGACTTCTGAATCTGAAAGGTTAACTTAACCTAGTTTCTGTTTCGTTTTTAACTATTTATCACTCAAAATCGTATCTTCATACCAGTAAAGTTTCACATTAATGTGTTAAAATTTAATAGAAACATTTGATCAACTCTGCCGATATGGGTTCGTTTTCAAGGATGCATAAAATTGCCCTGATAAGTTTGGGCGCCGTTGGTGGTGGCCTGGCTTATTATCGTCTAAATACTGGTGAAAATGAGAGGAAATACGGCGCGCAGAATTCGTGGACCACTAATTATACGCCTAGCATTAAGTGGGACAGAAATTGGGACCAGTAAGTTAATTGTTTTGAGTCAGTTTTTAGGTTAGCATTCCGAAAATAATGCTGAGTTAAAAGTAAGTACATAGCGGTCATTTGTAGACTTTATCTGCAATCATCATCATCTCAGCCGATAGATGTCCACGCTGGACATAGGCCTCCCCCAAGGATCGCCACAACGACCGGGGGGTTGCTTTAGTAACCTGCGGCACGAATTTTGGGGGGGGAGGAGGGGTACCCACCACCCCCCTCCTAAAGGGAAAAAGTAAGGAAACCGCCCCTTTTTTTTAAATGTTTGAAGTTTGAGGTTGTAATTAGCAAAAAAGTACAATTTCTAGTATCCTGTTGCACGAATTTGGGGGAGGGGAGGGGGTAACTCCCCTTACAACCCCAGAGGGGGGGGGTACCCACCTTACCACCCCAAGGTGGATACCCCATAGAACATAAGTGGGGTTAGAAGTGCAAAATAGGCGTGGAACGTGTCGCCACAGGTTATGCAATGACTTGCATAACACCATAAGGCGCACGGCGTGGTGCGACCGAGAGGGCATGAGTAATTGTAGCAGCGTGAGCGGGAAGACAAATGGCAACAACCTGCTCCGAAGTAAAAGCGCTACTTTGCATTTCTAACCCCTCTTATAATGTTCTGTGGGATACCCCCTTTTAAATGGGGTGCAAAATACAACATATTAAGGGAGCGGGAGGGGTGGGGGAGGGGGGGGCAGAGGGGGGGGGGGACTCCCCCTCCTCCTCCCACGCTCCCACCACCTATTTTTGAACTGCAGGATACTAAAAATTGCACATTTTTGCTAATTAGCAGGATACTAAAGCTGATCCCCACCCACCGTCCTCCAACCTTATCTACAGTAAAACGTTACTTGCCACTGGACCACCATGGCACAGCCCGGACACCGGATGTACATACGGCGACACATCAGGTTACGCACCCTATATACCCATAACTACACTACGTACAAAAAATTTAATTTGACAAGATGACGTCAGCACATGAGAAACCAAAGGAATTGAACCTTAAGTCTTCTTCTTAGGTAACAAGTAACCAGTGCGAGTTAACCAGAGGGCGGTAGAGGGGGTGAGGTAAAAAGTTGGTGGGAGGAAGGGAGTGTCTGTACTGCCGTCCTTATCATAAACAACGCAATCGACATTTTTGGACACATCGAGTTACGGGTATATTCGGAATCAGCGTAAAGAGATCTTTGTGATTTTTGATAAGCAAATTTGTTGCACTTGCAAATTTTCCATAGGTATTCCTAAACATATACAACGTAATAGCCATTATGATACTTTAAATATTTATCCTAGGCATAAGTAACGTACTTGCATTTCCTAGACATAAGCCACGCAATCGTAACACATGCGAAGGTAATAAACAATATTTTGGGGTTAATTGATATGAAACATTATTATTTAAGAAAAATAAATATAGCAAAAAGAAAGGTTTATGGCCTGTACTACATAGTCAATTAATAAAAAATAATTAATGTCTGTTAGTATTTTAAGAGACAGTCAAAATCGAAAAAAAAACATTACGCGCCATTTTCTCGAATTTTCCCTCCATGCAAGTGCGTTGTTTATGCTAAGGACGGCAGCGTACTGTATCTAGTAATAGATACTCTTTCTTATACTGTGTCCACGGCCGGCCCTGAGCAGTGCCTGGGGCTAAAATTTAGGGGGGAGAGGTATAGCTCCCTCTCTCTTCAGGGGGAGGGGGAGGAGACCCCCTAGACCGAGATCCAACCATAAAATTATATACCTATTGTGTGGTGAATGAAATCCGATTCTAGTGAATGTTTACACAGGGGTTCATACAACGCCGCCAGGTTGACTAGAAAAATCTTGCCGCATGTACATACCTGGAAGCTGGCAACCCTAGAGTTGCAGCAGACTCAACGCTAGTTTAAAAAAATTTACCATCAGTCATAATGGAAAAGGTACTTGCGGCAAGATTTTTCTAGGCAACCTGGAGGTGTTGTATGAACCCCTGTGCTACGAATAACAATGTATAGAAATGTAAATCAAGCTCAAAAAGTGACCCCAAAAAAACTACACCGTGTTCGAAATTTGTTCCTTAAAAACTACACCTTGCCGCCAAAACTCATACAAAATGCCATTTTTCAAAGGGGGCCAAAAATTATGTTGCTTTTGTTTAGAGTTATTCTTCTATAGTTATTCTTATACGTAGCCCCTGTGTAAACATTCACTAGAAGCACATTACGTTCACCAAAGGTACGGTTTTTACAGAAAAGACGTGTGGCAGTGGCGGATAGTCAAAGTAACACCAATATAAACCGTATATTATGTAGCAGAGCGTCGTTTTTGTCTTAAAGGAAAATTGCGTCCGCGCGTTGTTAATTCTCCAAACGACGCTATGCTGCGTACTATAAGGTTTATATTGCCGCACCCCGCCGACCATGTCCGTGCCACGTCACTTCTGTTTAAACAGCACCAAACAAATAGACAGGTGCATATTTTTACAGTCAAATCTCGGTCCATCCGTTTTCGACATTTGACAATGATACACATTGTTTTCTACAGCCGAGAACCAGAATGTATAGTGAAGCCAATGCGTTCCGAGAAACCCGAAGACCAGAACAAATTCAACGAGGAATTAGATAAAGCTAAGAGTAAATCCGTCAGGCATTTGTTTCTGATCAGACATGGACAGTATAACTTGGACGGCAGTACGGACAAGGAGAGAGTCCTCACTGAGTTGGGTACGTTTACTTTTTTTTGGACATTTATTTTAGAACTGTAGGGTGTCCATGACTTTGGATAAATTTTAGGACATGATACAGATTAGAGACACATTTCGACACTAAATAAGTATGTATTTCATTTTTAATTTGTACGTATTTTGAATGAAATTTTTATTTTATCAAGTACACACGGCGACACATCAAGCTATACAAAACCAAAATAAGCTGGCCGTGCGCAGGTCGAGTAACGTATAACGTCGCGCGGCCAGCTTATCTTGGTTTTGTATAGCTTGATGTGTCGCCGTCTCTACATGTAATCAAACATAGCGGAAACAAAATTTTGCTCAAAAAATATATTAGAGATTAGAGAAAATAGATCGCTACATACTACGATTCTTACACACACCTCTCGCCTCTTCTCTTCAACAGCCAAAAGTCTTTTCATACATACTTGTCGCTGTTTCATCCTTGTTTTACCACACTATACCGATGCTACCCATAAAATTATTGATCTATTGGGAATGGGGCCTTGATAGAGTTGCACCTGTGCTACTGCGACAATCACAGATTTTTTGTGACCACCCCCTCTATTATCTTTAACATAGCTACTGTAATTTATAAAAGTGGATACTGTTTTATAGCTAATTAAGTTTTGTAATCCGTTTAAATGTTAACGCTGTATGTCCTAATCCAATAAAATAAAAAATATTGACCTAAACTTGCAGGCCGAACCCAGGCCACCCTCACAGGCCAGAGGCTCGCCTGCCTCGATATCAAATGGGACCTGCTCGTCCGTTCCACCATGACCCGCGCACAGGAGACAGCCACCCTTATCGCCAAACATCTCCCTAGTGATATTGAAGTTAAAGACTGCCAGCTGATAGAGGAAGGGGCCCCGGTGCCTCCTGAACCTCCAGTTGGTCACTGGAGGCCGGAACCAAAAGTAAGTTTAAGGTTGCATCAAGTTGAAAAATGCTGCATTTTTCACTAAGCCTCGCCACTCACGGGCGCTACGCCACAAATGCACGCTGTCACCATTTTTTAAAGTGAAAACTTCTTTAGCGGCCGGCGTTGTGCACTTTTTGGGATGGGTAAAAAATGTTAAACTCGCGTCAGGACCGTGACATCACGTGACCTGACCGAAAATTCGTAAGACATAAGATTTTGGGATGGGTAAAAAATGTTAAATTGCGTCAGGACCGTGACGTCACGTGACCGTAAGACGTAAGATCTCTTAGTTTTCACTTCTGCCGACACTCCTGGAGTGCAACCTGTTGTTTTTTTTTAATTCTAATTTTATATAGCGATTTTGTACCTATTGTAAATTTTAGTCCCATCATACTCTTTTATCCTGATAATAAATATATAAACGTTGGAACGTTCCACTCAATTTGGGCATCACCAGAGTCAGAGGCTGCTAGGAGTTTGTTCATCTTTGTGAACTCATCTATCATCATCAAATATCATCAGTGTCTCAATACAACCACAATTTGAAGCTAGAAGCTGCTGCTACTTGCGGCCGGTTGTCGACACAGTGGTCGCTGGCTGCCCCAGTCGCCACAATTTATATCCTGCTCTCTTATTAACTGAAGTGAGAGTGAGAGGGGGGCGAAGCGTCTCGTCAGTGGCGTGTCGCGGCGTTTTTGTCGCCGTCTCATAGTCCACAGAGTACTTTTTTTATATATAAAATCATAGTCGGTGGCGGCAGCAGGAAGCGAGTGGCGGCCACGTGGCGTGTAGCGGTCACTGGCGAGAACCGTCACTGGCGAGAACCGTGAGTGGCGAGTTCATAAATAATGTATGAAAAATTAAGTCCGCAGCTCGACGGCGGCGTTTTGTTGTCGCGTGGTTGTGGCGTGGCACACGAGTGCGCCAAGGCATATGTTTAAATTTCATCCATATCCAATTCTAAAAGAGTTGTAAATAGTGTGTACTATTTAATCAGCTTTCAGCCTGATCTGCACTGACGCAAATAAGATGATGATAATTTTGATGTTTAAAACTGTCATGCAAATTCATGCTTTGTTGTCAGGTGTTATGGACGATGTCTCCTAATTTTTTGTCACTTTGAAATGAATCCTTATCTCACAGGGGCTAAAAATTATTGTTTGATATAAGAAATAGGTATTAGTCATCATTCAGTCATTACATTACCTTCATCATACATCCCGTTATAGGCCTCGTCTCACGAATAAGTGTGAGAGAGACCTGGAGTGCGATTTTTGAACATCACACGTTCAAATCAGCAGAAGCATGATTTCCATAGTATTTTTTACATTTTCTGACGCTGTTTACAACGTGTGATGTTCAAAAATCGCACTCTTGCCTATTGTTCTAAAGGTTTTGCTGGACATCATTGACTTAAAAATCCCGGGTCTCATACAAAATCCTCGAAAAAAGTGTCCCAGACTAACTTAATTAATTTAATGCTGATCGGACTTAGCTGTGAAGGTGTGTTTAAAGTGTACACTATCTCTTTTCTTCTCTATAAAGATAAAATGGGATAAGTCTGGCGCCCGAATAAGGATAAAAAATCCTCTAGAAAACTGCTCAATCGATTTTCTTTAAAGTCATGCCAATTCGAAAAAAATCATACCCTTTTCTCCCAAACTGGAACTGAGATGTCATATTCTAAGAACGTTTTCGAATAGTGAAGCTTTATTATTTTCTACTTAAATATTCGGATTCTAGAGGATTTATATTCAATCTTTTTAACCAGTGTAACATTCACTATCTGCAATGATTATGCATGTAAATAATAAAAGAAAAGGAAAAGTGGAAAAGTTATCTGTATCATAACACAAGTGTTGCCGTCATATTAACTTCTCCATTAACAATGTATTTATTTTTTAGTAGAATTAACTGACCAGTTAAGCATTTCATATCATTAGTTTAATTTTTATAACTTCCCATAACATGTCTCTCACACGACTTATAAAAACCCGTTCGAAGTAAGTATTTACTGCATTATTTATTTATAAAGTCAGTCATTACTTGTCAGTTTTGTCACATTACAACTCCTGAAACATGAATCACGCATGTGAAAATCTATGCTGCTATGTTATGATAACTAGTATTAACCACTATTTCTACATATTATAACGCATCTTTAAACAAAATTAGTTTGAAACTTGAATCAATCATTCAAACAAAAACTACCCTTAGTATCCTTTTCACATTGATCCAAGGAACTACCGTCGAAACACCCTAAGCGCTCTCACAGACGAGCGACACTTTGCTCGCGCGACCGTAAAATGTATGAGCGCGACGCTCTGCGAACCACCGCGACAGCAAAGTGTCAAGCCGAGCCCTAAGCCGAAATTCAGATCCCCTGGATCCCCTTACGCCGGTTGTTTTGCTTTCCCAATGGTTCAGTTTGCCATCTGAGTATGATATCCCTCCAGTAACATTTCTGAGCATAGCTGTAGTCTTTTTTTTAAAACTAGGTCCTATAGCATGGTATATACTGCGTCTGGTATTCTCTTCCGATCACGTGACTGACCACGTGACTGACACAAGCCTACGTCATCATACCCTTTTACCATGTTTAGCGGCCATTTTTTTGTGACGTAGGCTTGTGTCACTCTGGGAATAGAAGACCTCGTTTTTTTAGACTATGGTCCTATAGTATTTATAATTTAATTATAATTATTTTTATAACAAAGCTCAACTGGTCAGTGCATTAACCAAGCATATTTTGTCACGTATAGCAGTTCTTCCAGGACGGGGCGCGGATAGAGGCCGCGTTCCGGCGGTACTTCTACAGGGCGCCTCCGGAGCAGACCAAGGACACTTACACCCTGCTTGTGTGCCATGCTAATGTGATACGGTTCTTCGTTTGCAAGTGAGTTACTTGTATGTATAACCTTTGTGGTGCTGGGTAGACAGACAATAGACAATTTTGCCTGCGGTTACGTTGTCTGTATGATGGAATTACACGGATATGTGTGTAGGTTAAGCGAATATCATTGTCAGCCTATACAGGCTGACAATGATATTCGTTGCTCCATGGTCCGCTGCAACTGCCTCCGTGGTCTAGTGGTTACGAGCATTGGCTCTCGATACGGAGGTCGTGGGTTCGATTCCCACGGGGGACACCTAGTGATATGTCACTTTGTGCGTTTTTCCCCAGTTGGTTAGGACATTGCAGGCTGAATCACCTGATTGTCTGAAAAGAAAAATGATTTCGTGCTTCGGATGGCACGTTAAGCCGTTGGTCCCGGCTACTATCTCTGGTGGTAGTAGTCGTTACATAAAAACCAGGTCAGAGGCCGTAAGGCGGTCTGAAAAAACTCTGACACCAGGACTCTGCCCACACGATAAGAAGAAGAAGAAGAAGCCTATACAGGGTGAAATTGATATCATTAGCATCCTTTTAAACTAAGAGTCTACCATCAAACAGAACGACTTTTACTATGGGAGCAAACAGATCGGAGGAACTTAAAAATCAGCTGTCCCATACTAAACTGCAATGCCTACTCGACTCAAATGTATGCATCAGCTGATTTTTTTGTTGCTCCGATCGGTTTGCTCCCATAGTGAAAGTTGTTTAGTTTGATGGGTAGACTCTTAGTTTAAAAGGATGCTAATGATATCAATTTCACCCTGTATATGTCAAACTGTAGGGCAAAGGCCGACAAACCTTCCCTCATGAACAGTGGTCGGAATAGGTAGTGCTATTCTGGTAATGTCGCGAATATTTGTGTGATGAATATTTGATTCATGGGTGTTCAAATTGAAGGGAAAAATATATAAGAGCTATCGTTATGTATGGATCAGAATGTTGGGCCACAAAAGGGACGGATGAGAAACGACTGCATGCAGCTGAGATGCGAATGTTGAGATGGATGTGTGGTGTAACTAGAATGGACAAGATTAGGAATGAGTATATTAGAGGAAGTTTGAAAGTAGCACCTATGACGGAAAAATTGCAGGGTAATAGATTATCGTGGTATAGGCATGTAATGCGGAGGGATGAGTGTCATGTTACGAGACGAGTGTTAAGTATGAATGTGGATGGCAGTGGTAGGAGAGGCAGGCCGAAGAAAAGATGGATGGATTGTGTGAAGAATGATATGTGTAAAAAGGGGGTGAGTGTTGAGACGACGGCTAAGAGAGATGAATGGAAGAGGATGACATATTGCACCGACCCCAAATAATGGGAAATGGGCAAGAGAATGATGATGATGGGTGTCTGTATCTATATAGGGCATACAATTTTATGCATTGTATATTAAACAGGGTGCACGCCCCGTATAGATCGAATGGGTCGAATATACCCATGAATCGAATACAAATATTAATATTCATCACACAAATATTCGCGACATTACCCTGAATAGCACTATCTATTCCGACCATAGCTCATGAAAGATGTATGGGCGTTAGTCCAATACGCGTGCCCAATGCGGTTTGGTAGACTTCAAATACGCATCACAGTTTCTTCTTCAGTATATGCAAGTTTCGTTCACCGTTTGGGAGCAGTCGGTATTACGTACAATAAGCTAGAAAAACTCATTGGTACCTATACGGCATGTCGTCCGTGCGGATTAGAACCCGGACCTCCATGATTGAGTGTCCATACCTTTCTGCAACACGCCACCGACTCTCTGTTTCAGTGATCCTCAACATCTTGGATACGTAAATAAATAAATAAATATCTTGGACAATGTCACACAAATTATCTTGTCACATTTAAAGTACCAGAATCTAGCCTGGACTTGTATTATGATGACTAGACAACGATATAGAATACATATATAGATACAAAAATCCATGACTTGGGTACAAATATTCATATTCATCATACAAATATTTGTCCCTTACGGGATTCGAACCCGCGACCCTCGGCACAGCAGGCAGGTTCACTACCGACTGTGCTACAGGGCCGTCAGAATACGCTAGGCGCAGAGATACGTGGACAGTAATTATAAATTTCCTTTACACCCATTGACTTAACCAACTACTGGACGTCGGATCCACGTTCAAAAGTGTCCGAACTAAAAGAGCACCAAAACGTATAAAGAGAACCAATTACGCGATAGTCCAGTGCTGCGATTATGCGATACACAGAACAAAATCGTAATTGCATGAATTGCACTAGCTAGATTGTATGGGCTCCAAGGATGTAATAATGCCTTAGCTTCATAGGTACAATTTTGGATTTTGAAGCTAGTTACACACTGCCGTCTCTTAAAACGTAGTGATTCCATTCTCTTTGCGACAGTCTTCGTTTGATCGACCGGGTCCGCTCACTTATAAAGAGGGTATAAAAATAAACATTTCAATCTTTTATGGGGGTTGATGAGACCATCAAACTGAACAACTTTCACTATGGGACCAACATCGAAATCGCAAAACAAAAAAACAGCTGTCCCATACATTTAGCTTGAGTAGATCTATAGTTTAGTATGGAACATCGCAAACGCATCGTATCATGGCGATTATGGCAAAGCTCCCCATTTTGGGGGAGGCCTATGTCCAGTAGTGGACGTCTATCGGCTGATATGGTGATGATGATGATGAAACATCAGATATCTTTTTCGCGATTTCGATATTGGTCCCATAGTGAAAGTTGTTCAGTTTGATGGTCTTAACCACCCCCTTAAATGTTTATTTGTATTTTTGTAACACCTTGTATAATGCCGTGCCGCGATGGGGTAAAAACTAAGACGATTTATCCACTGGACGTTAGATGTTCTTGATAATATATGATGTATGAAACCGTTCTAGGGTAAAAACTGCGCAACCAAAATGAAAAACAATTTCAGCATTTTCTATGTTTTTAGTTGTTTTATATTACTACACGTACTTAGGTTTGTGTAGGTTAGTCTCGGACACTTTTTTCGAAACATCAATCATTGAAACTTTTTGCTTCCAGAGCGCTACAGTTCCCACCTGAAGGTTGGCTGAGGATATCCCTGAACCACGGCTCTATAACATGGATCTCCATACTACCCAACGGCAACGTGGTCCTGCGAGCGCTGAGCGACAGCGGCCACATGGAGCCCAAGTTCATTACCAGCCGGTAAAATTTAAAAGGTCCTATTTTTAGATGTCACAGTATTTGTAGTTCTTCTTCTTCTTGTAGTGCCATCTCCTATCGGAGGTCGGCTATCATTAGGGCTATTCGTACCCTGGAGACTGCAGCCCTAAATAGTGAGGTCGAGTCATAAAGTTATTATACCTGTCGGAATAGAGTAACTGACATGAGATGTCAAATGAAACCGTTTTTTGTGCATTTGTCGGCACTTATCGGCACCCTAAAACTTCGAGTTCTGTGTATAATTGTGAATCTAACGTGAAATCGTAGGTAATTTAATAAAATAGTGTTAGTATATTTCACAAAATAATCTACGACTTCACTTTAGATTCACTAATTATTCACAGAACACGAATATTTACCCAGTCGATTGTGCTGACAAGTTCCCAAAAATGGTTCTATTGCCTCGCGTCACGTATCTCTTTCCATTATACAGTGGCGCCACTAGGTACATCTCGCTCTCTCAGCTGTCAGTTCCTCTATATGATACCTTTATGGGTCGAGTTCATATCGAACCATTCACACAGGTTCTTAAGCCAGGAAGTCCTTCTACCAGGCATTCGTCTTCCCAAAATTGTATTTGTAGTTACTGACTCCGATTACGGCTTTATCATAAAATTATTGTACTTAGGAGCGGCCAATTAGCGCTATACAGGGTGTAAGGAAAAGTATCATTAAACTTTAAACCACATACTCTGCCCATCAAACTGAACAACTTTTACTATTAAATTGCAAATTAAATTAAAATAAAAACAGCTGTTTCATACTAAACTACAATTTACCAGATTGCATTACAATTTGCAGCAGATTGTTTTTTGTTCCGACATGTTTGCTCCCATAGTAAAAGTTGTTCAGTTTGATGTGTAGAGTAAGTGATTTAAAGGTTAATGATACTTTTCCTTACACCCTGTATACGAATTAATATTTAACTAATATCTATAAGTAGTGTACTCCAATATCAGTACACAAATATCATGAAATCTCAATTATTGTAATCATACCCCATTCATTCCAATTTAATATGATATTTAGAAATAAAAGCTTTTTTCCGCTTTCTATAACATTTTTATGGCCGCTAAACCCGTTAAGAGTCAGTCACACAGTCACGGTGTCAAAAAAACTTATCTTTTTAATAAGTTGAGCTTGATAGTGATTTTTTTTATGATACAAAAACAATTAGGGCATAATTAGGGCTTTGTACGACGTTAGTGAGAGAGCTATACTTATAGGTAGTATTAAACTGACAGAAACGAATTCTACATATCATTCAAGTCTTCCAGTCGCTTGTGTCGAGTTTGAACATGCACCGTTGATGCACGGGGTGTTACGAATGATGTTTTTAACGGCTCGTGATTGCGAAAACGATTACTAATAAGCCATCTTTCACAACAATCATGTTTCGTGTAACCTTTTTTTCACCTCCAACCCACGGCCAAGCAACAAAACGAAAACCCATGGGCGCTCACTTTAGCATGCGTAACGTAATCGAAAAAAGACAGGCACATCTCGATTTATCTCGTTTTGTCGGAGATGTCATGCTAGACCTGTGGGTTAACAAGTACCGGCCGGCTCTCTGAGGGCCGCCAATCGCCACGCATTGTGTTATTTCTGTGATCTTAAGGCTGCGCCGAGCCTATTGTGCTGCCCCAATCGTATTTTTTTTATTGTTTAACAATATTTCCATAAAACAAGAATGTCACATTGTAGTTGCTGCTGATTTTCAATTTATCAGGTCACTGTGGATTTGTTTTTATAACGTTTGTAGATAATAGCTACAAGCATTAAATATAATAAGCATAAGCATATGCTCACGACTATATTCCCCGAGGGGGTAGTCAGAGATATTCTGAAACTTCAGAACATCCACGTTTCACTAGTAGTACCGAAACTCTGTCCAGTGTGACGGGGAGTGAGCCCGTCGCCACTTGTAATGGACAGTAGGTACAAGACATGCCTCGAAATTGAAGGATGCAGGTTTCCTCACGATGTTTTCCTTCACCGAAAAGCCAGTGGTGTTACAAATCGTACATAAATTCCAAAAACTCATTGGTACGAGTCGGCCTGGACGGGGATCGAACCATCGCCTCCTGCACGGCAGGCAAGGTTACTCGCCACTGGACCACCACGGCTCTAAAACGGCTCATTAAATATAATAAGCCGTAATGATTCGATATATTTAAAGCCCCTTAAGACTACAATGTGACATTCTTGTTTTTTTGTAAATGTTGTTTAATTGTTTAGAAATAAAAAAATACGATTGGAAGCAGCACAATAGGCTCGGCGCAGCCTTAATTAATTCATTTTTCAATCATTTTAACCATAAAACCAAATTCAACCTGTGCATGTTTTGTGGAGTTTCTGCCCTCATACTAACTGGTGTTTGATTTCGCCAACAACAGGAACAAAGAACCCAAAAGAGACTTGACAGTTACGAAGAGCTGCAAGGAGAACTGAAGACTTGTTAAGACTGCAAGTGTGATGTCGCTGTACTATAATTACCATCGTAACCATACAAATAACAACTCTACTTGTAATTTCATACAAATAACAATGCTACTTGTAATGTCATACAAATAATGCTACTTGTAATGTCATACAAATAACAATGCTACTTGTAATGTCATACAAATTACAATGCAACTTGTAATGTCGTACAAACAACAAAGTGACTTGTAACGTCATACAAATAACAATGCTACTTGTAATGTCGTACAAACAACAAAGTGACTTGTAACGTCATACAAATAACAAAGCTTGTATTATCTGTAAGGTATTAATCCTCTAGAAACCGCGAATGAACTAATTTTTTCACACGTGAAATCGTTCTCTCTTTCACTCGTTCGTAGCCCATTGTGGTACCGCGAGATGTCAAATTCACAAAAGCTCCATTATAGTCTATCCAACATAGGATGGTGATTATGATTTATGACAGATCGTTATAGAGATGTGACACGTCCACTTTTACTGATATGACTGCTAATACTAGCGTGGTAGTGGTACAAGCTGCCAATATAATAATAGGTAATAACTAGTAGCAGTGTTTGATAGGCTTATTTCCATGTTAACAAGGGAAAATAGTCTCCGTTTTACGCGTAGCAAAAAATAAAGTAAGTAAATAAAACATATATTACGAAAAAAGAATTTCTAAAGTCACTAATATTGTTAACAGTTACGATCCCGTTATTTATGTCACAGACCTAGTGAAAATGCTGTCACGTTGGACCTTGCGCGGCATTCTCCGCAGCGTGTTTTTAAATTTTTACTGGTTTTCTTTAATTATTTCAATTTCTGACAATATTTAAGCACTCAAAGCAATATGTAGGTATATCTAATACGCAAATATCGTTAATTTTAATTGATATTGTATTGTTGCAATATTTGAAAAATATCGACAATATTTAGTCGCCGTTTCAATGTCACGTCATCCCAAGATCCGAACATATCTCATCTGTCATAATCACCATCCTATGTTGGACAGACTATAGTGCACTATTTTGAAATCTAAGATTTTAGTAACTTTACGCTTATTCAAGAGGATTTGTATTCTGTTGGTGTGTTTTTTAATCAACTTCACGTTCATAAAGTCATTATTGCTGTTATGTGATGTTGTTATAGTACATTACTGCAGCGGCCAGCAACAGAGGCATTGATGGACGAACGTGTAAATGTGGGCCGAGGCGAAGCCGAGGCACACATACGTAAGTCCATCAATGCCTAGTTGTGGCCAAGGCTTGTATAGTACTTTTCTCAAATAATGCGCGGAAATGAAAACAGTAAATTTTCTCAAATAATTCGCGGAAATTAAAACTCTTTTCAAAATCAATGACGAACAACGAACAACAATTATTTATTTTTTTCAATAAACAGCTTTCTATTTGCAAGCCAGTTCAAAATTTAAATAAAACCTTTGATGAGTTCGCCATGTTTCGGAGTAAAAGATCGTTCCATTTTTAAATTACACGACAGATATGAGTTTACTATGTAATTTATTTGGCCGCTAAACACGACAGATATGGATTTTCATACAAACATTGCCGGCCGCTGCGCGCATGTATTTGGCCAGTACAGCAATTTCGATTTATCTCGTAGAAGGTTGTCAAAATAATGCTCACATTTCCAAGCATGTTTGAGAAAAATACATTATGTGCGCTTGATTGTTAACCGCTTGCAGTTTGTCATCCAGCCTAGTCCTTGTATTTTAAAGGTTAACCTTTGTCATTGCAGACTAGCCATAGTATCAAGAGACCGTTCAATTTGAAATAAGCCTTTGCACTTCTAGACTTTTCCAAAAGAGGAGAACGTTAAATTAGTGTCAATACAGTAGTATAAACACTTAGTTAAAAGTTACGTAATGAAGGTACACTTACTGCATTTTATAGGCGATTGATTTGATTTCTTATTTGAAGTAGGTAAGTACAATACAATCAAAATACAATAGTATAAACACTTGAAAGTTGCGTAATGAAGGTACACTTACTGCATTTTATAGGCGATTGATTTGATTTCTTATTTGAAGTAGGTAAGTATTATTAATCCCTAAAATATTTTAGGTATTTTAGTCCAGTTGTAACCATAAAACTGTGAACCCTAGAACTCTGTACTAAAATGTCTTATTTTACCTTACGTAATTTCTTCATCTTAATATTTTGTTTAAGGCTGCACCGAGCCTATTGTGCTGCCCCCAATAGTTTTTTTATTTCTTAACAATTAATAGTCCGAGATCCGACTGCAAAATTATGCACCTATTTCATAGGCGAACGAAATGGGATTCTAGTGTATGTTTACACAGGGATTTACAAAACCGCCAAAAGTGGCTACTTTTTACAAGCATAAAGCATAATAATCCGTAATATTCCGAGAGATGAGTGTACTTTTTGCAACCATCAGCAGCAAGGCTGATTCAGTGTTTATGGGGTGTAGAGCTTCTCTGTGATGGGGATGGACCAGGTCTGCCTGCATAACTCTAGTCGGTTTAGGAGTTACTGATGATTAAAGGATAAAATACTATGTTTCGATAAATTGAAAGCCAATCAGGACTACAATGTGACATTCTTGTTTTTTGGAAATGTTGTTTAATTGTTTAGAAATAAAGAAAATACGATTGGGGGCGGCACAATAGGCTCGGTAGGCCCTTAAGATTTTTGTTTGTAAATGTATACCTATTGAAAAACTTGTAAGCCAATTATTTGTGTCTGTATTTTATAATTATTACAATAATTTTTGCATTACTTTAGGAACTCAAATTTTTTCTTTTTTCTTTATCCACGTGATAGTAGGTACAGTATTATTTGTGATACTATTTACTGTCATACTAAAAAAAAATTAAGTGCTAAACATTACTGCCAAAATACCTCATATTGAATAATGTACATACAAACCATACATTTGTAACATCATGTATAAAAGAATAAGCTGTAAATATTTTGTTACATTAAAGAAATATACCTAATATTGTTCTATTTTTGTTGTTTTATTTAGAAAACAATGTTACAAAAGTGCTATTTTTGAAAGTCACACATCCTGATTCCTGATTCGTAGATATTATTCGAAAAATTATAAAATTCTTATAATTAATGTAGGTACGTATAATTATATCAGTTTCATAATTTATGTCAGTTTCAAGTAGGTACCTATGAATAATTCATAATTAAGTATTAGGATGTGTGAAATTAAATAAATTAACAATACTATGTCATTTGGTTTTATCTCAAAAAACTAAATACTTTCTAATAACCCACTTAGATTATATTCTATTTTTGCAAAATGAAACCCAAACGACTAATCCAAACCAAAATAAGTATGTAAACTCTGTACTTAGCTCTAAAAACCCACTGCAAGGCCCTATTCACTAGGAAATTGAAACGTTAGTAAGCAACCTGCACCAAACTAGGATGATTGACAGCCGGTAGGTGTCCACCCAGCTTCCAGCTGTCCAGCTTCTGATGTCCACTTAAAATAATGTTAGTTCAGTAACGTAGCGTGGGGGAGGGGGGACAGGGGATGCAAAAGCCCTGAGCGGCCCTTTACCAGGGGCGGCAAATTCGGGAACAATAATACATTAATTGAGCTCTGTCTATAACCAATTCGTAAAGCAGAAAAAAGTCTTGCTTTCGCTCGCTCTAAATTTCTGTTTTTATTACTGTACCTAGACATGATACATGATACTAAAAAGTTCTGTTCTGACCACAGCTAAGATGTGGTGCTAAAAATTTCGAGCTTGCTTCGCTCAATCCATAGCTTCCGTTACTTTGCACATGTTTTGTACGTAAAAAAGCTCTGGATCTAACCAATTAGTATTGAGGAGAAAAGTCAGAGCGAGCTTTGCAGGGATAAACCAAACGATGTCTGACCACAAACCGAATCGAAGTGCAAAAAAAAAGTTTTTTTTTTAATGTAGGTATGATAAGGGGGCGGCATAATCGGTCTGTGCCCCGGACGGCAGAAATCCACGCTACGCCACTGGTTTGTTACATTTATTTTATTGACTTGGTCCTAGGGGTTAGTTTAGCTTGATACCCGTCCACCGAAACAACAGATATGGCCATGACGAGTTTGAGCTCTTCGTAACTCTTGGGTGACGTAACAGTAAACTCTCTCAACACTCGAACACAGATGGTCTTCACTAGTTTCATTGCGAAGTATCTCCCTGTAATTTAATTAGAAATAAATCAGAATTTCATTTACTTCATTCATAGGCAGGAAGCTGGCATACGTAGTGTCTATACCTGGAGAGGAGACTGCCTTACAAGCAGCGGTGAAACATGGAAATACCCCTTGGCGGTCCGTCGTTGTTTCCAACTTAAGGTTTGTCCCTTTCTAATGCAACGACGAAAATGAAAAAAAGAGGTTTTATTTAATGTTTGTTCTGATAGAAAGGGAGAAACCTAAAGTTGGAAACATCGACTATGGAAAAGTACGAAAGAAGGTCGAACATTACCGACCGCCATGGCCAATTTTCGTGTTTCCATGCTTGTAAGGATCCATTGGTTTATTGGTTATCCCTGCCTATAGGTAGGTATTATAATTATGACGAATCCCCTAATAGGTAAACAACGATAATCAAGTTAATTTTAAAAAGGTACCCTTTGGGTTACGGTAGTAAAAAATTACAGTACTCTATGCTACGGGGCTACACGCTTATGTTGATACCACAGAGTAATAGGTACCTTGTAGACTCTTCACCCATTGTGGAGAATAATTGACCCCATAAATGATTCTTATTCTAGAAAGCTACATATAGGGTCGGGCGTCTCAAATTCAACCAGGCAGTAATTTCGAAAATGTGACTGCCAAATCGTGCTAGTTTGTTTAAAAGAGAGGTATTTGCGTCCCCTTCTGCTCACTAGTTTGCGTGGTAATCATTAATCATGTGCAAGGTGGTGGCGTGAGGAGCATTTTTGTGACAATTGACTCTAAAAGTAAGATTTTTCTACAAATTTCTTTTCTTTTTAACTTTTTTTGCTTAATAGTACATTACTGCAGCGGCCAGCAACAGAGGCATTGATGGACGAACGTGTAAATGTGGGCCGAGGCAAAGCCGAGGCACACATACGTAAGTCCATCAATGCCTAGTTGTGGCCAAGGCTTGTATAGTACTTTTCTCAAATAATGCGCGGAAATTAAAACAGTCAATTTTCTCAAATAATTCGCGGAAATTAAAACTCTTTTCAAAATCAATGACGAACATCGAATAACAATTAGTTTTTTTTTTTTCAATAAACAGCTTCCTATTTGCAAGCCAGTTCGAAATTTAAATAAAACCTTTGATAAGTTACCTCCTTGGTCGCCATGTTTCGGAGAAAAAGATCGTTCCATTTTTAAATTACACGACAGATATGAGTTTACTATGTAATTTATTTGGTCGCTAAACACGACAGATATGGATTTTCATCTATGATTTTCATACAACATTGCCGGCCGCTGCGCGCATGTATTTGGCCAGTACTGCAATTTCGATTTGTCTCGAAGAAGGTTGTCAAAATAATGCTCACATTTCCAAGCATGTTTGAGAAAAAGATATTTATTTATTTATAGTTACACTATTTCATGTAGTAATCTAGCATTTAAATGCGCCATAATTAGTTTCCTTACGAGTAAATATTCCCGGTTAAATTTTAAGGTAAGGAATCAAAACAAGGTCTCTCCCACACTGAGCCACTTTGGGTGGTGCACATTTAACCACTGTTCCATGTGTACACTCTATTGTTAAATGTGTACTGTGATTATAATTACTTAAATATTTTTTTTTATAGAATGGCGCGAAAAAAGGTATTAGTGAGGAAAAAGGGTGAACATTCTGCTTCCAATATGCTTAATAGCTTAATATTATTGTATTTCAGAATTTTTTTTGTTTCTTTGTTTCGGTCGTGTTAGTTATTTGAATCTTATTTTGTTTCACTACTTTGATTATTTTACAAGTTATTTTGTTTGAAGGAAACTAATAAAAAAGTATTTAACTTTGTTTTTTATGTTTAGAATTCTGAATTAATAAATACTGATTTCTTTGGCTAAAAAGTAATCTAAACGATATGCTAAATAAGGTGGTTCATTGTGGAAAATACCCCGGTTAAATGTGTACAACCTGATGAACATTGAACCAAATCCCATTTTTTAGAAATTCTTTTTTTTAAATTTAAACCAAAAGGAATGTAAAGAATAAATGATTGTAAAATTAAAGTTTTATAAATTATCTAGGTACCTACCTACACACAAAAAAATTAACGCATCGAAATTTACCCGGTTCATTGTGAGACAACTAGGGTTGCCAACCGTCCCGCGAGAGGCGGGACGCGACTCTAGACCCTCAGAGGATGCGTCCCGCGATAGATGTGTGCGGGACGCCTATTGTCCCGTTTTCTGGCTAACCTTTATGGCAGAAGTAGTTATGAGCTCAGTTGACTCAGAAGAAGTGATATAAAACTTTATTAATTTTCTTCTCAAATTTTTGCATTTTTATTTCTTTTTATTGAATGCTTAAGTTCGAACTTAGATTCTTCTTCGAGACTTCTTCTTTTTCTTGCATGTCAGAATGAGCCATATCGCATGAATATTTATTCATGATGTATAGGAAACATTAGCCAGCTAGTAATTGTAGTAACGAGTCTGACTGTCCAAGATGTGCCTGACGTATTAACACAGGTTCCATTAAACTGCTGATTCCTGGCACCCCATGGTACTAACTTTTATGTTTGTAAAATCATTTAAATGTTTACTTAGGTAATTGACCGATTTTCATTTCTGATTCGAATGCTCCTTAAAGTTAAAGTTTGATGTACTTATTATTATAGTTTAGTTGTTTGTGTAACCGAAAACAAAATTTTTTTATTTTCTTCAAATCCTCATTGTTTTTTCGACTTTTTATACTTTGACAGCCGGGTCCCGCTTTTTTTAGCCATGTCCCGCATCTTGATTGCAAATATCCCGCTTATCCTTGTATTAAGGTTGGCAACCCTAGAGACAACCGACCCTACATCTACACCGATACCTATATGGATTGCAAAGTTCCAATGGTAAATTGATTCGGTTCCGCGCTGATAAGGGTCAAGGCGCCCTTGTAATGCTATTAAGTCTCATGCATAATAATATGATGGTGAGGTACTACCCGTTCACGACCAGTTGGCCGTCGATGACCGTTACAAAATTTCCTCACAGGCACATTAATTGGTCCCGTCGACAAAAAATAATATAAAAGGCAAATAAAAATTTAAAATTAAAAGCGATATTAGTGACCGGGACGGATGTGCCGTACGTGGTTGCGTTGCTAAAGGTTATAAAATTGCGTTTATTAGGGTCTCTTAGGGGTGCGGTGCGGGGAAGCGGGAACGGAGGTAGCGGCCAACTCGAAGTGAATTACTAGTACCTATCTAATCTTTATTATTTACCTCTACCGCTAAATATACAACGTGTTAATGAATTAGCGCAAAACCTCATACACCCCAACTGATTTATAACTAAATAATTAGATTGAAACAATAATTTCATTATTTTGATACTTAAAATTAAAAGTTATTCGCATTTTAAGTTTTGAGGCAAAAATGATTTGTTATCATTTCAGCAATGAATGAAAGCGCTAACGTACTCATGGATACATTTTAATAATCTTGTTTTGGTAGTAAGTAGGGTGAGTGTGCCCGTGCGGTGGGTTGACATTGGGTTCAGAAAATTTAAAATTTTGCAAACAAATTATTTAATATTTTGAAAAAAATTACCTATGTTGAAACCATGATAATTCGATTCTGCTCTCGATTCTAAACAAACTACTTTCTAGTTTTGCGTTAATTCATTAACACGTTGTATAGATCACACTTTGCTTTGGACAGAATTAGGGATCCATGATTAATAAACTTACCCAAGCAATCCATAGGGCCCGAACTAAACGGTAAATAGCAGTAGGGATGGCGCGCCTTGGTGATTTCTGGGCTGAACCTCTCAGGGTCGAACGCATCGGGTCTGCTCCAGAACTGCGAGTCGCGGTGCAAGTGGTATATTGGGACCACGAGCGAGCAGCCTGCTGGCAGGGTGGCGGAACCTGGTGATGGAAGATAGGTATTCAACCAGTGTTGCAAAAGTCACTTCGATAAAATCGGTAGGATTGGCGACAAAAAATCGGTACAAATCGGTAGATTGGTTTAAACTCCTATTTTTTTCAAAAAGTGCTCAATCGCCAACAAATTCTGAACGATGAGACAGCTGATAGGTACTTAATAATTTTGTGCCCATGCCAGTTTCCAAACCAACCAAAACTTGAAACTTGAGTGAAGTGAAACAATTTTTGTAAAAATTTAGTAGATACTTACCTACTTACTATAGATAAATATTGATTTCAAGGATTTTTGTGCAGGGATTTAAAATGCCAGAACTCTATTCCATAACTTATAAAATCTAATTTGCATTACATAATTGTTTCAGTTCACAAACTTTCAAGGGGAAGTCCAAACTTTCTAATAAGACCATATAAAGATTCTTATCTAACCCTAATTTCTAATTATCTGCTACAATAAAGGCAAAATAATTCAATATTTGGCTAAAACATCTTCTGTGAAATGAATTGGTAGATCACAACCTAAAATCGGTATATCGGTAGACAGTACCCGAAATAGGTAGATCTACCGATAAATCGGTAGCTTTTGCAACACTATTCAACTAATCTTTGGATTCACTCATTATCGCACTTGCTTTTACCTACCTTTCCTCAGTTTTTCCCATTTGTATGAAATGACTAGCTAAGCGTCCAAAGTGTGCGTTCACACTGGTATGTGTGTACTGTGAGATGGTATATCACAGGGTTGTCTCACTGGCCATACAAGATTGAATTTGGAACACGAATCCGAAAAGAAACAAAGATTCAAAGCGATAGGTTCACTGAGCAAGTAATCACTATTATAGATTGGTTTTTATTACATCCCTGGGCAAAAAGAGGGATTGACGTCTCGTTTATAATAATTTTCCATACAAAACCAATATAGTCATTCTTCAATAGTTATTTACGTGTATTTCATTAAGAAAACCTCTAAAGCTAAAGCTCTACCCGCTACAGTACCTACTGAGTGAGCTGTTGCATACGTCAGTCTTACACAAAACACACCCTCATTTTATACAATACGAGCTTTTACCCGCGACTTCGTCCGCATAAATTATACTATCAGTTTAAAATAACAATGTGCATGACCTCGCCTGCAAATGTGACGTCACTCAATCACACGAACTTCACTCGAGTCATTCAAATGATTATTTCCTTTACATAGAGTCTATATTCCTTTACAACCGAGTGAAGTTATCGAACGGCCCTTCAAGGTCATGCACATTGTTATTTTAAACCGATATTAGTATACCAGATTTTAAGTCAGATGATAAGCTATCAAACAAAAAAAGTTTCATCAAAATCGGTTCAGTAGTTTTTGCGTGATACTCGAACAAACAAACACCCAAACAAACAAACAAACTAAATTCTTTTTTCAAATTTACAGTTTTATAATAGTCAATTCGGGGAAAAGGTCGTAACTGCCCTGATCCGTCAAGATACCTACGTAAGAAGCCGTATTTTGGGCATCCTACACTGTCACGAGTGGAACACACCCTGTGGATAGGTACTTAGCTAGTCACTTCATACAAACGGGAAAAACTTACAAGAAGAGGTAAGCATGTGCGATACTGAGTAAGTAGGGTTGCCAACTTTTTTTCAACCAAATATAGTAGTTCGAGCCGAGAACCCGAAAAAATATAGTAGATCGGGGAAAAATAAGAAAATATATAGTATTTTTCGAACTTGTCAATTTAACATTTTATAAAAGGTTTTTTTTTTCAACTTTTACCACTAAATAGTCTAAATACCAATACCAAGTTATTATTCTTCAATCATCTCCCCATTTCGTATTTTTCGAAACGCAGAAGTCGCTGGAGTCGATAGAGAAATAAGATAAATATTAAAACTTAGATATAAATCAGACTAGGAAAACTTGCTGCCATTTTTCAGCAGTCGATTTATTACAAAATTGTATAGGAAGTATTCTACAATTCTAAATGGTCCAGTCTAGATCAAATGGAACAAATGTGATGAAGAGAGAGAAATTGTTAAAAAATAATGTTAAGTTATTGGGCATTTTTATTGGGCCAACGTATTTAAATTCTCTATAAATTATTTGCTCATCAAAATATAGTAGTTTTGCCTACTATATATTTTCCTCAGAATTATAGTAGTAGGGCCCCTAATATAGTAGGATACTATATTATATAGTAGGGTTGGCAACCCTTTGAGTAAGATACAACCAGGGTTGGCATGATTAAAACAAGTTGTTTTAAAACACATGTTTAAAACAGTTTGAATTAAAACCGTGTTTTTTATATCGTGTTTAAAAACACAGATTAAAACTTGATTAAAACAAGTTTTAAACAATGTACAGGGTGGGCCTTAACTGCATGCCCAGTTTGAATATTTAATAAAAAAATAATCACTGAATAAAGAAATATTCAATTTATATTTTTATAAACTAGAAGAAATGGAAATTTTGATGACATCGAGTTTTTTAAAATTTTGTTGTCTATGTGACTTCCACCAGCTTGTTGACATTCTTCGAGTCTGGCTCGTAAATTTTCAAACTCACTTCAACACGTTGCTCTCGGAACGGCGTTAATTTCGAGCACAATTTTTGGTTTCAGCTGCTCTGTTGTTGTTGGATTATCTTTGTACTCTTAATTTTAAGTATCCCCACAAAAAATAATCATTGGGAGACTGGGAGTAAGATCTGGACTGCGTGGGGGCCACTGAATGTCTCCTCTTCTTGAGATGAGTTTCCCAGGGAACATCTCTCTTAACTGATCTATCGATACTCTGGCAGTGTGGCAGGTAGCTCCATCCTGCTGAAACCAGGTCCTGGAATTATGGCCTTGAAATTCTCTTAGAGCTGGAACTAAGAAATCTTGCAGCATCTGACAATAATTCTCAGCTCTTACCGTTACAGCAACTCCTCTTTCATTTTCGAAGAACTATTGGGCCCAATAATTCCCCTAGCCGATATTGCAGCCCACACAACGACTTTGGGACTATGAAGAGGACGTTGGTGCTTTTGTCGGGGATTCGTTCCAGACGAAAACCGGCGATTTTGTTTCTTCATAATGGACATGGACATGAAAGGACATCTGGCACATAATACCCAAAAATGTATAACCGTCCTTCTATTTTTATTATGGACTATTGGAACACTAGAAACTAACTGCAGGCATTAGTTTATTTTATAATGATTTTTAGTTTTTATCATTTTTATATAAAAAAAAACATTCTGCTTGCAACACCTCCTACTACCATCTATCTCTCTCTTTTCAAAAGATACAGGCGTTTAAAATTAGAATGGTGCGGATTCCGCCATTTATGATTTTTTTACCGCACACAAAATTACATGGGTTCTCTGGAACATTTGTTCCAGGCCTGGCCCATACCCCTCTGTCATAGTAGTTGCGGGCCGATGACCCCATCAGTGAGGAGTTGACCTTCCGGGAAGGTCGAGGTTTTCTGGTACTCGTCAGACATACCCTTAAACTCCCTCCGAGTTTCGTTCTTCTACTCCCACGGGATTTATGAGAACAATAGCGATTATAGTACGAGATACGACCGTAAGATCATGCACCTATCCCTTAGGCGAACGGCATGTGATTCATGTTAAAGTTTACACAGGGGTTCACACAATGCCACCGGGTTGCCTAGCAAAATCTTGCCGCAAGTACCTTTACCATGATGATTTATGGTACCATATTTAACAAAAAATGCACCTATCTGTTAGGCCAGCAAATGAGGTGCCATTGGAAGGAGACCGATCTAAAGATCTGGAAAGACTAGGGTTGCCACCTCTCAGTCTGCCGCAACTCTAGGGTTGCCAGGTTCAAAAAAGTCATTTTTTACGAGAAATGCACCTATAAAGTAGGGACTTAATTTCTACACCAAATTGAAGCTATCGTCTTCCTCAACACGGTGGACCAGGGTTGCCAGCCTAAAAGCTACCGCAAATGAGGGTTGCCAGCACTTTTACCAACAATTGCACATACCAGATAGGAACGATTTTAAGAAGTAAATGGGGTGCCATCGGAAGGAGACCGATCTAAAGAACTGGAAAAACTAGGGTTGTCACCTCTCAGTCTGCCGCAACTCTAGGGATGCTAGGTTCAAAGAAATAATTTTTCAGCGAAAAGAGCACCTGCAAAGTAAGGATTAATTTCTACACCAAATCGAAGCCATCGTCTTCTGTCAGACCAGACTCCCGCCAGACCTGATCTACCATGGAAACTCTCGTTTTCTAACATGTATACATATTACATAGGGCATACACTGAAATGCGTTACATACCTTCCTACTTTAGGTTAAATTAATTCTGAAGACGGATACCTATAGGTAAAGGTAAACCGATTATTTCATTCATAGTTAAATACGTTTCATACATATTTATTAACACTCTAGTACAGCAAACAACGTTGATATTTAATAATAAAAATGGACCAAGTAAAAGGGCAATGGGCAAAAATTTATGGAGTGTGGCCCCGCCCTACTAAACCTCTATCCAGATCTTTAGATCGGTCTCCTTCCGATGGCACCTCATTTGCTGGCCTAACATATAGGTGCATTTTTTGTTAAATATGGTACCATAAATCATCATGGTAAAGGTAGGTACTTGCGGCAAGATTTTGCTAGGCAACCCGGTGGCATTGTGTGAACCCCTGTGTAAACTTTAACATGAATCACATGCCGTTCGCCTAAGGGATAGGTGCATGATCTTACGGTCGTATCTCGTACTATTATATTTGGTCTATGTTTGAGTGTAGGTGCATTTTCATTTAGCATAACTTACGTAGCATCAGAAAAGTTATCCTTACCTATATTAATGTCTTCAGCAATAGTCCTCTGTATCATTACTCCAATGGGGAACAAACGTAGAACTTCTTTAAACACCATCTCCAAATAAGGCATTTTCTTCAGATCCTCGTCCGTCACCGGTCTGTCCGTTTCGCCTATGACGTCTTTTATTTCTGCATACAGTTTTTCCTGAGAAAACAAGAATTATCCCTATAATATAATTACCTATGATGTCCATTGATGATAAATGGATGAACCAAGATTGATTGACCGAAGCCCGTGGATAAATCTTATGTAACTGTAACTTTGAAAGAAGAAACCGTTTCCATGTGGAGTTCTTTTGATAGATTAAATTTTATATCTAAATATACGTGTTAATGAATTAACGCAAAACTGGAAAGTAGTTTGCTTAGAGTCGAGAGCAGAATCGAATTATCATGGTTTCAATAGGTAATTTTCTTCAAAATATTAAATAATTTTTTGGCAAAATTTAAATGGGTACCTAAACCTTTTGGCACAGTGATAACCACAATTTTCTCCTAAATACGGATCAGTTGGCGTACAAAACATTTGCAAAGTAACCTAAGTAAAAGCATCGATGTAAAAGAGAAGCGAAGCGAAGCAAACTCGAAAAGCCTATGCCTAAAAATAACGCCTTTTTTATTTTTTTTAGCGCGGCCATCAATCAAACTTGAATATTATAGTTCAGAATAAACTTAAAAACAAAACTTGTTATTACAAATATCTCGGAATTCAGTCCGGACTTGTAATATTTACATTTACATTACAACTTCAAGCCTTTATATCTTCGTCCGGACTGAGTTTAGGGATATTCATGTTAATAAGTTTTGTATGTTTTATTCTGAAATAAAATATTCAAGTTTGGTTGCTGGCCGCGCCAAAAACAACGACGCAAAATAAGGCGCCAACCTTACATACAAAACCCGCATTGTCTTTTAAAGCACCACGTCATATCTACCTGTAGTCAGAACTCTAGGATTATGTGTAGGTAGGGTAGGTATATAGGTACAATAATTAAAACAGAAACTTAGAGCGAGCGTAGCGAGCTCGACTTTTCTCTGTTCTACGAATTGGTTGTAAAGTGCCGCCAGGGGCATTTGCCCCCCCCCCCTGCCCCCCCCCCCCTCTCTACGCTACTGCATTTGACAAGTATAACTTAGCGGTCATGTTAGAGCGAGCGCAGACTAGAGACAAAACAGTTGTGAGACAGATTCGTCGCACGCAGACAAAACTGTTTCGAAACAGTTTTGTTTCAAACGCGGCGCACACCAAGTAAGACAAAACTGTTTTGCCTACGTCACGACGCGTAACTTAACGTTATAACCCCGAACATTTTTCATTGAACGTCCCCCCAGAGCGCCGCGGTCATATAAAAACTGTAGACATTATTATAGTCAACGATTTTTTTTTGGTCATCGCTGCCTGCGCTCCCACTAGATTCCGTTAATTAATTATTATAACTTATTATATTAACCATTAGTAGATGTTTACTGCGTTATCTTTTTTTTTCTCTGCTGGGACTTATTTTATGTACTTATAATTTTCTTTTTTTTCACTGTTCTATTATCTCAATGTCACTCACAATACCTAATTGTTTTTATTAGCTTATTTTTAACAAAACTCATGTATAAGTGAACAATGTTCTTTTGAGTAAATAAATTCTTTAAACCGAATTTTTAATCAACTTTTTAGATTAAAATTTTAATCGTTAATTTTTAATTTTAATCAAAATTAGGTTTTGGCCCATACTGCTAAGAACAAAAGCTTCTGAAATGCGGCAACTCGTTGTCATTGTTGTATGGTTTCAATATTTAAAAGCCTATAGTGCTTACTTGGGACCATTACAATGTATGTGCCTGTGAGCCTTATTTATTTATTTGGTTTATGCCTCAAAGTATTTGTCCAAGTAGGTTTGAAAAGGTTTACTAGTTGTTTGAAGTTGAATTTTCAAAAGGTGCGATTTTTTGTCGCCGAGCGTCATCATCATCTTCCTAACAGCGTCCCACTAGGTAGCGGGTTCTGCTTTCCTAGTCTGTTTCTTCCACTTCGCTCTGTCTTGAACATCGTCGACGATTTTTTGTCGCTGAGCGTAGCTATTCATATAAATTTTAATTTTTCACTCGCGCCATCTACCCGCGGTTCATCAATTGTACCGCAAACAACCATAGTTCTTGCAGCCCTAATATTTGCTGACGTCATCGTCTTGCCACTTTCTGTGACTTCTCTCCTACCTATGTAGGCACTAGGCAGTGTCCGGGAAACCCCGAGCAACAGCTTGGGAACAGAGGGGTTACAAGGGGTACGTCGCTAGACAGTTTTGTCGTTGGTGTGCGCGCTCACATACTTCTACCTATATAGAATGTCTTTGCCCTCGAATTATCATCTTCCTAACTTTTGAGGATAGGTAGTCAAGAACATAATATGTAATGTAATGTTCCTGTATATTAATAATAATATACAGGGTGGAAAGTTGTGATGAAAGCTACCAGAAGCATTACAGCTACAAGAAAACGTTACTAGGAGACTAACCCTAACTTTTGGAGCATTTTACTTCTGCACTCACAGATTTAGAAAAAAATTAACAGTCATCGAGAAGAACTGAAATTTTCACAAAACTTTGTTCATCTCATCCCATTCGATTCTCTTACTGATAAGGAACATAAGTAGGTATCTGTGGGGTCAACAATTTAATTAAATTTGTACCTCATTTGAATCAGCATTAAATCAGCAAGTTTTTTTAATAAAGGGTCACTTTTCCGTAATACATTTTTTTCACAGGGTGCTCTTAAATTGAAAAGTTATTTTTTGTAAAGCTAATTCAAAATTTACAGAAAAAAAATCATTGCTCGTTAAATTTGGTACCAAGAGCTGCAATACAGTTTTTGTAGTGTTGATACATTATCGAGTCATAATACAACACCTTTTGTTTCATTGTTTTTAAACAATTTAATTTTTTTTTCATTCAAAATTCGGTAGTTTTATTGAAAAACACAAAAATATTCATAACTTTTCATGCAATGAGTTTATGGCCATGCTGTAGAAAGATTTTTTGTAGGAAATTATCTCCTTTATCTCTCTGTTTCGTTTGATCCACGACTTTTTGACCACCCTGTATATGCTATTGCCGTGAATTTTTTCACATCTCCAACTACAACCGTTTAGCTGGGAGAGGGGGGGGGGGGGGGATACTTGACTCCAACCAAAATTTTCGCTTTAAAGCTTAATATTTCGCTAACGGATCCCTAAATCGAAAAATGTTTTTGCCAAACCCACAATATTTTTAAAAGACCTATCCAACGATACCCCACAATATGGGACAGACGAGAAAAAAATCCATCCCCACTGCATTAAGCGTCTCTGAGCTAAGCCGCGGACAGACGGACGGACAGACAGACGGACGGACAGACGGACGGACATGGCGAAACTATAAGGGTTCCTTTTTGACTTCGGAACCCTAAAAACGGATGTTTGAATTAGGTCTAGTAGGCCTTGCCGTTTAGAATGGAACAGCACAGCAGATTTCTTTTTGCGATTTCAAGTTTGCTCCCTTAGTAAAAGTTGTTCAGTTTGATGGTCTGAAGTTCCTATGATTTGACTGTTTACAAAATTATCACTTAGTGATTTTATTATTTCCCTACTAAATGTATGGCTATGGTATTTAAATTTTGCGTTTTCTGAGAGTTCTAATACCTCGACTGTCTCCGTGGTCTAATGGTTAAGAGCATTGGCTCTCGACACGGAGATCGTGGGTTCGATTCCCACGGGGGACACCTAGTGATATGTCACTTTGTGCGTTTTTCTCCATTTGGTTAGGACATTGCAGGTTGAATCACCTGATTGTCTGAAAAGAAAAATGATTCCGTGCTTTGGGTGGCACGTTAAGCCGACGCGGTGGTAGAGTCAAAAAATGACGTCAAAAAGCTATCTATATGATATTATTTCGAATAAAAAAAATTTGAATTTTGAATTTTTGCCGTTGGTCCCGGCTACTATCTCTGGTGGTAGTAGTCGTTACATAAAAACCACGTCAGAGGCCGTAAGGCGGTCTGAAAAGGGCTCTGCCCACACGATAAGAAGAGAATACGTCGACATCGGTTAACCCCATAGAGACTTATAGATTGACCAGAATGTCATGAAAAATTAGGAAATCAAATTTTAGAGTAAGCAATACTGGGGTAATTGGATTAGGGCCCTTTAAACACTGCGACGTTTTGCAGCACTTTTAAAACGCCATACAGCCACGAAGAAAAACGTTCGTAATACAATTCAGCTATAAAATTATATGCCTTTTCTTATAAACAAGATGACAATATTCGGCCAGATGATTTGGGCGTTCAAACGCTCGCAATAACCGAACGCGCGTTTTTATCGCCGCAAAAAGTTGCAGTTTGTAAAGGGCCTACTTGATGACAGTTTGACATTTTGCTCCGATACCAAAAGTTGTTCAGTTTGATGGGTAGACCACTTGTAACAGTACTCTATGGGGTAGACCTCTTAAGGTAGCATTCCGATCCTAGCGACCGCGACCGGCGACCGCGGCGCGCGACCGCGACCGGCGACTGCGACCCACTGCTTTCCTACACGTCGCGCGACTCGGTCGCTTGCATCCGTCAGCACTTCATATATTCATATAAAGCAGTGGGTCGCAGTCGCCGGTCGCGGTCGCCCGTCGCGGTCGCCGGTCGCGGTCGGAATGCTACCTTTAGTTTAAAAGGATGCTAAGGCTGCCTGTCCACTGATGCGAGCTGGCTGGGCGAGCAGTGTAGCTGTCTAAATATTAACCAATCAGGAGCCCGGCCGATCTTGCCATGTGAAAATCTATATTTTTTTACCTTTTTTCATTTCATGAGATTCTGGTCGACCTATAATATTTTCCTTATCAGTGAGAGAATCGAATGGGATGAAAAAAAAGTTTTGTAAAAATTGCTGTTTTTCTCGATGACTGTAATTTTTTTCAAAATCTGTGAATGCAGAAATAAAATGCTCCAAAAGTTAGGGTTAGTCTCTTAAGAACGTTTTTTTTTATCAAAGACTTCTACTAAAACTGAGGTAGACGGGGCATACGCACCAAATCTTGAAACGTTCCAACGGAGCTAATTAGCACCCAGGGCGCTCAGTGTTCATCAGCGCCCAATACGCGACGGTCCTAAACGGAGCTACCAAGAAATGATATTTTACGTGAAATTATGCGAATATAGTCTGCATTATTATCACTAAACTTGTTTAAAAGTGTCAATTTGTAACAACAATATTAGTAGTACCATAAGTATTCAGAATTAATGCCTATTTATTTAGTTATTAATAATTTTGTGAAATATTGTTCTCATTACTATGTTTCCAAATTGTATAACCATCATTTTTCTGTCTCACCCAACGCATAAAACAACCATCGCTATTTGTCTGTCTAATACTCACGACGGGGGGGAATCCCCAAACCTCGCAAGCGTTCAAGTAGGTAGCCCAACGCCATAGCCCATCTTTGTCACTCTTGTTGACAATGAATATTGATATCTCACGCTCTTTTACGTACCTAGATACTTTATCTTTGTGTGTGTAATATTGTCAATGTGTAGTTTTAAGATTGCTTTTCAAATGCCGTATGGTAGTGTACACAGCACGTCTACCTCAGTTTTAATAGAAGTCTTTGTTTTTTATAGCTATAATGGTTCTGGTAGCTGCCCTTTGTGCCCCATCCTACACACCTACCTGACATTGGGGATGGTATGCCATCATCAACAAAAGATACGAAGCTGCCTTCGCTGAAGCTTCTTGACTCTGAAAAGGAGATAATTGTTTATGAAATACCTAATACTGGTTTGTCATAATCTGCTGGGCACGGCTTACTCACGATAATAACGTTCAGAGGGATCAGGGCCCTATTTAATAAACGAGACAATGACAATTTGACAATGGCCTCGATTCGGAGTGTACCACGACTAAACTAAACTTAATGTATTCCTGTCACTTTCTAAAACAAGATTAAGAAAAGAGACAGAAAACCAACAGCTGACTTTAGTGCTGTCAAAGTGACGTTAAACGCCCAAAAACGACTTAAATAAGATGGCGTACATTATGATGGCACCTTATTTTGCGCATTTAACGTCACTTTGTCACTGCTTTGACAGCACTAAAGTCAGCTGTTGGTTTTCTGTCTCTTTTCTTAATCTTATTTTAGAAAGTGACAGGAATTAGTCGTGGTACACTCCGAATCGAGGCCATTGACAATTCAGAGTACATTACTGAGAATGCTACGACACATGAAGCACTGCAAGTTTAGCGTCATTAGTAACCGGCAATGTACTCTGAATTGTCATTGTCAAATTGTCATTGTCGTGTTTATTAAACAGGGCCCAGGAGTGTGATTTTTGAATCTCATTTGCTGAGTTCTGCAGTTGAAAATGTCAAAATTACTTTGGAGATACGCATCTTTCTACTGCTGATTTGACTATCAAAAATCGCACTCCTGAAGTATAATTTTTTGAAGTCAAATCAGCAGTAGAAAGATGCATATCTCCACAGTAATTTTGACATTTTCAACTGCTGAGCTCAGCGAATGAGTTTCAAAAATCGCACTCCTGGACATACCTACTCCAAAACCGATCGATTTTTGGAAGTACAACTAAATTCAATTATTTTTTAATTAAACACTTGTATCATTTTCATCACCTTTCTTCAATTTTATTACTTTCCACCAGGGACCGAAACCGCTATCGATAATACCGGTATTTGTGGTTACAACCTTTATTTTTTTTACAGGTGTTTTTAGAGGTAACCTTAATATCATTCTACTAACGGTCCGCGTACACAGAGATATGTTGAAATAAAGAATTGTTTCTTCATAAAATATAATAAGTATTCAATTTTTAAGTTAAGTTCCTCGTTAGTCGTTACTAAATATAAATACAAATTAAATCAAATATAATAACAAACTGAAACTCAAACGTGAACATAAACTTAAACCATTCTATGCTTTTCGGTTTAATAAAATGTAAATAATCATCTCCTCTATCATTTCGACCTGTCCAATGCTGTAGCAACATTGAAAATAGTGCGCGCGTCGCTCTTCGGGTGCTCCAAAAATGTGTCACCACCTACAACAACGACGTTGTTCAATTAATTTTGTAATTTTTATTAGTCGAAATTAAAGTAAATTTTTCAGTGTTATTAAAAAACACGCGCGCTTTTTGCCGCTTTTTGCCGCTACACTGACCCTTACCCGTACTCACTCGCTTTCTATTGAAGGTCATATTTAGGTTACCGGTATTAAAATCGGTTGTTACCTGGATAAAGGTAACATTTAAATAAAGGTAACCGAAAATTTTCGGTCCCTGCCTTCCACATCAGTGTTCATTCCCTTCCTGAGCTAATCATTACAAATTTCACTACCATCCAGAGCTTCATTACCAGTTGCCCTTTTTCTTAAAAACTACCAGAGATTAAAAGGTGCCTTTAACAAAATGGTGTTCATATTGGTGCCAATAATTATATGATTCACTAAAAGTTACCATTTCACGAAAAGCATCTCGAGACAACAGGCCCGATTTGCACGAAACGCGGGAACGACCCATAAAAGTAAGTTGTAGTCTCATTTCCTAGGAAATGTATGGGAAAAGTTATTTGCGATTTCTGACATTTATAGTACTCTAACCTCGGTTGGTGCTATGGAGTTTATTAATACTTATAAGAAACAGGATCGATTGGCATGAAAGAAAGCTTCTGTGTATATTGTAAATTTTCTTGCTGACTGTAAATTTTTTCAAAATCTGTTAATGTAGTTCAAAATGTTTTAAAAAGTTAAGGATAGTCTCGTAAGAATATTTAACTGTAGCAACAACGGTTAAGGTATATGCCCTTACTGCCACGTCTCAAAAAATAGGTAATTGAATAACTGATCTTTCCATAATAAGCATATTTGACAGGTCCTTTTCTTACCAAATTTTTTATTAAATGAAAATTATATTATAATTATAGTTTTTATAAAACAGGTTCCTAGCATCCTTATTCCTTACCGCAGTAAAAATTGTAAATGTTTCATCCAACAGTTCTTTCATATTCAAATCCTGTGATAATAAAAATCTGTCTATGACACTAAGTTGCCCATTATTCGTGGTATCATCCGCTGTATTCATCAAATCTATCTTGTTTTGTTCCTCTAGAGTTTTCAGGTGTTTTGTCCTATTTTGTAGAACGGTCTTGCAAAATTCTGTCACTTTTTTCATGACACACTTCTGATCCCTATATAATTTGCTGAGCCAGAAGACAGGGTCAATTTGGAAGTACCATTTTGTCATTCTTGCGAATACTATGTCATAGAGCCTGTAACAATATTTTTAAATTGGGAAAACAATTTTTTTTTTTGGGGAATATATTGTCGTAATTAACGTCAAAAAGTCACTAAGTACAGCTGACCATACTACTGAGTTCGCCGCGACGAGTACTTATTATAAGCAAAAATCATTATCTGGATAGTTCTTCAAATTTCACCTTTATCGGCTTTTATCGCAAGAAGTCATTAACGTCAAAAAGTCAATAAATACAGTTGACCATATTCCAGACGAGTACTATTATAAGCAAAGATCCAAAGATTTTTTTTCGTCTATAAAGATCATTATCTGGATAGTACTTCAAATTACGCCTTTATTACCTATGTATAAAGTCCATAAAACTACAGAAAAAAATATTGCCTAAATTAATTATTAACCGACGAAAAAACAAAAGACGGAGGAGGTTCTCAAGTCGACGCGTATATTTGTTTTTTTTTTTTATGTATGAACACGCATAACTTTGTACAGAGTAGTCCGATTTTGATAATTTTTTTTTTGTTTAGTAGGTCATACTTCAGAGGTGGTCCCATTTTAATTTGGTAGAAGATCTGGTAAAGGGCTTCGGAGATAGACAATAAAACTCCGCAAAAAATCTATGGCATATCATCGACGATTGAAATAAATGATCCGATAACTTCTTACAGAGTAGTCCGATATTGATAATTTTTTTTTTTGTTTGGTGGGTCGTACTTCAGAGGTGGTCCCATTTCAATTTGGTAAAGATCTGGTAAAGGGATTCGGAGATAGACAATAGAACTCCCCTAAGATCTATAGCCTATCATCGACTATGGAAATAAATGATTCGTGTTCATGTTCCCTTTTAGGTCATACTTCAGAGCTGGTCCAATTTTAATTTGGTGAAGAACTGGTAAAGGGCTTCGGAGATAGACAATAGAACTCCTCAAAGATCTAGAGCATATCATCGACTATTGAAAGAAATGATTCGTGTTCATGTTCCCTTTTAGGCCATACTTCAGAGGTGGTCCCATTTTAATTTGGTGAAGATCTGGTAAAGGGCTTCGGAGATAGACAATAGAACTCCTCAAAGATCTAGAGCATATCATCGACTATTGAAAGAAATGATTCGTGTTCATGTTCCATTTTAGGTCATACTTCAGAGGTGGTCCCATTCTAATTTGGTGAAGATCTGGTAAAGGGAGATATACAATAGAACTCCTCAAAAATCTATAGCATATCATCGGCGATTGAAATAAATGATTCGTGTTCATGCTCCCTTTACATTTACAATGAATATGTTAACCCAATATAACACCAACACTGAAAATTTTGAAATAAAAAATTTACTTCAAAACTAAAAAGTACCTACTAAATAATAATATAACCAGCGTATTTTAAATTCGCATCTATCAGAACATTAATTTGTTTTTTGGATTCTAAAACAATAAATTACTGTAATTTTTAAAGAAAAAACATATTTTTTACGAAATTTTATTGTTTTATTTGGTAGGTGTAGGCTACCAAATTTTACACGTAAATTACAGAATTTTTATAATTTGCTAATAAAGTTACATTAATACATTTTGTTCTTACAAGTTAACAAAACAACTTCCTTATATAGTTACATAATTTGCCATAAGGCCAGAGGGTACGCAGAGATTTGTTGCATATGAGTGCACAGTGCACGCTAAAGCGCGCTCGTGTGTTGGTGTGTTTGGATGTGTTTGTGTTTGTGTGTGTGGGGGTGTGTGTGAGTGTGTGTGTGTGTTTGTGGGTGTGTGTAGGCAGGGGTTGGATGAATACGTGTGACAAAATAATTACAATAAAATGTTTATGTGCACCCACTTATCCAGCCCTATGACTTACGTCTTGGGATCACTTTATAAGCACATGGATAAGTGGATCACAAGTGGAGGATAGGAGGAAAAAATATTCAACTAAACTTCTTACTCGCATGCGTGAACCGTCCCTCAATCGTATATATCTTATTCTTATAGGCTCATCATCAGGTTCTCTCAGTTCGATATCACCATCTTCCTCACTCCACATACTATTTGGAATCGTTTCGTATCGCACAGCAAATTCTGCCAGACTTATATTTTCTAGCTCATCAGGCCTCAACACAGGGTGTAACAAAACTCGCCGGCGGGGGACAGGACGTAAAGGCTCTGCTGGTCTCCCAGTCCCCTGCCATCCGGGCGAAGATGGAGTGCCGCTGGGTTATTTTAGTGGGTATACCGGTGACACGCACCGGGGAGTCCCACATACCCGATACCGACTCAAAATTACTTAGGTATACTTGCATTCGTTTAAGAACTTAGTTATTAAGGTTAATTAAAAACTCAAAATAATTGCAAAATAATATTATATACTTTGATATACTTACTTACATTAGTTTAAGAATTTAGTTATTAAGGTAAAATTAATTATTATGTTTTGCTTTTCAGTTTTTTCGGCGGTTGAATTTTTTTGTTAAAAAGCTTTTATTTTCATTTTACAAAATAGTAGTTAATGACTTCTTGCGATAAGCCGACGATATGACGGCAATACTTAGATATGTAAAGGTACAACGTTCGATCATCAAAGGGTACAGCGTACCTACAAATTAAGCCAAATCAGACGACTAATAAACAACATTTTGATACTTTTTGACTCACCAACCGCGTAAATTTTTGAGTTTAATAAAAACTCTAAATAAGTGCAGGTACCTAAATGTTTTTTATAAAAAAAAATAAGAATTCTATACAAACTGTTTTTAGGTAGTAGGTAGAGTACTGCATCAATTTGTAATGCATTGAATAAATAGGCTTAAATTGCCTAGATTGTGTTTATACAGGGTGAAATTGATATCATTAGCATCCTTTTAAACTAAGAGTCTACCAATCAAACTGAACAACTTTTACTATGGGAGCAAACCGATCGGAGCAAATAAAAAATCTGCTGTTGCATACATACTAAACTACAATGTCGACGCGCGAGTTCGCGACTCAAATGTATGCAACAGCAGATTTTTATCAAATAAATTTTTATTTTGTAAACAAGGGTACATAATAGATTACAGGTTATAGTGTATACATAAAGTCATAGATCTCCACATTTTGTCTTTCGACGTACAAAAATATTTAATTACAATTTAGCAATTATGTTTGTAAAGAGGCCAAAATAAACGAAAATTAAAAGCTTGGCAAACCAAAATAAATTATATAAAATGCCAAATTAAAAAGAAACAAAATCAACAGTAGCACACACAGAGTAGGTAATCTATATCTATATCTATACTAATATTATAAAGAGGAAAGATTTGTACCTATTTTTGTATGTTTGTATGTTTGTAATGAATAGGCTCAAAAAGTACTGGGCCGATTTAAAAAATTCTTTCACCATTAGAAAGCTGCATTCACCCTGAGTAACATAGGCTATATTTATTGCTAGAAAAGATTAGACGTCCACCCGTGCGAAGCCGGGACGGGCCGCTAGTTTAAAATAAACAAGCAATGGATACTAAATGTAAACTAAAGCAAGAAGAGCAGCAGATAAATCTACACTAATATTATAAAGAGGAAAGATTTGTACCTATTTTTGTATGTTTGTATGTTTGTAATGAATAGGCTCAAAAAGTACTGGGCCGATTTAAAAAATTCTTTCACCATTAGAAAGCTGCATTCACCCTGAGTAACATAGGCTATATTTATTGCTAGAAAAGATTAGACGTCCACCCGTGCGAAGCCGGGACGGGCCGCTAGTGATATAAGAATGACAATAAAATAACTGGCCAAGTGCGTGTCGGACCAGGCGCAGGATAGCTGGACACCTAACTCTAACCAAAATTTTCGCTTTAAGAAAAGTAAAGTAGTTCCGGGCTGGTCATACATAATGTCTGATAACCAAAAATGTAGACCTCAAACTGGCAAGGTATGGGACGCCATCCGGCGCTAGATCGTCGACCTACCGGCCTGGCCACGAGACAGGGCGAACTGCAGCGCGAAAAGCGATTTTTTAACACACAGCCTACGCGCCGCTGCGTGCTTGCGTGCAACGCATAGTGTATTGAAAAAATTTTTTTACAAAACAATTAAAACCGACTTCAGAAGTAAAAATGTACAAAATAATATTTCAGCCTATGAATTTTACGTTCGAATCTATAAGAAAATTAATTTGTTTTGTCGAAGTCGCTGTCAAGCCGGTAGGTACGATTCGCGACTGAGCTTGCAGTAATTTTTTGGCTTGGCTTGACACAGACTCCAACAAAACAAATTAATTTTCTTATATGTAGATTCGACCGTAAAATTCATAGGCTGAAATATTATTTTGTACATTTTTACTTCTGAAGTCGGTTCTAATTTCTTTGTAAAAAATTTTTTATTTCATAATTTTTATTGATTAAATAAGTATGTTATTTCGACTCAGATATTAGTTATACACGCAAAGGGTACATTGAAAAGAAGCAAATGGTTCAATCGCAGACGATTTGCTGTCAACTTTTGAGGAGTTATATCATGTAGCTCCGAAGTGCGTCATCAGATAATCACAATATTAAAATGGGACCACCTCGGGAGTATACCCTTTCAAACAAAAAAATAATTTTTAAAATTGGTTCACAATTGACGAAAATATCGGTGAACATACATAAAAAAATACATACAGCCGAACATAGAACCTCCTCCTTTTTTTGAAGTCGGTTAAAAAATAGCTTTTTTCGCGCAGCAGCTCACAGTTCGCCCTGTCCCATGAACCCATGGCTAGGCCGTAAGGCAGTTATCGTGAAGTACAGGTTTTTTTGTTAACACATGACAAAAAATTGCACTAAGGTTCAAACTCTTCAGTTGATGATGCAGGGGTTCTGACTATCCAAGCCTTAAGACTTGAGGATTTGCCGATTTTGAATTAGTATTATTAAGGATCAAGCCGATTCCTTTTCATGGTACCTACTTACCTACTCTCTGGGGTAATTTCAACGTAAACTATGAATGAGTAACTGTGTAGGGGTGTGTGAGTTTGATATACGTATACTGTTTTTTATTTCCATATATTTCTTTTTCTTTATACCTAATTCTTTTTTTTTTCTTTCTCTTAATATTACTAAGAACTTCTCTTCACGCACGAAGTCGCGGGCACAGCTAGTTATATTATAAATTGCAAATTATATTTGATACGCGACATCTACATTTTCTAAACTATTTTTCCATATATGCAAAACGCGTATTGTGCGTCAAAGTTTTGTATAAAATTTACCCCTCTGCAACCGTCTTAATACGTTTTGAACAAAAATACGATAACAAATTCAAACAAGAGGGTAGAGGCAGATTAGAATAAAATGCGAGTTTTAGATTTGAAACTGTATGGGGCACCTTAGAACGTATCCTAAACTGCCTCTTGGATTGTGCTCAAAGCTGTCCCATGTCACATTGTGAGTAATTTATAAAATGCGGAATAAACCAATAAAATACACATTATGAAACACTTCTCATTTATGTAATAATAATACCTCTCATTTGAAATATTCAAAGGTGCCCCATGGGGAACATTTGAACTGTTCAATTGTGCCCCAGATGTTATATTATTTTTAGTCAAATCTTATGTTAATTATAGAATACTGATTCACAAAACAATGTAGCTTTCCAAAGAAAACATAAGTTATTCATTAAAACATCGTAAACTCAAGATTCATGTGCATTATTAAACATTTCAAAGGTACCCCATGCTGCTTCAAAGGTACCTCAGCTCTGGGGCAGTTTTGAACATTTGACTTTCGTCAGAAAAACACGAATATAGCAACTTTGTGTCTTCTAATTTCATCTTATAAACAAAATAATTGTGTACAGGGATAACTAAGGTAATAATAGTTACTAAAAACATGGAGTTATATACCACAGAAAAATAATTACAGGTGTTTGATTAAAAATTGTTCAAAGGTGCCTCCTTCTCCCCTAATGACTCAAATCGATTGTTAATGTCCAAAATATTGATATTGAAATCGCCACATATTTTGCATTTGATAATTTATTCAATGCATGTTCAAGACGTTCAAAAAAAAAATCAAACATAGCTTTCTTTTTTCCATTTTTTGGCACTCTATACAAACAAATTTAACTATGATATCATGCTTTATCAAATCAATAGCGCAACACTCAAATATGCCCTTTATAGATACATCATCTGTTATACTGATGGCCTTTCTTGAGAAGTATAGGTACATACGTATTGATGGGTAGACTCTTAGTTTAAAAGGATGCTAGTGATATCAATTTCACCCTGTATAAAAGTCTTACCTAGGAGAGTCTTCAATTATTTCTTGTATGTATGGCAAGTTTAGCGTTTGTTCTCTACTTAATCCCATAAGGGTCCCTAAAAGAAAACATTTTACCAATTAAAAATAAAATTATCATCAGGAGTATGTTTTCCATGATCTACTACATAAAAGATCATCATCATCATCTCAGCCGATGGACGTCCATTGATAGGACATAGGCCTCCCCCAAGGATCGCCATAACGACCGGTCCTGCGCTGCCCTCGCCCAATGAGTTCCCGCCGCCTTCACCAGGCCATCGCTCCACATTATGGGGGCCACCCACGCTGCGCTTTCCGATACGCGGTCGACACTACAGAACTTTTCGGCCCCATCGGCCATCGGTTCTGCGAGCAATGTGCCACTATAGTTTAGCAATTCTTTGGGCTATGTCAGCTTCTCTGGTTCTTCTGGGGACCTCTTCATTTCTGATACGATCTCGCAGGGGAACTCCGAACAAAGATAAAAGATACGTTATCATATTTATATAGCGACGTACTCATCGTTTAGGTCACTTAGGTATCTGTAACTTAAAAGATTGCCATTTTCTATGCTGAGGTTCGTATTATAACCCTGCCATATGAATAGAAAATAATATGCCCCGGCCCCGGTAGTAATTGAATATGCTGAATAGCTTAGTTTTCTCTTCTTTGATTTACTCTACAGTTCTACAATGCACTTTGCCTTCCGAGTTTGATGTCTACCAATTGTCAGTAGTAACAAGTAAAAATCCAATTTAAAAATAAAAAACAGGATACAAAAGTACGCTACTTACGGCAAACAGAATAACTGGTAGTCTGGACGATCGTCTTGTAGATATCGAAAGTGCCGGTCATCTTCCTGAGCTCTTCGAGCAGGTGGTCCACCTCGTCGTTGAATACTGCACTGTAAGCCCCGATGGCTCGCTTGCCGAAGTTAGGAGTTGCGATCTTACGGTGCTTCCTCCAAGTTGATCCTGAAGCAGTTTTCTTGGTTTAAACTTCGTGAAGTTCACATGATACGAAATATGGAAATTTTACTATTGAAATCTTAAGTTTACTGATATTTGGGTTTATGAACGCCCAGTGGCATTTACCAGCCTATAAGGTTCTTTGCCATTTCACACGATTGATGCAAAATATCAAGTAAACTTGACACGTAAAAAATTAAAACCGCCTTCAAAAAAACTAAAAAGTTAAAAAATAATATTGCAGCCTATGACTTTTTCGTTCGCATCATAAAGAACATTAATTTGTTTTATTGAAGTCGCTGTCAAGCCGGTACGATTCGCGACATGGCTTGCATTTTTTGGCTTGGCTTGACACCGACTTCTATAAAACAAATTAATGTTCTTATGATGCGAACGAAAAAGTCATAGGCTGCAATATTATTTTTTAACTTTTTAGTTTTTTTGAAGGCGGTTTTAATTTTTTGTTAAAATTTTGTTTATTTTACAATTTTCAGTGGTGAATTCATTAGTTCGATTTAATAGGAGTGCTTTAAATTAAGAAACGCACTAGTCGGCAGTACGATTTTCGAAGGTTCCCCTCGATTTCTCTGGGATGCCATCATCAGATCCTGGTTTCCTTATCATGGGACCACCCTTGGGATATCTCCTTTCCAACAAAAAAAGAATCATTACAATCGGTTCATAAACGAAGAAGTTATCCGCGAACACACATTAAAAAAAAAAAAAAATATACGGTCGAACTGAGAACCTACTCCTTTTTTTGAAGTCGGTTAAAAACGTTTCGAGGCCCAATCTTGTATACCTAATTTGGTTGGTGTAGCCAGTAGCGTAGCGAGGGGGGGGGGGGGAATGCCCCAGGTGGCACTTTAAAATAGGGGCGGCAAATTCTAGAAAAATATCGATGGATTATTGAGCTCTGTCTATAAACAATTCGTAGAGCAGAAAAAAGTCGAGCTCGCTTCGCTTGCTCTAAGTTTCTGTTTTGATTACTGTACCTACACATTCTTCTTCTTATCGTGTGGGCAGAGCCCTGGTGTCAGAGTTTTTTCAGACCGCCTTACGGCCTCTGACGTGGTTTTTATATAACGACTACTACCACCAGAGATAGTAGCCGGGACCAACGGCTTAACGTGCCATCCGAAGCACGGAATCATTTTTCTTTTCAGACAATCAGGTGATTCAGCCTGCAATGTCCTAACCAACTGGGGAAAAACGCACAAAGTGACATATCACTAGGTGTCCCCCGTGGGGATCGAACCCACGACCTCCGTGTCGAGAGCCAGTGCTCTTAACCATTAGACCACGGAGGCAGTAAACACATTAAAGAGTTCTGACCACAGAAAGCTAAGACGTGGTGCCAAAAATTTTAGGCTTGCTTCGCTTAATCCAATATAGCTTTCTTAGGTTTATTTTATAGCTGTTTTGTAGGTACGTAAAAAGCTCTGTACCTGTAACCGGACTTTCGATGTTCGATATATCGCCACTGTTTCGGTCCGCACTTCATTGTAATAGAGTTGACATTGGAACGAAAACGTTTACACAATTGCGAAGTTCGAATGTGCGGGTAGGCTCAGGGGGTCTACTCCGGGATTCGAACTTCGAAATTGCGTGAACATTTTCGTTCCAATGTCAACTCTATTCCAATGAAGTGCGGACTGAAACAGTGCCGATATAGCGAACATCGAAAGTGCGGGTATAGGGCCTCAATTGCGCAATTTTATACGGTTTTGGTTTGGTTTTGGTTTAGTTTTGGTTTAGATTTGGTTTAGCTGAAGTATAAAAGCTATCGCGATATTTTTTCTGAACGGTTAAATCGCACAATACAGAAAATTCGATCGAACGGACATCAAACGTTACGCCAACGTATCTTCCGAAATAAAGCTAAATCGTTACCGTTAATATAATTTGCGCGATACGAATTGTGCACAACGTAACGTTTTTGTTTGTTGTTTTGTTTTGGTAGTATCGTTCAAACATAGGGCGATTGAGGCCCAGGGCCTGGCTCTAACCGATTCGTATCGAGGAAAAGTCGCTTCGCTCGCTAAGTTTCTATTTTTGCATGGATAAACCAAAAGATGTCTGACCACAACCCGAATAGATGTGAAAAAGACTTGGCCAAAACTTAATAGACAAAAAACCCAGAATCGCCAGCAACGAAATGTATAAAAATGGGTTCACCATAGTAACCATAGTATGTTTTCAGAAAATCAGCCTCCTTACCCATGTAATATAGAAGTTATTATTGTGCATAACTTACATTGATTTTTCTTGACTTTTATTTTATCACTATCACTCGAATACCCTTTAATCAGCCTTTAATAAATATTTTGTGTGTGTATGCGTGTGTGTATGTGTGTGTGTGGTGTGGGGGTACGTGTGTGTGTGTAACTATCATAATTATGTTTAAAAAACAGTATTAGATGTATATATTTTTATTTAATTGTGTTCAATACCAAAAAAAACATACAGCATCTAAAAAACCTGCAGGCTGGAGCAAATCCCCTTCATATATGGCCCAAGCAAGAAAATATACAATAATGTTAAGGATATGGGCACAACTGCCTAACGTTTGGCGACCATGAATTCAGCTACAACAGTACTCCTTGACTTCATACATTGGCCATAATATATGTAATACGTAGAATACTATCGGTACAGTATTGGAGCAGTATCGGTGCAATTCTGGTGCAATATTGGTGCAATATCGGTGCGATACTGGTGTAATATTGGTGCAATGTTGGTGCAATATCCGTGAAATATCGGTGCTACACTGCGCACTGGTGCAATACTGGAGAAATACTGGTGCAATACTAGTGCAATATTGGAGCAATATTGATGCCATATTGGTGCAATAACGGTGCAATAGGTATCGGTGCAATTCTGGTGTATACTGTTAGTTATTATTGTTCGTGGTGTGTTAACCAGTATAATTTTTTTTTTTTAGTTTTGATTTGATCACGATGTTTGATTCCATATATTATAATAATTTGATAGTATATACCATATTAGATATTACACATTTATATAACAACTTTTTTTATATTTATCGACCCCAAAAACATTCATAGATCACGGCTACAATAGATTTTTCTGAAAATAATTTTTTTTTCGTATTTCAAAAATATCTAATACCTATACCGCATCGTTTTTGCAGTAAATTATTATGTATTTTGGATGTACATATTATGTCTGTAAAAACGGCACATATGACATTTCTGGCGATTCTGTTTTTTTTTTGGCCAACTCCTTTGAGCTCGCTTCGTTCTTTCGCTCGGCTATTTTTTGTGTAGGTCGTCTTATAAAAAGGGAGCGGAAAAATCGGTCTGCGCCCCGGGCGGCAAAAAACACGCTACGCTTTTGGGTATAGCCACCATAAGCAACCCGATGAGGGTTTTTGCCTCCGACATAAAAAAATTGTGTAAGTGGGACGTTTAATATTAGTCATCATCATCATCATCTCAGCCGATGGACGTCCACTGCTGGACATAGGCCTCCCCCAAGGATCGCCATAACGAAGCGCCTATTTGAGGCCACGGGGGACAGGAGGGCTGGCAGCAGTGTTGCCAATGCAAATTTTTAGGCGGCCGTGTACATACCTGTGTGAAGTTGGCGGCCAAAGAGTTGGCGGCCAATATTAACCGACCAAATTCAGAAGATCATTGACTTATACTGATTGAATTGATTTTTCTAGTACTAGATCTGATTAAACCATCATCAGACCTAAACAAGCTTATTCTTTATCCTTTAAACTATCTCTAAGTACAATCGTTAACCTTCAAATCAATTTTATAGCCACCTTTTTTATCGATGAAAGGTAACCTCCAAAATTTACCAACTCACCGTAGTTGAATTCATTTTTTTCCTACTAGATGTGATTAAGCCACCATCAAACCTATACAGGCTTGTTCCTAAGTCTTTAAGCTACCTCTAAGTATAATCGTCGATCTTGAGATCGACTTTATAACTATCTTTTTTTATCGATGAAAGGTTAGCTTCCAAAATTTTCGACTTAACATATTTGAATCAGTTTTTTTCCTACTAGATCTGATTAAGCCACCATCCGACCTATACAGGCTTATTCTTAAGTCTTCAAACAGCCTCTCAGTACAGCCGTCGACCTTGAGATCGACTTTATAACTACCTTTTTTTTCAATGAAAGAGTAGCTCTCATAATTAGCCGACTTACCGTAGTTGAATTCATTTTTTTCCTACTAGATGTGATCAAGCCACCATCAGACCTATACAGGCTTGTTCCTAAGTCTTTAAGCTGCCTTTAAGTATAATCATCGACCTCGAGATCGACTTTATAAATATCTTTTTTTATCGATGAAAGGTTAGCTTCCAAAATTTTCGACTTAACATATTTGAATCAGTTTTTTTCCTACTATATTTGATTAAGCCGCCATCAGACCTATACAGGCTTATTCTTTAGACTTTAAACTACCTCTAAGTATAAACGTTGACCTTGAGATCGACTTTATATCTAAATTTTTTGTCGATGAAAAGTTAACGAACAATATTAACCGAATTCCGATTCAGGCAAAAGAACTAAATCATTTCCAATGGCTGCATTAAATCATGTCTTTTTTGTGTCCAGGAGCTTGCATTCTTCGAAATTTACATGCAGTTCTATACACCTAAACGAGAACATTGATTCTCCATAGGTAGCTTCCGCCATCTAGCGTTCATACGTAGAAGCACTATGTGTTGAACCAATGTTTTTTTGTCAAAAGTAATGTCGATAGCAGTGAGATTTCACTCATAGCCTTCACTGAGTCGTTGGTCGATAGGCCAAGACATTTGGCTCACTATCAGACTGTTCCCGGTTTGATCCCCACCGGCTAAGAATTTTTTTCAATTCATAGACTATGTGGCGCCATCTATCTATGATGTTATGATACTGATAAAATGCAAAGCGACTTACCTATCCATTTCCGCAGTAATGCCAACCAACCGAATTCAGAATTTCGTAGGATTGTATGTCTTTGAATTATGATTTCTACTACTAGATCTGCCTAAGCCACCTTCAGACCTAGAAAATCGTATTCCTTAGCATGTAAACTACCTGTGTGTATAATCATTACCGTTGAGTTCGACTTTGTAGCTAAGATCGGTTTTTGTGAAGTTAGCAGCCAATTTTGGTATTGCCATTCTATAATAGATGGAGTTTGTGTGACTATGCTCCGAAGACGAAATTTAGGCTAAAAAACTAAAATATGCATGTCACGGAAGCAGACGCATCCGTTGACGAAGTACCTACCTGTTCTTATTGTGCTTAGGTACAAAAAAGCAAGAATTTTACTATTTTAAATATCAATCAAGCATCAACGCCATCTACCCAACAATCCTCGTTGAATTAAACCAACCGAATTCAGAAGTTCGTTGACTATATGTTTTTGAATTATAATTTCTACTATTAGATCTGCCTAAGCCACCTTCAGACCTAGAAAATCGTATTCCTTAGCATGTAAACTACCTGTGTATATAATCATTACCGTTGAGTTCGACTTTGTAGCTAAGATCTGTTTTGTGAAGTTAGCAGCCAATTTCAGTATCGCCATTCTATAATAGATGGCGTTTAAATGACTTTCAGAATTTCGTAGATTGTATGTCTTTGAATTATGATTTCTACTACTAGATCTGCCTAAGCCACCTTCAGACCTAGAAAATCGTATTCCTTAGCATTTAAACTACCTGTGTGTATCATCATTAACGTTGAGTTCGACTTTGTAGCTAAGATCTGTTTTGTGAAGTTAGCAGCGAATTTTAGTACCGCCATTCTATAATAGATGGCGCTTAAATGACTCAGAATTTCTTAGGATTGTATGCCTTTGAATTATGATTTCTACTATTAGATCTGCCTAAGCCACCTTCAGACCTAGAAAATCGTATTCCTTAGCATGTAAACTACCTGTGTGTATAATCATTACCGTTGAGTTCGACTTTGTAGCTAAGATCTGTTTTGTGAAGTTAGCAGCCAATTTCAGTATCGCCATTCTATAATAGATGGCGTTTAAATGACTTTCAGAATTTCGTAGATTGTATGTCTTTGAATTATGATTTCTACTACTAGATCTGCCTAAGCCACCTTCAGACCTAGAAAATCGTATTCCTTAGCATTGAAACTACCTGTGTGTATAATCATTACCGTTGAGTTCGACTTTGTAGCTACAATCTGTTTTGTGAAGTTAGCAGCGAATTTTAGTACCGCCATTCTATAATAGATGGCGTTTAAATGACTCAGAATTTCTTAGGATTGTATGCGTTTGAATTATGATTTCTACTACTAGATCTGCCTAAGCCACCTTCAGACCTAGAAAATCGTATTCCTTAGCATGTAAACTACCTATGTGTATAATCATTACCGTTCAGTTCGACTTTGTAGCTAAGATCTGTTTTGTGAAGTTAGCAGCGAATTTTAGTATCGCCATTCTATAATAGATGGCGTTTAAATGACTTTCAGAATTTCTTAGGATTATATGTCTTTGAATTATGATTTCTACTATTAGATCTGCCTAAGCCACCTTCAGACCTAGAAAATCGTATTCCTTAGCATGTAAACTACCTGTGTGTATAATCATTACCGTTGAGTTCGACTTTGTAGCTAAGATCTGTTTTGTGAAGTTAGCAGCCAATTTCAGTATCGCCATTCTATAATAGATGGCGTTTACATTAAGTTTCCTCCGAAGACGGAAATTTAATAGGCTATAAAAAGCAAGCAAAAATATGCGTGTTACTGAAGCAGACGCATCCGTTGACGAAGTATCCAACAATTCTCGTTGAATTCGTTTTCCTACTACTAAAACTGGGGATTCGAATCTGCGACCCTCGCACAGCAGGTAGGTTCACTACTAACTGTGCTATCGTGCCGTCAAAATATATAGCCCTTTAGCACAGTATAATAATGAGAATCTATTACTACACGCAGCCATAGTAATGGCTGCGTGACAACCGCGGACGACACGATTCCATATTATAATAACATAATCTCGTTTCTCGGTGACGGCGGCGGTGGACAAACCGCCTTATATGTATGACGGACGACGGATGGACAGCGTAGGCTTATGAATATAAAATATTGATATAATTGGCACCCTTTTAAACTAAGTGTCTACCCATCAAACTAAACAACTTTTAATATGGAGCAAACCGATCGTAGCAAAAAAAAAAAATCTGCGGTTCCACACTAAATTGCAATGTCTTGTCTACTCATCTCAACTATGGATTATGCGTATCCGTCCTTCAGAGCTGCAGAGGGGTAAGAAACAGCAGATTTTTTGCTACGATCGGTTTGCTCCCATAGTAAAAGTTGTTCAGTCTCCAATCAGAAACTACCTAGAGTGAGATTTTTTAAAGTCACACGTTCAAATCACCAGTGTACCAAACTATGTGAAATTTCCACCTCAAACCATTAATTTCCTTCATCCAGGTTCCCCTAACGGACTGTTGGTTCTACTGCTCAGTTCCCCTTGTGGGTCCAGTAGGATTTTCATACACTCATGGTCCCACTGCTTGACTTGGGTAGAACTATCTGGATTTGTGAATCCTACTGGACCCACTCGTGTTGAAAAGACACGCTGGCCGCTATTGATCCATCGCCATCTGTTGTAATAAACTGATACCTAAATAAAAACAAACCAATACCAATATAAATAATAGGTTTTATACATTAAATTTATTTAAACATTGATTACAATATGGTTTATTATGTGCCATTAGTAGTTAGGTAATAAAATATAAAAGTAGGATAAAAAAAAATGAATGCAGTGTTTTATTTTAACTTTTTACAAGACAAAATTTGTTGAGTTTGAGTCGTAGGTACCTCATACCTAATAAATTAATAATCTAGCAGCCGATATAAACATTTAAAATTCGTTAAACTTAATTCGGTCCTCACATCTTTTTTCTGTCTTTGAAAACAGCTGTAAGTAGAGATCGAATAATCTGATGCATATTTACCTAAAGTTGAGGTGTTGGCTATAATGGAGTGCACTTTTGTAAAGAAAAATAAGGGTTTTTGTATAATTTTAAAAAGTCGCTTTCATACAATGCAACCGAGATTAGTTTTACCAAAAAACATTTTCATAGCATCCCGATAAATATTTAAAAATAATAATTTTAAGAAGCCGCTTCCATAATTTTATAGCTAAAAATGAAGTTTAGGTATGTAGAACTATATACTATTACCTATTCTGTGGTTTAGGTAAATATGCATCCGAATATCCGATCTCTAGTAATTAGTTATACTGGCCTCCATATAGTCAACCACCAACATTTTTATAAAAGGGTATCCAATGTAATAAAATAATAATAGTGAAGGGAGTCACGTTGCAGGTTCTGACCCAAGCACTTGTCTCGCGTGGTTTTCGCGCGTCGCGTTTTTGCCTGCCACGAGGCTCCGCAATCCTCAATCTCTTCTTGTTCTTGACCAAAAACAATCCCTGAGATTGGGATAGATACTCCCATAAACTACTTGACACTGGCGGAAATGCAGTGCCAACGCACAAGCAAGAGTCCATTACTTATAAATAAATAAAATAGTGAATGAAGGGGTAATGAAAGTACCTACCTTAGATAAAGTATATGTCTAGATAGCACCTCAATATAAAACAAAAGCGGCCAACTTTCTTAGTTTTATGTGCGTGAGGCGTCTTCGTCATACAAATTATGTCTGTGTGCGTGTATACCGACACGGTTTATCAACTAAGAGCTTCGATTCGAACGTAGCTTCGACTGTCAACCTACATACAATGTGTGTGTGGATGTGGACCAAGTAACCACAATCCACATACCTAGAAGTAGCACCAAATCAATGTTTAAGTACGAGGTAAGTGTCCTTTTACAGTTCAGTGACGCCCTCGGCCTCGTCACAATATTTAAGATGTCTTGATCAAGAAAGCCTACCTTAATTAAAAAAGTTATAATAGCCTTGTAATATTTTTATACAATACTTTTATAGATTTTTTATTAAGATGTCTAAAACATACAAACATACAAATAAAAATAAAAAAAACAAAACGGCCACTAAAATTTCTTTCGATATTCTTATAAGTGGAATGTTTAAAACCTATAAACATATTACTTAAAATAAAAAATAGCTTTGTAATAAGTTGTAATAGCATTTATTCATTTTGAGTTTTCATTATTGAGAAATCTTTAATATTGTGATGAGGGCGCCACCGAACGGTAAAAAGACCCGTGACTACTGATCATAGCATAGACCATCTAGAGGAAATTGTTTTTGGAGCGTTGATTGTTGTATTCCATATTCATCATCATCATCTCAGCCAATGGACGTCCACTGCTGGACATAGGCCTCCCCCAAGGATCGCCATAACGACAGGTCCTGCGCTGCCCTCATCCAACGGGTTCCCTCCGCCTTCACCAGGTCGTCGGCCCACCCATATTGTTGTATCTAAATAGTTAGATATTTGTCAAGTCAAATGCAATCGCGGCGTAACTTGGCCCTAAAATAAAAGAAAAATAAAGATATTAAGATAAAGCAACTAATAAAATTTGCTTCACAATCTATGCAAATGCACACATAGACTTTGTAGTTCTGGAGATTTAATGTTAGAATAGAATAGTATTGCTTCCTAGAATATGGTACAAAAAAAATATGAAAGGCATAAAACGCAATAATTGAAAAGTAGGTAGGCAATTATAGTGATCATTTAAATATACAAAACCCAGTCAAATATTAGTAACGCGCAACATTAGGTTCGTACATATCTCCTCTTTTTCATCATCATCATCAGCCTATAAACGACCCACTGCAGGGCACAGGCCTACCCTCAGGGAGAGTGCATGGTCATTAGTCCACCACGCGTGTACAATGCGGATTGGTAGACTTCACATACACATCACAATTTCTTCTTCAGCATATACAGGTTTCCTCACGATGTTTTCCTTCACCGTTTGAGAGAAATCGGTATTATGTACATGAGTTAGAAAAACTCATTGGTACATGGCATGTTGTCCGTGCAGATTCGAACCCGGAACCCACCAAACAGCTTGAATTTTAAATCCTTGAATTGATCTGGTAAGCAATTAAAAATTCTGATAGCCCTACAATATGCATTTTTTGAAAACACCTCTCTTCCCTGAATGGGTACACGGGTGTGTGAGTAGGACACAACATGACATTTCCAGGACTACAAAGTCTACGCACTTATTTGGCATGGATGTTTCTATTGACTTCTAGGTGCCCACTAAAAAGTATATGTATAATATACCAGTACGGTTATGTTCTTCTTATCGTGTGGGCAGAGCCCTGGTGTTCGAGTTTTTTCAGACCGCCTTACGGCCTCTGACGTGGTTTTTATGTAACGACTACTACCACCAGAGATAGTAGCCGGGACCAACGGCTTAACGTGCCGACCGAAGCACGGAATCATTTTTTTTTCGGACAATCAGGTGATTCAGCCTGCAATGTCCTAACCAACTGGGGAAAAACGCACAAATTGACATATCACTAGGTGTCCCCCGTGGGAATCGAACCCACGACCTCCGTGTCGAGAGCCAATGCTCTAAAGTCTATACCATTAGACCACGAAGGCAGTTCATGTTGAACATCATCATCTCAGCCGATGGACGTCCACTGTAGTGCTGGACATAGGCCTCCCCCAAGGATCTGATGTGTTTAGTATAATAATCAATCATAATATTATGATAATATCAATAATAATGAAACTATTCTGGTAACTAACTACTATTCCAAACTATTCCACTGCTGGACATAGGCCTCCCCCAAGGATCGCCATAACGACCGGTCCTGCGCTGCCCTCATCCAACGGGTTCCCTCCGCCTTCACCAGGTCGTCGGCCCACCCATATTGTTGTATCTAAATAGTTAGATATTTGTCAAGTCAAATGCAATCGCGGCGTAACTTGGCCCTAAAATAAAAGAAAAATAAAGATATTAAGATAAAGCAACTAATAAAATTTGCTTCACAATTTATGCAAATCCACACATAGACTTTGTAGTTCTGGAGATTTAATGTTAGAATAGAATAGTATTGCTTCCTAGAATATGGTACAAAAAAAAAAATGAAAGGCATAAAACGCAATAATTAAAAAGTAGGTAGGTAATTATAGTTCCTCTTTTTCATCATCATCATCATCAGCCTATAAACGACCCACTGCAGGGCACAGGCCTACCCTCAGGGAGAGTGCATGGTCATTAGTCCACCACGCGTGTACAATGCGGATTGGTAGACTTCACATACACATCACAATTTCTTCTTCAGCATATACAGGTTTCCTCACGATGTTTTCCTTCACCGTTTGAGAGAAATCGGTATTATGTACATGGGTTAGAAAAACTCATTGGTACATGGCATGTTGTCCGTGCAGATTCGAACCCGGAACCCACCGAACAGCTTGAATTTTAAATCCTTGAATTGATCTGGTAAGCAATTAAAAATTCTGATAGCCCTACAATATGCATTTTTTGAAAACACCTCTCTTCCCTGAATGGGTACACGGGTGTGTGAGTAGGACACAACATGACATTTCCAGGACTACAAAGTCTACGCACTTATTTGGCATGGATGTTTCTATTGACTTCTAGGTGCCCACTAAAAAGTATATGTATAATATACCAGTACGGTCATGTTCTTCTTATCGTGTGGGCAGAGCCCTGGTGTCAGAGTTTTTTCAGACCGCCTTACGGCCTCTGACGTGGTTTTTATGTAACGACTACTACCACCAGAGATAGTAGCCGGGACCAACGGCTTAACGTGCCGACCGAAGCACGGAATCATTTTTCTTTTCGGACAATCAGGTGATTCAGCCTGCAATGTCCTAACCAACTGGGGAAAAACGCACAAATTGACATATCACTAGGTGTCCCCCGTGGGAATCGAACCCACGACCTCCGTGTCGAGAGCCAATGCTCTAAAGTCTAAACCATTAGACCGCGAAGGCAGTTCATGTTGAACATCATCATCTCAGCCGATGGACGTCCACTGTAGTGCTGGACATAGGCCTCCCCCAAGGATCTGATGTGTTTAGTATAATAATCAATCATAATATTATGATTATATCAATAATAATGAAACTATTCTGCTTATACTGCAGTCCTCAGACTCTATACTACTCAGTATCTCAGTATTATTATATTACTCCGTAATAGAAATACTAGAAACATAAATACATACATACCTAAATAACAATACATACATACGTAACCTAAGTAAACTAATAAAAACTTAATTTCATTTGAAATATACTTTCCTCCTCAAACATGTTGAATTACTTAGTGATAAGTATTATACAGCATGTTAGGGCAAACAGTTGAATTAATTAAAGGAGTGATTGTACCCATGATACTGAATGAATCCTTAAGAAGCCTATAGGAAATTCGCAAAAAAAATCGATTTTTTATACAGAGAAATGTAAACGCAAACGGCTGATTGCGTTTAGTATGGAAAGTCCAAGAAAATAAATTTCGAATTTCCTATGGGTTTCTTAGGGAAAGTTGTTCAGTATCATGGGTACAATCACCCCTTAAAGTAATGAAACTGTTGACTCTAACACCCTGTAAAGGCAGCGCTATAGGTATTTGATTGTATGAGTTAAAATAAGATGAAAAATTCTTACGATCCTCCTCCGAACGTACTGGCCATAGGATATGAGTTACCAGGATGCATTCTGCTCCAGCGTAGTAGTGGGGTGGGCGCAGAGAACGCTGTACTCTCGATGGGTCGTGGCTCGTTGTCTCGCAGGCGAAGCCTTTAAGGCTCGCTAGCTGGAAATGGTTGGCCCAAAGCGAAGTTCATAGCGTGCAAAGAACGGCGGGAGCGCAAGGATACAATGACTTGCTAAACTAAAGTGGCAATGGGTAGGCCACACTCATAGAATCTATGGCCGAAGAGTTCTCGAGTAATAGGTGGATAGGTATGTGGTTGTCTATTATAGGTAGGTGGTAGGGGTCTGGTTTCGAATGCGCAAGTATGACATGACATGTACCAATGAGTTTTCTAGCTTATGTACTCATACCGACTGCTCTCAAACGGTGAAGGAAAACATCGTAAAGAAACCTGCATACTATGCTGAAGATGCGTATGTGAAGTCTACCAATCTGAATTTGGCACATGTGGTGAACTGACGCCCATACACCCTCCCTGAGGGTAGGCCTGTGCGCTGCAGTGGGAAGTATATAGGCTGATGATGATGATGAACACATTTGTAGTGTCATGCTCTGCCGCTACAAAATCATCACGAGCCCGAGCCGCACTCTGCGCTGCTCCGAACATGCTGTTGTTATATTGTTGGTATAGAGTGTGGGACTTGTGGTAAAGTCGGTGCAGCCTGTGGGCCTGATAGTACTAGCGGTCCAGACTGGCACTTGTACAGTCACTTAGTAACCTTGTACAGTCAAGAGCACGTCAAGCTTGACACTTTGTACCGTTCTTATTTAGTGCGCCTTAAAGCGTTACAATCGAACTGCAAGTGTAAAGCTTTATGTGCTCTTGACTGGGGGTTGCTTTAGTAACCTGCGGCACGCGGATTGGGGAGGGGGGGTACCCACCGTACCCCCCCCCCCCCCTAAAGGGAAAAAGTGAGGAAACTGCCCTTTTTTGTGCAAAAAGTGCAATTTTTGGTGTCCTGCTGCACGAATTTAGGGGAGGGGAGGGGGGCAACCCCCCTTACAACCCCAGCGGGAGGGGGGAAACCCCCCTTACAACCCCAGCGGGGGGGGGGGTATCCCCCTTACCACCCCAAAGGGGGGACACCCCCTTTTAAATGGGGTGCAAAATACAATATATATATTAAGGGAGCGGGAGGGGTGGGGGAGGGGGATCCTCTATCCCCCCCTCCCGAAGAGCAAAAAAGGCTATGTGTAAAGCCAGAAAAAAACACAAAAAAAAAAAGATGCATTGCTATAAGTCGAAACGCGTTTGCTCCGCTCCGCTACGCTTCGCTCCGCACTTATTTATTGCACCCCTTACTTTTGTCAAAAAGAGGCCGGGCCTCCGCCGCTCCGCTGCCACCCGGTGCCAATGCCAGTACAGAAAGGTTTTTTTGACATTAACTGCGGTTTTGCTTGTTGTATGATTTTTTGTGTGAGACCCCTCGGGGGCCCTCCCCTCCCCATCCCCCTCCCCTTCGCTATCCCCTTCGCCGACCCCCTCACTATCCCCCTCGCCCACCACCTCGCTCACCCTCTCGCTCACCACCTCGCCCACCCCCTCACTCACTCCCTCGCTCACTTCACTTCACTTTATTCACTTCTTTTTAGCCTCCCAGCGTGGGTGGTGCGGGGCAAAAGGGGCCCTTGACTGTACAACACCCACTGGAAGTAATGTAATGTGGTCGCAAAGTATGTGTCCCACCTTGGTTTGATCAAGGGTCGCAACACGTGTAACACAAACAAACAATGCGTGATATCGCGGAACTTCAATTTGGTGGCAACGTCGCGCGTCGTTTTGCAACGTTGCAGAACATGTTGAGCCCAGCGGCGGACTAAGCCCGACGGAGGCCGCAAAACTAAATGAGGCCCCCGGTCTTTCCAGAAATTGATATCTACAATTCTTTCGAGCCATTGCAAAAACTTAACATCGGAGCCCCTTCCTTCCATAGGCATAGGTAGCAAGTATTTTGTCCCAGGGAGATCCAGGTCCTACAACACGGAGCGAGCGAAGCGAGCCTGACATTCGTACGATGTAAAACCTAGAGCGAGCGAAGCGAGCTCGAGATTTCACTGAATTCTGGAGCGGGCAAAGCTAAGTGAAATTTTACTGCAATATAATGAGATCAGTGGAATAAGATTTAAATCATTGAGCGAACGAAGCGAGCTAACTGCTAACTGCATAACAACTTGAAAAAGATTTAGCGAGCGAAGCGAGCTCGCAAATTCGCAGTGTTTTTGACTCTATTTCTTTTCTTGACTTTCAATGACTAACGTACGGGGCCTCCAACTTCAAACTGCAGTCTCAGAACCTGTTCTGCTTCTGGCCTCCTGAGGCCCGGGCCTCCAACTCTAAACTGTGTCTTTACTTGCTATATAAACGTCATTATTTTGATTTTGTTTAAAAAGGGATTCTCTTCTCGAGATTTGGAGGCCCCCCAGGACTGGGGGCCCGGGGCGGACCGCCCCTCCGCCTTAGTCCGCCAGTGGTTGAGCCTAGTAGATACGAGGCTTCAGAAATAATATAGAGCAATAATAATTACGTTTCGCCGCTGTTCTGTCAGGTAAAGCCCGCAGCGCCTCCCACTATTCCATATTCTGACGGCTGGCCACCGAACCGGAAAATGCGCCGTTTGAGAAAATATTCGTAACTTGATTTTTTACTTCGAACTGCGAAACAAACAAAGTACTGATCATTTTTAGGTAATAATGCTTAAATACGTAAATGTAAATAATACTTACTTTTTTGTGAAGCATTCTTGGATTTATTACAGAGAATTTATCATTTTATAGGATTCTTTTTCTTCGAACCAAGCTTCCAACGAACAAATTAAATTTTGATTCTGTCAAAACAGGGTTGCCAGATGCGATTTTCTATTTCTCCCCACATTTGAAATAATTTTTCTCCAAAACGATACTATTTTCTCTAGTTTTACCCAAAGGCCAGAATGGTGATCAGTACGTACAGTAATATAGCCTAAAAAGAGGTACAGAGAAATAAAGCACCTGTTTTGTTCGGCAAATGAAGGAAAAAACATGCAACTTACCAGAAAACTGTGGTTCAGCTTCCTATGTTGATCTGTATCTTCTTGTTGACATTAGGACATAATGTCTTCTACTAGGTAGGTAGGTACTAACTACACAGCGCATTAAATTAAACTAACTTCTTCTCTTTGACTAATTATTAAAATTTTCTTCTTATATATATTACAGAATGATCAAGACAATCGACACACCAAACAAAACTTTACAAAACAAACAAAAAAACCTCATGTGGAGTGAATGAGTGGGTGAGTGGTTGGAGCGAATGAATAAATGGAATGAAGAACGAAAGGAAACGAAAGAACGTTCAAAAAATGCATGTTCGTTTCATATACGTATGCGTTCCAAAACTAAAAATTAAATTACCCAAAATTCTCCACATGATTTTTTTTTTCTTCAAACTTTTCTCCAAAAGTTCTTTTTCTCCAAAATTTCGCAAGGAGCCAGATTTTTACCCAAAATTGCGAAAAAAATACCCAATCTGGCAACCCTGTGTCAAAATGACAATGGGGGATTTTCCAGAGAAAAAAAAAAGCTAGTTCATAATTTCTCGATAGATGGCGTTGAACAGAGAGGGGTCGATTAGGTGCCTACGGTATATTTATGAATATTATTAATAAAAAGACGCAGTATAAACCCTTTGATATTATTGTCGGTTTATTATTAACAATCTCGGTGTTATTGTCTGTCAACAATGAATCAAGTATCGGACGTGGCTGTATGGGTATCCATTTTGAATATAACGACAATAACAAACTACAAAAACCTAAAGCCGGGTCCGCTGCGCCATGTTTTCGTGTTTGCTAACATCGTAACACGAAAACATGGCGCAGCGGACCCGGCTTAACAGAAAAACACAAATAAACCGGGAAACTTGTAATCGCTACTTCATCAACAGCGGGGCTAGTACGCACGCCAACCCGCGATTGCGATATTTAACACATCCATCTGTCAAATCTTTTATCTTGTTCGTTCGTGTCGTGCGAAAATAGAAAGAGAGCGGGAGCGTGATAGCGATATATCACGCTATAGTGGGTTGGCATACTAGCCCCGCAGATAGTTTATAATAAACCAACAACAATAAGAAAGGGTTTGTACACACGGCGACACATCAAGCTAAGCAAAACCAAAATAAGGTGGTCGCGCGACGTTATACGTTATTCACCCTGCGCGCGGTCAGCTTATATTGGTCATACTCAAAGATAAAATATAGGGGTAGATAAATAATATAAAGCAAGACATAAAAACGCTACTTGACATCCATTCACACTTATGACAACCGCCCATTAGAATAAGTGAAATGTCAATAGTAAACAGCACTGGTAGCATGCACACCCGCGATAGCCGTGATACGGCTTTATCACGTCTTTTATCTCGTTCTTTCGCGCGCAAAGGAACGAGATAAAAGACGTGATAAAGCCGTATCACGGCTATCGCGGGTGTGCATGCTACCAGTGCAGATACCATATTGAACCATTTTGTCACCAGACGTCCAGCTGGAAGACTCCGCTATTTCCTTACGTTAAGAACGAATTTTGCTTGAATTTGCTTAAAAAGTGGTGACATTTGTTTAACAGATTTACGTCTAATCTAGCTCTGTCACTCTTGTGGCAATCTGTGTGCGACTGTAAGGAATGACTATACATGTTTTTGTACAGTTTAATATTGGGTAGACCAGCACTGGTAGCATGCCAACCCGAGATAGCCGTGTTACGGCTTTATCGCGTCTTTTATCTCGTTCGTTCGCGCGCAAAAGAACGATATAAAAGACGTGATAAAGCCGTATCACGGCTATCGCGGGTTGGCATGCTACCAGTGCTGGTCATACCTAATCGACCCCTCTCTTGTCAACGCCATCTATCGAGAAATTTGGAACTAACTTTTTACTTTTTTTTGCTTTTGGAAAATCCCTCATTAGTTCTTCCTTGCGGAAAGGGAATGGGAACTAGCCCTTACACCCTAGTCTTTAGTTACATTTTACTTTGTACTTAAAACTAACTTAACCTAAACCCTAACTTAACACTTTGAAATGCGAGGATGGAACACATTCCAATGTTCAGCAACGGAGTTTTACGCGAGGAGTTCAATCCAAATCAAACGGGAGCACCTTACTTTATTTCTCACTTTTACTACATTGTTTTCCATTAATGGCACATTATTACACTAATTCCACCACATTAACACAATAATAGCCACGAAAAACTAATTTAGAAAATTAAGAAACAAAGCCCCGTCCATTTTGTCTCACTTCGCGCGTAAAACTCCAAAATGACAATTGACAAAATTCCGTTTTTTTTTGTTCAATACAAGGCAAAGGTTTATATAAATCCCATACAGCCGATGTCTTTAATAAAGTCATGCATGGTATGTACAATAATAATAAAGTTTTCTCAATATTGCAATGAGGGATTTTCCGAAAGCAAAAATAAATAAAAAGTTAGTTCCTAATTTCTCGATACATGGCGTTGACCGGAGAGGGGTCGATTAGTTATGAACAAATATATTAATTAAAAATAAACAGTACGGCGAGCCAGCTTATTTTCCAGGGATTTTCCAGAGAAAAAAAAAGCTAGTTCACAATTTCTCGATAGATGTGAACTAGCTTTTTTTTTCTCTGGAAAATCCCTCATATAATCAAAATAGATACGAAGGCACGAAGCCCATACAGCCATGTCTGATACTTTATTCGTTGTTGACAGTAAGATAAGAATATTAAGATTGTTAATAATAAACCAACAATAATAAGAAAGGGTTTGTACACACGGCGACACATCAAGCTAAGCAAAACCAAAATAAGCTGGTCGCGCGACGTTACACGTTATTCACCCTACCCGTGGTCAGCTTATATTGGTTTTGTCCGTAGCTTGATGTTGCCGTGTGTACACACGGTGACACATCAAGCTAAGCAGAACCAAAATAAGGTGGTCGCGCGACGTTATACGTTATTCACCCTGCGCGCTGTCAGCTTATATTGGTCAAACCTAATTGACCCCTCTCTTGTCAACGCCATCTATCGAGAAATTTGGAACTAACTTTTTTGTTTTTTTTGCTTTTGGAAAATCCCTCATTACGAACAATATTTAAACTGGTCACTTCACTATTCAATTTTCTTTGTTTTGAGGTAGTAACATTATAAAATCATTGGTTTTTTGTATATTCAAAATGGATATGAAGCCCATACAGCCTCGTCCGATACTTGATTCGTTGTTGACAGACAATGACACCGAGATTGCTGCTTGCTTCGCTGCAACGGTGTTCGCAACTACATGATTCGAACGTACAATGTTTCGAACGTATGAGGCAGTTAAAAAGTTTTTCGCACCAGCGTGCTTCGCTACGACAGTTTTCGAAACTGCATATGACTCCCGCCAAAAACACAAGGTAGCTGTTTGAAAAAAATGCTCAAATAGAAAGAGAGCGAAAGCGTGATTACGCTATATCAAGCTAACGCGGGTTGGCGTACTAGCCCCGCTGGGTGTTATTGACGATGACGATCCTGTTGGTGTAATGGTTGCCATGCCAGACTGCCAAACCAGGGTTCTGGGTTCTAGTCACGGTTCGGTCATGGATGTTATAATTATGTTTATGCCGTTGTTGTATGGTTCCCATAGTAAAAAGTCTAAGGCTTGGGATCATTACCATGTATTGTGCCTATGACGGTTATTTATTATTTATTTATTGTCTGTCAAAAACGTTCGTATTATAAAAATTAAATATCAGACATGGCTTGTATGGGCTTCAAAAAGTTATCATCAAAGATGCCTCGTGATTTGAAAGTCACCCCATTTTACAGTATAGGTAGTAGGAGTCCACTTATTTTATCGAATTTTTATTGTTTATAGTGAGTTTTGGTTCGTAAAATTGGTGTTGTTTTGCGAAACAAAGTGTCGTGCAAGTGAACAATATCCAATAGTTTGGCAAAAAAGTCATGATCGTGGTGACAGGTGGAACTAAAATTATAAAATGAGGGATTTTCCAAAAGCAAAGAAAGAAAAAAATAGTTCCTAATTTTTCGATCGATGGCGTTGACCAGAGAGGAATCGATTAGGTATGACCAATACCAAATATGGGCATAAGCGGAACATAACCTACAAATTTCGTTCAACCGGTAAATCAATTTCAACAAATCACTTCATAAATCACACACTATCATTCTTACACACTTGTAATTCACAAAAACAATTCACTTGTATTCGTTTATCAGATCTAACAATAACATTTGTGTAAAATATTTTGGGTTGATAAGAAAGACGAAATATTGTTTGCAAAAAATGCTGATTTGACAACTCACCTACCAAATAGTGTTGGACCACATTCTCCATAGGTTTGTCGATAGAATGAAATCATCTAGAGACGATTTTTTAGTCATAGTTCAAACTAAGTAGGGTCAAAATGTATGGATTTTGACATACGGGAGTTCGAACTATGACTTAAAAATCATCTCTGAATCTCGGCCTCAGTTTCTTTTAAGCCGGGTCCGCTGCTCTATGTTTTCGTGTTTGCTAACATCGTTTTCTAACTTTCGCCTCCCCCGCAGGCGAACCAGGGTGATTTTATCCGATGCAAATGGATAACATCACCCGCGTTCGCCTGCGGGGAAGGGAAAAGTTAGAAAACGATGTTAGCAAACACGAAAACATAGAGCAGCGGACCCGGCTTTATGTTTTTGTAGTTTGTTATTGTTACGCTTTTATTGTTCAAAATGGATACAAAGCCCCTACAGCCACGTCCGATACTTGATTCGTTGTTGACAGACAATAGCACCGAGATTGTTGATAATAAACCGACAATAATATCCTATAGGCATTGTACTGCGTCTTTTTATTAATAACTAATACTAATATTATAAAGAGGAAAGATTTGTACCTATTTTTGTATGTTTGTAATGAATAGGCTCAAAAAGTACAGGGCCGATATAAAAAATTCTTTCACCATTAGAAAGCTGCATTCACCCTGAGTAACATAGGCTATATTTATTGCTAGAAAAGATAAGACGTCCACCCGTGCGAAGCCGGGACGGGCCGCTAGTTAATAATATTCATAAAAAAATTTGCTCATACCTAATCGACCCCTCTCTGTTCAACGCCATCTATCGAGAAATTGTGAACTAGCTTTTTTTTTCTCTGGAAAATCCCTCATATAATCAAAATAGATACGAAGGCACGAAGCCCATACAGCCATGTCTGATACTTTATTCGTTGTTGACAGTAAGATAAGAATATTAAGATTGTTAATAATAAACCAACAATAATAAGAAAGGGTTTGTACACACGGCGACACATCAAGCTAAGCAAAACCAAAATAAGCTGGTCGCGCGACGTTACACGTTATTCACCCTACCCGTGGTCAGCTTATATTGGTTTTTCCGTAGCTTGATGTTGCCGTTTGTACGCACGGTGACACATCAAGATATACAAAACCAACATAAGCTGGCTCGCCGTACTGTTTATTTTTAATTAATATATTTGTTCATAACTAATCGACCCCTCTCCGGTCAACGCCATGTATCGAAAAATTAGGAACTAACTTTTTATTTATTTTTTGCTTTCGGAAAATCCCTCATTGCAATATTGAGAAAACTTTATTATTATTGTACATACCATGCATGACTTTATTAAAGACATCGGCTGTATGGGATTTATATAAACCTTTGCCTTGTATTGAACAAAAAAAACGGAATTTTGTCAATTGTCATCAGTGTTGCCAATGCTACGGCAATTACCGTGTTCTACGGCTTTCAGGCCAAAAAATTACAAAATCCACGGCCTACGGCTGAAACCCTGTGGCCGTAGCAGATTCTACGGCTTTTCGCAAATTCTACGGTAATTGACTAATTTATTTATAAAAAATTCACTTTTAGAGTATTAGACTGTGATACTATCGGTTTAAAATAACAATGTGCATGACCTTGAAGGGCCGTTCGATAACTTCACTCGGTTGTAAAGGAATATAGACTCTATGTAAAGGAAATAATCATTTGAATGACTCGAGTGAAGTTCGTGCGATTGAGTGACGTCACATTTGCAGGCGAGGTCATGCACATTGTTATTTTAAACTGATAGTAAATATGTGTATGGTTCGACTGTGTACTGTATCCAATTCCGAATCAGAATGCCAACATTGCAACTATGTTGTCTACGGTATGTTGGCTGGGTTTTGTTCCTCTTTCTTGCCCTGTGAGCAAAAAACAGATGAGATGAAATTGTTTTCCACACAAATAGATTTTGCAAACGTTTCTTTAACGTAAAAAAACAGCACCATTTGGCAAATATTGAAAAGTGTTTCCTTTTTTAAGCAGTGACACGGCCCACCGTTGGTCTTTTTCCATATAAACACGGCTTTTTTACCTAATGTACACGGCCGCCTAAAAATTTGCATTGGCAACACTGATTGTCATTTTGAGAGTTTGCTTGCCGCCATTATTTTGTTCGTTTGTGTCTGTATTTGATATTTGTGAAAAGTTGGTTTTTAGTGATATTTGTGACATAATTTCGTGCGGATTGTGTACCAAACGGTTGCGTAGATCGACCAACATAACAGGAATCTCAAATACATACGAAGAAAGAACAAAAGTTTTGGTGCAAGTTTACTCGTATGGTGGTTTTGGCGGCATCGCGCGAGCTTACAAAATCATCCACAATTTCATCGTCATCCTATCATCCCATCATCCCATCGTCATCAGAAGTGCGATTTTTGAAAATCATACGAGCGACTTAACAGTAGAAAGATGCATAATCTCCATAGTAATTTTGACATTTTCTACTGCCAAGTCGCTCGTATGATTTTCAAAAATCGCACTTCAGGATGGTTTTGCACGGGAATCATGAGGATAAGGACGGGCTTTGTTTCTTAATTTTCTGGATTCGTTTTTCGTGGCTATTATTGTGTTAATGTGGTGAAATTAGTTTAATAATGTGTCATCAATGAAGAACAATATAGTAAAAGTGAGAAATAAAGAAGGCGCTCCCGTTTGATTCGGATTGATCCTCGCGTAAAACTTATCTTGAACTTGGAATGTGTGTATCACCCACACATTTCAATATTTAGGTGTAAGATTAGTTAAGTTAGTTTTAAGTACAAAGAAAAATGTAACTTATGACCATGCTGTAAGGGCTAGTTCCCATTGCATTTCCGAAAGGATAAATTGTATTAAAAAAAAAAATGTCATTTTGACACAGGGTTGCCAGATTGGGTATTTTTTTCGCAATTTTGGGTAAAAATCTGGCTCCTTGCGAAATTTTGGAGAAAAAGAACTTTTGGAGAAAAGTTTGAAGAAAAAAAAAAATCATGTGGAGAATTTTGGGTAATTTAATTTTTAGTTTTGGAACGCATACGTATATGAAACGAACATGCATTTTTTGAACGTTCTTTCGTTTCCTTTCGTTCTTCATTCCATTTATTCATTCGCTCCAACCACTCACCCACTCATTCACTCCACATGAGGTTTTTTTGTTTGTTTTGTAAAGTTTTGTTTGGTGTGTCGATTGTCTTGATCATTCTGTAATATATATAAGAAGAAAATTTTAATAATTAGTCAAAGAGAAGAAGTTAGTTTAATTTAATGCGCTGTGTAGTTAGTACCTACCTACCTAGTAGAAGACATTATGTCCTAATGTCAACAAGAAGATACAGATCAACATAGGAAGCTGAACCACAGTTTTCTGGTAAGTTGCATGTTTTTTCCTTCATTTGCCGAACAAAACAGGTGCTTTATTTCTCTGTACCTCTTTTTAGGCTATATTACTGTACGTACTGATCACCATTCTGGCCTTTGGGTAAAACTAGAGAAAATAGTATCGTTTTGGAGAAAAATTATTTCAAATGTGGGGAGAAATAGAAAATCGCATCTGGCAACCCTGTTTTGACAGAATCAAAATTTAATTTGTTCGTTGGAAGCTTGGTTCGAAGAAAAAGAATCCTATAAAATGATAAATTCTCTGTAATAAATCCAAGAATGCTTCACAAAAAAGTAAGTATTATTTACATTTACGTATTTAAGCATTATTACCTAAAAATGATCAGTACTTTGTTTGTTTCGCAGTTCGAAGTAAAAAATCAAGTTACGAATATTTTCTCAAACGGCGCATTTTCCGGTTCGGTGGCCAGCCGTCAGAATATGGAATAGTGGGAGGCGCTGCGGGCTTTACCTGACAGAACAGCGGCGAAACGTAATTATTATTGCTCTATATTATTTCTGAAGCCTCGTATCTACTAGGCTCAACCACTGGCGGACTAAGGCGGAGGGGCGGTCCGCCCCGGGCCCCCAGTCCTGGGGGGCCTCCAAATCTCGAGAAGAGAATCCCTTTTTAATCAAAATCAAAATAATGACGTTTATATAGCAAGTAAAGACAGTTTAGAGTTGGAGGCCCGGGCCTCAGGAGGCCAGAAGCAGAACAGGTTCTGAGACTGCAGTTTGAAGTTGGAGGCCCCGTACGTTAGTCATTGAAAGTCAAGAAAAGAAATAGAGTCAAAAACACTGCGAATTTGCGAGCTCGCTTCGCTCGCTAAATCTTTTTCAAGTTGTTATGCAGTTAGCAGTTAGCTCGCTTCGTTCGCTCAATGATTTAAATCTTATTCCACTGATCTCATTATATTGCAGTAAAATTTCACTTAGCTTTGCCCGCTCCAGAATTCAGTGAAATCTCGAGCTCGCTTCGCTCGCTCTAGGTTTTACATCGTACAAATGTCAGGCTCGCTTCGCTCGCTCCGTGTTGTAGGACCTGGATCTCCCTGGGACAAAATACTTGCTACCTATGCCTATGGAAGGAAGGGGCTCCGATGTTAAGTTTTTGCAATGGCTCGAAAGAATTGTAGATATCAATTTCTGGAAAGACCGGGGGCCTCATTTAGTTTTGCGGCCTCCGTCGGGCTTAGTCCGCCGCTGGGTTCAACATGTTCTGCAACGTTGCAAAACGACGCGCGACGTTGCCACCAAATTGAAGTTCCGCGATATCACGCATTGTTTGTTTGTGTTACACGTGTTGCGACCCTTGATCAAACCAAGGTGGGACACATACTTTGCGACCACATTACATTACTTCCAGTGGGTGTTGTACAGTCAAGGGCCCCTTTTGCCCCGCACCACCCACGCTGGGAGGCTAAAAAGAAGTGAATAAAGTGAAGTGAAGTGAGCGAGGGAGTGAGTGAGGGGGTGGGCGAGGTGGTGAGCGAGAGGGTGAGCGAGGTGGTGGGCGAGGGGGATAGTGAGGGGGTCGGCGAAGGGGATAGCGAAGGGGAGGGGGATGGGGAGGGGAGGGCCCCCGAGGGGTCTCACACAAAAAATCATACAACAAGCAAAACCGCAGTTAATGTCAAAAAAACCTTTCTGTACTGGCATTGGCACCGGGTGGCAGCGGAGCGGCGGAGGCCCGGCCTCTTTTTGACAAAAGTAAGGGGTGCAATAAATAAGTGCGGAGCGAAGCGTAGCGGAGCGGAGCAAACGCGTTTCGACTTATAGCAATGCATCTTTTTTTTTTTTGTGTTTTTTTCTGGCTTTACACATAGCCTTTTTTGCTCTTCGGGAGGGGGGGATAGAGGATCCCCCTCCCCCACCCCTCCCGCTCCCTTAATATATATATTGTATTTTGCACCCCATTTAAAAGGGGGTGTCCCCCCTTTGGGGTGGTAAGGGGGATACCCCCCCCCCCCGCTGGGGTTGTAAGGGGGGTTTCCCCCCTCCCGCTGGGGTTGTAAGGGGGGTTGCCCCCCTCCCCTCCCCTAAATTCGTGCAGCAGGACACCAAAAATTGCACTTTTTGCACAAAAAAGGGCAGTTTCCTCACTTTTTCCCTTTAGGGGGGGGGGGGGGGGTACGGTGGGTACCCCCCCTCCCCAATCCGCGTGCCGCAGGTTACTAAAGCAACCCCCAGTCAAGAGCACATAAAGCTTTACACTTGCAGTTTGATTGTAACGCTTTAAGGCGCACTAAATAAAAACGGTACAAAGTGTCAAGCTTGACGTGCTCTTGACTGTACAAGGTTACTAAGTGACTGTACAAGTGCCAGTCTGGACCGCTAGTACTATCAGGCCCACAGGCTGCACCGACTTTACCACAAGTCCCACACTCTATACCAACAATATAACAACAGCATGTTCGGAGCAGCGCAGAGTGCGGCTCGGGCTCGTGATGATTTTGTAGCGGCAGAGCATGACACTACAAATGTGTTCATCATCATCATCAGCCTATATACTTCCCACTGCAGCGCACAGGCCTACCCTCAGGGAGGGTGTATGGGCGTCAGTTCACCACATGTGCCAAATTCAGATTGGTAGACTTCACATACGCATCTTCAGCATAGTATGCAGGTTTCTTTACGATGTTTTCCTTCACCGTTTGAGAGCAGTCGGTATGAGTACATAAGCTAGAAAACTCATTGGTACATGTCATGTCATACTTGCGCATTCGAAACCAGACCCCTACCACCTACCTATAATAGACAACCACATACCTATCCACCTATTACTCGAGAACTCTTCGGCCATAGATTCTATGAGTGTGGCCTACCCATTGCCACTTTAGTTTAGCAAGTCATTGTATCCTTGCGCTCCCGCCGTTCTTTGCACGCTATGAACTTCGCTTTGGGCCGACCATTTCCAGCTAGCGAGCCTTAAAGGCTTCGCCTGCGAGACAACGAGCCACGACCCATCGAGAGTACAGCGTTCTCTGCGCCCACCCCACTACTACGCTGGAGCAGAATGCATCCTGGTAACTCATATCCTATGGCCAGTACGTTCGGAGGAGGATCGTAAGAATTTTTCATCTTATTTTAACTCATACAATCAAATACCTATAGCGCTGCCTTTACAGGGTGTTAGAGTCAACAGTTTCATTACTTTAAGGGGTGATTGTACCCATGATACTGAACAACTTTCCCTAAGAAACCCATAGGAAATTCGAAATTTATTTTCTTGGACTTTCCATACTAAACGCAATCAGCCGTTTGCGTTTACATTTCTCTGTATAAAAAATCGATTTTTTTTGCGAATTTCCTATAGGCTTCTTAAGGATTCATTCAGTATCATGGGTACAATCACTCCTTTAATTAATTCAACTGTTTGCCCTAACATGCTGTATAATACTTATCACTAAGTAATTCAACATGTTTGAGGAGGAAAGTATATTTCAAATGAAATTAAGTTTTTATTAGTTTACTTAGGTTACGTATGTATGTATTGTTATTTAGGTATGTATGTATTTATGTTTCTAGTATTTCTATTACGGAGTAATATAATAATACTGAGATACTGAGTAGTTACTTAGGTTACGTATGTATGTATTGTTATTTAGGTATGTATGTATTTATGTTTCTAGTATTTCTATTACGGAGTAATATAATAATACTGAGATACTGAGTAGTATAGAGTCTGAGGACTGCAGTATAAGCAGAATAGTTTCATTATTATTGATATAATCATAATATTATGATTGATTATTATACTAAACACATCAGATCCTTGGGGGAGGCCTATGTCCAGCACTACAGTGGACGTCCATCGGCTGAGATGATGATGTTCAACATGAACTGCCTTCGCGGTCTAATGGTTTAGACTTTAGAGCATTGGCTCTCGACACGGAGGTCGTGGGTTCGATTCCCACGGGGGACACCTAGTGATATGTCAATTTGTGCGTTTTTCCCCAGTTGGTTAGGACATTGCAGGCTGAATCACCTGATTGTCCGAAAAGAAAAATGATTCCGTGCTTCGGTCGGCACGTTAAGCCGTTGGTCCCGGCTACTATCTCTGGTGGTAGTAGTCGTTACATAAAAACCACGTCAGAGGCCGTAAGGCGGTCTGAAAAAACTCTGACACCAGGGCTCTGCCCACACGATAAGAAGAACATGACCGTACTGGTATATTATACATATACTTTTTAGTGGGCACCTAGAAGTCAATAGAAACATCCATGCCAAATAAGTGCGTAGACTTTGTAGTCCTGGAAATGTCATGTTGTGTCCTACTCACACACCCGTGTACCCATTCAGGGAAGAGAGGTGTTTTCAAAAAATGCATATTGTAGGGCTATCAGAATTTTTAATTGCTTACCAGATCAATTCAAGGATTTAAAATTCAAGCTGTTCGGTGGGTTCCGGGTTCGAATCTGCACGGACAACATGCCATGTACCAATGAGTTTTTCTAACCCATGTACATAATGTTACGGCCGCTGTCAAACGTCAAACGTAAAGAAGGCATTCGAAAATTCGGCCGGCTCATTAACAATCGCCGTGGTCCTACGGTCTAAGGTTCCGCCTCCCATGCTAGGGGGTGACGGTTCGAATCCGATCCGCGCCAAAAATATTTCTAGATTTTTGTGTTTTTAGAAATGTTCTAGAAGGAAGAGAGAGAAGGAATATTTAAAAAGGGACAAAAGGTGAACGTGTCTAGGAACTTCGAGAAAGGAGGCGAAATTACGAATATTTGAAAAGAACCAGAAAAGTGGGCGTGTCTTCGATCGGTTTCGAAAAAGGAACGCGGGGTTAGAACTATCTGGAGGAAAACAATCGAGTAAAGAAAAGAAGATCGAAAAAAGGGTATTCCGGAATGTTCCGCGGGATATAAAAAGGCGGCGAATTCCGTCTGATGGATCAGTATTTGATTTGACAGTGAACAGTGCGAAACAAAAGGAGGAAAAGTAAAAGTGGAAAAGTACTAGTGAAGAGAAAAGTGCTAAGAGTGGAACAGTGAGTAGACTAGTGTCAGTGTAGTGCGTGACGTCATAGTGTCGGTGTAGTACGTGACGTCATAGTGTCTGTGTAGTGCGTGACGTCATAGTGTCGTACGTCGTGACGTCATAGCCGTGACGCGTGTCGTGTCGTCACAGTAGTGACGTAGTGGACTGTGGACAGTGACAGTAAGTGGTGCACGGGGAATCCCTGCGAGGGGGACCCGGTGAAGTGAACCGTATAGGGGAACCTCTGCGAGGTGGACCGTTTGTAAGTGTATCCCAAATAAACTCTGTAAAATTGGACTTAGCGTTTCACTCCAATCCCGGAACCCGTAGCTCGTAACATTTGGTGTCAGAAGTGTGGGATTGGAGTAAGATGCCGCTGGTGCCAAAGGAGCTAAAGGGTGTCACCACCCGGGCCATGTCGGAGGCGCGGCAGGAAGGTGCGGCCCCTGTTACTGAGGTGCAGCGAACCCCGGAGAGAAGACCTGAGGGGGGTGAAGTGCAGCGCACTCCAGAGCAGAACCCAGGAAATTTCCTCTATCAAATCCAGCGCATGATGGAGGACCAGGCTCGCCGGCAGGAGGAACAAATGCGCACGATGCAGGAGGCGCAGGCTCGCCGGCAGGAGGAACAAATGCGCACGATGCAGGAGGCGCAGGCTCGCCGGCAGGAGGAACAGGTTCACGAACTGCGCGCAATGAAAGAGGAGCAAGCTCGCCGCCAGGAGGAACAGGCTCGCCGGCAGGAGGAACAGGCTCGCATGATGAGGGAACAGGTTCTACGCCAGGAGGAACAGGCGCGCCGGCAGGAAGACCAAATGCGCACAATGCAGGAGGCGCTTCATAAAGATATTACGAAGGGCTTGCAACAGGCAGTAGAGAGAGTTGAAGCCGTAGAAGGGAGGTTGGATCGTGTGAAGGGCGAGTTCGAAGGGAGGCTGGATCGTGTAGAGGGTGAGTTCGCCAAAATCCGGCGAGAGATTGAACAGAGCAAATCTCATAGCCGAGTCGCTGCTGTTTTTGACTCACCCATTCAACCAAAAGGCGTGAAGACTCCGGTTTACGATGGACTGACGTCATGGCCCGCCTTTAAGCTACAATTTGAGACGGCGATGAAAGTTAATGGCTGGGGCAAGGAGGAGGCGGAGCCTGCGTTGATATTAGCACTCCAGGGACAGGCTCTCGCAGTACTAGAAGCCGTGGGTGCTGGAGGAAACCTGTCGTTCGACAATCTTTTTGGAGCTCTGGAGGCTAGATTCGGCGATGGACATATGGAACACGTGTATCGGGCGCGGTTGAAGGAACGTAACCAACATGCTAACGAGAGTCTGCAACAGTGGTCCGTGGAAGTGGAGAAGCTCGTGCGGAAGGCTTTTCAGTCGTCACCGGCAGTCATCGATGACATGCTCCTGCAGACCTTTACGGATGGGATACGGGACCCGGAGGTGCGAGCTGCAGTGCGACTTGGGCACCATGTTACACTCAGGGACGCTGTTGCTCATGCATTGGAAGTGGAAGCTGTACGTCAGGATCCTCGTTCCGGTCGTCTCAGGGAGATTGTGGTGACTGGAGCGTCAGCGCCGAGAAATCGGAGTGACAATTATATGTGCTACAAGTGTGGTGAACAAGGGCATATTCGTAGCTCCTGTCCGAACCGATCAGGCCGTCGTTATGTGAGCTACAAGTGTGGTGAACGAGGGCATATTCGCAGCTCCTGCCCGGGGCGCACAGGCCGTCGTTATGTGTGCTACGAGTGTGGTGAACGGGGGCATATTCGCAGTTCCTGCCCGAAGCGTACAGGTCGACGGGACATAGGAGTCTCGACTGATGAGCAGCAGGAGAACTGGAGAACGTTGGCCGGTTATGTTGCAAACCCAATCATTAGAGTCAGGCAAATATCGGACGGAGATAGCCTGTTAGTTGAAGGAGGGGTGAATGGTAGAATCTGTCAACTAACTGTGGATACCGGTGCTTCGAGGACGGTGGTCAATGCTCGACTGATAAGCGAAATGGGAAGTTATCAGGAGACACGACTTCTGCAGCGAACTAAACTACAGTTAACGACTGCTACCGGCCAGCGCATACCAGTTCAGGGGGAGTTGGGAGTTTCAATTACGATCGGTGGGACTCTTTTCAAACATGAGGTGATCGTAGCTGAGATAGTGGACGATTGCATCATTGGTTTGGATTTCTTACAAAATCACCAGTGCAACATAGACATGAAGAACGGAGTGCTACGATGTAATACAGAGGAGGTTCCGATGAAAGGTGGATCATCGGAAAAGGTCTACCATGTGAGAAGAATGGTTCTCGAGCCTGGGTCACAGAACTTGGTACCTGTTGTTTTGCCCAAGAGTAACGATGGGAGCTGTGCTGTGATGGAAAAGGTTGAAGCTGGGACTTGTTGGATTCCGGTGAGGAAAGTTGTTGGACCAGTTTCTTCTGCTCCGATCCTGATACCTAACGTTGGAGATATGGACCTGACGATTGGGAAGGGGGAGGTTGTTGATCACTGTGGAGATAATCCTCCTAGGAAGCAGAAGACTGAGGGGGATGTCGTATCGAAAGTTGTAGAAGACTCCAGCAAGGACCTGGCAAAGCCACAGGCTGTGATAGCGAAGAACTCGCTCTCTAAGAACGGCGCACATATTGGTAAAATAGACCTGGTGAAGCATGCGAACATTATAGGAGACGTAGCGCCAGTCAATCAGCAGCTTAGGCGCATTCCGTTTGCTCGTAAGAAGGAGAAGCGTCCGAAGTTACAATCAAGTTGGAAAAGGCCATATGAGGTAGTGACCAGGATGAACGTCGGCCAATATCGATTCCGGCGTCCGCCAGGGAGCCCGTTGAAGTTAGTGCACGTTGACCGGTTGGCTCGATATTTCAGCAGTAATGATGCTCGGGACGAGCAGAACTAAGGGAGGGGCAGTGTTACGGCCGCTGTCAAACGTCAAACGTAAAGAAGGCATTCGAAAATTCGGCCGGCTCATTAACAATCGCCGTGGTCCTACGGTCTAAGGTTCCGCCTCCCATGCTAGGGGGTGACGGTTCGAATCCGATCCGCGCCAAAAATATTTCTAGATTTTTGTGTTTTTAGAAATGTTCTAGAAGGAAGAGAGAGAAGGAATATTTAAAAAGGGACAAAAGGTGAACGTGTCTAGGAACTTCGAGAAAGGAGGCGAAATTACGAATATTTGAAAAGAACCAGAAAAGTGGGCGTGTCTTCGATCGGTTTCGAAAAAGGAACGCGGGGTTAGAACTATCTGGAGGAAAACAATCGAGTAAAGAAAAGAAGATCGAAAAAAGGGTATTCCGGAATGTTCTGCGGGATATAAAAAGGCGGCGAATTCCGTCTGATGGATCAGTATTTGATTTGACAGTGAACAGTGCGAAACAAAAGGAGGAAAAGTAAAAGTGGAAAAGTACTAGTGAAGAGAAAAGTGCTAAGAGTGGAACAGTGAGTAGACTAGTGTCAGTGTAGTGCGTGACGTCATAGTGTCGGTGTAGTACGTGACGTCATAGTGTCTGTGTAGTGCGTGACGTCATAGTGTCGTACGTCGTGACGTCATAGCCGTGACGCGTGTCGTGTCGTCACAGTAGTGACGTAGTGGACTGTGGACAGTGACAGTAAGTGGTGCACGGGGAATCCCTGCGAGGGGGACCCGGTGAAGTGAACCGTATAGGGGAACCTCTGCGAGGTGGACCGTTTGTAAGTGTATCCCAAATAAACTCTGTAAAATTGGACTTAGCGTTTCACTCCAATCCCGGAACCCGTCGCTCGTAACAATAATACCGATTTCTCTCAAACGGTGAAGGAAAACATCGTGAGGAAACCTGTATATGCTGAAGAAGAAATTGTGATGTGTATGTGAAGTCTACCAATCCGCATTGTACACGCGTGGTGGACTAATGACCATGCACTCTCCCTGAGGGTAGGCCTGTGCCCTGCAGTGGGTCGTTTATAGGCTGATGATGATGATGATGAAAAAGAGGAACTATAATTACCTACCTACTTTTTAATTATTGCGTTTTATGCCTTTCATATTTTTTTTTGTACCATATTCTAGGAAGCAATACTATTCTATTCTAACATTAAATCTCCAGAACTACAAAGTCTATGTGTGGATTTGCATAAATTGTGAAGCAAATTTTATTAGTTGCTTTATCTTAATATCTTTATTTTTCTTTTATTTTAGGGCCAAGTTACGCCGCGATTGCATTTGACTTGACAAATATCTAACTATTTAGATACAACAATATGGGTGGGCCGACGACCTGGTGAAGGCGGAGGGAACCCGTTGGATGAGGGCAGCGCAGGACCGGTCGTTATGGCGATCCTTGGGGGAGGCCTATGTCCAGCAGTGGACGTCCATTGGCTGAGATGATGATGATGAATATGGAATACAACAATCAACGCTCCAAAAACAATTTCCTCTAGATGGTCTATGCTATGATCAGTAGTCACGGGTCTTTTTACCGTTCGGTGGCGCCCTCATCACAATATTAAAGATTTCTCAATAATGAAAACTCAAAATGAATAAATGCTATTACAACTTATTACAAAGCTATTTTTTATTTTAAGTAATATGTTTATAGGTTTTAAACATTCCACTTATAAGAATATCGAAAGAAATTTTAGTGGCCGTTTTGTTTTTTTTATTTTTATTTGTATGTTTGTATGTTTTAGACATCTTAATAAAAAATCTATAAAAGTATTGTATAAAAATATTACAAGGCTATTATAACTTTTTTAATTAAGGTAGGCTTTCTTGATCAAGACATCTTAAATATTGTGACGAGGCCGAGGGCGTCACTGAACTGTAAAAGGACACTTACCTCGTACTTAAACATTGATTTGGTGCTACTTCTAGGTATGTGGATTGTGGTTACTTGGTCCACATCCACACACACATTGTATGTAGGTTGACAGTCGAAGCTACGTTCGAATCGAAGCTCTTAGTTGATAAACCGTGTCGGTATACACGCACACAGACATAATTTGTATGACGAAGACGCCTCACGCACATAAACCTAAGAAAGTTGGCCGCTTTTGTTTTATATTGAGGTGCTATCTAGACATATACTTTATCTAAGGTAGGTACTTTCATTACCCCTTCATTCACTATTTTTTTTATTTATAAGTAATGGACTCTTGCTTGTGCGTTGGCACTGCATTTCCGCCAGTGTCAAGTAGTTTATGGGAGTATCTATCCCAATCTCAGGGATTGTTTTTGGTCAAGAACAAGAAGAGATTGAGGATTGCGGAGCCTCGTGGCAGGCAAAAACGCGACGCGCGAAAACCACGCGAGACAAGTGCTTGGGTCAGAACCTGCAACGTGACTCCCTTCACTATTATTATTTTATTACATTGGATACCCTTTTATAAAAATGTTGGTGGTTGACTATATGGAGGCCAGTATATCTAATTACTAGAGATTGGATATTCGGATGCATATTTACCTAAACCACAGAATAGGTAATAGTATATAGTTCTACATACCTAAACTTCATTTTTTGCTATAAAATTATGGAAGCGGCTTCTTAAAATTATTATTTTTAAATATTTATCGGGATGCTATAAATAAATAAAATAAAAATCATTTATTTCAGGAAACCAGGTCCCATACAAAGAGCATTACATAGGTAGTTTGTCAGAGAATCAAGTTATTATAGATTAAAATTAAAATTAAAATTAAATTACACATTACATTACATTATTACATTTATATTATAAGTCCAATTTCTCCAGGTACATACACAATGTCAATTCAAATTTGCACATAATTATCTCGTGTGAGCAAGATCACTCCACCAGTATCGCAGTCCAGTGCCTCATGATTGGACACTCGCACTTATCACCTATCACCTTCAGGATGCTGTTCGAACTTCCACGCACTCTGTTTATTAGGGAGGCAATTTTTTTTCTCATGATAGCATGAAAGCCATCGGCGCGAGCCTCTGCAAACATGCCTGAAGCGCTACAGAAACGTGGCAGTCCCAACAACATCCTGAAAGCATTATTATACTGGACACGTAGGGCGTTGTAGGCCTTCTGCGTATATCGAACCCACAGGCTGCTCGTGTAAAAAGATTGACAGAACGCTTTGAATAATGTAATCTTTACTTGTTCTGTACAATGAGCAAACCTGCGGACCAACATATTGCTTCTGACCGCCAACGCCCTACGCTCCCGTTCAATGTCGAGGTCATCCTTCATGTCATGTGTTACAATATGACCCAGGTACCTAAACTGTTGTACTCTTTTTAAAACATTTCCATTTAGGCTAACTGGTGGTACGTATTCCGGCGCACCCCTGTTCGCAGCGAAGACCATCAGCTCACTTTTCTTGGTGTTATATTTCAAACCATGTTTAAACGCATAGGCCTCACATACGGACAGCAGTCGCCGGAGCGCGCTGATCGAAGGACTCAACAGCACCATGTCATCCGCATAGCTGATGTTGTTGACATTGATGCCATCTATCGAACATCCTGCATGCATGCTGCTGAGTTCAACAATCAGCTGGTTCATGTACAGGTTGAAAAGCTTCGGAGACGTCAGTCCCCCCTGCCTCACGCCGCATTCCAACCTGTACATGTCCGAGCACTCATTCGCCCACCTCACATAATTCACCTGGTTGTCATACCAGTGCCTAAATACTCTATGAAATAATGCTATGAAAATGCGGGAATGCATAACTTTTTAAAATTATTTAATTAATTTTTTTTTTGGTAAAACTAATCCCGGAAAGTCCGGGAATGCATAACCACTCGGTTGCATTGTATGAAAGCGACTTTTTAAAATTATACAAAAACCCTTATTTTTCTTTACAAAAGTGCACTCCATTATAGCCAACACCTCAACTTTAGGTAAATATGCATCAGATTATTCGATCTCTACTTACAGCTGTTTTCAAAGACAGAAAAAAGATGTGAGGACCGAATTAAGTTTAACGAATTTTAAATGTTTATATCGGCTGCTAGGTTATTAATTTATTAGGTATGAGGTACCTACGACTCAAACTCAACAAATTTTGTCTTGTAAAAAGTTAAAATAAAACACTGCATTCATTTTTTTTTATCCTACTTTTATATTTTATTACCTAACTACTATTGGCACATAATAAACCATATTGTAATCAATGTTTAAATAAATTTAATGTATAAAACCTATTATTTATATTGGTATTGGTTTGTTTTTATTTAGGTATCAGTTTATTACAACAGATGGCGATGGATCAATAGCGGCCAGCGTGTCTTTTCAACACGAGTGGGTCCAGTAGGATTCACAAATCCAGATAGTTCTACCCAAGTCAAGCAGTGGGACCATGAGTGTATGAAAATCCTACTGGACCCACAAGGGGAACTGAGCAGTAGAACCAACAGTCCGTTAGGGGAACCTGGATGAAGGAAATTAATGGTTTGAGGTGGAAATTTCACATAGTTTGGTACACTGGTGATTTGAACGTGTGACTTTAAAAAATCTCACTCTAGGTAGTTTCTGATTGGAGACTGAACAACTTTTACTATGGGAGCAAACCGGTCGTAGCAAAAAATCTGCTGTTTCTTACCCCTCTGCAGCTCTGAAGGACGGATACGCATAATCCATAGTTGAGATGAGTAGACAAGACATTGCAGTTTAGTGTGGAACCGCAGATTTTTTTTTTTTGCTACGATCGGTTTGCTCCAGATTAAAAGTTGTTTAGTTTGATGGGTAGACACTTAGTTTAAAAGGGTGCCAATTATATCAATATTTTATATTCATAAGCCTACGCTGTCCATCCGTCGTCCGTCATACATATAAGGCGGTTTGTCCACCGCCGCCGTCACCGAGAAACGAGATTATGTTATTATAATATGGAATCGTGTCGTCCGCGGTTGTCACGCAGCCATTACTATGGCTGCGTGTAGTAATAGATTCTCATTATTATACTGTGCTAAAGGGCTATATATTTTGACGGCACGATAGCACAGTTAGTAGTGAACCTACCTGCTGTGCGAGGGTCGCAGATTCGAATCCCCAGTTTTAGTAGTAGGAAAACGAATTCAACGAGAATTGTTGGATACTTCGTCAACGGATGCGTCTGCTTCAGTAACACGCATATTTTTGCTTGCTTTTTATAGCCTATTAAATTTCCGTCTTCGGAGGAAACTTAATGTAAACGCCATCTATTATAGAATGGCGATACTGAAATTGGCTGCTAACTTCACAAAACAGATCTTAGCTACAAAGTCGAACTCAACGGTAATGATTACACACACAGGTAGTTTACATGCTAAGGAATACGATTTTCTAGGTCTGAAGGTGGCTTAGGCAGATCTAATAGTAGAAATCATAATTCAAAGACATACAATCCTAAGAAATTCTGAAAGTCATTTAAACGCCATCTATTATAGAATGGCGATACTAAAATTCGCTGCTAACTTCACAAAACAGATCTTAGCTACAAAGTCGAACTGAACGGTAATGATTATACACATAGGTAGTTTACATGCTAAGGAATACGATTTTCTAGGTCTGAAGGTGGCTTAGGCAGATCTAGTAGTAGAAATCATAATTCAAAGGCATACAATCCTAAGAAATTCTGAGTCATTTAAACGCCATCTATTATAGAATGGCGGTACTAAAATTCGCTGCTAACTTCACAAAACAGATTGTAGCTACAAAGTCGAACTCAACGGTAATGATTATACACACAGGTAGTTTCAATGCTAAGGAATACGATTTTCTAGGTCTGAAGGTGGCTTAGGCAGATCTAGTAGTAGAAATCATAATTCAAAGACATACAATCTACGAAATTCTGAAAGTCATTTAAACGCCATCTATTATAGAATGGCGATACTGAAATTGGCTGCTAACTTCACAAAACAGATCTTAGCTACAAAGTCGAACTCAACGTTAATGATGATACACACAGGTAGTTTAAATGCTAAGGAATACGATTTTCTAGGTCTGAAGGTGGCTTAGGCAGATCTAGTAGTAGAAATCATAATTCAAAGACATACAATCTACGAAATTCTGAAAGTCATTTAAACGCCATCTATTATAGAATGGCGATACTGAAATTGGCTGCTAACTTCACAAAACAGATCTTAGCTACAAAGTCGAACTCAACGGTAATGATTATACACACAGGTAGTTTACATGCTAAGGAATACGATTTTCTAGGTCTGAAGGTGGCTTAGGCAGATCTAATAGTAGAAATCATAATTCAAAGACATATAATCCTAAGAAATTCTGAAAGTCATTTAAACGCCATCTATTATAGAATGGCGATACTAAAATTCGCTGCTAACTTCACAAAACATCTTAGCTACAAAGTCGAACTGAACGGTAATGATTATACACATAGGTAGTTTACATGCTAAGGAATACGATTTTCTAGGTCTGAAGGTGGCTTAGGCAGATCTAGTAGTAGAAATCATAATTCAAACGCATACAATCCTAAGAAATTCTGAGTCATTTAAACGCCATCTATTATAGAATGGCGGTACTAAAATTCGCTGCTAACTTCACAAAACAGATCTTAGCTACAAAGTCGAACTCAACGTTAATGATGATACACACAGGTAGTTTAAATGCTAAGGAATACGATTTTCTAGGTCTGAAGGTGGCTTAGGCAGATCTAGTAGTAGAAATCATAATTCAAAGACATACAATCTACGAAATTCTGAAAGTCATTTAAACGCCATCTATTATAGAATGGCGATACTGAAATTGGCTGCTAACTTCACAAAACAGATCTTAGCTACAAAGTCGAACTCAACGGTAATGATTATATACACAGGTAGTTTACATGCTAAGGAATACGATTTTCTAGGTCTGAAGGTGGCTTAGGCAGATCTAATAGTAGAAATTATAATTCAAAAACATATAGTCAACGAACTTCTGAATTCGGTTGGTTTAATTCAACGAGGATTGTTGGGTAGATGGCGTTGATGCTTGATTGATATTTAAAATAGTAAAATTCTTGCTTTTTTGTACCTAAGCACAATAAGAACAGGTAGGTACTTCGTCAACGGATGCGTCTGCTTCCGTGACATGCATATTTTAGTTTTTTAGCCTAAATTTCGTCTTCGGAGCATAGTCACACAAACTCCATCTATTATAGAATGGCAATACTAAAATTGGCTGCTAACTTCACAAAAACCGATCTTAGCTACAAAGTCGAACTCAACGGTAATGATTATACACACAGGTAGTTTACATGCTAAGGAATACGATTTTCTAGGTCTGAAGGTGGCTTAGGCACATCTAGTAGTAGAAATCATAATTCAAAGACATACAATCCTACGAAATTCTGAATTCGGTTGGTTGGCATTACTGCGGAAATGGATAGGTAAGTCGCTTTGCATTTTATCAGTATCATAACATCACAGATAGATGGCGCCACATAGTCTATGAATTGAAAAAAATTCTTAGCCGGTGGGGATCAAACCGGGAACAGTCTGATAGTGAGCCAAATGTCTTGGCCTATCGACCAACGACTCAGTGAAGGCTATGAGTGAAATCTCACTGCTATCGACATTACTTTTGACAAAAAAACATTGGTTCAACACATAGTGCTTCTACGTATGAACGCTAGATGGCGGAAGCTACCTATGGAGAATCAATGTTCTCGTTTAGGTGTATAGAACTGCATGTAAATTTCGAAGAATGCAAGCTCCTGCAGGCGTAGCATGCATCCCCGTGATAGATATATTTATCAAATCTATCTTTCATATCACGCGCGATAACGTATCAAATTTGCGAACATGGCTGACACTGTGATACGCTGTGATATGCATATCACGACTATCACTTCATTCGTTCACCATTCGTTCGTTTTGTTTATTTGTCATCCTTCTATACGCAACAATTTCATAGTTAGAGAGAGCGATATTAAATTATCTCTCCGTCGTGTATCCAACTTCGCACAAAAATCTTTCCAAATAAGCACGTCGTGACGTTTTACAAACAACAACCAACAACGTGAAATTATAGTTTATTTGGATTTAATTCGAAATCTCAGCAGAGAGTAGTAATTATATTCCTTAATTCAAAATAAGGATGAGTGATAATAAAGAAAATTACATCCCGAAGAAGAAACGGTAAGTTTACAAAGAGCTCGCGGGTCAGTTTTTGGTCTACCGTAATAGTTCTATGCAAAACTTAAACAAAAGCTTAAAAATTTACATTTATCGTGTTTAGAGTGTTATCTTGGTCACTTTATAATAGTACTTTCTACCTACCAGACAAAAATATATGAAATTAGCTAATAAACTTTTGTGTTCTTTAATTTCTAGAGTCCAAAGCACCACTACTCATAAATGTTATAGGACTATATGGCAGCTCACCCCCGGCTGGCAAATAACGAATTCAATGGGCCGCAAGGCAAGGCGCAACTGGACCGACAATGGGAAAGTCTCCGGACAATACTTAAAGAGCATGGTCCGGATAAAACCACAGACCAGTGGGAGCATGTAAGAACTATAATTTTCTTTTTGTAACAACACGCACTATGTACACAGACCAATGATAAACCTTTAGGTAAGCCTCCTTCACTCGACCGTACCTACCGCTATATGTAACTACACTTTCATGGAGAGCCCGCACTCCCTCGCTATTCAATTGCCACGAGCGCAAGCGAAAGCGCTGATCAGAATTTAGCAGTGAGAAAGAGCGGTAATTAAAGCTGGATAATTTATTGTTTTGTAAGGGAGTGATGTATCTGTCATGTAGTAACTCCTTAATCTGTGCTTTTGGTTCTAATTCTAAACATAGAATTGTGGCTCCATTCCATCGTAGTGCCAATCTCCAGTATAAATAGCAAATGTGCTTGACGTTATTCAGTAATAAATACAGGGTGTAAGGAAAAGTATTATTAACCTTTACGGTGCCCACACATAACTGCGATATCAAATCACAATGTCAAATATCTGCCAGCGCTCGATGACTTCCGTCCGAGTGGCTGGATGTCCGCAGGACGAATCGGGGGAGCGGGAAAGGCGCGACCAGTGTTATAGGAGAAACTTCGATGCATTGGTGAATGGCCCAAGTTGCTAGCGTTTTTTTTTTTTTTTTTTTTTTTTTTTTATTAACTATGGGTTTGCTCTTGACCTCAATCCAGTCCTCAGGACGAAGATGGGGTCGTAGATGTAGCGAGCTTACCCAGAAGATGCCTATTCACTCGTACTTTAAAGGAATTCGGGTTGTAAGTACTCGGAAATACTGACGCAGGTAAGGCATTCCACTCCTTGGCTGTGCGCATTATAAAAGATTCAGAAAGGCGCTTGGTGCGGATATGTGGGATGTCAACCAAGAAGGGGTGATATCCCGCGGTGCGTCTGGAAGTCCGATAGTAGAAAGGGGAAGGTGGGATGAGCTCATGTAGCTCTAGGGCACACTCACCGAAGTACAATCTGTAGAAGACCGACAAGCAGGCCACTCTGCGGCGGTGGGCTAGGCTATGAAGCTTGGCCTCCACCAGCTTACTATCGCCAATGAGCCTCCTGGCTCTGCGTTCAACCGAGTCGAGTGCGGCAAGTTGATACTTGGCTGAGCCATCCCACAGGTGGCAGCAGTACTCCATACATGATCGGACCTGAGCTTTATACAATACTAAGAGCTGTCCAGGAGTGAAGTACCGCTTCACCTTGTTTAAGATGCCCAGCTTTTTGGCCGCAGTTTGAGCCTTAGACTCGATGTCAGCGCCGAAGTTGAGTTTTGTGGTCAAGCTTATACCCAGAAGCCCAAGACTGTCGGAAACAGGGACAGATGTACCCCGGAAAGTAGGAGTCAGATTAAACGGACTCCTTTTTGCGGTGAACAGACAAGCCTGTGTTTTGGTGGCGTTGAAGTTGACTAAATTATTGTCACCCCACTGGGAGACAACACTTAAAGTCAAGTTTGTCCGCTCAACCATGGCCTCCCTCTGCGAGCGTATTTTATCCCCGCTGGCCCCTGCGCCAGATACATATCTCTCCATGACAGTACTGTCATCTGCATACCCAACAATACCTGACACAAGGAGGTCATTGATGTGCAGCAGGAAAAGTGTCGCGGAGAGAACAGACCCTTGAGGAACTCCAGCATCAATTGCCATAAGGTCAGAAGAGCAGCTGTCAATGACAACTCTAATCGACCGTTCTCTCAAGAAATCAGATATCCAGCTGCAAAGATCAGCGGGGATGCCATAAGCGGGAAGCTTGCTCAGCAAACTAGCGTGCCATACCCTGTCAAAGGCCTTCGAGATGTCAAGTGATACAGCCAGTGCTTCACCGTGCTTCTCGATGGCCTCGCCCCAGCAGTGCGTCACATACACAAGAAGATCCCCAGTCGATCGCCCCCGGCGGAAGCCATATTGGCGATCACTGAGTAGATCATTGTCTTCTAGGTATGACAGCAACTTACTGTTAAGTACTCTTTCCATGACTTTACAGAGAATGGAAGTAATGGCGATAGGGCGGTAGTTGCAGGGGTCGGCACGACTGCCCTTCTTGGGTACCGGTTGCACATTCGCAAGCTTCCAGGATTTAGGCACCGTTCTTGTTCTGAGAGAGAGGCGATACAGGCGTGTTAGAACAGGAGACAACTCAGGCGCACAATATCTCAACACTCTTGCAGGTATACCATCAGGACCACTGGCCTTATTCACATCCAGACTACGCAATGCTCTGCGGACCTCTTTTGTGTGTATTGTGACCTCCGGCATCGAAGAATCACAACGAGGGATGGTTGGCGGCTGTTTGGCACCAGCGTCCAGACGTGAATTGCTCGCAAACAGAGAAGCAAATAAATTAGCTTTCTCAGTTGCGGAGTGAGCCAGCGACCCATCAGGCTTCTGCATGGGAGGCAAAGTGGGACGGCAGAAGTTGGATTCGACCGATTTTGAAAGGGACCAGAACTGTTTACTACCAGAAGGGTAGGATGCCAGTTTGGCTCCAATGCGGCTGACATGGTCGAATCGAGCCCTCCGGATCACCCGTTTGCAGGACTTGGCGGCAGAATTAAAGGCCCTCTTCTTCGCGCGAACCCTACGAGCTCTAACTTTGCGGTCGCGAGCTTGGACCCATGCTTGGTAGGCGGCTTCTTTTTTAGCCTCAGCGCGAGCACAATCCGCATTGTACCAAGGTTGGGCTTTGTGACCGAGTGAGATGTCGGAGAAAGGAATATAATATTCCATTCCCTGTCGTATCACGTCCGCAACCGCATCAGCCGAACTAGCAGGGTCACTCGAAGAAAAACACACTTGCCGCCACGGGTAAGACGCAAAGAAATGCCGCATCTCATCCCAATCTGCCGACCCGTATCGCCAGACTCGCCTTGTGCCCTTAGGGCTGTCATCGGGAGGAGAGCAGATCGACACGGATTTCACCAGACAGTGATCGGACGTTCCCAGCGGGGCAGAGACCGATACTGAGTGCCTGTCTGGATCTGAAGTCAGCAGAAGGTCCAAACAATTGGGCGTATGACCATCAACATCCGGTACCCGCGTTGCTTGATTCACCAGCTGGGTGAGATCTAGCGATAATGCAAACTTGCGCGCCTCTCTCCCAGCATGGTCAGTTAACTGGAACGGGAACAACCACTCGCTATGGTGGGCATTGAAGTCCCCCAGAAAAACAAGCTCCGCCGTTGGATACCTTCGTTGGGCTGTCTCTGCCGTCTCAGTGAGATACTCCATGAGCCTGGTTGTCTCCTGGTCACCGTCGTGCGATCGATAGACACCGACGTAGAGAGATTTCTCCATTCCGGTGTCTACAAAAAGCCATAATACGGAGAACCCGGAAACCTCAAAGCAACGGAGACGCCGACAGCAAATGTCGTCGCGAACAAACACACAGACCCCAGCTCGCCTCTTGAACTTATGTTCCAACGAGTATCCTGGGTAGTTGAGGTACGCCGTATCAGACGGGGTTGCTATCTGCGTCTCCGTTAAAAAGAATAGGTGTGGCTGCTCGGTCTCGAGGTGGTGGTGGACCGGATCGAGATTTGAGTGCAGACCTCGTATGTTACTGAGGTGCACTTTGAGTGGGAGGAAGTGCAGCCGTTGTCTAACCATTTTCTTTTTTGTGACTTTGTTTTTCATAGTTTGTCGAGTGGTGGAGAGGTGGAAAAAAAGTCGAGATGCCACTCAGGTACCCTAGAAGACCTCATGAGCTCGACTGACTGGTGGGAAACTCATTTGGAGACTGCGGGGACGCCCGAACCCCCCCGCAATGGCCACCGGGTCCTCCCTTCCAGTCGCCAACTGGCACGGTGGAGCATTGCGGGATTTTTCGCAAGTTGTGTGGGGCAGCCTTTCACACGTGGCTAGCGCACTACTTGGGCCCCCTACTAACTGCGGTCGGCCAACGACTGTCACCGTGCTTCGGATCCCGCTACCCTCCAAAATGAGTTTCCCGGTAGCGTCCAACTACTTTTGATTTAGTTAGGGCTTGGTCCAAGTAGTAGCGGATTGTCGCTACATGTGTGTGGTGACCTCAAAGATTCTTTTATGCACAAAAATACACTTGTGCTAGTGCTAGGTACTACGAAATGGTGGAGCCTCATTGCCAGATGGAGAACGGTATCCGACTCATAACTGCCCAGTAAAAGACCTTTTAAACCTTTTCAGACTTCGCGTGACCTGAGGCGTAATGCACGTAACATTGGCGCACGAGTAAAGTCAGTTTTAAAAATACTTGGGACCATAGGCCCTGAAAGTGCCTTTGGTACTACAGGGGCTGAAGAAACAGGTGTAAGTATAATCGACATACCTAGATTATAAAATTCATGCATGTACGTACGGCGACACATCAAGCTATACAATACCAAAATAAGCTGGCCGCGCGTCGGTCGCGTAACGTATAACGTCGCGCGGCCAGCTTAAGTTGGTTTTGTATAGCTTGATGTGTCGCCGTGTGTACATACCAACTCAAAATATACGCATATATTCGGAAAACTCATAACATCCACGTTTCAATAGTAGTTCTTCTTCTCTACGAATCGTTATAAGATAGAGCTCCATCAAAATATTGTTTTCCCATATTTACCACTCCTAACATACGCCTACGCACTAGCGTAACTTAGTCACAAACCAGGACAAATGACTTACTGACCGGGACATGGGGACAAGTGTTGTCTTTCTTTAGGGTTTTTATAATTTAAACTATATTGTTGTAATAGTAGGTAATGTAATTTAATTTGATAAGTTATTTACTTTTCTCCCCTCCGGACGGAAAGCGTCAATTGTCGTCCCGCTGCGCTAAACGAAGTTGTCGCTTTCCACCTCCGTCGAGGAGAAAAATAGTATACTTAATTAAATTAAAATTAAATAACGCTCACATGCACATACATTGTAATGATCCCAAATTAAGCCTTAAGGTTATTGTTATGGGAACCATATACAACAACGGCACACACATATAATATCCATGACCGAACCGGGATTCGAACCCAGGACCCTGGCTTGGCATTCTGGCGTGGTAACCATTACCCCAACCGGGTCGTCATTCATACTAACTTCGGACAGTGAATAAGAAAGCCTCAGATGACATGATTATTGACCTCGGCGAGACCTTTCTTACTTTCCTGTCCTCGGTGTGTAATCTAATATTTCAAACTTAGGTCCTCAGACATACACTTAAATGTATCCAGTCAGCCGTAATAATTTAGTTTCATTTATTTTAAGAGACCCTTATGCAAAACTTTTAACATGTGTTTTTTGTAGCAATAGACAACGTAATAATAATAAGTAATAAATGTAAATATAGTTTGTCGATGCTACTACCAATACCGTGACAAAGTCAAGAAAAAAAATTGATAACACTTCATGAAATGTTGAATTTTCTCGAGTTACGCTTGTGTTTTGGTGACACAGACAAACAACAGTTTTTACTGTAAATGTGACAGGTTTATGAGTGATTTTAACATTGCCATCTACTCCTTTTTCGATCATTATATTGTACTTATATACATTTCATTTATAGGTTGAATTTGAATGTCTGTCACATGACCACCCAGTAAAAGACCTTTTAAACCTTTTCAGACTTGGCGTGACTTGAGGCACAATGCCAGAAAAATTGGGGTGCAAGCTCTGACCAAATAAAAAGGTGCGAGCAAACTCAGCCCAACGCGCAACTGGCAATATAGCAAATGTACCGGAACTAAGCCCACATGTTTTATAAATACTATAGGCCCTGAAAGTGCCTTTGGCAGGACAGGAGCTGAAGAATATGAGAACGAGTGTAAGTATAATAGTTGTAATACCTAGATTATAAAATGCATGGGGCTACAGGGCCAATGCTGTGAGCGAGCCTTTCTCAATCCACGGGAAGTGAGCCCCTGCCTAGAGCCAGAGGTAGTGCGCACATTCCTAACAGAGAGCCACTATAAGAGCGTGCAACAGGCAGAGCCAGTCCGACGTCGCCAAGGTCTGTTATACTGAGTGTATACAGGGTGTAACATAACACCGCCTCCGTGGTCTAGTGGTTGAGAGCATTGGCTCTCGATACGGAGGTCGTGGGTTCGATTCCCACGGGGGACACCTAGTGATATATCACTTTGTGCGTTTTTCCCCAGTTGGTTAGGACATTGCAGGCTGAATCACCTGATTGTCCGAAAAGAAAAATGATTCCGTGCTTCGGATGGCACGCTAAGCCGTTGGTCCCGGCTACTATCTCTGGTGGTAGTAGTCGTTACATAAAAACCACGTCAGAGGCCGTAAGGCGGTCTGAAAAAACTCTGACACCAGGGCTCTGCCCACACGATAAGAAGAAGAACATAACACCCTAGTAATACTTAAGGGGCTGCTGCAGACCATTAAACTGAACAACTTTCAAAATGGAGCCAATACAGAGAAAAAATAAAAAAAAAGTGCAAGTTGTTCAGTTTGATGGTCTGAAGCACCCCCCTAAGGGTTGAACCTCATCTGACAGCACCGCATCGCCTTTTTCTGTCGCTCCATCCTTTTCTGTCACTCAGGAACGTCATTTGCTAGAGCAAATAAGGTAGACGGAACGCGATCGCGCGCGGCGGTGCTGCGGCGTCCGTTGGCGTTCCGTCTACCTTATTTGCTCGAGCAAATGACGTACCAAAAAGATGGAGCGACAGAAAAAGGCGATGCGGTGCTGTAGGTTCAACCCTAAGTAGTACTAGGGTGTTTAGTTACACCCTGTATATGTTTTAATATTCTTAGATTTTGAAGTACACAGGTTGTTTGGTACGTTCCTTTTTAAGGTGATAATCAAACTGAATAACTTTCTCTATTGCGACTAACACTGAAATCGCAAATAATATCAGCTGTTTGTTTCATTCATTTGAATAGAGTAGTACAGCAGTTTTATGTATGGAAAAGCAGATATTTTTCTTTCGTAGTTTCTAATTTGGACCGATAGTGAATGTTTTTCAGTTTAATATTCTGAAGGAACGAATTTAACTACCGAACACCGTGTATTATCCGGATGGCGGGAAAAGTAAATTAAACACAAATTTCATTAACAAGTATTATACTTATAGCACGGTCATTTTTAGGTTTTAAAAATTATTGTACAACTTCCTAGTGAATAAAGAAACAGATTTTTTATTTTTTATACCTGAGCTGAGATTTAGGAAATGCCATACCAAATGCTCGATGGGAGACTACGTTCTTTGATAATTTCACTCAATACTTTTTGATTTTATCTATGTTCTTTAAATAATGTTTGAATACTTTTCGTTACAGGATGTTTCTAAACAGCTGATGGACATCAACATCAACAATCAGTTAGCCACATCCAACACCATACAATGCCATATGGATAAGACTGGCGTTCAGGGAGAGGTTGGTAACCATTGTTCATAATAATGAAATAAAAGACATCATTCGTTTTGGTCCAAAACCCGAAGGAGCATGCCAAAAAGAAAATCGATATTCTGTTATAACTTAGTCCGTCTCAGCATTTATAAGTAAAGCACCAAAGCTGTAGGGTATCCTTGGTTTTATGAAAGGTAGAATGAAAATTCCGCCTTTTCATATTTTTGATGTTATAAAACTTACAGCTACAGCACAGCTGTCATGCCATTATAATTTTTTTTTTTTGTAATGGCTATTATAGCTTAGCTCAGGGAGCTATTACTGCTTTTTACTGCGGACTATTGGAGGGACCACGAAGGGTCTACCGGGCCAAATGAATGAACTTAAGCAACCGACCTAGGGGCACCCCAGAGGGGTACGGACCTCGGCATAGGACGTTGCTGGGGCTACGCGGCGGATTGGGTAGCGGGGATCGGTGAGAGACATTATAATAAATGCTTAGATTGACAAGTTCTGACAGAATATAGCATTAGTTTTCGGTGGACGGCAATTCCACATTTGGATCAAAAATGAAAAATATATGAAACGTTGACTACTTATATAGGGACTAGTTACGCGTGTAATTCTACTAACAAACATTTCTGCCACTTTTTACGGGGGACGAGGTAACATGAAATCCGCAGGTTTGGATTTTACCATTTTTGATCTCCTACAAGCGTTATGCGACTTCGTCCGCATAAATCACATACCGGATTTTAAGTCAGATCATAAGCTATCAAACAAAAAAAGTTTCATCAAAATTGGTTCAGTAGTTTTTGCGTGATACTCGAACAAACAAACAAACAAACTAAATTCTTTTTTGTAATAGTACTTATAGATAACTTTAGATTCTAATATTGATTGTTAAAAATCATGAAAAGTAGTCTCGTGTGAACCCCAAACGTCGTAAGTTCGTAGTTATTGTAGCAATCATAGGCTGTCCCGTTTAGTGATGATAATGTATAAAATTGAATGTAAATGCACATGATCAATTGTTCTTATACCGTGGCATAGGTGAAATGCTACCGTAAGGCTAGTCCTTGTAATAAATAGTCAAAGATATGAAACATGGATGATGTCCTTCAATACTAGATTTTAGGAGAAGTAAGTTTCACCTCCTTGTTGGCGCTTTTGTTGACCAATTTGCAAATAACTTGCATTTCGTACGGCTGCTGGTTCACCAGAGGGTACGACGGCAGTTCCTCGGGTTGGGACTCGTATCTCAGCCTCAATGAGGAACTCTGAAATAATAACATGACTTGTTATGCGATTTCTTATTATAAATAATTAAAAGCAAAATTTTTTTGTTCCAGAATATGGTGACTTGAACAACAAGAAAGTGAAGAAATGACAATTGGGGAGTTCGGAACAGGCATAAGAAATGACAATGGACAGAGACTAGTAAACATGGCACTGGAAAACAACTTCAAAATAATGAAAAACCCGAAAAACAAGTGGACATGGCTTTCACCTGGCGGACTATTCAAAAACGAAATTGACTATATAACTTCTAACCAACCGAAGGCATTCCAAGACTTCAGTGTGATCAGGCAATTCAATTTCAACACCAATCACAGGATGGTCCGCGGAGTGCTCTATACAAAGGAACCACCCAGCCAGATCACGAACAACAATAGGGAAACCGATCAACATACCACATAACTGGTTAACTCCAAACTTAGAGTCCGACTCTCCTGCCTCAGATATCCAGACAAAATATGACTCAACAATCAGTGAAATATTACCCCTCAAAAACAACAACAACCAGAGAAAGAAAACTGCATCAAAGAAAATACACAGAACTTAATTTCACAAAGAAGGGAATTACTAAAGAACAGAAAGGATAAGGAGACACAGAAACAAATAACTGAGATAAGCAAAAAAATTAGCCAAAGCTTAAAACGAGATATTAAAACTAAACGAAACAAATGCATTACCAAATTCATAAATAAAACAGGAGGGATCAAGAAGGCCTACAAGGAACTAAGGAACAAAAAAGAATGGATACCTTCGGTCAAAAACAAAAGTAACAAGTCGAGAGCAAGAGCAAGCTATACCCCCCATCTTAACATGGGAAACAGATATAGCAATAGCATCACAGAAGAATGACAAATCCCCGGGGCCAGACAACATAGTAAATGAATCCCTCAAGGTGCTCTCCAAAGAAAACCGTGCAAAGCTGACTGAACTGCTCAATCTTATCCTAAATTCTGAAAGCATTCCTGTACAGCGGACAACAAGCGTCATCATTCTCATCCACAAAAAAAGGCACCCGTGACGACATCGGCAACTATCGACCCATAAGCCTTATGTCAAACATATACAAAATATTCTCAAAAATAATATTAAATAGAATAATAACAAGGAAACTCGATGAACAACAACCAAAAGAACAAGCGGGTTATCATGCCAGCTTTTCTGCAACGGATCACATGTTTGTACTCAAACAACTAATTGAAAAATCCCAAGAGTTTCAGAGGCCTTTATACCGCCTTCATAGACTACAACAAAGCTTTCGATTCTTTGAAACACAAGTACATCTGGAAATGCCTTGAGAACCAAGGAGTGGAAGACAAATATGTGAGGATCATCAAAAACATATACACAGAAAGCTCGGCAAAGGTCAAATTAGAGACGGAGGGTGAATTGTTTCCAATAAGTAGAGGAGTAAGACAGGGCGATCCCCTATCACCAAAGATCTTCTCGGCTGTTCTCGAAGAGATATTTAGACAACTGGACTGGGAGAACTATGGCGTAAACAAAAACGGAGTAAGACTTAACCACCCCTTAGGTTTGCCGACGATCTGGTGCTTATCTCAGAAAACACTACAAATCATGCTACATGATCTTTCAACACAAAGTAAAGTAGTGGGACTGACAATAAACAAGAGCATAACAAAAATGACAAATCAGGGACCAACTAGCATAGAAGGTGATGGAGAAAGTAACGAATGTACAGAGAGTTATATCTATCTGGGTCAACTGATATCGTTCGAAAACCAAATGGAGAAAGAATTGGATAGGCGAACTGCAAATTCCTGGCAAATCTACTGTAGCTTGAAAGAGGTCATGAAAGATAAATCATACCCAATAACTATTAAAAGAAAACTCTTCAAAACTTGTATGGGAGTATACAAGTGCCTAACATATGGGTGCCAGACCTGGGTGCTGACTAAAAAGACTGTGCAGAAACTAACCACATGCCAAAGGGCCATGGAAAGGAGCATTCTAGGGTTGACACTTCTACACAAAAAAAGAGCCAAGAACATCAGGAACGTCATTAAACTAGACAATGCAACATTCAAAGTGAAAAAACTAAAATGGACTTGGACAGGGCATATGCTAAGGGACCGAAAGGAAAAGTGGAACACAATAATAGTAGAATGGCAAACGAGAGACTGTAACAAAAGTGAAAGAGGACGTCCAAAGAAACGATGGGTAGACGACATCAAAGCAGTCGCGGGCCCTCTATGGACGAGACTCACAAAAGACAGAGTGCAATGGAAGATGCTGGAGGAGGCCTATGCGTCTCTAGACGCGCAGAGTGAAGAGGAGAACTAATTGAAGAGTGTAACATTGCAACTAATGTGTCTCTGCAAAAGGCTAATAATAAAATGGTGACTTGGAACCAAAGATTTACTTTTTAAGTTTTAGTTTTAGATCCTAATATTTATATTTAAGCTGATTTGTTGCCGTTTTAATTCAAACTTATTTATAATTTTTATGTTAACTAAATAATGTCACGTTGTGGTTTGGTCAATCATGATTCACGAATTTCATGATGATTCGAATCCATAGGACGACATGCTATATATGTACCAATAAGTTATTCTATATAACTTATGTACGTGACACTGACTGCTCTCGACCGGTGAAGGAAAACTTCTTAAGGAAACATGCATATGCTGAAGAATAAATTTTGATGCATATGTGAAGTCTACCAATCCGCATTGGGCATGCGTGGTGGACTAACGCCCATACTCCCTCACTGAGGAGAGGCCTGTGCCCGGCAGTGGGACGTATATAGGTATGTCATGATGATGATAACATGTATATTTTATTTTATTTTATTTTATTTTATTGTTTTTGGAAGACCAACAGCACAATGCAACACATTAAAACAGTATTATATAAGTAACAGAAGGCCAATTAAAGGTCCTCGCTAATATACATCAAACTAAAAAAAAAGAACGATCTAGTACAGCACCAAACATGCGTATCGGTTGTTATAAATAACATAGATAGTTAATCAATACCCACATACATAGGTTAAACAGAGAAAATTGTTTGGGTACATTAATAGGTATAAGCTTTTATTGAGTAGCGACCACTAGTGCAGGTAGGTATTTATCGAATAAATATGCTTTTTCTACTGTAATACCTATGTTTGTGCTTTTTCTCAACCTACTGCATAAATGCTTATAGAACAAAAGTTTTAACCATTTGATGTTACCACGAGCTAGACCACATAGCTATATCTTTAAGTTTCTGCGGGTTTTTAACCTTTTCCATGAAAATTCCACCTTCAGGGAAGTCTGTACTCGTACCTACGTATATCTTAATTCACTTAACCAAGCTTGTTTTTGCTACTTTGTCTACTATATTTAGCACTTTTGTACTGTTTATCATTGTACCATATTCCTGAAAATAAATGATTGTATTATATTCTAAAACCATAGTTTTCTTTACGGATGGCCGGGCTGCGGGCTAGCCCAAATATCTCGGGCAAGAGGCCTGTACCCGAGTGACTCAGTACACTCTCATGACATTTATCAAAACAGACAACATAACATAACATAAATATTCTACAACAGACAACAACAACAACAAGACAACTCTAGACAACATGACTCCCTCTGCACTCTCACCTCGAACCTGTCCCAGGGTCCCTCGGAGAGTTTACAGGCTTAGGTACTGTCCTTAGGGCATCCTTTCTTCCTTCCTTATAGATTTCTCCTGCGAGGCCAATAGGTAATTGTAGCCTCACATGCCCTCTAGAACTCTGACACCCCACCGGTTGTCAGTTCTTCGGCAGATATGACCAGCCCGTTACCACTTCAGCTGCTAATTTTCTGAGCCATGTCAACCACTTTAGTTCTTTGACGTATCACTTCATTTCTAATGTGATCTCTCAGAGAAACACCGAGCATAGCTCTCTCCGTAGCTCGCTGAGCGACCTTGAATTGATGAACTAGTCCTATCGGTCAGAGTCCATGTTTCCGCACCATAGGTCATTACTGGCAAGACGCACTGATTGAACACCCTTGTCTTGAGGCATTGTGGTATAGCCGAGGAGAATATATGACGGAGCTTCCAGAACCGATCGCGAACTGGTAGGCGTAGTGTGGGACGCCCTATGCTGCCCGCTGGAGAGATGACCTAAAAAAAGTAGAGGGGAGCGACTGGATGAGGAAGGCCGAGGACAGAGTTTTGTGGCGCGCCTTGGGAGAGGCCTATGTTCAGCAGTGGACGATGATAGGCTGATGATGATGATGATGATACATTATGGGACATGCCCTCTTGACATTATGGGATTAGGGTATTAGGGGATTATTTAATAAATTAATTAACTAAGTTTGTTGATTTGGAACAAAGAACACAAAAATTATAGTCCAAAGTACTTTATTCTATGTTAAAATCCTGTTTGGAATGGGATGGGCGCAAAGAGATACCACTATTAAGGAATTGACTACGTGGGAATTGAGCCAATTTTACAGATTTTTACAAGCTCTATAGCCAAAAAGATGTCTATCGCGTAGAATTTTGTGGACGATAAGTTATCTCTCTAAACTGTCAAAAAGTGAAAAAATTTGAGCGCGCGTAGCTGTCAAATGGTGGCCATGCTCGCCATTGTGATACAGTTTTCGCGAGATATCGATATGATAAAAAAGTGACGTCACAAGCGTGCACCATGCTCGCTGTTGTGATAAAATTTCAAGATGGCGGCTGTATCACCTAAATTTGACAGATGAATGTGTTACATATCGCTATCGCGGGTGTGCATGCTACGCCGGCTGGACACAAAAAGACATGATTTAATGCAGCCATTGGAAATGATTTAGTTCTTTTGCCTGAATCGGAATTCGGTTAATATTGTTCGTTAACTTTTCATCGACAAAAAATTTAGATATAAAGTCGATCTCAAGGTCAACGTTTATACTTAGAGGTAGTTTAAAGTCTAAAGAATAAGCCTGTATAGGTCTGATGGCGGCTTGATCAGATATAGTAGGAAAAAAACTGATTCAAATATGTTAAGTCGAAAATTTTGGAAGCTAACCTTTCATCGATAAAAAAAGATATTTATAAAGTCGATCTCAAGGTCGATGATTATACTTAGAGGCAGCTTAAAGACTTAGGAACAAGCCTGTATAGGTCTGATGGTGGCTTGATCACATCTAGTAGGAAAAAAATGAATTCAACTACGGTAAGTCGGCTAATTATGAGAGCTACTCTTTCATTGAAAAAAAAGGTAGTTATAAAGTCGATCTCAAGGTCGACGGCTGTACTGAGAGGCTGTTTGAAGACTTAAGAATAAGCCTGTATAGGTCGGATGGTGGCTTAATCAGATCTAGTAGGAAAAAAACTGATTCAAATATGTTAAGTCGAAAATTTTGGAAGCTAACCTTTCATCGATAAAAAAAGATAGTTATAAAGTCGATCTCAAGGTCGACGATTATACTTAGAGGTAGCTTAAAGACTTAGGAACAAGCCTGTATAGGTCTGATGGTGGCTTAATCACATCTAGTAGGAAAAAAATGAATTCAACTACGGTGAGTTGGTAAATTTTGGAGGTTACCTTTCATCGATAAAAAAGGTGGCTATAAAATTGATTTGAAGGTTAACGATTGTACTTAGAGATAGTTTAAAGGATAAAGAATAAGCTTGTTTAGGTCTGATGAAGGTTTAATCAGATCTAGTACTAGAAAAATCAATTCAATCAGTTTAAGTCAATGATCTTCTGAATTTGGTCGGTTAATATTGGCCGCCAACTCTTTGGCCGCCAACTTCACACAGGTCGTGTACATTAGGTAAAAAAGCCGTGTTTATATGGAAAAAGACCAACGGTGGGCCGTGTCACTGCTTATAAAAGGAAATACTTTTCAATATTAGCCAAATGGTGTTGTTTTAAGGTTTTTAACGTTAATTGAACGTTTGCAAATTTTATGTAAGTATTTCTGTGGAAAATAATTTTATCTCATCTGTTTTTTTGCTCACAGAGCAAGAAAGAGGAACAAAACCCAGCCAACATACCGTAGACAACTTAGTTGCAATGTTGGCATTCGGATTCGGAATTGGAAACAGTACCTACACAGTCGAACCGTACACTTATTTATAACAGTCTAATACTGTAAAAGTGAATTTTTTATAAATAATTAGTCAATTACCGTAGAATTTGCGAAAAGCCGTAGAATCTGCTACGGCCACAGGGCCGCACAGGGTCTGTTGCAGCCGTAGGCCGTGGATTTTGAATTTTTTTGGCCTGAAAGCCGTAGACCACGGTAATTGCCGTAGCACCGGCAACACTGGCTGGCAGCTATTTTGCCCAAAGGGTTAGTTTGGCCATTTAGATAGGCAATGCGGCCAGCCTCCTTGGAACTCTGCCTCGGGTGGGCGCTTTGGAGGACATCTTTTATTTGTAGGTAATTGGTGTTTTAGTTTAGTGTGCTTTTTATTTTTATTCAATGGTGTTCTGTATTTTTTATGTGTATTTGTGCTTAATAAAGAAATCACTTTTTAATTTAATTTTGTAATGTCAAAGTAACTTATAACTACGAATAGAGGTACTTGCCTGATCCGCTCAACATTCCGCCACCGATCACATCTGCCATGTATCTGTATTGAGGCCCTTTAACACTTGTCTTCATATTTGAGAGTAGGATCTGGAAGAAACAAGAAACAAAATTATCTTTTAATGATTACTTAGTTATAACAATTACTTAGTTATAACAATAACAATTACTTAGTTTACTTGATGACCTGTGCATAGGTTTTCATTACCCATACCCTTACTCCGTGGGTATGGGTAATGAAAACCTATGCACAGGTCATCAAGTAAACTAAGTAATTGTTATTGTTATAACTAAGTAATTGTTATAACATGCCCATACCCACAGGCACCAGCGTGCAGCGTAAACCAAAGAATTTCTTATTGGATTATAATTTTTTTTTGTTCTGATTTCTGTGAACTTAGATCACATCTCTCAATGTCGCGTCCCGAAGTGCGATTTTTGAAAATCATACGAGCGACTTGGCAGTAGAAAATGTCAAAATTACTATGGAGATTATGCTTCTTTCTAATGCCAAGTCACTCGTATGATTTTCAAAAATCGCACTTCCGGTATAAGTTGAATTATTTCGTTTACTGACGTAGCAGGCTCCGTGGCTGCTCCGTGGCGCATTTTGTCGAGAGCTTATCCGGTTTAGCCATAGACGAAGAATTTTTCGCTTCTCTTTCTACGGGTTGAGCCATAAAGTTATACCTGTCGGAATAGAGTAACTGACATGAGTTGTCAAATGAAACCCGTGAATGAAACCGTTTTTTGTGCATTTGTCGGCACTTATCGGCACCCTAAAACTTCGAGTTCTGTGTATAATTGTGAATCCAACGTGAAATCGTAGGAAATTAAATGAAATAGTGTTAGTATATTTCACAAAATAATCTACGACTTCACTTTAGATTCACTAATTATTCACAGAGCACGAATATTTACCCACTCCGAATGTGCCGACAAGTTCCCAAAAACGGTTCTATTGCCTCGAGTCACGTATCTCTTTCTTGTGCATAGGTTTTCATTACCCATACCCTTACTCCGTGGGTATGGGTAATGAAAACCTATGCACAGGTCATCAAGTAAACTAAGTAATTGTTATTGTTATAACTAAGTAATTGTTATAACATGCCCATACCCACAGGCACCAGCGTGCAGCGTAAACCAAAGAATTTCTTATTGGATTATAATTTTTTTTTGTTCTGATTTCTGTGAACTTAGATCACATCTCTCAATGTCGCGTCCCGAAGTGCGATTTTTGAAAATCATACGAGCGACTTGGCAGTAGAAAATGTCAAAATTACTATGGAGATTATGCTTCTTTCTAATGCCAAGTCACTCGTATGATTTTCAAAAATCGCACTTCCGGTATAAGTTGAATTATTTCGTTTACTGACGTAGCAGGCTCCGTGGCTGCTCCGTGGCGCATTTTGTCGAGAGCTTATCCGGTTTAGCCATAGACGAAGAATTTTTCGCTTCTCTTTCTACGGGTTGAGCCATAAAGTTATACCTGTCGGAATAGAGTAACTGACATGAGTTGTCAAATGAAACCCGTGAATGAAACCGTTTTTTGTGCATTTGTCGGCACTTATCGGCACCCTAAAACTTCGAGTTCTGTGTATAATTGTGAATCCAACGTGAAATCGTAGGAAATTAAATGAAATAGTGTTAGTATATTTCACAAAATAATCTACGACTTCACTTTAGATTCACTAATTATTCACAGAGCACGAATATTTACCCACTCCGAATGTGCCGACAAGTTCCCAAAAACGGTTCTATTGCCTCGAGTCACGTATCTCTTTCTTTTATACAGTGGCGCCGCTAGGTACATCTCGCTCTCTCAGCTGTCAGTTCCTCTATATGATACCTTTAAGGTGGACTTCCGATGCTAGCGGCCGACGCGTCTGACGCGCGCGGCTCGCGGCCGACGGCCGATGCGGCTATACTAGTTACTATGAAAACGTATGGCGCCGCTTCCGATGCCAGCGACTGACGCGCGCGTCAGACGCGCGCGGCCGATGTCTATCGCATCGGCCGCGGCCGCGCGCGGCTATGCTCTGACGTCACGCAGAACAAGAATGTTTGCCAGAAATATTACGAAGTTTTTACCGAAAATTTGCTTGATTTTTACTATTTTATTTGTATTTTATTATCTGCAAGGTCGCTCATCCACGTTGCGATAACACCACACCATCTATCGATCCATTTAAAACGAATTTATCTTTTTTCGGAAAATCCCTCTTGCCTACATAATTATTAGCTAGACAGCGATTCATATACAGGTTAAAAAGCAAAGGGGACGCAACGCATCCCTGTCTAATTATAATAAATCTTAAAAATGTATTTTATCAAAAATCCTGTAAAAAAAATGCATTCATATATTTCTCTAAACCTATCAATCTATCAATCAATCAAATATTATTTATTAAAATATGTATTGTTTTTTTTATTTGTGTTTTTAAACAAAACACCAAAACATAAAAACATACCCTAAATTTCGGGGAAAATACCCTAAAGTTATAACACAATGTACAATAGGCACGCGTCAGTCGCTGACCTCGGAAGTGAGGTCTGTCGTCGGCCGCGCGCGTCTGACGCGAGGTTCTGTCAAATATGACAGAACTTCGCGTCAGTCGCGCGCGTTAAGGTGGACTTCCGATGCCAGCGGCCGATGATCTTTTGCGCGCGAAAGAACGAGATAAAAGACGTGATAAAGCCGTATCACGGCTATCGCGGGTGTGCATGCTACCAATGCAGGAGTGCGATTTTTGAAAATCATACGAGCGAATCGGTAGTAGAAAGATGCATAATCTCCATAGTAATTTTGACATTTTCTACGGCCGAGTCGCTCGTATGATTTTCAAAAATCGCACTCCATGGTGAATCCTTAAACTAAGAGAGTCCCATCAAACTGAACAACTTTCACTATGGGAGCAAACCGATCGGAGCAGCAAAAAAATCAGCTGTTCCATTCTAAACTGTAAGGCGGTGTCCTATCGCACGCGCGATGGTGCGATGCGATGTGATCGTACTGATGGGTAATTCTCCGAAATTTTTCAAATTTTCAAATTTTTCTATGGAAAAATTTCAACGATTTGTAAAATTTCGGAGAATTACCCATCAGTACGATCACATCGCATCGCACCATCGCGCGTGCGATGGCAATAGGACACCGCCTAATGCCTAGGCGACACAAATGTATTAGCTGATTTCTTTTTTGCTCCGATTTGTTTGCTCCCATAGTAATAGTTGTTCAGTTTGATGGGTAGACTCTTAGTTTAAAAGGATGCTAATGATAACAATTTCACCAAGAATTTGTGAAACAATCAGGTGATTCAGCCTGCAATGTCCTAGCCAACTGAGGAAAAAAGCACAAAGTGACATATCACTAGGTTTCCCCCGTGAGAATCGAGTCTTCGACCTCTGTGTCGAGAGCCAATGCTTTTAACCATTAGACCACGGAGGCAGTTAATCAATTACTACTTAGTCCCGGCTCAAACCGTAAAATGACTGGGCTGAATGAATTATTGAGTGATTCGATAATAATAATAAAATAAATAAGATCTGACGATTTTTTTACGTGTAAGTAGTATAAAAATTAAAATACTTAGGGGGATTGATTTGCGGCCTGGCCATTAAAAAGAAAACGTAAGTATTTTTTTCTGCCGCCATTTTGAACTGTCATTATTCAATTGTCAGCCCAGGAATTTTTAATTTGTAATCAAAGACATATACAACGTGTTAATGAATTAGCGCAAAACCTCATACACCCCAACTGATTTATAACAAAATAATTAGATTGAAATAATAATTTAATTATTTTGTTATAAATCAGTTGGGGTGTATGAGGTTTTGCGCTAATTCATTCAACTATCTAGCTGTTACGGTTCAAAAGTTACAGCCCTAAATAGGTAGGACAGACGGACGGACGGACGGACGGACAGACGGACAGACGGACAGACGGACGTACGGACAACGTAGGCTTAGTAATGGTCCCGTTTTCACCCTTTGGGTACGGAATCCTAAAAAGGCAGTACAAAATTGCCCGTTATGGATGGTTTCATTTAACAGTGCGTCCTACTGCACTGGTAGCATGCACACCCGCGATAGCCGTGATACGGCTTTATCACGTCTTTTATCTCGTTCTTTCGCGCGCAAAAGAACGAGATAAAAGACGTGATAAAGCCGTATCACGGCTATCGCGGGTGTGCATGCTACCAATGCAGGAGTGCGATTTTTGAAAATCATACGAGCGAATCGGTAGTAGAAAGATGCATAATCTCCATAGTAATTTTGACATTTTCTACGGCCGAGTCGCTCGTATGATTTTCAAAAATCGCACTCCATGGTGAATCCTTAAACTAAGAGAGTCCCATCAAACTGAACAACTTTCACTATGGGAGCAAACCGATCGGAGCAGCAAAAAAATCAGCTGTTCCATTCTAAACTGTAATGCCTAGGCGACACAAATGTATTAGCTGATTTCTTTTTTGCTCCGATTTGTTTGCTCCCATAGTAATAGTTGTTCAGTTTGATGGGTAGACTCTTAGTTTAAAAGGATGCTAATGATAACAATTTCACCCTGTATAAGAATTTGTAAAACAATCAGGTGATTCAGCCTGCAATGTCCTAACCAACTGAGGAAAAATGCACAAAGTGACATATCACTAGGTGTCCCCCGTGAGAATCGAGTCTTCGGCCTCTGTGTCGAGAGCCAATGCTTTTAACCATTAGACCACGGAGGCAGTTAATCAATTACTACTTAGTCCCGGCTCAAACCGTAAAATGACTGGGCTGAATGAATTATTGAGTGATTCGATAATAATAATAAAATAAATAAGATCTGACGATTTTTTTACGTGTAAGTAGTACCTATAAAAATTAAAATACTTAGGGGGATTGATTTGCGGCCTGGCCATTAAAAAGAAAACGTAAGTATTTTTTTCTGCCGCCATTTTGAACTGTCATTATTCAATTGTCAGCCCAGGAATTTTTAATTTGTAATCAAAGACATATACAACGTGTTAATGAATTAGCGCAAAACCTCATACACCCCAACTGATTTATAACAAAATAATTAGATTGAAATAATAATTTAATTATTTTGATAATTACATTTTAAAGTTATTCGCATTTTAAGTTTTGAGACAAAAATGATTTTTTATCATTTCAGCAATGGAAGAAAGCATTTTTATAATCTTGTTTTGGTAGTAAGTAGGGTGAGTGTGCCCGTGCGGTGGGTTGACATCGGTTTCAGAAAATTTTTAATTTTGCTAACAAATTATTTAATATTTTGAAAAAAATTACCTATGTTGAAACCATGATAATTCGACTCAGCTCTCGATTCTAAACAAACTACTTTCAAGTTTTGCGTTAATTCATTAACACGTTGTATATTACTTTTGTAATCCTGTTTAAATAAAATTTCATGAACAATTTTAATTTTACGTGTGTAGAACAGATTTTCAATAATGGAGAAATTGGAACACCCCGTGCTGTAATTAAATATTTGTTTAAAAAAAGATTAACACCAAAGGAGATCCATGATGACATGAAAACAACATTAGGCGAATCTGCCCCGTCTTATACCACTGTGAAAAATGGGTAGCAGAATTTAAACGTGGACGAGAGAACATCAAAGATGACCCTTGCTCCGGCCGGCCAATGACGTCTACCACCGAAGAAAACATCGGCCAAGTGTGTGATCTCATATTGAAAGACCGTTGATTAACTATCAGAGAAATTGCAGACACTATAGGCATCTCATATGAACGAACGCAAAACATCATTGTCAATGAAATCGGCTTTTCTAAGGTTTCCGCTAGGTGGGTTCCCCAGATTGCTTTCAGTCGAGCAAAAGCGAATTCGACTCACGAATTCTCGCGACTGTTTGGAGATGTTTCAGGCTGGTCCACAGGGTTTTCTTGAAAGATTCGTGACGATGGATGAAACCTGGGTTCACTACTATACCCCAGAGTCAAAACAACAATCCAAACTATGGAAAAGATTAGGTGAACCAACTCCAAAGAAAGCGAAGACAATTCTGTCGGCTGGCAAGGTGTTGGCGTCGGTTTTTGGGATGCTAAGGGTGTCATTATGGTGGACTATCTTCCGAAAGGCGAAACAATAAACTCAGCGTACTATTGCATCCTTTTGCGTCATTTGCGTGAAGAAATTAAACTGAAACGCCCAGGATTACTGAGAAAGAAAGTGTTGTTTCACCAGGACGACGCTCGAGATCACACGTCTGTCGAGTATATGGCTCAAATTCGTGATTGTGGTTTCGAATTGCTGCCTCATCCGGCTTATTCTCCTGATTTGGCACCTTCGTACTTTCATCTGTTTCCAAACCTAAAAAAACACCTCGGTGGCTAGAAATTTTCATCGAATGAAGAGGTTGAAGCCGCAGTAAACCTGTATTTTGAAGACCTTGAGGATTCTTTTTTTTCAACTGGCATGGAAGCTTTGGAAAGCAGGTGGAAGAAGTGCATAGACCTAAATGGAGGCTACGTCGAGAAATAAGAATATTTTTGTATGTATTTTAATCTGTTTTCTTGACTAGACCGCGAACTTTTCAATCCACCCACGTAGGTGAAGTTGCGGGACTCTCGAAAACGCGCTTTTTGGTGAACTATTTTCCATAGAAAATGTAGAGTATTCATTTTGATTTTATAATAAAATTCATATCACAGTTGGGGATATTTCTTAGATATTGGATGGTAGGAGACCCGACGGTATGACTGTCATTCCTTGGAGGAATGGCAGACCTCTGGTGTTGGACGCTATGTGTGTCGACACTGTGGCGCCCTCACACCTCCCTGCCGCTTCTGTAAGACTGGGGGCGGTGGCGGCCGCTGCAGAGGGTCTCAAGCGGCGCACATATACCACCCTGGGTGACGGCTACATTCTTGCGTCATTCGGTGTAGAGACCCTGGGGCCGTGGGAGCCAGACCGTACTTCGGGCAACGAATATCCATTGCCATCCAACGAGGTAACGCAGCCAGCGTCCTGGGCACCCTCCCGCAGAACGGCGCCGGCGACCTCGAGCACGTTAGTGTAAGTCGAACAGAAGTCGTGCTCGATATAGTGGCTCATATTTTCTTTTTCGCTTATTTGTGTTTGTTTTTATTTTTATTTTTAACTAGGGTTAACCCGCGACTTCGTCCGCATAAATTAATACAACGTGTTAATGAATTAACGCAAAACCTCATACACCCCAACTTATTTATAACAAAATAATTAAATTGAAACAATAATTTCCTTATTTTGATAGTTCAAATTTAAAGTTATTCGCATTTTAAGTTTTGAGGCAAAAATGATTTGTTATCATTTTAGCAATGAATGAAAGCGCTAACGTGCTCATGGATACATTTTAATAATCTTCTTTTGGTAGTAAGTAGGGTGAGCGTGCCTGTGCGGTCGGTTGACATCGGGTTAAGTAAATTTAAAATTTTAGAAACAAATTATTTAATAAGTATTTTGAAAAAAATTACCTATGTTGAAACTTGAAACCATGATAATTCGACTCTGCTCTCGATTCTAAACAAACTGTTTTCTAGTTTTGCGTTAATTCATTAACACGTTGTATACCAGATTTTAAGTCAGATCATATTATAAGCTATCAAATAAAAAAAGTTTCATCAAAATCGATTCAGTAGTTTTTACGTGATGCTCGATCAAACAAACAGACAAACAAACACACAGACAGACAAAAATTCTAAAAAAGGTTATTTGGAGTCAGCTAGGGACACCTGAAAACCATATCGTAATCATTTTTTTTTTGAATATTTTCAATGTACAGACACTTATCTTACAGTTTTATAATAGTTTAGTGTTGTGAATAAGGAGAAGAAACGAACGCGCGGGCGCCGCGCGTTGTCACCCTGCAACGTGAGGGGGCTGAGGGTAGCCGCGGGGCGGGAGAAGCCGGGAATCGGGAGCTTCGCTTCAGTCTCGCTTAGCGCGGTGCTGAGTAAGACGTGCGGTCGGTCGTGCCAATTTTTAGATTCTCGTCGCGGAATAAAGCTTAAAACCTAATCCGATACGTTTTCTTTAGTATAGTTAAGATCAGAATCGGGATTCGTAACTTACGCTGTTCTATCCGCTTTGTGTTAGCCTGACTAAGTTGTTAGATAAGCAATAGTTTAGTTTTCGGAAAAACTAAATACCTAGTCAAAATGTCGGATCGAAATAGTTTGGACCGGGGCCGTAAAAACGTAGTAGTTGACATCGCCGACGCGATCGTACTCCGGATAGTGAACTTCGGTGTCAAATGACAACGATTTGGCGCGGTTTAACCCATTGGAGGACCAGCCTTCCCCTGGAGTGCCTCAAGTGCCGGAAATTTTGTACATGTCGCCCCGGTGCTGCCGGTGAACTCTCACACGCCGCGGCAGAGTCTGTCGACGAACCAGATACCGCCGCAGTCGCGACCAAGCCGATCAGCTGATCGGACTCCATCTCGGTACTCTAGCCGGTCGTCTGTACCACCCACCCTTTCCTGAACAGAATACCTATACTCCACCGATAGGATCGTGGATGCAATAATACGTTCCATAAATAATTCGGTAAGATCGAACCAAAATTTGTATATTTCTAGTTTTGACCCTAGTTTACATGATATTGAGGTATGGTGCGAGAAGGTGGATCGCGCTAAGTTACTTGATAATTGCAGTGATAACGAATGTCTATCTCGAATCGGCAATTGCTTAAAAGGCGATGCTCGAGTGTGGGTACCGAGCGATCGCAGCTGGACCAATTTCAAACGAGAGTCAGCTGTTGGGTCCCAGACAGCCCGATGTGGCGAACATTTTATTTGAGGTCATGAACTCTACTGACAGCTACGCTACATACGTTGATTTTGCCCAACGCTCATTACGTCGCCTGCGTATTGTTAAGGGGCTAAGTGACGAGTTAATTTCTGCGATAATAATTCGTGGTAGGTATGACCGACCCTAACATTCTGCTGCTACCTAATGCCAAGCTTTTACCAACAGACTAACAACCACCTCAAATGATACCTCAAAGTCGTGTAATCAAAAAAAATAGATCATTAACATTTTAACTGCTGACGACCTGCGTCGTGGGACTCGTGGGTCAATGGCACGTGGGCCGCGGTGCGCGCGACTCGCCCGGTGAGTCGGAGTTGTATTCCACACTGCGCGAGTAGGTATCATTGTTTTGAGTTTGGCAGCGAAAGTGTTAAGCGGTGGTGGTTTGTCAGTTCGGAAAAGGCGATTTGAGGAAGGAAAGTGTTTTTCTTATGGTCAGGTCACATGCAGGCATGCGTAAAAAAAAATAGTGTAAGCAGCAGTCACGTTCCGAACACTAATCATTTTAATCCAAGACCTTTCACGGAATCTAAACCGGAGCCTTGTCATGTTTTGCTAAACTAAAATCTGAATCATGTAATAATAACAATCTAAACTTTTGTCGTATTGTTGTCGCGATTATACAGGATGTTCCTGTGGATGTTTTAATCGATAGTGGCTCAAATATTTCGCTTATGTCTTCATCTCTATTAAAACATTTTCCATGTATCCGTAAGCTGTCTTTTCGCGTGTTCTTTCTTATCGTGTGGGCGGAGCCCTGGTGCCAGAGCTTTTTCAGGCCGCCTTGCGGCCTCGGACGTGGTTTTTATGTGATGAGTGCTGCCACCAGAGATAGTGGCCGGGACCGGCGGCTTGGCGTGCCATCCGAAGCGCGGAATCATTTTATTTTTCGGGTGATTCGGCTTGCGATGTCCTGGCTAACTGGGGAGGGACGCACAGGGTGACTTGTCACTGGGTGTCCCCCGTGGGAATCGAACCCACGACATCCGCATCGCGTTTTCGCGTGTTAAAAAGAATAGCCAAGAAGTTGAGTCTACACAGTAGGTACGTAACTTTACCTGTTGAGTTTAACGAAATAACACTAGAGGTAGATTTGTTTGTTGTTTCGGCTGAATTTATGAGAACTCCAGTAATCATAGGAACAGATGTTCTTAACCGTTAAGGAGTTACTTATGCACGTACTCGTGACCGCCAGTGTATTAACTCGTGACGGTCAGTGTATAACTCGTGACAAGCAGTGACTGACTCGTGATGACATAACTGTCTCAGTGATTTTCGTAATCGAGTCTGATGGACAACCTATGCTCAATACATCTCTGGTTGATGCTGAGCTACAACAACTACTGTCGATTTTTAACGAGTTTTCTCAGTATTTTATAACTTTTACAGCTGTATGTCCATCAAACTCAAAAGTGGCACGCTCGTTAACTATAGACCGTATCGACTATCTCAACCTGAGACTATGCGTGTGCGTGAGATCATAAAAGATCTGATCGACAAGGGTATAATTCGTCATTCGTCAAGAAGATAGGTCGGACCGTATGTGCGATGACTTTCGGAAATTAAATGAGGATACCATTAAAGACCGCGTTCCGTTACAGCTGATTGATGACCATTTCGATCGGCTAGGTCACAATAAGTATTTTTCCAGCTTGGATATGGCAACCGGGTTGCACCACATCCCTATGGAAGACAGTTCGATTCCCAAAAACGGCTTTGTGACCACTGAAGGTTATTACTGAGCAACACAATCGAGCGAGGCTCATTTCTGTCATCCCAATTTGAGTACCTAGAACGAACTATTAGTAACAGGTCAGGTACGGCCAAGTCAAGTGCAGGAAAAATTCAAGCTTTAGTTCAGGCTCCTGAACCGAAAAATGTAAAACAAGTTTGTCAGTTTCTTGACTTAGCCAGTTACTTTCGGAGATATTATATACCCGGATTTACACAAATTTGCATGTGTTGCACATCTAACGCGAAAGGGAGTCAAGTTTTCATGGGAAGCTTGATTCAGGAATGCGTGGTCCCTATAGAGTTGTGAAGGCTCTTCCTCAAGGAAGATACGAAATGCAGTTATTGGCTGGTTTTTATGGCAAGTCCACCTAAGCTGCCGCAGATTATATGGTCCCGTGGCGAGGCGAGTTGAATGGACACAAGATACATGCGCGGCTTATTTTGAAGGTGAGTTGGCCTATAGTGTTGGGTCAAGCTTCACGTCGCGCCTCTGACTCACAGGGATAGCTTCACGCAGCGCTTCCTCCCTGCATTGATCTTTTGTTTCTGAACTGTCAAGCCTCACGTCGCGCCTCTGACTCACAGGGATAGCTTCACGCAGCGCTTCCTCCCTGCATTGATCTTTTGTTTCTGAACTGTCAAGCCTCACGTCGCGCCTCTGACTCACAGGGATAGCTTCACGCAGCGCTTCCTCCCTGCATTGATTTGTGTTTCTTTCTGAACTGTCAAGCTTCACGTTGTGCCTCTGACACACAGGGACAGCTTCACGCAGTGCTTCCTCCCTGCTCTTGTAATGTTTATTTATCTGGAAATTTTAACGTTTTGCCTTTGCATTGAAGGGATAGCTTCACGTTGCGCTTCCTCCCTCTAAAGTAATGTTTATGGAACCTCTATCTTATTGTGTTTGTTGCTGCAGGCAGGACATGCATCACGTAGAGCCTCTGTCTTCGCTGATCGACAGTCATTTATAGATATAGGCGCTGATGAAAATGATACTGCTGCTGGTCCCATTGCTACTTCTGAGGTGCCGGACAACGAAGCTGAGCCGCAGCCAGAAGAGACCGAGGACGGTCTCGCGTCAGGAGAGCCGTGTTGTGAATAAGGAGAAGAAACGAACGCGCGGGCGCCGCGCGTTGTCACCCTGCAACGTGAGGGGGCTGAGGGTAGCCGCGGGGCGGGAGAAGCCGGGAATCGGGAGCTTCGCTTCAGTCTCGCTTAGCGCGGTGCTGAGTAAGACGTGCGGTCGGTCGTGCCAATTTTTAGATTCTCGTCGCGGAATAAAGCTTAAAACCTAATCCGATACGTTTTCTTTAGTATAGTTAAGATTAGATTATAGCCATATTTAGCCATAAGTTGTAGGTAGGTACCTACATAATTATGTAGGTACCTACAACAACTGAACTGAACAACTTGTATGTACTGAATAACTTTCATGTAATGTGTATTGGCTATACAATTGTATAGCCAATACACATTACATGAAAGTTATTCAGTACACGATTGGAACAATTTCTTTCTCTTATTTAAGTAAGTACCTACCTTTAGATCATCAGGATTTTGGACAATAACGTTGAGGTCTGGTCCGAGCCAGAATCTAAGCACATTGCCATAATCTTCCGTCAGCTTCTTGAACACTCTAATGAATTCTGAAACAGTAATAATAGAAGAGTTTCAATTCAGAGATTCAAATCAAATCAAATCAAAATCATTTATTGTGTATGGTATTCAGGTACATTATGCTGTTCACAATGCAATACCTATAAAGTAAGATGGCTCACGGAACCTTGTGTTTCCAGACTTGCACAAAACAAAAAAAAAACATTAAAATATACAAAATAATTATGCTGTGGCGAACTATTCGCCACTACTTGACTTTGATACAAAACGCTACCGCCTATGCACCTTGGGCCATGCACGCAAAGCCCACTGCATTGTGTGACGTTGCGCTCACGCACCCGCTCGCTCTTCAGCCAACCTGCATGCGGCATCCCACTATGCAGTGAAGGCGCGTCGCGCGCGTGTAGAGAAATCAAAGAGAATATAATCACTACGTTTTAAGAGACGGGACTCCTTGGAGCAAAATAATCGTAAAAAACGTCAACTTGTATGACTTGAAGCTACCATTCCATAGCCAACATAGAGCAACATGTTGCCAATATTGAAAACAAAATGACAGTGCAAAGTAGTGATGTGCTGTGAATATTTAACGATATCGATAGTTGCAGAAAAAAAAAATTGCCATATGATATTGATATTTAAAAATTGCAGATTTTTTTAGTGATGGATTGATGTTAATCCAATCACTAGAATAAAACAAACAATTTGCCACCTACTAATAAGTCCGGGACTGTCTTGAGATAAAGAAAAGACATTCGTAGGTATTAATAAATTATAATTAATTTACATAAAATTATACCACATTGAAATAATAGGTTAGATTGGCTATCCTAACTGTTATGAAACTCTTAAAGAAGACTATGTACATTTAAGATATTTTATTTTATTTTATTTTATATGACACACCAACAGTATGCATATTTAAACATTTACAATAACATAGGAACGCTAAAAATCAATTTCTAATACACACACATATAACAGGCGCACACAGCATTGGCCAGTAACACAAGTAATCTACAAATATATATAAATCAATACAATATCTTACAAAATAGAAAATTTCAACATTCAAACCATCACCGCAAACGAGTGAGGATTGCGGTGCGTTCCTGCACAAAATGTGCGTTATGATATCATAAATAATTAAAACTAATAATTCTGGGCTGTAAAATAAATAATGTGTGGTATAAGACCCAAAACGAGTTACTTTTAATGACTTTTGTACAGTAAATTTTTTGAAATTTTAAAGTTAAATATCTCCGAAACGTTACACCGCAGGAAATTTTTTTTTGCATAACAATGTAAGGTAATATTCACCCTAAAATACCCACAACATTTGGTACCTGGCCGCTTAAAAAAAAAGACGCCAATACTAGCCCTTTTGTTTTTTAAAAAATTTTTTTATTCATTTTAGGAAAACTTACGGACTAATTACAGGATAGTATGCAGTGAGCCGTATGGATATGGAATGGCAGTTGGTTTCAATTTTGTCATTTTTTATGAAAATCTTCCAGGCAGGAAATGTTTCTCGCAAATAATAATTGGTTCATTTTTCGATTGGTATGTAGGTACGCTAGATCTTCATTTCCAGTAACTTGAACCCATTTTTTGCATCTGAAAATAAAACATGTATACAAAAGTGTAATCTTACCATATCATCAAAAATATGATGGATGATTTTTGTATGGTGGATATTCTGATGTTTCAGAATATCTCTGACTACCTCCTCGGGGAGCATAGTCGTTCGTATCCGTATGCGTCTGCATGTATGTATCAACAATTATATCGATATCGACATTTCTCCAAATCCCTCACTTCTTTACAAATACTTCCCGCTCTTTACGAAAATGATTGCCTAAATATAAACCTGGGCTGATAAAAAGGATAAATTTATGCTTACCGAGCTTCATCCAGTGGAAATCTTGCTATGAAGTTACGTTTCTTACCATCTTTTCTTTCCGACCTTTCACAGCATATTTCGCATTTCTAGTACTTAATTTTAAGCTTTTATGGTGCAATATCACGTAATACACTGAATTTACTGTGTTTTATGTTTTATATTCACGTTTATTTATTAATTCTAAATATAATAAACACCCAAAAACATTTTAAATAATTTAGACAGAGTTTAGTTTCATAACGTGTGAAAAACATCTGAATTACGTCACGTGACATTTCATGAAAGAGAGGGTCAAGAAAAGAGACGAATATAGACACCCATTCAAGTTCTGCCCTATCCCATACATTTTCTCGCATCTATGCAGTTGCGATAGACTGTAGAGAAATATCATACGAGCGACTCGGCAGTAGAAAATGTCAAAATAACTATGGAGATTATGCATCTTTCTACCACATGATTCCTACAGATCGGAAGCTTCATACTAAGCGGAAACTATAGGTATTAGTGTTGCCGCTCGATAGGCCAAATATCGATTGTCTATCGATAGCTATCGATAGGTGAGAAATAATGTACTCGCTCGATAGGACAATCGATAGTATCGATGGTATCGATATTATCGATAGTATCGATATCTCTTTTACTCCAATAGTATCGGTAAACAGCAATACTATCGATAGTATCGATAGTTTCGATCGCTGCCATCTAATGATCAATCGATAGTATCGATACTATCGATAGTATTGCTTTCCAATATCGAATAGACTATCGATACTATCGATAGTATCGATAGTTTTGCACTATCGATTGCGATAATTATTTCAATAGTATTGCATTCGGTATGCAGGCATAATGGGTAGTGGAAATATATAACGTGGCTATGTTCAACCAAAACCACTTTTCTAGTATATTGCCTTTATAATAAGCGCACGTTTGGCTTGCATACTGAATGCAATACTATCGAAATATATATCACTATCGATAATACAAAACTATCGATAGTATCGATAGTATCGACACTATCGATTGTCTATTCGTTATTGGAGAGCAATACTATCGATACTATCGATACTATCGATACTTCATTGGTTAGCAGCGATCGAAACTATCGATGCTATCGATAGTATTGCTGTTTACCAATAGTATTGCATAAAAAGAGATATCGATAGTATCGATAGTATCGATACTATCGATACTATCGATTGTACTATCGAGCGGGTACATGATTTTGACGTTCAACAATCGATAGCAAAGCTATCGATTTTTCGGCAACACTAATAGGTATACCCATGGTACAATAATATACTGCGCCTGGTATTCTCTTCCGATCACGTGACTGACCACGTGACTGACACAAGTCTACGTCATCATACCCTTTTACCATGTTTAGCGGCCATTTTTTTATGACGTAGGCTTGTGTCACTCTGGGAATAGAAGACCTTGTTTTTTTAGACTATGGGTATACCCATACATAGCGCGGCGATGTGTGCGTGACCTGTCACCGACGAGTGTTAGCCGCTAGCCCCGTATACACGCCATTTTGATCCTTAGTTCAATGGATTAAGGTCTTGTCGTAGGGACTTCTTTGGTTGACGCGAGCATAACAAACCGCAGCCCTCGCAACGGAACCGGTTTGTTATGCTCGCGTCAACCAAAGAAGTCCCTACGACAAGATCTTAATCCATTGAACTAAGGATCAAAATGGCGTGTATTCTATTTTTTTGTTTAATGGCGTTTCCTTGGTGGATTTTGCCAGTATCTAGTTTAAAAAGAGCAATTACTGCTTGACGTTGTACGGTAATTGGATATGGCGATCTCAAAGCCCTGTTTTTATACAAAAACACACACTCGAAACCGCCATAAAATGGCGGAGCCGCGTGGCTACTTAAATCGCGAGCCAACGACAGACGTCCACTCGAAAGCCTTCTAGCCACGCGACTCCAAATGGCGTGTATACGGGGCTAGCGGCTAACACTCGTCGGTGACAGGTCACGCACACATCGCCGCGCTATGTATGGGTATACCTCATGGTCTAAAAAAACAAGGTCTTCTATTCCCAGAGTGACACAAGCCTACGTCACAAAAAAATGGCCGCTAAACATGTTAAAAGGGTATGATGACGTAGACTTGTGTCAGTCACGTGGTCAGTCACGTGGTCGGAAGAGAATACCAGGCGCAGTATATTATTGTACCATGCGTATACCTATAGTTTCCGCTTAGTATGAAGCTTCTGTAGGGATATTTAATCAATTAATCATGTGGTCCGTCAGAGGCCGAAAGGCGGTCTGAAAAAACTCTGACACCAGGGCTCTGCCCACACGATAAGAAGAAGAATCATGTGGTTACTACTGTTACAGTATAAGAAAGAGTATATATTACTAGATACTACTGTCTTGATGGTACCTACCTATAATACTACATAGTCCTACGGAAATATTCTTTTAATTACTTGGCCTCTAATAACAAATAATTTGTATAATGAAAATGATAGTTAACTATCATTTATCTGTATGTCTAATAAAGGGTATTTGAGGTTATAAAGATCTACCTTATATGACCTTTATGATAGTCATACGGTTACAATGTAGGTAACTGTAATGTACCTAAATAACATAAGTGATGAAGTTCAGCGTTCGCGGCGGGTCTATGCCCGCGCGGCGTGCGGGGTACGGCGGGAGACGGGCGTACCCTAACCTAACTCAATTCGCTGTTAGGGTACGCGCACAGGCAGCGTGGGCCGCGACGCACTCCTCCCGGCCCCCGCACACCCCGCACGATTGCCCTGCCGCGACCGCTGAGCTTCACCAGTATTAGTTCTTTACACTATGCTGTAACTGTTCTGTTCCGTAAACAAGGAACCCTCATACTCCATCGTCCATTCTGTCTGTCTGTCCGTCTGTATGTCCCGCCTCTATAACTCGCTCATTTTTGCACCTATTAAATTGATGACATGAAGACAGATAACAGTAACCCAAAGACAGAAAAGTAGTTACTTACGAAGAAACTATTCAGTCAGCATCTATTCAGACAATATTTTTATCCTTGTGTTACAATTAACAATTTGGATTCTAAGCAATTTGGTATTTGTATTCTTTTTCGACCCCCCCCCCCCCTACACAACGAAAGGGGGGGGGGGGGGAGGTTGGAACACTTTTTTTTTACATAAATCATTTGAGGTGTAGTTGGATTGGTCTTGTCCAATGGTATGTAGAACTATGTATACTCTATTCTGTGCCAATGGAACAAAACAGAGTAGGTACCGATGTTACCACAGAGTTGCGATACTACCAACCTACCACAATGAGCGAATCATGGAAGTGCGACATCATCAAAGAGCGAATCACGGAAGTGCGACAAAAAATTGCGAATCACGGAAGTGCGATGGGTCTGACAAACGTTTTTCACTTTACATGTCAAATAAATCTTCAAAAAATTACGAAAAAAACTGTGTTTTTACTTTTTTTATATCTTCAAAAATGGCTGAGATATTAACGATCAAATTGCGTATTTCCGGACGAAGGTTTTTAAAAACGCGGGCGGGCGCCCACTAGCCGATGACGTCACACCCCCGGTCATTCGTCAGTCGCGCTCTCGTACGCTCGCTGCTGTGCAGTAAACATCGAGTTCTCTTCAGTGAAAATGGAAAAAAAGTATTGTATTGTGCCTCAGTGTTTCAATTGAACTGTGAAAACACCCGATAAACTCTTTTTTTATGTACCTGAGGACCCAAAAATGAGAAAGAAGTGGATGACAGCCATAAAAAGAGTAGATGCAATAGGGCCTAAAACTAAAGCGCACTGCTGTAAAGACCATTTCGATGTTTTTAAACTAATAAAACACAAATAATCATCAACAACAACAACCTCGTACGAGCAAGATGTGGATTGCGATTACGAGTACCTACCTAGATTTTTTAAATCGTTGTCCATAATGTAGGTCCTAAATAAAACACACACAGACACACTTTAAGGAAGGTTTAAGCTTGAACAAATACCTACCCGACAGTAGGTAATGCTTACATAAAACATACACACCTTTTCATCTTTATTCCGTGAATTTGACAGCCCGGTAGCACAGTCGGTAGTGAACCTGCCTGCTGTGCCGAGGGTCGCGGGTTCGAATCCCGTAAGGGACAAATATTTGTATGATGAATATGAATATTTGTACCCGAGTCATGGATGTTTGTATCTACAGGGTGAAATTGATATCATTGGCATCCTTTTAAACTAAGAGTCTACCCATCAAACTGAACAACTTTTACTATGGGAGCAAACCGATCAAAGCAAAAAAAAATCAGCTGTTGCATACATTTGAGTCGAGTAGGCATTGCAGTTTAGTATGGGACAGCAGATTTTTTAGTTGCTCCGATTGGTTTGCTCCCATAGTGAAAGTTGTTCAGTTTGATGGGTAGACTCTTAGTTTAAAAGGATGCCAATGATATCAATTTCACCCTGTATATATGTATTCTATATCGTTGCAGTCATCATAATACAAGTCCAGGCTAGATTCTGGTACTTTAAATGTGACTAGATAATTTGTGTGACATTGTCCAAGAAATTATTATTAATTATTATTATTTCGGCAGCCGTAAAATCCTTATTCTTCATAAAATATTGTGCCACCATCAAATTATCCACTCTTGGCAGATTGTCCGACTGACCTTTTTCAAAACCTTCATCCATTCTACACACCACACGGTTTACTTTAGTGTAATCGGTTATAAAATTAATGTAAAAGTATTATTTCCTTGAAATACAAGCACACTATTAGGTATAAACGAAATTAAACGAATTTTTGACGAACAAACGAAACAAAATGCACCGGACCGAGCGCCGCGCTGTGTCGCGGTCGCGGGCTGAGCGGGGGTGTGACGTCAAAGCGTGAGCGCGCGTAAACTCGGAAATTTTAAAAAGCGCTTAAACTTCTCGTCGTCATAACTTCGGAAATACTGCATGTATTGAAGTGAAATAAAAACTAATGTAATGTACATGATCTACGCTAAGATTTAAAGTGTATTTTTTAGTAATATTTTGACCCTTTTGTGTTCCCCATTGCGAATCACGGAAGTGCGACATAATATGCTCGAATCACGGAAGTGCGACAGAATGGAAGAGCGGCGGCTTTTGGCACCACCGCCAATCAGTTTTGAAGTCACCTGTCACTTTTGACATCGCCTGTCACTTTCGGCACCACCTGTCAATTTCGAAATCGCCGGCACTAGAATCACCCCCTATCACTTTTGAGACCGCCTGTCACTTTTTACACCACCCCATAGACGAAGAATTTACCACTCCCTGTCAATTTTGACATCGCCTCGTTATAATGCTTGTCTCGAGACATATTCGCTCAAAGTTGAAAATAGGGTGTTCGAACTTCTCCGATCCTCAAATCTTAACCGATATCAATAATGACAATCAGGGACTCATTTTCGCATAATTTGAGGTCGTTGAATTCGAATTTGGAGTAACTTTGATCCTCCGAACTTCTTTTTTGGATATTTAAAGCGTTTTTTCGTGAGAAATTTACAAAATACTAGCTGTTGTCCGGGACTTCGTACGCTAAGACCACGGAAATATACTTTACGACCTATTCTCAGACCCACTGAATGTGAATATAAGTACACACACACGGATCTGAAAACAAAATTTCATAAGAATCGGTCAAGCCAGCCATTTCGAAGGAAGGAGTTTGGCCACAAACACCGCGACCGAGAATTTTATATACCTACGAGCTTTTACCCGCGACTTCGTCCGCATAAATTATATACCAGATTTTAAGTCAGATGTTACGCTACCAAACAAAAAAAGTTTCATCAAAATCGGTTCAGTAGTTTTTGCGTGATACTCGAAGAAACAAACACCCAAACAAACAAACAAACAAACTAAATTCTTTTTTCAAATTTACAGTTTTATAATAGTCAAGATGCAATATTTTTTTTTATCAATACAATCATCACGTAGATCATCACTATTAGATTTTATTTTTTATTTTTAATGTTTTAAGACATGCATGCTTGCGTACTATGAGTTTTTTGTATATTGAACGAGTAATGTTAATTTTGTGAATAATATTAAGGCCTCCTCTCTTCTACTTGTTTGCAGTGCCCTAGAATACAGGGTCCATAATGATCTCTTACCTTTAATAACCATCTCATGTAATGAATGCTGTAAATTATAGAAGGCAATAAAATATTGAGTATTGAGTATCGTTAAAATTCAGGTTCCAACTCCTCAATCCTGATGATGCAGGGGAACTGCCTACCAAAACCTTGAGTAGTCGATAATTTTTAATGAATATTTGGGTTCTCAAGCCTCAAGGTTTTGGTCGGCAGTTCCCCTGCAGCTGTGCAGCATCAGGATTGAAGAGTTGGAACCTGAAACGATACATTATTTGCTTGATACCCACTATGCTAATTTAAATTCAACAGATTCTTAAGCCTCACGGTTTTGGTAGGCAGTTCCCCTACAGCTTCAGGATTGAGGAGTTGGAACCCAAATTTTCATTTACATTTATCTAATTGATACCCACCATGCTAATTTAACATCAACAGATTCTCAAGTCTCAAAGGTTTTGGTAGGCAGTTCCCCTGCAGCATCAGGATTGAGGAGTTGGAACCTGAATTTCAACGATTAATTATTTTCTTGATACCCACTCTGCTAATTTAAAATTTGAAGATCCTCTAGCCTCAAGGTTTTGGTAGACAGTTCCCCTGCAGCATCAGGATTGAGGAGTTGGAACCTGAATTTTACCGCACAAGTATATTTGCCTGATACACCCACTATGCTAATATAAAATCAACAGTCGCACTCACGCTCATGCTCACGGATAGTGAGATCAAGTGGTTTTTTTGAGAGCTTTAAACACTTTAAAGCTGCACTGTAAGGCAAAACCGCCGCCTGGATGTGTCTGGAAGTATTGGTGACAGATTTTTAACCATATTCTGTAACATATAACTTAAAAAATCAGCCATCAGAAGTTAAGTGAGGTTCGCAGCATTTTTACGTACCTTGATTACCTGATACGTGGAAAATGGCCGTCTGGCCAAGCTAGCAGGTAGGTACACAATCATAGTAGATACTAACACTACTCAATATTACGCATTTTGTTCATCAGAAAGTAAATGACGTCTGGCGGCCTTGGGATCTCGGACCATACTAACGGAAAGCTGGAGCGAGAGAAGCGCGCTCGAAATTTCACACACCAATTACTCATAATGATGTGGTTCGCGTTTCATTAGCCTAGCAATGTTATGTAGCAAGGAGACAGTGGACATAATCACTTTGTGCTTCAAGTGCGGGCAGGCAATGCCACAAGGTCAGCGACTGCAAGAACTCGCGCCCAATTGCCCGCTTTGTGCGGGCCTTGGCCGTTCCGCCGACCATCGGATGGCGAGCAAGAAGTGCACCCCACCTAAAAAGAAGAATGGCAGAGGAGGGAGTAACCAGGCAGAGGGGAGCCTCTGCGAATCCCCAAACGGGCAGCACTGCCCGAGGAGACGTTATGGAGGCCGAAAACTCCTCTCATCACCCAAAGTCCTCCAGACTATTTTAACCACTGCCGCGGGGCGCATGATCTGCTACTGCAAACGCTCGCGGAATGGTCGATTAGTATGGCTGTTTAGGACCATAATAACGTCCAAACAAACAAAACTCTTCGGAGTACTAAAAGAAGAAGAAGAAAATCTATGTTTTGATTCTGTTTTCTCTCTGGATTCGTCTTCCAACCAAAATGGACAAGCCTTGCTGTTGTTTTACCTTTGTTTAAGCGAATAAATAGAATGTGAATTAAATTCCATAGTTTATCTGTTTGCCTGGCCAGCGCAAAATAATAAACGTGGTGAACAATGGCAGTGATCGCGGAGCCATAATTATGTTGTACCATCGCATGTAGATGCCATCCCCGTTCCAGCCATAAGATGCTTACCCTCTGGTGGGCACATGAACTCCAAAGCGTTGCCGATGCCAGGCAGCGTCGGGGGACCTGGTAGTTTGTCCGAGAAAATCAGCAGGTGCCTGTTCTTGATGCGCCATCTTAGCCACAAAGCTACCAGGAGACCAAGCACCGCGTGGAGTAACCAGCTCATTCTATGGACAGGATGAATAATATTAGATTATGTACCAAGGGGATAAAGCAGTGTCTTTCATCACGGGCGCGATATTGAATCCCGAGCGTAACGAGGAATTCTAGGGTTAACTCCCAAGCGTAGCGAAAGAGTCAGCGAGGGAGTTAAGACTAGAATCCTGAGTGAAGCGAGAGGTTCAAGCTCGCCCAAGCCGAAAACACGTTTATCCCCGAGGACCATACTCTACTTTTCACACCCTCCGCGAGAAAATAAAAAGCAATACTGTTAGAAACAAATTATTTTATTAGAGTTTATAACAAAGTATTAGAGTTCAATAGTATAGTATTTAGAACACACTATTTTATAAAATTAAGAAAGTTAATATTTGAAACATTAGACCAGTTGTGGAAAGAATGTAATATTTTTTTTACTTTGTTCGTAGCAACAGGTACGGAGACTTGCAGTATTCGCGCCTTTTTTTCTTTTTTTGTGTTCTATACTCGTGGTGGCCAGTTCAATGAACCCGACTGCGCCAGAAGGAGGGTTATGTTTTTCGAGCGTATGTATGTATGTATGTATGTATGTATGTTTGTATGTCTATTTCTTTGGCACGGCCTACAGCCTAAACGGCTTGATGGATTTTGACGTATGAGGTGTCGTTAGATTTGTAAAAATCGTGAGAGTGACATAAGCTATATTATTTTAATATGGCGGCTGCAAAGAGGGGGTATAAAAAAATTTTTTCACACCACCCGCTCGAAAATGGAACATTATATGTCATGTAACTCGAACCTAAAGCAAGTCATTATAGCCCTGGGCCTAGCCGGGCAATAATATTGTACTGAATTTCATTATAACCCGCTGGTCAATAATGAGATTTGAATATGGAACCGCATCCACAGATTATTTAATAGTTACTACGATCCTTACTTAAAATTCGTATGAAAACCTGTGATGAAAACTAATTATGGAGACAGGCACCAAAAAGAACTTAATTCGAAATTTGAACTGGCCACCACGAGTATTGAACACAAAAAAGAAAAAAAGGCGCGAATCATAAAGGTATCATCTTTATGGCGCGAATACTGCATATCTCTGTACTTGCTCTGTACCTATTATTGCCTTCCTATTGCTACGAACAAAGTAATAAAAAAATATTACATTGTCTTTCCACAACTGGAGTGCGCTTTTTGAATCTCATTCGCTGAGTTCAGCAGTTGAAAATGTCAAAATTACTATGGAAATACGCATCTTTCTACTGCTGATTTGACTTTCAAAAATCGCACTCCTGGAGTATGACTTTTTAATGTCAAATCAGCAGTAGAAAGATGCACGTCTCCGTAGTAATATTGACATTTTCAACTGCCGAGTTCAAAGAAAGTTTCAAAAATCGCACTCCAGGAGTGCGATTTTTGAATCTCATTCGATGAGTTCAGCAGTTGAAAATGTATGGAGATGCATATCTCCATAGTTACTTTGACATTTACAACTGCTGAACTCAGCAAATGAGATTCAAAAATCGCACTCCTGGTCTAATGTTTCAAATATCTACTTTCACTTTTAATTTAATAAAATAGTTTTTCTAAATACTATACTATTGAACACTAATACTTTGTTATAAACTCTAATAAAAGAATTGGTTTCTAACCATAGAGAATTTACACGCTCCCCTGGGTTTCTAACAGTATTGCTTTTTATTTTCTCGCGGAGGGTGTGAAAAGTAGAGTATGGTCCTCGGGGATAAACGTGTTTTCATCTTGGGCGAGCTTGAACCCCTCGCTTCACTCAGGATTCTAGTCTTAACTCCCTCGCTTCGCTCGGGAGTTAACTCTAAACTCCCTCGCTACGCTCGGGAGTTAACCCTAGAATCCCTCGTTACGCTCGGGATTCAATATCGCGCCCGTGATGAAAGACACTGCTTTATCCCCTTGGTACATAATCTACTATTTTTTCTTAATAATTACAATATGGGTATCAAATGAAAGCTTGTGAACAGACAATTCCAAAAATATATTATATTATAGTACTTTTATGCTACCATTTCGACACAAGACTAAAAAGTATGAAATTAAAAAACTATTAGGTATATTAGCTGAAAAGAGAAAAACAAGCTCTTATATTCACTAATCAGCTATAACAACTTGGTTCGAGCAAATATAATTTGAATGTTATTAACTTATTAGGTAGGTATTGCAGGCGGGGACAAACCAAGGAAGGTAGGTACCTAAGGTATGTTTTATAATTCTTCTTTGTCCCCGTTTGCGATACCTACCTAATAACATTTTAATTATAATTGCTCGAACCAAGTTTTTATAGCTGATTAGTGAATATAAGAGCTTGTTTTTCTCTTTTCAGTTACCAGGCGATTTTTGGCGTGTTGTTGTCTTGTTGTTGTATGAGCGCGCTGCGTGCGCTCGTAGAGTAAGTGACATGAGTTGTCAAATGAAACCGTTTTTGGACGTTTTTTGGAGTCCTCGGCAGGGTAAAAATTCGATTTCTGTGTATTAATTCTCAATCTAACGTGAAATGGTGAATAATTTAATGAAACAGTGTTAGTATATTTTACAAAATTATCTACGATTTCACTTTAGGTTCACGATTATTGACAGAAACTGAATTTTTACCAGGACTCCAAATCCCCAAAAACGGTTCTATTGCCTCGCGTCACGTATCTCTTTCTATTATACAGGCATGCCGCTAGGTACATCTCGCTCTCTCAGCTGTCACCGTCTCTCTTACGTAGTATAATACCTTTATGATTTAAACCGACTTCAATTCGTTTTGAAGTCGGTTTAAATATTCCGTTAATTTAGTTTTGATATTTATATTGGGTATATCCGTTGTTTAATTTTATGAATAATATAACCTCTAAGCGACTTTATACAATTCATTTTATATAATTTATCAGTTATTTACGTGTGTGAGGCTATAAGATATTTGCATATTACAAAAATTGCTGATAATAAAATAAGACTTAATGCCATCGTCATAATAATTTTTAGGGTTCCATACTTTAAAAGGGAAAACCGGACCCTTATATGATCACTTTGTTGTCTGTTTATCAAGACCCTTTTTCTCAGGATAGGATAGAGGTATCAAGATACAATTAATACCAAATACTAAAGTCGACACTGAAAAAAAAATTGTTTACTTCAACCAAGATTTTGTTTTTTGTAATCATTGACAGGCTCTGTAATCATATGAGTCTGTCAACATCATGGCAGGTAATAGATTAAAATAGAACAAAAAGACAATGCGGGTTTTGTATGCAAGGTTGGCGCCTTATTTTTACCTTTATGGCTCTGCCAGAGCGCACAGGACATTTTTGTTCGAACTAAAATAAGCTTTAATTACTTCAGCGTAGATATTCAGTTGGTTCCTTGTAACTTAACGTAAGTATAAAGTCTGTATGTTATTGAGGTATTTGATATTTTGTGATTCTTTTTAAAGGATTTCGATCAGGAGTGCAATTTTTGAATCTCATTCGATGAGTTCAGCAGTTGAAAATGTCAAAATTACTATGGAGATACGCATCTTTCTACTGCTGATTTGATTTTCAAAAATCATACTTCAGGAGTGCGATTTTTGAATGTCAAAACAGCAGTAGAAAGATGCGTATCTCCTTAGTAATTATGACATTTTCAACTGCTGAACTGCTGAGTTCAGAAAAGAATGAGAATGAGATTCAAAAATCGCACTCCTGGTAGTGCAGCGCACGAGCACACTTAAGGTACAGCCGCCTCTGCTTGTGAGTCAGTAGTTTGAATGAACTCTGGTAGATGGCACTGACGTCCCTTAAAGACGATGATATAGATTGAAAATTTCGTCTTGGCCTGCGGGGCGCCGACAGACAGCTCTGTTGTAGAAGAGCATGCCCCGGATGCCCGGAAAGGCAGGTCGTGGGTTCGAATCCAGCTCGCCGGACCTTTTAATCTTTAATTTGATTAAGCTAACATGGCATACATGTAAAATCAATAAATTCGATGAGAAAGTACCTCTACTGGTTTATGATTCTTGCCACCACTATACAGGGTTCTTCTTAATATACCTATGGCTTTTTAAGGGGATAATCAGACCATCTAAACAACTTTCTCTATAGGACTAACATCGCGAAAAATATAATAAAATAAGAAGTGTCTTGAATGATATTGTAGTGTGTTGGATAATTTAAACCAATAAATAAATAAAACATAATACTTACCTACTTATTGTTAATAAAAAGTTAATTGTAAAACATGATAATATGTAGGTATTCCACGTGTTAATGAATAAGCGCTAAACCTCGAACACGCCAACTGATTTAATAACGAAATAAATGTCATTATTTTATTAATTAAAATTCAAAGTTATTCGAATTTTAAGTTTTCATGCAAAAATGATTTGTTATGGTATACATATACAATATTGTGCTCATGGATATATTTTCCACATCTGACGAACGCGCCGCGAATCAGTTCGCGACCGCTTGCGAGCTGCTCGCGAGCGGCTCGCGAACGGCGCGCGAACTGCGCAGTAGCGATACACAAGGAAAAAATGCAGCCGCTCGCGAGCGGCTCGCGAACAGTGCGCGAGCTGCGTATTCACGGCGCGTTCGCCAGATGTGGACGCACCCTAAGGATCTTGATTTGGTAGTAAGTAGGGTGAGAGTGGCCGGTGGGGCCGAAAAGTTCTCGAGTGGCGACCGCGTACCGGAAAGCGCAGCGTGGGTAGGCCCCTGACACGGTGGACCGACGACCTGGTGAAGGCGGCGGGAAAACGTTGGATGAGGGCAGCGCAGGACCGGTCGTTATGGCGATCCTTGGGGGAGGCCTATGTCCAGTTGCTGTCGAATGAGTGCTTCGTTGGATGTCGTACGGGGTACTTAAGAGAGGGGATGCCGTCTCTTAATTATAAACGGTTGACGAGATATTTTGCGTGTGTATTTATAGGTACTTACCCGCTGCGTACAAGTGCCCCACATATGACTCTATCTATGTTGAAACCGTGATTCTGCTCTCGATTCAAAACAAACTACTTTCTAGTTTTGCGTTTATTCATTAACACGTTATATATTCTTCCTGGGTGTTAACTTAAATACGTTACTATATTTTAAAAGGTAACTACATACCTACTGTAGATATTAGGGAGCAAATCAAACACGTCTCACTGTTAAACGTATATTGACAGAGCAATGGAGTGAATCACTTATATAGGTACAACATTGTTATTACACCTTCGACATTAATTATGTCTTCACGATATTATTAATTCCTAAATAACACAGAACAAACGTAGATTTAAAATTTAATTACGAACTTTAAATACCTATTCTATTACAATTTAAACCCAGTCGTTACATAGTATACTACAATTCTAAAGACTGCTGACTTCAAGTTGACCTCGATTGTACCTTACACGTAGGGTTGCCAATAGGGTTGCCAACCGTCCCGCGAGAGGCGGGACATATACCAAGGGGTGTAAATAAAGTGCAATTTGATGAAATCTGAATTCTTCAGGCGCACCCTGCATAGTCAACCTTGACACTACTACCATTTGCTGACTGGCGAATCTTTTAAGGGGCGTCCGCCCGGTTTTAAGTAACTTTGTAACCATTTTATACATTAACTATGGCACTTTTTAAGCAGAAAACAAAACTGAACAATCTACAGGATATGAGAAGTGATGTGGTTTTTCTCGAAATCTATTTTAATTAATAAAACTGAAGAAAAACGACTCCAAAGTCACCTCTTTTTTTTCAGTTGTAACCGTTTTACATTGTTGATCAGAAGAATATGAAAATTTACAATATTCTTCACAATACAATATAAAATGATGTGGTTTTCTTATTTTTTTAAAATTCATATAATATCATACAGGTTTTCAAAGAAAACGGAAAATTCTGACTGGAGCCGCGCAATTGAAGCGGGATGGCTAATTGCAAAAGCTTGCTTGTAAGAAAGAGAGCCTTGCAGATGGGAGGAGTAGCCTTAATGTAGCATGAATAATAATCATGTGATATAGCTTATGCTGACAAGAAAGAAGAAGAATACATCTACCTTTGAACTTTGGATTTAAAAAAAGACTGAATAAATTAGAAAAGATAATTATTAAAGTTTTAAATCATTTCTTCTTCTTGAGTCAACTGAGCTCACATCTGCTTTTGCTAAAAAGGTTAGTCTCAAAACGGGACTATAGGCGTCCCGCACACATCTATCGCGGGACGGATCCTCCAAGGGTCCAGAAACGGGACGTCCCGCCTCTCGCGAGACGGTTGGCAACCCTACTTACACGCGCCGGATGAACGGCGCCGACTCAGCATTAACGCCAATGCTTCAATGGGGAACACAAAAGGGTCAAAATATTACTAAAAAATACACTTAAAATCTTAGCGTGGATCATGTACATTACATTAGTTTTTATTTCACTTCAATACATGCAGTATTTCCCAAGTTATGACGACGAGAAGTTTAAGCGCTTTTTAAAATTTCCGAGTTTACGCGCGCTCACGCTTTGACGTCACACCCTCGCTCAGCCCGCGACCGCGACACAGCGCGGCGCTCGATCCGGTGCATTTTGTTTCTTTTGTTCGTCAAAAATTCGTTTAATTTCGTTTATACCTAATAGTGTGCTTGTATTTCAAGGAAATAATACTTTTACATTAATTTTATAACCGATTACACTAAAGTAAACCGTGTGGTGTGTAGAATGGATGAAGGTTTTCAAAAAGGTCAGTCGGACAATCTGCCAAGAGTGGATAGTTTGATGATGGCACAATATTTTATGAAGAATAAGGATTTTACGGCTGCCGAAATAATAATAATTAACAATAATTTCTTGGACAATGTCACACAAATTATCTAGTCACATTTAAAGTACCAGAATCTAGCCTGGACTTGTATTATGATGACTGGCCAACGATATAGAATACATATATACAGGGTGAAATTGATATCATTGGCATCCTTTTAAACTATGAGTCTACCCATCAAACTGAACAACTTTCACTATGGGAGCAAACCAATCGGAGCAACTAAAAAATCTGCTGTCCCATACTAAACTGCAATGCGTACTCGACTCAAATGTATGCAACAGCTGATTTTTTTTTTGCTTTGATCGGTTTGCTCCCATAGTAAAAGTTGTTCAGTTTGATGGGTAGACTCTTAGTTTAAAAGGATGCCAATGATATCAATTTCACCCTGTAGATACAAACATCCATGACTCGGGTACAAATATTCATATTCATCATACCAATATTTGTCCCTTACGGGATTCGAACCCGCGACCCTCGGCACAGCAGGCAGGTTCACTACCGTACCGACTGTGCTACCGGGCTGTCAAATTCGCGGAATAAAGGTGAAAAGGTGTGTATGTTTTATGTAAGCATTACCTACTGTCGGGTAGGTATTTGTTCAAGCTTAAACCTTCCTTAAAGTGTGTCTGTGTGTGTTTTATTTAGGACCTATATTATGGACAACGATTTAAAAAATCTAGGTAGGTACTCGCAATCGCAATCCACATCTTGCACGTACGAGGTTGTTGTTGTTGATGATTATTTGTGTTTTATTAGTTTAAAAACATCGAAATGGTCTTCACAGCAGTGCGCTTTAGTTTTAGGCCCTATTGCATCTACTCTTTTTATGGCCGTCATCCACTTCTTTCTCATTTTTGGGTCCTCAGGCACATAAAAAAAGAGTTTATCGGGTGTTTTCACAGTTGAATTGAAACACTGAGGCACAATACAATACTTTTTTTCCATTTTCACTGAAGAGAACTCGATGTTTACTGCACAGCAGCGAGCGTACGAGAGCGCGACTGACGAATGACCGGGGGTGTGACGTCATCGGCTAGTGGGCACCCGCCCGCGTTTTTAAAAACCTTCGTCCGGAAATACGCAATTTGATCGTTAATATCTCAGCCATTTTTGAAGATATAAAAAAAGTAAAAACACAGTTTTTTTCGTAATTTTTTGAAGATTTATTTGACATGTAAAGTGAAAAACGTTTGTCAGACCCATTTAGGCACTTTTGGTTCTAATATCGAACATTAGGCACGTTGTTTAGGTTTAGAAATTTAAAATGAAGTTTTCATTTTGGTTTTCATTTGAATCCTCCGGCTGTAGGTCGTGTAGGACGGGCTATACGCGGGTCGCTTCGCGTTCGTTGAGGAAGATTTCCGAAAGCGTATCAGACTCCCGTGTGGCTTTCTATAGTCGCGTGCATCGAGTATCCAGAATCTACTAGTTGCAGATCCCGGAGGCATATCCAGGCATGCAGACTGCAGATACTAGAATGTCAATGTAAGTATTTTAGAATGTTGCTTTCCTTGTACAGTACAGCCTCACTAATCCGGACCTCTGCTTATTCGGTGATCGCTATTATATAGGTCGACCAGAATCTCATGAAAAATTAGGAGATCAAATAAAGTAAGCAACATAGGGGTAATTGGATTAGGGACCTTTAAACACTGCGACTTTTTGCAGCACTTCTGAAACGGCATACAGCCACGAAGAAAAACGTTCGTAAATAAAATTCAGCTATAAAATTGTATACCTTTTCTTATAAACAAGATGAAAATGTTCGGCCAGATGATTTGGGCGTTGAAATGATCTTTAAAAACGCGCCTTTTTATCGCCGCAAAAAGTTGCAGTTTGTACAGGGCCTACTTGATGACAGTTTGACATTGCCATGCCAAAATCTATATTTTTTTACTTTTTTCTTAATAATAAAACTTTTTTGTCAAAATGTTATTTATTGCTGTTTTGCTATAAATAGATCTTAATATTCAAGTTTAAAGATAACTTATATAGAGAATAATCATCTTTTAAATTAATGATAGTGGTGACATCGCATCGCAGTTTGTCGCAGTGACCCTACGATATATCGATACGATATTTGCCATTTAGTCTTTGAACTAGCGGCAGTCAGTAAAATAGTGCTGCGCTTCAAAGATGACTTTTTATTATTTTATTATCGATAATTAAGTTTTTGGTAAATAATAATATTATCCTACTACGGTCGTCATACATTGCTAATAGACTTTTTACAAGGGAAATAAACCGGCCAAGTGCGTGTCGGGCCACGCGCAGCGTAGGGTTACGTAGTTGTCTGTTACAATATACGGATTTAGAAAGGGGCTTCTTGACTCTAACAAAAATTTTCACTTTAAAGCTTAATATTTCGCTAACGGATTCCTAAATCGAAAAATGGTTGTCCCACACCCATAATATTTTTAAACGACCTATCCAACGATACCCACACTATGGGATAGACGAGAAAAAGAAATCCATCCCTACTTCGCATACGTAGGGGAGGTACTTCGATACGGGTTATTCCCGCGATGTCCCCCACGGCTACGGCCCCAGTGGGGACCAATGGGAAGAAAATTCTCGCTGTCCCCCGCATGTTCTCCTCTGGGGGCCAACGGGAAAATGTGTTACCGTTGTCCCCCACTAAAATAGAAGCTCAAGCTAATAGCGTAGCTCGGCCCATATATTAAAAAAAAATATTTTAATATTTTTACTTACTTCGCTAATCGTATCGCAATAACGAAACTTTTTTTTATTTTCAGTTTTAGGCTGCCTGTCCATTGACGTGAGCTAGCTGGCGGAGCGGAGAGACGGAGTTTTATATATCAACCAATCAGGATTGCATAAAATTGTAACGTAATATTAGCCCTAAAATACCCACAACGTTTGATACCTGGCTGTATTAGCCTAGAAAGTCATTCTAATTCAAATGAGAGACTGCAAACTAGCAAGGATTGCAGTGCGTTCCTGCAGAAAATATGCGTGATGATGTCACAAATAATTAAAACTAATAATTCTGGGCTATAAAAATAAATAAAGTGGTAAAAAAACCAAAACGAGTAACTTTTAATGACTTTTGTAGTACAGTGAATTTTTGGAAACTTTAAAGTTTACGTTACACCGCAGGACAATTTTTTTTGCATAATAATGTAAGGTAATATGAGCCCTAAAATACCCACATTTGGTAGCTGGCCGCTTAAAAAAAAAAGACGCCACCCTCCATACAAAAATTACCCATAGGCCTTTTTTATTTTAAAAACAATAAAGTAAAAGATAACATTTTAATCTTATCTTTTTTTCTTGTTATCTTTTATAATAACTAGTTCTGAGCGATTAAAAGTTTGTTGCGAGAAATTGAGCGAGCGAAGCGAGCTCGATATTTTGCAATACGACCAAGTAGTTTCAATACAATATAGAGCCAGGAGCGAGTGAAGCAAGCTCAAAATTTTGTTACATTATAACATTTAACCTATTTTGAAATACATTTTGACGCGAATGAATAATAAAAAAAAAAAAAATAATAATAAAATCGCGCTTCTTTAATTAATGGCATTTTCAGTGACCATTTCTTAAATGTTTTTTTTAACCATTACGTATAAAATAATCGTGTTTTACCCGGACACAAGAAGTGACGACCCCGCCCGGACGCCCCCGGATGCTCTTCAAACTGGGACAAATCCGGGGAAACCCGGGCGGATGGTAGCCCTAGTTATTCCCGATGTCTCCCACGGCTACGGCCCCAGTGGGTGTCCTCCTCTGGGGGCCAACGGGAAAATCCTTCCTACTAATATTATAAACGCGAAAGTTTGTAAGTATGGATGGATGGATGGATGGATGTTTGTTCCGCTTTCACGCAAAAACTGCTGAGCGGATTTTGATGAAATTTGGCATACAGATAGAGCATGGCCTGGATTAACACATAGGGTACTTTTAATCCGGGTAACGCAGACGAAGTCGCGGGCAACAGCTAGTAATGTTATAAATTCTAATACTTGCAACACTTATTAATTATTTATTCGTTTTGAAGAAAGATTCTGAATAGAATAGGTATTTAGGTATTTTTCTAAAACCACAGTTGTAATCAATAATTTATTCTTTTTTTCGAATTATTCCGTCTATGTCGAGCCGCCTCAACGTCGATTCCCATTACGGTGCGTCTCTTTTCGAATGAGCGTTTTTCTTTTAGTTTTCTAGTGGATCGATAGATGGTGTTACGGTCTGTGCGAATAAACGTCAAAATATCAAAAAGTGTTTCTTTATGGTTTCTTTGGTAGAAGATGATCAAAAAGATGCCAACGCATCTTTTGATTGAATATTTCATTATTTACGAATCATTTTAATCGAAAATATGAAACTGTTTACGTCTGACATACAAACTGAGCCCATACAAACGTATGGGCTCGATCCCTTGGCCTTTAAAAAAAAGTCAGGCACAGTCTTGACATGATTTTGACAGGATCTCGCCTACGTCTCTATGGAGCAATAAGCATGTCATCCAAGAAGATTACATAAAATTTCAACCTTCTTGATGTCATCTGTCGAGTTTTTTAGGAACTAAAATTAAAAAAGAAAAGAAAAACGCTCATAGTTCCGTCATGTCGATTCGCCTTACGTCGAGTCCCACTACGTCGAGTCTGACGTCACGTAGCCAGAGGAGAGTACAGTCGGCAATCTAAGATGCTTAAATTTCAATTTTGATACGGACGACGGACATCTATTAGTACGAGATACGAACGTAAGATCATGCACCTATCCCTTAGGCGAACGGCATGTGATTCATGTTAAAGTTTACACAGGGGTTCACACAATGCCACCGGGTTGCCTAGCAAAATCTTGCCGCAAGTACCTTTACCATGATGATTTATGGTACCATATTTACCAAAAATGCACCTATCTTTTAGGCCAGCGAATGGGGTGCCATCGGAAGGAGACCGATCTGAAGATCTCGAAAGACTAGGGTTGCCACCTCTCAGTCTGCCGCAACTCGAGGGTTGCCAGGTTCAAAGAAGTCATTTTTTACGAGAAATGCACCTATAAAGTAGGGACTTAATTTCTACACCAAATTGAAGCTATCGTCTTCGTCGACACGGTGGACCAGAGTTGCCAGCCTAAAAGCTGCCGCAAATGAGGGTTGCCAGCACTTTTACCAACAATTACACATACCTGATAGGAACGATTTTAACAAGTAAATGGGGTGCCATCGGAAGGAGACCGACCTAAAGAACTGGAAAAACGAGGGTTTTCACCTCTCAGTTTGCCGCAACTCCAGGGTAGCCACGTTCAAAGAAGTCATTTTTAACGAGAAATGCACCTATAAAGTAGGGACTTAATTTCTACACCAAATTGAAGCTATCGTCTTCCTCGACACGGTGGACCAGGGTTGCCAGCCTAAAAGCTGCCGCAAATGAGGGTTGCCAGCACTTTTACCAACAATTACACATACCTGATAGGAACGATTTTAACAAGTAAATGGGGTGCCATCGGAAGGAGACCGATCTAAAGAACTGGAAAAACTAGGGTTTCCACCTCTCAGTCTGCCGCAACTCTAGGGCTGCTAGGTTCAAAGAAATAATTTTTCAGCGAAAAGTGCACCTGCAAAGTAAGGATTAATTTCTACACAAAATCGAAGCCATCGTCTTCTACCAGACCAGACTCTCGCCAGACCTGATCTACCATGGAAACTCTCGTTTTCTAACATGTATACATATTACATAGGGCATACACTGAAATGCGTTACATACCTTCCTACTTAAGGTTAAATTAATTCTGAAGACGGATACCTATAGGTAAAGGTAAACCGATTATTTCATTCATATTTAAATACGTTTCATACATATTTATAAACACTCTAGTACTACCCGTTCACGACCAGTTGGCCGTCGATGACCGTTACAAAATTTCCTCACAGGCACATTAATTGGTCCCGTCGACAAAAAATAATATAAAAGGCAAATAAAAATTTAAAATTAAAAGCGATATTAGTGACCGGGACGGATGTGCCGTACGTGGTTGCGTTGCTAAAGGTTATAAAATTGCGTTTATTAGGGTCTCTTAGGGGTGCGGTGCGGGGAAGCGGGAAGGGAGGTAGCGGCCAACTTGAAGTGAATGACTAGTACAGCAAACAATGTTGATATTTAATAATAAAAATGGACCAAGTAAAAGGACAATGGGCAAAAATGTCTGGAGTGTGGCCCCGCCCTACTAAACCTTCAGTAAGTATGGCATGTCCGTCTAATTGTTGGTCTATTTACATGCATTCAATAACATTAACGCGCATTCCAGAAATACTTTATTATTGAAGATAATATACATGGTGTAATAAAAAACCCTATTAATAATTTTAACCTCTCGTTTAAAATCAATTGTTTTCGTCGCGCGGATCCGCGTTCTGGCATACCAAAGGTTAAAGGGCTAGTTAAGTTAAGTTAGTTACCATCAAAACGAACAACTTTCACCACGGAGACAACTTCGAAAAAATAATACAATCTGGTGTTTTAGACAAAACTGCAGTAGGTACCTTCAGCCGAATTTTTCCCCGACGTTCTCTCTGTAGGTAACGTTGTTCAGTTTGATGGTGTTAAATTAAATATTACTAGAGTGTCTTATTACACCAGTATACACTGACACCAACGAAAACTCTAGCACACAACAAATTCTTTTTAAATTTTCTGCCTAAGCTCAAATTGTTTTCTTTTTAACCGACTTAAAAAAAGGAGGTTATCAATTCGATTCGTATGTATGAATCATTCCCATCACGTCGCTTCCCATGACGCCGCTTCTGTAGATATGCCTTGGTTCTATTCCCATCATGTCGCTCCTTCTATGTGAGTACAGGCGAATGTAATATTAAAGGAATTGCAAAATATTAGGGCTTCCAAACAAATATACAAAATTTCATAGGTGTATGTATGTTTGTATGTATGTTTGTCCACGCATATCTCCGAAACTATTAATCGAATTGTGACCATTCTTTTTTTATTGGCTTACATTTACTCCAATTTAGGGAACAATTTAAGTTACATCAAAATCGGTTCAGTAGTTTTCAAGATAATTATGAATTAATACGCGTAAGTGTGACGGCCTGGTTTGTATGTATTTACGTGATAACTTCGGCATTTCTTGACCGATTTGGGTGATTCTTTTTTAGTTCTGAAGGTACCCCCGAGGTATTTCTATTTTAATTTTGTGAAGATGTGATGACGCGATTCGGAGCTACACAATAGAACTCCTCAAAAGTTGACAGCACATCATTGGCGATTGAAACATTTGCTTTGTATCGAGTACCCTTTGCATGTATAACTGATATCTGAGTCAAAATAATGTATTTCATTACAAAAATTAAACAAAATTTTAAGAAAAAATTTAAACCGCCTTCCAAAAACTAAAAAAGTAAAAAATAATATTGCAGCCGATTGCTTTTTCGTTCGCATCTATAAGAACATTAATTTGGTATTGGAATCGGTGTCAAGCCAAAACGAATGCAAGCTCTGTCGTGAATCTTACCGGCTTCACAGCGACTTCGATAAAACAAGGTAGTGTTCTTAGTGACGGCCCGGTAGCACAGTCGGTATTGAACCTGCCTGCTGTGCCGAGGGTTCGAATCCCGTAAGGGACAAATATTTGTATGATGAATATGAATATTTGTACCCGAGTTATGGACGTTTGTGTCTATATATGTATGAATGTATATAGTATATCGTTGTCTAGTCATCATAATACAAGTCCAGGCTAGATTCTGGTACTTTAAATGTGACTAGATAATTTGTGTGACATTGTCCAAGATCTTTATTATATTTATTTATTTATTAGATGCAAACGAAAAAGTCATCGGCTCCGATATTATTTTTTGTTTTTTTTTAGTTTTTTCGAAGGCGGTTTTAATTTTTTCGTAAACCGTTGCCTACTTATAAAAAAATACTATTACTTACTTTTCAATATCATGTTACACTTACCTGTAAACGCAAACATTATGATCATGTTATTCTACAACTCACCAAATGAGTGTCTCTATTGAAAAAAAAAAACAATTATATTTTCGAACGTTCGTATAATAACCCAACAACAATGAATGATTATAATTAAGTATTACAAATTTATTTGTCCTCAAAAATTATATGAATAATATTAAACATACATCGTCGTTAGCTGACGAGAGATTTATTTTACTTAACGTAACATGGCATGACGTGACACAACATTACATAGCTTAGCATAACATAACATAGCATGACGTGACATAGCATAATAACAAGACACATTTTTGTCTTTATTCTTTCTATAACTACTAATTCAAGTTTTATTCTAGCAGATAATTGTTTATTTTCAGTTTATTTTCCTTATAAACTAATGTAAAAATAATTTATAGTGCGTCCAAGATTGCATGATGATTTTGACAGGTGGTTTTAGAGTTTTCATTTTACTTTTAGAAGTTGTTTGAGCCTTCAAAGTTTTTTATTACACTAAAAATAGTGTGGCTACACTCAGCGGGACCCCGTGTCGTAGAACGATGCGAGTATGTCTGGGATTTAGTTCCAAATTTGTTCTATCGAAACCAATTAGAAATATTATTTGTTCCGTCAAAATGGAAGAATGGCAGTTTGAAAAAACCTACAGCCAGCGGGACCCTTTTTAACACGCTTATATTAGCTTCACCTGTATGTAACTAACTAAGTATGTAAGAAAATCTAGGAAATCAATTTTAACCTACTTCTAATTAATGTATAGATTTGAAACTTTGCAGGTGTATGTAGTTCGCATGACAATACAATAATTTTGATCTGATGATGGAGTCATGAGATGGATTAGTGGAACTCTTCAATAGCTACTAGTAAACCACTCGAATTTGGGCTCTTTTAGTTTGTTTTGACGAGTCCCATACATTATACATGGTATTTTGGAGCTCATGATGGAGCCAGTAGGAGGATAGTGGAACTCTTCAATGGCTACTAGTAAACCACTCGAGTTTGGGGTATTTTAGTTTGTTTTGACGAGTCCCATACATTATACATGGTATCTTGGAGCTCATGATGGAGCCAGTAGGAGGATAGTGGAACTCTTCAATGGCTACTAGTAAACCACTCGAGTTTGGGCTCTTTTAGTTTGTTTTGACGAGACCCATACATTATACATGGTATCTTGGAGCTCATGATGGAGCCAGTAGGAGGATAGTGGAACTCTTTAATGGCTACTAGTAAACCCATCGAGTTTGGGCTCGTTAAGATTGTTTGGACGAGTACCATACATTATACATGGTGTCTTGGGACTCATGATGAAGCCAGAAAGTGGATAGTGGAAATCTTTCACGGCTTCTACTAAATCGCTTGAGTTTTAGCTCGTTCGGTTTGTTTTGTCGAGTCCGATATAATATACATTGTGTCGTGGATCTCATGATGGAGACATATGGAGGATAGTGGAACTCTTCAATGGCTACTAGTAAACCACTCGAGTTTGGGCTCGTTAAGATTGTTTGGACGAGTCCCATACATTATACATGGTGTCTTGGGACTCATGATGGAGACAGGAGTTGGATAGTGGAACTCTTTAATGGCTACTAGTAAACCCATCGAGTTTGGGCTCATTTGATTTGATTTATCGAACCCAATCATTACACATGATGACGATGGTCTAAAAATGGAGCCAGAAGGTGGATAATGGAACTCCCATTACTAGTAAATCCTTCGAGTTTGGGCTTTGTTGGGTTTGCTTTGACGAGTCCTATACATTATAATTATATGGTATCGTGGATATCATGATGGAGACAGGAGGTGGATAGTGGAACTCTTTAACGGCTATTAGTAAACCACTCTAGTTCGAGCTCGGTTGGTATGTTTTGCCAAACTCAATATATTACACAATTATGGTGATGAAGATCTGAAAATGGATCCAGGAGGAAACCCCCCTTTTTTAATGTTTGAAGTTTGAGATTATTAAGTAAGTATTAGCAAAAAAGTACAATTTTTTGTGTCCTGCTGCACGAATTTGGGGGAGGGGAGGGGGGGCAACCCCTCTTACAACCTCAGAGGGGGGGTACCCCCCTTACCACCCCAAAGGGGGGATACCCCCTTTTAAATGGGGTGCAAAATACAATATATATATTAAGGGAGCGGGAGGAGTGGGGGAGGGGGACCCTCTATACCCCCCCCCCCCCCCCCGAAGCGCAAAAAAGGCTATGTGCAAAGCCAGAAAAAATACCTAAAAAAAAAGATGCATTGTTACAAGTCGAAACGCGTTTGCTGCGCTTCGCTCCGCACTTATTTATTGCACCCCTTACTTCTGCCAAAAAGGAGCCGGGCCTCCGCCGCTCCGCTACGGCCCAGTGCCAATGCCGGTACAGAAAGGTTTTTTAACATTAACTGCGGTTTTGCTCGTTGTATGATTTTTTGTGGGAGACCCCCCGGGGGCCCTCCCCTCCCCATCCTCCTCCCCCCTCGCCGACCCCCTTACTATCCCCCTCGCCCACCACCTCGCTCACCCCCTCGCTCACCACCTCGCCAACCCCCTCGCCCCCCCCCCCCCCCCCCCCCCCCCCCCCCCCCCCTCGCCCCCCCCCCCCCCCCCCCCCCCCCTCACCCCCCCCCCCCCCCTCTCATTGTCCGTTACAAAAAAACAAAATTTTTCGTTTAATCACTTCTTTTTTGCCTCCCAGCGTGGGTGGTGGGGGGGGGCATAGGGGGCCTCCCTCTCCTCCCACGCTCCCTACCACCTATTTTTGGACTGCAGGATACTAAAAATTGCACTTTTTATTTATTTTTACTTTAACTAATTATAACCTCAAACTTCAAATATTTAAAAAATAAAAAATGGGGTGTTTCCTCACTTTTCCCCTTTAGGGGGGGCATGTGGGGACCCCCCCACCCACCCCCCCCCCAAATTCATGCCGCAGGATACTAAAGCTGATCCTCCGAGAGTGATTACAATGGTCAATTTCAGTATTTAGATGTTTAAATGCTACCAGGATTTAAGATCTGAGCCGCGGGAGGGTATGCACAATGCACTAAAAAGCATTTTAAATATGAATAATATAATAATAGTGGAAGCTTTTTATTTGATTTTTCTTTAAAAGTGTTCCGAAATTAATACCCGAACTCAGATCGTGCTCAGATCTGAATAGTGAAATGGTTTACTGGAACCATTCTTTGAAATAATACTTGAAACCCTCCCGGACCGGGGGCTCTGAGTACTGAAAGGGTTTCCATATACGCGCTGCCGACGGTTTTAATTTTTCTTCAATTGTATCGCACCTGAGGTTAATTAGGTTTTGCAAGGTGTCATTTGAAAGCATATTAAATTTACTTTAATCATTTCATAGACACCTAAATTGAAAAATGTGTATTTACTGAAATATTTTAAATTTATTGTATTTTTTGTTACCTACCAGCAATCATTCCTCCAGTTTTCTCGAAAACCGGTAGCTTTATTGTGATTATAGCTATTACATAAAACATACAGAATTTTATAAGCTATCTTACAACATTAATGGTATAAAAATACAACTTCAAACGACTGAGCTGTGTCAAATTTATTGGTGCACTGTAACTATGAGTCCAAGCATGCGTCGGTCTGTGGCGGGGCGGAATGACTTCAAATAAAATTATAATTTTTAGAAATTCCAAAGTTATCATGCAAATACATACAAACCAGGCCGTCACACTTACACGTATTAGTTCATAATTATCTTGAAAACTACTGAACCGATTTTGATGTAACTTAAATTGTTCCCTAAATTGGAGTAAATGTAAGCCAATAAAAAAAGAATGGTTACAATTCAATTAATAGTTTCGGAGATATGCGTGGACAAACATACATACAAACATACATACACCTATGAAATTTTGTATATTTGTTTGGAAGCCCTAATATTTTGCAATTCCTTTAATATTACATTCGCCTGTACTCACATAGAAGGAGCGACATGATGGGAATAGAACCAAGGCATATCTACAGAAGCGGCGTCATGGGAAGCGACGTGATGGGAATGATTCATACATACGAATCGAATTGATAACCTCCTTTTTTAAGTCGGTTAAAAAGAAAACAATTTGAGCTTAGGCAGAAAATTTAAAAAGAATTTGTTGTGTGCTAGAGTTTTCGTTGGTGTCAGTGTATACTGGTGTAATAAGACACTCTAGTAATATTTAACACCATCAAACTGAACAACGTTACCTACAGAGAGAACGTCGGGGAAAAATTCGGCTGAAGGTACCTACTGCAGTTTTGTCTGAAACACCAGATTGTATTATTTTTTCGAAGTTGTCTCCGTGGTGAAAGTTGTTCGTTTTGATGGTATTAACTAGCCCTTTAACCTTTGGTATGCCGGAACGCGGATCCGCGCGACGAAAACAATTGATTTTAAACGAGAGGTTAAAATTATTAATAGGGTTTTTTATTACACCATGTATATTATCTTCAATAATAAAGTATTTCTGGAATGCGCGTTAATGTTATTGAATGCATGTAAATAGACCAACAATTAGACGGACATGCCATACTTACTGAAGGTTTAGTAGGGCGGGGCCACACTCCAGACATTTTTGCCCATTGTCCTTTTACTTGGTCCATTTTTATTATTAAATATCAACATTGTTTGCTGTACTAGTCATTCACTTCAAGTTGGCCGCTACCTCCCTTCCCGCTTCCCCGCACCGCACCCCTAAGAGACCCTAATAAACGCAATTTTATAACCTTTAGCAACGCAACCACGTACGGCACATCCGTCCCGGTCACTAATATCGCTTTTAATTTTAAATTTTTATTTGCCTTTTATATTATTTTTTGTCGACGGGACCAATTAATGTGCCTGTGAGGAAATTTTGTAACGGTCATCGACGGCCAACTGGTCGTGAACGGGTAGTACTAGAGTGTTTATAAATATGTATGAAACGTATTTAAATATGAATGAAATAATCGGTTTACCTTTACCTATAGGTATCCGTCTTCAGAATTAATTTAACCTTAAGGAGGAAGGTATGTAACGCATTTCAGTGTATGCCCTATGTAATATGTATACATGTTAGAAAACGAGAGTTTCCATGGTAGATCAGGTCTGGCGAGAGTCTGGTCTGGTAGAAGACGATGGCTTCGATTTTGTGTAGAAATTAATCCTTACTTTGCAGGTGCACTTTTCGCTGAAAAATTATTTCTTTGAACCTAGCAGCCCTAGAGTTGCGGCAGACTGAGAGGTGGAAACCCTAGTTTTTCCAGTTCTTTAGATCGGTCTCCTTCCGATGGCACCCCATTTACTTGTTAAAATCGTTCCTATCAGGTATGTGTAATTGTTGGTAAAAGTGCTGGCAACCCTCATTTGCGGCAGCTTTTAGGCTGGCAACCCTGGTCCACCGTGTCGAGGAAGACGATAGCTTCAATTTGGTGTAGAAATTAAGTCCCTACTTTATAGGTGCATTTCTCGTAAAAAATGACTTCTTTGAACCTGGCAACCCTCGAGTTGCGGCAGACTGAGAGGTGGCAACCCTAGTCTTTCGAGATCTTCAGATCGGTCTCCTTCCGATGGCACCCCATTCGCTGGCCTAAAAGATAGGTGCATTTTTGGTAAATATGGTACCATAAATCATCATGGTAAAGGTACTTGCGGCAAGATTTTGCTAGGCAACCCGGTGGCATTGTGTGAACCCCTGTGTAAACTTTAACATGAATCACATGCCGTTCGCCTAAGGGATAGGTGCATGATCTTACGTTCGTATCTCGTACTATATTAAAACAATCACACAAATCAATATGAATTAGGGTGCCTGTCCATTGACGCGGAGTGAGCTGGCGGAGCGGAGTAACGAGGAAATATCGACCAATTAGGAGCTCGGCCGAGACTCGGCCAATTACAATTTTAGGGCTAATACTACGATGGTTACGGAGATATTTTATTTTAAAATAAAACAAAACTCTACAAAGCTCATTAAAGGTTACTCGTTTTGGTTCTTATATCACTTTATTTATTTTATAATCTAGAATTATTAGTTTTTAATTACTTATGACATCATCACGCATATTTTTTGCATGAACGTGTTAGAATATTTGACTTTATGTAATCGAAAACTATATGTAAATTAACATCGTTCAGGAAACTTAGAAATAGAAGTTCTCTTTAAAGTGAATGAGTTGCGAGTCGAGTCATGAGTTTGAATCTAAATTATTTAATCTGCATTTCATTTTTACACTTTGCAACATCTATTAAAAAGCAAACCTTTGTTGACAGTATTTAGTAACTTATTTTGATGAATATTGTTGCAATTGTGATATTAATTATACAGTGATAATTACTCTAATTCTGTGATATAATAATTAATGATTAAGTACAGTGAATCCAATTGATATTATTGTGTGTTTCTAAAAATAATATACAAACGACACTGTCGTCTTGTCGCCGATTGTTCCGCGCCAAGAAGTAAACGTGATAGTTACTTGATCAACTAAAAGTACTTATTTGATTGATAGGTTGTGTTTACCGATATATTATTCATCCTAAAATCATAGTATAATTTGTGAAACAATAATTGTAATTTAAAAAGGATTTAGTACGTTCCATAATATTGTAAACAAACTCCATTTCCTGGATACATTTGCCGCCCATTCCGAACCATCGTGAAGTGTGGTAGCAAATGTTATAAAAGATGTGGTTTGTCGAAAAGCGGCACCTTTTGCCATTGAGACCGTCACGCTGCCCAAGTGTAAGTGTTAACCAAATTATTATTTGTTCAGTATAAGTAACTTGTGTTTGCTACAGTATAAATACGGTTAATTTATAATGTGTGACTTTCGATAATGTGTTTTGGTTGTCCTACTCGTATATGGAGTTTTTTACTGGTTTTTCTCCATATGCCCTATGGTTCAGATAGGGGGACAATAGTAAACCAGAAGTAATTTAGAATCAAAGATATAAACTATATTCAAAGATATAAAGGATAGTCAAAGAATTAAATAATATTCGACTATTCTAATTCTTGTCTTTCATTTGAAATCATTTCTGTACATATACTACCCTCATCCTCATTGTAGACCAGTGTCCTGAACTGGGGACGACAGATGATGACGATGGTATCATGATAACCTTTCCCTTTCTTACTGGGCATCTGGTCCAACATACACAACACACACATACACATGATAAGCTGATGATGATCAACCTGATCATGATAATAACATAATACATGATAGGTTTGATACGATGTAGGAACACTATCAGAATATATAGCTTTCACTATCAGCATCATGGCTTTGATTTGCTTTAATTATTATTAAATTCTATAGTAAATTAGTTGAATAGTTTATGGACCTAATCCTGACAATATGCCATGAATATTATATGCTCTATTTCTCTCTTAGAATCTGACATCAGAAGTGGGATCCTGTCTAGGATCATATCCATGACTTCCATGCTCACATATGTTTTGTTTTTCATGGTATCATCACGAGGATCGCTGCTCCAGCTGCAAAAGAAAAAAGCATCACGATGATGGGGTCATCATCGCGGCCAGCCCTGGTTGTCTCCAGACAACACGCAAAGAACCATCCAGAAACCATCGAAAACCACGAAAATCCAAGAAGATTTGAAAAGTTTGCGAGGTAACGGCAAAGGCCGAATTAGATTCGTTTGTAAAAAAACATAGGTGGGTAGTTAAGTTAGATTATAAATCAGTATGGCCGAGCGGTTTTGTTGTAATTTTATTACGTTGTTTTTCGATTATCACTATGCTGCGTAATTCAAACTAAAATGTTTGTAAATTGAAAATTTCAAGATTAGAGTGTAGTTTAATCCGGCTTTCTGTTTTGATCACGACTGGTAGTCAAATTAGTTTAAAAGTGATACCTACTTAATATGTTCAAGTTACATGTTTTTCAAACAGTCCATGTTAAAATTATCTGAGTTGACCAAATGGTATAACTTGACCCAGTGGTGTGACTTGGCCTAATGGTGTGACTTGGCCCAATGGTGTGACTTGACCCAATGGGTTGATTTGACACAATGGTGTGAGTTGACCCAATGGTGTGAGTTGACCCAATGGTGTGAGTTGACCCAATGGTGTGGGGTGACCCAATGGTGTGGGGTGACCCAATGGTGTGAGTTGACCCAATGGTGTGAGTTGACCCAATGGTGTGAGTTGACCCAATGGTGTGAGTTGTCCCAATGGTGTGAGTTGTCCCAATGGTGTGAGTTGTCCCAATGGTGTGGGTTGACCCAATGGTGTGAGTTGACCCAATGGTGTGAGTTGACCCAATGGTGTGAGTTGACCCAATGGTGTGAGTTGACCCAATGGTGTGAGTTGACCCAATGGTGTGATATGACCCAATGGTGTGATATGACCCAATGGTGTGATATGACCCAATGGTGTGATATGACCCAATGGTGTGATATGACCCAATGGTGTGATATGACCCAATTGTGTGAGTTGACCCAATTGACCAATGTTACTTGTCACCATAATGAGAGATGTGGCCGTAGCAATGCTAAAATGTAATACATAGCTTTAAGATGACAGTAAATTACAAAAATATTATATGACTAAAACAATGCTAAGTGGCAGATAATTAGCTATATGATTTGATAATTATTATGAACTGACTAGGTGACCTAACTGACTAAGTACCCCCTTGGTGTAAAACGGACTTTTTTAAAATGATAAAACCTCCGGTTATGACCAACTGGGCAAGGACAGACTTTATTGTACGGTTGTACCCACTTGGTGTAAAACTGACTTTTTTTAATGATAAAACCTCCGTTTATGACCAACTGGGCAACGACAGATTTTTTAAGTGTAAATAATTTGAATGACTATTTATTGTAACTTATGAAACATTGAATTATAAAATTTATAATGTGGCTAATTATGTGTTGCTTGTTCCTCCAAATATAAGATGTAAAGTTTTTGGTACTGTTTGGTATTGCTGTTTGTTATGCTTTGGTTTATAATTATTTTGTCAGTTTGTATTTTGATTGATAATATTTTTTATCAGAATCAATGTGATCATTGTCTTCTTTAATTATATACTTCGAGAACGAAGTATTTGTCAGTATGGCCGTGTTAGAATATTTGACTTTATGTAATCGAAAACTATATGTAAATTAACATCGTTCAGGAAACTTAGAAATAGAAGTTCTCTTTAAAGTGAATGAGTTGCGAGTCGAGTCATGAGTTTGAATCTAAATTATTTAATCTGCATTTCATTTTTACACTTTGCAACATCTATTAAAAAGCAAACCTTTGTTGACAGTATTTAGTAACTTATTTTGATGAATATTGTTGCAATTGTGATATTAATTATACAGTGATAATTACTCTAATTCTGTGATATAATAATTAATGATTAAGTACAGTGAATCCAATTGATATTATTGTGTGTTTCTAAAAATAATATACAAACGACACTGTCGTCTTGTCGCCGATTGTTCCGCGCCAAGAAGTAAACGTGATAGTTACTTGATCAACTAAAAGTACTTATTTGATTGATAGGTTGTGTTTACCGATATATTATTCATCCTAAAATCATAGTATAATTTGTGAAACAATAATTGTAATTTAAAAAGGATTTAGTACGTTCCATAATATTGTAAACAAACTCCATTTCCTGGATACATTTGCCGCCCATTCCGAACCATCGTGAAGTGTGGTAGCAAATGTTATAAAAGATGTGGTTTGTCGAAAAGCGGCACCTTTTGCCATTGAGACCGTCACGCTGCCCAAGTGTAAGTGTTAACCAAATTATTATTTGTTCAGTATAAGTAACTTGTGTTTGCTACAGTATAAATACGGTTAATTTATAATGTGTGACTTTCGATAATGTGTTTTGGTTGTCCTACTCGTATATGGAGTTTTTTACTGGTTTTTCTCCATATGCCCTATGGTTCAGATAGGGGGACAATAGTAAACCAGAAGTAATTTAGAATCAAAGATATAAACTATATTCAAAGATATAAAGGATAGTCAAAGAATTAAATAATATTCGACTATTCTAATTCTTGTCTTTCATTTGAAATCATTTCTGTACATATACTACCCTCATCCTCATTGTAGACCAGTGTCCTGAACTGGGGACGACAGATGATGACGATGGTATCATGATAACCTTTCCCTTTCTTACTGGGCATCTGGTCCAACATACACAACACACACATACACATGATAAGCTGATGATGATCAACCTGATCATGATAATAACATAATACATGATAGGTTTGATACGATGTAGGAACACTATCAGAATATATAGCTTTCACTATCAGCATCATGGCTTTGATTTGCTTTAATTATTATTAAATTCTATAGTAAATTAGTTGAATAGTTTATGGACCTAATCCTGACAATATGCCATGAATATTATATGCTCTATTTTCTCCTAGAATCTGACAAACGCACCACAATTTTCGCTAGTTTGCAATTCCTCGTTTGAATTGTTATGAGTTTCTTCACAAAATAGCGAGGATTGCGGTGCGTTCCCGCACAAAATATGCCTTATGAATTGATGATAACACAAATAATTAAAAACTAATAATTCTGGGCTATAAAAACAAATAACTAAAACAAGTATGTTTTAATGAGCTTAGTAGATATTTTTTTATAAACTTTTAAATCAAATATCTCCGTAACGTTACACCGTAGGATATTTTCAGCGTAATAATATAAAGTAATCTAACCATCACAGCCCTTGATCAGTCCGTCTTCGGACATAGGCCTCCTCCATATTTCTCCATGACGTTCTGTCTCTCGCCCTCTGCATCCAGTTGGGACCCGCGTGTCCCCTAATGTCATTATCCTATCTTTCTGGTGGGCGCTCAGTATCCATACGTGCAACGTGGCCCGCCCATCTCCACTTCCGGCGTTCTATAGTGGCTATCACGTCCACATACCACCTTTGTATTTCGCCGAATATTGCGCTTACGATCTAGCAACCTGATGCCGAACATTGCTCTCTCCATTGCTCATTGCACGACTTGGAGGTTTTCGGCGGACTTTTCTGCCAGTTAAGTGGTCTCCATGCCGTAGGTAGTACCGGGAGGATACACTGGTTTTACACTCTCGTCTTGAGGTATTGTGGTATATTTTTATGTTTATTTGCCCCATATGCGGACCTGCCTCGAGCTATCCTGTGATCGACTACGGCTGTTTGGTTTTCGGAGCCAAGCGTAATTTTGTGGTCTACGACTTCGACCGGTAGAATACTGTCACGTGCATGTGGAATGTTGGTCATGATCATGGTCATGATCTTCGTTTTGGTCTTGTTCTTGTTCGAAGACCAAAACGAAAACGGTAATATGAGCCCTAAAATACCCATAACATTTGGTACCTGGCAATGCATAAATATATGTATGTATGTTTATGTATGTCTATATTTGTGCATTGTTATGCCCATAAAGGTATAATAACTTTATGGTTATGCCATATTTGAATTATTTCTCCTGCCTAGTGATCCAGTATAACGTCCTATGTAATCCGAACCCAAGACTCCGTCGAAGGGCTAGGCAGGAGGATTGATATCTGAAAGTTAAATCTATTCTGTGCATGCACTCTTTATTATTATTGTTGGTATTAGATAAAGAATTAAAGACTTTGTAGTCAAAAAATTAAACTCAGACCTGTAACTGTATTTTTGAATTAGTTAACGTCACGCAGCAACTATGGAACTCCCGCTAAACTCTCTAAGGAGTTTTGGAGAGAAATTGTTTATTCTACATTATAAAATTTTTGTGAAAATTAAATAAATTAAGCGTAGAAACTCATACTAATTCAAACGATCGACCGCAAACGAGCGAGGATTTAAAAAATTAAAAAAATTAAAAAAATTAAAAAAATCCGCTCTCCCATACAAAACTGCAAACATAACTCGACTGAAATGTATGGGACAGCAGATTTTTTTTTCGCGATTTCGATATTGGTCCCATAGAGAAAGTTGTTCAGTTTGATGGTCTGAAGCACCCCTTTAAGTAGCTGTCCCATTTTATTATACCAGATACCCTGTATACCAGATTTTAAGTCAGATGATAAGCTATCAAACAAAAAAAGTTTCATCAAAATCGGTTCAGTAGTTTTTGCGTGATACTCGAACAAACAAACACCCAAACAAACATACAAACAAACAAACAAACAAACAAACAGACAGACAAAAAATTCAAAAATTAGTGATTTGAAATCAGGGACAGGTAAAAACCATGTCGTAATCTTTTTTTGTAAATATCTTCAATGTACCTACAGACACACTTCTGTTACAGTTTTATAATAGTTTAGATGTATAGACTCATCTACTGTGAAAGTCAAGAGACTTAAATCGGTCCCATTTGCCCATAAGATGTGAATCTCTTTTTAAAAAGAGGTATGTTTGACATTTTTTTCTTTATTACAAAAGTTACCATATTCATATTCATATTCATATTTATTTATTTGCAAGTCACAAGTTATTTGGATGTTATATAATATAAAGTAGGTACAGGTGACGCCCTGTAAGGGCACAGCAAAACGTAAAGGGCTACTAGTTGTCATCATATTAATAATTACATAATTAAATTATAATAACAAATCATAGTATCAGTTAATTCAAATCACAATGTCAACGTTATATAATGTTAATATGTTAAAAAAATAGTGAAAAATTAAAATTAATAAGTAACATCGTAAGTCAAAATTAATTGCCAGTCGTAGAGTCATCGAAGCATCTAGGTATTTAGTTTATCGTCAAAGAATTCTAAAATATTATAGTAGGATTTATTCAAAAGAAAATTTTTAAGGTGATTATTAAATATGTTGAGTTTTTCAATGTTTTTTATAGAATTTGGAATGTGGTTATATATTTTAATTACCATGTGGTGGGGGCTAGAAGAAACAAGGTACATTTTTGTGGTAGGTCTAAATAATTTATTTAAATTTCGATTATTTTTTCTGTTATTGATCATTGGGGAGTACAAATTGTTTTATTTATTTACAGTAATATTTACATAAGAATGGTATATATATATAACTATTAAATAAATCAAAACCTAACCTAATATAAACACAGTTTACAATATGCGGCACGGGTAAAACACACCACGTACTCACTTTTAGAGGCAAAGCACCTATTTGTGCCAGTAGCAGTGGAGACCGCAGGGCCCTGGGGTACCGAAGCCAAAAACTTCATTAAAGCCATCGGCCGTCGTTTGAGGGAGAGGGGCCGAGACCCCCGCTCCGGGTCGTACCTGGTTCAACACATTTCCATAGCTATACAGCGTGGAAACGCCACGAGCGTGATGGGCACTTTTCAACCGGGTTCGACCCGAGGCGGGCTCTTTGACTGACCACATATTGTAAATTGTGTTTATATTAGTACAAATTCATATTTTTCCTGACAAATTTACATGACTCCAAAATATAAACGGACGTGAGTATCAATATCTGGTGCTTCACAAAGTAAGGTCTACAAGACACCATTTGGTCGATATTTGTTATAATTCTGATGCATTTTTTTTGAAGGACGAAAACATCTCCTACTTCACAACAATTTCCCCACAGAACTATTCCGTACGAGAGCCTTGAATGGACATTAGCGTGGTAGGCTGCGAGAGTAGTCTTTAAATCTGTAACCCGCTTCAGCTGATAGAGAGCATAAATAAAGGAAGACAATTTATTTCTTAGTTTTAGGATGTATGGTTTCCAAGTCATATTTGTATCTAAGTCGATTCCTAGTAAAGTAGCGTTATTTGTCACCTCAAGTGCTGAGTTATCGTAGTTGTAAGATATCTGAAGTGGCGGTTTTTGTGAGGGTTTGAATTGGATGATCTTAGTTTTTTTTAGATTGAGTTCCAGGTTATGCATGACTAACTACTAATCATGTTTTGAAAACCAACAAAATAAGGTTTATATCATGAACTATCAGGTTACCAACTTATATTTTCATTCGTTTTGTAGTTACTGAGAAAAATTGAGATCATTGACGTCAAATTTACCAATGCGTCCTCTGAAGCGCTCCATACAAACGAAGTTTGGTTATATTGTCAATAGTTACTAACCAATTAAAATCAATGAAATTTTCCAGAAAAAAATTTGAAACTAATCTCTCCTCTATGCTTGTATTTACTCAGATTTTCGTTGAAATACTTATACAGTTTCAATACTAGGATTAATTTAAGATTTGTATGGACATCTTTGAGGTATTTGTTTCTATAAAACTATACATTTTAACGTAAATCTGACTGAATACAAGCATAGAGATTAGTTTCAAGATTGTTTCTGAAAAATGTCACTAACTTTAATAGGTTACTATTTAAAAAATTATTAAACTTCGTTTTTATGGACCGCGCCAACGGAAGAGCCGTGGTGGTCCAGTGGCGAATAGCCTTGCCTGCCGTGCAGGAGGCGATGGTTCGATCCCCGTCCATCGTACCAATGATTTTTTCGGAATTTATGTACGATTTGTAACACCACTGGCTTTTCTGTGAAGGAAAACATCGTGAGGAAACCTGCATGCCTCAATTTCGAGGGATGTATTGTACCTACTGTCCATGACAAGTGGCGACGGGCTCACTCCCCGTCACACTGGACACAGTTTCGGTACTACAAGTGAAACGTGGATATTCTGAAGTTTCAGAATATCTCTGACTACCCCCTCGGGGAATATAGGCGTGAGCATATGCATGCCAACAAAAGAGCGTTTTGGTTGGTGTGTGCCGGAGAGTGGAAAACCAGCCACTATGTAAAATACGAGTGGACAAAATTTTGTTGTGTGTAAATTCTTGGGATTCGGTACAAATTTTTTGCGTTATGTTGTGGCGCCTATCTTATTTTCATTAGGGATGCAACGATTACGAAGCGGTGCATCGTTTTGCATCTGTAATCGTAATAATCACGATTAATAACGATGCAATGCACCGTAGTAAGAATCGTACGATTATTAAATCTAATTAAAAACGTCAATCGGGTTGCACTTGTTGTCAAATACCAGACCTGAATACTACATACCAGAGCCAAAAAACAACTTTAAAAAAATCAGATCTCTCGCTGCCATTTTAGCTCATTTGGAGCTAAATCTGTTTTTTTTTATCAGATTTGACTCTCATTTCATTATTTTTCAATAATTCGACTGATTCCTATGATTTGATTTTCAATTTGAAGTAGGTAAGGATTTCTCGTGCGTGATATCTCGTCCACATTTTAAAAGATTAATCGCTCACGTAAATCGGACAAGATATCGCTTGATTAACGATATTATACAGAATCATGTTCCATATCGTGTTTTTCAAAGCAAATTGGCCGCTACGCATATGAGAATCAGAATCTTGACCAATTGAGCCTTTGACTTCGATCTCAAATTAGTAGAAAAAGTTACAAAATCTTGGAATTTTTTAAAGTATTTTTTAATGATTTAACTTTCATTGGAATGCAAAGAAACACCATGAAAACTCATTCTGAGGATAATCTGTAATGCATCGGTTATCGTAATAAATAACGATTACCTAATATCGTAATCGTAATGGCCGAATCGTTGCATCCCTAATTTTCATGTATACAGGGTATAAATTAAAATGGGACAGCTACTCAAAGGGGTGCTTCAGACCATCAAACTGAACAACTTTCTCTATGGGACCAATATCGAAATCGCGAAAAAAAAATCCGCTCTCCAATACAAAACTGCAAACATAACTCGACTGAAATGTATGGGACAGCAGATTTTTTTTTCGCGATTTCGATATTGGTCCCATAGAGAAAGTTGTTCAGTTTGATGGTCTGAAGCACCCCTTTAAGTAGCTGTCCCATTTTATTGTACACCCTGTATTAGAGTTCAGCATCATGTTTTAATTTTGTGACTGTGCCACTTATTATTCATCTGTGCCCTAGCTACGACGCTGACTGTACCTACTTAGTAATATTAGCTACCTACATATTTATGGTATTGACTTGGTCCTGGGGGTTAGTTTAGCTTGATACCCGTCCACCGAAACAACAGATATGGCTATGACGAGTTTGAGCTCTTCGTAACTCTTGGGTGACGTAACAGTAAACTCTCTCAACACTCGAACACAGATGGTCTTCACTAGTTTCGTTCCGAAGTATCTCCCTGTAATTAATTAGAAATAAATCAGAATTTCATTTATAATTAATAAGTAGGGGAGACCGCCGGGTATGGTTGTCTCACGGGTTGGTTGTTATAGCTGCCATAAAGTGGGCACCAACTTTGCCGCAAAGCTGTGTTTTAAACACAGTGTGTAGCTCTCTGGTAGCTCTTTCTTTTCTCCTCTATTGGCTATGTGCACGACACTAGCGCGGCGTACTGACAGAACTTTTGCGGACAGCCGTGAATTATTTACACTATTATATTACTGTAAAAGTCTGTGTTTGTCCGAGGATTCTGCCAAAACTACTGGACCGATTTTGATAAAACTTTTTATATTTAAAAGCTTATTAGTAGTCTTAAAAGCTAGATTATATATTAACCCGGTACGATGACGGGAGCGGATGCGGACGAAGCCACAGACAAAATCTAATTTGTTTCGGAATTCCCATACAAACTTTTACCTCAGTTTTAACACCCTTGGGTGATATGCGACAAACCTGTTTTAAGTGAGCTTCTAGATGCCAATAGAAACTTCCATGCCAAATTTTAAGTTTGTAGTCTTGACAGTTTTGGAGATTTCGTGTTAAGTTAGTGTGCGGATTTGCATAGATTCAAGCATATTTTCACAGCTTGTCCGGCAAAAGTACAAATTTCTGCCACCCCGGGCGCTGCATTCGACTTGACAGTTCCCAACACCCACTTCGCACATAGCCAATAATGATTTAGAATAATCACTTTTGCGGCCAAGTGTGGCGCCATCGCCAGCTTATTGGCGTTGTGACAACCAACCCGTGAGACAACCATACCCGGTCTCCTCTATTATAGACTGACGATGATGAAGCTTTCGTTCCTTTGCTAGTACTCCGCATTTAAGCCCTCTGCTTCAGTTCAAGGCGCCCTTGTAGTGCTATTAGTCTCATAATATTATCTCGCTGAGGTATCGACCATGCAGGTTTTAAAAACTACCATCAAACTGAACAACTTTATTATTATTTATTACATAAGTTACATTGAACACTATGACAATGAATCCCGCAAAACTAATTGCTCAGTTTGTCTGTGGGAGCTACAATCACGCTCAAGCTATTTAACTATAATTAAATTAACAACAACCACTACCTATAGGACCAATATTTAAATCGCGAAAAAGAAATTGGTTGTTCCATAGTAATTCTATGGCTTTCTCGATTCAAAATGGAACATCTTTTACCGATTACAGTGTTGGTCCCATAGTAAAAGTTGTTCAGTTTGATGGTCTGAATCTGAAGCACCCTCTTAAGTTTACAATTTTACATGAAATCCAATTGAAACTATGCTCTTTGGACAGATTTTTTTTTTTTTTTTTTTTTTTTTAATGTTCGATAGGTAAACATTTGACCCCAATCTCACCTGATGTTGAGTGATGATGAGGCCGAAGATGTAGCACGCTTACCTAGAAAGATGCCTATTCACTCTTGCCTTGAAGAGGCCCAGGTTGTATTGCTCAGGGAACAGGAGAGGGACAACAATTAGGGATCCATCTACATCTACACTAATATTATAAAGAGGAAAGATTTGTACCTATTTTTGTATGTTTGTAATGAATAGGCTCAAAAAGTACTGGGCCGATTTAAACAATTCTTTCACCATTAGAAAGCTGCATTCACCCTGAGTAACATAGGCTATATTTATTGCTAGAAAAGATTAGACGTCCACCCGTGCGAAGCCGGGACGGGCCGCTAGTAGTTAATAAACTTACCCAAGCAATCCATAGGGCCCAAACTAAACGGTATATAGCAGTACGGATGGCGCGCCTTGGTGATTTCTGGGCTGAACCTCTCAGGGTCGAACGCATCGGGTCTGCTCCAGAACTGGGAGTCGCGGTGCAAGTGGTATATTGGGATCACGAGCGAGCAGCCTGCTGGCAGGGTGGCGGAACCTGGTGATGGAAGATATTGAAGTAATCTTTGGATTCACTCATTATCGTACATGCTTACCTCTTGTCAGTTTTTCCCATTTGCATGAAGTGACTAGCTATAAGTGTCCAAGGTGTGCGTCCACACCTAGAACATTTGTTCCGGACCCATAACCCTCTGTCATACTTGCCGCTGGCCGTTGAGCCCCATCGGTGAGGAGTTGACCTTCCCGGAAGGTCGAGGTTTTATGGTACTCGTCAGATAAAGCACACAAAACGCTTTTAAATCTGCACGCACGCACACACACGCACACACACACACGCACACACACACACACACACACACCCACATACGAATAAACAAACAGTGTAACTTACCTATATGTACAACATAGAAATATTATTTCTTTCTTTGCACACCGAATTAAATTTATTGTACTTTCTTACTTGTTTTTTTTGTTTTTAAGTATTATATAGTGTTCTTCATCGGCACACCAACATTTAAATCAAATGACAGTTAAGGTACCACTGTTAGTACTATAATATAAGAAAATTGTAAAGCAGTCTGTGAGGCAGAAAACTCCAGTACAGACTGCTGATCTACTTACTCTGTAAATGCATGTGTTTTGGAAAATAAATGTTTTTTTATGTTTATTTAAAATAAAGAAAAAATAAAGAATATGATATTCTCTCCGAGTTTCGTTCAGAAGAACGACCGCGTCCCGTGGGAGTAGAAACTGAGATTAATGAGAACAACAGCGATCATATTTGGTGTATGTTTGAGTGGGGAAGGTGCATTTTCATCTAACGTGTACAAGTAAGTACAAGATGGTACAAGAGAAAAGTTCTCCTCACCTATGTTAATGTCTTCAGCAATAGTCCTCTGTAACATTGCTCCAATGGGGAACAAACGAACAACTTCTTTGAATACCATCTCCAAGTATGGCATTTGCTTCAGATCCTCGTCCGTCACCGGTCTGTCCGTTTCGCCCATGACGTCTTTTATTTCTGCATACAGTTTTTCCTGAGAAAACATTACAGTGGTCAGACTTGGAGTGGGATTTTTGAACATCACACGTTGTAATCAGCAGTAGAATAATTACTATGGAGATTATGGATCTTTCTACTGCCGATTTAATTGCGAGATGTTCAAAAATCGCACTCCAGGTCTTTGACAGAAGATCAGAAATCTAATCTCTAGATTCTCCAACGAGCCATGGAGCTTAGCATTTTAAGTGTAAAATTAACCGATTGGGTACGAAAAACAGATCTCCGATCCAAAACTTGGTATAGCTGAATGACGTCGGCATTAAACAGCTCAGCTGAAGTGGGCCTGGGCGGGACATATGTACCGCATGCATCCGAAGATGGCCACAGAATGGGCTCCACAAGACGGTTGCCGACGTCGTGGAAGGTCCAGGAGAAGATGACTGCGATGACTGAATACCTTTTTGAAGGGTTGGCCAGAGATTGCATTGCACAGGATTTTCAAGAAGATAAATTTCTCGATGTTCGCAGCTATTCCAAATAAGTATTCCACTTTGCTAAGTTGGTAGGTAGTAAATGTTTTTCCTACCTACCTGACATTCGGGATGGTATGCCATCATCAACAAAAGGTATGAAGCTATCTTCGCTGAAGCTTCTTGACTCTGAAAAGGAGATAATTTGTGATTTCATCAAATTAATAGCTAGTTTATTTACAAATCATCAGTCTACATAGGTATGTAACGTTCTTCTGCAGGAATACTCAAAAATAACGTGGAGAGAGAGCAAGCTATTACCAACTCCACTACGGACCCATCATCATCTTCATAGGCGTTATAGGTTCCACTGACTCCACTGTAGGGTACAATATGCCTACCCTCGAGGAGGGTGTTTGGTCGTTAGTCACCACCTCCGTGGTCTAATGGTTAAGGGCATTGGGCTCTTGACACGGAGGTCGTGAGTTCGATTCTCACGGGGCTTCTCATGATTCCGTGCTTCGGATGGCACGCTAAACCGTTGGTTCCCGGCTACTATCTCTGGTGGTAGTAGTCGTTACACAAAAACCACGTCAGAGGCCGTAAGGCTTTTTGAAAAAACTGACACCAGGTCTTGCTGCCCACACGATAAGAAGAAGTCCACTGTCCACCACGCGTGCTCAATGCAAATTGCAAAATAATTTCTTCTTCAGCGTAGGTATGAGGCCGTAAGGCGGTCTGAAAAAACTCTGACACCAGGGCTCTGCCCACACGATAAGAAGAAGAAGAAGCGTAGGTATGCAGGTTTCCTCACGATGTTTTCCTTCACCGTTTACGTGTACTCATTGATAGATGGTTAGTCGTCTGTTTTTTGTTTTATAGACTTGCGACACGCCTCAATTTCTTCGCTATTACTAATTCGTTCTCGTCTTATGCGCCCTTTGCAGCACACCTTTAAAGTCGATGTACCTACCTATTATACTCAACTCATATTTACGTACAATCTACTCCCATACCAGACTCCCAGGAGTGCGATTTTTGAATCTCATTCGCTGAGTTCAGCAGTTGAAAATGTCAAAATTACTGAGGATAATGCATCTTTCTGCTGCTGATTTGACTTTCAAAAATCATACTTCAGGAGTGCGATTTTGCGGACAGCGAATGAGATTCAAAAATTGCACTCCTGAGCCGGAATTGTCAACAATGGCCTCGTTTCGGACTGTGCCACGACTTAACTTAACTAAATTTATTCCTGTCACTTTCTAAAATAAGATTAAGAAAAGAGACAGAAAACCAACAGCTGACTTTAGTGCTGTCAAAGTGACGTTACACGCCCAAAAACGCTGGCGTACATTATGATGGCTCTGATGATGGCATCTTATTTTGGGCATGTAACGTCACTTTGACAGCACTAAAGTCAGCTGTTGGTTTTCTGTCTCTTTTCCTAATCTTATTTTAGAAAGTGGCAGGAATAAATTTAGTTAAGTCGTAGCACAGTCCGAATCGTTACCAATCAAAAAAATTTCAACCTTCTTGTTACCAATGTACAGCCGAGGAAGGACTAAGTTCGCAATAACAATCCGGCTTTGCGGAAACTGCTCGTAAAATAAATACAAATACAAATACAAATACAAATTGTTTATTGCTTCCATATGGTACATTAGTTTTTACAATAGGTTTTAGAACACAATATGGACCCCGGTGGGGCACTGCAATTTGATGGCGCTAATTATTAATTACATAAACATTCTTAAGAGCTAGGCATAACAAATTTAAATTATTTATAATTTTAGGTACAGGGGTTTAAAAATTCATCTAAATTGTAAAAGCATTTCTGGACTAGATACTCCTTGAGTTTAGGAATATACTTATTAATGTTATCTTCCTGTTGTATATTATCAGGGATTGCGTTGTAGATTTGTATGGACATTGAGTAGGGACCAGATCTAAACATTTGTAGTTTCGAGAAGGGGGCTTTCAATTTATTTGTGTACCTAGTCTTTCTGCCGGTACTTTTCATCGTAATGTAAAGATGTTTATTTTTCCTTACGAATTTTGCATTTTCTAAAATGTATAGAGAGGTTAGTGTTAATATTTTATGTTTTATGAAAAATTATGGTAATAGGTACCTACTTGCACGGATCTTCGTGCCTACTTGCTTATTTAAAAAAAAATGCTTACCGAAGTAAAAATAGTAAATGTTTCATCCAACAATTCTTTCGCATTCAAATCCTGTGATAGTAAAAATCTGTCTATTACACTAAGTTGCCCATTCTTCGAGCTATCATCTGCTGTATTCATCAAATCAAACTTGTTTTGTTCCTCCAGAGTTTTCAGGTGTTTTGTCCTATTTTGTAGAACGGTCTTGCAAAATTCTGTTACTTTTTTTATGAAACACTTCTGATCCCTATATAATTTGCTGAGCCAGAAGACAGGGTCGATTTGGAAGTACCATTTTGTCATTCTTGCGAATACTATGTCATAGAGCCTGTAACAACATAATTATTTAGGAAAAGATGAGTAACAAAACAAATGAAGCCAAATCAGACAAATTCATACCTACCCATTTTATAGGTAGGTACCCTACGAATAAGAATTAGGTACCTAAGTAATTTAATAACTGCACAACATTTTGACTTCATCACCCGTGTTAATTTTTTATTTTAACTACTATATAATTATTTTGAGCTAAAATCTCAAAATACGCTAGGGCAGTAAGGGAAAGCCCTCCGCAAACTGAAACGGTGAACTCAGACAATCAAAAACTGGATTGCGATTTTTGAATCTCATTCGGTGAGTTCAGCGGTTGAAATGTCAAAATTACTATGCTAGTATACTAGTCTACTACGTATACTAGTCAATATCAGCAGCAGAAAGATGCGTATCTCACGCATCTTTCTGCTGCTGATTTGACTTTCAAAAATCATACTTATGGAGTGCGATTTTTGAAAGTCAAATCAGAATTGGAAAGATGCATATCTCCAAAGTTATTTTGACATTTTCAACTGCCGAACTCAGCGAATGAGATTCAAAAATCGCACTCCTGACCAACTTTCACAATGGATCCTACCTCCGAAAACGCGAAAAAATCATCTGTCCCATGCATTCGAGTCTGGGTAGGTAAGTACATACATCAGTTTTGTATATGAAACTGATTTTTGTTCGAGTTTCCTGAAGCATTGTTCAGTTTGGTGGTCTGAGTTCACCGTTTCAGTCTGCAGAGAGCTGTCCTTACACCCCGTAATGTAGTTAGGTAAGTACTACCCGTTTGTCTGGAGTTGGCCGTCGATGACCGTTACAAAATTTCGTCAAAGGCACATTAACTGGTCCCGTCGACAAAAAATAATATAACAAGCAAATAAAAATTTAAAATTAAAAGCGATATCAGTGATCGGGACAGACGTGCCGTACGTGGTTGCGTTGCTAAAGGTTATAAAATTGCGTTTCATTGGGTCTCTTAGGGGTGCGGTACGGTGAAGCGGGAAGGGAGGGAGCGGCCAACTCGAAGCAAATGACTAGTAGGTACCTATTTTATTTATCACTAATTTCCTAAGCTAATTTCAAATAAATTCTGTACAAACTGTTTTCAAGTAAGTTCCATGCATTACCTAATTTGTCAGTGCCTTGAATATGGCTGGTGTGTAGGTAGGTTCCCAGTCAATTGCCTAGATTGTGTCTATAAAAGTCTTACCTAGGAGAATCTTCAATTATTTCTTGTATGTATGGCAAGTTCAGCGTTTGCTCTCTACTCAACCCCATAAGGGTCCCTAAAAGAAAACGTTTTATTAAATATAATAATTAGAGGAATGTTTTTCATCAGAAAAATACACATAGAAAAATACAAAGACTTTTCATCAGGAACATGGGTGGACCTCCCCGGACCTCTCAAAGAAAATCTATTGGTTGATCCGCACTTTTATCTACGGAAATAATCTGTGCTTTTATATGGAAGGTCCAAATAAAATCTCGTTTTTTGATGTTCTTTAGGGAAAGTTGTTTAGTTTCATTATATCTGAAATACACCTTTGACCTTCGGTACTACTAGTGAAACGTGGATGTTCTGAAGTTTCAGAATATCTCTGACTACCCCCTCGGGGAATATAGTCGTGAGCATATGCTATGCTTACACCTTTGACATTTTTATTACCTACCTAATTGAAAAATAGTGGTGTATTAAAAAAACGTTTGCCAATTTAGGTATATTCTTAGGTTCGTGAGACCCAATTATTATTATTATTTGGGGTTTTAGGCCTTGTGCCACGTAGACCATCGCTGGTCCTTTGTGAACGCCCTTTTTATAGTTCCTTACCAATCGCCACTGCGACCAGAAATCGCAGTAGATTCTTGATCGGGATAGTTTGTATCTCATCTGGTGTCAGCACCTGCCTACCCAGATGAGTGCTGCGTTTGTACATCAGGGGGCCACAATCACATAGGAGGTGCAGAGGAGTTTCCATCTCCTCCTTGCAGAATCTGCAGCCGATCGTGTCACTTAAATTCAGTGTGTGCATGTGCTTATTTAATTTACAGTGGCCTGTGAGTGACCTTGCTATTGTACAAATTCGACCCTTGCTGAAGACAAGGAGACCGTTAGCAAGTTTGCGATTGTAGCCTTTGATAAGTGGTTTGGAGTGGCCCATGCCTGGGGTGTTGCACCAAAGCTTTATTGCCTCACCAAAGTAGGTTCGTAAGACCCCAAGCCTGGTTGCTTAGTTTTCCTTAGTTCGGTTTACTCTTCGGTTTTATAAGACGAAAGGTCTTATAAAATCGTAAAGCCGTCCAAGTAAGTCCGAGTATGATGTCTTAGGCGCGTTTTATATAGAAGAGACGTGGCGCGGGCGGGGTGCGGCAATTTAAACCTTATAGTACGTAGCATAGCGTCATTTTGGAGAATTATTACCTCGCCAACAGGCAACGCGACGTCACTATGACGACAAAAATGACGAAATAATCGTCGTTTATTATATTGGTATTACTTTCACTATCAATGTATGTTTATACAGAAGAGACGTGTGGCGATGGCGGATAGTGAAAGTATGATGGCGGTAGCACCTTTGGTACCAACAAGTTATCAGTTGTAACTAGAAACTAAATCCTATAAAAAAAAACAGAAGATGAAGTAACGTCACTTACGGCAAACAGAATAACTGGTAGTCTGGACGATCTTCTTGTAGATATCGAAAGTGCCGGTTATCTTCCTGAGCTCTTCCAGCAGGTGATCCACCTCGTCGTTGAATACCGCGCTGTAAGCCTCGATGGCTCGCTTGCCGTAGTTAGGAGTTGCGATCTTACGGTGCCTCCTCCAAGACTGTCCTGAGGGAAGGCATTTGTGTTTTGTTGGTTTAAACTTCGTGAACTTTATGATAAGAAATATGGAAATTTTCTTACTGAAATCTAAAGTAAGTATACTGATATATTGGGGTTTAAGTACGTCCAATCCAATGGCATTAACAAGGAACCAGCCTATTGGGTTCTTTGCCATTTAACGTGATGCAAAATAGCGAGTAAACTTGATTGGTACTATCGCGGACTTTTCCGCCTGAATTTTCACGGAAATGCACATTTCGCACAACTTTCACCACTAGGCTCATTTTTGCTTGCATACTAAAATAAAAACCGGTCAAGTGCGAGTCGGGCTATTCGCGCACCGAGGGTTTCGTACCACGCCACCACAGAACACAACATTATTAACATAGAAAAAAACTTTTTTTGTCCGGGACCTTTAACGCAAGACCGACTCACACTTGAACGGTTTTTAGTATTTGTTGTTATTTTGTAGAGTTTGCTCTATAATCACACTAAGTTTGATGCTTGTATGTTTTACCGTTTTTACAATAGAGCGTGAAGAAAAAACGTCGATAAAAACTAGTTTCTTGTTGAGAACCCCCCTTAATTTTTAACTTTTTGTCATTTTTATTATTTGTTAACAAATCCGCCGTAATAACGCATAATCTGAGAAAATTTCAACTATCTAGCTATTACAGTTCAAAAGTTACAGCCCTAAATAGGTAGGACAGACGGACGGACGGACGGACAGACGGACAGACGGAAGGACGGACGGACGGACGGACGGACAACGTAGGCTTACGGCCGTTCCCAATATTCAATCTATCTCTGGTTTTGCCTTACTATGGTAAGTAAAGTCTATCGATCTCTTGTTTTACCGTCCCAATAAACTCACCTACGGTAGGCATTCCTACCCCTGCTTGCTACCAGTCGATGGGAGGACGGGTAAGCTATCCGTTGTCTGCATTTGTATGAAGATGACAGTTCACGCGTCCCAATAAAATTAGAAGTGCCGTCTGTCAGTAACATTGACTACCTCTAGTTGCATAAAAGTCAAACCTTCGATTTCGGGGGGTAAAAGATCGACGAGTTAAAATAAGCTAGATTCTTTTTGTAAAATTCTATCAATTTCGAATAGAAAAGAACCGTCAGCATATTATGAAGGAGCATAGGTATAGATTTAGAATAAAAAAATAATGAAATGTACCCGATTCTAAAAGTTCCTAAACGGACTAAGTACCTAATAGATATACCTACTTTACCTAGTACCTACTTTTTACCTATTATTTTTTGTACTTTCTTGTAACAATTATCAAAAACGTGTAAATGGGTAATTATTTTCTGAATGTAGTGTGTACATACATATTTTAGTATATAGGTAATTGTAAAATATAAAAATCGAACAAACTGAATCAAAGAAATCATTATTTTTTATAATAACACAAACAAGTGTAAGTGTACCTCTACGAGTATTTCTAGCCTAATTTAAATACAAAACAAATAAAAAAACAAGAATAAATATTACTTTGACATGAAATGAATCACAAAAAACCCAAATTCCGGCGGCAATTCAATAGTTACTAATTTGAAAGAATGTTGTCGACACCAAACAGATGTGTGCAGGCGCATAAAAAAACAACATCGCAGATGTCCTAAGAAAACGTTCCGTTCCGTTATCATTGTCTTTTGTCATAGAGTCGTTTATTTCATGTTTCATATGTAATTTTTTTCAAACTAGAAGCTAGCTAGCTTTTAAAATGTTATTTTAAATTGGTATTTTAAACATGTCATCATACCTTTTTTAAATTAGCGAAAAATATGACAAAGTGCAATAAAACAATGCGGTCACTTATATGGGAGTCCCTGCAGTACTGCGTAATCCGGAACGCAAGGGAGGGCTCGGGTAGGCGGCCTGTCTACTGTTACTTGGACTTACGACGCACTGATCTGCATTATTGGGACGACTTCACTAGGTAGATAGCTACTTGCTAATAGTCCAGGATGGCTATCTATTCTTAACCTTAGTTTGAATATTGGGAACGGCCGTTAGTAATAAGGTCACAGGTTTTCACCCTTTGGGTACGGAACCCTAAAAATAAAAGCGCTGTCTAGCCCCGCCCTTTGACGAACAGCATGTTTTTTTTTAAGTGGTCAGGCGGAAAAGTCCGCGAAAAATAAAAATTGAGGGCTTCGTACAGGGCTTCAAATAGTAGCTTATCTATGAGGGCTTCCCAATTCCCATATAAATGCAATCAGGTGATTGAACTTTTGTATGAAAAGTAATTTTTTTGAGAATTTTCTATGGTCGTCTTAGGAGTTTTTATTTTCATTTTGTAATGTCCCAGTAACGGATATAACTAAGAACAAAGATGCATAATCTCCATAGTAATTTTGACATTTTTAACCGACTTCAACAAAAGGAAAAGGCCTCCCCTTTAATCTTCCAACCATCTCTATCGTCAAAAGCATCCAAGAAAATTAATTTGTTTTATTGGAGTCGGTGTCAAGCCAACCCAATAAATTACTGCAAGCCCAGTCGCGAATCGTACCGGCTTGACAGCGACTTCGATAAAACAAATTAATTTTCTTGGATGCTTTTGACGACAAGTGGCCAGAGCTTGCCCAGGATAGAGATGGTTGGAAGATTAAAGGGGAGACCTTTGCCCAGCAGAGGGATGAAATAGGTTAGAAAAAAAAAATCTTATCGATTCGAACGTAAAAGTCATAGGCTGAAATATTATTTTTCACTTTTTTTTTACTTTTGAAGTCCGTTTTCTACTGCCATGTCGCTCGTATGATTTTCAAAAATCGCACTTCAGAGTTACTTGCCTGATCCGCTCAATATTCCGCCACCGATCACATCTGCCATGTATCTGTACTGAGGCCCTTTGACACTTGTCTTCATATTTGATAGTAGGATCTGGAAGAAACCAAATTATGTTTTAATAATTTTTTGTTTATTAGTAGATGTACACACGGCGACACATCAAGTTACGCACCCTATATACCCATAACTACACTACGTACAAAACACAAAATAGTGCGGTAGAGAGCCTGCATAGACGCGGCTGCCGGCGCGGGCGCAGCGTGCTGTGAGACGAAACACCAACAACATACCGCACCCTCTCGCACGATTCGCAGCGTTCAACTTCTAATAGTTCAAAGTCCAAACAGGGTAACCTGACCTGTCGCCGTGTGTACTTACCCACAATTACTTATTTGGCTAGTTGCGTAGCCTGGGTTTCTGTCGCCCCCGGGGCACCGACCGATTTTGCCGCCCCTTTATCTTTATAAGATCTACACAACAAATAGAGGGATTTTTTTTGCATGTCTATTCGAGTTGTGGTCGGTGTGTAGAGATCTTTTGGTTTATCCATGCAAAAATAGAAACTTAGAGCGAAGCGAGCTCTACTTTTCTCTGCTTTAGGAATTGGTTATAGACAAAGTCCAGTCGACAAAGTTCAGTCAATCTATATTCTTTCCCGAATTTGCCGCCCCTAGTAAAGTGCCGCCCGTGGCATATGCCCCCCAAACCCCCTCGCTACGCTACTGGTTGTCTGCTAAAAAGTACCTAGTTAAGTATTTTTTTATTATTATTTATGATTTGCAAAGTAAGTTTTTTGTTTATATTTACTTTTGCAAAACAGCTTTAAAATTTTCGGTAGGTAGGTACCTATATACTAACCTACTTACGACGACTTCATAACCTCAGTAGGACTGATTACTTATTAACCCATGCAAGAACCTACCTAGCGTAATAATACCCTGGCTATCATTATTTGCATAATGAATATGAGTGCATGTTTCGATCACAAGATCACACGAACAGCCAACATCGAAATTCTTAGGGCATAAATTCCTTTTAGTCAAAATTGTATGGGATGAGCAATTTTATTGAAACAAGTCCATAGCAAGGGTACCTATACAAATTTTCGTTACAACAAGTAACTAACCTACCTATAAATTGGTACATGCACACTAATTAATGAAGAACTAGAGAAGGAATATTTGTTCGCACAAGCTAAATTACCAGATTTTAAGTCAAATCATAAGCTTTGACAGCTTATGAATTATGATACGGAAAAAGTTTAATCGAAATCGGTGCAGTAGTTTCAGTAGTAAATACACAGACAGACAGACAGACAGCTGCAAAAGTCTTTTGAAATATGGAGTAAATCTAAATCTACAGGGTGTTAGGGTAAACAGTTGCATTACTTTAAGGGGTGATTGTACCCATGATACTGATCAACTTTCCTTAAGAAACCTATAGGAAATTTGTTAAAAATAAATTTGCCCTTTTGAGCGAAATACCTAAAATGCACCATGCCTATGAAGCAAAATGCCTAAAGTCAATGTCTAAAACTAAGGATGCCTATGAAGTTTTAATGTCTACAAAGTTTTAATGTCTACGAAGCAAAATGCCTACAAAGTACAATGCCGGTGCTAGTTAAATGCCTACAAAGCATGATGCCACTTTTTTACATCATGGCCTAACTTTGCTCAACTTTGCCCCAACTGGCCCAAAATGCCCCAACTTTGCCCCAACATGCCCTAACTTTGCTCCAATATCCCAACTTTGCCCCAACTTGCCCAACGTTGGCCTAACTTAGACCCAAATTGCCCAACGTTGGCCTAGCTTTTCCCCATCAAGCCCCAACTTTGCCCAACGTTGGCCTAACATTTTTTTTTATTTTATTTTTTTATTTTTTTTAACAAAGCCCCAACAAGTTCCGAATTTGGACAATGTTGGCCTAACATAGCTCGAACTTTGCCCTACATTGGCCAGACTTTGCCCAGCTTTGCCCCAACTGCCACATCTTTGCCCCAGCATGCTTCAACTTTGCCCAACATAGGCCAAACTTTGCCCCAACATGCCCCAACTTTGCCCCAACTTTTCCCAACGTTGGCCTAACTTTGCACAACGTTGGCCTTACTCTGCCCCAGTTTTGCCCCAACATTGGCCTAACTTTGCCTCAACATGACCCAACTTTGTCTCAAACTGCCTCGACTTGCCCCTAGCTGCCCCAACGATCTACTACGTGCACCAAACTGACCGAACTTACACCTAATGTACCCCCAATGAACACCCAATGGACCCCTAATGTACCCATAATTTACTTCTAATGGATCCGTAATGGACCACTAATGGACCTCTAATGGACCCCTAATTCACCCATAATTGTCTCCTAATGACCCCCTAATGGATGCCTAATGGACCCCTAATGAACCCTAATGGACCCCTAATGATCCCCCAATGGACGTCACTAACCTATTTAATCGTTTGTCAGATTAACTTTTGCCAGAGATGCAAGCCCTGGGCCCTGACTGACTAGTTGGTTAAACCAACATGACATTGACGTGACCTTGAACGCGTCTGTCGTGAGAGTTTCGCTTCTATAGTGTCCTATTCATTATGTACACACGGCGACAGATCAACCTACCCATAGTTCGACCTTATGTCCATGAACATAGAGTTCAACATGGGTAGGTTGATCTGTCGCCGTGTGTACATGGGAAGTGTTGTCAAAAGTGGTAAACCAATTATTTGGCCTACCTTGTGCAGGCAATCTTCATTTTAGGCATTTCGATTCTTAGGCATTAAACATTGTTGTCAAAGTGCATTGTAGGCAAATTTAGTTTTTAGGCATCGTGGATTTTAGGTACTTCGAGTTTCAGGTATCTCGCGTTTTAGGTAGTTACGCAGCAGTGGCATCGTGCATTTTAGGTATTTCGCTCAAAAGGGTAAATTTGGACTTACCTACCATAAATACAATCAGCTGATCGAACTTTTGTATGAAAAGTAGAAAAAAAAATTGCAAATTTCGTATAGGTTTCTTAGGGAAAGTTGATCAGTATCATGGGTACAATCACCCCATAAAGTAATGCAACTGTTTACCCTAACACCCTGTAGATTTAGATTTACTCCATATTTCAAAAGACTTTTGCAGCTGTCTGTCCGGGGTCATGACTCGATACAGAAGTACGAGACGTTTTCAGTTTTCCTGTAGACTTGAAGTGGTGTTAGTGGATTGGATACATCATTTCTGATAATGTGCGAAGGAAGGTGTTCATGCGACATATTCGCGCTGTCTCTATAAGTAGGGAAAAAATTCAGTTGTTGATGAATGATTCAATAATAATAAATTAATAAGATCTGACGATTTTTTTACGTGTCAGTTGTTTAAAATACGTGATGAAGACAGAAAAAGAAAAAAAATGTTTCATAAACGAAGGCGTGGTGGTGAGTGGCGGGACTATCGAAAACGCGATTTTTTTAATAAAATTTTTCCCATATAAAATGTTCAAATAGGTTTTTTTTTAATCAGGTTGTTTAGACCAACACACTGAACAACTTTCACTATGAGACCAACACAACATCTAAATCGCGAAAAAAAAAAATCTGCCGTCCCATACATTTAGCTCGAGTAGATTTGTAGTTTAGTATGGAACATCAGATATTTCTTCTCGGTTTCAATATTGGTCCCATAGTGAAAGTTGTTCAGTTTGATGGTCTAAGCAACCCCCTTAAATGTTTATTTGTATTTTTTTTTTGTATAATGATCGTGGGTTCGATTCCCACACACCTAAGGGATATGTCACTTTGTTTGTTTATCCAATTGTTTAAGACATTGCAGGCTGAATCACCTGTCTAAAAAGAAAGATGATTCCGTGCTTCGGAAGGCACGTTAAGCCGTTGGTCCCGGCTACTATCTCTGGTGGTATAGCAGTCGTTACATAAAAACCACGTCAGAGGCCGTAAGGCGGTCTGAAAAAAGGCACAACAGGGCTTGCTGCCCACACGATAAGAAGAATAAGTAAGTACCTTCAGATGATCAGGGTTTTTGACGATGACGTTGAGGTCTGGTCCGAGCCAGAATCTAAGCACATCTCCATAATTTTCCATCAGCTCCTTGATCACTCTAATTAATTCTGAAACAAATACATTTTTTAGACGAGTTTGAATTCGGAGATTTGTTTTTTTCCTACTCTTATAATAATTTGTCGCTAGTTCTAGGCAGTCCCGATTAGTCCACAGACTTCATTTTAAGGTACCAATCGAATATGACTGAAACACTAAATAGATCGATTTATTTCATCAGAACAATACAGGAAAAACAGTGACAGACAAAGGTGCCCATACAACCATTTGTTACCAGTTCGGTCGACGAGTAGTAATGTTACTACATTGTGACAATGTAGTAACATTATTACTCGTCGACCGAACTGGTAACAAATGGTTGTATTGGTAGTAGGTACCACGTGGAGTCCATATAAGATGGTCCGTGCAAAGCCGCAATAGCAGCAGGGATCATCACCACCATGTTACTACATTGTACTACACAATGTAGTAACATTACTACTCGTCGACCGAACTGGTAACAAATGGTTGTATGGGTAGTAGGTAACACGTGGAGTCCATATAAGATGGTCCGTGCAAAGCCGCTATACCAGCACCACCATAATATCAGCCAATAGACGTCCTCTGCTGGACATAGGCCTCCCCAAGGATCGCTACAAACGAACGGTCCTGCGCTGCCCTCATCGACGGGTTCCCGCCGCCTTCACCAGGTCGTATGTCTACCTTGTGGAAGGCCTGGGCCTACCCACGCTGCGCATTCCGGTACGCGGTCGCTACTTGAGAATTCTTCAGCCCCATCAGCCATCGGTTGGGAGCATGGTTGGGAAAAAGTCATTGTCACTTATAGAACACAAGACAACAATTTTTATTATTAAACTCATTTAGACATTTTGTAAGTTGCAACTCCTGTAACTCCAACAACGCAACGGCGACCATACACACATAACTAAACAATAAAGTTCAGCGAGCCTGGGAGATTCACTAGTTAATTAGGTAGTAACATGAATAGAAAGTAGGTAGGTATAATAAATAATTACTATATTTCTGAACAAAAAATGTTGCATGGCCTGGAGGACCAAAAATAGTTCCTAGAATTTGTGAAACAACCGTTATCCAAACAAGTGCTATTAAAGAACTTTGGCGAATTTGGACCCAGATATTTTTAAGAAAACTAAAAGCCATTCAGGACGGCGGCCATAATTATTATAAACAGAAAAAATTCAGGCATTTTTTAAAAAAACTTCCACATTTCTAGAAGTCTGGATTCAAAAGTAGAAATTACTAGTAAAATAAACAAATCATCCGAAAAGCAGTAGTAAAACGCAACCACGACAGCTATTTTCATCTAATATTATCAATGAGGAATTTTTTGGTCGTTACGGAACGTATTTGGCTTGATTGAACTGATAGTGTGTGTGATTTCGTTTTCTTTCGTATCATAACATTGTACGTTTATCGTGAATTTTCATTAAAATAAACACAATGAATGCGTAGAAGATTGAGAGGACTATCTTCTAAGAAAGATTATGAGTTTCACACACTTAATACAAAAGATATCATAAGTAGAAATACCTTGCCCCCAATTTTTACAGGTTAGTTTTGTTTCACTCTACAGATATTACTAAGTTTCATTCATGTATGGGACCTTTAAGTCTGGGTCTTTAAATACATGGTCGACCGCCAAACTTCTTTATGAACAAGTTCACACGTACACGATCTGGCAAAGTTCAGCGCATTATAAAGTTATCAAACACCTGGAACTATAATGTGTGTGCAATTGCAGCCCAGTTTCAAGTCAGTTCAATGAGTAATCTCGCTTAGGCAGCAAGCTTAGTCTCAGCAGCTTTGCATATCGTATTTGCATACAGATTTCCTCAGAACTTTCGGCAAAATTTTATGATAACAATTTTGCCGAAGGTTCTGAGTAGCTTTGTGTGTTTGGTTCATCTTTTGTGCAAAATAGTGGAACTGGTAAGAGAAGTCCTGATTAAATAAGTTGCATGGGTCATTTTAATTAGTATCATGTTACCTTCAATATGCAGGTACGCCTCGCTTCAACCTTCAATGATAATTGGTCGTTTTATCATGATTATCTGACGGCCTCGAAAGGGTCAAGAGTCAAGAGGTCAAGGTTATGGTCAAGAGTTTTTATGTATTATTATTTATTAGTATTGTTTATTTTGACTGTATAAGTTCCAAATACTTTACCTAGGTATTTCGTTAGGGTAGTTTAACATTTCGCAATACATCTTACATTGCATTCTTAATTGCTTCTTTGATATTTCGTTCGAGTCTAGGATGTTTTTGGTGTAGGTAGCACCCGATTTCTCTTGAAATTTCCTCAGTTTAGTGAAAGAATGAAACGTCAAACTCAGGTAGCTCGCATAACTTTCCACCATTCTCTGACTCAACTAGGGTTGCCAACCCTACTATATAATATAGTAACCTACTATATTAGGGGCCCTACTACTATAATTCTGAGAAAAATATATAGTAGGCAAAACTACTATATTTTGATGAGCAAATAATTTATAGAGAATTTACACTAATAAAATAATAATAAAAATAAATAAATAAAATAATAATGTACTTAGGTCCAATAAAAATGACCAATAACTTAACATTATTTTAACAATTTTTTTTCTCTTCATCACATTTGTTCCATAAACAATTTTCTACTAAATAATACTAGTTACTGAAAAGTGATAACAAGTTTTCCTAAAGTCAGATTTATCTATTTTTGTAGAAATTATTTTATTTCTGTATCGAATCCAGCGACTTCTGCGTTTACAGGATGCATTATTTTCTATAACGAACACGAAATAGAGAAATAGTTATTTCTTAAAAACAAGAACTTGGTATTCAAACGAAAAAGTAGCAAAAAAATATGTTTTTGAAAAAATTTAAATAAAATAATTGGAAAACCTACTATAATTTTTCTTATTTTTCCCCGTTCTACTATATTTTTTCGGGCACTAAGGCTCGAAATACTATATTTGGTTTCAAAAACGTTGGCAACCCTAGACTCAACCTTAGTGGAAGAATTTCTAAGTATTTTGACAGAGGAAACGAATTTTGGCGTCATCCTCAACCTCCACTCATGTGGAGGAATTTTTGAACTGAGGTTGAGTCGAGGCTCAAGGAAGCTACTTAGAATACCTACAATAATTACTATTTTAGCAACGATATCAATGTACTGTACCAGTACTAGATACGGTGTTCAGTAGTAACTGCATGTTACTCTGCAATGCGGTGTTAAAACCGCATTGTTGTTTGTTTACTCTATGCTAATGGGAATGACAAACCAATCTGAATACCAATCTGTCATTTTTTTCAATAATCATTTTAATTTTATATTGATGTATTTAAATTAGTTATCACTATAAAAACCGCCTGAAAGTTGTTTTACGGGATACTTTTATTCGAATATAAGGTAAGTATGTAAAATTATAAGGATATGTAATTATTAATATAAATTTTAGAAAATAGGTAAGTCTATTAATTTCCTCAAGATTGGGTAAGTCCATTACTTTTTGTCTCGTTTCGGCACCCAAAAAGCGACATTTAAGGAAAAGAGACGGGTATTAATGATCATAGATGAATCAAGAGACTTAAATCAGAGGGCACAAAATAGGCACAATACATGCACAATATAATGAACTAAAGGCGGGTGCCAGACGAGGATTGAAATTGAAACTGACGCTAAGATCGTTCATACTTGAGATTATATTTTTATACTTGTTCATGGGAAAATTTTTTATGCGAAAACAATTATTAGATTTACCTTTTACCTCGAGATGAAAAAGATTTATTGACAGCTAAAGTCATCTTCGCGATATAGCGTTTTAAATTATCATTGATCGCGACCGGGCACAGTGGATCCGTTCTGAAAAAAGACGGACTTAGGACCTGAAGTCGGAATTTCGTGCAGATTTTTTTTAAAGAAGAGATAATAACTATCCTAGTAACTTTTATTCTTTCAGTAAAATCTATGGGATGCATGGTTTATGAGAAAAAAAATTATACATATTTTTTTGTATGGAGAAGAACAACTTTTATTTTATTTCTTGACTTGGTTCAATTTGGGACGGGATTGGCTTACGTTTTATGAAAGACCAAATAATACTGGACCAAAAAAAAAAACTAGTGCAGTCACTTGCAGCGAAGTGAGAAATTAAGTGTCAAAAATTTCATTTTTTTTTCAAAGAGTTGCAGGTTTTTGCCAAACTTTTTGTATATTTGAAAATGAAATTTTTGACACTTAATTTCTCGCTTCGCTGCAAGTGACTGCACTAGTTATATATTTTTTGGGTCCAGTATTGTTTGGTTTTTTTTTCTCATAAACCATGCATCCCATAGATTTTACTGAAAGAATAAAAGTTACTAGGATAGTTATTACCTATGCTTTAAAAAAAAAATCAGCACGAAATTCGGACTTTAGGTCCCAAGACCGTCTTTTTTCAGAACGGATCCACTGTGCCGGGTGGCGGTTAGCAACAAGATTTACATCTCCGTGGTCTCCTTACTATTTTTCTTTTCATTCGCATAGTATTATTTAATTTGTGTATCTTTTTTAACTGATTATCTCAATGTTTGTTTCGTAGTAATCTGTTCACAGTTCACACAATCAAAAGTTATGAGTAAGTATCTAATTCTAAAATTTCAGGTACGTATTTCAGTGGTCTGCACGTAAGTAGTCGAGAATGCCCAGATAGTAGGTATAATACCCAACATAAATATGAACTGTCGCATCTGTCTTGGCCGGTGATGCTCTTTGACCAAATAATAGTAGTTTCTGTTTTATGTAAACTAGATGGCACTAATGTTCCCAAAGAGTTTTGGAACAACTTGTTTGTTTACCTGTGTGAACGTGCTTGTCTATCGCTAGAGTTCATGTCTATGTATTTTAGTAAATAATTACTGTTTTAAAGTCTAGGTACAAGTACATCTAAAAAGAGAACCATCAAGAGTATTTTAGTAGGTTACTGGATTTAAGCAAAGACATATAATATATTACTAGCGTAAGGACATGGCCTATATGAGCTTGACTATTGTCCCCAGTTCGTTGGCTCTAAAATGCAAGGAAAAATGTCAGTTTAGAGCACTACAACGAATAAAGAAAATATATGACACAATATAGTTCGTATACGAGTTATGACAGATGGCGCAAATTTTTGTTTCTATGAAGAAGGTTTTTGTAAAATATTCTGACGGGTCTATCCTTACGCTAGTAATATATAATAATAAATAATAAAATAATATATTTCTTTAGGTTACTAGAATTAAACTAGGTAGGTGTAGTGTAGGTACTAGGTACTACACTACCTGCACCTATCTGCCGGGTGTACCTACTAATCTGGTATTTATTGAGCCGTCGTCGCGTCGATGAACCTGCCATATGTGCCATCAGTGAGCTTACAAATTTAATATCATTGTGTGCCATGATCACGGGATGACAGTTAGGGCTCTTACAGACGAGTGACACTTTGCTGTCGCGGTGGGTCGCAGAGCGTCGCGCTCATGCAACCCGGGTGAATTAACTTGGCACCTGGCTCGCACGTGGCTCGGAATACATAATATGTAGGGTGGAGGCGTAGTTCAGAGGCTAAATAAACTCGTTTAATTATGAATACCTGGACTTTTATTATATTTTAAAATAGGTGGCACTCGCTTGGCGTCTGGTCGTCTTCTATCGTAGTACATATGATAGTATGTGCTTCTATCCATTAAACGACCAGCCTAGGGTTCCGCGTTTCAAATTCTGAATCTAAAACCAGCCAGTAGTATACGACATATACGAATACGATCTCCATGCTACAGTACCTACTGTCTATTAAAATTATTTCGTGTAGAAACTACCAGTATCTAAGTATTATATGTCCTTTTGGTGTCGTTAATCTTGCCGTTAATGACGAACTCTGATCCGTATCTTTAAATGCATTTATTCAGGAAATACAACAATGATAAAATTATCTCTTAGGATTCGTCCGTCACAAGGAATAACAAAACAAGATCATAATTAATATGACAGAAGTAACTATAGAGCAAAACTCCAATAGACAAGACGAAGTAGGTCCTAACCGAACGCCACACCACCCCCCCACGGAGAAGGAGGAACCGGGGAAAAGATAAATGAGGACCTAGGTGGTTTACATATCGATCACCTGCTTGAACCGTACTCTGCGGCCTGACCTGGTCACTACGGGAGCAGGCTCTGGAATGGGTTTTAATGGGATGGATGAGGGATGGGAATGAGGCTGCGACACATCTGGAGAGGCAGGAGATGTAGTTGCCGACGGTGTGGTTGACTCAAGATGTGCTGGTTTAACTCGGTCAATGCTTACTGCTACATCCTTGCCTTTGATCTTCAGAGTGACCGTCTTGTCTGCCCTACATACGATCCTGTGCGGGCCGCTGTAAGGTGACTGCAATGACCGACGTACCGTATCGTCCCTTAAAAAGGCATGCGTCGCCGAAGGCCAGTCCTTAAAAATAAAGGCGCTAGGATTGGTATGCCGTGACCCAGACGTTGGTCTCAATTTAGCCATTTTTGAGCGAAACCGGGTGACAAAGTCGGAGGGGTCTTCTAATTGAAACGAACCCGGCCCCGTGAAAAATTCGCCTGGAAGACGCAGCGGCTCACCGTAAATCATCTCCGCGGCGGATGCCTTAATATCTTCTTTTAACGATGTCCGAATACCCAGAAGAACAATCGGCAAAGCGCTGATCCACGAATTGCCATGGCACATCAATGCTGCCTTTAAATGGCGATGTAATCGCTCTACCATGCCATTAGCCGCCGGGTGATAGCTGGTAGTCCGAATTCTTTGAGTGCCGCAGATCGACATTAAGCGACCGAAAAGGTTGGACTCAAACTGACGGCCCTGATCGGTTGTAACGGTTAATGGAACGCCAAATCGAGCGATCCATCCGTTGACAAATGTGTCCGCCACGTCATCTGCTGTAGCCGAAGACATAGGCCACACCTCTGGCCACCTCGAGAAACGGTCAACGGCGGTCAGGCAAAAATTGTAACCTTTGTCCGTAGGAAGCGGACCGATAATGTCAATGTGCACGTGATGAAATCTTGCAGATGGATTTGCGAAATGCCCGAGCGGAGCATTAATGTGTCTGGTGACTTTGTTGCGTTGGCAAGGAATACACGTGCTTGCCCACATCTGGCAATCCTTCCTCATGCCAGGCCAGACGAAGCGATCTGACACCAGGCGAAGAGTAGCACGCACTCCAGGATGGCTAAGATTATGCAATTTTTCAAATACGGATTTTCTAAAGGGTGGTGTCAAATAGGGACGTGGCTTGCCCGTAGAGGTGTCGCAAGTAACAGTGACGGTGGATCCTGGCACTGCAACCTTTTTGAGCGCCAAGGCCGTACCGTTAGAATCAGCCATTAGCAGGACCAGCTCATCATCCAGTTGTTGGGATCGTGCCAGCTCCTCAAAGTCCTCATAGAGCTGTATTGCTTCGACCCTGGACATCGTGTCTGCAACCACGTTATCGATCCCTTTTATGTGAACAATATCTGTTGTGAACTGTGAAATGAAGGATAGCTGATTAAGCTGAGAAGGGGGAAGCTTTTCACGCCGCTGGGAGAAAGCATAAATAAGAGGCTTATGATCCGTATATATGGTGGCATGTTGTGCCTCCAATATATGCCGGAAATGCTGGACCGCCTCGTATACTCCCAACAGCTCCCTATAATATGCTGGCCATAACGTCTGACGAGCGGGCAGTTTCTTGCTGAAAAAGGCTAATGGTTGCCAACCGCCAGATACTTTCTGCTGTAGGGCTGCTCCGATATGTGTGCTGGATGCGTCAGTGAAAAGGCCCAGTGGTGCATCAGGTACCGGATGTGCAAGTAAAGTGACTTGCGAAAGACTCTCTTTACATCGGACGAATGCCTGTTCTAACTCCGGCGTCCATGGTACTGGTTTGGCTCCTTTTAGCTGTGCGTTTGCAAGGACGTCGATCAAGGGAGCTTGGTGTTCGGCAGCCCTGGGTAAGAAACGTCTATAATAGTTTATCATCCCCATAAACCGACGAAGTCCTTGTGCTGTTTTAGGTAGTGGGAAATCCCTGATCGCCTCAATACGCTCTGATGGTGGTTTGGTTCCTGCCGCAGAGATGCGATATCCCAAAAATGTAACTTCTTCCACGCCAAACACGCACTTTTTGCGATTCACCACAATGCCGTACTCAGATAGGCGTTTAAAAAGTTTTCGTAAGTGCTCTGCGTGTTGCGTGGCGTCCCGTGAGTAGACGAGGATGTCATCAACGTATGGGAAACAAAAATTCAAACCTCGCGTGACCTCATCTATAAACCGTTGGAAGGTCTGGCCGGCGTTTCGAAGCCCAAAGGTCATAAATGGGAATTCGAAGAGGCCAAACGGGGTGGTTATAGCTGTCTTACAAACGTCGTCCGGAAAAACTGGGATTTGCTGATAAGCTTTGACGAGGTCAATTGTACTAAAAATGGTAGCACCTACAAGGCTATGAGCAAAATCTCCGATATGTCTCACTGGATAACGATCCGGAATGGTACGAGCATTTAACGCGCGATAATCGCCACATGGTCTCCAGGTTAAGTCTTTCTTCGGAACTAGGTGCAACGGCGATGACCAAGGGCTGTCGGAAGGTCGGGCTGTACCTGCAAGTAGCATATCGGAAAATTCCTGCTGTGCGATGCGAAGCTTCTCAGGGGCAAGGCGACGTGGCCGAGATATGACCGGCGGTCCACTCGTTGTTTTTATGAAATGGAGTGTATCGTGTTTAACTACGCGTGGTAGCCCGGGGGGTCGAGTGATCTCCGGAAATTCCAACAGAATTTTGGTAAACGGAGAATCGTATTCCGGGTTTAACACTGCCTTGACGCTAGGCTGCTCAGAAGGAGCTGCCTCTGCATGATTGACTAGACCCGTCTTCCCATCTACTAACCGACTGCGTGCACAGTCGGGTAGCAGATTGTAATGGGCCAAAAAATCTGATCCTATGATTGGAACACTGACATCTGCTATAGTGAAATTCCAGCGAAAGTCTCGGCGGAGACCTAAATTTAAGGCAAGGCATAGCGTGCCGTACGTTTGAATATCACTCCCGTTAGCTGCCTTGAGGCTAAAATCTGCCGATTTGGGAAGGCCAGACACGGCGCTCTTCGGATAACAACATATGTCAGATCCGGTGTCTATTAAAAACCGTCGCTTGGTATTGACGTCGGTTACGAATATGCGGCGACCAGCTGTGTTATGTGGGGAACAGTCAGAGGTCGCCGTTACTGACTCCCCGCTGGGTTTTCCGGTTTCTTTCCGGTCCATTTGCAAGGCGACGTGCAATGCTGAGCCTTTTCCCCAAATTTCCGGTGGTACCAGCAGAGGTCAGAGCGGGACTCGGAGCGAGAACGAGAGCGGGGCTCGGAGCGAGAACGAGATCGCGAACGATAGGCCTCACGGTCGTTATGCCTACCACGGCTACTCTGCAGTGCAGCTACCTGACAAGATAGCTCTTCTAAACGGCGAGTGATGGCTTGAAAGGAGGCATCCGAGGAAGATGTGCCGGCGGCGCAAATAGAAGGCTGGCCTGGTGAGACCTCGATGATGCGGTCCGCTAATGCGGCGACGCTATCTAAAGGTAGTTCTGACTGGACAGTAAGTATGGCTTGTATGTGCTGTGGTATTCTCCGCATCCATAATTGTCGCAAAATAACTTCGCTGCGAAGACTAGGACCGGCCAAAGAACGCAGGTGACGCAGGAACTGCGACGGCTTACGTTCTCCCAGTTCTTCGTCACCCAATAATTTGTTTAGCCGCTGCTCCTCCGATACGGAGAGCCTGCGGATCAATTCGGCCTTCAGGAAATCGTACATCTGTCCTTTGGAGGGTTGGCTAGAATGTCCTCTATGTTTGCAGCCTGGCCGTCGGTAAGGTTGCTTACGATGTAATTATATTTGGTACGGTCAGCAGTAATGTTAGCTATTTCGAAATTTGCCTCTACTTGGGCGAACCACACCGCCGGACGGTCAGGCCAACATGGAGGAAGTTTGACAGCGACTCCATGAACCATGCCCGTTGGTGCCAAATGATAGGCTACAGGGGTGTTCCCTGCGCTTGTCTGTGGGGGAGTGGCATCTTTGAATTCATCCATTTTAATAAAAAACTCTTATGATAATAACAAGGTAATTTAAAAAAAAACTACAGCCGATGATATAGTACGACACAAATTAGAGCTACAACAAATATTGTTATAAAAACAGTAGGGTATTTGGCTACGTACTTAAAAAGAGAAATAAGGAAAATGTTCATAATATAAAAACTTTCACTTCGACTCACGCACTCCTCCGGGTTAGTGTAGGTAATGCTCATAAGGCGGCTTCGACAACCCGCACTCGCTGTGTCGGTGTGTGAGAGTTCGCGTTGTTCGCGGCCCGGCGAGTCTTAGCAAAGTTTGTTTCAGCCCCGGACGTTTCTTGGTTAAATTTCGTCGTAGGTGCAGCCGCACTAGATCAGTAAATCAGGACAGTCCAGATGTAATGGCTGCGAAAGGGAGCCAGGGACTCGACCTGGTCGAGAACGGCCCGGTACTAGGAGTGGGTGCTCTACCCTACCGCTGTTTGGAAGCTGCTAGGTTCTATGTCGAGGGTCACCACTTTGGTGTCGTTAATCTTGCCGTTAATGACGAACTCTGATCCGTATCTTTAAATGCATTTATTCAGGAAATACAACAATGATAAAATTATCTCTTAGGATTCGTCCGTCACAAGGAATAACAAAACAAGATCATAATTAATATGACAGAAGTAACTATAGAGCAAAACTCCAATAGACAAGACGAAGTAGGTCCTAACCGAACGCCACATCCTCAAAGCTTAATTCCCTTCAGCTATAAAATTATGTGTACGTGAGTAGGCTGCAAAATTACATTGAATTGACTAGTTCAGTCACCCGTTAGAATGGATTATAGCACTTAAATAAATCGATTGCTGCGGAGCCTGTTGTAACTGCCTATTTTGTACAATTATTGATAGGTATATACTGACAGCTAAGCCACATAAGTCTTTTCCTGTTTGTTTATTGCCAGACAATGGTCGGCCAAGGGTCTTGATCCTTCCAGTATCCATAATTTCCATAATGATAGTTAAATATCATTTATTTGCATGTCTAAAGAAGGGTATTTGGTTATACAGGGTGAAATTGATATCATTAGCATCCTTTTAAACTAAGATTCTACCCATCAAACTGAACAACTTTCACTATGGGAGCAAACCGATCGGAGCAACAAAAAAATCAGCTGTTCCATACTAAACTGCAATGCCTGTGCGACACAAATGTGTGCAGCAACGATTTTTTTTCTCCAATTGGTTTGCTCCCATAGTAATAGTTGTTCAGTTTGATGGTTTAAAAAATTAAAACCGGCTCCAAAAAAACTAAAAAGTTAAAAAATAATATTGCAGCCTACGACTTTTTCGTTCGCATCATAAGAACATTAATTTGTTTTATTGAAGTCGCTGTCAAGCCGGTACGATTCGCGACATGGCTTGCATTTTTTGGCTTGGCTTGACACCGACTTCTATAAAACAAATTAATGTTCTTATGATGCGAACGAAAAAGTCGTAGGCTGCAATATTATTTTTTAACTTTTTAGTTTTTTTGGAGGCGGTTATAATTTTTTGTTAAAATTTTGTTTATTTCACAATTTTCAGTGGTGAATTCATTAGTTCGATTTAATAGGAGCGCTTTAAATTAAAAAACGCACTAGTCGGCAGTACGATTTTCGAAGGTTCCCCTCGATTTCTCTGGGATGCCATCATCAGATCCTGGTTTCCTTATCATGGTACCACCCTCGGGACATCTACTTTCCAACAAAAAAAGAATCATCAAAATCGGTTCATAAACGACGAAGTTATCCGCGAACACACATAAAAAAAATATATATATACGGTCGAACTGAGAAACCTCCTCCTTTTTTGAAGTCGGTTAAAAAGGATGCTAATGATATCAATTTCACCCTGTATAAAGAACGACCTATGTGATCTCTATACGATAGCATAACGATAGTCATTATACGGTTACAATGGAACTGTTTGTTAAAGATTTAACATGGGAAATGATTGTCTTTATAATCTTAATTATGTATCAATGTGACAATTAATTTCATGTGATAAGCACATGCAAGCTAGTTTTAGTTTTAACTACAGTTTACACGGGTTCCCGTTATCGTAGCGTGATGATATACCAGATTTTAAGTCTGATCTTGAAGCTTTCAAATGCAAAGTTTCATCAAAATCAGTTCAGTATTTTTCGCGTGATGCGCGAACAAACAAACAAACAAACAGACAGACTGACAAAAAATAAATAATTGTGATTTGGAGTGACACACACCTAAAAACCAGATTGTAACTTTTTTGTAAATATTTTCAATGTACAGAAACACTTCTATTACAATTTCAAATATTATGGATTTTTAAACATGTTACAGCCATGTTGTGCTATTTCGATTCAAATTAAAGATTGAAAAATTTAGTCTCGGGCGGGACTTGAACCCGCACCCTTCCAAATCGGGGAAGTGCGTTATCAAATTTCGCTACCGAGTCCACTAGCCAGAGAACGAAATTTTCTATCTGTTGCGTCTTGAGGGGACATGTGCGACATCTACTGGAAGTTATTAAAAATCCATAATATTTGAAATTGGAACAGGGTGTGTCATCTATACTGTATGAATTCCAGTTGTAATGCTGGACTTGCAGGTTGGCTAGTTTGTAATAACTTCCAGTAGATGTCGCACACGTCCCCTCAAGACGCAACAGATTGAAAATTTCGTTCTCTGGCTAGTGGACTCGGTAGCGAAATTGGATAACGCACTTTCACCTAGTTAGAAGACGTCAAACCTTTTAAGAAATTAAGAGATTCGCAGAAGAACCATAGTAGCCGACCGACATAGCCCAAAGAATTGGCAATGGGCGGGCCGGGCACATTGCTCGAAGAACCGATAACCAATGGGGCCGAACAGTTCTCGAGTGGCGACAACGTATCAGAAAGCGCAGCGTGGATAGCCCTCAACAAGGTTGAATGACCACCTAGTGAAGGCGGCGGGGACCCGTTGGATGAGGACAAGATAAGACCGATTGCCCCCTCTATTAAGATAGCTTCTGGTTGACACATGAACTCCAAAGCGTTGCCGATGCCAGGCAGCGTCGGGGGACCAGGTGGCTTGTGTCCGGGAAGACCAGCAAGCGGGTGTTCTCATCAACCTTAGCTACAAGATGCTCAGCCTCTGGTTGACACATGAATTCAAAAGCATTGCCGATGTCAGGCAGCGTCGGGGGGATCAGGTAGTTTGTCCGAGAGGATCAGCAAATGACTAACAAGGACACAAGAACAGTCATTTACTGTCAGCGAGCGACTGTTCCTGTTACTCTTAGCTATAAGATGCTTTCCCTCTGGTTGGCACATGAACTCCAAAGCGTTGCCGATGCCAAGCAGCGCTGGGGGACCAGGTAGTTTGTCCGATAGGGCCAGAAAGCGACTGTTCTCGTTAATGTTAGCTATAAGATGCTTACTCTCTGGTTGGCACATGAACTCCAAAGCGTTGCGGTTGCCAGGCGGCGTCGGGGGACCAGCTTGTTCGAGAGGATCACCAAGCGGCTGTTCTTGCTATCCTTAGCCATAAGATGCTTACCCTCTGGTTGGCACATGAACTCCAAACCGTTTCCGATGCCAGGCAGCGTTGAGGGACCAGGAAGCTTGTCCAAAGGGACCAGCAAGCGGCTGTTCTTGTTAATATTAGCCATAAGATGCTTACTCTCTGGTTGGCACATGAACTCCAAAGCGTTGGCGATGCCAGGTAGCTTCGAGGGACCAGCTTGTCCGAGAGAACCAGCAAGCGGCTGTTCTTGCTATCCTTAGCATAAGATGCTTACCCTCTGGTTGGCACATGAATTCCAAAGCGTTGCCGATGCCAGGCAGCGTCGGGGGACCAGGTAGCTTGTCCGAAAGGACCAGCAAGCGCCTGTTCTTGAGGCGCCATCTTAGCCACAAAGCTACCAGGAGACCAAGCACCGCGTAGAGTAACCAGCTCATTCTATGGACAGGATAAATAAAATAATGTTAGGTGAAGAAGCTGTCCTTAGGAATACGTTTTAAGTAGTCAGTTAAATTGTTATGTAGGTTGGTAGCATGGTATATAATCATTGAAACATAAGTAGGTACTATGAGTTTAAAATAACAATGTGCATGACCTTGAAGGGCCGTTCGATAACTTCACTCGTTTGACAAGGGAATGTAGACTCTATGTAAAGGAAACAATCATTTGAATGACTCGAGTGAAGTTCGTGTGATTGAGTAACGTCACATTTGCGAGCGAGGTCATGCACATTGTTATTTTAAACTGATAGTATTATGTTTATATTTAATTTAACTTGAGAAAGTTACCTTATGGTAATTAATGGTAGTATGGTTTCTGGTTTTTGCCTTACTTTAAATGCGTTACATATTTATCTGGGTAGGCAGATAGGCATTGACACCAGATGACATACAAACCGTCCGGACCTAAAACCTACTAAGTAATTACGATTTCTGGCCGCAGTAGGGATTAGTAAGGAACTGTAAGAAAAGCCTGTCAAGGCCTCAAACTGCTTAAGACCATCGAACTAAACAACTTTCACTATGGGACCAACATAGAAATCGAGAAAAAAAATCTGCTGTTTCAAACATTTTTTTGGTCTTCGGTGCCAAAAAAATCTTTGCTAATATTATATGTATAGAGGAACGATTTGTTTGTTTGTTTGTTTGTTTGTATTGAATAAGCTCTGACACTACTGGACCGATCTGAATAATTCTTTCACCATTAGAATGCTACATTATCCGTGATGAATATAGGCTATGAAAAAAAAAACGTTCCATGCGTGTGTCAGGAAGACGGGTCATTGCAAAAGACAATGCGGGTTTTGTATGGAATTTTGGCGTCTTATTTTTCGACGTTGTTTTTAGCGCGGCCATCAACCAAACTAGAATATTTTAGTTCAGAATAAAGTAACAAACAAAACTTGTTATTACATGTATATCCCTAAAGTCAGACTGAACGGAGATATAAAGGCTTCAAGTTGAAAATATTTTCATTACGTTTACTTCAAGCCTTTATATCTCCGTTCGGACTGAATGGCTAAATACATACTTGTCATAAAGTTTTGTTTGTAACTTTATTCTGAACTATAATATTCAAGTTTGATTGATGGCCGATTGGCCGCGCTAAAAAAAGAGGCGAAAAGAAAAAAGGCGCCATTTTTAATCATTGGGTTTTAAAACGCATGTCACGTCACGTACAGCTAGTTCAAGATAAATTCTTGAGGGATCAAAGAACCAATTTCCAGTAATAAATAAAAAAAATGACCTACGCGTTACCTATAAGGTTATAATTTAGTCTAATTGCTATGCAATGCAAATAAACAAATAATTTACTGACATTAGATAATAAAAAAAAACAGTATGAAATACAATACCGCAGTCTTTATGGTATAGCTAGATATTATATAGGTACGCTACCTATATAATAATAGCTTATGAGGAAAGGTCCAGTGGTCATTTTGCGGCTCAATTAAATAATCAGAGGTAAGTAGTATGCACACAAAAGGTCATCTCAACAGCTTATGGTGTGGCAAGGTACCGGTACAGTTCATGAAAAGATAAAGATAAAGATAAAGATAAAGATAAAGATAAAGATAAGATAAAGATTTTGAGGAAACCACATGATTAGATTAGATATCCATACAGGAGTGCTATTTTTGAACATCACACGTCCAAATCAGCTCTACTGCTTATTTGAACGTGTGACTTTCAAAAATCGCCTGAAGTGCGATTTTTGAAAATCATACGAGTGACTTGGCAGCAGAAAGTGTCAAAATTACTATGGAGATTATGCATCTTTCTACTGCCAAGTCGCTCGTATGATTTTCAAAAATCGCACTTCTGGAGGGATATTTACTCATGTGACGAAACCATATAGACTTGATCATTGAATTATAAGAGGATATTATAGAGCTGCGAGGGCCCCCGAGCGCGTTGTATACGAACGAAGTTTCGTACTATTTTTAGGGTTCCGTACCCAAAGGGTGAAAACGGGACCCTATTACGAAGCCTACATTGTCCGTCCGTCCGTCCGTCCGTCCGTTCGTCCGTCCTTCTGTCCGTCTGTCCGTCCGTCCGTCCGTCTGTCCTACCTATTTAGGGCTGTAACTTTTGAACCGTAATAGCTAGATAGTTTAAATTTTCTGAGATTATGCGTTATTACGGCGGATTTGTGAACAAATAATAAAAATGTCAAAAAGTTAAAAATTAAGGGGGGTTCTCAACAAGAAACTAGTTTTTATCAACGTTTTTTCTTCACGCTCTATCGTAAAAACGGTAATACATGCAAGCGTCAAACTTAGTGTGATTATAGAGCAAACTCTACAGAATAACAACAAATACTAAAAACCGGCCAAGTGTGAGTCGGTCTTGTGCTAAAGGACCCAGGCAAAAAAAATTTTTTTTCTAAGTTAAAAATGTTGTGTTCTGTGGTGGTGTGGTACGGAACCCTCGGTGCGCGAGTAGCCCGACTCGCACTTGACCGGTTTTATTTTCAATAGTAAAGTCAAGTGCGAGTCGATCTTGCGCTAAAGGTCCCGGACAAAAAAGTTTTTTTTTTCTAATTAATTAATGTTGTGTTCTGTGGTTGTGTGGTACGGAACCCTTGGTGGGCGAGTAGCCCGACTCGCACTTGACCGCTTTTATTGTTTTAACGTCTATTAACGATTATCAATAATCAACATAAAGTAGGTATAATTGATTGATTGATTAAACATAATTTTACTCTTTTCGCGACTGACTATACAACTACCTATAATTGTATACATACAAGAGTAAGAAATTACGTGTTATAATTATAATAATAGTCCTATCATGTGCAGTATTTAACTATGCTACGGTTAAATCTACTGTTTATGTTTAATTGAGCCTAAACAAGCGAGCATCCTATGTTTAAAAGTTTATTAAAATATATTATTATGATCACAAAGACGTTCTGTATGAAATAAATGTAGTTTCCTAGTTATAATTATTATGAAGTAGAAAGTAGTTTATATTGGCTATGTGCGAAGCGGGTGTTGGGAACTGTCAAGTCGATCGCAGCGCACGCTGTGGCAGAAATTTGTACTAGAACGGTGAAACTATGTCATATTTGCTTGAATCTATGCAAATCCGCACACTAAATAGGATTCTTCAAAGCTCCATATATCATGAAGTACTAACAGTAGGAGTATGATTTGCGGATATGTGTAAATTGAACATATATTGAAGTTTTGATTAGAGCCAAAACACGATTAAGACAAATTTTCTCGATAGAAAAACAAGCCAAAGTAGCCTCCGTTTTTGTCTGTGGGGAACTACTACAGATGGTCAGCACCCACAAGTTATAGCAAAGATGCCAACAGATGGCGATACCGTCGCTCGCGGAAATATGCTCCATACAAAGACAACGTTCATCGTAAATACGTAACTCGTAACCTACTACAAATAAGGTTCACAATCGAATGCAAGACATAAATCGCGCAAGAGAAATAATCACAGAGATTTGATATATATACAAGGTCCAACTAAGAACTGTTGGACCACGGCCGGTCCCCAGGCATCACACCTAGCCTGGCGGAAGTACTTCCCTTTTCAATGGAGGAACATTCCCAAGTAGCACCTCCATATTGGTGACCCTCGACAAAGAACATCACAACCTGAACACCGCAGAGCAGCACCAGCACAGAGCAGCAACCAGCTTCAACCAACCCTTCACCCCCTCGACCAGGTCGAACAAGCAGCAGTCACGCCATCAACCCGAAGCCCGCACCAGGTCCATCGCAGCTGTCTTCACACCGCTTCCTGGGCCTGCAGCTTCCTCAACGACAGTCAGCGTCTGCATAGAAGGATCTCCCGCAGCCCACGTGTCTGAGCTCACCTCCACGTGGCAGTTCTGCTCGCCTTCTCCACGCTTGTCACTCGCCCACATCACATCAGGACTGGTCTCCCTGACAGATGCACACACCGCAGCACATCGCTCGTCAGACTCACTTGACTGGAGCCCTGCACCTACATGGATACAGACTGCACACTTCGAACTACTCAACGACCTCCGGTCTGAGGGGGGAGTCCTGTGGGGAACTACTACAGATGGTCAGCACCCACAAGTTATAGCAAAGATGCCAACAGATGGCGATACCGTTGCTCGCGGAAATATGCTCCATACAAAGACAACGTTCATCGTAAATACGTAACTCGTAACCTACTACAAATAAGGTTCACAATCGAATGCAAGACATAAATCGCGCAAGAGAAATAATCACAGAGATTTGATATATATACAAGGTCCAACTAAGAACTGTTGGACCACGGCCGGTCCCCAGGCATCACACCTAGCCTGGCGGAAGTACTTCCCTTTTCAATGGAGGAACATTCCCAAGTAGCACCTCCATATGTCTATAAACGCTTGTAACTGCTAAACGGTGAATAATAGAAACATCAGACTTGATTTAAAAAAAAGAGATTGCTATTATCTAAGTTTTGATTAGAGCAGAATTGAACTAACATAAATAGTACAATCACAATTAAATAAAGTTTGTTTTTTCACTTGATTCGTTCCAGGCGCGCGCGCCGCCCCATCTCTTTCTCTCGCATCCGGCAGTAATATAAGCTATCACACGTCCGTTTCGCTAAAATTATTTTTCGACATAGGCTCTTAACACGAAATCTCCAAAACTGTCAAGACTACTAACATAAAATTTGGCATGGAAGTTTCTATTGGCATCTACATGCTCACTTAAAAAAGGCTTGTCGCATTTTAAACTCCCAAAGGTGTTAAAACTTAGGTAAAAGTTTGTATGGGAATTCCGATAAAAATTAGATTTTGTCCGGGGCTTCGTCCGCATCCGCTCCCGTCATCGTACCGGAATAAAATACAAGCTAGCTTTTAACACTAATAATAAGCTTTTAAATATAAAAAGTTTTATCAAAATCGGTCCAGTAGTTTTGGCAGAATCCTCGAACAAACACAGTCTTTATTACAGTAGGAATAGTGTAGATAATTCACGGCTGGCCGACATAGTTCATGCGCTACGCCGCGCTAGTGTGGCGTTAGTGGTGTGGCTAAAACGGCTTGCATTGCAGCATCGAATTTACACTCAAAAAATAGTTCTCAAATAGTGCCCTAGGCATCCAAAATCTCATGAGGCTAGGTCTTCAGGGAGCGGAGATATAAGCAAGTCTTTTGAAGAAACTACGGCTTGCGTGGCGCTAGTGTGCACACGAATTCACACGATATAGTTTTTACAGAAGGAGGCGTGTTTTCAAATAAAAACTACATCAAATAAATAGTTCCTGAAATAGTGTTTCTGCCAGTACTAATGTTTTATGTAAATTCGTAATGAAACAATATAAAAAATCGATTCAAAGTTCTACATACTAAAACTTTAGTAAAATCTCATACCGACCATCAATCTGAACAACTTTCACAATAAAGCCAACGTCGAGAAAAATAACAAAAATCTGCCATCCCATTGAGTCCAGACGGTACTGCAGTTTTGTATTTCATACAAAACAGCGGTTTTTTTCGCGATTTCGATGTTGGCTCCATAGTGAAAGTTGTTCAGTTTGATGGTCTGAAGCACCCCCTTAAGTATTACTAGGGTGTTTTGTTACACCCTGTATAATAATCATCGCATCATTCACAGACAGAGTTATTCAGTTTGATGCTCTAAAAAACCTGTTTAAATATTACTAGAGTGTTTTTTTGCACCTTATAACTTGATCACAAATGTTTATTTATTCGTGGGTTCAAACAAATAGGTTCGAATAGCAATATTTACCCCTTAAAAATTGTCTTCTAACATATAAATCTGACGGCCCGGTAGCAGTCGGTAGTGAACCTGCCTGCTGTGCCGAGGGTCGCGGGTTCGAATCCCGTAAGGGACAAATATTTGTATGATGAATATGAATATTTGTACCCGAGTCTTGGATGTTTGTATCTATGTATGTATTCTATATCGTTGTCTAGTCATCGTCATACAAGTCCAGGTTAGATTTTGGTACTTTAAATGTGACTAGATAATTTGTGTGACATTGTCCAAGATATTTATTTATTATTTATTATTATAAATCAATTATTATGGACTAGGTATACAGGGTGTATGTGACAGCCTAGCAAATATTGAAACGGTGAACTCAGAACATCAAACTGAACAACTTTCACTATGATACCTCAGGAAACGCGAAAAAAAATCAGCTGTCCCATACATTTTAGTACAGGTAGGTACAGCAGTTTTGTATGGGACAGCTGATTTTTTTTCGCGTTCCCGAGGTAGGCTCCATATTGAAATTTGTTCAGTTTGATGGTCTGAGTTCACCGTTTCAGTATTTTCTAGGCTGTCACTTACACCCTGTATAGGGTCCTTCTTAATGTGCTGACACTTTTTTAAGGGGATGATCAGACCGTCAAACTGAACAACTTTCTCCATGGGACCAACATCGAAATCGCGAAAAAAAAACCCGCTCGTCCATACAAAACTGCTAACCTACTCGAGCCCAATGTATGGGACAGCAGATTTTTTTCGCGATTTCGATGATGGTCCCATGGAGAAAGTTAACTGCGTATTGGACGAAATGCGTATTGGACCAAGTGCTATTTATTAGTCGGGTAGGTTTAGTTACAGCAGTATTGTATGGGACAGCTGATTTTTTTCGCGTTTCCTGAGGTAGGCTCCATAGTGAAAGTTGTTCAGTTTTATGGTCTGAGTTCACTGTTTCAGTATTTGCTAGGCTGTCAGTCTGTCACTTACACCCTGTATAGTCCGAGTTAACGGAGCTGTTCATGTTGTCAGAGTTGACAGGGTTTGTCATATAGTCCGAGATAACAGAGTCGTTCTTGTTGTCTGAGTTGTTCATATTGTTAATCTATAACTATCTATAATTAGACTAATGCTACTTTAATTACGCACTTGCATACTTTATAATATACTAAGTAATACATAATAGGTAAAAGGAAAAAGCTTGGAAAGAGCATAATTTTATTGTTAAGTTAAAATAGTTATTTTTCTTTTTCTTGGTTCCTTTTGCAATTTTTGGCATCACTTCGCCACAAACAACTTTGTATAAAAAAAGGGAAACCTATCATTGGCCTTACCAGTTATTTTTAAGAATTTATTGTAACTATGTTTAATACGCTGTTGGTTTTCTCAATAAATAAACAAATAAACAAATGTTGTCATAGGTTGGTGCAGATAATAATATTGCATTCTCATACAAAAAACAAAAAAAAAACAACAGCAAAGAAAAACGAAACATTTTTTTAAAGTATTAATAAAATTAGTGAAAAAAATGAAATAAAATAATTTTATTAATAACATTATTTTTTTTACTTGACTGTACAACATATTTAAATATTTGACGAAATGCGTACTTGACGAAATGCGTATGGACGAACTGCGTATTGGACGAAATGCGTATTGGACCAAGTGCTACTAGGTCGTTCAGTTTCATGGTCTGATCATCCCCTTAAAAGTGTCACCATATTAAGAAGGACACTGGCCCCGATTCGGACTGTGCCACGACTTAACTTAACTAAATTTATTCCTGTCACTTTCTAAAATAAGATTAAGAAAAGAGACAGAAAACCAACAGCTGACTTTAGTGCTGTCAAAGTGACGTTACACGCCCAAATCGCTTTAAATAAGATGGCGTACATTATGATGGCATCTTATTTTGGGCGTGTAACGTCACTTTGACAGCACTAAAGTCAGCTGTTGGTTTCATGTCTCTTTTCTTAATCTTATTTTAGAAAGTGACAGGAATAAATTTAGTTAAGTTAAGTCGTGGCACAGTCCGAATCGAGGCCATTGTATACCAAAAAGCACGAGAGATATTTAAAACAATGAATACACAAAAAACTAACAAATAAGACGGTCTTATCGCTAATTATCTTCTTTCGTAATCTAATCTTACCTTTTACTTTAAACAAAACTATTTTTTGTAGCAATTTTTACGTATATAACTTGCTTAATCTCACTATATTTTGCATTTAGAACATGGAGCCTCTATCGTTACCCGTTACATACTGTCTGGCGGACAACGTAATGCGCCGCCATAAAAACACGCTGCAATAGAATGAAATATACATATTATTATAAAAGTTACTTATAATATAGGATGTGTTTTATATTTAATGTCACGTATTGTAAGTATATAATAATAATATTCGCGTATTGTTGTTTAAAAAAAACTTTTATAAGTGGTTTCCACTGAGGTACAATGTATAGAGTAAACATCGCGCTTCATGACGTTGTCCCATTCAACTGCGGCGATATAGTACTCTGGCGTTTAGTCTCTCTCTCACTGCGGTCACGTGTATCAGTTAGATTGAAAAAAAATTAATCTGCATAAAAAATGCCGTGATGTGTACTGAGTTACTGCACAAACAATTCAAGAAATGTAAGCAAATGTAAAGGAATAACTTTTCATAGGTAAGCAAGATGAATTCATTATTTTTTTCCGGCCCTCGAAAATGCAAATAAGGACAAATCTATACACGAAAAAGAGAAGACAATAGACATTGCCAGTCATGTAAATTATAGTGAAGGACAAACATATAGGTGAAAAAGAGAAGACAATATATATTGCCCACTCCCATAAATTATCGTGAAGGACAAACCTATACGCGAAAAAGAGAAGACAATAGTAGGTATGCCCGAAACTATGCAAAGTTCGTTCTGGGTTAAGTCGATAAAAAATTTTTTTTGTCTTTCTCGCGCTTATAGTTTTTACTATATTTTGATCTCTCTCTCTCTCTCTCTGTCTGCAATCTTTTTGCACACGCCACCCCCCCCCCCCCCCCTTCCCGTCCCCTCACCGGCTGCGCACATAGCGCATGAATTTTGTTTGTCGCAATAACTCTATACATTTCCATTACATTCCTTCTCAATTTATGCTGAAACCTTAGAAAAGTATATCTCTAGAATGAGCCTCATGCTTCTACCGTATATAACAAAAGGGGCCAACTTTTTTATGTTGGTGTGCGTGAGGCGTCATACAAATTATATTTCTGTACGTGTACACTGTACAGGGTGTAACAAAACACCCTAGTAATACTTAAGGGGTTGCTTCAGACCATCAAACTGAACAACTTTCACTACGGAGCCAACATCGAAATCGCGAAAAAAAAATCCGCTCTTTCATACAAACTGCAGTACCGTTTCGACTCAAATGTATGGGATAGTTATTATTTTTTTTTTTCTCGGCTTTGTATATGGATAGGGTTTAGAGGGCAGTACTGGTTGCAATTTTTTTCGACGTTTTCGTAGAGCTCTTCGACTATTTTTAAATATAAATATAACTTATCCAAGGCTGACACTTTCTTAAGGGGATGATCAGAGCATGAAACTAGAACAACTTTCTCTAAAGAACCAACATCGAAATCGCGAAAAAAAAATCTGCTGTTCCATACATTTGGCTCGAGTATAGGATTGCAGTTTTGTATGGTCGAGCAATTTTTTTTCGCGATTTCGATGTTGGTGTCGTAGAGAAAGTTATTCAATTTCATGGTCTGATCATCCCCTTTATAACCGGTCAAGTTCGTGTTGGGCCACGCGCAGGTTAGGGTTCCGTAGTTGCCCGTCATAATAGTTATAATATGGAGTTAGAAGGAGGCTTTTTTGTTTCACACGGTTACACGGCTAATAAAGTGTAAAAAGTACATTTTCTAAGTTGGTTGACTATTACTCTTAAACTTGTAAAGCCTACTTAGCGGTGATAGTTTTCCTTATAATTTCTTTATAGATACTACTGCCACGCATTTTTTCACATTTATCCAGAAACCATCGTTTAGCTGGCAGGGGGGGGGGGGGGGGGGCGACGCACAGGGGGACACTTGCCTCTAACAAAAATGTTCACTTTAAGAATGAGTGACTTTATGAATGAGAATGAATAAATGAATAATAAAAGCGGTCAAGTGCGAGTCGGGCTACTCGCTCACCGAGGGTTCCGTACCACACAACCACAGAACACAACATTATTAACTTAGAAAAAAAAACTTTTTTTGTCCGGGACCTTCAGCGCAAGACCGACTCATACTTGACCGGTTTTTAGTATATGTTGTTATTCTGTAGAGCTTGCTCTATAATCACACTAAGTTTGACGCTTGTATGTATTACCGTTTTTACTATAGAGCGTGAAGAAAAAACGTTGATAAAAACTAGTTTCTTGTTGAGAACCCCCCTTAATTTTTAACTTTTTGACATTTTTATTATTTGCTAACAAATCCGCCGTAATAACGCATAATCTATGAAAATTTCAACTATCTAGCTATTACGGTTCAAAAGTTACAGCCCTAAATAGGTAGGACAGACGGACGGACGGACAGACGGACGGACGGACGGACGGACGGACGGACAGACGGACGGACGCACGGACGGACGGACGGACAGACGGACGGACGGACGGACGGACGGACGGACATGGCGAAACTACACGGGTTCCTTGTTTATAATAATAATAATAATAATATAATAATTTCTTTATTTGCAGGCAAAAAACCCATATTTGTACAATATACATGTCATATAAAATATCACACACATACATATTTGAATTAAAATGTAAAAATAAAATTAAGATAAAGTAATTTATCAATTTTAAAATTATAAAATCACGTCTTATTCACTTTCGATTCTCGCTCCGATGAACGGACAGCCAATATTTGAATATAGGACTGTCTAGCCCACTGCTGACTGCCTGCAATATGCTGTTGCTTGAGCAGCACAGTCTATCCCAAAACGAGGCTACGCGAGCCCTCATCACTGCGAAAAAGTCGGGCACCCCCGCTTCGGCAAACATACTCGACGCGCTACAGTAACGTGGCAGTCGCATGAGGGTACGAAAAGCATCATTGTATTGCACCCTCATGGTACTGTAAGACTTACGTTTAAAATTGACCCAGAGTTGGCAGGTATAGAAACATTGACAATAAGCATTAAACAGTGTCAATTTTACCTCATCGCTACACTTACCGAATCTGCGCGCGAGCATGTTGCACCGGACCGACAGTGCCCTCTTTGGAACCCTAAAAAAGTGTCAGCATATTATGAAGGACCACCCTATACAGGGTGTCCCAAAACTCTACGTCAAGCCGAAAACAGGAGATAGTTGAGTTTATAACTGTTTAGGGAATAATAAAAAAATAAAATCCAAGTCTGATAGTTTTAGAGATTTTATAATTTTTTTAACATTAGAAAATTTTACCACTTTGCGCCCAACTTTTATACTTTTACTACTAATTTTTCCATTTTTTCATGAAAATATTTGTTATGGAATTCTGAATAACCTTTTCAGACGAACCAATTCAAAAATAAAGGATTAGTGCCATACTTGTTACAGAAAACACTAGGTATTTTCATTCAGACCTCTGCGGTAAATTTTTTTCTATGTCAACATTGAGACTGTAACTAACTACAGAGAGTTGTAACTACATTTAGTTTGCAGTGCCCTTACAGGGTTCATGTGCGCCCTATTCTTATGTGTCCACCTTATAAATAACGCTCACAGGCACATACATTGTAATGATCCCAAGAAAGCACTATTGATAGGCTGTTTATTATGGAAACCATACAACAACGGCACAAACATATAAACATCCATGACCGAACCGGGAATCAAACCCAGGACCCTGGTTTGGCAGTCCGGCGTGGTAACCATTACACCAACCGGGTCGTCACACCAACCGGGTCGTCCCTTATGTATGTCGTCCCTTATGTAACCTTATGTAACCACATGAAGCAATAAAATATTATGACTATGACTATGACTATGACTACACCCTGTATAAAAAATGTATGACGTTAACCTGGCAAGTTACTTCAAAAGCTGGCCCATATAATCAAGTTTTCAAAAGGTTTTTTTTTTTAATTTCTAAGCAGTATTAACTAGTTATTAACCTGTTTTCAAGGTTATATTTTTCGTTAATAATTCCGGATGCTAGAACTACGGCGGCGGTTTAATACAAAGATATTTTAGTATGCAATTATTGTTTTCAAATCGGGTTGTGTCAGCATATTAAGAAGGACCTTGTATACCAAAAAGCACGAGAGATATACTTAAAACAATAAATACACAAAAAAAAACAAATAAGACGGTCTTATCGCAAATATCTTCTTTCGTAATCTAATCTTACCTTTTAGGTACTAGAAACAAAAATATTTTTTGTAGCTATTTTTCCGTATATAACTTGCTTAATGTCACTATTTTGCATTTAGAACATGGAGCCTCTAGCATCACCCACTACGTACTGTCTGTCTGGAGGAAAACGCAATACCATCAAAAACATAACTTGTAAAAAACCCAAGTCTCGCAACTCAGTTCTTCTACCGTAAAAAGTTGTGAGATACCTGTAATACCAAGTCGGTTAATTTATTCAGTCCCTACTTAAGAGTCCTTCTGTCTTAAGTTATTACGTAATTAGCTAACCAAACAACATCTTATAGTGACCATATCAATATTAAAAATCTTTTATGTTTTAAATAAATAGATTGACTTGGCCATCGCATGAAAACACATTGTATCTCACAAGTTATACGAGTACTTACATATTATATTTGCGATTGCCAAGTCAATCTATTTATTTAAAACATAAAAGATTTTTAATATTGATATGGTCACTATAAGATGTTGTTTGGTTAGCTAATTACGTAATAACTTAAGACAGAAGGACTCTTAAGTAGGGACTGAATAAATTAACCGACTTGGTATTACAGGTATCTCACAACTTTTTACGGTAGAAGAACTGAGTTGCGAGACTTGGGTTTTTTACAAGTTATGTTTTTGATGGTATCTCATTTCTTTTTGTAGGTAGTCTTCCTCTTTTTCTTTTCCGGTACTACTTCTGGAGCTTCATCGACACTTCATCTATGATGAACAACACCACTTCTTTCAAATCTGATCTCAGAACTTGGAGCACTTCATCAAAAAGTGGCTTGTACTTTGGTATTTGCTTACCAACCAATAGTAAACCAATGAATAAGCCTTTCATGTCGTCAAACTAATATTATAGGAATCGAAATTATGAACGAAAATCGCTATAGGTAAGATTTCCAGGTCAATCTGAACAGCAAGAGCGTTTGAACTATGCTATGTTATGCTATGCTACAGCTTGACCAGAAAGAGTAGAAATTAAATGAGGGCGCCACTATCGCTTTACATGGCAACACTACACTACGACTTAAACTATTTTGATACTTACTGTATTTTCTCCAAAAGTTTATGCAAAACTTTATCTATATTTAGCGATTTTTTTGTTTGACAGCAGCTAAATTTTACACCCTATAAAAATTAAAATTTTCGGCAACAGCATGGCTAGCATGGCAGCGTGATATAGCGCTATCATACGTTCGCTCTCTATTTCCACGCGAACGAACAAGATAAAAGGCGTGATATAGCCGTATCACGTGCAACATGCTACGCCTTCTGTATTCTAGTTCTAGAATAAAATAATGAAAACGCATATGGAAGTAATAAATAAACTCTACAACGTGTTAATGAATTAACGCAAAACTAGAAAGTAGTTTGTTAAGAATCGAGAGCAGAATCGAATTATCGTGGTTTCAACATAGGTAATTTTTTTCAAAATACCTATTAAATATTTTTTTATAAAAATTTTAAATTTTCTGAACCCGATGTCAACCCACCGCACGGGCACACTCACCCTACTTACTACCGAAACAAGATTCTTAAAATGTATCCATGAGTACGTTAGCGCTTTCATTCATTGCTGAAATGATACCAAATCATTTTAACCTCAAAACTAAAAATGCGAATAACTTTAAATTTTAACTATAAAAATAATGAAATTATTGTTGCAATCTAATTATTTTGTTATAAATCAGTTGGGGTGTATGAGGTTTTGCGCTAATTTATAAACACGTTATATATTGTACTTTCAAATTATTTGATTCTGAACTGTATTAGTATTAATATATTAGTACCTACCTGTACGGTTGTCTTATTTTTGTAGGTCCGATATTTACATTTCTTCTTTATAAGATTTCCATTTATTGGCATGGCAGTTTTTTAACCGAAACATTCCGGGCGGAAAATTTTTGCGGTTAAAATATTTTCCTACAAGCAATACAGAGAAACCATAAAAAAAGTATTCGATAAATATTAGTCGCAGTGAAGATAAACGAACCAAACCAAAAATATTACATGCAGGAATGACATGCGAGAATCAAAATTATGCGGTCCACATGCGGTCCACGCATAGGTACATAACGTCGTAGTGATTATATTCTCTTTGCATAACGTCAGTTTTATCAATATACGCCAAACGAGACAAACTCGAAAGAAAATGCAAGTGATTCCATTCTCTTTGAGAAAATGACCTAAACTGGACCTAAATGATTATTTTACAGATGATAACTGACGATAATTGATATAATTATAGTAGAGAAAATAGATATCTACCATATTATCAGTAAATCGCTTGTAAAAAACATCCAATCAGTTCCAATTTTCCCCGCATGATATACCTCCAAACATAACAGAAAATGACACTGTAAATCGCTAGACTTGCACCACTTTTTGTTGCTTTATCCATTTGAAATAATAATAAGGACATATTCAAATATTTTATGGTAAATTTTAATTCGAAATACATAAAACTGCATTTAATGTTTTTTTGATTGACAGTTTGACGATAAAGTACTCTTTGGTTTGACGTTTTCCATAATGTTGTCAAAATAATGAAAAAGTTTAGTTTAGTAATTTAGTTCCGATTTATTTAATTTCTAGAATTTACGGTCGTACCAAGAAGCTTACAAACAAGGTATGTAAGCTTCTTGGGTCGTACTGTACGTTATCTTAGTACAAAGTAAGTGGAACGCTGATTTTCCATAGACAGCTTCCGCTATCTATCGGTTACGTTTCGAAGCACTATGTGTTGAACTAGGGTTCATAGGGTAATGTGGGTGTGGCACCCCCCGGTGCTAATAAGCGGCAACGCTATAATAGGACGTTTTAAAATTCAAGGTGACTTACCTATCTACAACCAATATGTATACATATTAATTTATGGTATGGTATGAGCGCGGGGCTGTAGGTATTATAAACTTCTTGGCGCGGGGTAATTCATTTACTGCAAATGTAACTTTGTAATGTTATATATTTATATGGGATTACAAAGTTATTTATGCAGTAGTTTTTCCTTGATAGACTTAACACTATAGACGAAAATTGTTTCGCTTACGCTTAGCGATCTCCTTTTTTAACTAGAGCGAATTTGCTATATGCATCTCTTATTGAGTGAATATTGACAAGACACGTGCTTCCAGAGCGTGCTTCCTTCTCCTAGTTCCTTCTAGTAACTTACAAAGAGAATGGAATCACTACAGTAACTTATCTTTCTACGTAGCGATCTCCTTTTTTAACTAGAGCGAATTTGCTATGTGCATCTCTTATTGAGTGAATGTTGACAAGACACGTGCTTCCTTTTAGTACCTTCTCTTTCTACACTTAGCACTAATAATTGTATTCTAAATTTGAAACGTCTATCTGCTAGAAGTTATACTTGTTCCTATACTCCATTTTTATTAAAGACGAAAAAAAGAAGATCACAGAAGCAGGGCTACGAAACCTTTTCAGACCGTGACCATTTTATAAAAAATTCGAAACACTTATGTCAGTGTTTGATGACCAGTGGTCGGCGTAGGTAGTGCCATTTCGTGGGATTCATGAATAGTGTCATAACGTGGACATGCCCTAATCCCATGATTTCATGCATTAATCCCGGGATTTGCATTTAATTGATAATTTGTAAAGAAATAAATTCGTTACTTTATATTAAAACGTTAAATATTGCTGGCTGCCTAGTTATGCCTAATAATAATAACTTTATTATTAACTTTACTTTTTTACTTTACTTAAACACGGTAGGTACTAGGTACCTCGGTATTTCACTAGTGAAAATGAACGAATTAAATATTTAAAATGACTAAATACGATATTATCTTAAATTTATTATAAAAATAGTGTTTCGAACCCATTATTTAATATAACAATAATTAATTTATATAGAGGTAAGACAAATATGTACAAATCTATATTGCCCGACTATTGCAAATTAACAATGACTAACTAAACATACATTCATTTTTTAATGTAAAAATTGCAAATGCATTGTTGTATTAAAGCGAAAGATATGCACCTGTCTGGTTTTATTCTGATACAATAGAAAGAGACAAAAAATAACATGCGACGCAAAAAAAGCGCGCGACGGCTTGGCAACATAGCTTTCTGTCTTAGAAACATGGCTCACTCTCTTGCTACGGTTCGTAGAGTGCGTTTCTCGTGTTGTTTGCTGTGTTGAGTGTATTTTAATTCTGATTTGACCCTGGCTTGTTCACTGGTTTCTGGAATCTTCTTATACTACTTTGGCTGTGATCTACGTTCTCCGATTGACCCTTCTGGGGTGATTGGGGATCTACCTCCTAGTGGTCCACCCCGGGCAACGCCGCCACAGACTACAACAAGTTCGTGGTGTCGGCTGAACGATCCCCCACAGCGGTGGTAGGCTTTTTTGCTTTACAACCGAATGCTTCCAAAATAGATATCTGGGGGTTTCTGCCATCTCCAAACACGAATCTGAAGCCAAAAATTCAAAGAAATGGCCGCCATCTTGAACTTTTTTGCTTTACAACCGATTGCTTCCAAGATCGATATCTGGGGGTTTCTGCGATCTCCGAACATGAATCTAAAGTCAAAAATTTAGAAAATCTGGTACTTTTCCGGAGATTCCGGAGTGAGATATCTATTTCGGAAGCAGTCAGTTAACAAACAATTAAATTCAAGATGATCTTATTTGTTTTTTAACCTTATTTGTTTTCCTTCCAATTTTCTGATTTCTGATATCAGATTCATGCTAATAGATCGCAGGAACCCCCAGATATCGATTTTGGAAGCAATCGGTTGTAAAGCAAAAAAGTTCAAGAAGGCGGGCACTTTTCTGAATGATGACTTCGGACCCGTGTTTGGTGACCACAGAAACCCCTACATATCGGTTTTGGAAGTAATCAATTAAAAAACAAAAAAGTTCAAGATGGTGCCACTTTTCTGAATTTCTGACTTTAGATTCGTGTTTGGAGATAGCAGAAACTCCCAGATATCGATTTTGGAAGTATTAGATTGAAGAACAAAAAAGTTCAATACGGCGGCCACTTTTTTGAATTTTTGACTTCATAGTCGTGTTTGGAGATGGCAAAAACCCCCAGATATCTATTTTGGAAGCATTCGGTTGTAAAGCAAAAAAGTTCAAGATGGCGGCCGTTTTTTTGAATTTTTGACTTCAGATTCGTGGTTGAAGATGGCAGAAACCCCCAGATATCGATTTTGGAAGTAATAGATTAAAAAACAAAACAGTTCAAGATGGCGGCCACTTTTCTGAATTTTTGACTTAAGATTCGTGTTTGGAGATGGCAGGAAGTTATCAATTTTGGAAGCAATCGGTTGAAAAACAAAAAAGTTCAAGATGGCGGCCACTTTTTCGAATTTCTGACTACATTATTTATTTTCCTTTTGCAGCAATTAGTTTACAATATGTTACAATGTTTCATAATTTTAATCGAAAATGCAGAGCTTCAGGTCGTTTTATGGTTTGTCGAGAAGACTTTATTCATTCTGCGAGAAGTACGAACTGTTTGACGACAGCCAATACGGCTTCCGGAAAAATAGATCAACGACTCTAGCAGTGTATAAATATATCCAAGAGATACTATCCCTATTAAACAATAAAAAATACGCAATAGGGATTTTGCTTGATATGACCAAAGCGTACGAAAAAGTAACATTCAAAGTATTGCTCGATAAACTCAATGGAATCGGTGTACGAGGGGCGGCCCATAAATGGTTTACGTCCTACTTATCAAGCCGAGAACAGTGCGTAGAAATCGAAAACTATGATCTACAAACGGGAATGATAAGTAGCTACAGATCAGGAAAAATAATAACTAATAACTCGATTCCCCAAGGAAGCGTTCTTGGATGTTTACTATTTTTGATTTATGTAAATGATTTACCTAAAATGATGGAAGAAACTTGTGTCCTATTTGCCGACGACATCTCAGTCTTATTGCCGTGCCAAAATGATAACGAAATAAACCTGACTATTAAACTAACCAGTATTTTTGATAAATTGATAGCCTGGCTTGACGACCACAACCTAGAGGTGAACTTTAAAAAGACAAAAATAATGCAATTCAGACCTTGCCAAAAACGCCCACTGAATTTCACTTTTACATACCAAAACACACAAATAGAATGCGTCGACACCTTCACGCTACTGGGTTTAGATATTGACACGCACATTAACTGGAAAACACACATCCAAAGAATTAAAAATAAGCTATCCCGATTTACATATGCCCTGACAGAATTAAAAAAAACTACTGACATGAAGACCGCGCTTTCAGCTTATTACGCATATGCACACGCATGGCTACGATATGGGATATTATTATGGGGAAATAGCACGGACGTGGAAGATCTCCTAATCCTACAAAAAAGGTGCGTGAGAATCCTTGTGAATATCGACCAAATGGAGAGCTGTAAACCACACTTTAGCAAACACAGGATACTCACGCTACCATCTTTACATATATTTGAGGTGTGCAAATTCGTAAGAAAGTATAACGACTTTTTTGAAAATGCAAAAAACACATATAACGGTCGACATAATTTGAGACAGAGAGATAGACTGGTATTACCTTTCTCAAAAATGGAACTCTATAGGTCCGGCCCATACTGCATGTCCATAAAAATCTATAATAAACTGCCGCCTAATATAAAAAACGATAATAAAGACACCTCTTTCGAAAAACACTTAAAGGACATACTATACCAAAAATCGTACTACAAAATACAGGAATACCTGGACGACAAACTGTAAAATCCCTACTTTTGTGTAATAAATACACTTTTAATTTAATTTAATTTAATTTCTATTTATAACATTACAAAACGTACATGAAAATATCTCGGTCTACTCATAAAACCTAATTAAATTTTGACTAGGTAGGTATGTTTTAATTTTCTACTATGTTTAATTTTATTGTTGACTATGTGTAATTTTTGACTATGACATTTGTTTTATTGTACCTACTTTATGTTGACATTATGCTTTTTTACCTATTACTATGATTTAATTCGTTCCGTTATCTGACATTTTTTATTATTGTTTTGTATTTATAATATTGCAATTTATCGTAGATCGTTAATTTATCATTATTGTCGCCTTTATTTTATTCTATTTCAATATCAATTTAATAAGTTATTTAACAATTACAATAGACACTGTTGCAAAATTGCTGTGCCCTAACAGGGTCCCTGAGAGTACTGTAACCTATTTATAAGATCTGTAAAACCTCAAGGATGCAATAAAGCTTATGATTTATGATTTATGATGATCTGCTGGCAACATTACGCACGTCACTGTAGCACCCGTGTGCCATACCATGCGACGCCGCCGCAGTGACGGCTGCTGAATTGACGCAGTGGCAATGCGTAACCGTGTATGCTCCTACGTGCGGTTTCATACAACTCCTTGCTTCACAAACGACGGGCTGCCGTATGACGCTCCGTCTTGCGTCCAGCGTGTGTGAATAAAAACCTATTAATCTTCTGTAGTCTGTCGCCTAATTGTCATCATTATCTCGTGACGATTATATCCACAGAACATTATAAGAGAAGTTAGAAGTGCAAATTAGGCATGGAACGCGTGCCACACGGTTATGCAATGATTTGCATAAGGTGCGCGGCGTGGTGCGAGCGAGAGGGCATAAGTAGTTGTAGCAGCGTGAGTGGGAAGATACGTGGTGACAGTCGTCTCCTAAGCAAAAGCGCTACTTTGCATTTCTAAACCCCCTTATAATGTTCTTGGATTATGAATGAGGCGTTTTGGTAAATAAAAATTTTTTACAAAAAAAGTAAAAACCGACTTCAAAAGTAAAAAATAAAACAAATTAATTTCCTTATAGATTTGAACGTAAAAGTCATAGGCTGAAATATATGATTCAGATATCAGTTATATACGCAAAGGGTACATTGAAACGAGGCAAATGGTTCAATCGCAGACGATTTGCTGTCAACTTTTGAGGAGTTCTATTGTGTAGCTCCGAAGCGCGTCATCAGATCTTCACAAAATTAAAATAGGACCACCTCGGGAGTATACCCTTTCAAACGAAAAAAGAACTTTTTAAATTGGTTCACAATTGACGAAAATATCGGTGAACATACATAAAAAAGAAACATACAGCCGAACATAGAACCTCCTCCTTTTTTGAAGTCGGTTAAAAAAAATGGGACCCCTTCGGGAGTATACCCTTTCAAACAAAAAAAGATTTTTTTAAATTGGTTCACAATTGACGAAAATATCAGTGAACATACACAAAAAAAAATACATACAGCCGAACATAGAACCTCCTCCTTTTTTTGAAGTCGCTTAAAAAAAATTACCACAGTAATAAACTAATGCTTGCCAAACGTATTTTCCTAGATTTCCAAGTTTAGAGACAAATTTATTCATACATTAATAATACGATGACGATCATAACGATTTAAATGAAGTCGTAATAATTTTAGTACAATTTTTTAGAATTTTTAAAGATGTTTTTTTCGAATTGTCAATATGGCTACTACTAGCGCCACCTGACGGATTTTTTTCATAACAGTCTTTAAAAAAGCTTCATTGAAACAAAGGCGAACCACATGTGCGCACCACTGCTTCTTTAGGTCTTTCAACATCGCCATTTTGTTGTTTGATACAATATTCATAATTTCTTTAAAGTGGGTACTATAAAGAATCTTTTTTACCTTCTTTTCGCCCCTATCTGGAATGGAGTATAGGCTAGAGAGTTTTGATGATCGGTCAGTGAGTGAGTGACAAAATTAAGAAACTTTGACTAGTTATAATTCTTAAACTACTGATTCAAATTAGATGAAATTTTAAATATACCGTGTTTATACAATGCCTGCTTGGTTACTGAAAATTCAGGCTTCTAGTTTTATCCACTACGAAGTTATAGGGGTTCGAAAATGGCCTGAACTGCTTCGAGAAAAGGATGGTACGGCAGTTCCGCTTTTTTGCTCGACTTGGCGGGGGCACTGCCGTGCCCCCAGATGCCGCAATAAAAACACGCTGTAATAGTATGAAATATATTATTATAAAAGTTACTTATTATGTAGGATGTGTTTTATATTTAATGTCTGTGTTCCTTATTATAACATTACACATGGTGTTGCATATTCGCGTGATTGTAAGTTCTTGTTTAAAAAAAAACTTTTAAAAGTGGTTTCCATTACAGTATCCTTCTTAATATGCTGACACCTTAGAAAAAGTATATCTCTCATAATCATTATGGCTCATTCTAGAATGAGCCTCATGTCTACCGTATAAAACATTAAAAAGGGACCAACTTTCTTAGGTTGGTGTGCGTGAGGCGTCATACAAAATTATATTTGACGAGCATTTACCCGCGACTTCATCCGCATACTAGTCATTCACTTCGAGTTGGCCGCTACCTCCCTTCCCGCTTCCCCGCACCGCACCCCTAAGATACCCTAATAAACGCAATTTTATAACCTTTAGCAACGCAACCACGTACGGCACATCCGTCCCGGTCACTAATATCGCTTTTAATTTTAAATTTTTACTTGCCTTTTATATTATTTTTTGTCGACGGGACCAATTAATGTGGCTGTGAGGAAATTTTGTAACGGTCATCGACGGCCAACTGGTCGTGAACGGGTAGTAAATTATATACCAGATTTTAAGTCAGATCATAAGCTATCAAACCAAAAAAGTTTCATCAAAATCGGTTCTGTAGTTTTTGCGTGATGCTCGAACAAACAAACCCACAAACAAACAAACAAACAAACAGACAGACAAAAAATTCAAAAATTGGTGATTTGGAGTCAGAGACATCTAAAAACCATATCGTAATCTTTTTTTTGTAAATATCTTCAATGTACATACAGACACACTTCTGTTACAGTTTTATAATAGTTTTAGATATAGGGTTTAGACTTGACAATTTATAATAGGGACGAGTTACGCGTGTCATTCTACTAAGAAACATTTTTGCCACTTTTTGCAGGGGGCGAGGTAACATGAAATCCGCAACTTTGGATTTTATTCCCCACAACTTTAGATTCTAATTTTGAATGTTAAAAATCATGAAAAGTAGTCTCGTGTGAACCCCAAACGTTCTATAAGTTCTAAATTATTGTTTCGCTATTATAGACTGTCTCGTTTAGTGATAAGGTATAAAATTGGGTGTAAATGCGCTTTTTTTTCTACGTTTTCGTAGCTTGCCATTTACCTTTCGAAGCAACCCTTAGAAGGACACAATGCAGGATGTCCCAAAACTCAACGTCAAGCCGAAAACAGGAGATAGTTGAGTTTGTAACATTTATACTAAAACTTACTGTTTAGGGAAAAAAATAAAAAAAAGTTTGATAATAGTTTTAGAGATTTTGTAATTTTTTTAACATTAGAAAATTTGACCACTCTGCGCTCCAATTTTATATGTACTTTTACTACTATTTTTGTGTCCGTATAGCTAGCGTACACATGAAAGGGATCTGGCTGGAATTGATGCCAATAAATAGTTCCTAAATAGTGCCTAATTAGTACCTAGGTCAAATAAATAGTGCCTCTGTACTTTACGAGATATATTTTTTTTTACCTGGTACGCTGGCTTGACGTCAAGGTAGCGTACACATTTTCTGTGGCTAAAACGGCTTGCGTTGCAGCATCGAATTTACACTCAAAAAATAGTGCTCAAATAGTGCCCTAGGCATCCAAAATCTCATGAGGCTAGGTCTTCAGGGAGCGGAGATATAAATAAGTCTTTTAAATAAACCACGGGGCTGGCGTTGCGCTGGCGTAGGTACACACGAATTCACAAAATATTTCTTACAGAAGGAGACGTTTCTTTCTATAAAAACTACATCCTCTGCCAGTACTACTACTATTTTATGTAAAGTCGTAGTGAAACAATATAAAAAATCGATGCAAAGTTAAAAACCACGTCAGAGGCCGAAAGGCTGTCTGAAAAAACTCAGACACCAGTGCTCTGCCCACACGATAAGAAAGAAGAAGGTAATAAATCCGGATACTAGAACTACGGCGCCGGCCGGTTTAATACAAAGACATTTTAGTATGGGATTATTGTTTTCAAATCGGGTTGTTGGGCTAACATAACCTTAGGGTTAAAAGCTCCAACAAAAAAAAGGATTAAAAAACGGGTTGAACTCCGGGAGTGCCGGCAGAAGTGAAAACTAAGAGATCTTACGTCTTACGTCACGTGACGTCACGGTCTGACTATATCTATGCTTACGAATTTTCGATCAGGTTACGTGACGTCACGGTCCTGACGCGAGTTTAACATTTTTTACCCATTCCAAAAAGTGCACAACGCCGCTAAAGAAGTTTTCACTTCAAAAAATCGGGTTGTTCTGGAATGCAAAATTTTGAAACTCACACGTTGAACTCCGCAGTTGAAAATGTCAAAATTAATATGGAGACGTGCATATTTCTACAGCTGATTTGACATTAAAAATCATGCTCCAGGAGTCCGATTTTTGAAAGTCAAATCAACAGTAAAAAGATGCGAATCTCCATACATATAAAACATCGTCGCATCCTTTAGATCATCAGAGATTTCATATTAAGTTTGACACAACCCACGCATACCGAATTGACAGCTCGCCGATGTTACAACCGATGTTTGCACGGTGGGTATATGTGCTACCATAAGGAACACTGAATAGAGAAAATAACGAATTTATTTAGAGTTTTTCCAGTGTACCTATTAAAAGATAGGAGAGACATTTCGATGTTCTACCCTCGACAACAAGTTAGCCATTAAGATGCCATTTACCGCTAAGGATTACCACAAAAAACTGTCTGCATCAAAAGAATCTAAAATAAAAAAGTTACTATACAAAAAGCTACTTTTAAACTTACTACAAAAGCCTGAAAACAATTTTCTCCACGATTTCAACGTTTATTTTTTTGCTAAAAAAAAGTTGTTCAGCTTGATGGTTATTAGAGTCTCCTTTAAATATAAGTTAGGCCATATCTGTTACACCCTGTAGAACAACACGCCCCTTATGAAGTTATATGTGACAAAACTCTTATAATGCGACTTTGCTAACGATCCTCACTTGGTAACTTCTTTCCATTGAACCTTTTAATGTTTCGGAAGGAAAATTCCAAGTAAACACCATTTATTAGGTCGACGACTCGAGGCTAAAGTCGCCATTAACAAACATCTCATAAAAACAAACAAAATTAGTAGTCCAGATTATACGTGCAGCGGAAAGATAAGTACGAGTATTGTATTTATAATTTATGAAAAAAAAACATTCGTAACGCTTTATCACATGAACAGATGTACACGGCGACAGGTCAGAAGTGCGATTTTTGAAAATCATACGAGCGACTTGGCAGTAGAAAATGTCAAAATTACTATGGAGATTATGCATCTTTCTACTGCCAATTCGCTCGTATGATTTTCAAAAATCGCACTTCTGATTACCCTGTTTGGACTTTGAACTATTAGAAGTTGAACGCTGCGAATCGTGCGAGAGGGTGCGGTATGTTGTTGTTGTTTCGTCTCACAGATGTCACAGCATGATGCGCCCGCACCCCGGCAGCCGCGTCTACCGCAGGCTCTCTACCGCACTATTTTGTGTTTTGTACGTAGTGTAGTTATGGGTATATAGGGTGCGTAACCTGATGTGTCGCCGTGTGTACATGAACTAGCATGTTGCACGTCATATATCTCTTTCGAACGCACGCAAATAGAAAGATAGCAAAGGCGTGATAGCGCTATATAACGCTGCCTTGCCAGTCCATGCAGCACCGGCAGCATGGCAGCGCTATATAACACTATCGAGCCTTAGCTCTCTTTTTATTTGCGTGCGAAAGAAGGAGATAAAAGGCGTGACATGGCCTTATTACGCGCATCATTCTGCGGTCGCGGAAGACAAGAACGAAAAAAAAAAAAATTACAAGTGCGCGCAACTGCAGTATTCCTACGAAGCAAGGGCATTCGGAGTAAGCAATGTAGAAGGCCTGGTGCGGCAACACCAAATGAGGCCCCCACTATCTTCACAGAAATGGATACTTACGCTTGTTTCGAGCCGGGGCAAAAACTTTTTACTGCAATATTATTAGGTCATTGCAACCTGCAATCCAATGCCTCTAGGTTTTGGTATAAAAGCATGATGATGTCCTCCTTGACGTGTCCATCAACGGCGACACCCTGGGCTTCACCTAGTAGAGTGGGCTCGGATGTGACTAGCGAACCCAAATTACGACCTAAAGGTCCGATAAAACAGTAAAGTTCTCCGCTGTCATTATACGTGTAGTTATAGCTTGGCTTTGGCCGGGTCTTCCTAAAAATTGTATGTAGCATGCTGTCAGGTGCCGTTTCAGGACATCTTTGATTACTGCCCGGTATCACAGTCGGTAGTGAACCTGCCTACTGTGCCGAGGGTCGCGGGTTCGAATCCCGTAAGGGACAAATATTTGTATGATGAATATGAATATTTGTACCCGAGTCATGGATGTTTGTATCTATATATGTATTCTATATCGTTGTCTAGTCATCATAATACAAGTCCAGGCTAGATTCTGGTACTTTAAATGTGACTAGATAATTTGTGTGACATTGTAAAAGATATTTATTTATTTATTTACTGCAAGACGATCGAAAACTAGGAGAGAGCATAGCAAGATATAAATTTTTCAGCTTATTCAAGTTTCCTCACGACACGTTTTCCTTCAACGTTTTGATGGCATTTGGTATTGATTGGGTAGGCTCGGTTTAATATTCTGCGTGAGGTGGGAACGACTTCACTCCTGCCATCCCAAGATACTCCAGGATACCCACCAGCTTGTTAATGTGGCCGAAGACTTCTGGAAGTTACCCCGGTAATCTGAGGTGTTGTACCCGATACTGTGCTAGCTGGTTGCATTCCACGTTTGAGAGCAGTCCGTTATACGAAAATTAAGCTTGATCCTAGCTTGAACTCAGGGCCTCTACCCGCACATTCGAACTTCGCAATTGCGTGAACGTCTTCGTTCCAATATCAACTCTATTACAATGAAGTGCGGACCGAAACAGTGGCGATATATCGAACATCGAAAGTCCGGGTACAGGGCAAGGGCCTCTACCCGCACATTCGAACTTCGCAATTGCGTGAACGTCTTCGTTCCAATATCAACTCTATTACAATGGAGTGCGGACAGAAAAAGTGGTGATATATCGAACATCGAAAGTCCGGGTATAGGGCCAGGGCCTCTACCCGCACATTCGAGCTTCGCGATTGCGAGAACGTTTTCGTACCAATATCAACTCTATTACAATGAAGTGCGGACCGAAACAGTGGCGATATATCGAACATCGAAAGTCCGGGTATAGGGCCAGGGCCTCTACCCGCACATTCGAACTTCGCAATTGCGTGAACGTTTTCGTTCCAATGACAACTCTAATTATAATGAAGTGCGGACCGAAACAGTGGCGATATCGAACATCGAAAGTCCGGGTACAGGGTCTGGCATGAGATGATGTCGTGCGTTCGGATTCAAACCCAGATGCATAATCTCCATAGCAATTTTGACATTTTCTACTGCCAAGTCGCACGTATGATTTTCAAAAATCGCACTTCAGACCGGTACTTTCTCTCGCATCAAAACAAAGTGTTACAATACAATACAATACAACACAATACTCTTTATTTGCACACCAAAAACATAAAATAACAATAATAAAAGCAAACAAAAGGGAGGGAGGGAGTGTTAAGGATTAAGTTTGTTTTTATTATACCAGTTTTAACATAAAACACATTTAGTTACATAAACAAGTACATAATACCTTTTGTAAGCATGAAGTTTTAACCCTCTATGTAAGACTAATTAATTAAAAAATAAATACGAGTACTAATAAAATTAAACTACGAATAAGAATCGTAATAATTAATATAATAATTCAAAACAGTTTTAAAATAATTAGTAATTTGCACCTTTGGGTGCTATTGTACAGGATACTGTATCAGAAGGTGGTGAGGAGGAAGGGGGGTGGGGGGTATCTAAACTATTATCTAATCTAATCTAAACTATTATAAAACTGTAACAGAAGTGTGTCTGTACATTGAAGATATTTACAAAAAAAAGATTACGATATGATTTTTAGATGTCCCTGATTCCAAATCACCAATTTTTGGATTTTTTGTCTGTCTGTTTGTTTGTTTGTTTGTTTGGGTGTATGTTTGTTCGAGTATCACGCAAAAACTACTGAACCGATTTTGATGAAACTTTTTTTGTTTGATAGCTTATCATCTGACTTAAAATCTGGTATATAATTTATGCGGACGAAGTCGCGGGTAAAAGCTCGTATTATCTAAAGGGGTGATTTAGACCATGAAACAGAAGAACTTTCACTTGGAACCAACAACGAAATCGAGAAAAAAAGCTGTACCTTTACATTTTGAGTCGCTGGGTACCTACTGCTGATTTGTATGGAGTTTGATGGTCTAAATCACCCATGGATTAATTTTTTTGCAAATATTTTGCCTAAACCCACACATTGTCCCGTTTGAACGAATTTCGGCAGATTTAAATCGTACTAAAATGTATACCGCGAACGACGACGACGACGGACGACGACGACGACGACGACGACGACGGACGACTAAATTTTTGTGGTCTTGCGATGAAAACTCGGTAATATGCTGGTAATATTGTCTGGGAAACATTCTTACTCTGCGTGACATCAGGGGGTCAATCGCGCTAAATTTGAACGATACTACCAAAACAAAACCACAACCAAAAACGTTACGTTATGCACAATTCGTATCGCGCAATTTATATTAACGGTAACGATTTAGCTTTATTTCGGAAGATACGTTGGCGTAACGTTTGATGTCCGTTCGATCGAATTTTCTGTACCGTTCAGAAAAAAATAACGCGATAGCATTTTTACATCAGCTAAACCAAATCTAAACCAAAACTGAACCAAAACCAAAAACGTTCCGTCCGAACGGTAAAACCGTATAAAATAGCGCAATTGAGGCCCAGAGCATGGCTGCTCTCGGCTCCCGCGGTCGTTGCGACAGACATCGGCCGCGCGCGTCCCTTTAAATATCTCCCTCTCTTCCCCCCACCCTCTTCTGAACATCAAACTGTCAAATGTTACACCCTGTCTAACGTGCGGAATCTACCGTGTACCTACCTATCGATATTACTATCTAAAACCCTGAGAACTTAACTATCTTTACAAATCAAAAGTCTTAGGTTTTAACTTAACACCGTTCGTCTCTCTCTGTCTCGCTCTCAGGTTGTATCCCTTCGAGAACTTGACAGAGACGGCGACATGGAGCTCCAGGTCCTCGATAGCGCCGTCAGCTTCGAGGCGCACGCGCCGGAGTACTCGCGTCACGAGGGTCTTGATTAGGGATACGGCGTATACTCTACCTGCAAGATTAAATTTAATTTCACAGTTTTAATCTAGCATAGGATATGCTCACGACTATATTCCCCGAGAGGGTAGTCAGCGCTATTCTGAAACTTTAGGACATCCACGTTTCACTAGTAGTACCGAAACTCTGTGCACTGTGACGGGGAGTGAGCCCGTCGCCACTTGTAATGGACAGTGGGTACAATACATGCCTTGAAATTGATGCAAGCAGGTTTCCTCACGATGTTTTCCTTCACCGAAAAGCCAGTGGTGTTACAAACCGAACATTAATTCCGAAAAGCTCATTGGTACGAGTCGGCCTGGACGGGGATCGAACCATCGCCTCCTGCACGGCAGGCAAGGGTTACTCGCCACTGGAGGCTGGACCACCACGGCTATCACACAGTAAAATTGTTACACCGCACTTATGGGTTATGGATAGCCTTACGTGAGCCTAAACTTAAGTAGGTAAGGACCAGGGCTGTCTTAACCATATTGGGTGCTTGCTTTTCAACAAGAAATCTACAAATTTTAATTTTTCCATTTTATTTTTTGCCTCACGCTTTCTGAATTTGCCGCACGTATTTGTGAAAACATTAATTTTATTCTTGTAGATTGATAAACAACTGACTGACTGACTTCTTCTGATCAAGAATCTAAATTGGCTTGCACATCGCAAGTCGCAAGTACTCGCAACTGAGCAAGCCGAATGTGCCGAAAGCTGCGTAGGTATCTGGCTGGTTCTACCTTATAGTTGTGTGGGGCCTACCTTATACTTGCGACAGATGGCATTATCCACAACAGCACAAGTCATAGCAACGAAGCTAACAGATGGCACTAGCCGTAGCACTCGCAAATGTGCACGTAAGACAACTGGCGACATCGGTATTCCTTCAGCTGCTAGTGTGCTACACATAGGGTTCACAATTGTATGCAAGACATAAATCGCACAAGACAGTATCACAGAGATCCAATATATGTATATACAAGGTCCAACTCACAACCGTTGGACCACGGTCCCCAGGCTTCACACCTAGCCTAGCGGAAGATCTTCCCATTTCAATGGAGGAACCTCCCAAATGGTTCCTCCTTAGTTATAGAATGAATGTTTATTAACCTAAACAATCCATAGCGCCCAAACTGAACGGTATGTAAGAGTTAGAGTCGCGCGTCTTCACGTTGTCTGGACTAAACCTTCCAGGGTCAACCTTCAGCGGCTCGTCCCAGTACCGAGGGTCCCGGTGCACCTCGTGGATAGGGATCACTACGGACGCACCCACTGGAAGGGTCAGATCACCTGGAAAAGAGATTATTAAGAGTTGTGAGCATTTTATAATACGCCCTCTCAAATTTTTTAATTTTTTTATTTCGGATGGGTTTGCTCTTTACCTCAATCCCGTCCTCAGGACGAAGATCGGGTCGAAGATGTAGCAAGCTAACCCAGAAGAAGCCAATTCACGCGTACTTCAAAGTAATTCGGGTTGAAAGCGCTCGGAACTAGGACGATTTAACCACGGAAATACTGACGCAAGCAGGGCATTCCACTCCTTGGCGGTGCGCATTATAAAATAATCGGAAAGGCGCTTGGTGCGGATATGTGTGTTTTTTTTACTTTATGTGATATTGGACCAGCAATTTCTATAACTGTACCAAGTTTCAACTGCCTATGTTTTACGGTCTCTGAGAAAAATGCCTGTGACAGACGGACGGACGGACGGACAGACACCGAGCTGATTCCAAGTGTTCCGTTTTACCATTTTTGGTACGGAACACTAAAAACGTACCATTTTTAACGGTAACCTCTTCTTCGACAGTGCGCTGAATGAAGGCAGCGATTGACATGTATCTGACGGCCTCCTTGAACACCATGTCCAGGTTGTGAAGCTTCTTCAGTTGCTCTTCTGTCACGTGGCCGTCGTGGGGACCGAGGACTTCTACTATCTCGTTGTAGACACGGTCCTGGAATAGTTTTGTAGTAGTAAGTGGCTACGAAAAGAGCTACGAGCGTAGCTAATGCTACGGTTGCTAAAATGTTAAGAGGATGTGCCCTTTCGCGCTCCATACACATCTATAATCTATCTAAACTATTATAAAACTGTAAAAGAAATGTGTCTGTACATTGAAGATATTTACAAAAAAAGATTACGATAATTATGGTTTTTAGATGTCCCTGATTCCAAATCACAAATTGCATTTTTTGTCTGTTTGTTTGTTTGTATGTTTGTTTGTTCGAGCATCACGAAAAAACTAGTGAACCGATTTTGATGAAACTTTTTTTGTTTGATAGCTTATGATCTGACTTAAAATCTGGTATATAATTTATGCGGACGAAGTCGCGGGTAAATATGCTCGTGGTTTAATAAAGTCAATTACATTTTTTGAACACTATCTAGATTCTAAAACCTCTGTGCTTGTGGGTTGTCAGATTTTCGTAAAAAATGTATCAACAAAGATTTCCATACAAATCTTAAGGCTGCACGGAGCCTTTTGTGCTGCCACCAATCAATTAAACAATATTTCCAAAAAACAAGAAAGTCACATTGTATTATGTTAGTCATTACTGATGATCTGACTTAAAATCTGGTATATAATTTATGCGGACGAAGTCGCGGGTAAATATGCTCGTGGTTTAATAAAGTCAATTACATTTTTTGAACACTATCTAGATTCTAAAACCTCTGTGCTTGTGGGTTGTCAGATTTTCGTAAAAAATGTATCAACAAAGATTTCCATACAAATCTTAAGGCTGCACGGAGCCTTTTGTGCTGCCACCAATCAATTAAACAATATTTCCAAAAAACAAGAAAGTCACATTGTATTATGTTAGTCATTACTGATTTTCAATTTATTGAGTCACTGCGGATTTGTTGTGGCCACTTTTGGCGGTTTTAACGATAATTGCTAGAAGCATAATACTACGTATGTTTCGATAAATTGAAAGCCAATTTAGGACTACAATGTGACATTCTTGATTTTTTTGGATATGTTGTTTAATTGTTTAGAAATAAAAAAATACGATTGAGGTCAGCACAATATTCTCGTTACAGTCCTAAAGTAATCCCTAGCATTGAAATATTTTAACGAAAATCGGACAAACCCAAGGCACGCAGATTAGAATCAAGATCGTATTAAAAAAAAAAATTTCTGGTGCAGAAAGTGGGCGGTTTTAAAGATAGTAACTACAAACATAAAACATATTGGCTTGTGGTATTTCTACAAATTGAAAACTAGAAACTTTTTTTTCTTTGACTTGGTTACTCAAATTATCTAGTCACATTTAAGATACCAGCCTATTATAAAACTGTAACAGAAGTGGGTCTGTACATTGAAGATATTTACAAAAAAAAGATTACGATATGGTTTTTAGATGTCCCTGATTCCAAATCACCAATTTTTGGATTTTTTGTCTGTCTGTTTGTTTGTTTGTTTGTTTGTTTGTTTGTGTGTTTGTTTGTTCGAGCATCACGCAAAAACTACTGAACCGATTTTGATGAAACTTTTTTGTTTGTTAGCTTATGATCTGACTTAAAATCTGGTATGTAATTTATGCGGTAAATGCTCGTACAATATAAGTATAGAAAACATAATAGATACAAACATCCATGACTCTGGTACAAATATTTGATCCTTACGGGATTCGAACCCGCGGTTCTTAGCCACAGCAGGCAGGTTCACACCGAATGAGCTACCAGGACAACAAAAAAAAAAAAAAAAGCAACACAATGTGAAATTCTTGTTTGGAAATGCTTTTTTATTTTTAAGAAATAAAAATAATCTACAGAGGGCAGCACTAGAATCTCGAACCATACATTTAAATCTTAACTGATATATGTATACATAATATGCTCGGAGTTTCCCTGCGAGATCGAAACAGAAATGAAGAGATCCGCAGAAGAACCAGAGTAACTGACATAGCCCAAAGAATTACTAAACTTAAGTGGCAGTGGGCCGGCCACATTGCTCGCAGAACCGATGGTCGATGGGGCCGAAAAGTTCTCGAGTGGCGACCGCGTATCGGAAAGCGCAGCGTGGGTAGGCCCGCCACAAAGTGGGCCGACGACCTGGTGAAGGCGGCGGGAAAACATTTGATGAGGGCAGCGCAGGACCGGTCGTTATGGCGATCCTTGGGGGAGTCCTATGTCCAGCAGTAGACGTCCATCGGCTGAGATGATGATGATGATGATGGTGATATCTAAACTATTATAAAACTGTAACAGAAGTATGTCTGTACATTGAAGATATTTACAAAAAAAATAATTACGACATGGTTTTTACCTGTCCCTGATTCCAAATCACCAATTTTTGGATTTTTTGTCTGTTTGTTTGTTTGTTTGTTTGTTTGTTTGTTTATTTGTTTGTTTGTTTGTTGGTTTGTTTGGGTGTTTGTTTGTTCGAGTATCACACAAAAACTACTGAACCGATTTTGATGAAACTTTTTTTGTTTGATAGCATATCGTCTGACTTAACCTGGTATATAATTTATGCGGACGAAGTCGCGGGTAAAAGCTCGTAAATAATAAACATTTTACCTGCCATTCCGGTAAGTGGGCTAGAAACAGCAGAATGGTTGACGCGATCTTTGCTGCTGCTTCTTGACTCTGAAATAGGAACATGATTTGTTTTACGATTGAAGTAAACGTTGCTCGTATTATCATAGTAAAAGGTTGACCATGCAAATCTGAACAATACATTAGTTTTCAGTAAACATTTTCAGAGTGCAGTAAGCAGCCCCGGATCTAGGATTTTTCCGAGCAGGGGCAAAAACTTGATTTTGGCGCCCCTCCCCTCCAAGGGAGTAGTCATAATTTTTTCCCAGGGACGCCAGGTTCACGTTAGTTAGTTAGGTCGTTGCAATAATACTTACCTGAAACTTAGAGGGAGCGAGGTGACCCTGAGATTTTACAGCAATATGATCCTATAATCCAAAATATGTATCTAATTCTGCAATGGGAATGACTACATGACAAGCCAGGAGCCGATTTTTTTTGCAATATTTTCAAGTCGTTGCTATAAATTATTTGTCAAACTCTTGATTTTGGCGCCCCTCAAACCTGCCGCCCGGGGCGTGGGCCCCGGTTTGACCCCCCCTAGATCAGTAAGCTGGCAGTAAGTAGCGTCAAAAAGATACACACGGTGAAATTCATTAAATCCATTGAAACTAAGACTCTATTATACACCACTAGTTTTTAATTACTAACATAACTTTAAGGGTGTTTTCAGACCATGAATCTAAACAACTTTCCCAAAGAAACATGGGTCGAAAAACGAGAATTTTTTTTGGACCTCCCATAGAAAATCGATCGGCCGATCCGCACTTTTGTATGGAAGATCCAAAAATTTTTCTCATTTTTCGACCCATGTTTCTTTGGGAAAGTTGTTTAGATTCATGGTCTGAATACACCCTTAAAGTTATGTTAGTAATTAAAAACTAGTGGTGTATAATACTGAACAACTTTTACTATGGAAGAATACTTGAAACCGTAAAAAAGATGATGTTTCATACAAAACTGCATTGCTACTTAAATGTATGGAACAGCTATTTTTTTTTCCGATTTTGGGTTTGCTCCAATAGCAACTATACAGGGTGTAACAAAACACCCTAGTAATACATAAGTAGGTGCTTCAGCCCATCAAACTGAACAACTTTGACTATAAAGCCAAAATCGATCAAAAATAAAAAAAATCTGCTGTCCCATACATTTTAGTCAAGCCGGTATTGCAGTTTTGCATGAAACAGCTGATTTTTATTACGCGATTTCGAAGTTGGCTCCATAGTGAAAGTTGTTTAGTTTGATGGTATGAAGCCCCCCTTAAGTATTACTAGGGTGTTTCGTTACACCCTGTATAATTGAATTGAATTCTAGGTCCATTGGCATACTTAGGTACCTACTAGTCCGAATTCGTAAAATAATGTTAATAACGAACACTTCAATCGTCTATCTAGAATTAATATTATAAAATGCAGCTTTGTAATTATCGGAAAAAAAGACAAAGGATGATGCCAGGAAATATATGAACTCTGGTATTCTACCCACGTTAGTCTAGCTGTTTTCTAATAGGCTCCATAGTGAAAGTTGTTCAGTTTGATGTTACAAGGGTGTTTTGTTACACCCTGTATAGGTACCTATTCTGTGCCAGTAGTAAAAGTTGTTCTATTTGATGCGAAGAAACTTAGTTTAAATACATTTTAAATATTCATGATTTCAATTTCAGTCTTTAGACCTACATCTTTTTAAGAACTTCTATATACAGGGTGAGACAAAAAAAAACATTTTTTTAATTCGGAAGAATAGAGAAGACAAAGAATAGAAAATGTTACTATTCTTGGGTCAAGAGCTGACCCCAAACGCAAGCCGTCGTTAATACTATAGGTGCAATAAAAACAATAGAATAACAAGGAAAAACCACAGGAAAACTAACAGTTGTAAATAAAGTAAAGGTCTCCCATTTGACCTCCTGCTCGGTCAGTTCCCCAGACAACAAATATCTGTCCACGATACCCATCGTGGTCGTGACGTCATCGCTCCCTGGATGAACCTTCAGGGCTCTCCTCCTCTTCGCTACTATGTCTGAAGTCATTGCGTCCACTAGTTTTATGTAATCGTTTTCTATCTTCTTTCTTCCTGTGAGCCAATAGATGAGTGGGATATGGAGCCACCATTTTGTCATTTTCTCGAAGATGAAAGAATATAATCTGTAAAAGATAATGCCATATTCTTTGATACGTCAAGATATAGCCTCACTCTTCTAACGTATGAAAACAAACGGGTGAACTTTCTTAGGTTGATGTGCGTAAGGCGTCATACAACTTATCTATGTGTGCGTGCATAGTGATACGCATGGTACAATAATATACTGCGCCTGGTATTCTCTTCCGACCACGTGACTGACCACGTGACTGACACAAGCCTACGTCATCATACCCTTTTAACATGTTTAGCGACCATTTTTTTGTGACGTAGGCTTGTGTCACTCTGGGAATAGAAGACTTTGTTTTTTTAGACCATTGTGATACGGTTTATCGGCCTTGACTGGTTGAAACTCTATCGTAGCTTCGACTGCCTATCTTGACATATAACTTATCAAAGGCCATAATATACTTCTCTTTTCTTTTTCTCGACTCTTTTTTGCGAATATTAACAGCCCGGTAGCACATTCGGTAGTGAACCTGCCTGCTGTGCCGCGGGTCGCGGGTTCGAATCCCGTGAGGGACAAATATTTGTATGATGAATATGAATATTTGTACCCGAGTCATGGATGTTTGTATCTATATATGTATTGTATATTGTTGTCTAGTCATCATAATACAAGTCCAGGCTAGGTTCTGGTACTTTAAATGTGACTAGATAATTTGTGTGACGTTGTCAAAGATATTTATTTATTTATATTTATTTAATAATAATAACTAAACCAGCGGTCGTAGCATCACAGGCGAGATACGGCTATATCGCACCTTTTATCTCTTTCGTTCGCGTACAAATGGAAAGAGAGCTAAGGTGCGACAGCGCTATATCACGCTGATAATTCTATGCTATGCAGGAGTAATTATATCTACTTACATTAAATCACATCACATCAAGTCTTATCTCATTTACGAGATACTGTCGTTAAATAGTACCTATATGACGGTTAATATATTCGACCTGCTTGCGCATGTACAAAAGATCAAGTGTCGAGCTTAGTTGCAAATGTTATCCTAATTACATATACGTTCATAATTATACACCACAAAATTTTTATTAGTAACAATATTTTATGGGTGTATTCAGTCAGAAAAAAGCCGTGGTGGTCCAGTGGCGAGTAACCTTGCCTGCCGTGCAGGAGTTGATGGTTCGATCCCCGTCCAGGCCGCAACTCGTACCAATGAGTTTTTCGGAATTTATGTACGATTTATAACACCACTGGCTTTTCGGGAAGGAAAACATCGTGAGGAAACCTGCATGCTTCAATTCGAGGCATGTATCGTACCTACTGTCTATTACAAGTGGCGACGGGCTCACTCCCCGTCACACTGGACAGAGTTTCGGTATTAGTGAAACGTGGATGTTCTGAAGTTTCAGAATATCTCTGACTACCCCCTCGGGGAAAATAGTCGTGAGCATATGCTAGTATTCAGTCAGACAATGAAACTAAACAACACAAATGTGCGGATCAGTCGATCAATTTCCTGTGGGAGGTCCAAATTTTTTCTTTTGTTTCTAACCCATGTTCCTTAGGGAAAGTTGTTAAGTTTTGTTATAAAGTTACTATAAGTTCTGATCTGAACACATCCTTAAAATTATGTTAGTTAATTTGTATTATTATGATATGAACTCGGTATCCAAATTCAAAAAGGAGTGTCATGTACCTACTCAAATAGTCGACACTAGGCCGACACTCTCTAAAAACACCCTAAACAGTTTAGTTAGCTTTATTTGTAAACTAGAGTTTTCCCGTGACTTCGTCCGCACACATTATATACCAGATTTTAAGTCAGATCATAAGCTATCAAACAAAAAAAGTTTCATCAAAATCGGTTCAGTAGTTTTCGCGTGATGCTCGTTCAAACAAACAAACAGACAGACAAAAAATCCAAAAATTGGTGATTTGGAATCAGGGACATCTAAAAACCATATCGTAATCTTTTTTTGTAAATATCTTCAATGTACAGACAGACTTATGTTACAGTTTTATAATAATTACGGTAGTAACTATTAAATAATCTGTGATAATAGTTTAGATATACTTACGTCTGTGTTATTAATACAACTTCGTCCATGTTTCTGACGTTTCTAGATTCGCCTTTCGATAATCCCATCAGCGTTTCTGAAAATAGACGTATGAACTTATAATGATAAGACACTAGCATGATTTTACTACAGACGCACGACTTGGCCTTTTTCTAAACTACTCGTTGTCGCGGCAAGCGCAACTGAAAAGCGCAGGAAGATGTTATTTTCTATGCAGCGAAGGCGCGTCGCGCGCGAGTAAAGCAATCATACTACGGCTGCTAGTACGTCTAGAATGATTTCTCTGCTTTATTTTTATTTTATTTATTGATTTACTAACAGTTCTGTTGCTGATATCATAAATTAAAGGGCTTAACGCGCTGCGCTACTCACGACGACCGTAAACTCTATGAGCGTGACCCTCTGCGGCACCGGAAAGTGTCGCTCGTCTGTAAGAGCCCTTAGGCGCGTTTTATTTAGAAGAGACGTGGCGCGGACGAGGCGCGGTCGGCGTGCGGTTGGCGTGCGGCAATATAAACCTTATAGTACGTAGTATCAAAGAAGATGGAAAAATTCATCTATGGTAGTATACAGGGTGTAACAAAACACCCTAGTAATACTTAAGGGGGTGCTTCAGACCATCAAACTGAACAACTTTCACTATGGGGCCAACATCGAGAAAAAATAAACAAAATCTGCTGCCCCATACAAAACTGCAGTACCGACTCGACTAAAACGTATGGGATAGCAGATTTTTTTTATTTTTTCTCGACGTTGGCCCCATAGTGAAAGTTGTTCAGTTTGATGGTCTGAAGCACCCCCTTAAGTATTACTAACTACTACCTACTTACTTATCTGCCTCCGTGGTCTAATGGTTATGAGCATTGGCTCTCGACACGGAGGTCGTGGGTTCGATTCCCACGGGGGACACCTAGTGAAATGTCACTTTGTGCATTTTTCCCCAGTTGGTTAGGACATTGCAGGCTGAATCACCTGATTGTCTGAAAAGAAAGATGATTCCGTGCTTCGGATGGCACGTTAAGCCGTTGGTCCCGGCTACTATCTCTGGTTGTAGTAGTAGTCGTTACATAAAAACCACGTCAGAGGCCGTAAGGCGGTCTGAAAAAACTCTGACACCTCGCACACGATAAGAAGAAGAAGTATTACTAGGGTGTTTTGTTACACCCTGTAGTGTTGTTTGGAGAATTATGCCCGCCGTCTCTAGGCCCTGTACCCGGACTTTCAATGATTGATATATCGCCACTGTTTCGGTCCGCACTTCATTGTAATAGAGTTGACATTGGAACGAAAACGTTCACACAATTGCGTAGTTCGAATGTGCGGGTAGAGGCCCTGGCGAGGTCGCTTGGTTGCTTTGCGCGAGCGCAATTTTCCTTTACGACAAAAACGACGCTATGCTACTTACTATAAGGTTTATATTTGTGTTACTTTGACTATCTGCCACTGCCACACGTCTCTTCTGTATAAACCTTATATGGAAGAATAACTCTAAACAAAAGCAACATAATTTTTGGCACCCTTTGAAAAATGACATTTTGTATGAGTTTTGGCGGCAAGGTGTAGTTTTTAAAGAACAAATTTCGAACACTGTGTACTTTTTTTCGGGTCACTTTTTGAGCTTGATTTACATTTCATTCGTAGGTATAAACAGATTAGATACTTACGACAAACACATTGAGTTGTACAATCCACCACATCAAAGTACACATCAAACGTAACACTGGGGTCCTTTCTACAGAGAGCCTCAGCTAAAATCTCAACCTCCTTGTTGAAAACTTCGGCGTAGCATTGTATCGATTTCTTATTGTACGATGGGTTTGCTATCTTTCTGTGATTACGCCATTTTGGTCCTAAAATGGTAAGATGTAACAATACAGGTTGTTACAAAAATACAAATAAACATCAGGGTTGGTTAAGACCATCAAACTGAACAACTTTCACTATGGGACCAGTATCGAAATCGCGAGAAAAAAATCGGATGTTCCATCATCATCGTCATCATATCAGCCGACAGACGTCCACTGCTGGACATAGGCCTCACCCAAAATGGGGAGATTTGCCATAATCGCCAAGATGAGATGCGTTTGCGATGTTCCATACTCTACAGATCTACTCGAGCTAAATGTACGGGACAACAATTTTTTTTTTCGCGATTTCGATGTTGGTCCCATAGTGAAAGTTGTTCAGTTTGATGGTCTCCCCCATAAAAGATTGAATTTTTATTTTTACTTTTGTAACACCCTGTATAGGGTCCTTCTTAATGTGTTGAGGGTTTTTTAAGAGGATGATCAGACCGTCAATCTGAACAACTTTCTCTATGGCACCAACATCGAAAACGCGAAATAAAACTGCTGTTTCATACAAAACTGTAATTCTACTCGACCCAAATATATGGGACAACAGATTTTTGCTATTTCGATATTGGTCCCATAGAGAACATTTTTCAAGGTCAATTGGTCATCATCCTTTTAAAAAGCTGTCAGCATATGACCCTGTACAGTATGATCTGAAAAGGTACGAGTTTGCTATCGTAACGTGATGGAACATAACGACCCACTTTCCCCAAAATTACGTTTCATACAGGGTGTAAAATTTAATCCATTACATATTGAAAGGGTGCTTCAGACCATCAAATTGAAGAGCTTTGTATAGGAATAATAGAATCAACATTGACATCGCAAAAAAAAGTTATCCATAGAAAATGTAAATGCTGAATGAATGTTGATTCAACCCAAATATATGGAACAGTAGATTTTTTTCTCGCGATTTCATTGTTGGTTCTATAGTGAAAGTTGTACAATTTGATGGTCTCGTCGGCGCGGCGTTGTAATGGTCTTATCGTATTTTTTACGTGCAAACAAAGACTATTTATTTAAAAGACGACGCGGGTTTTATTTAATTTTTAGTTACTTTGTTTTGTATTTAAGGTTGGCACCTAATTTTTCGCCGTTGTTTTCGGCGTGGCCAGCAACCAAACTTGAATATTTTATTTCAGAATAGAGTAACAAATAAAAGTTATTAACCTGTATATCCCTAAACTCAATTCGGACGGAGATATAAAGGCTTGAAGTTGAAAATATTACCATTACGCGCACTTCAAGCCTCTATATCTCAGTTCGGACTGAGTTTCGAGATATTTGTAATAACAAGTGTTGTTTTTAACTTTATTCTGGAGTGCGATTTTTGAAACTCATTCACTGAGTTCAGCAGTTGAAAATGTCAAAATTACTGTGGAGATACGCATCTTTCTACTGATCATTTGACTTTAAAAAATCGCACTCCAGAAGTATGATTTTTGAAAGTCAAATCAGCAGTAGAAAGATGCGTATCTCCACAGTAATTTTGACATTTTCAACTGCTAAACTCAGCGAATGAGATTCAAAAATCGCACTCCTGAACATATAAATTTGATTGATGGCCGCGCTAAAAAAATAAAAATAGCGCCAGTTGTAGGCATAGGCTTTTTGTCAAATAATTTATTGTGCAAATTAATATCTTAATTATTGTAAGTAATGATTGATAATAACATCCCTATGGCACCCGTATTGTAGCTCTATCAACTTACTAGGTACAACTACGAATTTTAATAGTGTCACTGAATAAAAGCGAGATTTGACGAAGTAAGTATTCGACCTATCTAGAAAACGTAGTAAAATGTAATCACTTATCATAGTTTACGTCTGGAAAAATTGAGTACGAAGACAACATCTGTTTATTTCGGGAATGTGGTTCGGTTTGTTCCACCAAGTATTTGCATTATTATTGCAGAGCTTGTGATAATAATTATGTTCTTATCTTACCTCCTGTCAATATCCCTGGGCCTATGAAACTTTTTATAAAGTCGTAAAGTGGACCTTTCTGATTGATTTTATTGCTTGTGAGTAGCATCTAGATAAAAAAAAAATCATAAGATCATTATTAAGATTAGTTACAAAAATATAGCAGTCAGCACAAGAGTCGTCAATAGTGATGTGCCGATTCGATTATTTTGCTAATCGATGAATCGATTATGAAAATAATCGTAATCGATTATTAATAGATTTTACCCGATTATTGAAAAAGGATTAAAAATAGTCAAAATGTATTGAAAATCTCATCGTCTCATGAAAGTCTTATGTCTAGACATCCTGAATAAAAATTTGAAATAAAAAAGATACTTTAGTTCACATGTTAATTACTGATTAAAATTAACTTTTTGTTTTCAAAAAGTTATAAAATTTTATCAGACACTTACATACCTATTTGTTCATTAGTAGACAGACACTTACATACCTATTTATTCATTATTAAATTGATACCTACTCGAATCAGATTATGATATCGTCAAGCATTGCCTAGCCTAGTTTGTGTTTAAAAATGCATGAGCATAATAATTTGTTTAAATCCAAACCAAAAATATTTCGGGTATTCCCATATAAGGTTACTTTACCATAGCATAAAAAGAACTAGAGACTGACAGTTTCCTAATAATCGATTGATTAAATGATAATCGATTGTAACCGATTATTATTATAATCGATTAATCGATTATTAATAATCGATTACGCACATCACTAGTCGTCAATAACAAGAGTACACAAAAAGACATAAATCAGCAACATGCTTCGTCAAAACAATGAAATACAGGCAGAGATCTGCAACACGCATCGTCAACATAGGACCCCGAACATGCTCAGTCACAAAAAACTACAAATACTGCAATCCTACTCGACACAATGTTATGGGACAGCAGTAGGCCTATCATGAGTTTTCACTGTACGTTACTACTGTAGTTGCGGCGCCAATTTTGTATGACATAATGACATAATTAGTTCTCAACGTAACCACTAGGAGCGCTGTACGAAATTCAACACAAAAACTGTAGTTTACTACAGTAGTTTCACTGTAGTTTACTACTGTGTAAACTCATGGCAGGCCTACTGATTTTTAGGGTTCCGTACCCAAAGGGTGAAAACGGGACCCTATTACTAAGCCTACGTTGTCCGTCCGTTCGTCCGTCTGTCCGTCCGTCCGTCTGTCCTACCTATTTAGGGCTGTAACTTTTGAACCGTAATAGCTAGATAGTTGAAATTTTCTCAGAATATGCGTTATTGCGGCGGATTTGTTAACAAATAATAAAAATGGCAGAAAGTTAAAAATTAAGGGGGGTTTTCAACAAGAAAATAGTTTTATCAACGTTTTTTCTACACGCTCTATAGTAAAAACGGTAATACATACAAGCGTCAAACTTAGTGTGATTATAGAGCAAACTCTACAGAATAACAAATACTAAAAACTGGCTAAGTGTGAGTCGGTCTCGCGCTAAAGGTCCCGGACAAAAAAATATTTTTTTCTAAATTAATAATGTTGTGTTCTGTGGTGGTGTGGTACGGAACCCTCGGTGCGCGAGTAGCCCGACTCGCACTTGACCGGTTTTTTTTGCGGTTTCAATGTTGGTCAATGTTTGTTGTCACTTACGACTGTAATCCATTTCGGGAGTGTTAGAAACATAATGAAGAGTTACCCACTAACCCACAAATAAATTCGTAGCGCTGAATTTCCCCATACAAAAGATTTCAACGCAAGCTGCAGAATTGTACATAAATTGTTTTTATTACTTACGAGCTTTTACCCACGACTTCGTCCGCATAAATTATATACCAAATTTTAAGTTAGATGATAAGCTATCAAAAAAAAAAAAGGTTTCATCAAAATCGGTTCAGTAGTTTTTGCGTGATACTCGAACAAACGAACACCCAAACAAACAAACAAACAAATAAACAAACAAACAAACAGACAGACAAAAAATCCAAAAGATGGTGATTTGGGATCAGGGACATCTAAAAACCATATCGTAATCTTTTTTTTGTAAATATCTTCAATATACAGACACACTTCTGGTACAGTTTTATAATAGTTTAGATGTAATAAAAACAATTTAAGTTGTTAGTAGGTATAAGTTTTGTTTTTAATTCTTTTATTTTTCTTTAGGTTTAGGGTTATATATGTATATGTATATATTCTGTTGTAAATAAAAACATCCTTATCGCCAAAATGAAGAGTTTGAACAATAAAATATTGCAACGACTTGCAAATATTGTAAAAAAAAATCTCGAGCTTACTTCGCTCGCTGCAAGTTTTAGATATTTTTGCAATAGCCAAATCTGGACCCGGCCACCCCTGGAAAAAATTATTGGTACTCCCTTGGAGGGGAGGGGCGCCAATGTCAAGTTTAGACCCCGGAAAAATCGTAGATCCGGGGCTGATTACAGTCGATGTCGAATTTCCAGTCGAAAGCAAGAGCGGTAAACAGCCGAGACTGTCATTTAATTACATGTTTTTCGACACTCTTGCGAAGAAAAAACTTACTTGTGTTTTGAAAGCAGCATGCGCCTAAAGGGGGACCGACTCGGCCTAGTTTCTTCTTGACACTTTGGCTATTTAAGCGTTATTTCCTGCAGCGTAAGGTATAAAAATGCATGTAGTAATATAACTTACTCTAATATCAGCTGGGTTCGTGATGCACACCAGGAGTTCTGGCCCGAGCCAAAGCTTCACGTACTGGCCGTATTTAGTTATAAACCCGGCTATTATGTTCAGTTGCTCTGAAACAATAAATTATTGAACTTTTTATTACAATAAGTCAAGTAATATATAATAATAATAAATAAAAATCATTTATTTTCACCACAAACATACAAGCAGGCATTCTTATTATATATTGATAGTGAAAAATAAATTATAGTAATAGGTAATAATAAAAAAACTGTAGATCATATTGGATTGCGTTGGGCGTTAAGGGGCGTCCGCCCGGTTTTGAGTAACTTTGTAACCATTTTATACATTAACTATGGCACTTTTTAAGCAGAAAACAAAACTGAACAATCTACAGGATATGAGAAGTGATGTGGTTTTTCTCGAAATCTATTTTAATTAATAAAACTGAAGAAAAACTACTCCAAAGTCACCTCTTTTTTTCCAGTTGTAACCGTTTTACTCTTACATTGTTGATCAGAAGAATATGAAAATTACAAATTTACAATATTCTTCACAATACAATATAAAATGATGTGGTTTTCTTATTTTTTGGAAATTCATAAAAAATCAAACAGGTTTTCAAAGAAAACGGAAAATTCTGACCGGAGCCGCGCTATTGAAGCGGGATGGCTAATTGCAAAAGTTTGCTTGTAAGAAAGAGAGCCTTGCAGATGGGAGGAGTAGCCTTAAATTGCCATTCTTTTTATGTTTTAATTACTTAACCTTTTAATTAATACTAATTATGTTATTGACATTTTAAAAATTGTATTATTTTATATTGTGTCTGTAGTACCTATTAGAATTGTGCCGTCCAATATTTTGATTGTAATTAATATACTTAGTTTTTGACATGGTGTTATTTAAAAATAAGAATGTAGCTTGTGTTTTTAAATATTTTGATTTATTGTTAAAATTCAAAAATATAATTTTACTCATATACAGGGTGTACAATAAAATGGGACAGCTACTCAGAGGGGTGCTTCAGACCATCAAACTGAACAACTTTCTCTATGGGACCAATATCGAAATCGCGAAAAAAAAATCCGCTCTCCCATACAAAACTGCAAACATAACTCGACTGAAATGTATGGGACAGCAGATTTTTTTTTCGCGATTTCGATATTGGTCCCATAGAGAAAGTTGTTCAGTTTGATGGTCTGAAGCACCCCTTTAAGTAGCTGTCCCATTTTATTGTACACCCTGTATAGGGTTCTTCTTAATATGCTGACAATTTTTTAAGGGGATGAACAGACCATCAAACTGAACAACTTTCTCTATGGGACCAACATCGAAATCGCGAAAAAAAATCTGCCCTCCCATACAAAACTGCAAACCTACTCGAGCAAAATGTATGGGAGAGCTGATTTTTTTTTTCGCGATTTCGTTGTTGGTCCCATAGAGAAAGTTATTCAATTTGATGGTCTGATCATCCCCTCAAAAAAGTGTCAGCATATTAAGAAGGACCCTGTATGTTGCTACACCCTTGGGTAAAAATTGCATTGATTCCATTGTAACATTTCATCATTACATCTAATGTATACATGCATTTTAAGGCAATAAAGAACTGAACTGAATTATATAGCTTCATACATTGAATATGTTTGCGGAGACTGGTGACTGAAAAAGGCTTTAACGGCTGTAAAACCTGGCTGGGTATTAGTAGAACAAGCCTCTCTTTCTAACAAGCAAACTTTCGCAATTAGCCATCCCGCTTCAATTGAAAGCAAGATCGCAAAAAAACGCATTTTTCATCAATATCTTTTCTCTTGGGTGTTTGGGGAAAAATCCATCGGTTAGAAGCCCTGCTATAATTATTTACCTTTCAAATGATGGTATATTCAGAAGAAATGGTGTAGTGTGATTCTTGTAAAACTGGTTATAAATCTGAAATCGAGCTTACTTTGCTCCTCTTTTCTATCGAGAAAATTTAATAGAATCGTGTTTTCAACGGTTAGATGCCCTGCAGAAAGAACGTATCTACACTGTTATGTGAACTATATATATTAAATGTAATAATTTGGTTCTCAAAAATCGGTTCGAAAACAGACACAACCAGGCCCCCAACTATAGTAGGAATTTATATTAATTAAGCTAGAGGTGCAATGTTTGTTTGTGTGTTTGTATAAGTGTGCGAGGGATGGCGAGGGTGTGTACTTGTATGTGAGTGAGTGTGTGAGTTTGTTGCGTGTGGGCGTGTGTGGGTGTGTGTGTGTGTGTGTCACTAGAGTACATCAGTCGATTATGATACTATGACCAAGAACTTTTCGGATGACGGCCCGGTAGCTCAGTCGGTAGTGAACCTGCCTGCTGTGCCGAGGGTTGCGGTTTCAAATCCCGTAAGGCTCAATTCCCACTGGCGCAGAGTCGAAGCGTCGGCGGCGTGAAGCGTCACGTTTTTCAACCGTTCTAAATTTATCTCTATTTCTCAATTAATACGGTACGAAATTGTGTTGCGAAAATTTGAAAACACTCAGCGACGCGCGTCTTGGCTTGCAAGGGTCGCTCGGGTCATACCTATATTTCCTGAAGTGCGATTTTTGAACATCATACGAGCGACTCGGCAGTAGAAAATTTCAAATTTACTACAGAGATTATGCATCTTTCTACTGCCGAGTCGCTCGTATGATATTCGCACTAGCATCATCCTTTTTCGCTAATTACAAAGCCGAATTTTATAATATCTATTATAGACAGATGGTTGAAGTGTTCGTTTTTAGGGTTCCGTACCCAAAGGGTGAAAACGGGACCCTATTACTAAGCCTACGTTGTCCGTCCGTCCGTCCGTCCGTCCGTCCGTCCGTCCGTCTGTCCGTCTGTCCGTCCGTCCGTCCGTCCGTCCGTCCGTCTGTCCTACCTATTTAGGGCTGTAACTTTTGAACCGTAATAGCTAGATAATTGAATTCTCAGATTATGCGTTATTACGGCGGATTTGTTAACAAATAATAAAAATGTCAAAAAGTTAAAAAATAAGGGGGGTTCTCAACAAGAAACTAGTTTTTATCAACGTTTATTCTTCACGCTCTATGGTAAAACCCGTAATACATAAAAGCGTCAAACTTAGTGTGATTATAGAGCAAGCTCTACAGAAGAACAACAGATAGTATAAATCTGCCAAGTGTGAGTCGGTCTCGCGCTAAAGGTCCCGGATAAAAAAAGTTTTTTTTCTATGTTAATAATGTTGTGTTCTGTGATGGTGTGGTACGGAACCCTCGGTGCGCGAGAAGCCCGACTCGCACTTGACCGGTTTTATTTAACATTATTTTCGGACTATTAAATATGTATTATATAATATTATGTGCCAGTGGAGCTAGAATTCAATTATAGGACTTTATTGCACACCAAAACAGAACAATAGAAAAAATAGAATTCTTCAGATTTTAAATAAAAAGAGCACAACATAGGAAAACAAATTAACTATAACGACCAAGTCTATGCATAGGTACGCTAAATAGGGGCATTGAATGTCAAGATCGCAAGTTCATAAGTCATAACCATTCTTAGATCTACCGTAGAATTTATCTGAATGCAATGCATTTATTCATAGCTGTAGATTAAAGATTTGCTACAGATCTGAAGTGCGATTTTTGAAAATCATACGAGCGACTTGGCAGTAGAAAATGTCAAAATTACTATGGAGATTATGCATCTTTAACATAACATAACATAACATAACATAAATATTCTTTATTTGCACACCAAAACATACAGCTACATAACATACTTTCTACTGCCAAGTCGCTCGTATGATTTTAAGCAAAATAATGGTAGGTAAATATAAGATAAATACAGGGTGTAAATGCGTTAGATTTTAAAGGAGGATTTTCAGATCAGACTATCAAACTGAAAAATTTCCACTATGGAGATAAAATCGAAATCGTTCAGTTTTATGGGTTGAAGCACCAATGTTAAACATGTGCATGTAAATTTTACACCCTGTATTTTTAAGGATATAAATAAGTATTATTTGTTGGGTATACAGGGTGTAACAAAACACCCTAGTAATACTTAAGGGTAGTTCGGACCATCAAACTGAACAACTTTCACTATGGAGGAAACGTCGAGAAAAAAAAAAAAATCAGTTGTCCCATACATTTTAGTCGAGTCGGTACGAAGTTTTGTATAGGACAGCTGATTTTTTTTATTATTTCTCGATGTTGGCTCCATAGTGAAAGTTGTTCAGTTTGATGGTCTGAAGCACCCCTTTAAGTATTACTAGGGTGTTTTGTTACACTCTGTATAAGTCTAACAAAATTAGTTGAAACAATTTTAAGGGGATGATGACCATCAAACTGAACAACTTTCTCTGTGGGGCCAATATCGAAATCGCGAAAAAAACACAGCTGTCACATATAAAACTACAAAAATAACTCTACCGAAATGTACGGGACTGACTTAGCTTTTTCGATATTGGTTCTGTTCTATAGAGAAAGTTGTTCAGTTTGATGGTCTGATCATCCCCTTAAAATAGTTTCAGCTAATTTTGTTAGACCTTATACATACAGGGTCCTTCTTAATATGCTGAAACTTTTTTAAGGGGACAATCAGACCATCAAACTGATCAATTTTCTCTTTGGGACCAATATCGAAATCGGGAAAAAAATCAGCTGTCCCATACATTTCTCTCGAGCAGATTTTGTATGGAGGAGCCGATTTTTTTTTTCGCGGTTTCGATGTTGGTCCCATAGAGAAAGTTGTTCAGTTTGATGGTCTGACTGTCCCCTTATAAAAGTGTCAGCAATTAAGAAATATATCCGTAGAGCGGCGAGAACCCGTTGGATGAGGGCAGCAAGCTGTATATGACGGTCTGATCATCCCCTTAAAATAGTTTCATCTAATTTTGTTGGACCTTGTATGTATGTTACGTACCTTCTGGCCGGGACATGAAGACCAGAGCATTGCCAAGTACAGGCAAGCCAGGGGGTCCTGGCATCTGCGTAGCCAGATGCAACATACGTCTGTGACGCCAGCGCCAGTATTGCCAGGAAGCTAGACCAGCCAGTAACACAGTCAATGCTGCCCATATGAAGTACATTGCTGGTCTAAAATGGAAACCAAGTGAACATTAGCATAGTGTAAAGAACTAATAGTGTTGATGCGGTCGCGGCAGACCAATCGTGCGGGGCGTGCGGGCGCCGGGAGGAATGCGTCCCGGCCCACGCTGCCTGCGCGCGTACCCTAACAGCGAATTGAATTAGGGTACGCCCATCCCCGCCGTACCCCGCACGCCGTGCGGGCATAGACCCGCCGCGACCGCTGACCTTTATCAATTATTTTATTTATACTATGACATTAGCCACTCAGGATACGTGCCACAATCAGGCACGTATCCAGGGGGCATAGGTGGGTTTATCCGCCCCCCGAAATCCGAATATTTGTATGGAACAGTGATTACAACTATACTTTTTTCATCGTTTTTCAATTAAAGTCCTCTCCCAAACCAAATTCTGGATTTATGCTTAGCTTACAAATAAGTTAACCTATGCTAGTTTGATAGACTTTGTATATACATGTGGGAATGGAACGTAGGGAAGTCTGAGTGTAACGGAATGCAGATAATGTGAGAGAGGGATGACAGATTGGATGCAGTGTTGTGTGATAGGGATACAAGATGTAGGACGAATGACAGGCCAGGTAAGAGAGGGATGGGAGACAAGGTGCGTATGTGCGAGAGAGATGGAAGAGAGTGTGACGTAGGAGGAAGCTGGGAGGAGGGATGCCTCTTCGGATTGCAAGATGGACGGACAAGGGTCGTTTTTTGGGAAAAGCCTATGTAAAGTTATAATATAAAACGCTGTACTCTTGAAAGATTATTAAAACGTAGTTTATCGAGCCATTCAGTTTGTTTTGCTTGCTTCAATCCCACATATATATATATATTTTTGTGGCTGGACCTAGTGGTAAGATGGTTTTAGCTAGACAGACCCCAGTGGAACGTGGGTGCACGATAACTATTGCTTATATGTATAATTATGACCATAACAAATATGGTTAATTAAACATATTAAAACGGTATATTTGAAATCTAAATAGGTATACGCTAACTAAGTTTCACTTTCAGCATAAACTTTGAAACCATATCTCGGACTCTGATCTTGATGGACTTCATCCATTGTTTTTAATAGTAGAATAGTACCGTCTGTGACATTAATTGCTTTAATTATCCAATTTAACCATTATTAATCTAACATGAGGTTACCGTTGTTTAGCCAGCTCTGCTTGAATTGTGTTTACTCAATCTGCGCTCTCGTGTACTAGGTCGCGTTCCAGCAAACTCATGTTAATGCGTTAGATCACGCGAGAATTTACTAGTGAAGCGTCAACATACCTATCGAATTTACTAGTGAAGCGTCAACATACCTATCGAATTTACTAGTGTAGCGTCAACATACCTATCGAATTTACTAGTGTAGCGTCAACATACCTATCGAATTTACTAGTGTAGCGTCAACATACCTATCGAATTTACTAGTGTAGCGTCAACATACCTATCGGATTTAATAGTGTAGCGTCAACATACCTATCGAATTTACTAATGTAGCGTCAACATACCTATCGAATTTACTAGTGTAGCGTCAACAATCTATCCAATGCAAATCGAATTTACTAGTGCAGCGTCAACATGCTTATCGAATTTACTCGTGTAGCGTCAACATGCCTATCGAATTTACTAATGTAGTGTCAACATACCTATCGAATGTAATAGTGTAGCATCAACATACCTTTCGAATTTAATAGTGTAGCGTCAACATACCTATCGAAATTACTAGTGTAGCGTCAACAACCTATCAAATGCAAATCGAATTTACTAGTGCAGCGTCAACATGCCTATCGAATTTACTAGTGTAGCGTCAGCATACCGATCGAGTTTACTAGTGTGGCTTCAACATACCTATCAAATTTACTTGTGTAGCCACAGAGTATTTAATAGTTACTAACAGTAACCGTAACAGATACTGCACTCATCCTGATTTCACACGCTTTTTATAATTTCAAACTTTGCGCTTCAGGATGGAAACTAATTGCCGCCTTATGTCAACGCGCGACAGCTTTTATCTTAGAAGATAAATGGCGCCGTAGGTACTTATCGCAGCTGTCAAATGGGAGTGACGAGGCTCTGGTGTAGCGTCAACATGCCTGTCGAATTTACAAGTATAGCGTCAACATACCTTAAGAATTTTCTAGAGTAGCGTCAACGTGTCTATCGAATTTACTAGTGAGCGTTAACATACCTATCGAATTTACTAGTGTATCGTCAACATGCCCATCTAATTTACTAGTGTAGCGTCAACATGCTTACCTATTAAATTAGGAAATTTTTTCAAAATTAAAGTTGTGTCCGTGGTAAAAGTTGTTCTGTTTGATGGTGTAATCCACCCTCGCGTATGTAACGCATTAATTTACATCCTGTATAATTTGTATCTTTGGGCTGCGTCGGCGACTTGTCATCGGGCTATCTTTACAGAACTGAAATTAGCATCAATAGGGCGACCATACACTGGACAATTTCCATCAAGCCCTAAGTATTATATTTGACCGAAATTAATTATAATCAAAAGTCAACTCGTGCTTGCACTGATGGGAATTTTAAATTAGTACTGGAGCGCGATCTTTGAATCTCATTCGGTGAGTTCAGCATTTGAAAATGTCAACATTACTTTGGAGAATCGCATCTTTCTACTGCTGATTTGACTTTCAAAAATCGCACTCCTGAAGTATGATTTTTGAAAGTCAAATTAGCAGTAGAAAGATGCTTATCTCCACAGTAATTTTGACATTTTCAAATGCTGAACTCACCGAATGAGATTCAAAAATCGCACTCCTGGTCTGGTGCTGACTAAAAATACAACAAATTAAAGACTAGTAAAATCTTAAACATCTTTACAAATTATTTACGTGATATAATTCTATGAAAATGTTAAATATTGATCATTGGGTAGGTACGTATAATTTAAATCAATAGGTAATTATTTTAAATTTGATTATTTAAATAACAACAAAAAACTAAATACTTACAGCCCGACCAGAAAGAGTAGAAATTAAATGAGGGCGCCACTGTCGCTTTACACGGCAACACTACACTACGACCTAAACTATTTTGATACTTGCTGTATTTACTCCGAAAGTTTATGCAAAACGTTATCTATGTTTAGCTAAATTTGACTCTGACAGCAGCTAAATTTTACACCCAATATACATTTTAAATTTTGGCAACTACATGGCTAGCATGGCAGCGTGATATAGCGCTATCACACCTTCGCTCTCTTTCTATTTGCGCGCGAACGAACGAAATAAAAGGCATGATATAGCCATATCACGTGTAACATGCTACGTACTCCTCCTGTATTCTAGTTCTAGAAGAAAATAATGAAAACGCATATTACTTTATATTGTACTTTCAAATTATTTATTTTTGAATACGATGTTTACTATTTTCGTATTTTCGTAGATCTGATATTTACATTCCTTCTATTTAAGATTTCTATTTCTAGGCATGGCAGTTTTTTTATCGATGCATTCAGGACAGAAAAATTTTGCGATATAAATGTTTTCCTGAAAACGATAAAAAAAAGTAGGTAATCGATAAAATATTAACTAGTCGCAGTGAAGATAAACTAAACATGCAGGAATGACATGCAAGGATCAAAATTATGCGGTCTACGCATACAATAACGTCAGTTTTATCAACAAACGATCATAACCCCAAACGAACCAAACTCGAAAGAAAATGCCCTAAATGATTATTTTTCAGATGATATCTGACGATAATTGATGTAATTACGCTGAAAACTATTGTTAGAAAGCAACATGAGAGTAAATAAATACCTACCATATCAGCAAATCGCTTGTAAACAACATCCAATCTATTCCAATTTTCCCCGCTTGATATACCTCCAAACATAACAGAAAATAACGTAGTAAATTACTAAACTTGCACCACTTTATGTTACTTTATCCATTAGTAATAATAATTAGGACAAATTCAAATATTTTACGGTAAATTTTTATTTGAAATGCATAAAACTGCATTTGAAATTTTGGTGATTGACAGTTTGACGTTTTCCATAATGTTGTCATGATAATGAAAAAGTTTAGTTCCGATTTATTTAATTTCTAGACTTTACGGTCGTACTGTACCTAAACATTTTTTTGAAACAAAAAGGAAGTTTTTTTCTTAAAAAAAATCCACCGTTATTTCAAATTATTAAATCTTTAAATCATAGAGAATAATGGATAATGATTTAAATTTAGATGTATTAGATTTATAATAGGTACTTATTTAATTTATGTAGGTATAACTTCTTTTTTTTCGTATTGTGATAACTGCAGATAAAATTTCCATCGTTATTTATTATAAGTTAACTAAAATAACTTTTGCTCTATCAAAGATCATACTTGATAACAACTAATCTAGAAATTTAGACCAACATTTTATAACGTGTGGACAATAGGTATATTATTTTTATATAAATTGGCACAAACTTACACTTTGTAATATAAATAAATATAACTTTTTGAAAGCACTGCTCAACTCACAATACCACTTGTAAATAGAAACGCGTATTCAAAATAAAATAAAATAGACACTTAAACGTAGCCTTTCGTCATATAAATGCGTGCACTAGTCACTATAGCATTCTTGTATTGTAGTAAGTAGGTATTATAAATTATGTCGTTTACCAACATACAACTACGCTGCAGTAAAAGCGACAAAAACTGTACATTTAGGAAAATGACCAGTTCATAAACCTACCTATTTCATTATCATAAATAAATCAAATTCTGTTAATATACCTGTTTCCCAAATGTTAAAAAAAACGATTCTTGTAAAAAACAAAATTGTAAAAATGGAATACTTAATACAGGGTGTAACAAAACATCCTAGTAATACTTAAGGGGGTGCTTCAGACCATCAATCTGAACAACTTTCACTATGGAGCCAACGTCGAGAAAAAATAAAAAAAGTCTGCCGTCCCATACATTTGAGTCGAGACGGTACTGCAGTTTTGTATGAAAGAGATTTTTTTTCGCGATTTCGATGTTGGCTCCGTAGTGAAAGTTGTTCAGTTTGATGGTCTGAAGCACCCCTTAAAGTATTACTAGGGTGTTTTGTTACACCCTGTACAAGGTCCCCTGTACAACCTCTGTGGCGAAGCTACAAAGTCTTGAGCATCGTCGCAAGGTAGCCTGTCTATCTGTTTTTTATAGGATACATTTCGGAGAGTGTGCGACGGAATTACACGATTTAATACCTCCGTCTCCCTTTCATCTGCGGGGGACGAGACGCAGGCTGGGTTTCCACCCTTATGTCGTTGACCTACCAGCAATTCGCACGAAGAAGTTTGCTTCTTCTTTTATAATGCGCACGGCTAAGGAGTAGAACGCACTGCCTGCGGACCTGTTCCCTGAGCAATACAACCTGGGCCTCTTCAAGGCAAGAGTGAATAGGCATCTTTCTAGGTAAGCATGCTACATCTTCGGCCTCATCATCACTCAACATCAGGTGAGATTGGGGTCAAATGTTTACCTATCGAACATAAAAAAAAAAAAAAAAGGTCCTTTCTAATAATGCTGATACTTTTTTAAGAGGATGATTAAACCATCAAACTGAACAACTTTCTCTATGGCACCAACATCAAAATTGCGAAAAAAAAATATCATCTGTTCCATTCAAAACTGCAAACCTACTCGAGCCAAATGTATGGGACAGTTTTCTTCGTGATTTTGATGTTGGTCCCATAGAGAAAGTTGTTCAGTTTGATGGCCTGATCATCCCCTTAAAAAAGTGTCAGCATATTAAGTATGTATACCTATTCAGTCTTTTATTTTGGAGCGGCCGAAATTTATCATCTAGGAGTGTTATTTTTGAAAGTCAAACATCCTGATTGATATACGAATAATGCATAAATTCCATAGAGTTTGTATACGAATTAGGATGTGTGACTTTCAAAAATCGCACTCCAGGCCTCGTATTTATTGAGGTAAGTAATATGTATTTTGTCAATGAATTTTAGGATACACCGATATTTTATTTATGCAAGTTGTGCTTTGTTTTTTTACAAAATAAAATATTGAGAAACTTTAATCCACATAATTATTTTAGCCATTTATAAGTTTGTCACATTAAGCAGTACAACTGCAACGAACAATTTTGCCCATGGTTTACCCCCATCATCTTGAAACTTGTCTTAGACAATTTTACTGTACGTAACTGCCTTATCCTGCTCTTTACTTGTCTAGGCACGATACAAACAACCGTTTCACGATTATGTGACCGGAATTCTTTTAACTTTTATCGTCGGCTTATCCCAAGAAGTCATTAACTACTATTTTGTAAAACCCGAGAAAACAAATGAAAATGAAAATGTATTTATTGTGGATCATGGGTAAATTAATAGATGTTGTACTAGAAAATAAAATAGTTCGGCTATGTCCTGACATGGGCGTACAATAGTATAAAAAAATCATTCCAAATCAAAATAATAATTTTGGCACAATGTTTTTGTCTGTAGTGTTATGGACTTTATACATAGGTCATAAAGCCGTAATTTGAAGTACTATCTAGACAATGATCTTTACTTATAATAGTAGTCGTCGCGGAGAACTCAGTGGTATATTATGGTCAGCTGTATTTAGTGACTTTTTGACGTTATTGACTTTTTGTTGTGATATAAGCCGATAAAGGTGAAATTTGAAGAACTATCCAGATAATGATTTTTGCTTATAATAGTACTCGCGGCGGTGAACTCAGTGGTATAGTGGTATGGTACTTAGTGACTTTTTGAACGTTCATGACTTCTTGCGATAAAGCGACTATAAATCGTTGTACCCAATATGCACGAGGATATTTCACAAAACATGCCTAAGACCCGAAACTTTTTGTTTTAGGAATTAGTTATAGTCTTATAAATAATATTAGGGTTTGTTAGTTAAAAGTTTACATTTTAATTTCTGTTTTTGTTAAAATGTTAGGACAGTTCTACTGGAATTGTATTTTTTAGATGTAGGTCGGTCGACATTCTCGTCTATCCGTTGGTCCTTGACCAGGTCATACCAGGTGTTTGACTCACGTGCGACAATTATTTAGATGCTTGTCACGAACAAACTGACGTAATACCTAAGTATTATTGTTGGTTTATTTCACAATTATATTATTATGCTTGTTAACTATACACATTCTTAGAAATAATATTTAGGTAGGTATGAACTAGTTCACTCAATGAATGGCTCATAAGGGGGTGCAGTGTGCGTGAGCTGGGACCTAAGCGATTTCTTCTGAAAGTGGTTCAGGGTTCTTGGTATGTCACTCACATACTAAAAATCCCCTCCTCTAGGAGTCGCGCCGGAGTGGGGGATTAATGTTCTCACTTTTGGGTTTAACGCATATATATTCAAAACGGTGCGTCGTAGAGAAAAGTGTTCTTCTAATAAATGAAATTTTATAAAATTTTCTATACTTTTTATTCTGTACACTTTTCCTATTTTCCAATAGTTTTCGAGCTCCAGAAAAGTAAAAAATAAAGTTTTTCAGCGATGAGCATTACCTGAACATCTTTTGAACCGTAATAGCTATTGAAATTTCCACAAAATCAGCGTTACTATGGCGGATTTGCTAACAAATAATAAAAATTTCATATTAGAAGAGCACTTTTATCTACGACGCACCGTTTTGAATATATTCGCAAAAAACCCAAAGTGAAAGCTTTAACCCCCTCCCCCCACTCCGGTGCGACTCCTAGAGGAGGGGATTTTTAGTATGTTTACTCCCTAAGAACCCTGAAAAACTTTCAAGAGAAATCGCTTAGGTCCCAGCTCACGCACTCTACAACTCCTTTGGTAAGAAGACTAAACATGCAATTCAGTTATTCCAGCAAATTTAATAGTCTATATTAGATGTAGGTAGGGTTTAATAATTTAACTCTTAAGAAATGTTGAACATACTCTTTTATTCATGAGGGGATCCTTTGCCCTCCACTTGGATCCTACAATTATTATAGTCTTATGTTACTGTTAAAAAACCGTTTTTAGCGAAGTACGAATAGAATGTATTGGATAGCAGATTTTTTTCGCCATTTCGATTTTGTTTCCATGGTTCCATTTTTGTTACGAAATTAAAAAAATACGATTGATGACAGCACTAGAGGCTCGGTGCACCCTTAAGCAGCATTAATGATTTACAAAAATAAAACAACAATATTAATGAAACTCTCATGTATTCATTGTTCAATAACATTAACTTTATCATTAAATAATCTCCTGGGCTACTTATTAAGAGTCCTTTTACAGTTCGCCCTCAATAAAATACCTATTTATGATTTATCAATCAAGGAATCCTAAATTAACAAATATTTATTGCAACTTAGGTAGGTACTACATAAACGACGAAGTTATCCGCGAACAAACATAAAAAATAATATAATTATATACGGTCGAATTGAGAAACCTTCTCCTTTAGTCAGTTAAAAAGCTTTAAAACTATTTTTAATGGTCTAAAGTCTAAACATAAATTAAAAAAGGAAACGGTCGCATAAATATTTATTTCGATATTCTTAAAAGTGGAATGTTTAGAACCTACAAAAATATTGTATTAAAATAGCTTTTAGGATTTTATAGTATGTTGGAGTAGCACTTTTTCATTTCATTTCATGGTGTTTCATTAATGAGAAAACTTTAAAATTGTGCACCACTTTACTGTAAAAGGACTCTTAGGTAATACTATTAAAATATCTCACCATATTGCTCACATTCGACTATGACAACATATTATTAGTTGTAACACCAGTGACAACAATTGTCACTACGTAGTCATACTGGTAGGACTGATAGTAACAAAAGTCTTATTGTCTTCATTTCACACTAAATAACAATACATTCAAAAATATAACTCTAACTTTATTGAAAAACCCTGGAACCGACCACCTATTAAAACTAAAATAAAAATGCGATTTCTTTTACAATTAGAAATAACTTTTTTGTAATAATATCAAATGTCAACACAAAATTAGTATAAAGTTTTTTTTTATTACGCCAAACTTTACGCCTACTGTTTATTAAATAAAATAAAGATAAAATATTTTAAATAAAATTGAGCGATCGTAAAATATACACCAATATTTCTTTAAAGACACTATAAAAATGTTAAGGATGGATTTCGATAATGAAACTAAACAACTTTCCCTGCGGTTAAACGAAAAATAAGAAAAAAAATGTTTTTTCTATAGGCCAATTTTTTTTTAATTTTTCGAGATTTGTGAACACACCCTTAAAATTTTATTGGTAATTAAAAAATAGAATTGTATATTATTCAATTTTTCATTTACTTTTAACATTCTGAGGTATCTAGTTCCACATATTTTCTTCAAAAAGATTCAATAAGATTAAAAGAGCAAAACTTGAAAGATTATTTATTTTTAAATAAAATAGGGTTCCATTGGAACATTGGATTCAAATAAAATTGCTAAAAAAAATATATTATATTTTAAAAACATTACATTGATTTTGTCAGAATAAAATCTTCGTCATATAAATTAATTAATAAGATAAATTCATCATGTATCAAAGGGCGCAAACTGTTCACGAGATGGAATTCATGATTCATGATTTCGTTAATATTTTACGTTCTAAATAAATCAAATACGAAAATAGCAAAAACACTCTCTGATAATAACAACAATTTTTGCTGTAACTCTCGTGAAAAAAGGGTACAAGTTGATTTGTAACCAGTTGTACTTGTGTACCCTTTTTCACAAGAAGCATGTTATGTACCCCAAAGAAAGGTGAACTCGGGCTGTCTGTTCTGTGATGTACTGTACCCATCCATCCTACCTATTAATGTAAAAACAAATGTAAAAAAAATACTATCTCGGTTTTTTGTCATTTTCTAGCAAACCCATAATTACTTACTATTTATACCGCTTACAGATTTACAATTATGATGTCATGATTAACGGTAATTTATCTTAAATTATGGGTACCTATTGTAGTTTTCTGATTACTATCTCAATCGATAGAATTAACTGACTAAATAGAGATAATATTGATCATGTTAGACAATATCACCTATCTGTTTGAGCACGAAACTATGGATAGATACTAATAAAATAAGCCATACAATTAATTATAATATAATAATTAATAATACAACAATAATAATAATTCATGCTGGCCAATAAAATATATCTTTAAGATATATTCTTTATATGAAATACTAAATAAGGCACATATTATCTTTGCCAGGCAAAGCAAAAGCTTAGGCACATTATTTCATAACTCAAACATACCTATTAAATTCCGTAACAAAAGTTACATTGTCCAAAATATTATAATTATCTACTTATGATATATAAATTCTGAGTTCCTCAGAACTTGGTCAATTCATTAAAATTATACATGTTTGGGAATACTTTTTTAAAAGTACAGTTTTATAAATAATTAAACCCGATTAATTTGGAAAAACGACTTACGACTAATGATAAGGCATTACCTACTCATAAAGCATATAAACTACAGTCTTTGCAAGGCATTTTCTATGAGAACAGTCAATCATTTCCAAATTACCAAAAAATCTCCATCCACGACAAATACCAAGGCGTCGGTTTCATATTGTAATACTCAGCATTTGTTTTAGGCTTCGCATCATCGTGAGGAGTTTCAACAAACATATCTACGAACGCCTGTTTGAATCCAAACTTGATAAACGCCAAGTACGGGAAGTACTTTGAGATCAAGATAGAAAATCTAAAAACCAAATTGAAGTAGAGCTTGCCTATGTACGTAGCGTATAACACAGGGACGATAGCTGATATAGCCATTTTATATTTGGAGGTGAAGGAAAGACGTTTGTATTCAGGGACCGTGGCTAGGCTGTCGTAGTCTCGGAGGTAGAGCAGGCGAGCAGGCCTGTCGGGCAGACCGTCGGTGACGGCAGTGGCCGGCTCCAACATCAGCTCTCGCGAGTCCACGCCTGGAACGAGAAACCGTAAAGTTTAAGAGGGGAGGTAAATCGCTACATGAAGTCGAAATTAACAAAAAAAATCGTGAATCGTCGTGTGTCGTTACATTAGTATTGGCAATGTCTGACATTGATTCAAATCATAATGGACGAAAGTTTCATATTATTATATAGAAAAAAATAACAAACATTTTCTAGCTATCGATTATCGACTTATTTTCTGTACCTATGATAATAATGTTCAGCCAAAAATGTAATATAAGCATCATTCACATAAGTATTAAAAAGTGCTAAAGTTTCTAGAAAAAAATTATGTTCTAGAGTAATTGAACTAAAATTCATACAATATATTTTATATCATTTTGCTTGCTTTGTACGAGCTCTTAACTGGTGGGTGCATTTATAATCTTTTTAAAAAGGTTGTTCGAAGGTACCGACAGGTCTAACATAACAATATTTCCAATATTACAGTGAGAATGAGAGTCATCTGTAGTGTGATTTTTGAAACTCATTCGCTGAGTTCAGCAGTTGAAAATGTCCAAATTACTATGGAGATATGCATCTTTCTACTGCTGATTTGACTTTCAAAAATCATACTTCACGAGTGCGATTTTTGAAAGTCAAATCAGTACTAAAAAGATGCATATCTCCATAGTAATTTAGAAATTTTCAACTGCCAAGTTCAACGAATGAGTTTCAAAAATCGCACTCCAGGTCGTCATCATTATAAAGTAAGGTAGAAAACGACATACTCACCAGTGGTATCAGATTTTCCCTTCAACTTCTCCTTAAGTTTATTCTGCAATTGAATCCTATCTTCCTCGGTGTAGATATAGCCGGGCACTCCAGCCACGTACCGGGTCCAGTACATCACCGCGTAGGAGTCCAGCGACGGGTTGGAGAACCACGTGCCGTCCAGCATGACCTTGGACATGTGCTCGAAGTGTTCAGGAACATTCTCCAAACAAGGCATGTAGACACGGTCAAGGATTAATTGACAGACTTGACGGGTCTCGTCCACGGTTCTTCGGCATATGTTGTATCTGTAGATGGACAAAATATGTTTAGAATATTCTCAAGAGATACTAAATGACGATAATTTCTACAGGATATTGTACTAGCGACTGCAGCGCTGACGTTACAGATAAATAAAAAATTCTTTCCTCAGGAATAGTTATTCGGGTAGTAGTTTCTTCCCCACTCTTGTCTTCGTGCGACAATTGCAGTGAAAAATTGAAATGTTTTTTATTATAAAATATACACTCTGTGTTCTTTCAAAATTAACGTTACCAATTTTGTATTTATTAATTTATCATCAAAGTATCTTAACACACTAATCCTAAATATTACAAAAACAACATTTTACCTGTCTTCAAGCCCAATCATGTGCCCAATAGTCCTCCAGCAGAACAGATAGTCATCCCAGTCACCATCCTTCCCCTGAGTGACGCCAAACTTGTCAGGCTTAAGCACTGAGAACCCAATGAACCCAAACTGGGTGAGGGCTATGTCACGCTGGGAGACGAAATCTCCGCCCTTCAGTTTGGATGCTAGTCCTGCGCGCAAGTGACGACTTCTGACCGCGAAGAGAGACTTCCATGATCTGTGGTAAGACAAAAGATAGTTTAATCCCTGTTACATTGTCTACACTGGGAAATTAAATTATACCAATATAAACGACCGTGTCTTTTGGGGTACGAACAGAAAATTTGCTACTGTTATAGCACCAGCCGCATAAAATCCGATAGAGAGATGGTTCGACAGTGTTGATGAAGATCTGAGGGCCATGGGCATCTTTCTGGAGAAGGAAAGCCAGGGATCGGAACTCTTCAATTGTAGAGGAGGCCAGGGCCCACCAAGGATTGTAGTAAGTAAAGTCAGGCTAAACTAGGCGCTCGCTCAACCGTATTGTCCATGCAAGCAAGTGCTCACTGATACTCCACTGATGAGTGTGTTACCTGACTTCTAAAAGTGCAACACCGAATACCACCTCCCCGTAAGCTCACTACTACCACGAAAAACTTATCGCCGAAGCCACGCGACCTCAAAATAACCTCTAATTTACCAACACGAATCACAAACATACCGGAATAATTCCGGAATACTTCCATAATTTCGGAAACATTCCGGAATACTTCCAGAATACTTCCGGAATAATTCCGGAATACTTCCATAATTTCGGAATACTTCCATTACCACTATTTCGGTCAGAACAAATCTCTACCCTCTTATATCTCCTTTCCGAGAGGTTTACTTACAGTGCAAACACTTACATAGATCCCGGTTTCAGTTCATGTTCGAACCAAGACAATACGTGTAACTGGGTGGAAACATAACGTTTGTACGCCGTGTAGACAGAGGTGGATCTCTGTGATCCAACCAGCACCTTCAGGATGGAGGGCACCGCGAACACCGCCACCAGGCCGAGCATCATGTTGATCGTGAACCCGAAACAATGCTCCCAGTAGAATTTGCGGCCTCTGGTGAAAGATTTCAGGGCTAGATTAGTTTCCCATCGTCACATATCTATGAAGTTTAAAGAAATTATTTCAAATATCTCTATTTAAATCTTGGTGGCTAATATCACTTTCGCACACAAAAATACTGCTCATAAAATTTACCACCAAAGTCGCCCATGAGGGCCACGAGAAAAAATGGGGTCATTCTAAGCCTGACCACCTGTTGGACTTTAGGTTTTCGTTCTTCAGTTCGTAAAGCTTTTAAAACAAATGGTAATTAGGTATAAAAGCATTGAGGGACGCCACCGCAATTGCGGCAAGTGCCAAAAGCAGCATGATAAGATTGTTTAGCTTAAGATTTCCCGTATTCTCGATATCTCGACTGCAGATTTTCCGGGAACGAGAACTACCGATTTCCCGTGAAATCGGGAACGAAGATCCTCGGGAAACAAAGCCTAGTTATATCCCTAAACAATCATCTTACTATAACAAACCACATCATGGGCCTTGTTTCATCTAAATAGATGTTTCAAACAGCGTCTGTTTGCTTAAGACACCGACGTTCGTGGCTATATAAGCCGATTCGGGAGCGGCAATGCCTGCCGCATTTACGGCATTTGTGCTGTGTGTCGGTTGGTGCAGGAGCTTGTTCATCCCTGTGCCTTTTTGCTCGCTTTACGGCCAGAGATTCGAACCAGACTTCATCGTGGGCTGTTCGACCGTCAGCTATTTCCTTCCTCCACTCGTCCCTGTCGCTTGCAAGGCATTCCCACTTCGAGTGGTCAATTTTAAAAGACACCATATCGCGCTTAGCGCAGTCCTTAAAACGTAACATGGGTCTTCCGACATTACGTTTAGCGAAGGCTACTTGACTCAGCATGACTCTCCTGGGCAAACGATTTTTGTTCATACGGTGCACATGCCCCAGCCACCGCAAACGTCTCTGCTTAAGCATGGCAATGACACTGGGAAGCTGTGCAATCTGAAGAACTCTCTTGTTCGTTACCCTATCCTTCCATATATAACAAACACAATGATAATATAATGACAAAATATTATATGCTTTGCTTCCTGTAATTACGACATTACGTAAATTACAACATGATATCAGTAAAATGATTTGCGTATTTTGAAGGGACTAATCTCGTGATAATTCATTTTTCTGATAGTAAACTGTGAATTTATGTATTCTTACCTAACTAGATACAAAGTTGAGTTCTGTTGCTGAGTTGTTATAATTATCTTCTGTGAGACAATGATCGTTCTGTTTTATTTACTTCGAGGCAAGAATTCCACGAGAACAATGAAGGACACACTCTTTCTCTGTCCTTCTCGTCCGTTCTTGGCAAGGATGTACTGCAGGTTACTGGTTTTTGAGCTCACCTGTTGAATTTATCCTCGTCCCACCACTTCGGCAGCTCAGAGTCCAGCTGCTCAACTTTCACATTATCCGAGGGCTTCTCCAAGGATTCCTTCGTTAGAAGCCCGTCTATGAACTCCTCCACTGAAGTAGAAAGAATTTATGCAAAAATACAGACTGATCTCAAATGGTGAAGAATACCTTATCGTTAGGAAACCTGTAGGGATATAATACGCTGAGGAAAAGACAGATTCTGATGTGTATGTGAAGTCTAACAGTCAGCATTGGGCACGGTTAGACTAATGCCCATGCACCCTACTTGAGGGTAGGCATTGGCCTCTACCCTCAAGTGTCTTGCATGGGCATTAGTCTACCATGCGTTCCAATGCAGGACGCAGGCCCTGCAATGGAACGTAGGTATTCAGGGTGTATGGAAAAGTAGCATTAACCTTTAAACCACATACTCTACCCATCAAATTGAACAACTTTTACTTAGGAGCAAGCCTGTCAGAACAAAAAGGAATCTGCCGTTATACAGGGTGTAACAAAACTGAACAACTTTCACTATGGAGCCAACACTGAGAAAAAATAAAATAAATCTGCTGTGTCATACATTTGACTCGAGCCGATACTGCAGTTTTGTATGGGACAGCTGATTTTTATTTCGCGATTTCGAAGTTGGCTTCATAGTGAAAGTTGTTCAGTTTAATGGTCAAAAGTACGCCCTTAAGTATTACTAGGGTGTTTTGTTACATCCTGTATAGGGTCCTTCTTAATATGCTGACACTTTTTTAAGGGGATGATCAGACCGTCAAACTGAACAACTTTCTCTATGGGACCAACAACGAAATTGCGAAAAAAAAATCTGCTTGTCCATACTAATCTGCAAACCTAATCGAGCCAAATGTATGGGACAGCTGATTTTTTTTTCGCGATTTCGATGTTGGTCCCATAGAGAAAGTGGTACAGTTTGATGGTCTGATTATCGTCTTAAAAAAGTGTCAGCATATTAAGAAGGACCCTGAATACGTTTGACTCGAGTAGGCATTGTAGTCTAGTAGTATGGAACAGCAGTTTTTTATGCGCTGACAGAATTGCTCCTTTAGTAAAAGTTGATCAGTTTGGTGGGTAGAGTATTGTGGTTTAAAGGTTAATAATACTTTTCCTTACAACCTGTATAGGTTAGGTAGGCTGATGATGTTCATGGAATACATGAATGCATTCGATTACCTAATTTTCATCTTATCGTAGTTAAGTACCAAACTCGAGTTAAAATAAAATTGAAGAACTCTCTCATAGAATAGCACTACGCAATTCAAACACCTGTTAAAACCCATTTTTAAGGTCATGCACAAGTATTGATTCCCTCATATGTACTGTACATATGAGGGAATCAATCTAGGGTTCCGTAGCAAAAAGATGAACAATAAACCAATAATTACTTTTTTTAAATGCAATCGATTGTTGAAGAAAAATAAGAGGAATGAAGACACGTGCTATTTTTGAAAGTCAAATCAGCAGTAGAAAGATGCATATGTCCACAGTAATTGAGAATCAAGAATGAGATTCAAAAATCGCACTGCTGGTCTCCTGTATGATTGTTACAAATCTGTGCCTCTAGTAAAAAAGTCCTTACTCTTTTTTTTCACTAGAGGTACTTACCGAAATAGATTCAGCAGCAATGACGCTCATTAAAATAGTACAAAACCCATAATTAGGATTTTAATTTCTTAAGAGCATTAATAAGTTTAATCTGCTGCCGCAATTTATAGTAATTATGTTTAGTGTTCATCTTTTTATTACAATAAAAACTCCTTGGTCGCTTGTTTTTTTTTCTTAAAAACACTTAAGATAGGCAGCGTGGTGTGAAAAAAATTCAATAATTGCCATAAAATCAGAAAGAAACAAATTGTTTTCTTTTTAATAACTGCAAATGGCGGCAATGTATTTTTTTTACTACTCTAGTCGCCAGCGCTGATCTATCGAGAATAGTAAACATTTTTCGATTCTTGAAACCACATGCCGCGAAAAGAAGCAAATAATTTTAATTTCTTTTCAGTCAAAATCAAGTATTTTTTACCCCTTTAAATATTACTATAGTATTTTGTTATAATAATCACATTCAGTAAATATATAGGGTCTTTCTTAATATGCTGACACTTTTTTAAGGGGATGACCAGATCGTCAGACTAAACAACTTTCTCTATGCCACCGACATCGAAATCGCGAAAAAAAAAACAGCTCTTCCATACTAAAATGCAAACCTACTCGAGTCAAATGTATGGGACAGCTGTTTTTTTTTTCGCGATTTCGATGTTGGTGCCTTAATGAAAGTTGTTCAGTGTGATGGTCTGATCATCCCCTTAAAAAAGTGTCAGCATATTAAGAAGTACCCTGTATTTTTGCATGAAAATACTTACGTACCTGCCTACCAATAGTACGGAACACTGAATGCGCGTGGTTACTCGCACTAGGCAGTTTTTTTTTCAAATGCTTCTAAAACAATGAAGTGGACTCGCTTGTTGGAAACCAAAGAAAGTGCCTTATCATTATCAGTGAATTTGTAAACATTTTGGTGAACAATCGCAGTTTCCTGCACATTTGTGGCGAAACCTCCGTGCTAGAAAGCCTTTAGAAAAAATGTTTTGTGACTCTGTGTTATTGTTTTTAGCTTTATTGCACTTTAGTTCTTCTGACTGGGTAAGATTAATAACTCTGATAGGTATATGAAACAAAAATTCGTAAATTAGGTCTATACGATAGACCAAAAAAATCAATCAATCAATCAAATTACACCAAACACATAAATACAGTACAGAGCAGGATACAAAAATAATTATGGTACAAATAAGGCGGTCTTATCGGTAAAAAGCGATTTCTTCCAGACAAACTTGGGGTAGAGGAATCAAGAAACGAAAATAGGTAGGCGGTGTAGCTTAGAATACGGGTCGGTGTTACAAAAAAAAATTAAAAGATTTTTTTTTTATAAAAACAAAATACCTAACCTAACCTAAAAATCTTTGGTGTAAACCTAATATTTTTCTTTTGGATAAGTGCCTAATCTATAGTAATAAATAAAGGAGTTCCGTGACTGACTGAAAGAAAGAAAGAAAAACTAGGCACACACAAAACAACATAGTACATTAATTGATTGACTAAATGACGGCACAGAATAGGTAATCATATCATCATACTTCATACTAATATTATAAAGAGGAAAGATTTGTACCTATTTTTGTATGTTTGTATGTTTGTAATGAATAGGCTCAAAAAGTACTGGGCCGATTTAAAAAATTCTTTCACCATTAGAAAGCTGCATTCACCCTGAGTAACATAGGCTATATTTATTGCTAGAAAAGATTAGACGTCCACCCGTGCGAAGCCGGGACGGGCCGCTAGTAGTATATATGATGACGGACTGTGACTCACTGACTGATAGAAAACGCATAGCCTAAACCATGGAGTAAGGCCTAAACCCGCATAAACCGCGGAAGATAGAAACATGAAATATTATCTTCATATACTTAGTAACCTAAAAGTAGCCTGGGTATTTTTATAAGTAAAATAAAAGGTGAATTAATCAAACTTAAATGTAACTTATTTTTTTAACCAGGCCGATGAATGGCTGTCGCCTGTACAACAACAAATGTAAGTTTTAATTTTATTTGTGATTATCTGATTGTGTATAGGGTGAAAATGATATCATTAGCATCCATTTAAACTAAGAGTCCACCCATCAAACTGATCAACTTTCATTATGGGAGCAAACCGATCGGAGCAAAAAAAATCTGTTCCCATACTAAACTGCAATACCTACTCGACTAAAATGTATGCAACAGCAGTTTTTTTTATGGTAGCATATAACATTAATAAAATTACCGAAGTCCTGACTCGTACTTGACCAATACACTACCTATTTTCTATTGATAACAGTACTATGTTTGATGATAAAGACCACTCTATAACCCTTTAACAGAAAACCTAATCCATCCAGACGTCTAAACCAAGTGGAGATAAAACAGGACGACTATGTAGACTCTAATGTCAAAATGGTGCACGCGACGGACTCAAACGATGAGTCAGCAATGCCTCAAGCCCTGATGGACGCGACGGCCACGCTGAAGACGAAGCTGGAGAACACTTTGGGGAGTGCTGAGGAGTTGGTGGAGACTCTCAGGGCGCAGATTGAAGCGTTGAGTGCGAGGGAGAATATTATTAAAGATGCTATCGCTAATGGAAGGTGAGATGGGAGTCTTTATATTACGAGAGATAGACGCACTTTTGGTAACCAGCAGCTGCAAGGCTGATTCAGTGTTTATAGGGTGTATGTAGAGCATCTCTGTGATGGAGATGGACCAGGTCTGCCTGCATAACTCCAGTCGGTTTAGGAGTTACTGATGTTTTAAGTAGGGATGCAACGATTACGAAGCGGTGCATCGTTTTGCATCTGTAATCGTAATAATCACGATTAATAACGATGCAATGCACCTTAGTAAGAATCGTACGATTATTAAAATGAATTAAAAACGTCAATCAGATTGCATTTGTTCACAAATACCAGACCTGAATACTAAATTCCAGAGCCGAAAAACAACTTTAGAACAATCGGGTTCGCTGACATTTTAGGTCATTTTGAGCAAAATCTGACTTTTTTATTGGTCAGACTTGACTCTCTTTTTTTTTATTCTACTAATGTCTTTGATTTGATTTTGGAAGTATTACATACGTTTTCGTTCTTGCGATATCTCATCCACATTAATTTCAAAAGATTAATCTCCCACGTAAATCGGACGAGATATCGGTTTATTTAACGAGATTATACCTCAGAATCATGTTCAATATTGTATTTTTCAAAGCAAATTAGCCTCCACACATCAACGAATCATAATCTTGGCCAAGTGTACCTTTGACTTTCTCAAATTAGTAGTTAAAAGTTACAAAATCTTGGAATTTAAATGGAATTTAAAAACTTTTTTTTTTAATGATTAACTTTCATTGGAATGCAAATAAACACTATGAGAACTCATTCTGAGGATAATCTCCACTAAATTTGTTTAAATAATCGTAATGCATCGGTTATCGTAATCAATCAATCAATCAATCAAATCATTTATGAATGAATGTAATGAATAACGATTAATATTGTAATCGTAATCGTAATGGCCGAATCGTTGCATCCCTAGTTTTAAGGTCAGTAAATAATTAAGGATCAAGGAGAAATTTCTTTGGCAGAGGTGGGCGACGCCCGCCTCTGAAGCCCGTCTGGGGCAATACTGCAAGATCCCAAGCCTAATTCTGGTTACGGGGAGCCTTACGAAAATGAACTTTTCGATCCGACCTTGCCATGAGAAAGAGTCTTGCCACTGGGGCGGTAGCTATGAGCTGGGCAGCCGGTTGCCGCCCTCAGGGAAAATCTCTAGCTGCGCCAATGGGGGTGCGATGGGTATCAAGCGGATTAAATAGCAAGATACTGATAAATTTTTTCAGACTAAGAAGAGAAAAACACGCTGAAGACCATGGATACAAATCCATGTGTAGTGTGTGCATAGCCCCCCACACTGGGATAGAGAGTATAATTCACATCCCAGCATACTTTCCTGTTCAAGTGCCTTTATTTTGTGCTTAAATACCTGTCTCAATCCCTGGATATCAGAAATTAACTGCTAAATTTTATTAATTCTACTTCCTATAATGTTGAATTTTCAAAATGTGTTATTCAGCATATAAGCATAAGCATATGCTCACAACTATATTCCCCGAGGGGATAGTCAGAGATATTCTGAAACTTCAGAACATCCACGTTTCACTAGTAGTACCGAAACTCTGTCCCGTGTGACGGGGAGTGAGCCCGTCGCCACTTGTAATGGACAGTAGGTACGATACATGCCTCGAAATTGAAGCATGCAGGTTTCCCCACGGTGTTTTCCTTCACCGAAAAGCCAGTGGTGTTACAAATCGTACATATATATGAATTGCTTAAATAAATAGGTATCCAACTTCAACATCATACAAGACCATTGGATGTCAACTACCTAGTCAATGTGTGAACGGTCACCGGTATTGATCCTAGTTGAATGTGTTACGTTACAAAGTGTTTGGGCTCGTGCCCAGACGGGTAGGAAGCGGGGTGCGATGCGAGGGTGGAGGAGATTGAATGAGATTTGTCTTCCTCAACTCTAATTGTATAATATTGTAGTTGTAATGTCGATTTTAAAGTTACGATCTTTGACAAGTTATATTATAATATGTCAAGATTGGTCAAGATAGACAGTTGGACATAGGAAAGTTGGTCCATTTGTTTTAGTACGTTAGAAGCGTAAGGTTCTATCTTGACATAAAATTAATCAAAGGTTACGATTTATTTAAGATGTTGACATAAATCTTTGGGTCAGTGTTACTTTGAAACTATATCTTACATTTTAACAGAAATCTGACAAACCACAGAGAAGGATACTAATTTCTAGATCGTGTTATCTTCATTTAACTTATGGAAATTTTATGGTTAAAATAGAATCAAACTTCGTTTGTATATTGTATGGAGCGCGCTCGCCGGCTTACCCTCTGCACGAGACGCGGATTATACTCGGCTGTGAAAATTGAGGGCTCCATTCCTTAGCGGTTTGCATAATGAAAGAGGGTAAACGGCTGTGCAGCGTGGTGGAATTTTGTACCTTCCTGCCCGGACATCTGCATGCGAACTGAGCTTAACATTGACGTTGCCGCTCTGCTATCCGTGTGGCAGAATTACTTGGCTAAAAAAATGTTAAATGACATGCCATCGACTCGATAGAAGAATGTAGATAGGTAGGTGCAGTTCATGCTGACATGGAAAGAAGATAGAAGGTAACATTTGTACAGTAAATAGAAATAAGTAGATAGATTTGTACAGTAAGGGGGACAATAAGTAGGTACTCCACCGTTTAGGTACGCTCGGCCGTTACACCAAGAGGAGAATGGCATATTATACTGGTTCATTTTCGTTTGCACGCGTGTCGTTTAACGGCAGCTATGTTATTCGCGAATAGTATGAATAGAATGCGAATAACTTTGCACCTCATTGTCGCGCTGAAAGAGTAGCTTTAAATCTGTTTGTGAAGTGATTCTTCTGTACGGGTAGTACTAGTATTTATTCACACCCTCAGGTCCGGAGTGACAACGGTGACTGTGTTCACCCTGCACCAGGCGCCGCGGTCGTACCTCGTCAACGACGGCACCTGGACCCTCTGCAACGGCATGATCGAGCAGCCGGCGAGCAGCACGCCCACCAGCCTCTTCAAAGAGCTTTTTAATGCGCCGCGATGCATCGGACAAGAGGTATACCTTGTGTTTAGATGACAACGTGACTGTGTTCACCCTGCACCAGGCGCCGCGGTCGTACCTCGTCAACGACGGCACTTGGACCCTCTGCAACGGCATGATCGAGCAGCCGGCGAGCAGCACGCCCACCAGCCTCTTTAAAGAGCTGTTTACTGCGCCGCGGTGCATCAGACAAGAGGTATACCTTGTGTTTAGATGACAACGTGTCTGTGTTCACCCTTCACCAGGCGCCGCGGTCGTACCTCAACCACGAAGGCCCCTGGACCCTGTGCAACGGCATGATCGAGCAGCCGGCGAGCAGCACGCCCACCAGCCTCTTCAAAGAGCTGTTTACTGCGCCGCGGTGCATCAGACAAGAGGTATACCTTGTGTTTAGATGACAACGGTGACTGTGTTCACCCTGCACCAGGCGCCGCGGTCGTACCTCGTCAATGACGGCACCTGAACCCTCTGCAACGGCATGATCGAGCAGCCGGCGAGCAGCACGCCCACCAGCCTCTTCAAAGAGCTGTTTAATGCGCCGCGGTGCATCGGACAACAGGTATACCTTGTGTTTAGGTGACAACGGTGACTGTGTTCGGTCGCCGGTGCCGCGGTCGTACCTCGTCATCGACGGCACCTGGATCCTCTGCAGCGGCGTGATCATGCACCATGAAAATATTACTTACTAGCTGTTGCCTGCGACTCCGTCTGCATGGATTTTAAGAAAGTATCCTGTGTTAATCCAGATCATATTCTATCTGCGTGCCAAGTTTCATCCAAATCTGTTCAGCTGTTTATGCGTGGTTGAGTTAACATCCAAACTTAGTGAGATAAGATTATAACAGGGGGAAGCGTGACACAAAAAAGGTTGGGAAACCCTGGTTTAGATCCTTAGTGTCCATAAAAAAGTGGAAAATGTGTACTTTTTCAACCTTCTTAACGCTTTTTCGAAATAAATTATTGATAAATATAAATTAATAACTCATTTAACGAACTCAGATTATTCAACGAATAGATAATAATAGTATAAATGAGTAGGATATTACGAAACCGGTTACGTAAACAAGATTTTAATAAACAAATGAGCGAAAAACCAGATAAAAAATTAAGACTACCTTTTCCATACAAAATAGGCCGTATTGATTTTCGAGTGATTGTGAATACAGGGATACAGGGTGTAACAAAATACTCTAGTAATACTTAAGGGGGTGCTTCAGACCATCAAACTGAACAACTTTCACTATGGAGCTGATACTGAGAAAAAAAAATGTGCGGTCCCATACATTTGAGTCGCGAGCCGGTATCGGTACTGCAGTTTTGTACGAAACAGCTGATTTTTGTACAGTGTTCATTTTTCCAGAGATACTTTTTGTAATAGTGATTAAAAATTGCCTAGGTGGCATCCAATATTGTTTAAAGAAAAGTGAATAATAATAACACATTTATTTTAAATAAAACCGGTCAAGTGCGAGTCGGGATACTCGCGCACCGAGGGTTCCGTACCACACCACCACAGAACACAACATTATTAGCAAAGAACATTTTTTTTTGTCCGGGACCTTTTGCGCAAGACCGACTCATACTTTGCCGGTTTTTAGTATTTATTGTTATTTTGCAGAGTTTGCTCTATAATCACGCTAAGTTTGACGCTTGTATGTATTACCGCTTTTACGATAGAGCGTGAAGAAAAAACGTTGACAAAAACTAGTTTCTTGTTGAGAACCCCCCTTAATTTTTAACCTTTTGACATTTTTTAACAAATCCGCCGTAATAACGCATAATCTGTGAAAATTTCAGCTATCTAGCTATCACGGTTCAAAAGTTACAGCCCTAAATAGGTAGGACAGATGGACGGACGGACGGACGGACAGACAGACAGACAGACGGACAGACGGACAGACGGACAGACGGACATACGGACATACGGACAGACGGACGGACGGACGGACGGACGGACGGACGGACGGACGGACGGACGGACGGACAACGTAGGCTTAGTAATAGGGTCCCGTTTTCACCCCTTGGGTACGGAACCCTAAAAAGATTATCATACTTAAGTTGAACTAAGTAGGTAAGTAAAGTAGTAGGTATACTCATAAGTAGGGTATTAGTTCGTTCTTTTGTGTGATTTTGTTGCGTGACTGTAATCAGATGATCTCTTATACGTTATTATTCGTTATTGTTAGTATAAGAATGGGGGAGGGGAGAAGGTTAACTCTGCCATACCATAGTGTAATATAAACTAATAGTGGTGAAGCTCAGCAGTCGCAACAGGTAAAGTGTGGTTAGTAAGTGGTGTAGTCGGTAATCTACACAAAAAATCATTTTGACCGGCAGTTCTTAAAAATATTTCACTTAATGATGTCATCAATTTTTTGTATGGGGTTTTTTGTTGTTGTTCTGAAACCCATCGTGTGGGGTTTCACATGAAAGGGCTTTGTGACCGTTTCTAAAAATATACTACACCAATACCTTTCAGCTACTTGTTTAAAAAAAAAAACAAAAAGTATTTTCCAAACATACCAAGTTTGGGCTCCTCCAGATAGGTAATGAGTAAATGGCGTGCAAGCAAAGTGGGTGCCCAGCAAGCATGCGTTCCTTCAAAGCAAATTCTACAATGTGTGTGAATTGACGCAAAACTAGAAAGTAGTTTGTTTGGAATCGAGAGCAGAATCGAATTATCATGGTTTCAACATAATTTTTTTCAAAATATTAAATAATTTGTTGGTAAAATTTATAATTTACTGAACCCGATGTCAACCCACTGCACGGGCATAGTCACCCTACTTACTTCCAAAACAACATTATTAAAATGTATCCTTGAGCACGTTAGCGCTTTCATTTATTGCTGAAATGATAACAAATCATTTTTGCCTCAAAACTTAAAATGCGAATAACTTTAAATTTTAACTATCAAAATAATGGAACTATTGTTTCAATCTAATTATTTTGTTATAAATCAGTTGGGTTTATGAAGTATTGCGCTAATTTATTAACACGTTGTATAGGGTACGCCCCACCCAACCCCCGTAGATCTGCCGCGAACGCCGAGCTTCACCACTATCCGTTTTCATTACACTATGACTTGGCACTCGGTGGGGCCACATAAAATATGCGCACATATTTGATCGCGAATTTAAAAGTCAAAACAGCGTCAAAGTTATTTATATCACAGAGTACTATAATTAGTTTATATTAAATATTAAGTTACAGCTGCTCATAGACTTATTTACTACTACGTTGTTGTAAAATAGCGACACGAGATTGCTAATTTGCTTGTTTGCTTTGCCTAAACCGGTCTATCAAGAGAAAAACCGGCCAACGGTAACGGTTTTATCTTTTCTTTGGTCGTTCTCTCTTCATGCAGCCCCAAATACTTGTATAATAGGTTACCTACTGCAATGCAATTCTCTAGGCGCAAACATATCGTTATCATTATCATTCTAGTCCTAATGGTCACAGCCTTAAATTCGTAGTTGAAACATCGGCGAGCTGACAATTCGGTATGTTTATGTCATGTCTCATGACCTCATGTTATATTACAAAGACTCATATAAAAACTTCGACGATCTGAAGGATGTAACATTTCGCACAGAGTAAGTAAAATTACTTGTTTGGAGTACGTAGTATAACCCAGTAATTAGATAAATCAGAAGAAATAATTTCCGGAGTTTTGGAACTTTTTTTAAACGTTCCTTTGGTACGTAATATTGAAGAAAAAAAAAATAGCTGTAAAGGTGACTTTTTCAGTTTTTGCTTATTTCTCGAAATCTGAAAGTCGTGTCGAAATACTTTTTATGGCCAAATTAAACCTGTCCTACAAAACAAGTAGTATGCATTTTTGTCATAGGACTTAACCTTTGAGGGCTACGGGGCCGAGAAAGTAACAGCATTTCAAATATTATGAAATTTGTATGGCGACCCTCATGAAAGTTGAAGATAAAAACAAAATGATTTCATATTTCTTAATCAGCAGCCCCGAAAACCCCCAGATACAAATTTTCAGTCGGTTCGGGGAACCCTTAAAAGCTGCATTGGCGTTTGAAATTTCCATGGTAGTCATCTTGGATGTCGCAATTTCGGCTTTTTTTCACCGCCAACCAAATCTGACCAGGGTCTTCTATGACATTTGTTCGAGGTCCATAACCCTATCTGTCATAGTTTCGGCGGGCCGTTGACCTCATCCATCAGGAGTCGACCTTCCGAGGAAGTCAAGTGTGGTACCCCACAGTATATTTCAGCTTAATTTTACTTACTTCATATCGCTTTGCGCTTGTGAGCTCGTCGATGTTTTTGACAGCGATGCGCGATGTGACTTCATGTGACGCTTAGAGAATTTGCACTCCCTGCTAATGAGCGTTTTTCTTTTCTTTTTTAAATTTAGTTTCTAAAAAACTCGACAGATGACATGCTTATCGCTCCATAGAGACGTAGGCGAGATCCTGTCAAAATATTTTTTTTTTTTTGGTTCAGTTCAAGGTATAGCGATTATAGTATCGCATACAACCGATGTCAGGAATAAATACTCTCATTTATAGCAAATAAAACGTTGGTGTTCGACGTTTCCACGCTTCTTTGGAGTTTTTGGAGGCAATCGAGAAACGCAGGAAACGCAGAGAAGTCCACAGGAAAGAGGTGAACCGACCGCTTGCCGCGCTACAAAAGAACGGAACACTTTTCCTGTTCACGACCCACACCATCATATTTCACTGAACTGTATATTGTTCACTTGCACGACACTTTGTTACGCAAAACAACACCGATTTTACGAACCAAAACTCACTATAACAATAAAAATTCGATGAAATATGAGGACTCCAAACGTATCTGTTCAAATCCCGCCAAAAACTCCCCTGTCAAAATCATGTCAAGACTGTGCCTGACTTTTTTTTTAAAGGCCAAGGGATCGAGCCCATACAACCCTGTTAGACGTAAACAGTTTCATATTTTCGTTTAAATTGATTCGTAAATAATGAAATATTCAATCAAAAGATGCGTTGGCATCTTTTTGATCATCTTCTCCCTCTTTATTATTTTAAAGAAACACTTTTTAAAATGTTGACATTTATTCGCACAGACCGTAACGCCATCTATCAATCCACTAGAAAACTAAAAGAAAAACGCTCAATAAAAGAAGATCGTTTTTTGCCACACGCTCCGTACCAACGAAGTCTAGTTATATTTTCAATACTAACCAATTAAAGTCAATGATTTTTTTTGACACGATCTAGAAACCAATAATATCTGTGCTTAATATTTGTCAGATGATCGTTAAAATATGTATACAGGGTCCTTCTTAATATGCTGACACTTTTTTAAGGGGATGATCAGACCATCATAATGAACAACTTTCTCTATGGGACCAAGAACGAACCGCGAAAAAAAAGATCTGCTGTCCCATACATTGGGCTCGAGTAGGTTTGCACTTACAGCTTTGTGTATAGAAGAGCCTGTTTTTTTGAAGAAAGATGTTCAGTTTGACGGTCTGATCATCCTCTTAAAAAAGTGTCAACATATTAAGTAAGAAGGACTCTAAATATAGTTTCAACATTATCGTAGCTCAAAGTTTTCCATACAATTCTTAAATTAATCATAGCATTGAAACTGTATATTTCGACGGAAATTTTAAAGCACAGATATTTGCTTCTAGATCGTGTCTAAAAACATAGCATAGCATATGCTCACGACTATATTCCCCGAGGGGGTATTCAGAGATATTCTGAAACTTCAGAACATCCACGTTTCGTTTCTAAAAACATTCATTGACTTTAATCGGTTAGTATTGAAAATATTTTAAACATACTTCGTTTGTATGAAGCTTTACCTACTTACAGGTATCGTCAACCCGCGACCCATGCGTCTTCAACTCTGTCATCAAGTACGAAACGATACCGTCTCGCCGAAGGATGGAATACACCGAGGATGACTATCTCTGCCTCAAACCCACCTTCAACCACACCATGGAGCAATACCTTAGTGTGCCCAAGATTGTTGTTAACGAAACTTGTAGGAATGGTGAGTTTAAATCTTCTTATCTACAGGGTGAAATTGATATCATTAGCATCCTTTTAAACTAAGAGTCTACCCATCAAACTGAACAACATTCAGTATGGGAGAAAATCGGAGCAACAAAAAAATCTGCTGTTGCATACATTTGAGTCGAGTAGGCGTTGCAGTTTAGTATGGGACAGCTGATTTTTTAGTTGCTCCAATCAGTTTGCTCCCATACTAAAAGTTGTTCAGTTTGATGGGTATTGGGTAGAATCTTAGTTTAAAAGAATGCTAATGATATCAATTTCACCCTGTATAGGGGGAACTTTATATCTTTTAAAACTAAGAGTCAACCCACCAAACTGAACAAATTTTACTATGGGAGCAAAGCTATCGGAGCAAAAAAAAACGGGTTGCACTCCGGGAGTGCCGGCAGAAGTGAAAACTTGAACATTAACGTTGTGCAGTGCATTTTTGATATTTTGGAAAGGTTATGGAATTAGGATTAGGTTGGGGAACTCTCGAACATGAACTCTCCCTAATAGAATAGTATATTTCATTACAAGTGTGGAAAGGCTGTCATTGCAAAGAGTTCCGACAAATGTCTACCTGAGCCGAGGCGCAGCCGAAGGCGAGGGTTGACAGTCGGAACAAGTTGCAATGACGGTTCCGCACTTGTACTGAACGACTATTTTTAATACAGTTGCGAAAAAATGAAGCAATCAAACAACTAAACTCGCAACTCGGTTGGTTTTTCTTTTTAATAGACATTATTTTGACAGTTGGGAAAGAGAACGCACGAGTTCGGGAAAGGTAAAAAAAAAGCCCAAGTATGTAATAGCCCACATCCCGAACGCTATACGTCCCTGCAATACGCCACTTTTTGAGCAACTGTATTAAAAACATTTTTTTTTAACAGGTGTTGTAAGAAGCCTGCCTGATAACGTCGAGAGATGTGGACGTAGAATCTTATCAGAGTACAGCTACTACCCGGACAGGAGTTCCGAAGCCTCCCAACTCCCCCTGGAATACTGCATCGAAAAGGATAGGTCCTGCAAAATGATAATCGCATGGCACGTCTCCAATGTCTCCGTGGAAAATTTTGAGTTTATTAAGAACGAGCATAATTTTAAGAAGTATTTTATGAATGCTGCTCATTATTAAATAATTTTTGTTTTGTTTTCTTTTTAATATTTCATCTGGTGATATAATATTTCGTGTAAGTATCAAATTATAATCTCATGAATAATCCGCCGGAGTGCGATTTTTGAATCTCATTCGCTGAGTTCAGCAGTTGAAAATGTCAAAATTACTATAGAGATACGCATCTTTCTACTGCAGATTTGACTTTCAAAAATCGCACTCCTGGAGTATGATTTTTTAATGTCAAATCAGCAGTAGAAAGATGCACGTCTCCATAGTAATTTTGACATTCACAACTGCTGAGTTCAACAAATGAAATCGCACTCCTGGATCAAGCTCAGCGCCCGCGGCATGACGGCGCGATAAAGCGCTATCGCGCCCTAACTCTCTTTCTTTTTGCGCACGAATGAACGAGTTAGCAGGCACGATAAAACGTTTATCGAGGCGTCATGCCGCTGCGGCAGGAGGCCGATTCCGCTAATTTAAAACATCCAAGTTCAATCCTAATCCCATTTCAGTTCTAATCAATCAAAACTATTCAACTGTGTTTAATTCCGTATCGCGCTAAACTTGACTTACTTATTTACTCACAGCCTATAGGCTCTATTGGCTATGTGCGAAGTGGGTGTTGGGAACTGTCAAGTCGATCGCAGTGCTCGGGGTGGCAGATATTTGTACTTTTGCCGGACAAGCTGTGAAAAATGCTTGAATATATGCAAATCCACACACTACTTATCACGAAATCTCTAAAACTGTCAAGACTACAAACTTAAAATTTGGCATGGAAGTTTCTATTGGCATCTAGATGCTCACTTTAAAAAGGCTTGTCGTATTTCAACCCCCCAAAGGTGTTAAAACTCAGGTAAAAGTTTGTATGGAAATTCCGAAACAAATTAGATTTTGTCCGTGGCTTCGTCCGCATCCGCTTCCGTCATCGTACCGGGATAAAATATAAGCTAGCTTTTAACACTAATAATAAGCTTTTAAATATAAAAACTTTTATCAAAATCGGTCCAGTAGCTTCGGCAGAAACCTCGAACAAACACAGACTTTTACAGTACTACAGGGTGTAACAAAACACCCTAGTAATACTTAAGGGGGTGCTTTAGACCATCAAACTGAACAACTTTCACTTTGGAGCCAACATCGAGAAAAAATAAAAAATATCTGCTGTCCCATACAAAAGTGCAGTACCAACTCGACTAAAATTTATGGGACAGCACATTTTTTTTATTGTTTCTCGTGTTGGCTCCATAGTGAAAGTTGTTCAGTTTGATGGTCTGAAGCACCCCCTTAAGTATTACTAGGGTGTTTTGTTACACCCTGTATAATAGTGTAAATAATTCACGGCTGTCCGAAAAAGTTCTGTCAGTACGTGCGCTAGTGTCGTGCACATAGCCAATAGGGTATCAAATGAATAGCGCAATACCGAATGTGTTAAACGCGTGGTTCGCACGCGGTCCGATCATGGTTCAGTTGCGATTTATATGGCGTGATTGCTCTCTCCAGGCCCTGTACCCATACTTTCGATGTTCGATATATCGCCACTGTTTCGGTCCGCACTTCGTTGTAATAGAGTTAATATTGGAAAGAAAACGTTCACGCAATTGCGAAGTTCGAATGTGCGGGTAGAGGCTCAGGCCCTGTACCCGGACTTTCGATTTTCGATAAGTATAACGCGACTGTTTCAGTCTGGACTTCATTGTATTAGAGTTGACATTGAAACGAAAACGTTCATGCATTTTCGAAGTTCGAATGTCCGAGTAGAGTCGAAACCCAGGCCCTATGAGCCTATCGCAGCATAGCCACGTATGACCAAGAAAATACGCTGGACTAACGACCCCTTATACTCTTCTGATTTCCTGGTACATAATAATAGATTCAATGTTTATTATATCTTATTTTTAGGACACGATAATATAATAAAGAAGTTTGCATTGTTATCATACCACCTTTATTGCAACTCGCACTTGGCCGAATTTCTAAATGAGGAGAGGTACATTTTTGGTTCAGCAGCCCAACAGGTATAGGTCTCCCTCGTGGACCTACTTGTAGGACAATATAAGAAGGTTCACGAAAAAACGGTGGCGTACAAACGACCCAGAGCTTAGACCAAAGTAAAATGAATGGGACAGGCCTTACGCAAACATTTCAAACCAGAATAAAAGCGGTCAAGTGCGAGTCGGGCTACTCGCGCACCGAGGGTTCCGTACCACACCACTACATAACACAACATTATTAACTTAGAAAAAAAAACTTTTTTTGTCCGGGACCTTTAGCGCGAGACCGACTCACATTTGGCCGGTTTTTAGTATTTGTTGTTATTCTGCAGAGTATGCTCTATAATCACACTAAGTTTGACGCTTGTATGTATTACCGTTTTTACGATAGAGTGTGAAGAAAAAACTTTGATAAAAACTAGTTTCTTGTTGAGAACCCCCCTTAATTTTTAACTTTTTGACATTTTTATTATTTGTTAACAAATCCGCCGCAATAACACATAATCTGAGAAAATTTAAACTATCTAGCTATTACGGTTCAAAAGTTACAGCCCTAAATAGGTAGGACAGACGGACGGACGGACAGACGGACAGACAGACGGACGGATAGACGGACGGACGGACGGACAACGTAGGCTTAGTAATAGGGTCCCGTTTTTACCCTTTGGGTACAGTACCCTAAAAATGAGGCAAAACAATTGACAGTTTTACTTCGAATTTGTACCGAGATGACAGACCAAGTACCCTAGTTTGTATTGAGGTGCCCTAGTTTTGCGTGCTTTAACTTAAGAGCCTATGTCGAATAATTTTAAAATAATTTTAGCGAAACGGGCGTGTGATAGCTTACATTACTGCCAGATGCGAGAGAAAGAGATGGGGCAGCGCGCGCGCCTGGATCGAATCAAGCGAAAAAACAAACTTTATTTAATTGTGATTGTACTATTTATGTAAGTTCAATTCTGCTCTAATCAAAACTTAGATAATAGCAATCTCTTTTGTTTTAAATCAAGTCTCATGTTTCTATTATTCACCGTTTAGCAGTTACAAGCGTTTATAGACAAAAACGGAGGCTACTTTGGCTTGTTTTTCTATCGAGAAAATTTGTCTTAATCGTGTTTTGGCTCTAATCAAAACTTCAATTATATGTTCAATTTACACATATCCGCAAATTATACTCCTACTGTTAGTACTTCATGATATATGGAGCTTTGAAGAATCCTATTTTTTTTACATTGCCCTTTAAAGCGCTTTGGGCCTATCCATTCATTTTTCTTTGATCTAAGCCCAAAGCAGGAATCGTAGCTCCAAAGTCCTTGATATATCCCATTCCAGTCCAACTGGCACAAGACAGGAAAGAGTGGCATAATGGGGAGGAGGTTTATACCTTGCAGTGGGTGGACAAAAGCTGATAATGATAATGGAACCAGAGAACAACCATATCAGTGTTGCCACCTCACGTCCGGAACAAGTAGCTAAACCGTACCCAAAAAGTGGCTAGATAATGGAAATTTCAGTATCGCTAAAGTGGCTAAAAGTGGCTGAACACAGTAAAGTATAAAAAATATTGATTTACAATCATTTATTCCATAAAATTATGCTCTTTTATAATTTAATGGCATAAAAAGATTGAATTTTGAGTGAATTATTGACGTTATTTTAACCCATTCTATTACAATGTTGATGCTTTACACTGCTCGTTATAGAAAATAGTCTTTTGACTTCTACGTTTGGGTAAGGCGATGACATAAATTGTAATATCTCCAGATTCTAAGAGTTATGGAGTTATATCGGAACTCAAAAACAATAAAAAACACTCTACGAACCCGTTAAAAACTTTAAACTTTAGCTTAATAAATTGTTATTTACCGTTAAATAAATAAACAAAAAAAGTGGCTAGAATAAGTGGCTAAAACATTTAGCCACCGAATATTTTTTTTGTAGCTAACAAGCTCGAACATGTTGCTAGATCTAGCTAAGAAGTGGCTAAAGTGGCAACACTGAACCATATTCTACTTTTGGTGGTCTCGTTTATGTCTTTTGTATGACAAGTTGAGATCCTCTAGCCACAGTAAAAACAAAATTTAAAAATTAAAAATTAAAACCGCCTTCAAAAAACTGAAAAGTTAAAAAATAATATTGCAGCCGATGACTTTTTCGTTCGTTTTATTGAAGTCGCTGTCAAGCCGGTACGATTCGCGACAGGGCTTGCATTTTTTGGCTTGGCTTGACACCGACTTCTATAAAACAAATTAATTTTCTTATGATGCGAACGAAAAAGTCATCGGCTGCAATATTATTTTTTAACTTTTTAGTTTTTTGAAGGCGGTTTTAATTTTTTTTTTAATTTTGTTTATTTCACAATTTTCAGTGGCAAATTCATTAGTTTGATTTAATAGTAGTGCTTTAAATTAACAAACGCACTAGTCGGCACTACGATTTTCGAAGGTTCCCCTCGATATCTCTGGGATCCATCATCAGATCATGGTTTCCTTATCATGGGACCTCTCTTGGGATATCTCCTTTCCAACAAAAAAAGAATCATCGAAATCGGTTCATAAACAACGAAGTTATAAGCGAAGACACATAAAAAAAAACAAAAAAAAAATATATACAGTCGAATTAAGAAACCTCCTCCTTTTTTGAAGTCGGTTAAAAAATTCAGCACCAAGTACAGTACCTACCCAATTTCATAACGACAACTAAACTAACATCACCCACGTGTATGAAACCCGCCCTTAATTATACTTACAAAATAGAAATCGTGGAAAAAAACAGCTGTTCCATAGAAAACTTAATCTCTCGGCCCTAATGTATATAACATTACGCCCTAGTGCTCTACATTGTAGAGCATTTAAGTTTACACCCAGGAGTGCCATTTTTGAATCTCATACTTTGAACTCAGCAGTTGAAAATGTATATACGCATCATTCTACTGCTGATTCGACTTCCAAAAATCGCACTCCTGGAGCTTGATTTTTTTATGTCTAATCAGCAGCAGAAAGATTTGCACGTCTCCATAGTAATTTTGACATTTTCAACTTCTGAGCTATTATACTTCAGGAGTGCGATTTTTGAAAGTCAAATCAGCAGTAGAAAGATGCGTAATCTCCACAGTAATTTTGACATTTTCAACTGCTGAGCTCAGCGAATGAGATTCAAAAATCGCACTCCTGGGTGTAAACTTAAATGCTCTACAATGTAGAGCACTAGGGCGTAATGTTATATACATTAGGGCCGAGAGATTAAGTTTTCTATGGAACAGCTGTTTTTTTCCACGATTTCTATTTTGTAAGTATAATTAAGGGCGGGTTTCATACACGTGGGTGATGTTAGTTTAGTTGTCGTTATGAAATTATGAAAGTCCAATAAGTCATTGTTCATAACAGACATTTTCTGCTGTAAATTATATATTAAATTTTTTTTATGTAGCATAGCATAGCATATGCTCACGACTATATTCCCCGAGGGGGTAGTCAGAGATATTCTGAAACCTCAGAACATCCACGTTTCACAAGTAGTAGGTACCGTTACTCTGTCCAGTGTGACAGGTAGTGAGCCCGTCCGCGTCGCCTCTTGTAATGGACAGTAGGTACAATACATGCCTCGAAATTTAAGCATGCAGGTTTCCTCACGATGTTTTCCTTCACCGAAAAGTCAATGGTGTTACAAATCGTACATAAATTCCGAAAACTCATTGGTATGAGTCGGCCTGGACGGGGATCGAACCATCGCCTCCTGCACGGCAGGCAAGGTTACTCGCCTGGACCACCACGGCTTGTCAATTTTTTTTTGATGTCATAGGTTTCAAACTAGGTTTCAAAACAAAGACACACCCAAGGATTTTAGAATCATAACAATACCTATGCCGTCTTCCTGGACACACCCAAATGTCATTGCTTTGTTTCTATTACTTTAGGTTCAATTTCTTTGGTTCAATATAAAATCCTTCCAAAATAATATTGTCAATAAAGGTCGTTAAACTTGGAAGGTTTCTCCTAAAGCGTGAAGGGCGTCACCTTCACGCCTTTATTTGAATTCTTTGATAGCGTGCTGTGCGATGCAAGTGGAATAAAAATAATTAATACTTAGCTTGTTATACGACACGGACCTGAAAAAAAGACGGACGTAATGTCACATTAAAAAGAGGTGAAGCATGCAAGGTGCTACAATTTCGTTTGTTCTACAAAGCACCTACACTCACACAGACGCACCAGTTCTAGGCGCAGGTGCGACAACCCGCCGCCATTTTTCCCCGCGCAACAGGGCGACAGCACGCACACTCATATAAATGGGTGCTTCACTTTTGATTAGACGAGATTCCGTCCGTCTTTTTTTCAGGTCCGTGTTATACGGTTGCACTTTTTGCAAGTATGGTAGGTAACAAACTTTGCCACGAGCACTACCTTTTCAAGAGTAACCTGACCTGACTACTTTCATTTCGTCTTTCGTCCAAGATTTCGTCACGTGTAGAAATCTCATGAAAATAATTATAATACTGGAGTGCGATTTTTGAAACTCATTCGTTGAAATCAGCAGTTGTAAATGTGAAAATTACTATGGAGATACGCATCTTTCTACTGCTGATTTGACATTCAAAAATCATACTCCAGGGGTGCGATTTTTTAAAGTCAAATCAGCAGTAGAAAGATGCGTATCTCCATACATTTTCAACAGCTGAGTTCAACGTATGATATTCAAAAATCGCACTCCAGGGTCCTTCTTAATATGCTGACACTTTTTCAACACTGGCACCATCAAACTGAATAACTTTCTTCATGGCACCAACATCGAAATCGCGAAAAAAAAATCACCTCGTCCATTCAAAACTGCAAACCTACTCGAGCCAAATGTATGGGACACCTGATTTTTTTTTCGTGATTCCTATGTTGGTCCCATAGAGAAAGTTGTTCAGTTTCTTGGTCTAATCATCCCCTTAAAAAAGGGTCAGCATATTAAAAACCGGCCAAGTACGAGTCGGGACTCGGGCAATTAGTGTTCCGTACTACAAGTTGTTTATCTTTTTTTTTTTTATTAACTATGGGTTTGCTCTTGACCTCAATCCAGTCCTCAGGACGAAGATGGGGTCGTAGATGTAGCGAGCTTACCCAGAAGATGCCTATTCACTCGTACTTTAAAGGAAACATGGGTCATTGATAGTGCTTTCAGCACTATAAATTGACACTTACTTAATATGTGGTCACATAGTAACTGAAGATCATTTTACACTGGTCTTCATGGTGTTAGTTTTTTGGGTATAGAAAAAAAACTGTCCAAGTTAGAGCCACCCTGATAATTTTCCCGCCATCTACACGTTATTTCTGATGTTTATGATTTTTTTCAGATCTTATACGGCTATATTTTTTTAAATAGAGGTGGGGACAGCAATTTCTCGGATTGATTAGAAAATTCTGTTAAACAAAGTTTTTATAAAAAATTTGAAAAGTATATTTTTAGACTCGTATTTTCATAAGCTTTCAATTGATATCCCACACCATAGGGTGGAAAAAACTCTGACACCAGGGCTCTGCCCACACGATAAGAAGAAGATAGGGTAGACATTTTATTACTCCCCAAATTGCCCCCCAATATAAAAATTTAGCTTTTTTTTTACTTCATTTATGATATTGGACCACCAATTGCTATATCTGTACCGAGTTTCAACTTCCTATGTCTTACGGTCTCTGAGAAAAGACGGACGGACGGACAGACACCGAGCTGATTCCATAAGTGTTCCGTTTTTCCAATTTTGGTACGAAACACTAAAAAGGACCCTGTGCAATACAGGGTGTTCCAAAACACCCTAGTAATACTTAAAGGGGTGCTTCAGACTATCAAACTGAACTATTTAACTATGGAGCCAACATCGGGACAAAATTAAAAAGAATCTGCTGTCCCATACAAAACTGCAGTACCGACTCGACTAAAATGTATGGCACAGCAGATTTTTTTTATTTTTTCTCGATGTTGGCCCCATAGTGAAATTTGTTCAGTTTGATGGTCTGAAGCACCCCCTTAAGTGTTTTGTTACACCCTGTATAGGTATCTTTAGACATTTTAAGCTTCTTGATCCTACTAATTAGATTAATATACATATTATATTGTTCACTATTGTATTTTTGTGTTTGTTATGAATAAAGTTAATTTAGATAAGAATGTAAGTTATTTAAGTGTAAGGTTTTGTATTAAAACTTTAATTAACTTTATTAATACTTAACAGTATTTTTGCATTCTCCAAAAAGAAATTTTTCTACAGCTGTCGTGAAACCTTTGTTAAAATTTAAAAAAAAATCTTGAAAGGTGGAATCTGGGGGAAATGTGAGTAAGGACTATCAACTACACAGATAAGCGCATATTATCTCCTTATGTAAATATGTGTATAAACACACGCGCTTGTAGCACACCGGTCACAGATCTGCAGAGGAACTGATTTGTTGAGGGGCTACTGTAGCATAAGCAATTATGTTCACGACTCTATTCCCCGAGGGGCTAGTTAGAGGTATTCCAAATTTTTACTAGCAGCAGATAGGTAGGTACCCATCAAACCATCTTCTATATAGTGAGAAATAATATCCCGAAAATAACACACATTTTCCTGGGAAAAAGGTACTAAGTAGATACTTTTATGGCATCATTTGGGCGACATTTTTGCCAATGCCGCCATTTTGATTGTTATCGTAAAATTATCGTCAAACGTGTCGAAAAAATTAGAACTGTATCTTCAGTCTCTGTCTCCTGTCGAGAGGTCCATACTTTAATAGAAGTCAATGCGGGCTTTTTATGGGCATTCATGTGGGGTACTGACCTACTCTGAAGGACCCGTTTAATTAACGTTTGTATTTCAATTTCGTTTGTAGCAATAAAAAGTGATTTTCATTTAAACTTAAACTTCTAAAGAAGAATGGCAAAGGACCCAGGCATTTTTTACGAAAACTAAAAGTCATTCAGGACGGCGATAAAAATTAAGGCATTTTTAAAAAAACTTCGACATCTCCAGAAATCCGGATTCAAAAGTAGAAATTACTAGTAAAATAGAAAATTCATCCAAAAAGCAGTAGCAAAACGCAAACACGACAGCTGTTTTCATCTAATATTATCACTGAGGTATAAAAAAATTTTGTCGTCACGGAACGTATTTGGCTAGATTGAACTGATAGTGTGATTTCGTTTTCTTCCATTATCATAATATTGTACAGTTATCGTGAATTTTCATTAAAATAAACACAATGAATGCGTAGAAGATTGAGTGGTCTATCTAATAAGAAATATTATGAGTTTCACACACTTGATATTTGTATCAACTGTGTGAAACGTAATACCATAATATTAATATAAAGTAAATTGGTTGTAACCTGTAGGCCTCGCATGCCACCCCCGAGAAAACGATAAAAATCGAGATGTGCCTCCATCCTTATTATTTTACGTATGCCAGAAAGAGCGCGCATGACGTTTTTCTCGTTTAAACGCTTTGTCGTGGGTGGCATGCTAGCCATGCTGTAGAAGTTGGGGGAAAAGTATTTCTCCTTTAATGATACCTTAATGATTAAAATAAACACAATGAATGCGTAGAAGATTGAGTGGTCTATCTAATAAGGAATATTATGAAATTCACACACTTGATATTTTTATCAAGTGTGTGAAACTCATAATATTTCTTATTAGATAGACCACTCAATCTTCTACAGGTTACAACCAATTTACTTTTTTGTTAGTTTTGTTTCACTCTTCACGTATTATTACTAAGTGTTATTCATGTATGAGACCTCTAGTCTGGGTCTCAAATTACATGGTCATCCGCCAAACTTCTTTCTTTATAATCAAGCAGTGACTTTAAAATGTTACCGTAGAAGCCCATGTCATTGGAGTGAATAAACTAAGATAGATATAGCTGGTTATTGTACATTTACACTACCGTTTATGTTCTTCTGATGTCAATAAAATAAAACTAAATAAAACAAAAAAATACAGAATCGCTATAAGAACTGCCAAAAAACACCTTGTCGTTTTGTTACCAATTGAATCGGGTAGTCAACTAGTCATACAATAAAACTGTTCTGGGCAAGCTCTTTGCCACTTTGTCACCAAAAGCATCCAGAATCCCGCCACCTCTTCCAGGGACGAATAATACATGAACCATAAGTCTGAATAGGTAGGTAAACTTCTTGCATAAAAAATTGCATGACACGGTAACGCTAAGTTGTGTTTTTCTTTATGTAACCTAATTAATAAAAATACTATGAGAACAAAACCAATTTCATTCGACCGTTTCATTTTGAGGTTATATTCTGAAGCAGTCTAACTGGAATAGCAACAAACAACGTACACAATGATCACGAAGAGAATAACAACTATAAGTCCAAGACGTACCGCTCAAATCCATCGCTGATCCAAATTATTGCTTCTAAAACCTTGTAAATAGTTTGAAAGTATAAATCCGGGACTGTTTTTAACTTTCTCTCGTCTTTATTTGAGCACTTTCGAGCGACACGACGCTCCGCCTCCACGGACAACAGCTTACTGAATATAAATAGAATGTTATGTATGTTATGCGTATGATAGTAGTAGCTATATGCTTGAATGCACTGTGCCTGAGTGTGCTGACACAGCGTTGTTGATGAAAAACAAGAGGCTCTAAACAGCAACAAAACACTGTTTTTAGTGTTCCGTACCGAAATTGGCAAAACGGAACACTTATGGAATCAGGGCCTCAATCGCCCTAAGTCGGAACGATACTACCAAAACAAAACCACAACCAAAAACGTTACGTTATGCACAATTCGTATCGCGCAAATTATATTAACGGTAACGATTTAGCTTTATTTCGGAAGATACGTTGGCGTAACGTTTGATGTCCGTTCGATCGAATTTTCTGTATTGTGCGATTTAACCGTTCAGAAAAAAATATCGCGATAGCTTTTTTACTTCAGCTAAACCAAATCTAAACCAAAACTAAACCAAAACCAAAACCAAACCAAAACCATATAAAATTGCGCAATTGAGGCCCAGCTCGGTGTCTTTCCGTCCGTCCGTCTGTCACAGGCATTTTTCTCAGAGACCGTAAGGCATAGGAAGCTGAAATTCGGCACAGATATAGTAATTGCTGGTCCAATATCATAAATGGAGTAAAAAAGGTAAATTTTTATATTGGGAGGCAATTTGGGGAGTACTTATAGAAAGGGTAAAAAAAATTCTTCCCTATGGTGTGGGGTATCCAAAAATATAGCCGTATGAAATCTGAAAAAAATCATGAACATCAGAAATTAACGTGTAGATGGCGAGAAAATGATCAGGTGGGCACTAACTTAAAAACTAACACGAGTATAAAATGATCTTCAGTTACTATGTGCCCACATACTAAGTAAGAGTCAATTTATAGTGGTTAAATCAATGACCTATTATTTATGTTAAACAACTACACTAATTGCCCGAGTCACGACTCGTACTTGGCCGGTTTTTAAAGCTATAAGCGGCAATACCAAAGAGTAATATAAGTATATTAGAAAAGAGAACCCACTCGTGGCAACATTATGCATCCACCTTATGTCAAATTGAAGGCTAGCTAGCGCCATCTGTGTTTCTTTGAAAATAATTCTACCTATACTATACATACCTACTTATATATATACTTATATACTCATACCGTTGTTTGAATGCTAGTTTTCGTTCAATCCCGCACCGATCGAGTGAAATTCCAGTATCCTTACTATTCCTGTAATCTGTACATTGGTAAGAGAACAACTGAAACTCCAGAACATCACTAAATCGGCACAAAATTGAACAAAAACTACAAACAACACGCACATTACTCTAGGTAGGTCGCCATTTTGTAAATTTGTCAATTTGACATTGACATAGACAATATAATCTTTTTTTTTCATAGTAAAAGATATATTTAACAGATGGCAGCACATTCTATGCAAACTGAATTGGAAAAACCACCAAAAGGCAAATGTCCTCCGCCTGGGCAATACCTATTTGCCTACTTATTATACAGGGTGAAATTGATATCATTAGCATCCTTTTAATCGAAATCTATACCGTAAGTATACAAGGTTAAATTGATATCATAGACGGAGAAAAGGATGTTTATGATATCAATAAATAGGTAACAATAATATAACACACTAAAATTTAATACGTTTTACTTATAACAATAATAATCCCCGGTTGTTTAAATAAAATAAAAAATAAATAATGCTCATAGGCACATAGTAATGTAATGTAATGTTTAGTAAATGTAGAGTTAACATTCTCGACCGCATCCGACAACCTTTTTTATCTTTAAGATTACACACTAAAATAATACTATCTTAATAAAATATACAATTATAATCTAATTGTCCCCATCTAATAAAATATTTGTTTTAAGTAAGCTTTTCCCTTTTGTTCATTTTTCTACACACCAAGACAGTTGCACTACAGAATTTGTATTTGTATAATATAAACTATTATTATAAACCAGGCCCTATCTGAATTTGTATAATATGTACATGGAAAAACCTGACTCGTCAATCTCAGGACTACCTGTATTGAGAGTCAGCATCCTAATCATAATTTTATGTAATGTTTTCATTGTGTTATTGAACTGTACCTCATATTTATTACATTACTGGTGTGTATAATAAACAATTTTTTTTTTCATTACCTAAATAAATATTATAGAAAAAAACAAAACAAACAGAAAAAAACACCTATGCTACTTAAAGGCATTAAAGGTAAAAAATGTCCTCTAAAGCCCCTACTCGGGGCAGAGTGCCTAGGAGGCTAGCAGCGTTACCTCTTTGAATCGTTAGGCTGATCCTTTGCGCAAAATAGCTGCTAGCCCTCCTGTCACCTGTCTTATGTAACTTTGCTTGTGTTAGAAGAATACAGCAACATAATTATAGCGGCTGTAAGTGACGACCTTCATAGTTCAAAGTCCAAAAAATGTTGGTCGCCGTGGCATAGTGTAATAATAACGACTAGTGGTGAAGCTCAGCGGTCGCGACAGGTCAATAGAGCGCGGTGTGCGGGGGCTGGGAGGAGCGCATCCCGGTACCAAATTGCCCGCGTGAATTAAGAATGATACGCAGACTTACGGGAGAATATCTTTATTGTGGGTCGGAGATCCGCCAAGAGTGAGAGACCTAATCCTAAATTACAATATCTTATATACTAATTAGAAACTACTTTAATGTTAACTCAGCATCGGACGCTGGCCCAGATTAGTAGGCAAAGGTGCAAAGTGCGTCTTGTGCATCAGCAGTTCCGTATTGATCTGGTTTACTTGAATTGGATGTCGGATGCTGGGTCAGCATCCTTAACTCGTGCGGTACCTATTGACTTTAAGGTCCACCACATACATCCGGAATAAACCAGGGCCTCAATCGCCCTAAGTTTGAACGATACTACCAAAACAAAACCACAACCAAAAACGTTACGTTATGCACAATTCGTATCGCGCAAATTATATTAACGGTAACGATTTAGCTTTATTTCGGAAGGTACGTTGGCGTAACGTTTGATGTCCGTCCGATGTTTGATCGCGATAGCTTTTTTACTTCAGCTAAACAAAATCTAAACCAAAACCAAACCAAAACCGTATAAAATTGCGCAATTGAGCGTGCGATTTTTGTATCTTATTCGTTGAACTCAGCAGTTATGGTTTATAGTGCGTCGATATTTGTTGATTTGCTAAACATTGTATTATCATGTAACAATTAAAAAAAAAAAAAAAAAAAAAAGTTGAAAATGTATGGAGATTAAGCATCTTTCTACTGCTGATTTAACTTTCAAAAATCGCACTCCTGCATGTCTAGTATGATTTCTCTACACGCGCGCGACGCGCCTTCACTGCATACAAAATAACCTGTTCCCACGCTTTTCGGAGAGCGAAAGCCGCGCTTGCCACCACTTGTAGTATGGAAAAAAGCCGAGTCGCGCGCAAGTAGAGAAATCATGGTAGGGGTAGTCTGGAGTATGGTTTTTTAATGTCAAATCAGCAGTAGAAAGATGCACGTCTCCATAGTACTATAGCATTTTCAACTGCTTAGTTCAAAGAATGAGTTTCAAAAATTGCACTCCTGATTCGGAATTCAGTGTTGTCGATTTCAGATAATTTTTCACTAGATTGATTTTTCGATGTTTTAAGTGGCACATTTTTTCAAGATTTACAGTCATATCACACGAGTGATTTTTGAGCGTAGGCGTTGACGGGACGATACGTTATCGTGACGGTGCAGTTACGACGTCATTGCGGTACAGTTGCAAATTCGCATAGCATAGCATACAAAAACTGGATATCTTGATGTCCACATTTTTTTATTCTAGACCTGTGTGCGGCGCGTGGCACCGCCGCACCTACTGCTGAGCTTCACCACTAGTAGTTTTTACACTATGACACGGACCACACCAATTTATATTGTTTGGACTTTGGACTATCAAGGTCGTCACACCGTGTGTAGGTAAGTCAACTTATAGTAACAAATAACAAAAAGATTAGCAATGAACTTTGGTCGATAATTTTGGCGCGGCGCACAGTGTGAAATTTTCCCAAAGTTGCGGTCATCTTATTTTATGTGTCGTTTGGAAAGATGAAATTCAATCAAAGCTTCTATTGAAACTCTTTGTCTATCATAGTTTTAGAGAAATTAATAAATCGAAAAAGTCCATAAAAACCATAAAAAGACTATTTATCTGCTTTCTAACTATGTTTTTTTTTTGTTTAATGTTTCATTGTATGAAAGATATCCGCTAGAAGCATCAATTGATTAATCCATTAAAAAAACACAAATGATTACGCTCTTGTACGTGAATTTTTTATTTATAAATAATATATAATAATAATATAATTTTATGTACAAAAAAAACTGGTGAATTAGGTGAATCTCTACATGGTCGCATTTTTTTCCAGTGCCAAATTGTTAATGAAAGTTAAAAGTTCTACCAAAAAAGAAAAAAGCAGATGCTACAAAGACAGGACTTCGAAAATACATATTTTTAAAATTTGTTAAAATTTTAAAAATATATAAGTATTTCCGAAGTCCTATGTTTCTCTGGCATAAGTTTTTTTTTTTAAAGCAGAAAAGACACATAAAATAAGATGTCCGCAACTTTGGGAAAATGACACACTGTGCGGCGGCGCGGCGCGGCGTGTCTACTCTAAATCAGTATATTTTTATGAACTTACTCTACAAAATATTAGTGTATCGTCATCCGCGCTCCGAAGAGCTCATATAAAATTAACATCTCTAAAGTTAAAAGTTGTTCTAGCAATGGATTTGACCGGTAAGTTGTCTACGGTCTTTCTACGGTGTATTATAAAACCTTTTTTTCTTACCTACTAATTAAACTACTTACTAAATCAGTGAAAAAAATATGTACGTGAAGGAAGTGAAAATTATAAATAAAATATATCAAGTGCACATTTGTGGTGCATTTGCGCGGATAAGGTTTGGAAAGGTTGAAGCAAGGTTCCTAATAGGCTGGCAGCGTTCCCTCTTTGAATCGTCCGACTAATTCTTTGGGCAGCCTCAAGGGCAGCCTTCAATCACCGGTGGCCTCGATAATGTGCGCGCTCCATTCACACGAAGTTTGATGATATCTTGGATCATCGCCCCCTGCTGGACATATGCCTCCCCAAGGATCGCCATAACGATCGGATATTAATCAATTAATGTCGATTTTTTTAGACACTATCTAGAATAGAAATCAATATCGGCTGTCGGCGGTGACATTTGTCAGATTTCCGATGAAATATTATACGAGTAATTTCAATGTTATCATGGCTCAAAGTTTTCCATACAAATCTTCAATTAATCCTAGCATTCAAATTACATTATCTACATTTTAATGGAAATCTGATATTTGATTTTTGTTTCTAGATCATGTTCAAAAAATTTCATTAACTTAGATTGGTTAATATTGAAATTAGGACGGAACTTTGTTTGCATGCAGCGCGCATTAGCGCTTTCAGGATAAACTTCTCTTAAAGCGCAATTCAATCTGGAGTGCGATTTTTGAAACTCATTCGCCGAGTTTAGCAGAGTTGAAAATGTCAAAATTACTGTGGAGATACGCATCTTTCTACTGCGGATTTAACTTTAAAAAATCGCACTCCTGAAGAATGATTTTTGAAAGTCAAATCAGCAGTAGAAAGATGCTTATCTCCACAGTAATTTTGACATTTTCAACTGCTAAGCTCAGCGAATGAGTTTCAAAAATCGCACTCCTGATCAGGAATTCCGGTTTGGACAAAATTGCTAACGGAATAGTTCTGAATGTGTGTGGTAGGTCGTTCAGTTTGTATACTTACTCCAGTATCAGCAGGATTCCGTTTAGCCATTCCGGATGTAGATATGTGGTAGACCTAACGCCTGCCACAGACATACGGAATTCCGAATCAAAACCGGTCCAGTAGTTTTTGCGCGATGCTCGAACAAACAAACAGATAGACAAAAAATATAAAATCGGTAAATTGATGTTGAAGTCAAGGACACTTAAACACCCACCAACGCAACTTTATTTTATAATTGGGTATTTGACTACATCTACACTAATATTATAAAGAGGAAAGATTTGTACCTATTTTTGTATGTTTGTATGTTTGTAATGAATAGGCTCAAAAAGTACTGGGCCGATTTAAAAAATTCTTTCACCATTAGAAAGCTGCATTCACCCTGAGTAACATAGGCTATATTTATTGCTAGAAAAGATTAGACGTCCACCCGTGCGAAGCCGGGACGGGCCGCTAGTACAATATATTTTATTTTTATCAGAAGATAAAAATAAAATATATTGTACTAGCGGCCCGTCCGCGCGCCCCTTTTTTTTATTGAGAACAATAAAAAAAAGGTTAGATAACGCTAAACTCCAATTTTCATGCGTTTTTAGGTTGAATACTATTTTTAATAACAAGATAAACTTTAAAAGTGACGTCATCAACATTTCATTATTGTTGATGACGTCACAACTCATTATTTAGTACAAAATCTTCATACAAGCGCACGTTTTGACGTCCGATAAAGAGTAGCTGATTTGACTAGTTGTCAAGTAGCCTATTATATAAATTTTCCCTATTTTAGTTTCGAATTCGGATTTAACTTTAAAATTTTCTTTATTTCTATTTTTTTTTCATTCAAAGTACCTATTTATTTTTAACCGACTTCAAAAAAGGAGGAGGTTTCTCAATTCGACCGTATATATATTTTTTTTTTATGTGTGTTCGCGGATAACTTCGTCGTTTATGAACCGATTTTGATAATTCTTTTTTTGTTGGAAAGGAGATGTTCCGAGGGTGGTACCATGATAAGGAATCCAGGATCTGATGATGGAAACCCAGAGAAATCGAGGGGAACCTTCGAAAATTGTAGTGCCGACTAGTGCGATTGTTAATTTAAAGCACTCCTATTCATCATCATCATCATTTTCAGCCCGTATCCACCCACTGCAGGGCATAAGCCTCCTCCCTATTTTGCCATTCTTCTCGGTCCCGTGCCAGTCGCATCCAGGTCTTCCCAATACTTTTCCAGATGTCGTCAACCCACCTGGCTGCCGGACGACCCACTCCTCTTTTGCCTAATCTCGGCCACCACTCTGTCAAGGCTTTGCTCCACCTGCCATCATTTCGCCTAGCTACGTGTCCTGCCCACCGCCACTTTAAGCGAGCTATTCGGTCCCCGACGTCCTGAACCTTAGTTCGACGTCGGATCTCGACGTTTGTGACGTGGTCTAGAAGGGTGATGCCTAGCATGGCGCGCTCCATGGCTCTCTGTGCTACTATTAAATCGAACTAATCAATTCACCACTAAAAATTGTGAAATAAACAAAATTTTAACAAAAAATTAAAACCGCCTTCAAAAAAACTAAAAAGTTAAAAAATAATATTGCAGCCTATGACTTTTTCGTTCGCATCATAAGAACATTAATTTGTTTTATAGAAGTCGGTGTCAAGCCAAGCCAAAAAATGCAAGCCCTGTCGCGAATCGTACCGGCTTGACAGCGACTTCAATAAAACAAATTAATGTTCTTATGATGCGAACGAAAAAGTCATAGGCTGCAATATTATTTTTTAACTTTTTATAGGATTTATATCTCATGCAGTTTCTTGAAGAACAATCATTTATGAGATTTTTTATGCCCGAGGGCACTATTAGAGCAAGCACGTATCCAGAAAAATCCAGACTTGTTTTTGGGGATTTTCATTGAAAAACGATGAAAAAATTATACTTAACTGTAAACATTGTTCCATAGAAATATTCGGATTTCTGGGGGGGGGGATACGTGTTTGTAGTAGTGTATATATGTATATGATCTTTGCTGTAATAATGTTTTCTTTTTTTTTTATTAACTATGGGTTTGCTCTTGACCTCAATCCAGTCCTCAGAAGTGCGATTTTTGAAAATCATACGAGCGACTTGGCAGTAGAAAGATGCATAATCTCCATAGTAATTTTGACACTTTCTACTGCCAAGTCGCTCGTATGATTTTCAAAAATCGCACTTCAGGACGAAGATGGGGTCGTAGATGTAGCGAGCTTACCCAGAAGATGCCTATTCACTCGTACTTTAAAGGATGTAAGCGGTTTTGCCAGTGAAAATGTGTACCTTACGCTAGAGCGCGCTCTATCTAGCTTGACATCAAGCTAGCATACCGGGAAATAATATTCGGCGGAATCTGCCGAAAAGGCAAAAGAGGATAAATACAAGGTTATCAGCACCCAATACAAATTCGTAGCATTCGGTTGAAACTCTTGGTCCGTGGGGTCCCGGCGCCCAGGCGCTTTTTAAAGATCTGGCAAAGCGCCTGGAAGACTCGACCGGGGATCCAAGGGCTGGTGCTTTCCCCGCTCAACAGATCCGTTTAGCCGTTCAGTGAGGAAACGCTGCCAGCATCTTGGCTACCCTCCCGCGCGGTCCAAACCTGCACCATATTTTAGGTTAAAAAGTTAGTTTTATATCCTCAATATTTTTATTTATTTTTAATGTTCTTAAGTACTTACCTACTTTTATTTGTTTCATATATGTATATATTAATGTAGGTATATAATATTTAAAGTAGATAGATAAAAAAAATAAAAAATAAAGACATTTATTCATTCAACAGTACAATATAACATAGTGAACAACAGAAAGGATACAATACAACATAAACATAAGATCATTCACAGTATGCGACCTGTACTGTTCATTACAATGAACAGGCTCTAGCTCAGCAATCAGCATGCAAGGCTCTCTTTCTAACAAGCAAACTTTTGCAATTAGCCATCCCGCTTCAATTGCGCGGCTCCGGTCAGAATTTTCCGTTTTCTTTGAAAACTTGTATGATTTCTTATGAATTTTCAAAAAATAAGCAAACCACATCATTCCGTATTATATTGTGAAGAATATTGTAATATTTTCATATTCTTCTGATCAACAATGTAAGAGTAAAACGGTTACAACTGGAAAAAAGGGGTGACTTTGGATTCGTTTTTCATCAGTTTTATTAATTAAAATAGATTTCGAGAAAAACCACATCACTTCTCATATCCTATAGATTGTTCAGTTTTGTTTTCTGCTTAAAAAGTGCCATAGTTAATGTATAAAAATGATTACAAAGTTACTCAAAACCGGGCGGACGCCCCTTCTGCCAGAACCTGACGGACACTCTACGTTTTTACGCAAACTAGGAACAAAGGCACAATTTATTTGACCCAAGGCATCAATTAGACACTATTTAGCCCGGCATGGCTTGACATTAAATTAAAGGCATTGCGCGCCTATATCATCGTAATAGGTACTGTGTATTACAGGGTGAAATTGATATCGTTGGCGTCCTTTTAAACTAAGAGTCTATCTACCCGTCAAACCATAGGCATAGCGAGGTATGGGCAACGAGGGCAGATGCCCCTCCTTAGAATAGCGGTTCGCTAAAAAAGTAACAGGCTTGAAGGCTGGCTCGTATACATTTTTCTTTGTCTGCGGATGACGTCATTAACATTCCTTGCTCAAAAATACCGACGCCCCTCCCGCATTGACGGATTATTGCGGGTGCAGTCGGCGCAGTTCCATAGAAATCCATGATGATGATGTAGCCTTTTGTTCCAAGCTGGTTCCTCTTTGTTTGGTCTTGTGGTTTATAAAATGTCCCTTAGCTCGGTGTGTCGCTTGATATAGGCCTCCTCCAACTGCTTCCATTGCTCTCTGTCTGTCGGGACTCTTGTCCAGTACGGTCCCAGGGTCAGGCGAAGATCATCCTCCCATCTCCTTAATGGACGCTTCCGTTCTCTTGTACCATCCCTCGGATACCACAACGTGAGCTGTTGGCTCCACTTGTTCGCTCTGCACCTTAACATGTGTCCTGTCCAGCCCCATTTTAGATGGTCGATTCGGATGAGTATGTCAGGAAGTTTTGATTTCTGTCGTATCTCTGTTGAGGTGATTTTGTCGCTGAGCTTTATTCCCAACATACTCCTTTCCATTGAGCGTTGGCACTTGGCAAGTTTTTCACGTTGGCTTTGGGTGAGCGACCAAGTTTCGCATCCATATGTCAAACATGGGAGGATGCATGTGTTGAAAGTTTTTCGTTTAGTAGATATACTCAAGTCTTTGCTTTTCGTTATTTCCTTGGGAGACCAGTACTTCTTCCAAGCAGCAATCCATAGAAATCCATACAAAGCAAGAAATCCGTCTACTGCAATGCGGCCCAATTATATCTATCTTCCTATTTTCATTTCAGTGGAGGAGTACATAGAAGGTCTTCTAACGAAGGAATCCTTGAAGGAGCCCTCGGACACAGTGAAAGTTGATAACCTGGTCATGGAGCTGCCGGAGTGGTGGGACGAGGATAAATTCAAAAGGTGAGGTATTTGATAAAAATTAATTAATTAAGTACATAAATATAATTTATCTTGGATTTTGTCATTGTCTTTATCTTGTCGTTTGATAACAC